>CM037006.1:12295917-13544723 GCA_020826895.1 Aquilegia kansuensis
TCTCTCTCTCATAAACACGAATTTATGCTATTTGGATAATGGTGGGGTTGATTTCGTCGTCGAAGATCACGGCGGGTGGTGGTGGTGTTGAGTGAGATTTTTTTGTTAATGGGTGTGGTGGGGGTATTGTAAAAGAACCCAATTAAAGACAAAGAACTCAAAGAAGAAGAGAATGGGAAAGTTGGTGTTTGATGTGGGTTGAAGAGCTTTTTATTCAAATTTCAAAAAATTCGAATTTGGTGATGGTGGTGTAATAGATGGTGGTGGTAGAAATTATGTGAAATTTGGTAGTGGTGGTGTGATGTAATAGATTTAAACAATGGGAATTATGTGAAATTTGGTGGTGGTGGTAGTGGTGTAATAAATGTAGTGGTGTGGTGGTGGTTGTAGTGTAATAGATGTAGTGGTGGTGGTTGTGGTTAAGTTTTGTTATGTGTGAATTAAATTTGGGTTTGTTAAGAGTTTTGGTGGTGGTGGTGGTGGTGTAATAGATGGTGGTGGTGGTTGTATTAGATTTAAAGAATGAAAAAATTTGGTGGTGGTGGTGGTGGTGTAATAGATGGGTGGTTGGTTGTGGTGTATTAGATTTAAAGAATGAAAAAATTTGGTGGTGGTGGTGGTGTAGTTAAGTTTTGTTGGGTATGGATAAATTTGGTGTTAATAATTTTGCTGACTAGGATTAAGTTTAAAATGAAGGAAGGGCATTTTCGTCCAACATACATAAAGACTGGTCAAATACAAATGAATGGCTTGGTTGACCGGCTTAAAATGAAAATCTGGGGGGTATCTCTAATGATTTTTAAATCTGGGGGGTATCTCAAAGAGTTCCTATTATTTTGGGGGTATCTCTAAATCCCCCTTTCTAATAAATTATTATTTATAAGTTTTTTTTTATGATTTGATTGTATATATTTATATTCCAAAATTATAATATTTTAAGTTTATTCTATTTAATTAGGGATTTCAGGTTTGCAAAGTTTGTATTTTTTTTTATAAAATTCTTGTTTTTCTTCTAGTTAATTCTATGCCCACACTATTCAATTACATATTTTTGAATTGATTTTTCTCATAATTTGTTGATTAATCTTTTTTTTTTTTAGTATTTTTTTATAAAATTCTTGTTTTTCTCCTAGTTAATTCTATGCCCACACTATTCAATTACATATTTTTGAATTGATTTTTCTGGTAATTTGTTGATTGATCATTTGATTAACACTTTTTTGGTTGTTTACTAGAATTTTTTTTTTTTTTTTAGTATTTGTTTGTTTACTAGAATTTTTTTTTTCTTTCAGTATTTGGTTGTTTACTAGAATATATTTTTTTTATGCATCGTGAAATTGAGTGCGCACCCTGACTTAAAATCCTGGCTACGCCACTGTATATATTAAACACTTAGGGTAGTTTATACTGATCAAAACGTTCTTGAATATAAGATACATTATCCTATTGAGCTTAGAAATTTTTTTTAGAGGTGAGCCTATTTTTAATGAGATCACCCAAAACATTTTACGAGTTGAGTTCAGCTCGCACCTGTCATTGTGAGTGTGTTTATATAGTTCAAAAGTGTTACTGTTAGTTAGAAAAACTCTGCTTGATATACATACAATGAAAACCCCCTCTTTTATTTTTTATGCTAATTTTAATTTGGAATTAAGAGTAATTGGGTACAAGTCCCTGGACCAAGGGTTTAAGCATAATTACTATAAAGTAGTGGACTATGGTTTAAATAACCCAAACTTGGAGAAAACATATCACGAACAGTTTGGTTTCCTCTTTGTTCGAAAACACGTCAACACGATCAAATTCGGATTTAGCATGAACCGTTAGATCAGCCGACTAATTGCTCTATATAGAGATTGAAACAAGGGTTTGTTCGCATAGTTTTTTTTTTTTTTTTTTAAAAAAAGGAGAAAGGTTTGCGATAAAAAGTTGCGAAGAGAGAGAGTGGCGGCGCTGCGACCAATTGAAGAAGAAATTTCAGTGGCTGACTGACTGGAGGCTGCTGAGTTTAGAAGCAGTGTTTGGTGTTGCCAATTGTTTTTTTTTGGGAGTTGCAGAGTTTAGAAGCAGCAGCTGGGGCGGAAACTTGCTGCGAGAAGAATTGAGAGCCTGGAACTTAGGAAATAGGGGGAAGAAGAACAGTAGCAGGTGAGTGGACTTAGTTTTGTTTAGTTAATTTGATATTAATGACTTTCCATCAATTAAACTACTTTGTTATTATATTGCTTATGATTACATTTTTGTCTAAGCTTGATTGACTAGCATACTAGTAATCAATCTGATCTTTATTGCCTTAGTGTCATGAGCGCAACAGTTATATTATAGTGTTGGGTTTTTGATTCCATGAAATCACTGTGATGTTCTTCTCGCCTTAATGCATGTGCAGAAATTATATTGATGGTAAGCAGATAAATGTTTATATATGGAAAACTTTTACTTTTTTTTGGTTTTCTAAGTATACTGGGACAAAGGAAATTTTATTTAAAAGAAAACTTTTGAAAACTATAAATCGAGTCGAAGTCGACGAGCAATAGCTTGGACTTGGTTCCATTAAGAATAAATTGTTTACTGTGATTGAAATTGTCGTTTTGCATGTCTTAATTTTATACATTGAAAGTACATGAAGATGGTTTTGTTTTACTGTATTGTTTTTGAATAGACAGAATAGATGTCCGGTAACTGTCGTGCTGCGGAGTTTTACTTTCTCTTAGCTAGAGCAGTACAGTATATGTAGATTTGACGCAATATTAGTCTTATAGTTTTTTTTTTTTGGCAGTAGAGCATAAGAGTTATATATGTGGTTTTGTCATATTGCTGAACTTTGGAAGATTATTATAAATGCCTTGGAATGGCTCATTATACCATGGATGGTATTAGATTAATTCAGAAAATTTGAGAGAAATATGGAAATGGACTGGAAATGCGAAGTTGACGCGTCTAATTGTCTTGTCGAGTGTTGTTTGTTAGTTTTAGTTGTTGTAGTCGCCCAAGCATTAGTACATTTGCCGCACCTGTGGAATTAGGATTAAGAAAATTAGATATCACCCTAGATGGCTTAGCCTGCGGGTTGACACTTGGAATATATATTTGGGTATTTCCTAGATGGCTTAGCCTGCGGAACTGACCCTACAGACCTTCATAGCCTTCGGGGTTGGTCTGGGCGCCACATTAGAAAGCTCAAGGGAGCTAGTAGAGGCCATGAGTTAGGCATACGTCGAAGCTAGCCAAAGCTTGCAGGTGAGCACCCACTTGGGTTTTGGTTTCCGCGTAGAGGGTCTTAACCATGGTCAAGGCACACTGGTGCAGTGTGGGTATGGCAAATGTGTGGAGTGCATCCTGTGGGAGGTGTACTAGTGATTGGGTATAGGTTTTGAAGTGTTGTTTGGGTGGAATGATTGATTTGTAGTGGTTGAGATACAGTGTCGAGACTCGAGATGTCATGAATTATATATTATTGTACTAACACAGCTTTGCAGGAGGATAGGTCAATTAACATTCTTGCAGGGCTCGACCTATCCTAATAGGAGGTGCAGCTCAGGTAATGTATTATTATAACATATAATATTTACTTAGTAAACGAGATAAATGTATAAAGACCGCGGAGTCTGTTTTTTATTGTTTTTGGGAATAGAGTTCCCTACCCTCGTCTACTCATACCAGCATAGTTTGCTGACCCATGTTGCTTGTTTTGCACGTGGGTACGTATCCTTATGGAGCGTAGGTGGAGGAGAGCAGCCAGTGGAGTACGATCGGGAGCAACACCAGGAGGCTCGTGTAGATCCAGTTGTTCGGGAAGGAGTTTGAGATCGTAGAAGTTATCTTTCTCAGTAGGTCTAGTTCTTTGTTTCCGCTTGTCATTTGATTAGTAGAGTTTATTATATTTAATGGATTATTGTTGATAGGGGAAGACAATACCTCAGTAGAAGTTGTTGAATTTTATTATTGGAGTTGTTTAATTCAGTATTTGGAGTTTTGGATTATGGAAATTATTGGGAGTTCAAATTATTTGTTTTGAAGTATTTGTCTTTAATGGTTATGGATTTTACCTTGTGCAAATGTTTATTTAGATTACTGTCTTGATCCTTTTTCCTTTTATTGGCATCTTGAGGGAAATTTTGTAAATTCTCTCTTTTTGCCAATTTTTGGATATTAGGGTCGTGACAGTTTTCTTGGTATCAGAGCGCTTGGTTAACTTAGGCCGAGAAGGTCTAGGTGATCCTCGGAATGTGGAATGGGTGATAAGTTTGAAGGAGTTGGGTGGTTATCTAATAATAATTTAATCTTTTGAATGAAGGTCATGGCGGGAAGAGGACGTGGTCAAGTCTATCAGTTGACTCAAGACCAGATGAATCAGCTGTTGCTAGCAGTTGCAGGCAACAATGGGGGTAATGGTGACCCATTTGCTAAGAGGAACAAAGATTTCCTCAATCTAGGCGGTATAAAATTCGATGGTAAAGGAGACGGGAAAGCTGCAGTGTTATGGCTTCGCCAGACAGAAGCCGTGTTTGCAAAGATGGTATTGACTGAAGTTCAAAAGCAGGAGCTCGCTTCCCATCAGTTAGAGGGTGGAGCATTACTTTGGTGGGACGCTTTGAAGGTCGGGCTTGACCTCACTACTCTGACTTGGGAGGAGTTCAGGAATACTTTTGAGGGGAGATATCTTTCGAGTGCTTACAGAGACCGATTAGTGGATGAATTTCTGAATCTGAGACAGGGTATTATGACTGTAGCGGAATATACGAATCGATTCAATGAGTTATTTATGTTTGCTCCGCATATGGTGGACACAGTCGAGAAGAGAAATCATCGTTTCATTAAGGGCCTAGGGCACTATGTGTCGAAGCAACTGATTCCATTTGAGCACGAGCCATTTGATAGAGTCCTGAACCTCGCAATGAAGTATGAGGAGAAGGAACAGGAGTTTAGAACTGAGAAGAGCAAAAAGACAGGTGATAACTTCAGAGACAGGAACCGACACAAGCCTTATGATCCTAACTTCAGGGGTCGACGTTATGACAACAACCCGGAGAGGAACCAGGGTTACAACAGGCCACCGGGAGATAACCAGGGTTTCAGACACCGTGGTGGGTATGGGCGTGGTGACAACAGAGCTAGAGCAGGAGCGCCACCACCACCACCAGCACCAGGGCAACCTGCCCCAGGTTTGCCTTATAGGCCAGCACCTTTACAGTTACCAGCGCCAGGAGCATTAGCAGGGCCGATCAGGGGTAACTGTTGGAACTGTGGAGGACCAGGACATCGTTCTGCTGAGTGTCGTCGACCAGTGAACAACAACCAGGGAAGGCCAGCACATCAGCCGAACCGAGGGAGAGCCTTTGCTGTTTTGCCCGCATTTCAGGGATTGTAAGGTACTTTTGATTGTTCTCAGTTTAGATTCCGAGTATTATTTGATTCTGGTGCATCGCATTCATTTATTGCTAAGCAATTAGTAGATAAGTATCAGATTGCGACTACACCTTTACCTCAACCTTTATATCTTCGGACACCTATGGGAGGGTCGACTTGTTTGTTCTACGAGTGTAAGAACTTTGTTCTGACATTCATGGGTAGACAGTTTGTTATCGATCTAGTTGTTTTAGATTTTGAGGGCTATCAGTTTATTTTGGGTTTTGATTGGTTGAGTCGTTATCATGTGATTTTGGATTGTGCTGGGAGGAGAGTTATAGTGGATACACCGGGTTTGCCCACATTGGTACACAGTTGTGTTAGTAGGGATGATTCGATTATGTCCAGCTTTTTGATGTCTATGGCTACCCAGTCGATCGATATTAGTGATGTGGCGATAGTTAAGGATTATCTAGATGTGTTTGAGGAGATTTCGGGTTTACCACCCAAGAGAGAGGTGGAGTTCCGTATTGATTTGTTGTCAGGAACGACACCTATTTCTAAGACTGCTTACAGGATGGCGCCTAAGCAGTTGGAAGAGATGAATACCCAGTTGGAGGAGTTGCTTAAGAAAGGGTATGTGATATTTGATGTTTTATTTGATTTGGTTTATTCTTTTGGTATATATGTGTGAGCCTTTTGAGGTGTGTATGAACCACAGGTTCATACGTCCAAGCAATTCTCCATGGGGAGCTCCAGCTATCTTTGTCTCTAAGAAGGATGGGACTTTGAGGATGTGCATTGATTACCGTGAGTTGAACAAGGTGACAATCAAGAACAAATATCCACTGCCGAGAATAGATGATTTGCTTGATCAGTTGAAATGAGCAGCCGTGTTTTCTCAGTTTGATTTGAGGACGGGTTACCATCAGATGGGTGTAGAGGAGAAGACTATACCACTGACTGCTTTCAGAACTCGATATGGATTGTATGAGTTTCCAGTAATGCCTTTTGGGTTAACTAATGCTCCAGCATTTTTCATGGATTTGATGAACCGGATTTTCAGGCCTTATCTTGATAAGTTTGGGATCGTATTCATTGATGATATTTTGGTGTATTCTAAGGATGCTCAGGAGCATGCGAAACATTTGAAGACAGTGTTACAGATATTGAGAGATCACAAACTATATGCTAAGTTTAGCAAATGTCATTTCTGGAAGAATGAGGTGCATTTCTTAGGTCACGTGATATCCAGAGAGGGTATTGCCGTTGACCCTGAGAAGGTTGCTGCAGTTAGGGATTGGAAACAGCCAACCAACCCTACAGAGATTCGAAGCTTTTTGGGTTTGGCTGGATATTACCGTCGTTTCATTGAGAAGTTCTCGCTCATAGCTGAGCCATTGACCAGACTTACCAGGAAGAATGTTAAGTTCTTATGGACTGACGACTGCGAGAGAGCTTTCCAGGAGCTTAAGCAGAGGTTGACTACAGCGCCAGTGTTAGTTATACCGGTTAGAGGTGGCAAGCTTGTGGTATTCACAGATGCTAGTGGTACAGGACTTGGTTGTGTTTTGATGCAGGATGGGAGAGTGGTCTCTTATGCTTCTAGACAGTTGAAGCAACATGAGCGAAAATATCCAGTGCACGATTTAGAATTGGCAGCTGTGGTGTTTGCTTTGAAGATTTGGCGTCACTATTTATATGGAGAGAAGTTTGGTCTTTACACCGACCACAAGAGTCTGAAATACTTGTTCTCTCAGAAGGACTTGAACATGAGGCAACAGAGATGGATGGAGTTCATTAGCAGTTATGATTTTCAGATTCAGTATCAGCCTGGGAAGGGTAATGTAGTTGCAGATGCTTTGAGTAGGAAACATGCCACCGTTGCTATGATGATGATGGAGGAGTGGAAATCTCTGGAGACTATAGCGTCTCATGATGTGTACTTACAGCAGGGAGGTGAACAGGTCACCATTTGTTCTATGGAGGTGAAACCTATGATGATTAGCTTGATTGTGTCCAAGCAGCATGAGGACCCTTTCCTGTTCCGAAAGCTTGGGCAGTTAGTTGTGGATTTGTTAGATGATTGTCCCACAGAATGGTCAGTTGGTGTTGATGGAGGTTTGAGGTATAGAGATCGATTATGTGTTCCTGATAAGGATGGTTTGAGGAAGAATGTTATGGATGAGGCACATCGTTCTCGTTTCACTATTCACCCTGGTGGAACGAAGATATACAAAGACCTGAAGAGGACTTATTGGTGGGAAGGAATGAAGAGAGACGTTGGAGAGTATGTTTCTAGGTTTTTGACATGTCAGCGAGTGAAGGTCGATCATCAGAAACCGTCAGGGTTACTTCAGCCTTTGTCTATCCCTCAGTGGAAGTGGGAGCACATTTCCATGGATTTTATTGATGGTTTGCCTAGATCACGGGGAGGCAATGAATCCATTTGGGTTGTCGTCGATAGATTGACTAAGTCAGCTCATTTTCTTCCTATTTCTATGAATAGGAATGCAGATAAGCTAGCAAAGAAGTATGTGAAGGAGATTGTCAGACTACATGGTGTTCCGGGTAGCATTGTTTCAGACAGAGATCCTATATTCACTTCCGAGTTCTGGGGTAGTTTTCAGCGTGCCATGGGTACGAAACTTAACTTGAGTACTGCTTATCATCCCCAGACAGATGGACAGACTGAGCGGGTAAACCAGATCCTAGAGGATATGTTACGTGCTTGTGCACTCAGTTTTGGTGGAGAATGGGAAGAACATCTACCTTACGCAGAGTTCGCTTATAATAACAGCTTTCAGGCGAGTATTGGTATGGCACCATATGAGGCACTGTATGGTAGGCCATGTAGGTCACCAGCTTGTTGGGCGGAGGTTGGTGATACTGCGATTCTTGGACCAGTGATGGTTCGCGAGACTACAGAGAAAGTAGGTATCATTCGACAGAGATTGAAAACGGTTCAAAGCCGAATGAAGAGTTATGCAGATGATAGGAGGAAGCCACTCGAGTTTGCTGTGGGCAGAAAGTGTTGCTGAAGATCTCCCCGATGCGCGGAGTAATGAGGTTTGGTGAGAAGGGCAAGCTGAGCCCTAGGTATGTGGGACCGTATGAGATCATTGACAGAGTTGGGCCGTTGGCTTACAGGCTGGCATTGCCACCTGCCTTGGAGAAGATACATAATGTATTTCATGTCTCCATGTTGAGAAAGTGGAAAGGTGATGATAAGGATGAAGAGGATGAAGGAGTAGACTACGCCCAGTTAGATATTTATGCTCCAGAGCAGTTAGAAATTAATGAAGATGTTACCTACAGAGTGAGGCCAATTACTATCATTGATAGAGATGAGAAACGACTAAGGCGAAAGACATTGAAGCTGGTAAAAGTGCAGTGGAGTGATGATCCGAGCGATGTCACATGGGAGCTGGAGGACAAGGTGCGAGCTAAGCACCCGGAATTGTTCGATTGATCTTTCTTCCAAATCTCGAGGCCGAGATTTCTTTTGAGGTGTGTATGAATGTAAACCTCCTCTTTTATTTTTTATGCTAATTTTAATTTGGAATTAAGAGTAATTGGGTACAAGTCCCTGGACCAAGGGTTTAAGCATAATTACTCTAAAGTAGTGGACTATGGTTTAAATAACCCAAACTTGGAGAAAACATATCACGAACAGTTTGGTTTCCTCTTTGTTCGAAAACACGTCAACACGATCAAATTCGGATTTAGCATGAACCGTTAGATCAGCCGACTAATTGCTCTATATAGAGATTGAAACAAGGGTTTGTTCGCATAGTTTTTTTTTTTTTTTTTAAAAAAAAGGAGAAAGGTTTGCGATAAAAAGTTGCGAAGAGAGAGAGTGGCGGCGCTGCGACCAATTGAAGAAGAAATTTCAGTGGCTGACTGACTGGAGGCTGCTGAGTTTAGAAGCAGTGTTTGGTGTTGCCAATTGTTTTTTTTTGGGAGTTGCAGAGTTTAGAAGCAGCAGCTGGGGCGGAAACTTGCTGCGAGAAGAATTGAGAGCCTGGAACTTAGGAAATAGGGGGAAGAAGAACAGTAGCAGGTGAGTGGACTTAGTTTTGTTTAGTTAATTTGATATTAATGACTTTCCATCAATTAAACTACTTTGTTATTATATTGCTTATGATTACATTTTTGTCTAAGCTTGATTGACTAGCATACTAGTAATCAATCTGATCTTTATTGCCTTAGTGTCATGAGCGCAACAGTTATATTATAGTGTTGGGTTTTTGATTCCATGAAATCACTGTGATGTTCTTCTCGCCTTAATGCATGTGCAGAAATTATATCGATGGTAAGCAGATAAATGTTTATATATGGAAAACTTTTACTTTTTTTTGGTTTTCTAAGTATACTGGGACAAAGGAAATTTTATTTAAAAGAAAACTTTTGAAAACTATAAATCGAGTCGAAGTCGACGAGCAATAGCTTGGACTTGGTTCCATTAAGAATAAATTGTTTACTGTGATTGAAGTTGTCGTTTTGCATGTCTTAATTTTATACATTGAAAGTACATGAAGATGGTTTTGTTTTACTGTATTGTTTTTGAATAGACAGAATAGATGTCCGGTAACTGTCGTGCTGCGGAGTTTTACTTTCTCTTAGCTAGAGCAGTACAGTATATGTAGATTTGACGTAATATTAGTCTTATAGTTTTTTTTTTGGCAGTAGAGCATAAGAGTTATATATGTGGTTTTGTCATATTGCTGAACTTTGGAAGATTATTATAAATGCCTTGGAATGGCTCATTATACCATGGATGGTATTAGATTAATTCAGAAAATTTGAGAGAAATATGGAAATGGACTGGAAATGCGAAGTTGACGCGTCTAATTGTCTTGTCGAGTGTTGTTTGTTAGTTTTAGTTGTTGTAGTCGCCCAAGCATTAGTACATTTGCCGCACCTGTGGAATTAGGATTAAGAAAATTAGATATCACCCTAGACGGCTTAGCCTGCGGGTTGACACTTGGAATATATATTTGGGTATTTCCTAGATGGCTTAGCCTGCGGAACTGACCCTACAGACCTTCATAGCCTTCGGGGTTGGTCTGGGCGCCACATTAGAAAGCTCAAGGGAGCTAGTAGAGGCCATGAGTTAGGCATACGTCGAGGCTAGCCAAAGCTTGCAGGTGAGCACCCACTTGGGTTTTGGTTTCCGCGTAGAGGGTCTTAACCATGGTCAAGGCACACTGGTGCAGTGTGGGTATGGCAAATGTGTGGAGTGCATCCTGTGGGAGGTGTACTAGTGATTGGGTATAGGTTTTGAAGTGTTGTTTGGGTGGAATGATTGATTTGTAGTGGTTGAGATACAGTGTCGAGACTCGAGATGTCATGAATTATATATTATTGTACTAACACAGCTTTGCAGGAGGATAGGTCAATTAACATTCTTGCAGGGCTCGACCTATCCTAATAGGAGGTGCAGCTCAGGTAATGTATTATTATAACATATAATATTTACTTAGTAAACGAGATAAATGTATAAAGACCGCGGAGTCTGTTTTTTATTGTTTTTGGGAATAGAGTTCCCTACCCTCGTCTACTCATACCAGCATAGTTTGCTGACCCATGTTGCTTGTTTTGCACGTGGGTACGTATCCTTATGGAGCGTAGGTGGAGGAGAGCAGCCAGTGGAGTACGATCGGGAGCAACACCAGGAGGCTCGTGTAGATCCAGTTGTTCGGGAAGGAGTTTGAGATCGTAGAAGTTATCTTTCTCAGTAGGTCTAGTTCTTTGTTTCCGCTTGTCATTTGATTAGTAGAGTTTATTATATTTAATGGATTATTGTTGATAGGGGAAGACAATACCTCAGTAGAAGTTGTTGAATTTTATTATTGGAGTTGTTTAATTCAGTATTTGGAGTTTTGGATTATGGAAATTATTGGGAGTTCAAATTATTTGTGTTGAAGTATTTGTCTTTAATGGTTATGGATTTTACCTTGTGTAAATGTTTATTTAGATTACTGTCTTGATCCTTTTTCCTTTTATTGGCATCTTGAGGGAAATTTTGTAAATTCTCTCTTTTTGCCAATTTTTGGATATTAGGGTCGTGACATACAAATTAGTACAACCATGTTAGTCATTCACTATCTTATGCCAACCCTTCTACTATCAAAAGTAGGAAAATTTTCTCTTCAATTTACACTTAATGCTTTGTTAGAGCATGTTTCATTAGTATATATAGTATGCATTTTCTTGTATTCTTAATCAACATGCAGATTTCTCTGTTTTACACCTCCATTATTGAAATATATGATAACCCCCCCCCCCCCCCCCCGAAAACATGACAGATAACTATATGCTACAAATTTGACATAGAGACAACTTCTTTCAATGGCATTTCAGTTCCATCTGATGTCCCCTGATTGACAGATAACTATATGCTACAAATTTGACATAGAAGACTAATGCAAATATGTCCAGATGTAGAAGTTAGCATGCATTTTTTTTTCATTTTAATTGCTAAGTGAGCAGTAAGTTGTACTAAGGAATAAAGCTTTGTTTGTATTTAACTTACACGTACTGTTAAAAGAAAATTTATCTCCATTGCTATACAATTATGAGTACAGTATATAGATGCATGGAACTGTTGTGCAATGGAAGCTTTAACCCAAGGATTGGTTGTAATACCGATAATCTAGATAATAGCAAATAACAGAGAAAATAATCGAAAAAACACAATCACACACAATAACACCAATATTAACGTGGTTCGGCAAACCCGCCTACTCCACCTGGGAACCGATCAAGAAGATTTTATTAATCAGAGAAAAGAAACAACCTAATTACAAATCTATAATTCTTGGTCTCTTTCTCTCTCACACACTAGAACCTGAGAAACCCTATTATGAAAACCCTCATAAATTTGTCTCTCCCTATCTAGTAATGCTTTCACCTTTGGTTCACTCTCTCTTCTTTTTTACCACCCGTTTACAATAGCCAACTAGTTGAGTATATATAATACCCAAGAGTTCCTAATCCATACAAGGATTCTAATTGAATAACTATATATATTACCAATTAGAATACAAGTACTTATGGGAGTAGAATTCCTACCTACATTGTTTCTAGAAACAAACATAAGGTATGATCCTATAGACCTCACTTAATATAAGCTATGATCCTGCGCATTGCGAGCCAATATACAACAATCTCCACCTTGGCGAGCCAATAAACTTGATTATTGTTGACTCCACCCGCGCCCGTGAAACCTTCTTGATCCATCTTGCCGCCTCCACCCTTTTAGGTGCCCAATCAATTATGATTGACCGACAAGTTTGAGATACCCTCAAACTTGCCCACATGAATCCACTTGCTGACCATTTTTCCCTTTCTTGAGTTCCTTCCTTCCTTCTGCAACCACCTTGTTCATAATAGAACCCTGTGATTTCAACATCACCTTGCCTGCCTTAGGACCAACTCTAGATTTTACTATTGTTTGACCCAATAGTATATACAAGCCACTACTACTCGCGACTCCTTTCATGATCACATTGGAATCTCTGCAAACCTCTATAACTCTACCTTTGCCAGTGAACTTGTAAGCCAAAGAATCTAATTTGAAAAGAGAAATTAGTTCTCTTTGCAAACTCTGCACATGTCGAACACCTGAGTATGTATTCTCCCGTCATACATCTTGATGTGAATATTACCGACTCCCACTATCGACTTCTTGGAGCCATCACACATCGAGTACCCATTCCCGATGTAAATTTTCTTCTTGAGTAGTCACCAAGAGTAATCAAACTCCACTTGATTAGCATGTCCGCCAGAATTAGCAATATGCTTGCCTTTCCCTGACCTGGAGCTATTTGCCGAAATCGCTCCACCTTTTTCCTCACAATCCCGTTTAAAGTGCCCTATTTTTTCGCACTTCCAACATTCTATGTGAGACTTGTTACTCTTGTTAAATCCTTTCCGTGATCCCCCATTAATCACCAAACCCTCACCATGAGATTCATCGTCTCTGCCTTTATTTCTGATTTCATGAGATAAAAAAACACTGACAACCTCATCCAATTCCAGAGTTTCTTTTCCATAGAGCAACGTGGTGATAATATTCTCATAGGATTGGGGCATAGAGTTCAGAAGTAGATGTGTTTTATCTCCATCCTCTAACTTCACTCCAACATGAACCAATTCAGAAAGCATGTTATTGAAGACACTGAGATGTTCATTAATACCTGTACCTTCTGCCATCCTCAACCTGTAAAGTTGTTGCTTGCGGTACAATCGATTTGATAACGACTTAGTCATATACAAACTTTCAAGCTTTAACCAAAGTTTTACCGAAGGACTTTCTGTGAGAACGTTTGACAAGACCTCCTTCATTAAACACAATCGAATCGCACTACTAGCCTTCAAATCAAATTCTTCCCAAACATCATCTAACATATCCGCCGGTTTTCCCTTTAATGCTTTGTGTAAACCAGATTGTACCAAGAGATCTTAGACTTGTACTTTCGACAAACCAAAATTCATCTTTCCATCGAACTTCTCTACATCAAACTTCAAACCTGAATTTTAATCCCTTTGCGCCATCTCGAAAATCCCTACGACTTAAAAACTTGCTTTGATACCACTTGTGCAACGGAAGCTTTAACCCAAGGATTGGTTGTAATACCGATAATCTAGATAATAGCAAATAACAGAGAAAGTAATCGAAAAAATACAATCACACATAATAACACCAATATTAACGTGGTTCAGCAAACCCGCCTACTCCACCTGGGAACCGATCAAGAAGATTTTATTAATCAGAGAAAAGAAACAACCTAATTACAAATCTATAATTCCTTGTCTCTCTCTCTCACACACTAGAACCTGAGAAACCCTATTATGAAAACTTTTATAAATTTGTCTCTCCCTATCTAGTAATGCTTTCACCTTTGGTTCACTCTCTCTTCTTTTTTACCACCCGTTTACAATAGCCAACTAGTTGAGTATATATGATACCCAAGAGTTCCTAATCCATACAAGGATTCTAATTGAATAACAATACCTATTACCAATTAGAATACAAGTACTTATGGGAGTAGAATTCCTACTTACATTGTTTCTAGAAACAAACATAAGGTATGATCCTATAAACCTCACTTAATATAAGCTATGATCCTGCGCATTGCGAGCCAATATACAACAGGAACATTATCCTTGTTAGTACTCAGACAAAAATTCTCGTCACATGCATCAATTTTATGCCCATTTTCTCAATTGCGAGGACCTTATTTGAATTGGAATTTTGATTCTAGTTAAATGTAGTTATCTCTTATCATTATCATTAAAGATCTTTGGTGCCAGAGATATATTGTAACTGTATTGAATAAATAATGTAAGAGTGGAGTAAACACTTGGCATGGTATCTTATAAGTTTTACATCTCTTTTAGTATTAAGACTAACTTAAATCTGTTTCTGCAGGTCATGTAACCCAAATAAGCATTTGATATCAGTGAAATGTAGTTCCTCCCAAGGATCTAAACGTAAATCACTTAGTGTTTCATCTTGTGACTTGACTGATACAAGACATCTACCAGTTGGAGGACAATTGATTTCTGATTCTGCTCGTAGTAGAAACCCTGTTGGAAAAATATTTTGTAGCACAAGAGTATGGACTTTGGATCAACATGCTTCTGAATCTTCTTCGCGAGTCACAGAAGACAAAGTTGGTGTGTTGCTCCTTAATCTCGGAGGACCAGAGACGTTGAATGATGTTCAACCATTTTTGTTCAATTTGTTTGCAGATCCAGTATGTTACGTTTTTCCTTCATGTGATATTTATATACCAAATTTATTATGCTATGCGTTTTATAACTAGTCATATTGATGTCTTGTGGTATACAACAATTTGGATGTATTGTTTGAGATTCGTATCTCGGGTAAATTTTCATTCTGTTGAGTCCTCACAGGCTTGTCCAACCATATTATTCCTCTCGTCTCTTTTGGTTTCCACCATAGTTGAAGGTAACGCTTCCTCTGCTCCCACAGGTTTGATTTGATGAACCTGCCATACAAAGGACGACGTGTTTAAGCCCAGTTGGTGGAAGAGGTGGTGGTGATTTGTTTTCTTCTTTATTATGGCCGTTATTTTTCAAAGATTACGGGAGTTGTTAGCATGGAGAAGGTCAGAAAGATGCTCTCTTATCGAAGGACGTACATTCTTGAAAATCATTCTTGAGAAGGACATTGGAGGAGTAGAAGATGTAGAGCATAGATATGATAAGGAAAAACCAAATAAAGAAATTTTTAAGGCTGACAATATTTAACAAAAATCTGCGATGTGGGTTGCATTTGCTTCTTCAGTTCTGCTGTTGTGGTGCTGATGGTAGTTTTTGTTATTGTTTATGTTGTTGTTGTTGCTGGAATAGGATTTCATGCTTTGACTCTGAGTACAACTGAGATTAAGCAGTCCAAGTGAAAGCGTGGTCCTAAATTAGGATAATGTTGTAATTATGAATTTAATTAAGGTTGTTTTAAATATTTTATTCAAAAAAATGGTATGGGTGTAATTTTAGATATATGTAAGGTTGTTTGCAGAAATTCGAAACTTTCCTAGTTAGCAACCAAGCACCGTGCAAAGTTTTTGTAAAATAAAAATGGAAACTGTTTACATTTTTTCCATTTAGAAAAGCTTCTTTTTCTGTTTCCCCAAAACTTCCGGGGAAACAAGCACAACCAAAGTAAATTAATTACAAAATTTAATTAATAAAATTTATGTTAAATATTAATTAATATAAACATATTATCTAATTATATATATGGACTTTAAATTTAATTAGACATTTAAATGGATAAAAGTAGATCGGTCTTTTGTCATATTTAATGACTACAACACACTTTATTACGTTAACAAAGAGAAATAATGATTGGGGCCCCACCAAAAATACTCTCTCCATTCTTCCTCCAAAAGCTACTATTCCCTCCATAAGTGGAGGAAAATTTGATGAATGGAGAAGAATC
Source organism: Aquilegia kansuensis (assembly GCA_020826895.1). Taxonomy (NCBI): domain Eukaryota; kingdom Viridiplantae; phylum Streptophyta; class Magnoliopsida; order Ranunculales; family Ranunculaceae; genus Aquilegia; species Aquilegia kansuensis. Next base: position 12,312,242 of record CM037006.1, read on the forward strand.
TTATGGAGGTGGACCATTGGACATGAAATTAAGTGAATAGTGCTTGTTTTATGGAGGAATGGAGGACATTGGAGATGTTCTAAGTTGTTTGTACATATGTACATTGTTTTGGGGAAATTTAATTTAAAATGGTGTAGGATGTAGGCGGGCAGTTGTAGTACGTAGTCTGACTAGGGCTCCTTGTTCTTTTCTTTTCTTTTTTAATCAAAGTAGAAATTTTATATATAAATGATAAACCAGAGAAATACATTCCTGAACAGTGTACTTTAACAGTACCGTCAGGTTCCAAACACACCCCATGGAGACAGACCTCTATATTACAGAAACAGAAAGAACAAAATGCAAACCCCCTTCCCACAACAAAGAAGAAAGGAATGCAGTACTGACGCTGTAGCTTCTTTGCTACTGAGACCATTTATCTGAACCTGTACCTGGTCTATAAGCTTGCAGAACTCTACTACCTACCTCCCGTCACTGAAATAAGGTCTCCCACCCAACTCTTAATTCATTGAAGCCATGACATGTTCGTTTTCCTTACCGACCTCCAGCCAGCACCATACTGTAAGTACCTAAATAGGCTTTGCCATATGTCGCTCAAGAAATAAACCAACTTCAAGATTATAAACGACTCCAGGAGTACAATATACCCTAGTCAAATGGACCACAACAATTCTCTTGGACAATAGAGAGACACATCACACAATGAAGACCGCCAGGATCGATCCATCATCCATACATAGGTAACACAAAAGGGTAACCTAAAACTAACTAAGGTATGAGCTCTCACTCTCTACACTTCTTCTCTCTCTCTCTCTCTCTCTCTCTCTCTCTCTCTCTCTCTCTCTCTTTCTTCCTCATTACCCACAATGGCTAACTTGATCGTCGGAAGGTTGACGCCGGAGACATCTCCGGCGCCCTTTGCAGGTTATCTATGGAGAGGGAGCAAGAGGACCATCTCTACAACACTAATCTCTGCATGTAACCGGAATGAAGGCTTACACATACTGTAGGGTGTAGCCTTTACTCTCATCACTGCGCTGTCACAAGAAAACTCTATATTGCTGAAAATTGATTCATCCGCATGTTCCATAAAACCCACACTGTGGCATAGGGAATTATCGACCAAATACACTCACTGAACCCTGATAAGTTCAGCAGAATTTCAACAGAGTTCAGGTCCTGCAAATTTGCCCATACCTGGTTAAGGTTACCAACAAGACATTTTCATACCTGGGCAGATAATTGTCACATTTAAGAAAAAGGTGGGGAATGCTTTCTTCGTTTCCTTTGCATAGAGTGCATCTATTCGGTATAAGCATCCCTCTTCTTTGGAATTTGTCGACGCTTAGGACTCAATCCCACATCAAACACTACAAGAAGATTTTTCACATTAGTTGTGTTTGTGTATATGTGTGATTCATACATTTGCATTTGATAATTCTGCCGCGCACGTGTTTAACTATGATAGCCAGGGTGACAAAACTTAACAAGAATGAAATTGGTATTATGAATGATTTAATCTTGATTAGCCTACATCAATATTTTCTGTGCAAGGTAGAATCATCTATCCTCACCAAACATGATCTGATCTGAGCATTATTTCCGTAGATGATGTCCATGTACAGACTCGCTCCCAGCTGCGCAGTAGTCAAAGAATGCGTGATATAGTCCAAATCTTGTTGTGGGGGTTTAGTAGTGTTACAACTTTTTTTTGATAAAGGTAGTGATATTTCATTCATCAATAAAAAAAATGTCTGGGTATAAATGTAGCAACTGAGAGCCACTAAACAAATTACAGACATTGGGTGAGTGAGATCCTCAACCCTGACAGTGGTTACTCAACACACACACTAAAAACCCGTACAAACACCAATTTCAACCTCTGCAGACATCAACCAGCACTGCCCAGAGCATTCAGACAGCCTTGTCAGACTCAGCATACCTTCCAGTTCAAACTATTCCTTTTACTGCCTCAACCCAATGGATCAGCACATCAGTAAACCTACAGTCCCTTTTTGCTGCTGCTCCTTTCTTAGTTACATGTAGCCATGCCCAAACTGTGTATTATCACTTACTTAATTACCCGATCAGTATTTAGATTTGCATCCCTAAATATATAATGTTATTTCTGGTACACTACAACAGCCATAAGACAACAAAAGGCAGAATCTGCCATATATGTTCAGCCACCCCTCCTGCATTAATACATGGCCAGTTTGCAAGTAGCTTCTCCCCTCCAACATGAGCCAGTAGCACTACTAGTTACAACTTACAACATACAATCTTATGGAAAATAGCATATAAGACTAATGTATTAACCTATTTCTAGATTAATGCATTCACTGGATTAGATCGTTGTTGAACTGACCAAAGGGGGAGTTTGAGATCGGGGGTGGCTGCACGTCGATGAGATCGAGATTGCCTACGTACTCTAGCTCGAGGGAATGGAACTTAGAGATCAAGCCATCGTAGTTCTGATTATATAGAAGGTGAAGGGGCGAAGATCATGGGATCTTGCAGATTCTCCGACATCTTTATGATTGTGTAACAACTGCAATGATTGTGTAACAGCTGCAATGATTGTGTAACAGCTGGAGATATTCTCTATGCATTGATTTAGGGCACGTGCGTATGAAGAGGTCGTCATCGGTCATATAGTCGAGCTGCTCTGATCGACCTTCGGTTAGGTCGAGCAGTGGACGACCTGAGAGAATGATGAGTAGGCCACGTGTCGTGTTTTGATTGGCTGGAGCATATAGTACCCCTACATAAGCCCCCTCTTTTTAGGTCGATGAGGAAATCGGGCTGAAAAGACAATTTGAACTCTGACCGAAGTCTGCTGATTTGAAGTTTGCTTTTTGAATTTCAGACTTGTACACGTGGCGGCCATGCACTCCAGTCTTGTATCATCATTGTACCTTTACGGGGAAGTGGAGAAGTTTCCTCGAGCAGTTACCCGTAAAGTTTTGACAACTGAAGCACTCTTTGATTGATGGCCCTTTGTTGGACACGTGGATTGATCGAACGGTGGATGTGAATCGTCGGAAGAGTGGGTAAAAACTGCAAAGGTCATAGTTGTCTTCATTCGATCTCGCCCGTTGATTTGATTTGAATCGATGGTTGGGATCTCTTTTGTATTAGTATTTAAACTGTAGCTTGTAATCATAGTTTCTTACTTTCTTCATTTGCTCTCTCGAACTGCTGCTGCTTTGCCATTGCGACCTGAAGATCTTGAGAGCTTTTGAGGTGAGTTCTTATTCTCTTGCTCTTTTCTTTCTTCCTTCGTTTCTATTTAGTTGCTTTTGTAATCTTGAGAGATGTCTGAGGGTAGTGATTCTCAGAATGACCACTTGAGTGGTGATGATGTTGGTGAGTACGTACGAGTCTGAAGATGAACGGACTCATTCTGGTGATGAAGCTGGCTCTCCTGATCGAGAGGAAGAGTGTGGAGATGAGGGTAGCCCTGGAAGTAGTGGTCCTCATGGAGAGGACTCATCTGATGATGAGATGGTGTTGGGTGATAATGAGTCGTTCTGCCGTGTGGTTAACCTTGCGTATGTGAAGAGACACATTGGCTTTAGGAAAATGTATGGGTTAGACTCCATTAGGCATCTTGAGATTAGGTATTTGGGAGATCGCTTACTCACGGAGGAGTATCGACCTAATAACCCGTTCTCCATTGTTTTCAATTTGGCCCAATTCCGAGCTGGGCTCAGGTTACCCCTCTCTTGTTTGGTAGTCGACCTGTTGAATGCTATCAGACGAGCTTCTTGCCAGATGAACGGCAACTTCTAGAGGAATATGAGGGTTATAGATGACCTTAACGGACTGCATAGGTAGAATATTAGTGTAGAAGATGTGTTAGGTCATTTCTGTTTCAAGCGATCTGCGAAGCTGGAGTTGGCGGGCTATAATATGCAAGTCAGGCCAGACCGTTTACCCTTGATTTACCCTGTGAGTAGTGAGCCATGGTGGAAGGATCCCATGCTGCTTACTGGCTCGATAACTGAAGGGAATCTTCGTTTACGTCATGTTACTAGGAATGTCAATGATAATCGTAAGTTTTTGGTCGTTGGTCTTAGATCGTTGTGTGAGTGATCTAATTTTGCTGTCATGGTCGTTGACTTTGTTTGTTTCTTTTGCAGCGATCAGGGACGACCATCTCATGAAGAAGAACGACCTGAAATCCTCCTTGAACGCTTTTGGGTCTTGGACTGACGATCGGAAGATAAAGTATCTTCCTCATCTGAAGGAGTATTTTGTCCCCAAGGGTGGTCCCAAGACTGTTGCGGACGAGCTGGAGAGAAGAAAGGTGTTGAAGAAGAGCTTTATGGCTGCAGTGCAAAAGGCTGAGAAGTCTCGATCTGGTACTAGCTCGAAGCAGAAGGATCTAGCTGCGAGCCCCCAGATCGTGTCCCCTCCAACCACTGTTCCTAAGCTACCTCCTGGCTCGAGCAAGAAGAGGTCGTTTTCTGGTAACCTGAAGATGATGGAACCTCCACCAATGATGCCTTCTCCTGCTCCTCTGAAAGCCGTGCGAACCCCTGACCCTAGTCCCTTGTCTAGGAAGACTGTTGTACGACACTCGAGCAAGGGTAAGGGGGTGTCATCCGAATTCCGACCTGGCCCTTTTGATTATCTGGACGGCCAGGGAAGTAAGCACGTTGTCTATGACAATGATAGTGCTATAGATGACCCATGCGTTGCCCGAGCTATTAACGAGGGCACTATTCTTGATGTTGATGCTCGAATGGTGAAGTTGCAGACTCTTCTTTTGACTTGCTCGAAGATAAACTCTGCTCTTTCTCTGGTGAGTTGAGTTTAGACCGATTTATGTGTTTGACTTTGCATATTTTGCCTTCTAATTGTTTCTTCTCATGCAGCTCAACGCTAGCTTCCAGGAAGTTCGTCTGGTCGCTGAGGTTGGTGCTCGAGCTAAAATCGAGTTGAGGCATCTGAATGAGAAGCTTGAGCAAGCTAAGAACGTTGCTCTCGTTGCTGAGGCGAAGGTGAAGGATAGGAATGGGGAGATTGTGGCGTTGAAGGAGGTGATAAAGGGCCTTAGACATGAGGTTGATGCTGCCAAGGATTCCGTGGGCGACTAGTTTCCATGGAGTCCTGGTAGCTCGTTCAGAAGGCAGGTAGACGAGATGAATGGCTGCAAGCAGGGCGGACTGAAATGTTTCCTCTTGTATGCCTTAGTTAAATGAGATTATTTTTTCTTCTCGTCATTGTAGCTTTGACTTGTTTTGCAGGTGACCACTTTCTTGCGAGCTGGATATGTGGAATGTTGACCTAGCCCCCAAGTAGTTTAGGTCGATATAGCAGACCGATTTTCCTGTAATAGTTAGGCTTTTTGAGGAAAATAAATAAAATGAAATTTCATTTGATTACCTTGCTTGCCTTTACTTTTCGTGCCTTGTCTGGTTGTAATGATTTGCAAACATGTAGTATGTCTAAAACTCGACCTGTACTATGATTTGGTCGATTGAATATGAGCTCGATATTACTTAGGTCGTGGGATAGTAATGACCTAAGTAAAGAATGTTAGTTGGGTTTCAGATGTCAACTTAACATTTAAAAATTATCAAAGGGACTAGAGTATTGATAATTTGTAGGTCGAGGGATTTAGTTAGACCTATTCAAGCCATTCATGTTTGAACTGAAATGAAAGCAAAATTATTGAGATATGAGAATGCATGCTTACATTTTACTGGTAAAACTTCTTCAAATGATAAGCATTCCAGGGATTCTTCACATCTTCTCCTTCTGGAGTTTGAAGACGATAAGATCCATTGCTTTGAACCTTTTTGATGATGTAACGACCTTCCCAGTTGGCATTGAGCTTTCCAACATTTGCTTTTCTTTTGTTGTGGAACATTTTCCTTAACACAAGCTCGCCAGGTTGGAAAGATCGAAGTCGGACGCCTTTGTTATAAGCTCGTTTGAGCCTTTGTTGGTATTGCTCGAGCTTAATGGTGGCGTGGTTCCTTCTTTCTTCAGCCAGATCTATTCCGAACGACCAGGCTTGGTTATTGAGCTCGGTATCGACCAGTAGTGATTTGGTCGTACCAAATGTCAGCTCGGTGGGAATGACAGCTTCAACTCCATAGCAAAGGCTAAATGGAGACATTCCTGTTGACGTTCTTGGAGTCATTCTGTAGGCCCAGAGGATGTTTTCTAGCTGCTGTGGCCATTGGTCTTCCTGATCTTCAAGTTTTTTCTTGAAGTTAGTCAGAATTTGCATGGCCATTGCTTTCTAGCTGCTGTGGCCATTGCTTTGTGGATATCGAGGAGTCGATCTAGAGTGCTCGATTTTCCAAAGTGCATAGAAAGCCTTAATGTTTTTTCCGATGAACTGGGTCCCGTTGTCAGTAACAATTCTCTTGGGCAAACCAAATCTTGTGATTATGTTTTCCCACATAAATCTTTGCACATCTGCTTGAGTGATGTTAGTGAGTGCGACGGCCTCCACCCATTTAGTGAAGTAATCGACCGCAACTAGAACATATCTCTTCTCAGATTTCTTTTCTTTGATCAGTGGGCCCATGATGTCGAGGCCCCACATGTGAAATGGCCAGGGGGCAGTGATGTTGATGAGGTCGTTGGGATGCTGATGGGCGTGATCGGCAAAACGTTGACACTCCTTACATCTTAAGACAAACTTCTTTGCATCTTCCTTCATTCTCGGCCAGAAGTATCCTTGTGAGATCGCTTTATGAGCAAGTGTGCGACCTCCTGAGTGATTTCCACATTCTCCTTCATGAATCTCCTGGAAAATGATTTGCCCATGCTTTGGAATTAGGCACCTTAGGAGCAAGCCAGTTGCTGATTTTCTAAATAACTTTCCCTCATGTAGCTTGTACATAGTGACCTTGTGCAATAACTGGCTGGCCTCCTTCTTGTTTGATGGGAGTTCGCCAGTCTGCAAATAACTGATGAAGGGTTCCATCCAGGTTCCCTTGATATCTTCTGAGGTCGTGGCTAGCAGATCACTTATTTGGTTGACCACTTCCTCCTTGTGTAGATACGCAGGTAGCGTATTTACTGCAATGGTTAAAGCTCGAGGTCGCTCTGAGTCGACCTTGGATGCAAGGAATGCTAGCGAATCATCATGTCGGTTATCATCTCTTGGGATGTGGTCGATGGTGAAGAAACTGAATTTGCTGATTAATTCCTTTGCCTTGCTTCCATATCTTATCAAATTGACTCAATGTATTTGGTAGTTGTTTGTAATCTGATTTACTACCAGTTGTGAATCGTTGAACGCTTTGAGTCGAACTGTTTGTAGGTCGATAGCCATTTGTAGACTTTGGATTAGAGCTTCATATTCGACTTCATTATTAGAGGTCGAGAAGTCTAATCGTATTGACCTTTCGAGTTGTGAGCCCTCAGGTGAGATGAGTACGGCACCGATGCCACTTCCATTCGAGTTGTGTGAACCATCAATGTAGAGTTGCCAAGTGTCTGAGGGATCGACTTGGATTTGTCTGGTTTCTGGTTCTGGTTCCCAGCTGAAGTCTTCAGCAGGGTAGTCTGCCAAGAAATCAGCTACGACCTGGCCCTTGACGGCCTGGCGGGGCACGAACTCAAATGTGTAATCACCGAGCTCGGCGGCCCATCGAGCCATACGACCTGTTTTGTTCTTTTTCTCTATTACGTGTCGAAGTGGCTGGTCGGTGATTACTTTAACAGTGTGTGCTTGGAAATAAGGTCTAAATTTGCATGCAGCGTAGAGAAGAGCTAATGCTAACTTTTCCAGAGGTGTGTACCTTATTTCTGCTTGTTGCAACACTTGCTTATGAAGTAGATTGGTGGCTCGACCTGATTTTCCTCTTTGAACAGTACTGCCCTGATCGCAAAATCTGAAGTGGCGAGGTAAATCCTGAGCACATTTCCATCATTAGGCTTTGTGAGAACTGGTGGAGTGGATAAGTATGTCTTCAGCTCGGCAAAGGCTTTTCGCATTCCTCTGTCCATTGATATGCAGCCCCTTTTCTAAGAATATGAAGCATTGGTCGACATTTATCGGATGCTCTAGAAATGAATCTATTAAGAGTTGATACCATGTCGTTGAGCTTTTGGATTTGCTTCTTTGTCTTCGGGCTGGGCATATCGACCAGGGCTCTGATCTGGTCAGGATTTGCTTCAATACCCCTTCTTGTAACTAGGTAGCTAAGAAATTTCCCTGATGCTACTCCGAATAGACATTTTTCTGGGTTAAGCCTCATCCTGAATTGCCTTAACCTTTGAAATGTCTGATCGAGATTGGCCATATGATCTTGCTCTTGGCTGCTTTTCACTAACATGTCATCGATGTATACCTCCATTGTTCGACCTAGTAGGTCCTCGACCATTTTTGTAACGAGTCACTGGTAGGTCGCTCCACAGTGACGGGCAACAGTATTTCTCCCTTTGGATCCTCCCTCGAGCTGTTGAAGCCCAAGATCGGAGTGAAATCAGGAATGAGGACTGAATCAGGAAGCCTCATATCCTTGAAAGTCCTGTACATTAGTATGTTACAGGATGCACCTGGGTCAATGAGGACCTTCTTGACTATGTAGTCAGCAATTCTCAATTCAACGACCAGAGCGTCGTTGTGTGGTGTAACGACCTTGTTGAGGTCATCCTCGGTGAAGCTTAGATCTGTTTTCTGCCGAGCTGGGCTGTTGGTTCGAGCTGCTCGGCCTGTGATTGAGTAGACGTGGTGGAGATGCTCTACTCGTCTCTTCTTTTCTCTGGATACTGGGGTGGAGTTGGATTCAACGATCGTGTATACGACATGACTCTCTGTTTCACTATCATCATCTATCTTGTTCGTGACCTGCTTGTTGATTTGATCGCGTAGGTCGCCTGTTGGACCTAGTCTTCTGGAGAGGCTACGCCCTCTGCTGCATGCTGGACTTGTTGAGGTCGTTCTGGCCTTACTCTGAGATCACCTTGCTGAACGTGCAGGTGTTCTTGATCTCTTCTTCGTTCTTTTCTCATTGGACTCTTCTTGCCTGCCGTAAATCCAGTTGTTGAGCCTTTTTTCATCGGCCCAAGTCTGAAGAGCTCGCTTCAGTATACGGCAATCATCTGTTTTATGGCATCTGACCTTGTGGACCTTGCAATATGGACGACCAGATGTGTCCTCCAATTGCGTGAAGTCCGGAATCTTGCACCAATGGTTGTGCTTGATGCGCTCATAGATATACCCTGCTGGTCTTGTGAATCGGTGGTATTCACGTTGCTCTATTGGTAACGCCTTAGCTTTGAATCTCTTGTTGTCTGATCGAGGTTTTTTAGTGGAATCTCCTTCCACGTTTGAAATGACAGAGTTTTCTCCCTACTAACTAGGGCTTTCTCGAGCTTGATGTAACGATCTACCTTGAGGCAGAGCTCGTCTAGAGATGTTGGCCGCTTCATGGCCAAAGACTTGTGCAGATCTGATCCCTGGATCAGACCGTGAGAGGACGCGATTGTTGCGAAGGGCTCGTGTTCCTTTGCAAAATCCTGGATGGAATGCAATTCTGTTTTGAAGCGAGCAAAGAAATTGCTCAGAAGCTCACCGTCCCGTTGCTTCACCTTGAATATAGCGTCGATGGTGACTGGACGTTTTTTGTTGTGGATGTAGAAAATAACGAACTGTTTCTCCAGATCGGCAAACAAACTGATAGATCCTGGCTTCAAACGGTGGAACCAATCAAGAACAGGTCCGGTGAGGCTGGACTGGAATAGTAAACATAACAAATGATCTTCCTTGATGAGTGGAAGTGATTTGCGGAAACCCTTGATATGGTCTGTTGGATCTCCTATCCCTGCGTACTGGTCGAACTTTGGAACGTTGAGTTTGTTAGGCAACTCTTGCTTGAGGATCTCCTTGGAGAAAGAAGATTCCTGGAAGTGTTGTAGAAACTGGACAGCGAGCTGCTCGGCTGTGTGCCCTTTACTTAACTGTAAAGCGACCTGAGAGGCTTTGAACTCAGCGAGCTGTTGACTGAGTTCTTCATATTTTCGATTGCTGTCGTCAGCGACGACAGCCCCCTGTTCTGGGTTTGGTTCTGCAACTTGTGCAGCTTTCAGACGGGCATTTTCTTCCTGGAGACGATTGAGTTGGTCTCTCAAATCCTGGATTGTCACCTCTTGGGTAGCCATTTGAGAAAATGGAAATGGTGAAATGACTGTAAGTTGGGTGGGAGGGCTGGTTTTTTCGATATAATCGAATCCTTTCAGTCTGCGCCAAATGTATTAACTTATTTCTAGATTAATGCATTCACTAGATCAGATCGTTGTTGAACTGACCAAAGGGGGAGTTTGAGATCGGGGGTGGCTGCACCTCGATGAGATCGATATTGCCTACGTACTCTAGCTCGAGGGAATGAAACTTAGAGATCAAGCCATCGTAGTTCTGATTATATAGAAGGTGAAGGGGCGAAGATCATGGGATCTTGCAGATTCTCCGACATCTTTATGATTGTGTAATATTCTCCAATGATTGTGTAACAGCTATAATGATTGTGTAACAGCTGGAGATATTCTCTATGCATTGATTTAGGGCACGTGCGTATGAAGAGGTCGTCATCGGTCATATAGTCGAGCTGCTCTAATCGACCTTCGGTTAGGTCGAGCAGTGGACGACCTGTGAGAATGATGAGTAGGCCACGTGTCGTGTTTTGATTGGCTGGAGCATATAGTACCCCTACAACTAAAAATATGTTAAATGGTACATGAAAAGGTTAAAAGATCAACAGTTTTTGCCAGCTTTTTTATTTGATATGGGCTTTAAAACTAAGAATGATCGACTAAGAAGATTCTATACCACTTCACATCTATGGATCATGGCAATGGGAAAAAAGTTCCATATGTATATGGAACAGTGGATGGAGCTCTAATGGGGGAATAAACAATAAAGGCCATAAAAAGAGCTCTATGTGAAGAGAGAACTACACCAAGTTAAGCAGCTATATCATGGCGATATATAGAACTGCACTATCCAAATGATATATATTAATTAGTACTACTAATTAAGCTAACAATATTAAGTTTGAGTGTGGTATGTTGCTAAATGCTAATTAAATTTGCTTTCCAACTGTAAATTGCATATCTTTATTTCTTCATGGCCAATGCAAAAGTTTTGTCTCAACAAAAAGAAAGAAACCTATAAACAAAATGATGATGCTTATGGTGATGATGACAAAAAAATAGCCCAACACACATACATAAGACATTAAGATATGCATGCTATATACGTTGACCAATTTGCTACTCTCCAAAACAATCTATAAATGGAATGATCTGTTTAATTAGTTTTTCTTAATTGTATAGTTATATTAGGTGTAAAGAATCAACCAAAGTACCAAACTACCCAAAGATGTACTGTTTAATGAACAGTTTAATTGAAATATTAGTACTAAATTACAGTAGTATGACAAACCAATTGCTAGAATGCGAATATGTTTTGTAGTACTACTAGTATCATAGTATGGTTGTCTTGAATCTTGAAAGGTTGGCATTAGTACTATTAATTAAAGCATGTAATAGAGACAACTAACCAAAGAAAGACTAGGTTATCTGGTAGTGTTAGCTTTGCAAGATTATGTCATATTCATAATATTAATTATAGCTTAGCAAGATTATGCAGCAGCCGCAAAACAACTGATTTTGACTTGTGAACTACAATTAAAGTGTCATAATAGACTCTAACCCTACATTTGAAAGACAGGCTAGCTAACATAATCATTTGGCCAGTTTTTTGTGTTGTAAATATTGCAATTATCCAAATAAAATTAAAATTAATTATAGTGTATCTGATTTAAATAAACCAATATCATAAAAAAATAATAATAATTAGTTGATATTTATTGGTGGGCATAAAATCGACACATGGACTATCCAACCAACCAAAATTTTTTCAAGAAATCTACACCAAGAAAACTATTGGATGTTAATCTTACAAGAAGAAACACTCTAACTTAGAGATGATATAATAAAAAAGAAATGGATTATTGGGTGTGAATAATCATAAAAGTAATCTTAGGATAAAGTTCTGAAAAAGAAAAAGAAAGTATGTAGGACAGAAATGCATTACATGGTAATGCACGTGCAACAAACTTGAAATGAAATAGTAAATCAGTGGTAATTAACTTGATTAAAACATAAATTTTATTATACATATTTCTTTTTTCGTTATTTTTGTCGCCGCAAATCAATTAATACTCACTTTAAAACGAAAACTTGTGCTTTTATCTTCATTAATTTTTTCTAACTCGATTGATCTAGAATTGAGAAGAAGAAAAATGTTTGTAGTAGTCAGTATTTAAAAAGGTATATATACCATGTGAATTTTTCATAAAGATTGCGTGAACAAAACTTTATTAAAAAGAGTCAAATGCTTTGTTATTTCTTAGCAATTGTCATTTTCAACAAAAATAAATTTTTAAGAAAATTATTTTCTACCATTATTATTATTATTATTATTATTTTTTAAAAAAAAAAACGGAAAATGGAAAAAGAAAAAACAAAAGAACACACACTCTCAAGCAACAGAGAAAACAGAAAGAAAGAAAGAAAGAAAAAGCCTGCGGTGAAGAAAACTCAGTGGGTTTAGTAGTAAGTAAGTAGATCACAAGATCTCAAACCTTGTTTTCTTTTTTTTTTTTCTCTCATCGAACTTCGCTTAACTCACAATCCAAGTAAGTTAGTTAAAATATTCGAAAGAATTAGGGGTTTTTTTGTTCAATTTGAGCGATCTGCAACTACTTTCATTAATGCTGTAGATCCAAGTATATGAATTGCATGAAGATCAACAATTGAGCTTAGTTTTATCTTCAAAACAAGTGATCTGAATTAGTTGAATGATCTTTGACTTGAAAGTTGAAAACTTGAAGTGATTTGAAGTAATTTGGATATTTGAGGTGTGATTAGGTGTTTCAAGAGTTTGGTGAATGTGTAATTTATGTTTTGGTTACTTGAATTTGAAGTTTTGAGGAATGGAAAGGGAATGAGACATTAGGGTTATTCAATTTGGATTTGTTGGAGTGTGTTTTTTGTGATCTTTAAGGTAGTGAATTTTTGTGTTGAGGTCAATTTTTGAGTTATTTGTGAAAATTCAGTTAAGATTCGGTACAGTTGGTCGAGGAATCTTTGGAGATTGAAATTGGCATTGAGTTTATTAATGTTGCTTTTTGATCACTGAGAATAATTGATTATTGGGCTGAAAGGAAAGGCACATTTGGCAGTTGGACAGGTTTTGATATACCGAGGATATTGTTTTATGAAGTCTGTAGCTTGAGGAGAATGTACATTTTGAGTTATGATTTATGAGAATTTTGGTTTTGAGTTTGGATTCATTGATGGGATTGAAGTGAAATAGCTTAAACTGTTTGAGGATTAGTTGGCAAAGATGCCTCCTTCTCCATCATTGAGATTCTCCCCTGGAAGGGACACTAGAAAGGAGAATCACAAGAGAGGACGCAGTCTTGAGGGTGGATTACTCATCAGAGAGAAAGATGATGACCTTGCTCTGTTTAATGAGATGCAAGACAAAGAAAGGGACAGCTTTTTGCTTCACTCAACCGATGATCTGGATGACTCTCTATGTACTTTCTAACTTTAACCTTTCATTTTTATTTAGGATCGAAGCTCATTATGTATTCACTTGATATTCGAGGTATATTTTATTTTAATTGAGGTTTAATTAATTATATTTATTTTTAAATTGTGTTTTGCAGCAACAAATTTGAGGTACTTTTCAGATTTTAAGCTTGGCATCTCCATTCCTCCCCGAGGGCAGGGCAGTGATCTTCTTAATGCAGATGGTGATAAAAATGATTATGACTGGTACGTAGCGATTGTACACTTATGAGTAGCTTTCAATTCCCTAGTGTTATCCTTTTCAAGTGTTTTGTGCTGTAAGTGTTAAACATATCGTTTCCGTAAGATGTATATATAGAAGTTTATTTTTGTGTGATTTCTATAAACAATTTAACATATATAGAAATGTATGCATGTATATCAAGAACTCTGTCTAATTAGTTTGTATTAAAAAGTAATTACGTTTAAGTAGTGTTTCAGTGAACAGTTTAAGAAAAAAAAATTGGCTGTTGTTAAGTTGAGCTGTCGGAATGGGCTTATCCAACTACTACCAGATTCCACGTCAAACCTGACCTCTGAAAACCTTGGATTAAGATGTATTTTGTGTACCATTATTTGCTACAGTGTTTCTTATATATACCTATAAACGTAGAACTAATGAGTCAATCCTAAACTCACGTGAGCTGTGCAGTTTAATCTTCATTTAGAAATTTCCTTAAGCTGTGCAGTTTAATCTTCATTTAAAGATTTCCTGTTGTCGTCATCATTACTAGATAATTATTCAGCCGAGACTAGAGGAATTATAAGAATAAATGACGTTGTATTCCACTTTATAGAAATTATTAAAAGAGTTTTAGAATCCTTCTGGAATCCCCTCAAGCTGACCCAACTTTCGTCTGTTTTAGAGGATTATAGTTTAAGTATTTATGAGTTTGGTAATGCCTATATATCTTTTCCTAAAGCTTTTGTGTCGCTCCTTGATACTGTACTGTAATGTGCTGTCTGTTATGCATTGCATGCAATTTATTATATGTGCTTTAATGATTATTACTTTAGCCTGCATCGTCTTTAGGTGAAAGAAAGTACCTATGTAACATGGAAACTCCATATTGTCAAAAACATCTGTGTCGGATACACGGACACTCGACACACATGTCAGAGACACAGGGACACACTTACAGACCTATGCACATGATTTGGGTTAGAATTTGTAATAAAACCCTGATATATGAAGAAAAGAAAAGAGATGAACAATAATTTATCCCTTCATCAAACTACAATCAAAGAAAAGATAAAAAAGAAAGGTGAAGGAGAGCTGTTATGTTCTATGTCTAAGAAATAGATTATAAATAAATCAAAATCTGTTTCCCTGTGTCGACTAGTTTTAGGCTGCCTTGTCGGACACTCTGTATCTGTGTTGGACAGCGACACACGTACCCATGTGAATGTTACTTAGGGTAAAACCCAATACACCTGACAAAGTGAATTATATTGGTTACATCATCATTACTTAATTTGTTCAGCTTCAAAAGTAAAAAATGACGAGGCTTTAATTTTGAAGTGTAGCTCTCTTATTTTTCCTACTGCAATTACTCCATATATTACTGGGATTTATTGTTTCTGGTACTAATGCGAGCCTCGATGTTATTGAACTGAAGGTTGTTAACTCCTCCAGAGACCCCTCTTTTCCCTTCATTGGATGATGAGACTCCTCCAATAAATCTTTCTCACAGGGGCCGGCCTCGAAGTCAGCCCATCTCAATTGCAAGATCGAATACTGTAAGTCATAATCGTTGTAGGCCTCCTCATGTAACATTGTTCCTCTTCTTATTTATTGATATGTTTTCAACATTTTATCGATATAAAAGAAAGAACAGATAGAAGACGTCTTAGGGAAAAAATCACTATTTTATTGCTTATCTTCCTCAAGGTTAAACTAATTTTTCTTTTTAATTTATTGATTTATCCGTGTATTGATTTCCTACTTATAATGTATTGCAGACAGATAAAAGTAACAGGACCAATAGAACCAGTGCAAGCCCACATCGACTAAGTCCATCCCCTCGATCCAGTAATAGCACACTCCAATCAAGAGGAAGGCCAGTGTCAGCTCATCATTCTAGTTCAACTCCTATGCTACGTCCCACTACACCATCACGAAGTCCATCTAGATCTACTACACCAAATAAACCCTCAACACCCACTTTGAGGTCATCTACACCCACCCCCCGGAGGATGAGCACAGGGTCAAGTGTCACAGTGGCATCATCTGGAAGAACGGGAGTGTCGCCTGTAAAGACTAGTAGGGGAAATTCAGCTTCACCAAAATTGCGTGCATGGCAGTCGAATATACCGGGGTTTTCAACCGATGCACCACCCAATCTTCGTACATCTTTGGCAGACCGACCAGCGTCATACGTAAGGGGCTCTTCCCCAGCATCCAGGAATGGGAGGGGTTTGTCACCAGCATCTAGTAATGGTAGGGGATTGTCACCAGTATCCAGTAATGCAAGGGGATTATCACCAGCATCTAGGAATGGTAGGGACTCATCCTCTAAAAGGCAGTCAATGTCACCAACTGCTTCTAGAAGTGCCAGTTCGTCATGTAGTCATGACCGGGACCAATTTAGCTCACAGAGTAAAGGGTCTATGGCATCATCTGGTGACGACGATATAGACTCTCTGCAGTCCTTCAGTGTGAGTATTTCAGACCGATCAGCTGTGAAGAAAATTGGCGCATATCCAAGTAGCAGAGCACAGGTGTTATCCAAAAAACCATCCAGAATACTGTCAAGTTCTGCTCCAAAAAGATCTTTTGATTCTGCACTACGCCAAATGGTATGTTCCTGCATATTAAATGCCTTGTTATATGAATGCTGTTATTTTGATCAAAGATGCAGAGAGTACACATAAACGTAGAAATAAGAAAAAGGTGTCTGCCTGATCTTTCCTGGTGATGACTCATACATGCCACCTGGCCCTCTAGCACTTACTTTAAGCAAGAGGATCCTCTTTTCTCTTCCAACCAGTTGACTTTAGTGGAATCTCATTTTGAATTATTTAGTATAACACTATCATTGACTCATTGTATCATTATCTACAGTTAACAAGTACCCGTTTGTCATATTTTTGCTTCCACTTGTTTGATTTAGATCGATGTTTGCAAAGCAATAGGATATGAGCATGGGATAAGCTAAAATTTGTATTCACTAATCCAAACTTAAAACGCATCCTGTAAAATGTAATTTCGCTTGTATTCTTTCAAGTAATGTTGGGTTTTCTTTTTTTAACTAGCAAATAGATGCAGATGCCAATCCACGTAAACACCAGAAATCCCTCTCCCTCTATCTGCATTCAGGGGTTCGTTCTTCTTCTCGAGGCCCCTTATCTATCTCTCTTAGCATGACTTACTGAATCTTAAATCTCCCTCCAACACAAATTTCCAATTTGTATCTTCTAATATTATAAGTATGACAAAAAATAAAGATTGATATTATCTATTTGCCTAACAAATAAAATCGTTGTTTTGGCGATAACTAATAATAAAATTATCATCATAAGAGGTGATGGCAAAATTGACATCTCATGTATGGCCTTCTGTTTGTATCATTGTAGGATCGAAGGAGTCCTCAAAATATGTTCAGACCGCTTTTGTCTAGTGTCCCTAGCACTACTTTCTATGCTGGAAAGGCAAGTTCTTCTCACCGTCCTGTGATTTCTAGGAATTCTTCAATCACAACAAGCAGTAATGCGAGTTCTGAACAAGGTACAAGTTTTGCACCTGATTTTGAGGGTATTGATCATGACCACGATCATAGAGCAACAGAGTGGGGAAAGACACCGGATCCTGATGTTGGAGATGAAGTATTTGATTTTGATAAGGTAGATGAGATAAATGAAGATGTTGGACAAGAATTTGATGATGAAAATTCTAACACATTGTTTGAAGAACTTGATTGTGCTATAAGTGAAGTTAAAGCAGGTGAATCTGAAAACTTCAGCATAAACATTGCTTCTGCAGCTGTTGCTTCTGAGTCTTCATGTGTCCAGGACGAGCTACCCGAAGCCAATTTTCAGGAAAAGGCGATAACCTGTTCAAATTGTGGCAAGACGTTCAACATCATTGACTCCATTGAAGATTACGGTGATGTTTGCGCAGATTGCAGTGAGAAAGGTGGGCACTTGCCTCTGCCTGCTCCCGAGACTTCAGTTGTCACTCAGAGCTCCACAAAGGACTGTGACTTGACAAAAGAAAATGAATCTTTTGTTGAGTTGGGCCACCAGGATGAACTAGTGCCTGAGGTGCCAGGATTCACTAGTGCGAGTCAAGTCATGCTTGTCCAGGCTGCAAAAAATGATGGGGAAGGAAAGAGTCTCTTGTCTGACAGTTTCCTTGGGAAGACCATGGAGGAAGAGGAGAAACCCTTCCTAGATCAGCAAATGTTGGGCCAATTGGCAGATGGGCAGAATCAGTCTACCTATGACTCTATAGATCAGCGACTACAACATTCCACTGCCCATCCGAGCTCGAAGGTCGATGTTTCTCAAGGTGTGGGTATTTCTGTACTTCTAAATAGGTCAGCTAGTAGCAAGTGGCCTGTTGTTCAAGGAAGGACATTTAGTGCGACAAATACACCGTTGGATGATCTCTCTTATGTGAGAGACAGCATGAATAGCATGAGAAGCTCTATAGGTCATGGCAGTACTTCGACGTCATCATCTGTTGATCTTAGCTCATCTAGACAAACAGATGCTCGTGTTAAACGTCAGTTAAGCTGTCGGAAAGCTGATGTGGAGAATTCTAGGCATGGTGCAAATATAAAACTTCTGAGTCGCGGATCATCGTTTTCTGGAATTTCAAATCATACACATCATGCTATGGTATCTGACAAGAGCACAAGTGAAGAAAATTTTGATATTTCTTCTGGAAAGATGGAATATGAGGCCGTGGAAGAAACTCTTGCAGTTACTGAAGAAAACGTTGGAGATGAACATGAGCCCACTGAAAGTTATAAAATGATGGATGCTCCTGCCTCAGAACTATTGAGCCACACTCTGGGTGTTCAGTTAATAGACACGTCAGTAGCCTCAATTTCACATGACGACTACTGTATTTCATCTAGTAATGCCGAGGAAATTGCAAACGAGAGAAGCATCTCTGATATAGAAGTATCAGATGTGAATCAAGGGGTATTCTCTACAGAGGAAGATTCTATGTTAAACACTGGTGCATGCGGAGTTGATATTGAGTTAGATCCTACCCTTGACTCTTCAAATATGATATCACAAGAACTAAATATGGATCATGAGTGTACCCCTGGTTTAGAAAATGAGAAAACACTCTCCCTAAGTCCACAGAACACAGTAGATGATCTTCAAGAGCCTTCACTTCCTAGAAATTCAGAGGATATATCTCTTTCTGCCTCGCAGTCAAGCACAGATCTTGCCCATGGAATTCTCGGTATGTGTTTCTAAACATGATAATTTCTACCCATATATAGTTCAATTTCAAGTATGTTCATGAGGTTGTTCACAAGGAGAAATAGAATTTGAACTAATATTGTAGGAAAACATAATACTGTTAAACTTCGTTAGGTTATTTTCATTTACATAACCAATATCTGTATGCAACTATATTTGAGTTCGACAAGAAGCATGCAAATGCAAAAATATACCATAGCTAGAAACGCCTACATTTTGAGGTATTGCTGTATTGCATATGATTCTCTTATCACTTAAGCTGTATTGATAATTTGTACAGTTGTACGACAAAATGTGTATCCTTTGACAAGATCATTTTCAAAGTTTGATATTATTTATTACTGTTACTTTTATTTTTAAGACATTATTGAGTGCTTTATCTTAAAGTTGCATATACCCATTTGCTTTATTTGATTCAAACATTCTTATCCGATGTTAACGTTCCAAATTCATAAACAGAACCATGACAATGTATTGGTATCACAATGTAGACAATTTCTTGGGCTACTGTACTTTTTCTAATTCTTGTTTTTAGCATAAGTTACTCTCAGGATATATTAGTTGTTGCTGATGTTCGACTAGCTGACTTGAAATATGTTGTCAAGCTTACACCTTTGTAATAAGGGAGGGACGGGTCCAGACATTTCAGGACCGTAGGCGAAAGTTGCGAAGGAGGGCCCTTGTAATGCAATGTTATTATCATTGTGAGGGAGAGAGAAAAAAATACAACAATGATAATCATTGGTCGATGGAATTTACACAATCAAACAATAATAATTAAATTAAGAGTAAAAGCTTTTATATTGTAGATTTTGTAGAACTCGATATAGACTACAGAGAGACAAGGAGTCGTACACATGGTGGAGAAAGAGGATGAGTTTTGCGGTAAGTTTTTCAAGGTGTCGTTTGTCTTTTCAATCTTAAAGCTATTAGATCTTAGCGACTTATAAAATCTTATAAGAAACGAAGAGACCAAATTTGGTCTTATGAAAATCTTACTACTTATTGTCTTTAGAAGATCTCGTAAGAATGAGAAAACAAACGGACTTTAAGCCTACAAAGACTCCATACACCGATTATCTGTTCTGTAGGGTTTAACTTTTAAGCTTCTCAAGAACAACTTTCCTCCCTTTTTATGGCAAGGAAGTAGAAAAAATGAAACAACAAAGAGGGTATACGAATCATGTGGGGCCCTTTTGTTAGTCCCAAAGCCACAAAGAGATACATTTAAGAGAGGGAAAATAGAGGGGAGAGGGCATTCACACTCACTTTCTTAGTCCCAACCCTAGTTTTCTTTTCTCTGTGTCTGGATATCCAGACATCCTTAATAAGTCAGCTTTTTCCTCTCTTCTGTAGGCCTGAAGTGCAAAATCAATTATTTTGAGCTGTAGGAAACAAAAAAATTGCTAGCCAGTTACCTTTGTCTACATTGCCTGGTAGAGTCTATGTGGTTTGATGGAAGAGGTAGTTGTTGCTTTTGTATTTGTTGGCTGATGTATTTGGGACTGTTCTGTTGTATTGCTATGATAACATCTTAATTTGCCTGCTGTGTAACTTTTAATTATGTTTAATATATTTACTAATAAAAGTAACGTTTGCGGATTATTGCTTCAGTTGTATTAATTTCAAATGTATTTGAATGGTAGTTGACAGTTGGAAGTTTTAATCATACCTACAATTATTGTGTTTTCATGCGGTTATATTAGTTTCAAGATAATAGTACACCCACTTAATTTTTGTTTAATTTTTTTCTGATTATATTTATAAATTTTACAATTGAACTTGGTTCTTAGGCTGACCTCATTTGTAGACCGTATAATGAATTAGTCTCCAAGGTTGGAACACATGACCACTTGCTTGCTCCTAGTTTGTAAAGAAACACCAGAATACTTTTCTTTTTTACTTGCATTTTCATGCTAATCATTCTATTTTATGAGGTGGGTCTAATTTCTATCTGCACCAGTTGTAGCATCCGAGGATCTTGCCATACCTTTTCTTATCCCCATGTGCTAATGGGTTAGGGCAAATCATAAGCCAGGTCGCACCATCTCAATTTGACTACAAACAACAAGGAAATACAGTATAATTTTCTTTTGACATACCTGACTCATTGAGTTGACATAACATTAGAGAAGTGAATGCCGTACCACCCATTCACGACCACTCAATATTTATCCAAATCAACCGACATAGAGATGAATGAAAACAACCAAGGCATATCATGCATGAACATAAATAAGAGTTTAAAATATGGTAGTAATGGTCAATCAGTCATGTCTTAACATACACAGAGGTGCGGAGCAATAATACTTGTCTCTCTCCATGTTACATTATTATTGCCTCATAAGACAATTGATGATGCCAATTAAGATTGATGTGGGAAACTGAGCTTCTTCATATATTAACATTTTATTGACTTTTGACAGAGGAATCAACTGTAACGATTGCGGGTTCAGCAGGACACAAGTCAAGAAGCCTAACCTTGGAAGAAGCTACCGATACAATACTTTTCTGTAGCTCTATCGTTCACAATCTGGCTTACCAGGCTGCAACCATTGGGATGGAAAAGGAAAATTTGCTTTCCTTGGAGGGATCCCGGCCGACAGTTACTATGTTGGGCAAATCCAGTCCGGACAAGAAGGATTCACGTGGTAGGATTGGTAATAAACGCACTCCAAGATCAAATAAGTCTAGACAAAAGCGAGTGGAAACTACAGATGTGAAAACTTCATCACCAAAGACGAAAACAGAGATAAAAACCGTTGGATCTGTTCCTTGTGAGTCAGACCTTCCAAACAGATTTGATAGCGAGAAGCCTCTAAAGCTCGAGTCAAAATGTAATTGCACGGTGATGTAGAAAATTATTTGTCAATACACAGGTTCCTTACCTCTGCATAACTTGCTTGCTGCATTCTCTCTGTTGGCTCATCTGACGCCCGAGTGGTTTGTAATTTAGATCATCTACGTTTTGTGGGCATTTGATAAATATCCCTCTTAGTTTGTGCTTTGTCCCAATTTATGTATAAGCAAACAAGTTGTGTTGGTTACATAATCATGTAAAGTTGTATTTTCTTGTGATTTTACTACAGGAATTAGAGGTTTATAGCTGCTCTTACTGCAGTATTCTTTTTTGTCTGTGTTCCTAGTTTACCACTTCACGAAGATGGTGTACATTGAGCAACACTCTCCAATTATTTTCCTACATTTGTTGAATTGTTTCCTTTAATTTCAACGTAAATTAGAATTTTATTATCCATAGTAGAAACGCTTAAGAATTAAAGATGCATAATATGATAATATCAGAAGAAGTGAAACTGTGGAAAGTTGTCAGTATCGTCAAAAGGTTTTGAGGGTATGATCATTGATCAGACCAAGTGAAACTGTGGAAGACTTTCTCGCTATTCCTACAGAAGCTCTTGGGCAGATGCAGCCAGTTAATACTGTGATTAATTGGTATAGTCATCATATCATATGATGGTGATATAAATATTTCCTCTGCCCTTTTCGTAGAAAACTCACGTGGCTGGCTGCCTGGCTGTTCTGGTGATGTGGAGGTGATGTTCTGCTGACATGGATGCGATGTAGATGCTTAGGTGGCAAAAAGGATAGGGACTATATTGTAGAGGACAGGAAGGTATAAATAAGATCCAGTGATCTACATTTGAGGAATCTTTGCTTCCCACTTGGGACAACACAGCGCATATTCTTGAGCATATCGATGAAGCAAAGCATTAGCAAACAATACAACGCACCCGAGACCGAGAATGTTGTTGTTGTAGAAATTAAAAGAGAACTATTCTTTCGCTTTCTCTCTCTCTCTCTCTCTCTCTCTCTCTTCTCTTCTCTTCTTCCTTCGACTTTGCAGAGAAGAAAGAAAGACGAAGAGATCAAAGATGATAATGGTAATGTTGATGACGATAATGGACGATCACGATGTTGTAACAGCTTCATCATCTTTATCTTCTTCTCCTCCATTTTCTTCTTCGTCTTCTTCTTCTTCGTCTTATACGTCCATCTTTACAAATTATCCTCTCATTTCTGCTTTTATTGCTTTCACTCTTGCACAATCCGCTAAGTTCTTCACCACCTGGTATCTTTCTCTCTCTCTCTCTCTCTCTCTCTCTCTCTCTCTCTCTCTCTCTCTCTCTCTCTCTCTCTCTCTGCTTATTGATTTTGAATAGCTTAATTGTTTGATTGTTGATCTAAAATTTAGCAATTTCGTAATTAAATTAGGGATAATTAAAAAAAAAATGGAGAAAGTGTTTTATTGCTAATCTCAATACAAATTTCCAAAATGAAGAATTTTATAACGGATCGTTTTTTTTCTGGCAAATCTGAACACAAGTTTGGACAATGTAGTTACTAATTTCGACCGGTGAGATCTATTTTTTTGTGCAAATTTCTTAATTTATGCTCACATATCCACATGTATTGTAGAGCCAATTTGTTACTAGTTTTAAAAAATCTCTTGTGTGCAATAATTTTTATGGGGCCTCCAATCATTCTAACATTTTTTTTATAAGATGATCGTTTTTCGATTATGCTTTCATAGAGAGAATAATGATAACTGAGAAATGCTAGTTTATAGTTTTAAGATTCGGGAGAGTCAAAGGAAGTAGAATTAGGTCCTATTTCCAAAATTTGCAGATACGCCAACCATTCTTTCTATCTGAACTCAGGCATGTGGATTGATGTCTAAAGTACTTAAGGAAGCAATGGAAAAGTTTGATTCTCATAAACACCATATTTTCACTGCCATTTATATGGGTGAATCAAACAACTTAGGTTGATATTGGTTTCATCTATGACTAAGAGAAAGAACGGCTTAAAGAGCAATGTCATATGATGGGCCTTAGGGACTAAGGGTAATACAAAAGTACTTGATCCCTGCCATTAGAGAAGAATTAATTAACTCTAACTATTGGTTTTTGCAACCAAACATCACGGCACCTTTACACTGAATCAAGAAAAACATTCCAGATACTTGCTTAATTGAGTTTGTCGTGTTAGTTCTTATATAGTTTTCAACATGTTAGTTTTTCTTTTCTTATTCAGTTTCTCCTAAGTTTATAAACTTTGATAGACTCGCAGGTATAAGGAAAAGCGTTGGGATTATAAGCAACTTGTTGGATCTGGTGGGATGCCATCATCCCACTCTGCCACTGTTACAGCTCTTGCATTTGCTATTGGGTTTCGCGATGGTTTTGGAGGATCACTGTTTGCAACTGCAATGATCTTAGCATGCGTTGTACGCTCTTTACTTCATCTGAAATGTGTTAATGTTCATCTCCTCTTCTATATTTTTTTCTTTGAGTTATATCCGTAGATATACTGGCTCGGAACAATGTCTTTAACTTGAACTGTGTCAACAAGCATGTTATTGTGTCAACAAGCAAACTAGTTTGCATAGTCAAAACTGCATGTTATTGTGCTAACTGCTAGGTACGAGTTAATATAGTAGAGAGATATAAGTTTCCTGAACAAGATGGACCACCAAAAGCTACTTATATTTTATTTGGCTTCTGACGGAGACCTTGTTTCTCCCTTATTGGAGTTGATCTCTCTCTCCCCCAATTTTTCTAGATAGGTATGTTACTTGGATCATGGGCACCTGCTGTGGTTCCTGGGTCATTTAGGTAGTTGAAGAGTCTGAGCACCTTTACTGATTTTCATGTTACGGGGTAATGGTAATCGCATTTGTTTCCCAACTATCAGACTACAGGCAGTACATGTGTAATGTCTATATGCGTGTTTATTGTATAACATAGAATATATGTTAAAAAATCTTATTTCCCAATATGATTATGAGTAGTTTTTCATTTTTGTTTCTTTCTACTATTATCATTCCATTTTCAACTGGAGAAGTGACTAAAAGGGAGGTTTATGTTATAATTGATATATACGGCAATCTCTTATATTTAATTTTTGACAGGTTATGTATGACGCATCTGGTGTTAGATTACATGCAGGGCGCCAAGCGGAGGTACGGATTTACTCATGGTTCTATAATAAATTATCTCGAGCCTTTTTTACCGTCCATTCATTTCAATTATAATTACTTTTCTTATTTTTCTAAAATGTGGATTAATTGTTGTTATATTTATAACAAAACTTCTTTCATTTATTATAAGACACTTATCACAAATAAATTCAATTGATCAAGGATACACTACACTTCACCCTTCTAGTGCCTTATTGCCTGGATATTTTTATAGATTGTTATTATTTTGGAAGGTGGATGCTCTCAAATTATAATCTTATGGAAATTAATTGGTTTGCAGATACTGAATCAAATAGTTTATGAGCTTCCAACTGAACATCCCCTTGCTGACACCAGGCCATTGCGTGAACTTCTTGGTCACACTCCTCCGCAGGTTTGTTTCATTATCTGAAATAACCTTGTTATTATAAGGGATCTTGTATTGTTGTATCATTTGAATAGGTTAGAGGCTGGTCATTTCATTATAATAAATGACCTAGATCCACTTGGGTTCATGATTAGGCCATCAGTCACCACCTCTCCACACCCGCACCTTTTACTGCTTCAAGGACGGGCCATATAATTTTCTAAGATTCTGAGATAGTTTGGAATTACTAGCATCTTTCTTCAGAATAATTTAACTATTAAGTGTTACACGTTATGGAGTCTACTGAAATAATCCAGGATCAGGAAAAGAAAAAAAAAATTAAAATGAAATCCTCTTCAAGATGTGTTTTTTCTTTTTCTTTTGGGACTTTCATTTCTGCTCTCACTCCATGGGTGACTAAGGTTTAATGTATTGTTCATCTGATAATCAATATAATTTACTCTTACATAACTGTGTTCTATCTTAACAATAACTTTAAACTCATTTTCACATTAATGTTTTCCCTGTTGAATCATCAATATTCAGTTCTAATGCTTTGTAATCAATTTAAAGTCATGATTGTAAAATCTTAGCAAGGATAGACAAACTCATCCAGATTTCCTCGAAAAATCCATATGCCAAAAAACTACACAACGAATTAAGTTTTCGTTTTTGGTGTTGATGTTCTCCCACCTCACACAGTGGAGATCATCTTCGTGAATGATAAACTCCTTCAGATATTTCTAACGAGGTCAAAAGCTGTGAGAAAAAACAAAGGATAAAAGTCCAAAACATGAATTTCTGTAAACCTTGTGTTATAAATTTGAATGTTGTGACAAGGTTTGAAATGTATGTTAATAAGTTCTGCAGTTCTAGAGCATATAAGTTGCCTCTCCGAAATTCCAAAAACTTAGTCCTTGAACTTGAAAGTACATGTTATCATTTCTATTGGAATAAGTTTATTGAATGTTCCAAAGAAAATGATCTTCCAGAAATAACTAGATTTCTGGTCACCAGATATAGGAATTGTTGTTTGCATTAAACTGGAAAATAATAAAAATACCAAATGCTTATCAACCATTAATATATGGCCCACAATATGCTTCTCTTCTGCTTCCCTTGAGTCTTCAAAGATCAGATCTATGATTCTAAGTTTGCCAAAGCACACTTCTTCCTCTTTGCCTAAACAAGTGGCTTGTATCAGTTGTGACATGACACTAATCAAGCTATCATCACGCATAGACTTCAAGAGACGACAAATGAATCATATCGGTATCATGTTGTTATTGTTATTTCAGTTCACATTATTATTCAGCAATTGTTGCTTCATCCCCTAGAATTAACATATTATTGGTATCACCAAATAGTTTTCCTCAACTATGTTTGAAATACTATATATGAAATGAAGGCTCTATCTTTGTCCTTAACTACACAATTTATCGCAGGTTGTTGCCGGTGCATTGCTGGGATTCACCACTGCAATGATAGCCCACTTGATCAACAATGCTTGTAGTCATGTTTAGTGCAAATCTACAAACCACTTAGTGGCATATTCAAGCCTTGATTACAAATTGCTTAACGGGACAGGGAATTTGGTCAACGATTGTGGTCATCATTCAACTCTGTAAATCAGATACACATTTCATTCTTTATGCTTTAATTGCATATTTCTACAATGAACCGTACCATACCGAGCTGAAAGTCGGTATCTGCGGTTCTTCGATTTAAAGATGTCATTTTCACTGTTCATTTCTAACCAGATTGTGTTTTTATTGGCGTTTTGGGGAGGAAAACATGTAAGTGTTACTAATTCATAATCATAGGTTACTTTCCAGGAATTTTTTCTTATTTTGTTTGATTATTACTTATAGGATGTCGACTAGAAATTTTTACATAATCCCCTAAATATAATTCTTAAGGAAGCTGAGTAGGTGACAACTAAAGGTTAGGAGGTCACAATCAAGTTGATTGATTCTTGAAGGTCTGGTATAGCTGTGGTTTTGGTTTCGAGAGATGTTTCTGTAGTCACAATAATTAGAGGAGTTGATTAACGGAAATATGAATTGCCTGTAACTTTCAACTGCATTCCGCAGTGGTATCTCAGTCAATAAAACTGGGTAGCATAGGGGTGATATATAATTCCTTTTTGTAGAGACTAGAAGTTATGAGTTGAGATGACTAGAAGTAGAATATTAGGGTGAAAAGTTATATATCTCAATGTGAGACATAACTTGTATATATAATGAAAGAAGTGTGTTAGACAAGTCACTACTACTAGTAGTGTGTTAGACAAGTCACTACTAGTAGTGTGTTAGACAAGTCACTACTAGTACAATAATATCTAAGCTATGTGGGACTAAACTACACACCTAAAGCCTACAATACCCTTACTTCCAACACTCCCCCTCAAGCTGAACATTCAGACTCTGAATTTCAGCTTGAAATACAAAAAAGTTCTCTCACATCCCCCTCAAAGTATCATAAGAACGACATCGGGCAGGATGTTCAATGGCAGGGATGACCAGCTGCGAGAAGAACCGTCTGCAGGGATGTCCAGCTGCAGAGACAATAAAGGAGCAGGGATTACCAGCTGCTCAACCAATAAAGACGCCAGAGGTTGTGGTGGTGATTGCAAGGGTCATGTTCGTTTCGGTGGCTAGGGTTTACTTTCCACAAAGCATCTGATATAACTTCAAAACCAATAAAGATGAGGTACTCCAGGACGAAAGAAGGCTGATTTTGGAGTAACAAAGCCGTTGAAAGGGCTGAACACGGATGGCAGCGCAGAAGATTCAGTGGTGGCAGTGCACAAAAAACCCTAGAGAAGTAGTGAGAGGGCCGGACAATAATGGCGCATGAAATCAACAACACAAACAAGGCCCTCGAAAAGGCTGGACAAGAGCGGCGCACTATGGTAGCAACGCATTCAAGGTCCTAGAAAGGGCTTGACAAGCCGCGCATGACATCAACAACGCAAACAAAACCCTAGAAAGGGTTGGACCAAGAGTGGCACATACCAACAACGCATGACGCATACCAACAACAGGAAGATCAAACCTGAATAAAAAAGAGAATAATTTTTTTTTGGATGAACAGTGATCTGTGTACAGCACCGATGAACAGTAATCTGTGAACAGTATCGCGATGAACAGTACTCTGGATGAACAATGATCCCGGTGAACAGTACTTTCTGAACAATAGCCATGAACAGTACTCAGGAAAAAAAAAACAGCAGCACACAAGGCGCAGAAAAACAGCGGAAACAAGAACACAAATCCGACAAGAAGACTTTGCCGGAGCTCCGGCCACCGGCACTCAAGTTAGTGTCGCCGGTGGCCGAAAACCATGACATAACTTGGCTGTGATACCAACTAGAAGTTATGAGTTGAGATGACTAGAAGTAGAATATTAGGGTGAAAAGTTATATATCTCAATGTGAGACATAACTTGTATATATAATGAAAGAAGTGTGTTAGACAAGTCACTACTACTAGTAGTGTGTTAGACAAGTCACTACTAGTAGTGTGTTAGACAAGTCACTACTAGTACAATAATATCTAAGCTATGTGGGACTAAACTACACACCTAAAGCCTACAATACCCTTACTTCCAACATAGAGACTGAACCTTTTTTACGCGTTAAACCCTTTTTGTTTGTACGAGTCCCTAGTTTCTGAAAGTCACCCTGTATGTTCTTAAGAGTTTCTTCTATATTACTAACTGCTAAAGGTGCTTTTCAGATTATAGAACTAAGCCTAAGATCCTGGGATCTTATTCCTCACTTTTATACTAGCGGGGAAGGTGACTTTTGAGTAGATCCTCTTGAATTTGAATCATGTCAGTGGCACGTTATATTACATACATGTCTCGTGCTTTGTCATTCTTCATTTTGGCATTTAGTACATCCTCATCTATACCTCAACCATACGGGATTTCTATTTGCATAAAATTAGTGTTCTATCCAGTTTGTACCCTATCCATTCTGAATCTATTTACTTTGCACTATGCATCTATTTAAACATGGCTATCTATAGTCTGCTGTGCGATTCATTGCACATTGAAGGGCGAAGGAGAATTCTTCTTTAACAATATTCTAACTTAGACTTGAGGTTCTTAATAGTTAATACCATGAAGAGATGAGACATTTTCCACTTGGAACTTGTTCAATCGAAAACGATACACCGCCATTGGGTTATTATTATTAGCGATACCACCAGCGATTACACATAGTTTACTAGACATGACGTGAACATGTTTGTTCAGAGCTTAGAGGATCCTTTGGGGTGATGGAGGACAATGTAATTATAGGCATCAAGGGTCAGAAAATCATCCAGGGTGGGGGCTGTGCATTGGCGGATGAAAATCTTGCACGCCTCCTTGTACATTCCTCTTTTGAACCTTTCCGCACCCACCTCTTTCTCAATCCTTGCCATTTCTTCTTCTACCACTCTCCCAAAGAGATCTTGGTTCACGTGAACCCCAAGCCCATCTCCATTCAGAACCACCCCATATTTCAACCACTGCCAGTTTTGAACTCTGCTTATCTCAGCAGTGGCAGCATCCTCCATGAGGTTGTATAAAGGCACTGAGCCAGTTCCAGTTAGCCAGGCAGCCAAATACTGGATTCCGACCCTAGTGTTCAACCGGAGGCCTTCCATTGTTCGAACCCCTCTAGGAATCTGTAGGAGGTCTTCTTCAGTCAGGTTGGCCGCATCTTCTCGCTTCATGGTTTCTATCTGGTTAGGGGTATTTCCCATGTTGTTTACAAAGGTTTCCATTATGGCAGGAATGAGAGCAGGGTGAGCTGCCCAGGTCCCATCATGTCCTGCTCGCACCTCTCGCAGCTTGTCTTTCTTTACCAAGTTTAGTGCCTCCTCATTCGCCTTTGGATCATCCCTGATGGGAATCTGAGCTGCCTGTTTAAGAGAGTCTTGTTATGCAAACTATCATCTGCATATTCAAATTTCAGATCATTCATTATTAATAAAAAACTTACCATGCCACCCATTGCGTGAACACCACGCCTATGGCATGTGCGAATGAGGAGATCAGAGTAGCTCCTCATGAAGTGCTGACCCATTCCAACCTGAAAACGGTCAGGGAGCAAGCGGTCTGGATGACCCTGGAAAGTCTTCACATAGCTGAAAATGTAGTCCCATCTTCCACAGTTCAAACCAACAGAATGATCCCGTAGCTCATAGAGAATCTCATCCATTTGAAAGACAGCTGGAAGAGTCTCAATCAGAACTGTAGCCCTGATACTTCCTCTCTCAATGCCAGCCATCTTCTCAGCCCTCTCAAATACACAATTCCATATCTTAGCTTCCCTGCCAATCATATAAACTATATCATTCTTCTGAAATGAGCGAAAGCAACTAGAATGTTTGACAGGATTTAGTTACCTTGAGTGCTCCATTTTAGGAAGGTAGAAGAAGGGGCCAAATCCAGCACCTTGGGTACGTCGGAAGTTTGCATAGTTGTGGTAAAAATAGAGTCCAAAGTCGACAAGACAACCAGTTGCAGGCTCTCCATCAATTAAAATGTGAGCCTCAGGTAAGTGCCACCCTCGAGGGCGAACAAAAAGCTTGGCAATCTGATCATTGAGCTTGTAAACTCGGTTTCTGGCCTTGTCGTGGAAGCTTATAGTTCCTTCCACTGCATCCTTCAAGTTAACATGGCCTCTCATAAGGTTTTCCCAGTTTGGTGAGAGAGCATCTTCAAAATCAGCCTACAAGAACACCCTAACTGTTTATAACAATATTTTTGCTGATAATGTCATCCAATGATCTTCATATATAACAGTGACAAATCAAAATATGTATTCCATATGATCCATGGAAAATCCAAATCTTAAATTATTATATTTTAGTAGTTTGGATCTTTAAAAAATTGTATTCTTTTCTGATATAGTTTTGATTTAGTGTACCACTCTGTGTTTGTGTGTGTGTGTAAGTGTGTTGGTGTGGGTAATGGGTTGTAATTTGTTGGGTTGGGTTGCCTTCATGGATATGGGTCATTGGGTCTACTTTGAATTTGATGATAGTTTGAGCTGCCCATAAAGCACTCTTTGTGTGTATAGGCTTACTTTGATCCAACAAAGCATTAATCTTTGGGCCCATAAAGCAAACTTGACGTAAATAGTCATAACTCACCATAAACACTTTAGCTCCAGAATTGAGTGCATTGATGATCATCTTACGTTCCACTGGTCCTGTAATCTCCACTTTCCGATCAGCAACAGCCGGAGGAACCGATGCACAAACCCAATCTCCATCTCTTACATACCTTGTTGCTGGATCAAAACCTGGGAGTGCTCCTTCATTATACCTCCTCTTGGCCTCCTTTCGACACTCCAAAGCGTACTCGATACGATTTCGAAACTCCCTTTGCAAATCAGCAACAAAATGCAAAGCATCCTTGGTAAGAATCTTTGAGAATTCTTCACAATATCTACCTCTAATATCAACTCCATCAGGAACATCATAAGCACCACCACCACCAACTTTTTTCAAAGTATCATAACCATGATAACCAAGTCCCATCATGTTGAACGATCTTGATCTTCTTCTGCTCTACAACAAGTGAAGTATCACTATTCCACTACTATATATGTAAAGAACAAGTGTATATGTAGTAGATAAGTGTGGAGTCTGGATAAGGGTCATCTCTGCTATGGTCTATCTTTAGGTAGTGCACACTGCATGGCATTATGCGCGTATGATGATCAAGGTGGTGACGTTCATGCGTTGAGAAATGGGGAGAAGATAAAATAGATAGTATAGGACTTTGTGCCTTACGTTGGGAACTGTAGTTTGTTTGTTTGAGGTGTGGTGATGATGGACACGT
Organism: Aquilegia kansuensis; assembly: GCA_020826895.1. Taxonomy (NCBI): domain Eukaryota; kingdom Viridiplantae; phylum Streptophyta; class Magnoliopsida; order Ranunculales; family Ranunculaceae; genus Aquilegia; species Aquilegia kansuensis. The sequence continues at coordinate 12,344,491 of CM037006.1, forward strand.
GGCTCACTACGATGGGCTGGATCGGTCTGGCTCATTTGAATTTCTTTGGGCTGAGGGTTACACTAAGAGGCCCAAGGATCATACTGCCACCCCGACAGTTTACAAAGAGTGATCCCATTCTACATGCTCACAGCTCACCCCACCAAAATTAATACTTCTATTAGGGCACCCATTCTACTATGGGTCACCCGACTAAAAGAACTCTCTCTCTCAATTCGTTTTCTCTTCCATTGACCAAGAATTAGTTACGGTCAGATCAAGTAACTGCCAAATATATTTAAAACCTTTAATTAATTTTTATTTTAATTTCAAAAGTTCAAAATATGTATTTCTTGATAATAGAAATAGGTACAATTTCTAATTCTTTGAATTATCTGAAGAGGGAAAGAGAACTGACAATGTTTGTACAATAGGAGATAAGGGAAGACAATAATTTCAAGAAATTAATTAGGTTTTATTTAATATGGGCGGATGGCTTTTAGCATAGTGTGTAGATAAGTTTTTAAGGGTGTTTGTAATATGTGGGATAGCTCTCTTTGTAAAATGTCGGGGTGGCAATATGATTTCCCTACATGTAACTACAACTTCACTTGGGCAGTTGGGCATCTATGCAACTATCCAAGTGAGTGTGTAAAAAGCACTGAAAAAATAAATAAATTTATCGATCAATCAACTGCTATGTGAGACAGGATTCGATGTTTTTGTGTAGTCAGAATGATTAAAACTCTCCAGTAATCACATTAGTTACAAATATTTGATACAGGCCCTACACATCATGAACATAAATTTGTTAGTCTACTGATCAGTGCGAACAAATATGACGTATGCAGAGAATGAAGGCCAATAATGCTACCGGAAGATGGTCTTTCATTTCAAGAGGCCCGTAATGTGAGCTGACGCCATCATTCTGTTGGATCCGTACAATACGAGAAGTAATAAGGACAGTAGTTTCATCCCAATGTACTTGCATGTATACCATTGCCAAACCATCAATTTGCTTAAGCATATAAAGTATTCTTAATTCCTAGTACATGAGAGAATACATTTTCCATCTGTAGAACTGCATCACCAAGAACTTCATCTTTTGTTCGCCAGGCAATATGCTCATCAGGTCTAACTAATAGAGCTCCCTTGTCTGTCATCTTGCATATTTCCCACCATGACAAAGCTAATGGCTTCTTAACTTCTTCAACATCTATGAAATTCTCCCAAGGAACTAATGCTGCTTTACTTCCATCCATTCCCTCACTTGACCTCTGACACCACATGACACACACCTTGAGAGAAACTTGGAATTCCTCAGCCACCCTAAATGCAGCTTTAGCAAGATCGTAAGATTTACTGTTTGGTGCTATAATGAGAAGAAACTCGACTTTATCTCCAGACACCAAATCTAATGTAGACAATATCTCCTATAAACAGATTTGAATAATATAGGGATGAGCAAAATATACGTGTACAATATGAAAGTAATCAAAAGCTACCATATACTTAATGTAATGGACCACCAAATGATGCCTCTATAACATAGGAACACCATATATTGGTATAGTCAAATTGCATTGCATGTAATGCTAGTTATACTGGAGAAATCTACGATGTCCCAAATCCCAGTATAAATGAATATACCTTGCTCGTTGGTGTTTGCAACATTCTCACGCTCATATGAGGCAGTCGTGCTCCAGGTTCTGATGATGGAACATAGTCCCTTCTACGACCTGTAGGTGCTTCTGGAGCATTTTGTGTGCCATCACCGTCACATACCAGAGCTCCTTCGAGATACCTTTAATGAAAAATGAAATATAATTACTGATCCACATTTTTTTCTCATTGAGTTTGAGAAACCAAGGCTAGACTTCTCATAAAATTATCTGGTATGACAGAAGATTTGAGATATTACACTGATCAATTGGTAAAGCATGTCACAAAATAAATGTTTCTAGAGGAAGAGCTTCCTGTGTGCTGCCAAAGGCCAAACAACTTGGAACACACCCACATAGAAAAAGGAAACGGTAATGATACCTGAAGCCAAGATCTTCAGCAGGAAACTGGAGTTGAAGGCTTTTGCCTTCCTCAAATATACGCCTTAATTTTGCAAGCCTTGATGCTCCAAATGGATTTCTATCATTCAAAAAAGAATCGGAGACTTGAGCTCGACCAATGGTGAAAATTCCATCCAAGACAGTCTTCTGTAGTCCAGAAGGTAGAATGGAACCAACAGCACTATTAATCACTCGGTGTACTGTCAATCAGAATAGCAAATTATAGCACATGGAATTGTGGATACAGCAAACAAAGAAGAACAATATATTATAGTTGTGGATACAGCTTTTTAAATGTTCATTATATAACACCGCCACTCGTACCTGAATTAGCGACAGTTGGGTCCAAACCAAGTGCAGCAGGAACTGACATGGCAGCTTTAAAGTTCTGAACACTAAGTGCTGTATTAAATAGGGCAATCTGGAAATAGTTATAGCTTGTAATTAGATTCCCTAAAAAGTTCAACCATTATGGAGGGTAGTAACAAAAGAAGAAAGCTATACCGGCCGACGTTCTGTTTCGTAAGTTTGTAGAATTGAAGATGGAGCAGTACCCTTCACAAGAGAAGCTATTTTCCAGGCCAAATTATGAGCATCCTGGATTCCAGTATTCATTCCTGCACCAACAAAGTAAAACAGATTATGGGGATAAGATGTGACAACCCAGATCTGCATAAATAAATCATGATTGTGGGGATAAGATAATCACCCGAGTAACCTTATCTACAAAATTATGATAGTGTTGCTGAGTTTTTTCTGTTCTTTTCTCTTTCAAATACTTTAGAAAGGAAACTAAATTATCTATATCTGGTCAAAACAAAAATTACTGACCAAAACCACCAGCTGGAGGGAAGCGATGAGCTGCATCGCCAGCAAGTATTACTCGGTTATCATTGGAAACAAACTTTTCAGCAACTTCGGCATGCATTACCCATGGTTTGATATCAATCACATTTAGGTCCACAAGCTTTCGTCCAGACAACTTGAATATTAACTCTTTGCACACCTACAACAGGATGAATATTTTTGTAAAAAAAGGTCATTACTCATTACAGTGATGGGGAAACATCTTTCTTGCATGGCCCTGGCACAACTTCTAGTTTCATACTTGTTCGTTAGTTGGCAGTTCTAACCTTATACAGGGCTTTTATACACAATAGAAAATATTAAATCTTCATACATCAATTTTTTTTACAACTAAATGATTTACCTCTGAATTGAAGTCCTCCAGGTTCTGCTGTGGAGGATAGAAGGGTATCTGCCAAAAAAGAAACATAGTAAGATTCGGTTCAAACAACAGCATGCAGAACCAGGTGTAACTCAATTGCAACAAACTTTGAGCTGTACTACCTGTAGCACAAATTCCCCTTGGTTGAGATCATGTGCAACAAGAACTCCTATAGCTTCCGCATTGAAAATGAAAAACAGCATTCCTGGTCTCTCATTAAGCAAATACTGTCCAAGGTCTCGGCTCATGAAATGGACACTGACAAGCTTTTGCAAGTCCCTTTCACCTTCCATTTTTATGCCTTGAAGCTTTCTTACGACACTTCCAGCCCCATCCGAACCAACAAGTATGCTACAGAGGATATTTCTTTCTAACTTCTTTCCATTTTTAAGAAATGAAACCCCCACCATGATACCACGGTCAGTAGCTTCAATGGATTTACACTCATGCCCCATTAATATATTTCTTTCACCAATGAGCTCGTGACTGAGTCCATTTAATTCATTAGGAGTACAAACACGAAAGCCAAGATTTACAACCTGCTTGAGTAGTAAGCTGTTTAGTTTGTACTGAGAGAAGTGTGCAACAGAAACAGGGCTAACTACTTGCTCAAGATCTGCCAAAAGGAATGCAGTAAAATGAATTTCTTGAGGATTTATCCTGGTCCAAAAGCTTAATAAACATACTATAAGAAAAGTTATTTGAACAAACACTAACAGACAAACACATGCGTGCATGCACAACTTAACAAAAGATGATTTTGTTATGTTAAAGACCAATCAAACAATACAAACACAATTGTTCTTCTCCTACAATTAGTGAATCATCACATACTAAAAGCACCAAGAAGTATATATTTTGAGCAGGAATTGTAGTTAGATTGTGTATGTACAGAAGAAAAAGAAATATATGATAATAAATACTAGGTTAAATTAGGAACCATACCTTTAGGTTCTATATGGTCTACTGAACAGAGAACGGAACCAGAGAGAGAAGTGCAGTATATAAACTTTCTCCATAATTCTACAGGTGGCTGCAAACTTTGGATATCTTCAGCCAGATTATCTAATTTACGGAAGACCTGAAAGGAAGTAGTGGTTATAACACAAATAAACAATACAATTTTCAACATGATTCCCTTTGAACAAATAGACTTCTATGAGAAAAGTTATGAATTTTTCTTTTTTTTTTTTTGGATTACCAACCTCCATAGATCTATTGTTAATAAAATGTGCTTGTGGATGTTGAGAAAATGTCTTGTTTTTCTCCAGAAGACAACACTTGACCCCTACATAGTAGAGCAAGTTCTCAGTTATTCACAACTTCAGGAGAGAGAAAGAGAGAGAGTATAATACTCAATAAAAAGAAAAAAGGTTTATGACAATAAACATGTATCATCACTTTTATTCAACGGCGCCAATATACATGCAAATGAAATAATGAAAAAGATCTGATGCTTGTGAATTCTTTTGGATGGGTTCTGTAAGCATGAACACTGAAATCTATACAGCAACATCCAGTAAAACAAAATGCTGTAGGAACCATATACAAAGTGTAACATAGGCTAGACTAGAATGGTAATCTTCCAAAACTAGTATCCCTTAAACCATTTATGTAACTTTATTTACAAGAAAGTCATTACCTTGAATTTTCGAATTGTGTATTCCAGATCTTTAATTTAGATGCTATAGATGATGACTTATAAGAAGATAGAATAATTTACTTTATAAGTTATATTACAGCTCGGCCTGTCTCACGGCAATTGTGATAGTCAATATACCAACCAAATCATTGGATTTATAAAGGATGAATACAAAGTTTATGCTTAATACAAGGAACATAAGTCTCTAGACAATAGTTTGCACAGCACACAACCAATCTCAACCAACACTGCCAAGCACAAAAAATGATTGCATGAGTGCGCAAATGGACTATATAGCCAATTTAACGACAGTGTTCAATAATTCAGTAGCATGCTATGCTAATGCTATAGAGATGATTTGAACATCTAGCTAGTGAAGATAAACATCTCAAAATAACCACTTGAACAATATATAATAAATATAATAGTTTTGAAGTAAAAAAGAGTTGGGGAGAAGTTGTTGTACCTAGTTTAGTGAGAAGTATAGAAAGAACGAGACCAACAGGACCTGCTCCAACAACCAAAACAGGAAGAATTCCATCATCATCATAACCACCATTAATATTATTCTTATTCTTACTAAGAAGAATATTATTGCTGCTTGAAAAGCTTCTCTTTGGAAGAACAATTGTACTTGTTCTTATACCAGTAATAGTTTTGAATAATCTGAAAACTGCCATTAATCAACTCTCACAAAACAAACAAACAAACAAACCACAAAAGGATTTCGAAATAATGATTTCCCTTTTCTCAAAGTCTCCTACACATTTTATCAAACAGATGTTGGGTTGTGCGGCAATTCAATTCAATTCGCCCGAGAGGTTTAGATCATGCATCAGAAAGCAGTTGTCAGGGAAAACTTTTTTATGTCTGTACTACTATTTTGCGGAAAGGAAGGTAGCTACGTAGGTCGTAGCGTTGTAATGGACTAATGGTAATGAACCCACGCGAGTGGACTAAATAATAACAAGGGCAATGAGGCAATGAGGCAATGACCACTTTCACTTTGCAAACCTAAGACTCTCTAGGGCTCTAGGCTGTAGCATCATGTTTACATAACTAACATACATAGTTTACATACACTGGCTCAACGTCAGATCGAAATGATATTGAGATTGTTTGAAATGGATATGTAACACATATTCCCTAATTGGCTAATTGTGAGTGGCTCTTTGCTGAGAATGTACAGGGTAGCAGCCCAGGTAGTTATTTGGCCCAGGACATTGTTTGTTGTTGCTAGCAGGGTGAAATCTAGAGAAGGTGCGCATAGGGATGTTGCTGAATGGGTTATGCAGGACATCTTGCTGCTGCTGCACCAATGGAACTACGAGAAAGATCAAGTTTTTGCTATTGCTGCCACCACTTATGGAACAAAGAATTAACTGTACATCATCAATTTCAACTCTCGTGTAAATTTTTAGTGGTGTTGACTGGGGAATTCCATGGGTCTGAAAGGGTATTCATTCTTGTATAATGAAATATTTTCACATTTTGTAGAGAGAGAAAAAAACAGATCTTCATCTGATTCTCTCTCCAAAGGATCCGACCCTCACCTGCTAAAGGTAGAGAACACATAAAGAACTTCCACAAATTTGAAGATATCATAAATGGCCAACGACAATCAAGACTAATCATAAATTTCGACCATCATAGTGTTACACCATTATTTAAATCATTAACTCTAGCTATCTAGCAGCAGAATTACCATTGAAAAATATTAACTTATCCATTGATGACTACAGGTGTACAATTTAGCAGCTGAATTGCAATTGGGAAAAAATGTTCAACTAATCCACTGATGACTACAAGTGTACAATGTCTTATCCTAGAGTTGCAAATAATTAGCAATTTCCTCAGGGGCTACAAAGGTTGCGGAGGTCCTCTTCCTTGGCAAATGAGCTTGGTATCAGTCTTGAAGCATATGGATAGAGGTCCTTGTAGGAATTGCGGATAGTTCCTTCTGCTACTCCAGTGGCAAGTGAAATATCTGCAACCAAGACAGAACCCATGAGATTAGATAACTTATGTGCGCCAATGAAAACAAAAACATGTTGTAGTAAGAAAGTCAAAATTGGAATATTGTCCAAATATGGAGTATCAAAATCATCTCCCAATCACAGATGTATAGAGAAATCAAGACTAAATATTTTGCAGACCTCGGAGTGGCTTCTTTTCATCAGACAACTGGGTTATCATGTAAATAACGGCTGCTGCAATAGAGATGGGGCTCCGCCTGCAAACCACCAACAGTATTTCTTTACTAAACTTAAACAATATAAAGAAAACAACTTTAGGTATTCCATTCTCAGTCAAAGGAACAATAGCTCAATTCCGCAAGCGAGAGGATGAACTTCATAAATCAATACCCATCTACCCCATGATCACAGTGCGCACATGTATTGAGCAATTAACTACAAACAAGGAAATATAGGCAAAACAAGCCTATTAATTCCTAACAGTGATAGCACAACACACACTTAAAGTTCAGTTTCATAAGGCCAAAAACAAGAGAAACCTCTGGCTTGGAAGTATAGTCTAAATTGTAAGCATCAAGACTGATTATGGTAGTGCAAGTTGATAAAAATCATTAATAAGATATGGAACAACCGTCACGAAGAAGGTCAACTGCAAAACGTGGGTATACCACAAGATTTACATATTTTCCCAAGTGTAAACTCATACTCAGCTTTGACGCATTGACCTCCAATATTCTGACACAAGAACGGATATATAACAAAAAGCAAATAATTACTTTCAGAATACTCATAAAGTGTGCTATATGCTACAAAAGAACTTTTGAACAGTATAAACAACTGAAAAGCGAAAAAAAGAAGGTTGACGAATTTGCACTCTGAATTCTGAAATCCGAAATAACTAAATAGAACAGAACACTAATTACCTTTAAAAGAGAAAATAAAGAACAGTCGCCCAAAAATTACCTGTCATATTCTACACATTTCTAAATCTACAACATTATGCCCCTAACTGAACTACCAAAATAATGATTCTACTCTATATCTTGCTGGAATAAATATGAACTATATGCCAGTAAGAAACATAAAAATAACACAAATAGTTAAAACCTGTGTCTATGTTAGAGATAGGATAACAAACAAAAAGAAAAAGAGAAAAATATTTCAGCTTCTGAGAGTCTATGCGACCAAAGAGAGTGTGGTAACGGCAGCCTAATATCAATTGTAGGTTCAGAGGAACGGCAAGCAGCTGCCCTCTGAGAGGGTTCCATAACTATGAAGATTTCTGTGGATTCCCAAAGATATAGTTTGAAGTGTTCAAGCTTCTCGAAATAAAACAGCAAAAAACTTTGTTTTCTACAAAGGTCGCTTTCTTTTTTTTTTACCCTTCAAAGGAGTAGCTCCTCAGCATTCTTTTGTTTGTATTATCAATATATTGAAGCTATCGGGAAGAAAAACAAGAATTCCACAGTATGATTACCTTATATCAATCTCTTCTGACTTTTGGACTGCTTCTTGGGCAGCTTTTATGGCTGTGTTGGTCATACCAAGATGAGAACAAAAACGTCTCTGTAAAACAGGCATGGATACATCAAAATTCATGATTCTAAAGATTTAGCAATTCACAGAATAAAGACTGCACATAAATAGAATGAGAAGAACTTCAATCACAATACTCACAAGAAAGTCTCCAGCATGTATAGTTCCCATCTCCATTGACTGGCCCATCTCTATCTCAAGCTGTTTTACAATGAACTCCTTTGCTCGGCCAATCTCCTTTTTTGTAGCTCCATTGGCAACCGAACAAATTTCTAAATAAAAGTCACAAATTCAGAGGAGCTCATGCACAGTGAAAAATAAATCAGGTAGCATCCAAGGTAATCTTAAGCTGTACCCTTTACCGTCCGCGGCTTGTCCTCTTGCCGACAAGCAATGTAAAGACAAGCAGCCAAGATTGCGTCCTGATTTCTTCCCCTAATGGACTTTAAATCTTCAACCTTTTTGTATATCTCATTGGCTCGATCCTTCAAAAGGAATTTTAGAACCATCATCAAGAAAAGACAAGTAGAAAGTCCATAGGAGCTTGAAAACTAGGCGTTCCTAGCAGAGGCCTGTAAACAGTGCTCTGACAAATAGAGGGAGTAAATATAACCATCTGTTGGTGCTCTAAAAGGGTATTGAACGAGAAACATTTACAGGTTGACATTCAACATTACCACAACCAATCAACACCCGACTTCAAGTCTTTCTGGGTACATATCCAGTGAAATCAACAATTCAATATATGTCCCACACAATAGAAGATAGGCATTTTTAAGAGAAAAAAATGGGTAAGTTGGACATCTGAAACTATCCTATAAATATGATTTCAGACAAGTGAAGATGATGGGATGAATATACGCATCCAAGTGATCCAACTAAGAGTATTTTTTTCTACTCAGTTTTCCCCAACCCAAGCAGAAGTAGGAACCATGCAAATATTAAACCAAAAGTTAGTAACCTGAAAGTACTTTGATCGACCGCATAACCCTCCCAAGCTGCAACCCATGGAACTAAATGCGAGAGGCGAGAGTCAATTATCTGAAATAAAAGAAACACTTAAACGCCTGCTAGAAACATATGAGGCCAGAGTAGAATCAAAGAACAAAAAAGAACCATAACTGAAAGCATTAGGATATTGGGCTCTAGGTGAGATGCACTGAGAACGGCGTTCATGCGCACTAGTTTCACATGAAGTCCAATATCCCCGTGCATTCAGTTATAGAGAATTTTTTTCATTAATTCCATTTAGGCCTCCAAATGTGCCTACTGAGTTGCTTAAGTATTTTTACATTCAAAATCTTTGAATCTCTTGCATCTTGTGTTTAGTGCCATCAGTTGAGACTTGAGAGTATGGAGTGGTTTTGAGGTCCACCTTCAATAGTAAGTACATGCTCACCAATTGGTTTTGAGGTGCACGGAAATTTTCTCCTTAGGATATTGAACTTTAGAACAATGCACGCTTTCAATAAAATTTGCATCCCTCCCACTGTCACTAAAATAATTGAAATGCTTTCAGACGACCAGTTGATACAAATAACCACAAGATCATTTGCAGGATATTCTATCTCTCACAAAAATATTATACCAATGGCAGTATATGGGTAATGATTTTGTCTGTTCAATAAGATAATAGATTGAACGTTAATCAATACTTAGTATACATATATGTTATGATAATTAAGTGCAGTGACCTTCACATAGTAATGTCGCCATGTTGGATACCATCAGAAAAACACCACAAACCATCCTAGACCATAGACATCTTTACATAGGTTCATAGTATCTCTCCATCTATCTTTGAGGTTGTTCACCTTATTCTTCAGTGATTTTTGGTGAGCATCAGCTAAATCTTTAATAATATTTTTCATAGCCCATTCTTCTCTGTCTTCTTTGATAAATCATGTTAGAGAGAGTGATTGGTGATCTGTGTATTCTTTATTCGTTTTTTATATTAATTAGGGGTAGGGGCCCCCGTCAACAACCCCGCTTTCCTACCCAAAAAAAAAAGTGTCTAACCATTATATATGCACCAGACTTAACAACTAACAAGTAACAACTGTGACGTGCATCAAATCAACTGGTGAATATTCTCTGGGTTGATCCCATGTTGATTTCATGAGAACTTCATATGGTGGGAACTTAGATTGGCTTGAACGATCCATTTTTAAATTTAACAAAAAAACAATGTCTCTACTCCCTAGATGGCTACAATAAAAATATTAGCAACATCGTCAAGAAAGGGACAGAATAAAAACTCATAATTGTAAAAATCTTTAATACGTACTTATTAAGTCTATAAGATATTATAACCGCAATGGCATATGTATTTCGAATAGTTTGGGGTGGGATCTTAAGCAAGTTAGTCGCTAGCTGACTCATTTTTTGAATTATTCTGGTGTAATCTGAATAAAATATCAATGAATACCTTTCATCGATAAAAATAGAAGATAGAAAGTCATTTATAGGCAAAAACGAAATTGTTTTTCTTTCGAGCGCAGCAAAATTTTGATACTTTTTACGCAAAATGAATGCATTCTTATCCTAGCCTTTCTATTTATTTACTTTGTTAGCATAACTTTTTCTTAGGTTGCCAAACATCATCTAAGCAGTTGACATTAAACATCGAGATAGAGACTTTAGTTTAATTGAGAAGTCATTGAGGACTCAAAATACATCCAAACACCTGCCATAATGACTTCTGTACGACAGCTGGGGCAAATCTACTTGTGCTTTTCTACAGAAAATGCAAATATGACATCCTCATGTAAGGGTGACTTCCTAAATTTCCTTTTTCAGTAAAATGTTGATGTATGAAATCAAACGTTGACTGAATGCCTTCGAATCCTCAACAATCTATGATCCCTACATCTGAAATTTGATACTAATGCACAGCCTAAAAAGGCTCTACCTTTTTATTCTATATGGGAAGTGGCACTCGCTTCATCAAGACTGGCACATTAGCAAATATAGCTGCATTTAAAGGATTATTCACGTTCACCAATAGAATTTTTTATAATTCCATCCCAATTGTGTATCCATACAGATATGAAATACCTAAAAGAAATGATATCTCCACGCTCGGCTCTCACATGTGGCCCATCCTAACAACGAAGAGTTTGATCTAGCTGAAATCAATAAATAGAATTTGATTCAACCATTATCTTAAATTTTCTCCACTATTTTCAACGTAAGCTTTTGTAAGTATCAGTCAGGCCAAAATTTGTCTATTTATATAGAGAAGTAAGAGCCACAACCCATATAGATCTTCGAAAATGGCATAATCTTAACCTATACTGTGACTAGCAGTAATATTCTCTTTCTCATTAATTGAAATTTATATAGAATTGCCTTTTTGTTTAAATCTTTCTCACATTATACCGAAGTCTTATAACATTATTTCCACTTTTCTTGTTCCTTCCCCTAAATAGGAAGGCAACTTGACATAAGATGGGCATAGGATTAAATACTAACTACCTGGTTGTTCCCAGTCTTTATGCTTGCCAATGGTAGCACCCCTCTCACAAAGTAGAGAGATTGTGGGATCGAAACACGTCAACAGCTGATTGTTGATATAAGTTTCCACACGTAATTTAAAAAGGGAGGGTCCCCTCAACCCCGCTTGCCAATCAAAAAAAAAAAAAAAACCTAAATGGACAGATATAGTATTCTAGTTTGTTTCTTCCCATAATACAAGGCGTCTAAACAATTATGTGGGGTTAAGAATGCTGCAACCCTGAACAGCATTGACAAAAAACTAAAAAGCCTGCTTAACTAAAAGAGAGCTTTCATCTGTTTATTGCTCCAAGACTCCAAACAAATTGACGTTAAGAAAATTAAGCAACCAGCTTTCTTGATCTAACTAGCCTGTTTGGACACTAATTGAGCATCCCAATATATATGTCAAATACAAAAGCTAAAACAATTGATAGAACATCAGAAAGTACACGCAAGCAACAGTGAAAAAAAATAATCACATAAAATCTGTTTTTAAGTAATAAATTATATACAGTAATTAAAGGATAACCTGTTGTTTGACAAGATGTCAAACAATTAACTATCATATATAATTAAGATAGATATCCTTCTAGACCAATAGTCCAATACGGTAACCCAAAGTAAGAGAGATCCTCACCAAACAACTAAAATGATACAAAAACCTTAACAAAAATTTCCCAGTAGCTAGTACCACAACCACCTACAATGCCCTAGTATAAACAATCAAGAGAATCCAGTAACCATATAAGCTGCATCAAGTAAATCCGTAAAAAACATTGGTTGTGGCTTAAGCAATCCTTAATGTTTATCCTAATATGATACATGTTGTGCTCCATTTAATTTAATATTTCTCATTACTACCACAATCCTCAAGAAGAAGTGCTCGACCCCTCCTTGAAAATGTGTTTTAAGGTGTTGAAAATCAAACTTCTTACATGACACTTGTCATCCCTAATTTATCCTACCTGTATGCAACAGCCTATCTTTCCTGTATTCTTCAATGTCCTTCTTTTCTCCATGATTTTGTCTCCCTCTTACTCTTCATTACCTTTGCCTTTCCACTTGAACCATGGCCACATAACCTTGAACATTACCCGTACTTCTCAATATCTACCAGACTACCACTCTTCACCTCACCAAATCCTTATGAATGCATTTAAACATTTATACCACATGGCTCATACTTTTGGCCAAATAAAAGAACCAAAGGTTTGACTTCGTATTAAGTGTGACTGACCATTAACTTGATTCATAATTAAAGGATTTCCTTTTTTTTATGGGGAGAGAGAGAGAGAGAGAGAGAGAGAGAGAGAGAGAGAGAGAGAGAGAGATAAAAGAATTCCTTATATAGTTGATCAGGTTTCATAACAATAACACCATACAGTATTGCTCTTTTGCTGTCAAGAAATGACGTATTGAATAGATTGAAAATACAAAGTTTCAGCAATTAAAGAGCTAAACATAATAGGGCTGGACATCTCTTTAAGAGAATAATAGCAATAAACTGCAACGACATCTGAGACATAATCAATGAACAACACCTACAGAGTATGGGATGAGAATTTAAGAACTCAAATGGCAAATCGGTAGTGGTACAGGTAAATTCGGAATATAAAATTCTCATAACTAAGATACAGAAACTCGAGGGAACACAAAGGCACACAAGAAAACTTTACATTTTTAGTAATTATGACTTCAATAACCATAGGACATGATGGTTATATGGATTATTTAGGGCTAAGGTTTCACTATGCAATCGACATTATCACAATACAAATGCAATTGTACTCACTCAATAAACAGCATAAGCTAAGATATAAGAAGCATACCTTAATGGTCGCAACAAGGCCCAGCCTGTAACACAAATACAATTTTAATTGGCAGGATTTTATGTACTCCAATACATGAAAACGTAAATTCTAAAATTAAATAAAGGAATTATGTCAAAGCATATTATACAATACAAGGCCTATAATAAATAACCTAATTGATCCATAACAATCTAGTGCAGGATCAGGAACCTATACAGTGTCTAGACTTTCCGATATAATTTTGGGGAAACATTATATAAATATGGTTACGGACACGCTTGAATTCCAACCCATGATCACTCAGTCTTTTAATAATAAGGGTGATCCATAATCTCACAAATCAAATAGTTCCAAAAGATTGAAAATGCAAGGCTTCAGTCCTGAAAATAGCTTCGTCATTAAAAGGGGGAAAATGAAAGTGTGAGTGTGTGACCACCAAACAAGACACAGGAAGCTAGGCCTAATACTAAGCATATGAATTGCAATTACAACAGGTTTTTGTGTAGTCATACTAGCCAACAATCTTACTATAAAACAAAGCCATGTATGCCAAATCCAAGACAGACTTTAATTTGAAATCGAATTTTTTTTTGATGTATTAGCTACGTCATTAAAAGAGGGAAAATGAAAGTGTGATTGTGTGACCACCAAGCAAGACACAGCTCACAGTCTCACACAACCAAAGTCACTTCCTGATAAATTTTTCATTATCTTTGAATTTTCCGTTGAAGTTTTTGTTACATGTTAATTTGTCACTCATAAATTAAGAAATCATATTCATGACTGAGCAAATATACTGATTCTGTTAAGATTGTCTACATGCAAACTAAAATCTTAACAATTAATTTGTAAATTTTATTTCGAAGTTTTTTCCCAATTGTTGAACAAATTTTCCATACAAAACTAATAAAATTAATTTGAAAAACACAAACAATTGAATTGAAAGGTTGAATACTACTGTTCTACTAGTAGTAGTAGATAGAGTAGTCTTACCTATCACACATGATAGCGATGGTTTTGAAAGCTTGAATAAGAGATCTATCAGGATTAGAACCTCGATTTTGCCAACGACCAAGTGAAGAAGAAAGAAAATCACCAGAAGCACCATTAGGTTTAGAAATAACAGTTGAAAGACCACCATCAGTAAGTAATGGATTTGAAGGACCACCAACACGAACTGGATCATTTTCACCTGATTCATTTGCAAATGTTCTCCATTCAGATGTTTCATCAATTGAATGTGCTTCAAGAACAAGTCCACATTCAAAACAAACTGTATCACCTGCTGAATGATCTAATACTACTTCTGTGCTTTTCTTGCATTCTGGACAAAACATATCCGCCATTCTTAATTCACTACTACTACTGTATCTCTTTTCTTTCAAGATCGATCTATTAATCGCACGTTTTTTATTTATTTATTTATTACTAGTACTAGTATTTCGTATTTCTTCTTGTTCACCTCGTTGTTGGTGTTGTTGTTGTTGTTCGAGAAGAAGTCAGAGAGAGACAGAGAGGTTTTTATTACGAACAGGTACACTGCGTGGTTTGTGTGTGCAGGCAAAATGGCAAATGTGCGGGGCCGGTCACGGTGGGGTACGTTTTATGTGACCTCATGCTTGGAATGATCTTGCAATCTTCTCTTACATCTATGCATATCTCGAGGAACGTATACTATGCTACCATGGGTTTGCTAAATTTTGGGTCACCTTCCGTCAGCTGACTACATTGACTATATAAACAATTTGTTAGAAATTTTTGAAATCTCATTTCTACCCTAAACTTGGATGCTTGACTCAACTGATTTTTTTACTAAACTTCCCTTTGAAGTGACACTTTATTGCCCGCCTCAACTACCTGTTAGGGGTGGGCAAAAAAACCGAAAAACCGAAAACCGAACCGAAAAAACCGAGTCAAAACCGGTCAAAACCGAGTTGACTAAAAACCGGTCAAGACTGGACCGAAACCGAACCGAACTATATAACTATTGGTCCGGTCTCGGTTCTTGTTTTTATAGAACCGAGAAAACCGAACCGAACCGAAATAAATAAAAAAACATTTTTATTATTAGTAAATTACTAAACTAGACATAGGAATTAGGAAAGTAGGAAACCTAACTTTCCTCTTCTCCATCTCAATCCGCCCCTTTTCCTCTTCTCCATCTCAATCCGCCCCCTTTCCTCTTCTTCAATTTTCACCACCACCACCACCACTCTCTCCTTCAATCTCTTCTTCCATTACTGTTTACTTGTTTAGGGGAGAAGAATTCCATTACTCTCTCGCTTTCATTCACGCTGTTTCGCTGTTTAGGGGATCATCGATTTGCTGCTAAGGTTAGTTTTTTCGATCGAATGATCGATCACTTTGATTATAATCTGCTTGTTTTTTGTTCTTGAACGATCGAACGAATTCTTGTTTATTTTTAGGTTTTGAGTAATCTTTCTTTCTTTCTTGTTTCTTCCTTGCTGCAGGAAGCGGAACTTCTTGTCAATATCAAAGAACATATTCTTGTTCCTGAACATCAGGTTCTTACATCTGAAGAAAAGAAGACTCTGCTTGAGCGGTATACTTCAAAAGTTTAAAGGAAACACAGGTTAGTGCTGAAATCCTTTCTTTTTGAAGTAAATGAATATCTTAAGAGTTGGCATATTTAGGTAATTACCTTTGGCATTGCATCACCAATGATAAACTTCCGCATGATCCACAGTTTCTAATTTACCCAAAAGATCCAAAGTTGTTAAATCTGTGTATATATATATAAAAAAAATATTTTTTGATGGATACTGAACATGCCTTCAATGTTTTATACTAGAAAACAGTTATTTTATTTTCATGGTTTTAATGTATTGATGCTAGGAATGCTTGTTTTTTAAAAAAGAAAGATGGTATCTTTCCTTACATCTGGGGGACTAAGAGTCCTTACACATATAGTATAATATTAATCTTTACCGTCTTGGACTAATATTCCGACCATCATTCAAAAGAATAATGGAGTAGGTGCAGCTATGCAGACCAGTGTAGGATTTTAAGAGTTCAGCTGGCTTGTTAGCTTTTGTGTAAAATTGATTCATTTCAGCTCCATGTACACGAAAACGTAGGACTCATATACCATTCCCTATATTGAAACAGCTCCATGGTGGTGTCTCCTCTTGCTGAATGCTGATGTTGTTGACTGTACTTAAAGAACACGACACTACAGTTAGGGCTTCTTTGACTCCAAAGATGGTGGAAGCATTAATTTGTTGTCAAAATTGGTTGAAGGCCGGAGATATTGCATCTTTACAGTTTGCACCAACTATCGAAGAAATGGAGTTTTATGAAGAACTTGAATCAGGTTTGTTTAATATTGCTAATTAGTCTGTTTTTATGCTTTTGTGTTTGATTTTTTGATATACATTGGTTTGTTTATACTTCATTTGATTTTTTCAGATTTTACGAACACATCGTCTTTGAAGAAAACTGCCCCTGCAACTTACTGTTAAAGAGGTTAGTTCATTTGATTTTTATCTAAAAAATGGCATCATTTAAGATATAATTATGCTGTGTAGTATAATTATTGTTGTAAGCAGTATCATTGCCATCTGAAGATATAATAAAAGGTTTTGCAACATTTTCTAAGCCTTAACAATAGATTACAGTCCATTGATAGCTAATAGTTTGGTAGAATACCATTCCTCACAAGTTCATTACTCTGACTGCTTCCTGTCAGATATTGATCAACCTTTGCCTTGCATTTCCTACTCGCAGAGTTATGGTTATACCATCTCAACTCGTACGATGAGTTTTACTAGAACCTTAACCTTAACCTTAACCTTGACCCCTTGATTTTTCAAAAGCGTTGAATTTGAGAATTTTGATGATTGAAATTCCTTTTGAAATGTATAACTTGATTTCATTGAGCCGTATTGGAAATTTGGAATTCCTATTCTATGCTTGATGTTGACATGAATCTGCAGTGTCACCGGCCAAATTATTATCTGTAATCCAGGGAAAGAATCACATTAGCTGACTGCCTGTCTGTACAAATATTTCATAAGATTTTCCTTTATGTAGGCCATACTTGCTATAATGTAAACCACTGCAGATGACGATATTAAAGTGAGATTAGTGCTCTTATTATAGATTAAGACCAGCGATTTCTAAACACACTTAGCTTGCAGTTATTTTGCTAACTGGTATTTGTTAACTGACCTGGCATATGTTAACTTTTCTATATGCCAAGCGGGATCAGATAAAAGCTGACAAGACAATCAGAAAACACCTCTGGAGGTATAACTGTTACAATGCCAAATGTCGAGACACAACAGTAGTTAAAACATTTGTCTGTGTTCTGACTTCTGTGTAGTAACTAAACAATATTTTGAACCTGCAGTCCTTACAATAGTGACCAGTGGAGCAGTAAAAGTGTAGTAGTGTAGTCCTTACCTTACAACTTTGCATAGAATATGATTTGTTGTTACCTGACAATTTTCAAACCAAAATTAACCAACTTTGTCTCTTCTTCAGATGGTGAGCCCTGTATCTTCAACTGTCATGATCTTCAAGAATGGTGAGAAGAAAGATGCAGTTATTGGAGCTGTGCCTAAATTTGTCTAGAGCTATGTATCTATGTGGCTTAGCGGGACAGGGATTTTAGTGTGAAATGATTCTTTTACTTTGTTTATGTTATTATGGTATATGTTTCGGGGCTTTAAAGCAATGTGTAATGTGGAGGCTGTGATTTTCGAGTTCACGTGTAAGAACATAATTTTCCTTGTGTTTAGTACAAAGTTGAATATTTCAATCTGGCAGCCAGGAGTACTTTTTAGATTTGTATATTATCTTTTATGGTTACATCTTACAAGTACAGGTTATTTGTTCCAGTTGGGGTAGTGATATTCTGAGATGGGATTACTTGGCTTGAGTTTGGTATCTGAGGTAACAGATCAGACCACATTGCAGAAATGGAAACTATGCTCACAGGCCCAATAAAAAAGCCCAGGACCGAGTTTCGGACCGAAACCGGACCGATTGTATTTGGTCCGGTTCGGTCCGGTTACATTCAAATAATTTTGGTCCATGGAACCGAAACCGAACCGATACTTTCAAGTCGGTTTGGTCCCGGTCCTATTACATTTTAGGACCGGACCGGACCGTGCCCACCCCTACTACCTGTTGGGATAAGTGACATTTTATTATCCGCCACAACTAAATTTTTGGGTTAAGTGACACTTCATTACCCGTCTCAACTGAACCTTTGGTTTAATAGCTATTTAAGACCCGCCCAACTTAAACGACATTTTATTACCTGCCTCGATTTGGTGAACCATTAGAAACTCAAGTTTTTTTTTCATAAAATGGTCTATCAATTAAGTACCAAATCTGCTAAGGTGGCCCATCAAATTTGATGAACCATTATTGATGTAAATGTAGTGTGAACTGGGGTTGAGGAAGATAATCGGAAAGTGGAGGAGAAGAAATTTGTGGTGGAGGAGTAGATGAACTGTTTGTGGAAGATAATTGCCTATATATCTGAGAGTGGCCAACTCCCAGAATCAAGCCTACGTGATTTATTTTATAGGTGGTTTGGGAAAACAGCTAGCTCATTAATTGTCCAACAGTAGAAGTAATTAATGAGAAAAAGTTACGAATCAATTTGAAAGATTTGGTAACTGAAAGAGAATAAACGTGCAAAATAAGGTTGAGCTTGGATTGACGTCAAGCAAAATAAGCCCTATCTCGAGTGAGCTCGAGTAAAAAAGGGGTCACGTCGAGTGATGTCGAATGAAATTAGGATCCATGTCGGATCATAAATAAAATTGGCGAGATCAGAGTGAAGTCGAGTAAAAAGGTCTTCACCTCGTTTCATGTTGGTGGTTTTAAATAAGAATATATAATGTTTGACGAAGTGGTCATTTGGTGAGCTCGGTGGAGCTCAATTATGTAGGTATATACTAGTGTCTGAGCCTGTGTTATACACGGGTCCGTATGATTTTATTAGTACAGGATTCCCTTGCTAATATGAATTTTCATTTGTCTTTATCTGAATAAACATATCTCTATATCTCTATGACTCTATGTATATATAAAGATAAAATTTTAAGTATTTAAATGATACTTTTTTTTTTTTTTTTGATAAAAGCATTTAAATGGTACTCAGAATTTCCTACAACCAGTAATTAGAATTGATATATTGTACTGCCATCTTTCGAGTAAATAAGAGGATATATATCCAAGGCATGGATGTCAGAGCACCAATCTAAGAGAATAATAATGCAAAGAAAATAATCAAAAGAACCTTACATGCTAACATATGCATTGTAATTCAAATACTATTGAAAATACAGTGGATGCTAATTTTTTCCAATACATGGTTTAAATCGATATTTTTATTTCTTAATAAAAGAATAGACATTTGCAAAAATAAGACAACAAACATGATATTATGTGGCAAGCAAACATTCCGGTTATAAGACACAAACTTCTTTAGCACATTCATGATTGCCAAATGAGTAAATATACATGGAACTGTGATTAAACTAATTGAATCATAGTGGCATATTTTTCTATTGTTTCATATGATCCAAGCTTAACAACTCTTTAAATATCATATCGTCTGGTGTTGAGGTTTCTATAAAAGATAAACTCCCTTTCACCCTTGCTCTTTAATATCACAAATGCTAAGGAGGTCCTTGCATCCTGTTTAAAGCAGACTCCATCATTTTTTGCACCATTGACCTTCAATATGTCCACCAACATGTGTCCAAATTTATCATCTCCAAAACTATACAACAAATACACATCAATGTAATATCAACATAAGAAGACAATAGTAGTTTTTGAGCTCTATCGATCATTTTTACATTTTAAATACAGAAGGTCTTAAATTCTTACAATATATATATATATATAGTTTTCTCTAACAAAAGGACCGTCCGATTTATGTCAAAGACAACCAAGTACGTAGATTTGTCTGAAGACAACTAAGGCCCTTAGATCAATCTTTCTCTAGATATAGAATCTTATTTAATAAATAACCCCTAATTTTAATAAATTAATAAATATAATTAATGCTTAGAACTAACTACATTAGTAACCCCCTTCCAATAATTATATGAAATACTCATTTGTAACCCCTCTATAATATAATCAATATACACCATTTGTATTCCTATAAAAAAAAATTCTATTTTGATTTAACCCATATTTTTATTTAATTACTCATGTAAAAAATTAATGTAACCATCATATCACTCCATAAAACTTTTTTCATTTTGAATTAACCTATGTTTTTATTTAATTACCATGTGTTTAGAACCATCAAATTAAGAAATTAATCAATTTCATATTATCTATGAATATAAAATAAACAAAAAAAAAATACATTTTTTCTACTAATTAGCCTCATTTATTGCATGCCTTATTTTCTTCTAATTATCATAACACCTCTTACCAATAATAGTGAAATTGTAACTCACACAAATGGAATTAAACATACTATAAATTTCTCCAATCTTTGATATCTTCCATTGGATCACTCTATTTGTCATCTAAAGTTTTGAGGTTAGTAACTTTGAGTTTTTACTTTTTGACAATTGATTCGATTTTTTTCTTTCTTTTGTGGTTAGCATATTTCTTCTTCCTTTACTGTATTAATTCAAATCAAGAAACTGACAACCAGATTTTTTTTGTGAGGTTAGCATTCTGGGTTGTGAATTTGAATATATACTACACACCAGGTAATAGTTTTCTCTTCTCTAATTTATTTTTATTTTTAGAGTTCTACAAAAATTATTTTTCGTATTAGAACATTCCTTTACTCATACAAAAGGGAATTTGTTGTTATTATATTTTCTAACTAAGCGGACTTCTTTACATTTAAATGGAATATTTGTTTAATTAGTCTTGAATGGTTTTAAACTTGCAGGCAATGTTGCAAGGGCAAACATTTTCTTACATGAGGTCAACTAAAAACAAAATAAGGGCATATTTTATAGTGGTTGGATTTCAGTCTGATAATTTTGAACTGTAATTGGATTTCACTAGAGTGGCTCAAAATCACTAAGATGTATGTTCAAGCTTTTTTGTATCTCATGTGTCTCATTTACATAAAAAATTTCCCAAATATGAGGGCAAGTATCATTCATGTAACTTTGCAAAGATATGAAATTGCTATTGTGTTAATAAAATAATCTTATTAATTTATTCGATTATTCCAGTTTCCCAAGGATATCAAACAAATGATTAATACATTACACTTTATTATCCAAATCAATATTATTAATAAATACTACGTTACACATTTCATATCTTATTTTTCAAACAATTAATCTTATTTCGATCTTAACAATTATGTTATATGTTTCCTAAAATCTACGAATCAAACCATTAAAACTAAATTATGTATGTTTTCAACCATTTTTTTCTATCTATATAATATTACAAAGCGGTCTCATAAGCACAACCGTTAGATGTCTATTGAGACAATCATAACCATTGATGTAAATTAATTTATATAATCGATCTAATAATAGCCCTTAGATATTGAAAATCGATCCTAACCTTTAGTTGTTATTGAGACAATCGTAGCCGTAGGATTAACATTATTTAAATGATTTTTATTTAATGTGCCAATTATAACCTATAATGTAATAACTCCATAAATTAATTATAATATAATAACCTCATTATAATTTGCTTAGGTTCTACATAATAACCTCCTTTTAGAAAATCATTTAAATAATTTGCTTAGGTTCTACATAATAACCTCCTTTAGATATAGTATCTTTAATCTTCTCCTCATAAAATTAATAAATTCTAAATTATTTTTTTTAATTATAAACACTTAATACATTTTTCATATTTAGGAGAGAATCTGTCATAATATTTATCTTTATTTTTCTTTACAAACTTCAACTTAAATAGAAAAAAAAATGGACTGTTACACTTGCCACCAAGGGACGGCTCAAGCAAATTGGGGGCCTTAGGCATAAGAAAATTTAGGTAGTTTGTAATAATTATATAAAAAAATTATTTAATTACAAAAAATTAGATGAATAAATGAGATATAAATAAACACCTAAAATTTAGGGAAACTATCTGAAAATTAGGAAAAACACCTTAAAAATAGAAAAAAAATCTGAAAAGAAATTTTAGAAAAAATAGCAACATATTAGAAAAAAATACATAAAGGAAGTACAAAATGTGGCCTCGATATAAAGTGGGGGCCTTAGGAACTTGCCTTTTTTGCTAAACCGTAGAGCCGCTACTGTTTGCCACCAAGAAAATATTGGTGAGATGGAGAAATTTAATTAAGGGACCTAAAAAAATGAACCTGGTGATACCACAAGAATTTCGACCTCTATTTATCCCATTTGGATTCTTTTGGTTGTATTATGTTTTGTTGCTTGCCTCTTTGTCAAATGTATGGTTTTGTTTTAGTAAAGTGTTTTCCAGTAATTCCTTTATTAGAATTAATTTGCACCATTTCATTAAGGTGAGTTATTTTTTCCTTTTTTTTTCTTTGTAAATTTTATGGAATAGATTCGTTGCTTATTCTGAAAAAGTATATGGTTATTCTATCAAATTAATTTGGAGACTGTATAGTTTTTGGTTGGACAATACCCTTGAGTATATTGGTTGTTCAACTAATTTCTATATCAATTTTATTGCTTTATTGGTTGTTGATCTCTTTGTTGTAAATTCAACACGCACCTTAGTAATCTTTTTGCGGGAATGGTCATTGGTCACTCTCTTCCCTCAATCAATTATCATTAGCTATATTATCTTTAGATTCAACACATGGGTTATGTATATAGAGTTATGTGAGAAACTATAAATAGTGCTAACTTAACAACTGAATATTCAAACAAACTAAACAATACGCAGAAAGTAAATAACACGCAGGAGTTTTTAACGTGGTAAAACCCAATATGGGAAACGTCCACGGTTGCCTTGATGACAACAAATAATCCACTAGATGAAAGAGATTTACAAACCTACCAACTACCTGCACTCACTGCGAGTTGATACTCCTGGTTATCTCTAACACCTTGACTTCACCAGAGCACCTTGATGTACGCACAAGACACTCGACTTCTTGATGAACACACAAGAAGACTCGAAGCCGAATTCACAATAACACTTAGAAGATCACAGATTTATGAATTGAGAAAAGGGGGAAGAAGGGAATTGAGTTCAATAGCCACAAACACTTTCAATACCAAAACCTAAACCAAAACTCCAGAACTAGAAGAACAATGGACGGCCAAAGAACTGACTTGTTCTTTGGAAGAGAAACCCTATTTATACTTAGGGTTGAAAACCAAGGAAAATGGGCCGAAACAAGCAAAATCCATATTGGACGTACGTACGTCGATATGACGTTCGTACGTCTTCCACACGAAAGAAGTCTGCTGACTACTTGGACGTACGAACGTCCTAAACAGGTACGTACGTCCAGAACACAAACAATCTTGCTGACATACCATACGTACGTACGTCCTGAAGAGGTACGTACGTCCAGACCAAACTTTCTTTCTGCTGACATACCATACGTACGTACGTCCTGAAGAGGTACGTACGTCTAGACCAAACTTTCTTTGCTGACATACCAAGCGTACGTACGTCCTGAAGAGGTACGTACGTCCTGACTCAAACAAGATACTTGAGACACACGACGCGAAGACAAGGACACGGGACGACGCGCGTACAACAAGGTTTTCTTAACAATGAACTCAAAGCGAAATAACCAATGACGACCAATGTCACAAAATTGATGTCAAACCACTTCGTGCCGGTTTCATTATGCACCTTAGTAATCTTTTTGCAGGAATGGTCACAGGTCACTCTCTTCCCTCAATCTATTATCAATAACTATGTTATCTTTTTTTTTTTTTTTTGGAGGGGGGTGGGGGTGAAGATACTGGTATATTATCTTTCTTTTCAATCTCTTTTCAACATACATCGTCACATCTTTTATGCATAACATGAGAAGAAAACGACGGTTGGGTAGCTAAAGTACAAACGAACATACAATAAAGTGTTTTGTTGGTTGTGATATTGTATTCGACTTTTGATAATTGTTACGTTTAATGTCTTTTATACATTTTCAACTTCTTACATTTGATTTGTATAAGATATATCCTTTTACATAAAAAGTTGTACTTGATGCATAAATGAAAATGTTGTAACAATTATACACTATCTATCTTTCTTTTTTTTATCAGATCCATTGCAAATGATTAAATTAAACACCTATGATATCAAATGATCCAAATTTAAAATGGTGTATAATCTCAAAAATATTATCGGTTAGATTCAACTTAACCTTCAAAAGTAGCTTGACTTTGCAACTTCTTTAAACTTCAAATATTCTTATACCTCTCACTACAAACACTTATATAATAGTTTTTCGAACAATTTTTTTGGACAGTTCTATCAAAAATTTTAAATTAAATCAAGGAATAGCCCCCCAATAAAATTATTATTATTTTACAATAATTTATTTCAACAATTTTTAAAAATAAAATTAAAATAAAATTTTAAACATAAAATGTCTATGAAAACAATTGCATCGCCTATTATTGCATAAAAAATTAGTATGACCACTATGGCTCCAAAAAAATAAATAAAATACTATTGCATCACCTATTTTTTTTTATTCAAACTAAAATACCATCTAATTATATTCACTTTAATAATTCTTGAAAAAAAAAATTTAAATCAAAATTAAAATAATCATGCCGTAGGCACGGGTTATCACTAGTATATATATAAACCAAGAAGTTTTTATTGCTTGCTCGATGTTTTCTCACATTTTCGATAAAGCCTTCTCGTAGAAGTATTTTAACAATATTTTCGGAAGGGGGGACGGGGAAAGCTACAAGCCCAAAACCTTCGACCCTTATTTCTAAATGTATATATTGAAAACTTATATACTAACTCAATACAGAAAACTCTATAAGGTCTTAAATCCTCACAATTTAAGGACTTCAATTCCATTGTATTACTCCGGACATCTCATAATCATAATGATAAAGTCCAGAAAATAAATTTTCTAGTTTTCTACATGTGTGTATTTATTGAAATTTGGTCTTAATGTAGGGGAGAGATTAAATGTATCAAATATATATATATGTACCAAATTTGGTCTTAATATAGGTATTAAATGATGTCCTAAGTTACTGAAACATAATTTAACTCTCTCCTACTTAATTGCTCTTTTTGTTTTATACAAATCATTGGAAGATAAATATGAGTTCAGAAATTTAGTCATAATGTAGGGGAGAGATGTTAAATTATGTTTCAGTAACTTAAGACAGTTAAGTAGAAGTTATAGAGTGGCTTTGAAACAATAAAGATTAATATAAGTCATTTTTATATTAAAGCAGACAGTGCTCCGAAAATGATTCAATGTATCTAAATGTATATAGGAGGACTCTGACGGCTTCTTTGTAGATACATATAGAAAAAAAAATACAAATAACACATAAGAGAAATCGATATGTTTTACAATCCTTATAAAGTATGATCTCAATGACTCCTAATAATAGAACACCATAAATGAATATGACATTGAATAATCTGAGGCCTTAGGGAAATGTTTATTCTAGGAAAATGTTGATGATGAGATACCTGATTGAAAGGAAGAAGATTGAAGAAGATAATCTCACCATAAGAAAAATGTATGAGCTCAATCAGCCTAGAAGCAAAGAATTTTATGCTTAAGTTTAACATCAAAAAATATGAAATTAAATGTAAAATTGTAACCATTTTATCCACTTAGATGGAACACATTAACCTCTAGCTCATTAAGTTCCATTAATCCATAGCAAACATCTCTCAAATAAATCAGTAAAAAAACTCCCCCATTCCCGAACCTCTTTCGTAAGCCTCCCCCTCTGGGGTGACCTCCATAAACCTTCTTATATTGTTGTCTACCTTGACCTTCCACCTTCTATTCTTGGTGTTTGTTGGAATAAATAGTTTATTTTAAGTATATTAGGAGAAAAATGATTGTACCTATACTAATTCGCTGGATCCAATGCTTGAATGTTGTGAATTTTGATACCTCAACTATGTCGTTCCAATGCTGTGAATGTCGTACTAATATTGAATATTGATACCTGCACGAAAATGACTATGCATGGTTATCAAGTGATTTAAATCACTAAGCACAAATAAATGGGCATTTTTAGTCCAAAACAACTATACATATATCTTGATTATAGAAGTACGACAGACTCATATTTTATTATGTGTGGGGATGGACCTTTTGACTAAAGATGGTAACAGAAGCAGGGTCAATACAACGGATGCAAAGTGGTTCACATGCATGTGTTGCTCAACTCCTTCTCTGGCGAGCCTTTGGAACTCTATCAAATTAAAAACAGAACCAGATTCAGTACAAAATATCGTCACATCAATATTTATTTTTTCGTAGTTTACTAAGGATCTCTTTTATATCATGGGTAGAATACTAAAAAGTTCTTTGGTTAAGTTAACATAAAAATTAATAAAAGGATAATGTAGAATTCCAGATCCAGAGTTTGTGGATTTAATTCAGGGATAGATCACAATTCAATAGTGTGAATTGTGAAGGTATATAATAATAGAAGAACCCATCAAAAGTAGATTTTCATTATGAAGTTGCAAGTCAACAGTAGTTTCTAAAATGATAGATAAAATGATTCCAATTGTGAATCTTCAACTCAAGGACTTGGTTTTCTCTTGGGTTGGTAAGTTATTTCCAAAGAATTGTCGCATGGTGGCATTTTTGGACCATGTATCATACAATCTTGCACTTATTGTTTGACAAAAGATCTTAGTTTATAGTAAGTCATATGCCATATATTATACTAGTGATAACCCGTGCCTACGGCATGATTATTTTAATTTTAAAATTTTCTTTTCAAAAATTATTGAAACGAATACAGATGGTATTTTATTTTTCATAATAAATGTAGGTGATGTAATAGTTTTTTTTTTTTTTTTTGAGCCTTATCATACTAATTTTTTATGCAGTAATAGGCTATGCAATTGTTTTCATAGACATTTTAAGTTTAAAATATTATTTTATTTTTAAAAATCATTGAAATGAATTATTGTAAAATAATAATGATTTTATTGGGGGGGCTATTCCTTGATATAATTTTAAAATTGTGATAGAACTGTGCAAAAAAAAAGTGTAGAAAACTATTATATAAGTGTTTGTAGTGAAAGGTATATGAATATTTAGATACCTTTGCAACAATTTATTAAGTGTTTTTCTAGTTGCAACATCTGAAGTTTAAAGAAGTTGCAAAGTCAAGATACTTTGAAAGTTAAGTTGAATCTAACTGATAATTTTTTTGAGATCACACGCCATTTTTAATTTTGGATCATTTGACATCATAGTTGTTTAATTTGATCATTTGCAATGGATCTGATAAAAAAAAATAGATAGTGTATAATTTTGTATAAAAAATATAGATAGTGTATAGTTGCTTTCATAGACAACTTTTTATGTAAAAAGATACATGTTATACAAATCAAATGTAAGAAGTTGAAAAGGTGAAAAAGGCATTAGGCGTAACAATTAACAAAAGTCGAATACAATGGTCATGCTTCATCACTACCAATAGAACACTTTATTATGTGTTCGTTTGTACTTTAGGCACCCAACCATCATTTTCTTCTCATGTTATGCATAAAAGAGGTGAAAATATATGTTGAAAAGAGATTGAGGAGAAATATAATATACCAATATCTTCACCCAAAAAAAGAGAAAGATAATATAGCTATTGATAATAGACTGAGCGAAAAGAGTGACATGTGACCATTAATCCTGGAAAGAGATTACTAAGGTGCATAACTATATATGCATAGCCCATGTCTGTTGAATCTAAAGATAATATATATAGCTAATGATAATAGATTAAAGAAAGAGAGTGACCAATGACCATTCCCGTAAAATAATTACTAAGGTGCATCTTGAATATACAACAAAAAAATTAACAACCAATAAAGCAACAAAATTGATATAGAAATTAATGAAACAACCAATATACTCAAGGTTATTGTCCTACGTATACCAAAAACTATACAGTCTCCAAATTAATTTGATAGAACTATCATATACTTTTTCAGAATAAGTAACGAATCTATTTCTGAAAATCTACAAAAGAAAAAAGAAAAAGAAAAAATGACTCACGTAAGCCTTAATGAAATGGTGGCAAAAAACTACTATGTCGCATACATATATAGTTCTTAGCAAAATAAACTTTTTAAGAAAACTGCACAAAGAAATCTCAATTGCAATCGTCGATTTGCTCATCACCACCATCAAGCATAACAGGGAACTGTGTCTTTGTAATTTGGAACGGAGCATTGGAAAACGATGAAGTTAATGTTATTCGTGGTAGAACCACTATTTCACCTGGTTTATTTTCAATAAGATTTTTTGCTTGAATGTATTGATTTTCACATTGTGTCACCATCAATCGACTTCCAGTGCGCATCCCATCTATATGGGCAAGATCTTAAAAGTATAAGCCTTGAACCCGATTTGACTATGAGAGAGTGGTGGGAATCCATGCAGATTAAGTGAATTCAAGAACTCAGTAGGATATAAATTCACATACTCGGATTGGTTTGCATCGATATATAGTTTGTCTGTCGATGTATAATCAAAAGTTTCTCCTATTTTTATCTTATTTTTCAGAAATCAAGTACATGTGTCAATAAATTCAGTTGTGAATGGAATAAAATTCACCTAGAAAGCGAAATGTAAGAATCAATAAATCACAACGTTAGTTCCTATACGCTGATAGTCCCTGGAATACATTATATTTTTGTATTAAACTTTTAGATCCTAGATTATATAAACTGGGAAAAAAATAAAAATAAAAATTATTTATAAATGGAAGCCAATTTTTTTTTTATAGCAGCAATTGCAAGCAGAACTTTGTACCTGTCCCAAAAAGTAGAAGGGGAAAAATAATACAGCTAATGAAGAAGGAATTGACAACAATTGGAAGACTTTTTAACATTTTGTATCACTAACGTATTATAATTACCTGAAAACCTATGTGTGAAAGTGGACTGGTTTTGGTGGGTGGGAGAGATGGAACAAAAGAATATATAACATGAATAGAATCATCCATTTCCACTTAAATGTCTATATTATATTTTTGATGTTACGAATAAATATTATTTAATTTAATTCCATATTCTAAGCAAAGTATAATGAGGTTATTATGTAATAATTAATTTGTGGGGTTATTACTTATTATATTATAGGTTATATTTAATACATTAAATAAAAATTACTTAAATAATGTTAATCCTACGGCTACGATTGTCTCAATAGACAACTAAAGGTTAGGATCGATTTTCAACATCTAAGGGCTATTATTACATCGATTATATAAATTATTTTACATCTAATAGTTATGGTTGTCTCAATATACATCTAACGGCTGTGTTTATGAGACCGCTTTGTAATATTATATAGATACGTTATCTATTCAGTTTTCAACATAAAAAGTCACACAAAGAAGAAAAAAAGCAACGCATCGTTCATCAATGTGGTAAGTGTAGGCATCCTTCTTGAATATGCATGTCGGACAGATAAATGTATATATCTCATCCTTATATCCATGTCGGTACTTATCCAATGTCATCACTCACTTATCAAGAATGACACACATATAGTTTGTCATCCTACCCTATCAAGGCAATCACACAATAACAAAAGGAAAAAATATTTTTTTTGCAATTTTTTAGAGAATGTTAAGAACTGTAAAGAAGAAAGGGAGAAGACATGTCCAGATGCCTCAGGGGTCTACCAATAAATGGAGATCCCATAGGATTTGTTCAATGTAATCTAAATGATATTGCTATATACAACCCCTCTAATGAAGAATTGAAGATTTTGGTAAACTACAGGAAAAATATGTTTATAAAACAAAGGCCACTACACACTCTAATGACATGTGACAGCCATTATAATGCCTAACAAACGCCACCACAAACAGTTTAATATACTTTTGTATGGTGAACTGCTTTGCAAGTTATGAGCAGTTTCCCAGGGCATTAGCATGAGTTATAACTTGTTAATATCTTTTTTTTCCGAGAATAGTGACTGTTTTCTCTGAAAGATAAAGATTACTCAACTTTGTGAAAAGTTGAGTAATATATATCTTCAATACTTGTAATATTGTTATAGTTACCACAAAAATCAGTATTATTATTGTGAAGGAAATAATAGAAGAACTCTGGAAAGTAGATTCTCATTGTGAAGTAGCAACTCCATAAAATAGTTTTTGAAAAATGTCTGAAGAAAAAAAAAATTAAATCATAACACTCTGTTATATAACATTAAGCAAGCATTATTTACAAATATATATAAATCTATATTTCTTTATCAAGTATAGTAAAAAATGTAGAATACATACATGGGATAGTCATTGCTAGCATGAGAGTGATCCAGTGGAGACCAATTGCTGACCAATCTTCCCCTATCCAGTGAATACAACTTTTGAAAAAAAACTTTAACTGCACGAAAAAAAACAGAATATACAGTTAATGATATATCCACTCAATAATTATACCTTTACCAATTTCAAATGAGCTAATATAGAGTATGAAGACTATAAGAGCTCTAACCGCAGAACATGGAAGACGAATCATCTACACACATTCTGTAACAACCAAACAAAACTAAAATTAACAAATGGGACTGACAGATCATAAGGTTCAAAAAGAGAAACCTAATAGTAATTAACTTAGTGTTCCTAAATCGTGAAGATGCATAGGTTAAACACCTGCTTGTAGTTGTCTTCCAGCAACTGATTGAAACGCAGTTGATTCCGGAAAATCATTAGAAGTCCATAAACGAAATACTTGATTTCGAACATAAGATTTCAGTAGAAATTTCTACAAAAGAAGATTAGTACCATCCAGTTAAACCGGTAAAACATGTAAAATTGAATAAACAAAAATGGTGAGAAACCTACCAGAAAAGGAAACAGAGAGATTGATGGTGAGGTAACCATTAAGGAGTCAAAGAACTTGAGTTGATGATTGAAAGGAAGAAGATTGAAGAAGATGAATAAATCGGCGCAGATTGCAAAAAAAGAGTTGAAGTGTGAAAATAAAAAAATTAGAGTCAAGGTTTAGAAGAGTTCGTGCCAAAGAATCAAGATTTAGTCGAAGTGTGTAGAAATAATAAATTAGAGCGAGTTTAGGTGTGAAACCAAAAATATTAACCTTCTATATGTTCTGACAAAATTACCCTCAATATAAGGGTATTTTAGTCCATATATGGATAATTGTTTCTAAAGCTTATTTCTCCGCATTCAGGAGTTTACCCCTGAAAAAAACTCAGCTTTACTATAGAAAGAATAGATAACCGATACCCTAATACATCATTCAATACATTGTTTTTCCTAGAATTCACACTCCCAATCATATTTTTTTTCACTCCTTCACATTAATATATATGTGTTTGCCTAAAATTTGGGTTTTTTATACCAAATTATTGGAACTGACAATAAGGTGGAAAGTTGTTTGCTATCCTGGCAACGAGCTTTCAAACTAACAATATAGTGCAGAGTTATTTTAAGAAATAACAACTGGAACAAAATTCTGTCAGAATCCCAGGCCAAGCATCTGACGTGGCCAAATAAAGCATAAATGGCGTTGACCAAGATTGTGTTTAAATTTTTTGTCGACTTAGTCCATTTAACAAAATTAAAATTAGGTTAATAGGCAAAAAATACAATGTACTTTACATTTTTTTTTCTCAGTTAATTATAATACAATGTACAAAAAAATTATCCAAAACATCACTGAACTTTTAAAAACCGTACACATTCTCGCTATAAGTAGCCAAAATGATAGAGGCATTTGTATGGGTGTCACATCTTAGCATACTCGGAATCCAGTCACTTTTTCTTCAACCAACACCTTAAAACAAATCTCAAGCATTTGATAAGAGTCGAGGAGTTTATGAAATTGATGGCAATTATTTTGTGGCGAAAGAGAGAAGATGAGTATTTAAATTCAGTCGAATGACATGTCGTCTGGGTTTCTAATTATTTTTTAGCAGGCAATATGTGACATGTCGTCCATTTGTTTTTATTTTTTTATCCAAACGACGTGACATGCCATCCGATTGGTAAATCTACTTCTAAAATCCACTCTGTATTAGGAGACCCCACATTTCATCAAATGTGATAAGTCAATTATCGAAATTGACAACAACGTTTACAAAAAATTTCAATTATAACAATGTATTTCAAATATAACAGCAACGTTTCATATCATATCAATTTGTGACAACCAAGTTTAACACCCACATCAAATGGGTCACCAAAAAAAACGTCGAAACTAAACTTGGTTGTCATGAATTGATACGATAGCAAACGTTGGTGTTATATTTGAAATACATTGTCATAATTGAAATTTTTTGTAAACGTTGTTATCAATTTCGATAATTTGACCCCTCAAAAGTGTACTTTTATCCCCCGAATAACACCATATTTGCATAACACTTAGGTTATATTATTGTGTAATATCTATTGATTAGTGTTTTTTTGTCATTTGTGTAGGTTTCATGAGCCAAAAGTCAAATATTGTGTTAAAAACCCGTCAAAAGCATAGATAAAAAGTGTTATTTGCACAAATAAGAGAAATTACTATTTGTGCATGTACATTACTGAGGAGACCCTTGGACCGGTCCTGTGGACTTGACTTTATGTCCAAGATGGGTGGTCAAAATCCCAGCTCAATCCAAGTTATATTGAAACTCACAGGTCAAATAATCCATTGAAGCTCGTTACTTGAAGTCCAATCTTAAAAAGGCTCTACAGGATGATCCAGAACTCTGATTTGGGCCCATAAGCTGTCTATCTAAAGGTATTGATCCAAGCTACAACTTAAGCCCAAAGAAATTAGGGTTCCACGTGGTCTTGCTTTTCTAGAAGCTCTACACTAGCTACCACGAATCTTGACCTAATTTCAAGATCTTGATGAAGCAAAGTAATTTCCTATTTCATGAGGACTCTTATATTGTAATCTCTATATAAAGAGAAGTAGTAGCTAGGATTTATAACTTCTTGAACTTCTCTTCTTCTTGAAGTCAATCTCTCTTGTAGTATTTTCATAATCATAACAACAATCTCCTCTCTTTTCCATTAATGATGTTGTGTTCTTTTACTATTTCTTCCATGGCGTCATTATCAAGGATGAGTAGTTAAATTCCCTTTAGGGGGAATGGTTGAAGCACTCTAGATAATGTAAAAATACCATGATTGTTCTTTTATATTCATTGTGATTCAATTGCTTAATGCTTGTTTATTTCGATTCATGATAAGAAGTAAGCATGATCCTTTATATATTTGTTGCATCCATGTTATTAAGTATTAGAGATTGTGAAGGAATAGCTGAGAGTTGACTTTCGCTTATCTACAATTAATCTCTTTTATTGGAACTATTTTCTAATCAAGTTGAATAGCTAAGAGGTGACGATTTATTTACAAATCAATATATCGAGTTAATTGAAATGAATAGTTGAGAGGTGACAGTTTAATTAATGAGGTATATTCAATGAATACATATAAAGAATCTCATTTTAATTGAATGGAATAACTGAGAGGTGACTATTTGATTATTATGTGCATTAGTAATTACTTGGAATAGCTGAGAGGTGGCTAAGAAATTACTATAGATTGAATATGAATGAACATCATGTGTGCTTTGCATTGTTTAGTTTGTGGATATCAATCCTTTCCCCTAATCATCGTTAGACTTTCTTTTTATTATCTCTGTCCATCTTCTAATATTAGTTTAAGTACCAGTTTATTTTATTTGATTGCCTGTAGGATGTAAGATCAATCTCATCTTTGTAGTTGATTCATTTGGTGTTCTTTAGTTATTGTTTTCTATTGTGTTTGAGCTAAGAATTCCCCCTTGAAAGTGGGTACGACCCTTGCTTGTTACTTATTGTACATTGACAAACTATTACAGGCACAAGGACTTATAAATATCTTTTGACTAGAGGTTACCAAAATAGCCACTATCAAAATGGACCATACTATTTGGGATGGATTTCTCTTATGTGGACCTACGTGGAGGTGGATTTATCCACCCTACATTGGGAATGTTATAAGACGGTTTGAAAAATGCATTTCACGGTTAGTTGTCTTATTTTACTTCATATTAAATAAATAAACATTAAAAACAACGTATATAAGATGGTTTGAAAAATACATGTCACAGTTAGTCATTTCATTTTACTTCTTATTTCATTTTTCGTCAAATTTCAACCACAACATAATTTAAATTTAAATAGAACCTAGCTATACAATACCTCGTAAAAAAATAAAAAATTTCAAATTTGTTGACATCATTTAAAAACACTTGTTTACATTCAATAAATACTACCATTCTGTCAATATTTGTTAGGACCTCGGACAACGAATAATGGTAACAATGAAATACGTATTAAAAAGACTAAAAAAATAGAAAGTAAATTTTTTTTTATTGGCAAGTATTGAGTGTGATGGAAGATGGTACATATGTTGATGTAGAAACGATTGATGGATGATGCGAAGTTGTCATTGACTCAATACTATTAATAATCCTTCCAAAGATTCGAGTATAGCGACAAGGAAGGGTATCAATCCACTGTAAACACAAAGAAATAAAGAATGCTACCAAGGACATGTCACAATATTTTGTAGAGATTTATAATTGAACTAGATTAACTACTTCTAATTTAATATTATTACTAAAAACGGAGTAAGATCAATAAAGGGAATAGGGGACATATTCACCTCATGAATCCCCCCACAATAATAATCTAGTTAATTATGCATGTTCTTTGCTACTCATCTCTCAGCTATTGTAGCTCCCTAGCTCACCTCTCAGCTATTGCTAGGATAGATAAACACTCACCACTCAACTATTGCGTCTAACTATTTTACTTGGGATCCATGAATAAAGTGGATAAAACCGAAAGTAACATTCTACTAAGTAATCAACCATATGGTTCCACCCATGCAAGCGTATGTATGTCATCTTCTAAGCAATCCAAGTTTATATTAAAACTCTATTATGTACTCACCTCTCGGGTATTGTAAGTATTAAACATGTAGGGATGGTAGATATACAAGAACAAAAAGGATGAACTACACATATTACTTCTCTCTCGATACGACAACATGCAAGTATTATAATTACCTCTTGTATGAAAACGATTCAATGAAAAACAAACATAAAAACTATATTAAAATCATGGGTTCATCAATGGAGACTTCTTATCCCCTAAGGGTTTAACCTTCCATTGATGAAGAATAAGTCATCATCAATAAGAAGAACATACCTTTATTGCTATTAAACCTTAAAAACCTAATTACAACTTGCCTAAGAATAAAAGCTTCCAGAAGAGATTGATCAAGAGTTTGATTTTAAGGTACAAGATATTCAAAACCCTACTTTCCTAGAGTATATATATATTGTTCGGCCATGCAAGCATGCCTAAATACATTAAGTCGGCCATAGGATAGAAGTAGGTCAGTGGGGGCCCATAACCTTCAAGTTGGCACCAAGCTTGACCACCAGTTAACTGTTGACTTTACAGCTCTTCTTTCACGGCGTCTGTTCTGCATGCTTTGTGGATCATAATACTTCTGTCTTATTGGACTTGGTTAGGTGGAAATATTCCTCTGAGTTTGGTACAGTTGTGGCTTTCTTTTTGGCTTCAAAGTTTTCCTTCTCTTGGACTTGGACTTTTTCTTTGGTGTGTGAGTCTTTGAGGAGGTGGATTTAGAACCTTTATTAACTTTAATTTATAATCCATCAACTTAAGCCCAATACTTGATACTTTAGGCCTTTTTTCAAGTTTGTGAGAGTTAAGGCCCGTGAAATATAATAAAGCCTTCATTGTTGATCAACAAAACCCCCCACATTAGCCATCACAGTCAAAAGCTAGGTTTTTGCTTATACTATTATTTCAACAATCAAAAGAAACCCAAAAACAAAAATTACCTGAAAGAAATCCCCAAATTAGGTAAATAGACAAAAAAATACAATGTACTTTATATTTTTTCAGAGTTAATCTATATTATAACCAACACTTATAAACTTGGTAAAATGACAAACAAGGGTCAAGATTTGCACATGAGATTATAGAGATTGGGTTTTAATGAGATTATAGAGATTGGGTTATTTAACCCGTGCAATACACGAGTTACTTCAGGGTTACTTCAGCCTTTGTCTATCCCTCAGTGGAAGTGGGAGCACATTTCCATGGATTTTATTGATGGTTTGCCTAGATCACGGGGAGGCAATGAATCCATTTGGGTTGTCGTCGATCGATTGACTAAGTCAGCTCATTTTCTTCCTATTTCTATGAATAGGAATGCAGATAAGCTAGCAAAGAATATGTGAAGGAGATTGTCAGACTACATGGTGTTCCGGTTAGCATTGTTTCAGACAGAGATCCTATATTCACTTCCGAGTTCTGGGGTAGTTTTCAGCGTGCCATGGGTACGAAGCTTAACTTGAGTACTGCTTATCATACCCAGAGAGATGGACAGACTGAGCGGGTAAACCAGATCCTAGAGGATATGATACGTGCTTGTGCACTCAGCTTTGGTGGAGAATGGGAGGAACATCTACCTTACGCGGAGTTTGCTTACAATAACAGTTTTCAGGCGAGTATTGGTATGGCACCATATGAGGCACTGTATGGTAGGCCATGTAGATCACCGGCTTGTTGGGCGGAGGTTGGTGATACTGCGATTCTTGGACCAGTGATGGTTCGCGAGGCTACAGAGAAAGTAGATATCATTCGACAGAGATTGAAAACGACTCAAAGCCGAATGAAGAGTTATACAGATAATAGGAGGAAGCCACTCGAGTTTGTTGTAGGGCAGAAAGTGTTACTGAAGATATCCCCGATGCGTGGAGTTATGAGGTTTGGTAAGAAGGGCAAGCTGAGCCCTAGGTATGTGGGACCGTATGAGATCACTGACAGAGTTGGACCGTTGGCTTACAGGCTGGCATTGCCACCTGCCTTGGAGAAGATACATAATGTATTTCATGTCTCCATGTTGAGAAAGTGGAAAGGTGATGATAAGGATGAAGAGGATGAAGGAGTAGACTACGCCCAGTTAGATATTTATGCTCCAGAGCAGTTAGAAATTAATGAAGATGTTACCTACAGAGTGAGGCCAATTACTATCATTGATAGAGATGAGAAACGACTAAGGCGAAAGACATTGAAGCTGGTAAAAGTACAGTGGAGTGATGATCCGAGCGATGTCACATGGGAGCTGGAGGACAAGGTGCGAGCTAAGCACCCAGAGTTGTTCGATTGATCTTTCTTTCAAATCTCGAGGCCGAGATTTCTTTTGAGGTGTGTATGAATGTAAACCCCCCCTCTTTTATATTTTATGCTAATTTTAATTTGGAATTAAGGGTTATTGGGTACAAGTCCCTGGACCAAGGGTTTAAGCATAAATTACTATAAAGTAGTGGACTATGGTTTAAATAATCCAAACTTGGAGAAAACAACCCACGAAGTAATTGGTTTTCCATAAGTTTCGGATCACGATCGACTAGCTTAGGTTTCCTTTTCTCTATATATAGAAAGTAGTGAATAGATTCTTTGCGATAACAAAAGAAAAGTAAGGTTAGCGATAAACAGCGAGAGAGAGAGAGAGAGAGAGAGAGAGAGAGAGAGAGAGAGAGAGAGAGAGAGAGAGAGAGAGAGAGAGAGAGAGAGAGAGAGAGAGAGAGTGCGGCGCTGCGACTAGAGTGATCAAAATTGAAGAAGAGAAATTGCAGTGACTGCTGACCGGAGGCTGCTGAGTTTAGAAGCAGTAATTGCTGTCGGCAATTGTGACAGGGTGTTGCAGAGCCTGGAACTTAGAAAAAAGAAGAAGAAGAAGAGCAGCAGTAGCAGGTGAGTGGGCCTATATATTAGTTATTGTATAAATTAGATTAATGTTGGTTCTACATGATAACTAGAACTATTACTAAAGTGATAGTACAGAGAATTATTTGCAGAGTCTTAACTTTTTGAATTCGTACAGTACAAGGTAATATAGTGTGTATTTATTACTACTAGCCTGCTACCATACTTGAACTACCATGACAGATAATTTGGAAATTTTGGAATAGGACAGTATATATATAATTTTAATTTTCTGCGACATCGGACGATATCTATTGTCCCCTTAGGATGATCAGTATGTTTAGCTAGCAATTTGGGAGTTTTTTTTTAAGGTATATAATTTGAGAAATTATTATATTAAATGCCTTGGAATGGCCGACACCATGGACGGTGTATTTACATGGGAAAATTTGAAAGAAATACCGAATGGATTTAGAAATTTGGAAATTTTGAGTTTATGTTATCTACGAATGAATGATGTGGTGTGATTGCTTGATTTTCTGGTTCTTTTAGTAGTCACCCAATTATTAGTACATTTGCCACACCTGTGGAATTAAGACTAAGGAATTTAGATATCACCCTAGACGGCTTAGCCTGCGGGTTGACACTTGGAATATATTTTTGGGGTATTTCCTAGACGGCTTAGCCTGCGGAACTGACCCTACAGACCTTCATAGCCTTCGGGGTTGGTCTGGGCGCCACATTAGAAAGCTCAAGGGAGCTAGTAGAGGCCATGAGTTAGGCATACGTCGAGGCTAGCCAAAGCTTGCAGGTGAGCACCCACTTGGGTTTTGGTTTCCGCGTAGAGGGTCTTAACCATGGTCAAGGCACACTGGTGCAGTGTGGGTATGGCAAATGTGTGGAGTGCATCCTGTGGGAGGTGTACTAGTGATTGGGTATAGGTTGTGAAATGTTGTTTGGGTGTAATGATGGATTTGTAGTGATTGAGATACAGTGTCGAGACTTGAAATGTCATGAGATATATATTATTGTACTAACACAGTTTTTGCAGGAGGATAGGTCAACTAACATTTCTTGCAGGGCTCGACCTATCCTAATAGGAGGTGCAGCTCAGGTAATGAATTATTATAATATATAATAATTATTTAGTAAACGAGATAAATGTATAAAGACCACAGAGTCTGTTATTTTATTGTTTTTGGGAATGGAGTTCCCTACCCTTGTCTACTCATACCAGCATAATTTGCTGACCCATGTTGCTTGTTTTACACGTGGGTACGTATCCTTATGGAGCGTAGGCGGAGGAGAGCAGCCAGTTGAGTACGATCATGGGCAACATCAGGAGGCTCGTGTAGATCCAGTTGTTCGAGAGGGAGTTTGAGATTTGCAGGAGTTATCTTTCACAGTAGGTTTAGTCCTTTGATTTGTTGTTAGCTGACTACTCAAGTTTATTTCATTTATTGGATTATTATTGATTGGGGAAGACAATACCTCCGTAGAAGTTGTTGAATTTTTTTATTGGAGTTGTGTAATTCGATATTTGGAGTTTTTGGATTATATATGAAAATTATTGGGAGTTCAAATTATTTGTGTTGAAGTATTTATCTTTAATGGTTATGGATTTTTACCTTGTGCAAATGTTTATTTAGATTACTGTCCCGATCCTATGTCCTTTTATTGGCTTATTGAGGGTAATTTTTGTAAATTCTCTCTTTTTGCCAATTTTTGGATATTAGGGTCGTGACAGTTTTCTTGGTATCAGAGCGCTTGGTTAACTTAGGCCGAGAAGGTCTAGGTGATCCTCGGAATGTGGAATGGGTGATAAGTTTGATGGAGTTGGGTGGTTATCTAATAATAATTTAATCTTTTGAATGAAGGTCATGGCGGGAAGAGGACGTGGTCAAGTCTATCAGTTGACTCAAGACCAGATGAATCAGCTGTTGCTAGTAGTTGCAGGCAACAATGGGGGTAATGGTGACCCATTTGCTAAGAGGAACAAAGACTTCCTCAATCTGGGT
The DNA here is from genome assembly GCA_020826895.1 of Aquilegia kansuensis. NCBI lineage: Eukaryota > Viridiplantae > Streptophyta > Magnoliopsida > Ranunculales > Ranunculaceae > Aquilegia > Aquilegia kansuensis. Next base: position 12,385,128 of record CM037006.1, read on the forward strand.
GGTATCAAATTCGATGGTAAGGGAGACGGGAAAGTTGCAGTGTTATGGCTCCGTCAGACAAAAGCCGTGTTTGCAAAGATGGTGTTGACTGAAGTTCAGAAGCAGGAGCTCGCTTCCCATCAGTTGGAGGGTGGAGCATTACTTTGGTGGGACGCTTTGAAGGTCGGGCTTGACCTCACCACTCTGACTTGGGAGGAGTTCAGGAATACTTTTGAGGGGAGATACCTTTCGAGTGGACGAATTTCTGAATCTGCGGCAGGGTACTATGACCGTAGCAGAGTATACGAATCGATTCAATGAGTTGTCCATGTTTGCTCCACACATGGTGGATACAGTCGAGAAGAGAAATCATCGTTTCATTAAGGGCCTAGGGCACTATGTGTCGAAGCAACTGATTCCATTTGAGCACGAGCCATTTGATAGAGTCCTGAACCTCGCAATGAAGTATGAGGAGAAGGAACTGGAGTTTAGAACTGAGAAGAGCAAAAAGACAGGTGATAACTTCAGAGACAGGAACAGACACAAGCCTTATGATCCTAACTTTAGGGGTCGACGTTATGACAACAACCCAGAGAGGAACCAGGTTACAACAGGCCACCGGGAGATAACCAGGGTTTCAGACACCGTGGTGGGTATGGGCGTGGTGACAACTGAGCTAGAGCAGGAGCGCCACCACCACCACCAGGGCAACCGGCCCCAGGTTTGCCTTATAGGCCAGCACCCTTACAGTTACCAGCGCCAGGAGCATTAGCAGGGCCGATCAGGGGTAACTGTTGGAACTGTGGAGGACCAGGACATCGTTCTGCTGAGTGTCGTCAACCAGTGAACAACAACCAGGGAAGGCCAGCACATCAGCCGAACCGAGGGAGAGCCTTTACTTCTTTTGATTTTTGAATATATTTTGGATAAATTTTAGTTATGTGATTTTAATAAAGAATCTTTTAATTTTGGTTTAACAAAATTCTCTTCAATTAAAGCATCAGTTTTTTCATATGGATCAACTTTTGATGTTTACAAATTAGTGTTTATCTTATATTGGTTAACTTTAAATATTTAATTTGGAGTAAAATTACTTAAATAGACTTACTAATTAACTATTGTGTAAAAGTTCTAAAATGACCTTTCAATTCTAAATTTTAATCAAATTCTCTTCAATTAAAACATCAATTTATTTATAATTTAGAGAGAGAATATTTGCTTAACGGCATGCCTAACTTTAATAGAGAGTATAAATTCTATCATACAACTCTATCTGTCTCATACGTCTCTCCCTGTTATCGAGCAGTTCTAGCTTATCATCAAACCTCTATCACCTCTCTACTCTAATATTTTCATCAATGAACACTTTGTTTTTTCTCTCTTTTTCAACAAAGAAAAATTTGAAATTCAAGTTTTTTTGTGTTTAATTTAATTTTTATTTTCAGTATCTTTAGCCAAAGTCAATTATACAAATAATACATACAACCCATCCTTAAACCTGGACTATATGAGCTTTATACAATTAATTAATATTTCTATTTTTAATTTGATATTTGACTAACGATTCTATTAGTGATTTCAACCTAATACTATCGTTGTTGCTTTCATGTCAATGCTTCAAATTTTATTTATAAGTGAATAGTTTTAATTTTATCTATACATTTTCAGAAAAATCAAAATTTTCGCAAACAACAAATTTTGTTTTATGGATATAATGGTGTGCTGAGGTGATAGCAAGGACTATCACTAATGTAAGTACTTACTTTTCAACAATATTTTTTGTGTTGAATTGCTGGAAATTCAAGGACCAAACTATTGTGGAACTGGATGTTTCCATCGAAGAAAAACTACTATGGATTATCACCTAACAAAGCCAAGTTTCAATTTAAAAATCATGTCTTCATCAATGGTAAATGTTGATTGATTACTTAGATATATATTTTCTTTATATACAAATGGTTGAATGAATGTCGTAACTTCTTTGTTGCAGCCACACAAAATCAGGAAGTAATAAAACCGATATTTAGGAATTCAAAGGAGCTTATGAGATCAGTAGAACAACTATTCTGAATGATAAATGAACCATCAGATTCACCAAGCAATCTTTCAAGCTCTTTGAAAGCGGCCTTAAAAATTTCTGACTATAGCTATGAATCTAATAAACAATGAAGCACAAAAGTCAACCAGTTCATTTTTGCCCATAGTATAAATAGTCTTTCACAACCTCTACAAAGTTTTATCAGAATATGATTAATTGAATACTTTCAGTACCACAGGTTGGTTGGGTTTACATACAAAGACGTTCTTATAGGATAAAGAATTCATGCAAAGGGTTGGTTGACAAATTTTTGCACGCCAGACACATTTCCATTCTTAGGTTGTGCGATGTCTGCAAGGCCTATCATTAATATTCAAATTGGTCTTCTGAAAAAAAATTCATCAGAAAATAAACAATTTTCGTCACCGTGTTTGGTGATCTGTGGTTCAGGCAATGTTTGGTTACACTTAAATTTGTATGTTGGGCCTTGGATACATTCATGAATTAATCTACTGCATCTTACCAGCCTATTTTATCCCCAACAACACATAATTCTTGCCCAAGGTTAATTGTGCATGATAACTTCTATTGAACTAATTTTAAGGCAAATATGTGTACATTTAAAAGCAAGAATTTCACCTGAACATTGTATCTGAAGGCGTCACTGGTTGTTCATCTTAACTGCACAATTATTAGTTTCAATTTTTTGAATTTATTATTTTGTAAGCGACATTAAATCTATCAGGTTACCATGTAGTCTTTTATACTACTATCAAACCTCAGAAACTTTCGAGTTCCAATTTTTGACATGACCCTCCATCCTTCAAGTTCTCTCTTTCTATATATATATATATATACACAGAGAGAGAGATGCAAATTTTTAAAGAATTTGGATGCACCAAAATTATTCTCTCATAAGAACAGTAGTCAATTGCAAAAGTATTTATTTTATCCTTTGGGAATACGAGCATCGAAGGAACTAGCTAACTGAGATTGATTTTGAATTTAGTGTCTTCAAATTTTACTTTGTTGTTTATACAATTTAATCAAAGAACACCTCCATTTTACTATCTCTTTACTATATGTCCCAGAATTACCAGCCATTTGGTTTGATTACTATCATTTTGTTCCTAAATTAAACATTATATTTCGGCGTATGTAGCAAGGGGTGGGTGGTACTGACGTACTGTCAAAGAAATCCAAGGAATTGTGTGGCATTGTTCTGAAAGTTCATAGGATCAGAAAAAATATACCGGTTTAAGGGATGCATACTAAATTATGGCAGAATGATTGTATCATTCAAGATGATTGGGTGGTAAAAGTATATTCTACAGAAAGATCTGATATAGAAATAATACTGTAGAGCAAATTGTGTTGTAGGGAAGAACGAATGATTGGACGGGCAAGATGTAAACAGTTTAGTGAAGTTGGTTTACGGTTGTTATTTTCCTTTGTATTTTGCAGTCATTGGGTCATACCTGATGGTGCGTCAGTCATGCTGACCAAGAACTGCATCATGCTTTGATGAGATTAATGTTATACGTACCATCAGTGTAAAGTTGAGACTGATGACAATTATAGATAGATGCTTCTGAGTTTGTAGATATATGATTATGCTCTTTAATATAAGTGAAAGTAAACATCTTTAGCACAAAATTTGTAAGAGTAAAGTTAAATCCGTGCTTCATGGGTTTATGCTACAATGGTATTATGATGATTCAGAAGAAGCTTAAAAGTAGACAAAGTAGCAGTCTAAGACTGTATGTGTTGAATGCATACATGTACAACAATATATAAAGCAAGAGAATAACCTAACCGAGCAACCAAAGCAAATAGTACTAAATATCTCGCACATAGTGGAAATTATGATGGAGATTTGGAATAACAGAAACATGACATTAGAACCTTAAATTCAACTTCGTCAGAATGACGAATACCAATTTTAATTTTGTTGTGCAATGTGAAGATAGTTTATGGGAAACTCAATCATTTCAGTTAGGCTTCTAGCCATGGTTTAGAAAATTACAGAAGGTGGGACTGAAAAATATACAGGGAATTCAACAGGGTGGCTGACACCTTGCAAAGAATGATATCCATGAACCTCTTCTTATTCGAACTTTTAGATCATTAAACCACGATATGAGGACTATTCTATCGTACAATGTGATGAGGATTGTTTGACCAAGTTGATCAACCTTCATATATGGAATATGACATGAGGACTATTCCATCAAACAGTTGTACAAGCCATACTTGGAGGCATATTTTCCAGATTTTCCAAAGAAGATAACACCTACACATTCCTTCATTAATCATGGCATAAGAAATGACCTTCAAAATGCATCTAGGAAATGGAATGACTATGCAAACATCACAATAAGACGTTGCAAATGGTGTAAAGGTAGGTTCATCATCAAAAGAAGATGATCCACATATATCCTATGCTATGGTTTATGGTCAAATGCTCAACTCAGGGATTTTCTTGACAAAAAATGAAGTCCAAAAATGGTCTAACAACTATTTTCAAGAAAGAATGGAATATGTGAAACTAATAGAAAAGATTCGTGCAGCTGCAATTGAAAATATCAATTCAGAAGACAGAAGTCACGAAGATGAAGCTATGGAAATTTAATATATTTTTTATTTTATCTCTGTTAAATTTATTTCTATCTACAACAAATAATAGTATAGGATTTATTTTTCAGTAACAAAAAGGTCTAATTATCTCTATGATTTACATATAGAGGACTTTGCAAATTATATTAGAGCAATCACAATTTTTTGGCGTTTATTATCATTGAGTTACTCAATACAGGTATAAAAATAAATTCAAATTAACTATGTTAATCAATTTAACTATCAATTGTCTATTTTAATCATTTAGATTTTAGATTTGTGTCCAGATATAAAAATTAGTAATTTAAATATAATTAAAAATAAGCGTCCCGGAGGGACGTGTCATACCTAGTTATAATACAATATACAAAAAATGTATCCAAAACATCATTGAACATTCAAAAGCCGTACACATCCTCAAGCTTTTACACTCTCACCATAAGTAGCCAAAATGATAAAGGCATTTGTATGGGTGTCACATCTTAGCATACTCGCAATTTAAACATTTCTTCTTTAAAAAACACCTTAAAACCAATCTCGAGCATTTGATAAGAGCTGAGGAGTTTATGAAATTGATGGCAATGATTTTGCGGCGAAGGAAAGAATAAGAGTATTTAAACTCAGTCGGACGACATGCGACATGTCGTATGGATTTCTAATTATTTTTTAGGCAGACGACATGACATGTCGTCCGTTTATTTTTAATTTTTTTTTTTAATCCAAACAACATGTAATATGCCATCCGATTGGTAAATCCATTTCCAAAATCTACTTTGCATGGGGAAACCCCACCTTTCATCAAATGCACCACACTATTTGGGGTGAATTTTTCCTACCTGGACCTAAAGGAGGTGGATTTATCCACCCTACAATAGGAATGTATTAAGACGGTTTGAAAAATGCATTTCACGGTTAATCGTCTTATTTTACTTCTTATTAAATAAATAAACATTAAAGACAACTTATATAAGACAGATTGAAAAAGACATGTCACAATTAGTCATCTTATTTTACTTCATATTTCATTTTTTCATTAATTTTCAACCACAACACAATTTAAATAAAACCTACCTACTCAATACCTTATAAAACACTTAATCTTAAAGTTTTTTTTTTTTTAAAAAAAAAAAAAAGTTAAATTTTTGGTTTGTAGACATCATTTAAAAACACAACAAACATTTGTTTGCATTCAATAAATACTACCATTCTGCCAATAGAAAGTGATTTTTTTTATTGGCAAGCGAGGTTGAGGGGACCCCTACCCTTAAATGACGCGAGGAAAATTTTATCAAACAATCAGTTGCTGACGTGTTTCGAACTCACGATCTCTCCACTTTTGGAAATGGATGCAACCTTTGAGCAACCTTTTTTTTTAATTGATAAACTCAAGGAATTACACAAAAGTAGAGGACAAGCGCGCTACAAACTGCGCCGCAAGTCCTTTGTGAATAACAAACCCGATTCTTCTAAATACATATTCGTTTGAACCAGCAATCATAACATTGCAATCTATTAACTTTTGCACTCTCTTGAGGAATTCAACTGCTTCTAAGGCTAACAATCCAAATGTGTCAAAGGCAAAAGGGATGAAACTATGTTGGTTAACCCTACAAGCTCCGATCCATCATGTTTCTCCACTTTTGCTTATGTTGCTGCATTGCTAGCTACTAGCCCCACCTAAAATATCCCAGCACCTAGACCGGCCATCAAAGATACCCCTATAACACCAACACTAAGGGTGGCAATCAGACCTGGCGACCCGAAACCCGACCTGAACCTGACATGATATGGGTCAGGTTTGGGTTTGGATTTTTGGAGTTTTTTGGCTAATCAGGTCGACCTGATTGACCTGATATACAATCAGGTCAGGTTCAGGTTTTAATTGCAAACCCGTCGGGTCGACCCGAAACCTGATCCAAAAAAAAAAAAAAAAACCCTAATTTTTAGTATCTACATTCATTTCATTCATTCATTCTCTACGGCTCTCTCTCGGTTGAATTTGAACTAATCGCATAGTTCTTCACTTTTTCTCCTACTTCACTCACCTGGTTCTTCTCCTTCTTCACTCGCCTAGTTCTCCTCTCCTTCTTCTTCGTCTACTGTTGTTAAGAAGGTAAACCAACAAACCAACTTTTTTAATTTGATTCTGATTTAATCGCCTAGTTATTTTCTTGTACTCAATTTATTTAATTAGTGTTTAATTTATTTAATTAATCACCTAATTTTGTTTAATTGAAGAAAACAACATTTTTTTTTACATTTTTTGTGTTTCTAGCCTATTTGGAAGAAAATTCCAGTGTGGGGGTTATTAGTTTCAATAGTTTCTCAACTCATGTACTTTGAAGTCTTGATCAAAAGCTGTTTTTTTTTTCTTTTGATGTCGTTCTTCTATTCATCAAAAAGATCCTAGACAAGATTTTAGTTATTATGGAATTATTTTCTAGTACAATAATCATTACTCTATAGAAGTCTAGGTGCTCTAATCTTCTAATCTTCTGTATCAACTAAACTAATGAAACCTGAATCTCTCTGTATATAAATTTTGATTGAATGGTTTATGTGATAACCTTGATTGATATTTATTTTTTTAGCATGGAGAAGATAACAATGAGATCTGTTGTAGTTTTTCTTCTACTTGTTTTGTTTTTCTCATCATTAAAAGCAAGTGTAGAGTATAATGTTATTAAACTAGGTGCTAAGTCTAATGGAAAAACAGATTCCATTAAGGCTTTTCTCCAAGCATGGACATCAGCATGTAACTCGGATCATTCAGCAACAGACGCGGTGACTATAAGTGCGTCTGTTGGTTTCAGTTCAACTAGTTATTAATACATGTATTAAGTTGCATTTTGCAATGTAATCTGATTCAGTATTAAATTATTAATACATGTATTAAGTTGTATTTTTTTTTTCTGAATTTTTAGATGGAGGACGTTGTGGATCTTTCGAAAAACGATCTCATAGATGTTGATATGGGAGGTAATGTCGAAGACCAAACCTCAACAGGTAAAAGTTCCACTAAACGCACTCGTACTTTTGTATCTAAAGCATGGGATCATTATAATATTTTGCCTGGAGTGAATGAGAGTGGGTATGTAATGACGGCTTGTAAAAAATGTGGCCATAAACTTTGAGCTGATAGTAGTCAAGGAACGGGGAATGCCACACGACATACTCGAAAGTGTCAGAAAACCACTTATCATGATGTAGGCAAAATATGTATAGACACTTCTGATGTAACCTTGTGTACAAATCCATCCAAATTTAACCCTGACCTATTTCGTGAGCTAGTGAGTATGGCAATTGTTAGACATGATCTTCCATATCAATTTATCAAGTATGAAGGTGTTAGAGAACTCATTCAATATGCGAGTTTAGCTAATTCAGAGGATCAAGTCAGGCTGAAGTCTAGAAACACAGTGAAGTCTGACATCAATAAGATATATGTTAGGGAAAAAGTAAACCTGAAGAAGTTGTTGCATTCAATTAATGGTAATATATGTGTGACTTTTGATTTGTGGACTTCTATTGCACATGATGGGTATATCACTTTAACTGCTCATTTTATTGATAAAGAGTGGAATTTAGGAAAGAAAATCTTAAGCTTTTCGTACATGCCTACCCCACACACTGGTGCAGCTATATGTGAGAAAATATATTCATTGTTGTGTGATTGGGGCATTGAGAAGAAGTTGTTTTCAATGACTCTAGATAATGCATCTTCTAATGATGTATGGGTTAATTTGCTAAGGAGTCAACTTAACCTTAGAGATGCACTTGTATCTAATGGAGAATATTTCCACATTCGTTGTTGTTGCCATATTGTTAACTTGATAGTGCATGATGGTTTGAAAGATGTTGATCCAGCGGTTATTAAAGTTTGGGAGAGTGTTAAATATTTTAAAGGTTCACAAGCTAGGAAGAAGGCTTTTTATGAGAGTGTGAAGGCGGTAGGGAGACCTACTAGCAATGGATTGAGACAAGATATTTCTACTCGATGGGATTCCACTTATTATATGCTTGATAGTGCAATCTTCTATCGTTTGGCTTTTATTAATTTGTCTTTGAGCCCAGATACAAATTATACGAATGCAGAGTGCCCTTCTAAGGATGATTGGGAACAACTTGAAAAGATTTGTAAGTTCTTTGACACATTTGCAAAAATCATTAAGTTGTTTTCCAGGACACTGTACCCCACCTCCAGCTTGTTTTTTCCTCAAGTTTGTGAAATTCAACAAGTAATTCAAAATGCAGTCAATGACCCAGATACGTTTATGAGTAAGATGGGAAGGAATATGGAATTGAAGTTTAACAAGTATTGGTCCGACCATAATAATTTCTTGCTATTTGTGTGGTTATGGATCCAAGATATAAACTTAATGTTGTCGACTTTTGTTATGCACGACTCTATAGGCCTAACTCTCGACAAATGCAGTTGGTTCGTGAGTCTTTGTTTAACCTATTCAGTTTGTATGTGAAAACCTATTCTATCCCGGAACCTACTGTTACACAAGGAAGTGATCAACCTCAAGTTTACAACACAATACATGAGAACAGTTTTTTGCAGGTATAATTAATTTATTTGTCTTTTATTTTTTTAGTTATTATTGTTCTTGATGTAAAATATAATTATGATCTTTATGGTGTAGGGCTTTCATGAGAGTGAGGAGTATAATAGTTCTACAACCCAACAAAGTCAGTTGGACCTGTACTTAGCGGAACCAAGAATGAAGATATCGGACAAGTTGGATGTTCTTATCTTTTGGAAAGCTAACCAGTTTCGGTATCCAGAACTTTCAAGGTTGGCTTGTGATTTGTTATCTATTCTTGTGTCTACTGTCGCTTCCGAATCTGCCTTTAGTGCTGGTGGTAGGGTTCTTGATAAATATCGTAGTGCACTTTTACCCGAAAATATTGAAGCTTTGATTTGCACTAATGATTATTGGATGTGTAGAAAGAAAGGTAACTTTTTATATATTAGTGTATGTTTTTAACACTTGTTTGTTAGTATATGATTTGCACCCATGCTTGAATTTATTTATTTATTTTTATTTTTTTGTGTTTGTCTAGACAAATTGGAACCCACATATGAAGAGTTTATAGAGGACATACTAGAGGAGTTCAGGAAGGCGAAAGAATCAACTCAAAACTCAAATACTCTTGTTTGAAGGTAAGCTCAATTAATATATTTAGATTTAATTATTTTGTCTTGCTTTATTATTTTTTTTTTTTATTATGCATGATAATTTGGTGGGTGATTTTGATTAAACAAATTATCGCTACCCGCATTGGTTGTGTACTGTGCACTTTGATTTATTTATGAACTAATACCGAATTTTCTTTTATAAAAAAAATATATTTTCTTTGAATGAAGCCAGGTTACAGAGGGGAAGCCTTTTGTTGTTGTAGTCGTTGGTTTACATTTTTGTAATTCTATTCCTAACAATGCTATATTGTGTTATATACAGGAGAATATTGACTCGTCAAAGCCAATTACAACTGTTGATGTGCATCAGGTCTTTGAAAATCTTGCAAAGAAGAGGCAGCGTCTATTGTAAGTCAGTCGTTGGTTACTGTTGCTGGCTTTTGTATTAAATGTAACCTCTGCTGCAGCTGGTTTTGCATTAGATTCAAGTTTGAAACCCATCACATGACTTGTGTATTGTTAGGTTTTGTTGAACAAAAATTTCTTCAGGATGCTTGACTAGTATGTGTTAACTATTGTAACGGTTGACATGTGGGATTTTTTTTTTTTTTTAAATGCCGAAACCTTAATGCTTCTTGTGGTTAACTATGATCCTATGGCTAAGGCATAAGGTAGTAGTGCTTCTTGTGGTTAACTTTGCTTCTTGGTGTTTGTGAAATGCCTGGAAATGTTCCAAGCATAAGTGTTTAATATTTGTATTACCAATACAAGTGAAATTACCAATATTTAGTGAAATTAGAATTTTCAAGTTACTGTATTATTAGGTTTTCAGGTCAACCTGAACCTGACCCGAAAACCTGACGGGTCAGGTTCAGGTTTTGATTTTGAGTAAAAAACAAGTGATCAGGTCAGGTTCAGGTTTTGGGCTTTAGACCTGATAACCCGACTGACCTGACTTGAACCTGACCTGACCCGAACCTGATTGCCAGCCCTAATCAACACACACATGTTTACCTTCAGACCAGTTGCACACCAGAATATCAGCATGATGTAATGTCGATCTTCCTCCCTTATGATCAATAAGAAAGTTAACATGAGCTTCATTTTTAACATGTACTCCAGCCTGCTACAACACATCACACAAGATTAGGGCTGTCAATCAGGTTGGGTCAGGTGATAGACGATAAAAGTGTATCCTCAAAACAAAAGATTTGATTTGTAAGTTATTTCCTTCTTGTGCCTGTAAATATTGGTTATCAATGTAGACAAGTAACAAGCAAGGGTCGTACTCACCTCAAAGGTGAAGATCTTAGCCCAAACACAATAGAAAACAATGGTTAAAGAACACCAAGTGAATCACAAATAAGAGAGAGATTGATTCTACTTCCTACAGGCAATAAATAAATAAACTAATTCTTAAACTAACTTAAGAAGATGGATATAGATGTAAAGGAGATCTTATGATGACATAGGCGGAAGAGTTGGTATCCACAAACTAAATCATGCAAATATACATGTCATCCTTTCATGTTCAATCTATAAAAATAAATTAGTCACCTCTCAGCTATTCCAATTAATCATTAATACCTATAATAATCAAGTAGTCACCTCTCAGCTATTCCACTCAATTAAAACGGGATTTTATTATGCATGCTATATATTGAATATGATTCATTAATCAAACCGTCACCTCTCAGCTATTCAATTTAATTAAATCAACATATTAATTCATAATCAAATCGTCACCTCTCGGTTATTCAATTTAATTACAAAAGGGTTCCAATAAAAGATATTGATTCTAAATATATGATAGTCACCTCTCAGCTATTCCATCACATATCTCTAATCAATCTAAATACAACTATTATAGCTAGGTCTCCCTATACTCTAACAATTAGGGGTGCTATTCGAGCCGCTCGAGCCGAGCTAAGGTATGCTCGAGTATCATTACTGTTCAGTCGCATATTTTTAACCAAAGTTAAGAGTCTAACACCACTCCACAAATGTGATTTTGTTAGACATGCACGAACAATTTCTTGTCTAGTTCCTTTAGTAATGACAGGGAGAGTCTGTTTGAAGTCACCGCCCAGAACAACTGTAACTCCTCCAAACGGTTCATTAATTTCACGAATATCCCTTAGTGTACGATCAACAGCTTCCACGCAGAACTTATGTTGCATTGGTACTTCATCCCATATAATCAGTTTCGCTCTCTTGAATAATTCTGCATGGATTGTTTGCTTTGTGACTGAACAAACAGAGTCGTCTAGAACTTCAAATGGAATTTTGAATGTAGAATGAGCTGTTCTTCCTCCTGTCAATAATAAAGATGCAATTCCCGATGAAGCAACCATTATGACAATATGACCTTCACTTCTCAATGTATCTGCTACAGTATTATATACGAACGTTTTTCCTGTTCCAGCCGGACCACTTAGGAAAAATACTTGTCCACTATCATTACGAACAGAATTTGTAATCTCGGTATAGGCATTTAGTTGTTCAGTATTGAATCTTGCAACTTTTTCTTGAGCCTTTTCATATAATCCTTGATACACGAAATTCTGATGCTCTGTAATAAGACGGTTGGTAACTACTTCATTCCATGCTTTACACGGTAAAGGCATGTTTGGGAAATCTGATAATGTCTTACCACTCTCCAGCAAGTAGTCGTTCATTAAGAACAACCCATAGTCAGAAACATCACTATCACTGGGATCTTGAATGCCAAATTTTGTTTTCACTTGGTACGGCAAGTCGTCACATATTTTTAAAGTATTTTTCTCCTATAGAATTTCCGGTCGAGAAGGATTACATTCAGTTAGGATCAAACAGAATAATCTCCGTACCTGTTTACCATATAAAAACTATGAATTAGTGGCGGATTTTCAATAAACAAAATATATGGAATTTAATAATTACCATATCTTCAATGACGTCACTGTCATCTGTATGTGGTAGTGTCCTCAATTCAGACCATTTACAATCAGCCTACCCCCCTAATGGTACATCATATAAGGATAGTCTACTAATCTGTAGGAAAGTTAGGTGGAATTTGTGAGTATAGTGTAGACTGTAGAGATTACATCATTGTGTTTTCATGGTGGTCCACAACTTCATCCTTGGGGGCAAAAACTTGAAGTGTTTATAGCTATAGATGCAACAGTAAACAATTTTCATACTTAGATAAAACAGTTTTAATATTTAGACATATAAAACAAAATGTAAACATAAATTGTGAGTACCTGATGACCAGTTTTCATTATTACAGCTTCTTCTATGCATTTGTCCCATTCATTGTCATCTTCTAGAAGACCTCGAGCAATGCATGCTTCTCTATATGTCTTATGTTCGATGCCATCCACACTATATAAGGATTCAAATGACGATGGTCCTTTCACAACGGATAATAGTAACCTAAGGTAAAATCTTTCATCAGAATTTGGATTGGCAAAATACATCCGACCAATAGAAAAGGCTGAAGTAACTCTTGGTGTCCATTTCTTGTTATCATTGCACCATCTAAAATGTTCAGGAAATTCTTGGTAAGTATAAGCTTTAGTAGTAGGATTTTTTCTATACCAATCGAAATATGCAGTCAAAGATGATTTCTGATTTTCAGCCTTTTCTTTTACTTGTTTTGGCGTGTCGTTAGGATTGAAGACACACACATGCATACCTTTCAGATGAAGCGCAAGTCTAGTGACACATGGTAGTTCTTCATGTATTCGGAATCCATATAATCTCCACGCTGCTTCAGTAAATTGAAGACACACACATGCATACCTTTCAGATGAAGCGCAAGTCTAGTGACACATGGTAGTTCTTCATGTATTCGGAATCCATATAATCTCCACGCTGCTTCAGTAGGACCTACATATCGAGCATCAAGATACTGTTGAATTTCATCATCTTCCGCCCCAACCACCATTGTGGTTCTATCATGGCCTTTGTAAATGTACTTGTTAATATATTTGACTGCCCTTACTGATGCACAAATTTCCACATTAATGTGGCAATCAAACATTTCTGATAAATGAGGATTGTATGGGACTACATCTTTGTTATCAACCAGGTGTCCTCTAACATGATAACTTTTACCAGTCATACTAAATATTAGTCCTAGTCATACTAAATATTAATCCTAGTCATACTAATTTAATCCTAGTCATAGAAATTAGTCCTAGTCAAATTATGCACCTTTGTAGATTATAATATAGACTAGTAAAACCCGTGGCGCTGCCACGACTACCGTTAATAATTTGAAGATAGTTATATTAAAAATATTATTCTAACTCAATATTGAGATATTAAAAATTAATATATTAAAACTCTTCAAAATATCTATTCTTCTAAAACAGATAATCATGTGTATTACAGTAATAAAAATAAAAATCACATATTGTATGAAGAAATCAACAACCAATTTCTTTAAGCAACTCTTTAATAAAAAAATTTGTGACAATAATTTGCCTCGAAAAAATAATGACATATCAATAAATTGTTGATAAAAATAAATAATATCATTGTTGTTGATCTTCCCATTGTTGTTGTAATTCTCTATTTTGACGTTTGACTTCTCTTATGTAGTATTTGTATGTTCTTTCCAATGACTGTTTCTTTCTTAGTCTTTGTTCATATCTTTTTGTTCTTTTTGTTTTTTCTTTGAAGAATAGCTCCATAACCTCATCTGGTTCTTTGGAGTCAATGACATACGTCAATTTTCTTTTTGACATTTTGAACCTACAAAAATAAAAAATAATAATAATAATGGTAAGGGTTTGGTTACAAAATGAAAAACCAAGTTAAGCTTTGAGCTCCTCAATCAATTGACCAACAAAAATGGAAGCCAGTTTCTAAGCATGTATGGCAGATTTGTAACCCCTTAGACATGGGAATAGAAAAACCAAGTTAACACACTATGCATTGGATATATGTAAGCCATGCAACCTTCTCATAATGCACCTCCCACAACAATTGCATCTTGAAATGCTTGCATTGTATGTCAAATGTTTCAGATGCATCCACAATATACATTTGCTTATAAACTTTAAATACAATTCCCTATGTACATTTTATTCTGAGTTTAGCTCCAAAATCTGAACACTTGTTTCTACTAAGACAAAACTATATGGGTACAAAAAGAATAAGTTCTGATACATATTTACCTTTAAGGTAAATTCATATACATTTCGTAAGTAAGAGAAGTCAGGTTGACAGTGTTTGTTTGTACTTTCACAGAATCATAACTACCTTTAGATTATATGAAAATGCAGAGGAAAGAAACAAATGTCGATATCTCCATATAATAATTTAAATAGCTTTGATAGTTTAAATAACTTCAATCATATGGCTAAGAAAGTGACTGAGACTGTTGGAGTACATATTGTTCTGTGTTGTGTCTGGTCTCTCTAAGGCTGATGTCCCGCCTCCAGTGAGACACTCAAACGTCGTTCTATATTAATGTTGACGTTTGAGAGGGGGTGGGTTTAGATGATGGTGCCACCCATAAAGTGGTGAAGGAGACTTTATAGCGTTGATAGTATGGGACTTTGAGTGGAGAGCAATAACTTAAAAGCATAGTCTTTAGGTGGCATGTTTAAATTTGGTTCAAGCAAATCTAAATATTGCATATCTAACATACAGTAAGCCACAAGAAAGTTCTGCACACCATCGCAGGCATCTTATGCTAATGATTCTATCAAAACACCCCTACTAACCAAGGATGAACCTAGTCCCACTGCTGGCAGTGCCGTGTAAGGTGTTATCTACTGTGTAATGTGATTTTACTTGTTTGATGTATTATATGGTCTATATAAACCCTTTCAAGGTTTTATTTTTTTCTCGAATAGCGAACAAAAAAAAAACAGATTTAAAAGATGATAGTGAGAAGAAGAATAAGAATAAAAAGACTTAATACCTCAGAGATTGCTGCTTTCTGTATTGTTGTAGCTTTGTTCTTTTGACGTCTTCAAACTTTGACGAATTTTTGTAAGGAAGACAATAGAAACCTTAATGTTAAAAAAAATGCCGTATGCAATTAAATTTATAAATTTGTGAATTAAGTCGGTCCTAAATCAACCCACATCTTGAAGCCCAAGGCAACCCACACTTTAGGGTTTTGAGATTATTGGACTTATTTGTATGAAGTCCATTAATTTTTTTCATAGTTAAATTAGGGTTTTTTTTTATATATATATATATTTGTGTTTATTTTATATTAATTTCTTAAAAAGTTTTTTCTTAAAAATTAGGGTTTTGGTATTTTTTTGATAGTTTTTTTTGAATATGTCAGAAATTGAAGATGATTCTTATGTGGTTAAGAATTCAATGGATGATATTGATATTTATGAAACTTCCGTTGTGGAATATTGTTGCATAAATCGTAAGCAATTTTATTTGGTGGATGTGGATGTAGTTTCGTCAATAAGGGCAGTCAAATATATTCACAATTATATCTACAAAAGCAAAGCGAAAAGCTCTTCAGTAGTTAAGGTCGAAGATTTAAAGATTTGAGAAATAGTGATCTTATAGAATATTTTTTGTATTTTTGTTGGAGTTTAAATATTTATTTATATAAATTACTTTTTTTGAGATTTGAAGATTTGAGATATAGTTATCTACAGAATTGCATGTTTGGGTAATTTTGAACATCTAGCAACAAATGTGTGCTATAGTATAATATATTACATGGTAGTTTCAACTAATTAAAAAAGCACCTGACAGAGCTAAACAATCTGCTGTAAGCGATTCTATTATAAACAAAACATCTATTACATGGAGTATCCCATCCCATGCACACCAATGTGCATATAAGAGAATGAGAATACATGAACAGAGGAAAGCAAACATATGTTCACTCACTACTCAGAAGTCATAAAATTAAAGTTAGACGTATGTGGAAAAACGGAACACAAATGTGATTTTGTTAGACATGCACGAACAATTTCTTGTCTAGTTCCTTTAGTAATGACAGAGAGTCTGTTTGAAGTCACCGCCCAGAACAACTGTAACTCCTCCAAACGGTTCTTTAATTTCACGAATATCCCTTAGTGTACGATCAACAGCTTCCACACAGAACCTATGTTGCATTGGTACTTCATCCCATATAATCAGTTTCGCTCTCTTGAATAATTCTGCATGGATTGTTTGCTTTGTGACTGAACAAACAGAGTCGTCTAGAACTTCAAATGGAATTTTGAATGTAGAATGAGCTGTTCTTCCTCCTGATAATAATAAAGATGCAATTCCTGATGAAGCAACCATTATCACAATATGACCTTCACTTCTCAATGTATCTGCTACAGTATTATAGACGAACGTTTTTCCTGTTCCAGCCGGACCACTTAGGAAAAATACTTGTCCACTATCATTACGAACAGAATTTGTAATCTCTGTATAGGCATTTAGTTGTTCAGTATTAAATCTTGCGACTTTTTCTTGAGCTTTTTCATATAATCCCTGATACACAAAATTCTGATGCTCTGTAATGAGACGGTTGGTAACTACTTCATTCCATGTTTTACACGGTAAAGGCATGTTTGGGAAATCTGATAATGTCTTACCACTCTCCAGCAAGTAGTCGTTCATTAAGAACAACCCATAGTCACAAACATCACTATCACTGGGATCTTGAATGCCAAATTTTGTTTTCAGTTGGTACGGCAAGTCGTCACATATTTTTAAAGCATTTTTCTCCCATAGAATTTCCGGTCGAGAAGGATTACATTCAGTTAGGATCAAACAGAATAATCTCCGTACCTGTTTACCATATAAAAACTATGAATTAGTGGCGGATTTTCAATAAACAAAATATATGAAATTTAATAATTATTTTCTGCAAAGTAAAACAGCAAGGGAATACATCAGCAAGTATATTATTCAATGAAACTGAAGGCTACAGTGCAGCAGGTGGAAGGGTAAATTATTAGGGACTGTTATGGTGTGTGTTGGCAAAGGACTCGATAATAATAAAATCCCTCTTAATTGATTCCTTGATACAAGGATGCGTAACTTTAACAGCAACAACAATGGGATTGAGTTGTCTATCTGGGTATCGAGATCTTAAAGTAGCTCGGTGCACTTGGAAAACATGCCCAGATGCTACACTGTAGCTATAGATGCAACAGTAAACAGTTTCCATATTTAGATAAAACAGTTTTAATATTTAGACATATAAAAAGAATTTAAACATAAATTGTGAGTACCTGATGACCAGTTTTCATTATTACAGCTTCTTCTAGGCATTTGTCCCATTCATTGTCATCTTCTAGAAGACCACGAGCAATGCATGTTTCTCTGTATGTCTTATGTTCGATGCCATCCACACTATATAAGGATTCAAATGACGATGGTCCTTTCACAACGGTTAATAGTAACCTAGGGTAAAACCTTTCACCAGAATTCGGATTGGCAAAATACATCCGACCAATAGAAAAGGCTGAAGTAACTCTTGGTGTCTATTTCTTGTTATCTTTGCACCATCTAAAATGTTCAGGGAATTGTTGGTAAGTATAAGTTTTAGTAGTAGGATTTTTTTCATACCAATCGAAATATGCAGTCAAAGATGATTTCTGATTTTCAGCCTTTTCTTTTACTTGTTCTGGCGTGTCGTTAGGATTGAAGACACACACATGCATACCTTTCAGATGAAGCGCAAGTCTAGTGACACATGGTAGTTCTTCATGTATTCGAAATCCATATAATCTCCACGCTGTTTCAGTAGGACCTACATATCGAGCATTAAGATACTGTTGAATTTCATCATCTTCCACCCCAACCACCATTGTGGTTCTATCATGGCCTCTGTAAATGTACTTGTGAATATATTTGACTGCCCTTACTGATGCACAAATTTCCACATTAATGTGGCAATCAAACATTTCTGATAAATGAGGATTGTATGGGACTACATCTTTGTTATCAACCAGGTGTCCTCTAACATGATAACTTTTACCAGTTTTTTTTCGCCTATAGATTGGGTAGCCATCCACATCTATTCTGGTATCATTTACATTTTCTCTTGGATATCTAGACTTGCAAACCTTGTTCTCCATACATACTGATTCCATGTTGCGAGTACCACAGGGACCATGAACCATGCATTTTTTGATAGTTTCGAACAAAGCTAGATGTTTTATAGGATCAGGGAACTCAACACTAACAATTCTGTCCACTTGATTTGTCGTCCTGATTTTGTCTTCAGGGTGAAAAAAAAGCAATGCATGCATATGTGGAAGGCCGCGTTTTTGAAATTCTATTGTATACACCTTTGCAACAACTCTTCCAAATAATCCTTTATTTTCTATTTCATGCATAATTGCTTTTCTTTTAAGCTCGAACACACGTGCAACTAAATCAGGACGATCTAATGCAGCTTGACCTGGCTTAAGCTCATTCTGAATTTCTGGTCATTTTGGATTAGAAGTCACCGTCATGAATATATCTGGATGTTTGTAGTATCTGTTTTTATTTTGAGACATATGAATTGAAATTAAAAATTTGAAAAATATAACATGAATCGAGCTTACTTGTTTAGGGCAGATATTTCCTTTTCTCTTTCTCTTCGTTTCCGCTGACTTTCAGAACGCTTGGATATCCCTTCATTTGCATTGCATATATGTTCCATTTGATTCTTTTCATTCTTCTCTCTCTCGTCTTTTTTGTTGAGCTTGTTTCCGTTTACTTACTGGCATATCATTTAGAACATTTGTTATCAACGAAATATCAATGTCTTGAGCAATTTTATTGGAAGTGTTTGTTGCCTGTAAAATATAATATTTGAAAATGTGAAAAATGTTAAAATAGGAGGGAAACAAAAAATAAAAGTGGAATTGAGGTTGCAAAGTCGTAATTAAGCAATCCTGACTTACTCCAGTTCTTTGCAATCCATCCAAATTCTCTCGAGTTCGGACTTGAAGTACCATAATATTTGAAGGTATTCAAAATACCCTTCGAGGACGCAATCTACGTTCATTAACATAACACAATTTAAGTCAGCGTTTATTAACATAACACAATTTAAGACAAATTACTCAAATAATTTTAGTAGCAAATCAAACAATTTAATCAAAAATAGAGATTAACATAATGGTTGAGTCTTTAAAGGTAATGACAAATAAACATGAATATTGACCTATGGCATTGATATACCATATGGTATGAAACTCTGCAATTCCATTGACTTGGTTAGGCTTGTGGACTGTCAGCAGACTTTTACTCGGTTTGGCTTGACATTAAAGTCCAAGTCCAAGACTTTTACTCGGTTTGGCTAGTCGTCCCGGCTAACACCTACAGTAAACATTGGGCGGTGCTCTTTCAATATAACCTACTACTGTTATGCTAGGTCTATAACATTCAAAAAGCTCTGAAATGCGGAAAAATCTGGTTGGAAAGACTCTACTTTTGGAAAGCCACTAGGACTTATCCGATGTTTGGACGTACACCAGACATAAATACTAATGTAAAAAGTGTTATACAGGGTACCGACATTTATGATATTTGGAGTAGAGATGATGGGCAGATTAGCGAAAGTGATGAACTTATTCGCTGAAACTATTGTTAGGTTTTGGGCCAAAGTTCTAATGAGTTGATTATTCTGGAAAATGTTATCACTTCATGTTTTTCTATGTAAGGTATACTAACATTGGATAGCAATATATAGAGATTTTTTTGAACAATAAACAGATTAATTGTATACAAACAAAGGAGTACTGTGAAACATATTAATTGTTTACTAATTGTATTCAATCGTGTCATTGAAGAAGAAGAAGAACCTGCTGGTGCTACTGTTGCTGCTGCTGCTGCTGTCGCCGCTAGTTAGATTGGAGATATTGGAGATTGGACAATCAAACAACAATTTGCAGAGATTAGAACAAAAGGCAAAAGAAATAAAAAATTAAAATAGCAGCAGCAATCAAAATTAATCTTAGATTAGAATTACTACTGAAGAAGAAGAAGAAGAACCTGCTTATAAGAAACTGGTTTTGCTTAATCTCTCTTCCAAGAATTAAGGTTTTGCTGCTCTCTTCCAATCTATTCGAAATTGCTGCCTCCTTTGAATTCGAATTAAGGTTTTGCTGCTAGAGAGAGAGGAATTAATCTCCTTTGAATTCAAAATTGCTGCAGATATCACTGATCCCCTTTAGGTATTCTATAACATTCAAAAAGCTATGAAATGCGAAAAAATCTGGTTGGAAAGACTCTACTTTTGGAAAGTCAATGAGGCTCGTCCGATGTTTGGACATACACCAGACATAAATACTAATGTAAAAAGTGTTACAGGCATTCATGTTACTGTGAATGAAATTCCAAATTCGGACGAAATTTCAAATTTGAAAAAAAAAGAAGCATATTCCCGGCTCGTCCCGGCTAATAACAACAGTAAACATCGGGCGGTGCCCTTTCAATTAACCTACTACTATTCTGCTAGGTTTATACTCTATAACATTCAAAAAGCTATTAAATGCGGAAAAATCTGGTTGGAAAGACTCTACTTTTGGAAAGACAATGGGGCTCGTCCGATGTTTGGACGTACACCAGACATAAATACTAATGTAAAGTGTTATACAGGGTACCGACATTTATACTGTGGGCGGACTCTATAATTTGGAAACAGTAATGAATGGAATTGAATAGATAAGTTTGTGTTGATCTGAACTCTGGTTTTGCAGACGATGATTATTATTATTTTTAGATAAATACATCAATCCCCTTTCTATTGATAATAATAATAATACATCAATCCCCAATGATACTGAAGAAGAAGAACCTAAGATTGCTATTGAAGAGGACCTGGAATTTTTTAGATAAATACATCAATGCCCTTTTTGAACTCCGATTTATGAAAGATCAAACGATGATTATTATTATTTTTAGATAAATACATCAATCGAAAACTATTGGTATCTATCCGAATACTTATAAAACGATACAAAACCTTGAAAGTATTACACCCTAAAAATTAAAAGTGAAGGGAAAAGTCTGCGTACCGGACGTCCAGTTCTATAGCTGAATACGTATATACTGTAGGTAGAATAAAATGTTGAAGAAAGCAATAAAAAAAATTACCTTGTATCTGTGGTCACTAACAAATCAATAAATACCCTTCAAAATGACGACCTGTGATCATTAATAGCATAAATTTTAAATTAAAATTAATCCATAATTTAAGCAAAAAATCCAATAAAATTAATAGAAAAGACATTGTTATATGAATGTTTTTTGGAATTCTATTGATCCATCACAATAGCATTGGTTACATCTAGAGCATAGAAAATACACTGAAACTATTGTTAGCTTTTGGGCCAAAGTTCTAATGAGTTTATTATTCTGGAAAAGGTTATCACTTCATGTTTCTCTATGTAAGGTATACTAACATTAATTTGTAATGAAGAAGAAGAACCTGTTGCTGCTGCTGCTGCTACTTTTAATTGATGAATTTAACATTGGTTGGATATCAATTTGTAAAGATGCATACTGTAAAATCAAATAAATTCTAATGAAGAAGAAGAACCTGCTGCTGCTGCTGCTACTTTTAACGATGTTGCTGCTGCTGCTGCTCGAAAGAATCGTCGATTGAATCTCGAAATTGGTTTGGCGAAATTGCTGCAGATTGATCTCAAACAATCGTTGACTAAAACTAATCTATTCGAAATTTATGAGATTTTAGAGAGTTCGATTGCTGATGGAGGAATTAAGGTTTTGCTGCTAGAGAGAGAAAGAGAGAGGGAAAATGGTTTGCTGATCTCAACCATCGGATGATATGATCTGAACCATTCAATAGACTTAAGTTTGGACCCAATCTAATCCAAGGACTAATAAACCAATTTATCTCTAATATAATCACAGCCGCAGATCTAATCTACAACTTTAAACTCGAGAGAATCCGGACCACTACTTATAACCCAACTTATCCTAGTCGTACTAAATATTAATCCTAATCATACTAAATATTAATCCTAGTCATACACATCCATCCAATATTAGTCCCAGTCAAATTATGTACCCTTTGTAGATTATAATATAGATATCAAAATGCAAAGTGTCACACAAAATCACATTTCTTATTTCCAAAATAAAATAATTCCAATTATTGGTGCTCAGCTTCAGCAAATATCCCCACCCCGGTAAAACAGTCCTTTGTTGGAACGTCTGGCTTCTTTCTTAACTCTCTGCCGATTTTCCAAATCTCTCTCTCTCTCTCTCTCTCGCGAAAGCAAGCAAGCAAGCATTACGTCTCATCGCTTCAACGCTTTCTCGCTATCTATCTATCCTTATTATCTCTTTCGCTCTCATCGTTCTTGCTCACCTTCTTCGGTAAGTTATTCAATTCGAGAGAGATTGAGGAATTTCGATTTCTAGGGTTTTCAATTTTACTTATTTTATCTCGGTTTCATTAGAGTGAAAATTTTGACTTAATTAGGGTTTTTTTTTCTTTTGATTAAATTCTTTTTAATTTGTTATCAGATCTTTGTTATCTGATTCAATTGTTATTGTTTGACCTTAGGGTTTGAAAAAAAAATAAAAACTTTGTGATTTTTAGATTAGGTAGGGTTTTTTTTTCATTTGATTTTGGTTGATTAAGGGTTACATATTCTTTCTTGAGAATATGGCAGCAGGAAGACATGGGGGTTATCGTGATAATGAACTTAGAGATCGTGAATCTGATCTTGAAGTGAGAAAAAGAAAAGATTTTTATAAGTCAATTCGCGATCGAAATGTTGATAATCATGATGGAGAAGGTGGAGTTGAACAAAGAAATAAAGATTGGGATAGTAGAGATAGGTTTAGGATTAGGCAGAAGGATATTAAGGAGAGAGAGGTTATGAATGGGGGATATCGTTCTTCTTCAGCTACGAGTAATTCAAGCAGCAGTGGTAGTGATAAGAGGCGAAACAGGCTAGCTATTGGTACAGCTGAGCGAGAACCTGGTGAATTGTCAAGTGGGAGTGGGTCTGATGGTGATGCTGCTTCTGAACCAAAGGTCAAGGATAGTGAAATGTTTAAAGCTGAAAATGGGGGGAAATCTCCGCCAACCAAAAGGCGCAAATTTTCTCCAATTGTATGGGACAGAGAAGATAAGGATGTGAACAATTCATCTAAGATGAGAGTTATTGCAACAAACTCTCAGCTTCCACCTCCTCCGCCATTACCTAAATCATTCATCCAGTCACCAGATGATATTACAGATGGCCATGTACATATTTCACCTATCAAATTGAATCAAATTGATAGTTCCCAACCGTCACCCGCTAAACCCTTGGTGGCGCCTAGTTCTGTGCAGTCTTCTCTATCTGACTCACCAACAAGATTGTCCTCGTCATCACCGGTGGAGCCTGAGCATCCCTGGAACAATGATCAAGAACCAGGGATGTTAGAAGATGAAGACTTTGTACCAGCACGAAATATATCAGCTTCACGATGGGCAGCTGAGAGCCATTCTCCTAGGGATGAAGGTGAAATTTCTGACATTGAAGATATGCCTAGGAGGAAAAAGGGGCCAGCTTCCCGATTGTCGGATGCTAAGAGAAGTACAAAATCATTGAGTCCTGAGCTTCGGGAGCTAAAAAAAGAAGGCTCAGATGGAACTCGAGTGAGGTCATCAGAGTCTGGTGGAGGTCATTCTAACAATTCTGCCAGTGAAGGTGAGTACCCTGATAATGAGTTGGAGAAGCATGATTATATGGAAACTGATGATGAAAACAATGACAACAATGTAAGTTATCACCAGTCAGGTACAGATTCTGAGACAGATGATGACACTTCTAAGATTCCAGAGGCAATTGTTCCTCCACAGAGAAGTATAAACATGCTTCAGGGGTGTAGAAGTGTCGATGAATTCGAGCGACTTAACAAGATCGATGAAGGCACATATGGTGTTGTATATAGGGCTAAAGACAAGAAGACGGGGGAAATTGTAGCACTAAAGAAGGTGAAGATGGAGAAAGAAAGAGAAGGTTTCCCCTTGACCTCTTTGAGGGAAATAAACATTTTATTGTCATTTCATCACCCATCAATTGTGGATGTTAAAGAAGTTGTAGTTGGGAGCAACTTAGATAGTATTTTTATGGTTATGGAATACATGGAACATGATCTTAAAGGACTAATGGAATCCATGAAGCAGCCTTTTAGTCAGAGTGAAGTCAAATGTCTAATGCTTCAGCTTTTAGAGGGAGTCAAGTATCTTCATGATAATTGGGTACTTCACAGGGATTTAAAAACATCAAATCTTCTTTTAAACAATAGGGGTGAGTTGAAGATATGTGACTTTGGTTTATCGCGTCAATATGGCAGTCCACTAAAGCCTTATACTCATTTGGTTGTTACTCTGTGGTACAGGTGAGTTCACTCTTTTTTCTTGGCCACCAGCTCTTCACTTTTACATAGTGGTCCTTGTTGTTTTGTTATTCATCAATTTATTATTTATGCGATGCTGTTATATGTTTTTATCTATGTATGGTAGTAATAAAGGGAAGTCAATTTTATGATTAAAATTTATGGTGGTGTAACAGAGTATTGTTTGAATAGTTTGTTTTCTATGTGAATCAAGTGAACCTTTCAGGTTTCTGACTGTGAAATTCTTGGTGGTCTTACAATGCTTTAGTCCTATTATATGCTCATAGCACTGATATGTGTTACCTAACTGGTCTAACATATGAAGTATTTTCATCGCTTTATGAAAAAGTTGAAAGTGATGTTCTTTTATTTGATCAAAGAACTTATTATTTGTTTCGGTTTCCTGTCTGCAATATATGTTGATTGACTTGATTCCATTTTTCTTTATTTAGCATATTACCCATTAATTGATGGGGGATGGAATTTGGTTGTCTCCTCATGCCTTTCTGTAATGCTCGAATTAGCCTTAGTTAGTTGCATTTGTAAACCATGTTTCTTAAATGTACAATAATAATATTGATTAGAGTTTTTCTATGAATTTGGGCACTGTATTGTGGTCATTTATTTATATTATTATTGATCAATTCTGTTCACATTGCAGGGCTCCTGAGCTTCTACTAGGGTCAAAGCAATATTCAACAGCTATTGACATGTGGTCCTTGGGATGCATAATGGCAGAACTCTTAGCTAAGCAACCCCTATTCAATGGGAAAACTGAAGTTGATCAGCTTGACAAGGTACAAATTTTCTAGAAATCATGTCTTTGTCCTTGCATATTCTAAGGTTGTAATCCTTAATGTGCTTGTTTGTTACTTCATGTGATTTTAGATCTTCAGAACACTCGGCACACCAAGTGAGACGATTTGGCCTGGATTTTCCAAATTACCAGGAGTGAAGGTCAACTTTGTTAAACAACCGTAAGTATATTCTACCTGTATCTTCAAAGTTTTGTAGCTCAACACGAGATACACTGTTTCTTATTTTGCCCCTGTGTTCTCAGGCTTCCAGCTTTAGGTGAATCTGGTCAGGCTTTCTGGTTTGACTTGGTGGCATTTTGTCAGATGTGCAGTATAATATGTATGTTAGTTGTAACCTCTGACCTGTCCTTTCAGGTATAACCAATTGCGCAAGAAATTTCCTGCCACATCTTTTACTGGATCTCCAATTCTCTCTGATGCTGGATTTGATTTATTGAACAAACTCTTAACATATGATCCAGCAAAGGTAATTGCCCTCCTATAGTAGTATCTTTCAGAGATATGTTTCTTCCTTTGTTGTTTTTTTGTGGAGATACTAATTAAATATTATATGATGCAGCGTATAACAGCTGAAGATGCTCTTAATCACGAGTGGTTTCGAGAAGTTCCTCTCCCCAAGTCAAAGGATTTTATGCCAACGTTTCCTGCTCAACATGCCCAAGACAGGTACTTGACTACAGTAAAAAGGATGACTTCTGTTGACCTTCTAGAATTTGGATTATAATCAACTATCTCTGTTTTGAGTGGATCTCTGACATAGCATCTGTTTTTTATCATTAGGCGGTTGAGAAGAGTTATGAAGAGCCCAGATCCGTTAGAAGAGCAACGTAGGAAAGAGTTGCATCAGAAGGAGTTTGGCACAAAGGGATTGTTCCAGTAACAGCAAGAACATCTGTATGGCAATGCAAGCCCTGACGCTTCTTCCGGATAGATACTGATGAGTTTGGTTGAGGTGAGAGACGTGTATTGCATTCCAAGTTGTGAAACAGCTGTTAGTGTGACACCAATTGATGGTGCTCTTTAGCAGGCACTCTGGGGGATTTACAGCAATGAAATGTTTCCCTGTTGTCTCCCACCCATCCAATTGTGTTGCAGGATTATTTCTGTAGTTGAGCGCACCGCTGATCATGAAAAAGTGCAATTTTTCACGCATCATAAGGTGTGGCAAAGTGGTTTTTCTTTTAGTAAATCATTTTTCATTTGGAACTTGTACATGTAACATATTTTGAATGGCTCGTTGTAAACAAAGCTCTACTAAAAGTTGACTTTAGATACCAGTAAAATCTGGATTTCTTGTCTTTGGTTCAATTTATTTTAATGTTCACATTGTGATTGCAAGAGACGAATGGTGTGAAGCGATGGGCACTCTTGTTTTTCATAACCTCAAGAAGTTGACAGGGAAATAAATTTCTTCAAAGGTAATTGATTTGATGCTTTCAGAATCGGGCATGTACTTGATGATTCCTTTCTAATTGTCAATTTTTCATGTATAGATATTAAACATAATGAGTTGCTTAGTTTAAGAATCTTGTTGTCTGATAGTGATGCTTCAGTGTTTGATTATATTTTGGGGGTCAGTAAAACATTAATTTTATCGATAAGGTGTCATGGAGTTTGTCACACCACAGACTTTGGTGTTTGCGCAGATGTTTTATAATTATGATACTAACTTTTTAAGTCTAAGTTAATTTGGAGAGATAGAAGACTTATTTATTTCTTACTGTAATATGTAGTTGGTTGATCTGAGTGTTTATTGTATGAGGAACACAATTCCTTCACAGTTTCTGATGGAGTGGTAGAAGTTAATCACATTAACAAAATCTGCCTTAAGGTGGTGTCCATGCGTAGTTTTGGTTAGTTAAAAGTAGTTTTACAAATTAATGAAAGAGGCATATTTCTCTATCAGAATATTTATATTGTACCATCTTAAGCCTATAGGGTGTGTATCTGTAGATTAGACATCGTTCTTCTTTTTGTGGGGTTCTGTTTGTGAACGCGCTCTTCTGATTGAAAGGATGATTGTGTTGCATGGGAACACATTAAAGATCTAAATGATAGGCTATTGCGGTAGATTCCACACAAAAAGAAAATAAAAAACAATAACAAACCACTTCTATAGTTTTTAAATAGTTATCATTACGTTTTTTTTTTCCACAATCTCAAGTTGGATGCTTTCATTATATTTTTTCCTTTTCTTTTATATTATGCATGAATTCATTACAGTATTCTTTTATTCTTCTTAGATGCTTGAGAGGACCTTTTGGCTTTTGATTTAGCTGATTGAGGGAGCTTTATGTTTATTTAATTTCCTATTTCCTGGTTAAACAGTGGCATCAAAATAGAACTAGAGAAGCCAGAATGGCAGGATTTAACACTTTGTATATTTGCATTATCCATACCTGATCTATATCTATCAGAGTTGTTCGCTTCCAAAGAGTTGGTTAGATTATATGTGATCGCTGTGTAAACTCTTCTGTTCTTGTTTTTCTCTTTTAATGGTCCCGGAATCATGTTCATTATGTCTAGATGCTTATTTGTCTAAAACTAACACAATTATGAGATGAAATTTTTTACTGATGAAAACCTTGTACCATCTTCTACTGAATCAAATATGTATAATGGTGGTTTTCTCATTATAATGCGTTTTCCCTAACTCTGCAGTTTTAAGCTGTGGCTTCTTCAAAATATTATGAGGCTTGATGGTTAGTTGGCAGTGTCCACCTAGCGACACTTTTCAAAGCCCTATTGATCGTCGATTCATTTTTGCCGACAAGAGTTTATTGTGGTCAGTACCTTACCACAACTGAAAATGATATCTACTGTTGGCAAGTTTCTATCCAATAAATGAAGACATGTCATCGGTTAATATTCATCAGTGGCATTTTTTCTCCTATTTATCAATATAGTGCCTCACTATCACTTCTAATTTTTCATATTTCATTCTTGACATCATTCCTTTTCCATATGGCTTGGATTTAGCATTTAGAAGAGTTATCAGTTGAATGGTCCCTTTCAATTTTGCTGCATCTTTCTTAAGTCTTGAGTTGAGTTCAAGTTTATGTCCATACTGGAACTTTTGTGATGGTTATGTGCAAATGTTACTGCAGTATCAGAGCAACCAGGTTGAGAAGCATGCCATTATGGAGTATCTTGTAGAGTCACAGTTGTGTTTACATTCTCCAGATCTATGTTTATATCTTTTTTGGCATAAGAAAGGTACCATACAATCCTTGGTTAATACATCTATACTGTTAACAACATCGATCATGTATAAATATGTGATGTTTGGTGGAAATATGATAGGGCTGTTTATATTGCTTATATCCTTGTAAAACAGATGCTTTTCTATTCTTCTTTGCAAAGGTTGGTTACCTATATGGTTATTGTTGCCAAAGTGAGAAGTAGGGAAATGAAAACTAAAGCGAATTTTATTATTCTTATAGTAACACAGATATATAGTTTCCTGCCTTTAAAACGAAAAATTTGTTTGTTTTTAGTCTCCAGCTCAAGTTTGTTTTCCAGGCCCTAATTCCCATTGTAACATGTGTCTTTTGTTTATAGCTGTATATACTGTTGCATACTTCCATGATAATAGGAACCACCCCAAGGCCCAACCCTCTGCTTCAACTGTCTCACATCAGTTTTTTTTTTCCAAGCATTTTATTATTATAGTTATAGCTCTTTCTTAATGTTTTGAATGGATTTTCTCCCTGCAGAAGTTCTATTTTGTTTTCTTTTTATTGGGCGTATTTACAAAATGCATGGTCGGCTGGGTTTAGTAGTCTGTTATTGGTTTTATCTATAGGCAAGTTCATAGATTATATAAAATCCCACCACCACCACCACCACCACCACCACCACCACCACCACCACCACCACCATCACCACCACCACACATCACACACCACAGAAAATAAGGAATATGGATGTAGATCCTGCAGTCTATCAACTAGGTTAAGCTGTCTTTGTGTAAACAATTTGAGTTGTGGATTGCTTGCTTAGTTGCAACTTGGTTGGTAATGTTGTTTTAGTTTGCTGAAATTCTTTTTACACTTTGACTGGTATAGGTGTGATTTGTGTAGTGTATTACTTTTTTCACGCATCCTTTTGTGGTCTGACCTAATTAACATTTAACAATTGGTACCATTGAAATTAGCATAATTGTGAACATCTTAGATGGTAGACCTGTATTTACTGTTTCTTTTCATCGAAAGATCTCCCTTTACACGTGCTTGTGTTTTTTCTTCAATTGTCCGGTTGTATACCATGACGTGTATCTTCATCAGATGACATTGTGGCTGCATATTAATTGTTTTTTGGAGGTGCCCTTCCCACCTTCATATTCTTGCCTCTGAGCAAGTTAGTGCAGTAAGGGGCAGCATAGGCGCATAGCAGCACATGATTCAGTAAAGCTATTTTAATAGCTTTTGGCAAGGACCTCTTGTTTATCCTTCTTGCAGATATTGTCTCCTCTGTGTATGGGTCTGTAACAGAGTTCCATTGGTCTGTAACAGAGTTCCATTGATTGTGGTGGTTTTAGAATTTAAGGGCTCAAGGCTGTACAGATTCTTAAAAGTCTGAGCCATAGCTAATTGGCTGTTGGATTTGTTATGTAGATATATGCATTTTCCTGGCATCAAATGCTTGGTCAATTTTTCCTGAGAATTATCCTGATGAATCACGTTAGTTATTTTAAGTACTAGGATTATGCCATGAAAATAAAGCATCAATTTTAAGTAGCAGAATTATGCCATGAAAATAAAGCATCAATATATTCATTTCCATAGAATACAAAAGGGAATCATTTCCATAGAATACAAAGGGGAAGGTTGTTTTGGCCCAAGAAATGTGGATCATGGACATCCATGTCATGCTCTGGTTCACTATATGATCTTCACAAACAGCCTGGTGACCAAAAAGTTTCACATTAGAAATTAACCCGGGAGAATTTGGATAGAGATGTTGCTATACTGTATGTATGTGGGTTAAGACACTGAACAACTGATGTGCTGCAAATGGCAAATTTTCCAAACCCATGAAAGTTAAACTATGTACATACTTGGCTCTAAGCTCTCTTATTTGTTTAGTGTACTTTTCTTTCCATAATCTGCCGGGGTGAACTGCTAAAGGAGATTATAGTTGAAGCCATTCTGTTGGTTAACATGTGGCAAGTGTATTTTGTCTGTGTACTGCTGGATTTGCACAACAGTAACCACTTAGCATTCTCAATGGTAGGTTTTAAATCCTTTTAGAATTTTTTAGTAAAAAACTCTTGTTAATAGTGGGTTTTAACACACTTTTCAAGTAAAATATTTTTATTTCCTTGGTAAATTTGTCAAAGAGTTAAAAGTGCCACGTAGGATATTTTATTAATTAAAAATTAAATTTTATACACTATGTTTTTTTGGAAAGTGAAACCTTAAGTTTCAGGGGGATTTAGAGATATCCCCCAGAAAAGTTTGCACTCTTTGAGATACCCCTAGATTGGAAAATCATTAGAGATTCCCCCCATTTTCTTATTTGGAGCCCGTCAATCAAGCCATTGACCAATTTTTCTTTCATATTAACAAAAATACCTTTCATCATAAAAATAACATGTCACCCATTATTAATTGAATTAATCTCCACCACCTAAAAGCTAAATATATATTTAGCCATCCAAAATCGGCGGTCTAGATCATAACCTTCTTCTATCTTCCTTCTCTAAACAACCACCACCTCCATCTTTAACTACCACCATCTCCAATTAACTTAAATCCACCACTTCCACAACCCAACCGCCGCCACTATATAAACTCTTAACACTCCATTACCAACCACCACTACCACCAACCATATATACCTTTATTACCACCATTTCCAAAATCCCACCACCACCATCTTCACACAATCACACCCCACCACCATTAATTTTTAAACCATAGCATTAACATCATCTCACATTCTTCACATTCCATCATCATTACCTTAATCTTCACACCTATTAATTTTTCTTTCAAACCCAAATCTAATCTCCACCATTTTCTTCATCACAATTTCGAAATATTTTAATTGTTTTCAAAGACAAAGTTCACCAATTACACAAATGGTGGTGGTTTTAGTATGCTAATAGTGGAGGTGAATGTGTGGTGGTGGTGGATTGTGTGTTAGGGATTGTGGGGTTTGGGTTAGAGATGGTGGATGTTTAATAATTAATAATTAATGAGATTAAATTTAGGTGGAGGGGTATTTTAATCCTAAAGCTTTAAAAACTGGTTAGACCATGGTCAGCGACTTGGTTGACCGAGTTCAAATGAGAAAATAGGGGGTATCTCTTATGATTTTCAAATTTGGGGAGTATCTCAAAGAGCGCAAACTTTTCTGGGGGTATCTATAAATCCCCCTAAGTTTTAACACTTATTTTAAAATGAACCATTGGTAACTCTAAAAGTACTAATAACTTTTAACATTAATTTTATGCTAAAACCTTTCCCCTTTGTCCTATGTGGTACCCTTAAAACCCTTTTATTATCAGGAATGCTCTTAGGTAGGATTGCTCACCAAAATGTACGTCAATTATCACCTTATTGAAAGGCTCTTCTTATACAGAACAACTTTGATTAGAAAGGAACAACCAAAAAAGGGGAGAGAGGGAGGAGGAATGACAGATCATTTCGAATTTCAAATGCGAAAGACAAAACCATCATTTTAAAGACAGATCATCTCGTACACAAAGCATTATCAATTCATCTTTGCAAGCAATTAGAGCAGAAAAAGAAGGATATAATCTGTTTCTTATTAAGTCTTGTAACTATTGTTGAATAGGTCCCCATTAAAGCCTTTGTCACTGTTCATAAGAAGGTTCAATTTTTTTACAATTTGATCTTCTTCTCACCATTTTCTCTTTTCACTAAATCATTCATTTTCAGTTTCTGAGGAGTTAACATCAGCTAGTACCTAGATATCAAGTAAAACCCACCTGAAAAGAAATTCTTTCAAAAGGAAATATACTTTGTCTTATTGTCATCAGACAAATTTAATATTCCGTGGAAAAGAAGATCTTCACCATTAAAGTTTTGGAGTACCTAGTGTCAGACTGCCGCTATTAAACCCCTACTTTCTCTGCGAATAAATGATTAAGTGATAAAAATCCTCTCATCCATAGTCCAAATACACCCTTTACAGTTTTCTTAATTGCTACTTATATTATTTTTTTCTTCTAACAAGTTTATGTCTGCACATTAAAACAGGAATAACAGGAGTTCTACCAAACATGTGCTAGCAAAGACTCTTCTACAAACAGGTTAAAAGCAAGATCTGCATACACTCAACACTTTCTCCTACAAATTTGTACAAATCCCCATCCAGTCTCTAATCTTCTTATCAAACTACTATTTAGCATCCCCCCTATAACCCTATATCTCAACCCTATCTCATCCCCATATACCTATTATACCCACTCCTTAGAAAGGATTTCTATAATCTTCTTTTAGCCACCTACACACCCGCAACAAAGCCAACTCACCCTTAATTAGCTTTTCCTGTATTTTCATGTCAAATCAAAGCAATTTTTGTAAAAACTTTTCCCCATTGTACACAACACTCATGATTCTCCCAAAAAACATACCGACCTCTCTCAAAAGAAATCTCAACCATCAGATCTTTGATATCTTCATATACCAATACGCAACATTCACAGGAATACCCCTACTTGTGACACCCGCATTTCTTTTATTGGTTTTCTATCTGAGTAGATTTGCATACCTAACAATTCAGTCATCATTTATAATATTTTTATTTTGTTATTTAATTATATATAGAATATATTGTATAGATGTTATTTATTTGGTTTTAAGTGGATCTCTACTAGAATGTAGTTAAATTGGATTTAGGAGTGTGGAAGGGGCCTGGACTTTGAGTTTCTTGGGTTGAAGAACTGAAATTGTAATTAAATGAAATATAAAAAGAAAGAAAGAGGTGTCAAGACGAGAGGGAAACTAGAGAGAAGTGGAGAACACGTGGGAAAGCAAGAGAGAGAGAAGGGGCAACAAAAACAATAGCGAAAGGATGAAATGGAAGGATTCACATGAGATTTGCGGAACATTTTTGGTTGTGTTCTTGGATTGAGGTGAGTTCTTCTCCTTCTTTTTGTTTGTTTTCTGATCTTGATTCATTGAATTGGGTTTTCTCAAAACCCTTTGTTTAAATTCGAAAATTAGGGATTTTGGTTTCACTTAACTTTGTGAAAATTCAATATCTTTTTGAGAGAGGTTAATATGCTCTTTTTGTTATAGATTATAAGTGAATTGTATTAGAAAAGAATTTACCAAGTTACAGGTCCAGATTTGATTGCTAGTTAGAATTTTTATGCATTTTTGGTTCTCTTTGAAATTCTGGACCGTTGGTGGGAAAAGAGGCATAGAAATTTCATCTGTTAATGTTTTGAGCCGAAACTAGTCTCTTTGGATTCTACTCTTCTTTGTCCAGATAAACTGTGTTAGGAGGAATAGCAAATTCTGCATTTTTCCAGACTCAATTTGAGTCGTCGCGCCCATCAGTTATGCAGTGATGTTTCTGCACAGTCCTTAGTAAAATGAGCATGGCAAATTACTTACTGAACCTTTTTAGATGATTCCTAATCCTGGAGATAGTAGACACATGGATGATTAATTAGTATGTTCTGGGTTTTTCCTAATTCTTAAACTAGATAAGATGAAACAGCCTCGCAAGTCTGACAATGTTTTGTGACTGTATTTCTGAACGTATAGCCGCAGTTTATTTCTTTTATATTCTGAAACTTAGGATGTTTCGTTTCAGTTTTATGATGTTGATATGTAATACCTATGGTCATTGATGTTCCATATTTTTACTGCTTTATAGATATGGGCACACTTTTGTTATGAAAAGCTAGTCGTGATAGTTTTGTTACATGTGGAAAATGACTTCAGGTTGTTGAGTTATGGGCGACATAATGGTTGAAATAAAGGCTTGTTGATGCCTGATGTGTATTGCCAACTTGGAAGTGTTTAAGTGCAGGTTATGAGTAAGGGACAGAGATCCATTTGTGGTAGAAACAAAGGAAACTCTGTCCGATTTTTGGTAGAATGGATGATATAGTATTATGAATGTTGATTGTTTGTTTTGTATACTCCCTGGCACACCATGACCCCTGATCTTTAGGTTAATTTTATTGGGCTTTAGGTGTGGCTCGAGACACCTCATTTAGTGATAGGGAACTTTTGGCGAATACCAAAGTATCCCACCCACCTATGGCGAATACCAGGGTGTGGATACCCACCTAAGGTGAATACCTGGGTGTGGTAATTACCCGTCTATGGCGAATACCAGGGTGTGGTAAGCCCACTACTTGACCTCTGGTGTAGGCGAGTAACTTTAATGCGCATATGCATAGATTGAGCCTTACTTGCGTTGTGGGACCCTAGCTCACATTCGGGTTAGGATGGGGACCAGTTAACAGTAGTGGTTGCTCACCTATGCGCAGGGGGCACAGAGATGTCTGTGTAAGTCGCAGTAGTGGCGAAGTGACTATCATGGTGACCGTGGGAGAATAGTATTGTTATATTTAAGGTTGATGTATAATATGTATAGTAATAGTATTAGTTTATTATTTGTTGGAGAACCTATTTGTGAGTTGTGTTGTATTTGATGGTTGAGCATGTGGTGTACTTTCAAGATATGCCTGTGGGGATATGGGAACTACTTTGCCCCAAAAGAGGAACTAAATGCCTTGGATCCTTGTGGAAGAAGTGTAATTGATAATATCTGGGGAATGGAGGGATTTTTATGCCTCGTCCCTGCTTTTGTTTACTGAATGAATGGTATTCTAGGAATACTAATGGTATAAATTAATCTCAATATATATCATGTTTTATGAATCCATATTGTTGACAAGAGGGTAGGCCCGACTAACGTTTCTTGCAGGGCAATGGCTTACCCTAAGTAATCGAGGACATGTAAAAGTATTTATATTATTATTTGGGTTAGTATAAGGAACTACTATGCCTCGTTTGAGGAACTACATGCCTTATTCTTGGGTTTTTAAATTAATGGACTATATGTCTGATGTATATTTTATATGCATGTTTTCTATATATTGTTTATGTTGGTTTGGGTCTGGAGAGGACTCATATATACCAGTTCGTTGTATACAAGCTAATCCAAGTTTTATGTTTCTGAATGCTTGGGTACACCCCGATCTGGTGTAGGTAGGGAGTAGCAGCAAGACACATAGAACGCGCCGGCATGGAGTAGTTATAGATACTTTTGTTGTCTTACTTATGGTGCACTATTGGATCTTTTGTTGGTGTACATGTAGGTATATATTTTAGGACTATGTATAATGAGTGAGTGAGACGACACTGTTGATGTATATATGTATTTTTGGGATCCATGGTACAGTGGTGGAGAACACTTTTGTTTTATATATGTTTGTGTATCGACCGTTCGTGGACATATCTTTTTTTTTTTTTTTTTTTTTTTGTTCGTATATTGACAACTATTTCATGAGAGCCATCGTTGTTATGGACCCCGCTCACGTCCTAAGTTTTGGGATGGTTGAATATCTACGTGGCAGGGTGTTTAATCGTCCAGAAAATTTGGGGCGTGACACTACTCCTACATCTACATTTCTTCTTACAAACCCTAAATTCTAAAGTTCACTTACAAGGGATGGAAGAAGAAATTAACTCTTATCACAAACTCACTTAAGTCTGGTCTAAAACTCCTAAAAACCATGATTATTCCACAAGATCTCTTGCTTAGCAATCAAGCACTATGGAAGTTATCTCTTCTAGTCACTTTCATGCATGGTGATCATCTCAACCCAATTATGATCATGAGAACACTAGCCACAAAATTTCATATCAGGAATCCTTTGGATGTCATCTAGGAGGCTCCAAACAAGTTTGCTTGCAGATTCGAAAATGATGTCGATAGAGAAAAAACTGAATGCCTACAACCATGGCTGCTACATGGTTGTCTTGGTCTGATAAAACACTACACCAAAGGCATGATACCGGTAAAGGAGAAGTTCACTGAGGTCCCAGTTTAGATGGCCTTCTTAGGTCTTCAAATAAGGCTCACCTGTCAATACTTGTGAGGGGGGGGGGTCTATTTAGGTTACTTTCAACTATGATGAATTCCCTTGCTTCTGTGACATTTGCTTGAGAATGGGACATCAAAGCACCAACTATACGTTTCTTCATGAAATTGTATCTCCACAAATTCTTGAGATTGAATATCATGAGAAACAAGATTGCAAAGATGCTGAAACTGCTAGAGTTGATGAAGAAACTGGGGATGGAAAAAATGATCAATTCATGGAACTTAACATGGGGGCCTTTACTGAAGGCCCAAACAGAGCACTGTTACCAACTGCAAAAGAAAGTGGGCCTGATGAGAAAAGTATTTTCGAAATAGGCCAAGCCATCGTTTTGGGTTCTGGATTAGGTACTGCTGATGGATCAAAAAATGAAATGGAAAATGCAAATTTCGTGGGCTTTGAAGTTGTGGGCCAAAATAACTTCCAACACTTCCATCACCTCTAGAACAAACCTTCCTTCCTCATTCTTCCCTTCTCAGCACGGAGTATGAAAAAGTAGCACCAGAGATCGACCATACTACTATCCTTCGATCTCTAATTCCATTTGATACTCAATTGGATTAAGGAAGCGAGGACGTCCAATTGGTGCAACTGATACCAAACCTCGCAAAACTAAGGTGAGGAAAATTAGGGATTTTGAAGAGGTAACTCTTGAAAACCTAGCTCAGATTGTGAGGGCTATAACAACAGAATCTATTACTGATGGAAACAAGGAAGAAGCTTGAAGAAATGGATACCCCTTAGCAGCTCCATTTATCTGGGAATTGATTCAAATACCACTTATTGCAACCTTCTTCATCCAACAAGGAGTTCTAAACCCCGCTATTGTGCCTCTTGTTGTTACAAATATTG
Organism: Aquilegia kansuensis; assembly: GCA_020826895.1. NCBI lineage: Eukaryota > Viridiplantae > Streptophyta > Magnoliopsida > Ranunculales > Ranunculaceae > Aquilegia > Aquilegia kansuensis. The sequence goes on from CM037006.1 coordinate 12,423,014, forward strand.
TCCAAGCATCCCAAAATGATACTGAAAATCCAAGTAATTTGGGGATTGGCTCACCAAACTCAGTGCTACAGAATAATGATGAAGAATCTGACTCTGAACCTATTCATTCCGGTGAAAACTATCACACTCGAGACCCCTTTGGTGGGTTTGAGACATAAGCAAATAAGATGAATGGCTTCAATGGAAGCACATATGTTTTGGTGGATCACAACTCCGGGTTGTTCCATGTTCTAAGTGACTCACATACTCAGGTCAGTTTTTAAAATAATATAATACTTAAATTAATTACTCCCTACCTAAATATTCCAATTCTATTTCTATATCATACCTGCTTATCTTCACTTCATTTCATCACTACACTGTTTCACTACAATTTGATTATCTTCTTTTTCTCACATCACTGCATTACCACAATCACTTCGATATCAAACAGCCTTGTAAACCTACTTACATCACTGCACTAGCTCTGACTAATCATTATTAACGTATGCTAGTAAATAATTACCTGAGAAATTATTTTACTCTTATCCAATTGCATCACATAAGCTCCTCTCACCACCATCTGAAGATTGATACTAAAATTTTGCATCTTGATTTACATTAGTTCAACAATAGATTGCATCTGGATCTTGTTATGTGTGTACTACTACAACTTCTTAATCTGTTCTACAATTTATCTTCTTTGTACACCTTGCATATCTTGTCTGCATATTCACTGGTTGCATATTCACAATTTGATTCCCTGGAATTACAAAACCCAATTTTTAGTACAAGACTAGTCAATTAACCAAAACCAAATAATGAATGTTATAGCTTGGAATGGACAAGGCTGTGGAAATGACCATACCTCTAGTGCTTTGATTGACATCATTAGAGATCACAAGTCTGATATCATCTTCCTAAGTGGAACAAAGTCCTCCAACTCTACCATTAGAGATCTGGTTACTAAGACTAGATATCCAAACTCCCATATTGTCGACCCTATCCACCTTTCTGGAGGTTTGCTTCTCCTATGGGTCAACATATTAACATTACCATCATACACACCAATAAATACATAATCACTGTAAAAATCTCCTCTATCAACAATCAAGATGTGTTTATCTTCTTCTTTTACGGTAGCCCTTACCCTCACTTGAAAGCCTTAAGTTGGGATTTCCTAAAACAAGCTGCCGAATCCTCGAACCTCCCTTGGATGACAATAGGAGATCTCAATATTATCCTCTCTCAAAATGAAAAGTGTGGCGGCTTGCCCTACAATGAAAGTGAGAGCAGAATGGCTGCTAATGTCATACAAGATCTAGGTCTAATTAATATGGGTTTTATAGGACACCTTTCACTTGGTGTAACAAGAGAAGTGGAACCCATAACATTAGGAAAAGGTTAGATAGGGCCCTCACAAATCCTCTATGGCAAGTTCAGTTTCCCAATGCAAAACTCCACCATCTCCCTGCTATTGGTTTCGACCAGTGTCCTCTTCTGCTTGACTTAAAAGTAAGCCCTGAAACAAGACCAAAGCCTTTTAAATTTCAAAGTATGTGGACTCTTGATGAGAACTATGGGTCTATAGTTGATATGGCTTGGAAAAGAGTCCAATGCCATCCCGATGAGAAATCACTAAGTCTTCATCTCTCATTAACAAAAAATGCCCTGAAAATTTGGAATAAGGAAATCTTCAAGAATGTTTCAACCAACATTATTTCCTTAAAAAGGGATATTAGTAATATACAAGCCATGCCCTACTCCCAACACAACAAATCTCTTGAAACTAAACGGGTAAAAGACTTGAATGATATTCAAAAGAAAGAGGAAATGATGTGGAAACAGAAATCTAGTGATACCTTAATAAAAGAAGGGGATAAAAATACTAAATTCTTTCACATCACTGCTTTAATCCATATGAACCATAGTAGGATAAATTCTATTTTGGACTCTCAAAACATATGGGTCCACAAGAATTGTGAGATAGGATCTGTGTTTGTTAAACACTTCCAAGATCTTCTCACTCCTGCTCCAACTCCCCTCTCCAACCAACAACTCCAACTCATAATTGATATGTCTCCTCCTTGCATATCACTTGAGGACCAGAACCATCTATTAAGGGACATGAACTTGGAAGACATCAAACATACCATGTTCAACATTGGGCCTTTGAAATCTCCAGGCCCTGATGGTTTTCTAGCCATCTTCTACCAAAAATCCTGGGATATCATCAACAAAGAACTATGGGACCTCCTCTACAATTTTTGGGAAAAAGATGCTACCATTGAACACATCAACCATACCAATATTGCCCTAATTCCTAAGACTACCAGCCTTTCTAGTCCAGCTGAATTTAGACCTATAAGCCTTTGTAATGTGAATTACAAAATGCTATCCAAGCTCCTGGCTGAAAAAATAAACGAATTCTTACCCCATATCATCTCTCCCCTTCAATGTGCTTTTGTCCCGAGTAGACAAATCTCAAATAATGTCATAATGACACATGAGATTATCCATACCCTAAAGAGGAAAAAAGGGCTTGGTGGACTTACGGTCATTAAGATTGACATGTCCAAAGCTTTCGACAGAGTCAATTGGGAATGTCTCACGAAAATCCCCTCGTCTGTTGGATTCCCTCCAAAAATAAACCACCTGATTCATAAATGTTTCTCCTCTCTCCACTCTTCCATTATGATTAATGGCACCCCTCATGGTCACCTCCAACCGACCGTTGGCTTAAGACAAGACGACCCTTTCTCCCCTTCCTTATTCATAATATGCATGAAAATATTATCTAGACTAATAAATAAAAAATGCACCCAAGATAAAATCCATGGCATAAAAACTTCAAGATCTTGTCCTCCTATCTCGTATGAGTCGCACCTCTTGTTTGCGGATGACATCTTCATATTCTGTAGAGCCAACCACTCTGAAGCAACAGAGATAATTGACACTCTTCGTGATTTCAGCTCTATCTCTGGACAAAAGATAAATTTTGCAAAATCGGGGGTTCTTTTCAATAAGAACACCCAACCCCTATTGCAAACCCAGATTGTTAATATCCTTCAGATGGACCATGCATCTCCATAAGGATGAACTCTACCTCGACACCCTTGTAATTACAAGGGTGCAAAAAAGACTTGCTGGATGGAAGAGTAAAGTTCTTTCTCAAGCAGGGAGACCCATTCTCATTAACTCTGTCACGGCCTCAATCCCCTCTTATCAAATGACCTGCTTCAAAATCCCAAAACAAATCACAAACCAACTAAATAAACTTCAAAGAGATTTCTGGTGGGGGTGTAAAAGAAGATAACAAAAGAACTATGCACTTTAAAAACTAGAAGCACATCTGTAAACCTAAGAGAACTTGGAATAAAAAACCTCAACCATCAAAACAAAACTCTTCTTTCTACGATGACTTGGAGAATAAATCAAAATCCAGAAAACTTGTGCTCCACCACTCTTAACCATAAGTATTTCAAAGATTCAAATTTCTTGTCTCAACATAACAACTCATCTTCTTCTTGGATTTGGAAGTCCATTTCCTCTGTCATTCCTCATATAATCGATAACACTTGTTGGGACATTGGTTGTGGGGAAGATGTTAGCATAAGAAAGGACCATTGGATACCAAGCCTCCCACACTGTACCCTCCCTCCTCAAACTAGCTCTCATTCTAATATCACTCATGTTAATCAACTCATCCTCCCTTGCACTTCCATTTGGGATATCAACTCATATCCCAAATATTCACTCCAATAATAAGCCACCACATTAGAAATGTGTACATTAGAGGACCCCACACGAAAGATAAACTAAGATGGATGGGCATAAAAAATGGTAGTTTTTTTGTTAAATTTATGTATAGGATCCTAGCCTCAAGAGATGATCCCAATCCCTCCTTCCATATTGCTAACATTAGATTATGGAAAACTAAAGCCATTCCTAGAGCTTGCCTCTTCACTTGGAAATGTCTTAACAATGCTGCACCAACTATGGAAATAATAGGAAAACACATAACCTTAACCTCTATGGCTTGCCCTCTATGTAATAACCCTGTTGAAAGCCTTAGACACATGCTCATGGATTGTCCCTTCACCCAGGCTGTTTGGTATAAAACCAGACTATACTTTAGGCTTGTGCATTTTACAAATATGACAGTCACTAATTAGATCAAAACCTGGTTCAACCCTCCTAACAACTGGCTTGTAAACTCTGACTATTGGAGCTCTTATTGTGTTACTTCCATCTGGTTTATATGGAAGATAAGGTGCAATTCAATTTTTCAAAACACATTCTCCTCTGCTTAAAATGTTGCAGAAAAAATTGATAGACATCTGGAAAAACTGTAAGTCCTATTGATACCTCAGACCCCATCTAACACACAACCACCACAAATTCTGACAGGCCATAGTAGGGGTTTACTGTTGTATATTGGCTCGCAACAGTTGGGTGCACATGATCATACCTTATAAGAGGTGTGATCCATAGGATCAGTTCCTATATGGGTTAAGGAAACCATATATGTGCAGGAGTTCTATTTGGATTCAGTTTCCTATTTATCTCTATTTTGAATAAGTAATTCTATATGGATTTGGTTTCTATCCATGGGCTATAAATACCCAAGTAACTTGGTATTTGTAAGACAAGACAAGAGAGTAGAAAACAATAGAAACATAGAGATAGAAATAGTAAGTGAGAGAGAACTTTAGGAGCCAAGGGTGTATTGGGTTTAAGGTGAGAGATTAAGATCTTGAGAAAGATACTAAGGAGATTATTGTAATCGGTGTTTCTTTTCTTATAGTGAAATCTTCTCATTGTTCTCCGTGGAGGTAGCCATTACCGAACCACGTATATTTTGGTGTTATTGTTCTTTATTATTTTAATCTTATTATACTATTGTTTATTGTTTGGTAATCTTTGACTTCATTGACAAAACGGATCCTGTATTGCAAAGGAGATGTTCTCACGATAGGTTGCGGGTTGTTGACGTTGTTGGGATTTAATTAATCACTGCATATAGTTCAACATTTACCTCACGTATTTTCATGGTTTCCACCACATATTAGTCATATGAAAATCAATGTTGACATCTCCTTTGTCAACGTTGCAGCTACTACCACTATTGGGTTTCTAATAAGATCAACAAATGGAATTTTTCTCTCTGCAGGAACAACCATAGAATATGCTGGAACTTCAAAAGAATCAGAATGCAGGGTAGTTCTCACAACGGTCAGAGAATGTATCAAGTTCCAACTGAAGAAAGTCGAAATATAGTCTGATCTGAAAAGCATTGCAGACTATTTTGCGGGACTACCTACTAACCTTTCTTGGACCTCTATTAATATTTTGCAAGAGGCAAGAGGCAAAAACTTTATGTAATATGTTCGACTTTATTTGTTTTAAGTACTGCAAAGGAACGGGAGCTCACTCGGTCCACTATTCTACTTTATCCCAACTCCTTTGTTGATACACCAGTTGGTTTTGGATTGTAAAGTTTATGGATTAATGTTGTACCCTCGTATCCCTTAGGGCTTGATATATATAGAGAAAGATTACAAGGATAAGTATCACCACTTAGTGGTTACAACAGATTAATCATATCACAACAATATCGCAAACTGATAAGAGAGAATCTTATCCTAATACCCTCCCACAAGCGAAACTGGTTTGGGAGAAACTGTGAGCTTGGATCGCAAGTCCTTAAACCGCAAAGAAGATAACCCCTTTGTAAATATATCAGCAAGTTGTCCCTCACTTTTGACAAAACTAATATGCAACTGACCACGAACAACTCGTTCTCTAACAAAATGATAGTCGACTTCAATATGGCGAGTCCTTGCATGAAAGATAGGATTTGAAGCAAGATAGATGGCAGATATATTATCACAAAAGAGACGAGGAGAGGAACCAGGAATCATGCCCAAATCCTTAAGAAGGAATTGCACCCATGCAAGCTCAGCTGCAGTGTTAGCTAAAGAGCGGTACTCGGCTTCAGTGCTGGACCTTGAGACTGTACCTTGTTTCTTGGACTGCCAAGATATTAAATTTGGTCCCAAAAATATACATGAACCAGAAGTTGACCGACGATCATCTGGTGAACCTGCCCAATCTGCATCGCTATAAGCAACAAGTGTAAAATCAGTTGTGGGTCGAAATAGTATTCCAAGACCAAGCGATCCTTTTAAATAACGAAGTATACGCTTGACTAAGGCAAGATGAACATGAGTAGGCTTGTGCATAAATTGACAACCTTGATTGACAGCATAGGAAATTTCTGGTCTTGTCATCGTAGCATATTGAAGTGCCCCAACAATACTTCGATAAAATGTCGGGTCTGGTAATGGATCACCATCATGTATGGAGTATTTTGAACCAGTAGCTATAGGACTAGACATAGGTTTAGAGTCCAACATCTTAGCTCGTTTCAAAAGATCCAATATATAACGAGTTTGAGTGAGCAACAAATTTCCCTTATAACGAATCACTTCAATGCCAAGAAAGAAATGTAAGTTGCCGAGATCCTTCATAGCAAACTGGTGTTGAAGAGATGAAAGGATGGAAGATATCAATTTAGATGAGGATCCCGTAATAATAATATCATCAACATAGATGAGTAACACCAATATACCCATAGAATTGCGACGAACAAACATAGAAGGGTCGGAACGACTAGGAATGAAACCCAACTGAATTATGTATGAGCTAAACTGCGTGAACCAGGCCCTGGGAGCCTGTTTTAACCCATAAATTGCTTTCTGAAGCTTGCACACATAATTTGGATGAGAAGAGTTCTTAAAACCAGGTGGTTGTCGCATATAAACATGCTTGTCCAGGTACTCATGCAGAAACGCATTTTTCACATCAAGTTGTCGTATTGGCCACTTCAAACCAAGAGCCATTGTTAAAACAATACGAATTGTACAAGGCTTAACAACTGGAGTAAAGGTTTCATCGAAGTCGACTCCATAAGATTGAGAACACCCTTGAGCAACTAAACGGGCCTTATAACGCTCAATAGTACCATCAGCATGGCGCTTAATTTTGTATACCCATTTGGATCCATCAATGTTGACATCTGGTGGAGGTCGAACTAACGTCCAAGTTTTGTTTGCAATTAAAGCATTGTATTCATCTGCCATGGCTGCCATCCATTTTGGGCTAGTTGAAGCTTCTTTAAAAGAAGAAGGTTCCAATTGAGCCACTTGAACAGAAAAACATAAAGGCAAGGGGTGTTTGGAAGAAAGGAGAGCTTTGGGCTTCAAAGACCCAGTCTTAGAACGAGTCACCATAGGATGAGAAGGTGTTGGTGCACATGCTGTGGGAGGAACAATAATAGGTTGTGCAACATTGGGTGAAGATGTACTTGGAGGTATAGAAGAGTCATTAGTGGCAGAAGGAGGTGGTGGGTCTGATGGTGAAAGTAAAGAAGTACTAGTAGATGTAGTGTTTGATGGTGAAATGTGAATAGTAGATTGTTGTGAATTATCTGGGCTTGAAGGTGATAGAAGAGTTAAATCTGGTAAAGGTAAAAATATAGGTGGTATTGGTGGCCCAACATCAGAAATCAATTCATCTTTATTACACTGCCCTGCCAATGGAAATCTCTGTTCATCGAAAAGAACATGACGTGAAGTATACACACGTCCAGATTTGTGATCTAAGCACAAATAGCCCTTGTACTTAGTTGGATAACCAATGAAAATGCATTCCACTGTACGCTGATCCAATTTATCAGAAGCACAAGGACCCAAAAATGGGTAGCAAGCACAACCAAATGTTCTCAATGAGTCGTAATCAGGATTTTTATTGAATAACACTTGAAATGGAGAACGTTTCTGCAACACTGTTGTTGGCATTCTATTAATCAAATATGTCGCTGTACGGAATGCATCAAACCAAAAATGCTTAGGAAGTCCAGCATGAAATAATAAAGACAAGCCTGTTTCTTTGATATGGCGATGTTTTCTCTCTGCTAACCCATTTTGTTGCTGGGTATGAGGACATGAAATACGTTGAAATATACCACACTGTCGCAAATAGTTAACAAAAGACCTGCCAGTAAATTCGGTACCACCATCACATTGGAAAAACTTAATTTTGAGATCAAGGAGATTTTCCATTAATAATTTGAAATGAATGAAACAATCTAACACCTCTGACTTGCGAGATAAAGGAAAAATCCAACTGAATCTGGAATAATCATCAACTAATAAGAAATAATAACGGTGACCAGTACGCTCAGTAACAGGAGAAGGTCCCCACAAATCTGCATGAATAAGCTCTAACAGAGCAGTAGAAACAGAACTAGAAACTTGAAAAGGTAACCTATGTGCTTTACTGAAAAGACAATCAGTGCACATTTTATTCACTCTTCTATTTCTCGAATACTTCAAAAATTTATGATTCTGCAAGAAGGTAAGAACTTTGTGATTGGGATGACCCAATCGATTATGCCAATCATCCATCGAAACACGTGTACCAACACTGCAATATGAAGCTAACGAACAAGATGGAGTGATTGGAAATAAGCCACCTCTACTCGGTCCCGCGAGGAGAATTTTCTTTGTCACCAGATCCTTGATAAGAAAACCAGTAGGAGTGAATACAAATTTGCAGTTGTTATCTTTGACAAACCGATCCACAGAAAGTAAATTCTTTTTAATAAAAGGCACATGCAAAACATTGCGTAATTGAAATTTAAATGATGGAGTAGACATAGAGATAGTACCCAAACCATGGATTGGAATACCCGAACCATTGCCAACAATTACTTGATCATCACCATGATAATTCGAGCGATTTGTCATAAAAGAAGGATCTGCAGTCATATGATTGGTGGCTGCAGAATCTGCATACCAGCAAGGATCAGCAAGAGACATTGCAGCAAAGGATGGATGAAGTTCATCTGCTTGAGAACCGTTATTCCATATTTCCGGGCATTTGGCAGCAATATGACCCTTCACATGACAAGATCGACAAATAGGCAAGTTAGAACGATCAACATTAAAATAATTATTATTAGAATTACCGCCTCTATTTGGGTTGTAATAACCCCGCCCACGACCTCTTCCTCGAGAGGAAGAATTGAAGTGACGAGGCTTGGAGTGATGCGTGTTGGATCGATCATCATGTGGTGCTCCATTAGAATGTCCACGTCCATTGCCTTTTGATGTAAAGAAAGCAACTGAGTCAACAGAAGAATTCTTCTTTGCCCGAGCTTCAACACGACGTTCTTGATTTATAAGTAAATCATGTAAGTCATAGAAATCAGGCAAGCCTTCGGATCTGGTCGTCATAGAAGTTACAAAACTTTCATACTCAATTGATAACCCATTAAGAGTTGAGAGAACCAGGTCAGTATCTGAAACAGGTGCATTTGCCGCAGAAAATGCATCACTAATACCCTTAGCTTGATTCAAATAATCTAGCATGGAAGTTGCCCCATTGTCGAGAGAAATGAGTTGTTGCTTCAACAACAATACACGCGAATCTGAACGAGATGATAACATGCGCTCAAGCGCATTCCAAGCTTCTTTAGAGGTGCGACGACCAATGACTTGCCCAAGAACAGATTATGAAAGTGTTGCATTGATCCAACTTAAAACAAGTTGATCTGTGCGTCTCCATTTGAGATATGCTGGATTCAGTTCAGGAAGAGCATCTGTATCATTAGATTCCTTTGGTAGGAATTCTGCTGGTGCTGGAAATGACCCATCAACAAATTTGAACAGATCTTGGCTATACATAGCAGGGACGATTTGTGACTTCCAAAGCAAATAATTGTTTCGATCTAGCCGAACCGAAACCAAACTCACAAGAGCATTGAATGGGAAGATAGAATCATTTGATGGAGCCATTTGACAAGAAGAGAGACTACTCGAAAGAGAATCCTAAAGAAAGGAAGAGATTACTCACAGAGAGTCCAAACAAATTGAAGATGAAGACTACTCAAAAGAGAGTCCAAGGAAAAAGAAACATTACTATCCTCAAACCTGCTCTGATACCATGTAAAGTTTATGGATTAATGTTGTACCCTCGTATCCCTTAGGGCTTGATATATATAGAGAAAGATTACAAGGATAAGTATCACCACTTAGTGGTTACAACAGATTAATCATATCACAACAATATCGCAAACTGATAAGAGAGAATCTTATCCTAATATGGATAATCTATCTTGTAATTTGGGTATTGCCTAATCGTTTATCTATATAATGAGTTATTAATGACCACTTAAAAAAAAAAAAAAACAAAGTGTCAAACTCTTAATAAATACACAGCTACTCAAGTCTGAAAGTGAACTCAACTGAGTACAGTATATTCATGCAACACACACTGAATCGGATTATTTTTTAATGGAAAATTCTTCAAACACTTGTTTAATTAATCCCACTAATGGTTACTGCTCTCAAACAAAAACCTTCAACAGTCTCAGACCTTTGGTTTCTCTTCCTTCTCCAAATTCTCCTATATCAGCTTCTCAATATGCTTTCTTTCTCTTCCACCAAAACTCTTCATCATCATCATCTAAAACCACTGCTTTGATTGATTCCAACACAGGTTATTGTCTATCTTACTCTCAATTCATTCATCAAACTCAAAACTTAGCTTCTTCTCTGCAAAACCAAATTGGTCTTTCCAAAGGCGACATTGCTTTTGTTTTATCTTCAAATTGTCTTCAAATCCCAATTCTTTTCTGCTCTCTCTTATCTCTTGGTGTTGTTATCTCTCCTACTAATCCCATAAGTACAAAATCTGAAATTTCCCGCCAAATTGGTCTATGTAAAGCAACCATTGCTTTTGCTACTTCTTCAACTGCTTATAAACTCCCTTCTCTTCATCATAAGACAATTCTTCTTGATTCGTCCGAGTTTCACTCATTAACAACCAGTTTGATTTCACGATCGGAATTGAAGACAAGAGAGGAAGTAATTCAGTCTGATTTAGCGGCAATCCTTTACTCATCTGGAACTACTGGAAAAGTCAAGGGAGTGATGTTGACTCACTGGAATCTTACAGCTATAGTTGCTGCTATACATGCTGTCCAACAGAAGAGGGAAACTCCCGCGGTGGTCTTGTATACCATGCCTTATTTTCATGTTTATGGATTTTTTTATTGTTTGAAATCCATAGCAATGGGTGAAAATGTAGTGTTGATGGACAAGTTTGATTTACGGCGTATGTTGAAGGTGGTGGAACAATTTAAAGTTACATTTGTGGCTGTAGCCCCACCAGTTATAGTAGGCATGGTGAAGAATGATGATTTGATTAAAAGTTATGATTTGAGTTCATTGGAAGGTGTTGGATGTGGTGGTGCTCCTCTTGGAAAGGAAGTGATACAAAAGTTTAAGGAACGATTTCCTAATGTTTCCCTGGGACAGGTTAGTGTTTGGTTACTTGCTTGTTTATGTTTTGCAGTTTAATTGATTAATAACAATCTAGTCACAGATTATACAACACACAATAGGGCATAGGCCTAGGTACATGTATGTTAATTTCTGAGCAAACAGGCAGCCATTTTCTTAGAGGGAATCAAAGGAACGACACGGTCTTTGCATTGCTGCAACATCTTATATCAGTATCATTGTCTTACTCTAATTGAGGATCAGATTGTCATGAGTCATGAACTCAAGTTTGCTGGTGCCGCTGCCATCATCACCCTAGTGGAGTATCAAGTATCAAACTATGTGCCTAAACCAAAATATGGTGGAAAACACGACCATCTGTAATGTAGTATCATGTTGGTATACCATATTTTCTCCAAATGACCTCTAAAGTTGAGCAGTCACGACAAAACCAGAAAATCATTTAATGGTGGCTTACCATATAAACTAAAAAAGGGCCTTGATGTGGTTGGTCAAAATTCTAGCTTTAATAATTATCAAGGATTCAAGCAGACTTTTGGCTTGAAGTGTTAAAAGGGCTCTAGGTAAACACTAGATTTCCTTGAAGTTTTATTGACTAAAAAATTAACCACAAACTGCTTGTGGGGTTGCAGTCCTTTAACAGTTTGTCCTCTGCCTGTCTTACTATTCATGTTAATTTATCAAGTGTAATTAACAGTTTGTCTTCTGTCTTGTTCTTCATCAAAATTCAATTCTGGATGAGCAGATGCAGCTAGATCTCTAGTTAACTCTCTGCTCCCGTAGCATGCAAATTAAGTGTAGGGAGAATAAGATATTGTTAGCTACAATGTTTACACGAAAGTAACAAACAGAAGATTACTGATAAAATTGAAAGAAACAATGAAAGCATTCTTATTAGCCTCGTCATGTAGAAAGACTACATTATGATGTTAAAAAGTAGTTGATCATTTTTCAATGTGATTAAGGGCTATGGATTGACTGAATCAACTGGAGGACTCTTCCGATCGCTTGGTCCTGAAGAAGGTTGTCGATATGGGTCAGCAGGTCGGATTCTATCAAATTGTCAGGCCAAAATTATAGACCCTGATACTGGAATTGCTCTTCCTCCATGCAAGCTTGGGGAACTTTGGATCAGAGGACCATTAATCATGAAGGGTAATATACTAATATCACGCTGTAATTACTATGTAACCTTAGTGACATTTATTGTATGGGCATAGAACAGGACAGAGGCTTTATGTTATTGCTTATGCAAGGGATGTTTGTGATCATTATTGCAGGTTATGTTGGAGACGATGAAGCGACTTCTGCCATGTTGGATTCAGAAGGATGGTTAAAAACAGGCGACCTTTGTTACATCGACTCAGATGGTTACCTCTTTGTTGTGGATAGATTGAAGGAATTAATCAAATACAAAGGATATCAGGTATTCTACGACACTTACGACATTGTGTATTTGCGAAGGTTCTGTTTGGTTTAGAACCTAAAGTAGAAAGCTATGGACAATTTTAACACAATCGGTAATTTTATGATTGCAGTGGTTACTACTATTATGTTTATATATTAGCAAATCTTGTTTCTTGTATTACTATTATAAGGTCTGGAACTCATTATGTATGTGTTTCGAAACTGCACTACCGCAACTCTTTACTCCCATGAATATCGGGGTAAGATGTTGCATTGTATGTGTTGCGATTATTTGGTCTAAGTACAGATTTGATCGACGTTCAAATGATTATGGTTGGCTTTCTCTTATTCGAAAATTTAATTTTCTGCATTTCTCCTAATTTTCCAATTTGTTAAAGCTACCGATCACCTCTTGATTATAGTATCCCCATAATGCCACGGTGTCATAATCCTTGCATGAATCATTACTGTTTGAGACGTTTTTAATATTTATGATGACCAAAAAAGTTAAAGAAAATCGTCGTGTCTTCTTTGTTCTTCCCAGGTATCTCCAGCAGAATTGGAACAATTGCTTCAGTCACATCCAGCAATCAGTGACGCTGCTGTTGTCCCGTAAGTATCAAATATGTTTATTCTAATCTATGAAGTGTGTTGCTTGAGTAACATTTTGTGACATACTTGATGCAAGGTAATGAAAGGAAATTGTATGTACAATGCTACTACAGTGAAAAACTGAAACCATTTTTTATAATAAGCAGTTCAAATAGTCTTGACTTAAAAATAAAAAAAAGTTCACATTTCAACAGTCATATATGCAATTAGATGAATGCTAATATTTCAAACAGTCATATACGTATAGACATGTATAATGCAATTATTTGAATGCTAATGCAGGTCCTTATGTTTACTTATCAAGCTTGTTCAGTACAATAAATCATGTTTTGACAGGTACCCGGACGAAGAGGCAGGTGAAATTCCAATGGGATTTGTGGTGAGACGACAGGACAACAACATCAATGAAACGCAAATTATTGACTTCATTGCTAAACAGGTCACTTCCATTGTGTTTGAGACTTTGAGTTTAGTTTCATGCGTAAACCACTGAAATGTCTGTTTGTTAATAAAGAACGAGATTCCTCAATTTATTTGTTTGTCTATCCAAATCATTAACATTTTTGCGTAATTATGGTGAAAATAATCTTATATCTTGATTTTCATGAGTATGCTTGTTGATATCTTCTTCATACCTTGGTAAGGTGTTTCAAAATCTAATGGGGGCATGCTCCTGCCAGTAGTCATCTACTTTATCCATTTAGCACTACTTTCTTTCATCAATTTGCTCATCTCATAGAAAATTAAACTTTGAGAAATAAGTCTTGGTTTCATTAGCTAACTTTGTTCATCCCGCACATTTTAATAATTAAAATGTGGCTGGACATTTTAATTTGATAGCCTTGTTATCCGAGACCAAATTTTCTTTGATAATTTGCTTGGACATGTAGTTTCTTAGTTTCTTGTTAGCTTGGTTATGCAGCTAGCAGAAAAGTACAGAATTTATTGAATCAGTAAAAACAATGTCCAACTTTCTTTGTTTGGCTGCAGGTTGCACCATATAAGAAGATAAGGCGAGTTGTTTTTCTTGAATCTATACCTAGGAATGCAGCAGGAAAAATATTGAGGAAGGATTTGATAAAGCTTGTAACAAACAAAAACATCTCTAAGTTGTGATGTTGATATGTTTATATGATCCTAAATAGAAGGAGACATTATAGTTTTCCTGACTTGGTGGATTGCTGGTTTGAACTGCTGAATGTCTACCTTGTCAGAGTAAGGGAACTTGCAGACACAAGGGCATGGGATCTTGGTATGTACAGGAGCTTAATCAAAAGTTAGTTTCTGACTAGTTGTTTGTATGGGATGCCAGGACAGCTCACTGTAGGTGCTTAAGTGCTCTACTGTCATGTTTTATGTTCCTGGTATGTAATTCTTTTTTCTTATCAATAAAATATCTCCTTCCAAATAAAATAAAATAAAATAAAAGAATCTTGTATATATTCAAAGGAGAAATGTCGACTCTCCACTAGTTTTAATAGCCAAAAAATTTACTGCATTGGTAATTTATCTTGGAGAAATTTTCTGTGGATAATGTGAGATAGGCAGCATATAGATAAAGCGCGTTGAGATCATCAGAAGCTTACGTGGCTAATGTGAGATAGGCAGCATATAGAGAGGCATGGGAGATCATCAGAAGCTTACGTGGCTAATGATGATCATTGAAATGACATGTTCCTGCATTTTTTTTTTCCATGGATTTAAGTTAGTATCCAAATATAGGCTTTCATATAATACTGTCTTATGATTGAAAATTTGAAATGTAAATGTAGCAAATTATATTCTATGATGGTTTATAATCTTTTGGCCACTAAGTGAGAGATTGGAGATGACCAAATAAATATAAATACTATTAAACATTTAAACATGCTTTCTTTGATCCCAACAACTCACCTCTGTCTGACGATATGAAGAGCCACTTATAGAATTTTAGTGGGCATAGCCTTCTCCTTTCCCCATTACTGCAGCTGGTTTGAAAGACAACTGTTATCCCTCCTTTGGTTTTACAAGCTCAGTAGGAACGCCGTCAATTGATTGATGGGTTCCTTTTGAGTCAATTTATGTGATCCATTTCATTCTCTTATTATCTTACATATACACATTTTTGAGTCAAAAAACTATTAAGTATGCTTCGTGTTTGGAGTTGAATACAACCTGTATGAAGACATAGTTCCATATGGGTGATATCTGGTTGCCTCGAGCAATATAACTTCAAACAATTTCTTGGAGCAATACTTCCTAGAATCCTAGCTTACTTTAAAACTCAATTTGAGGCACAAGTTTCCTTCCCATAATTCTGTGACTCGTGACTATGATATACTTAAAATTTCTTTGCCCGTTAAGCCTGCATTTGTCCCAAAATCTTGCTTACTTTAATTTCTGTTTAGATAATATTTAAACTGTAGGGTGTTCAGTTTCATCCAGAAAGCATTATAACAGGCGAACGGAGGACAGTTGTTGGAAATTTTGTGAAACTTGTGAAAAGGTTTGATGCTGAATCTAAGAAATAGGCATGTGTTGTGTACTGCCAAGTGCCAAGTAGCAACACTGTTGGGAGAAGATTTTGTGCAACATAAGCTATTATTTGTTATTGATACAGGTGTATCCTACTTGGGAATTTCCTTGTTCTATAAGGGATAGAATTTCAGGAAAAGGGAAATCCTTGGCCTATAAATATATGTTTTGACATAAACCAAAATATATAGAGAGAAACATGTAGTCTTTACTTGTTTCAAGAGAAACCACTAAGGTTTAGTGGTTTAGTGATGTTTTGACATAAACCAAAACATAGACCAAACATAGCTTATTTTAGCTTGTTTAGAGAAACCGCTAAGGTTTAGTGTGTTTAGAAGAGAGGTAGCTAGGGCTTAGCTTGTCTAGAGAGTATTGTGAGGCAGAGATTCTTGTAATCTTCATAATATTCAGTAAAGAAGATAGTTTTCTTCGAGATCTTGTGTTTTGTTCATCTTATTTACTGCTATTGTTTAATTCACACTCAATAGTACCTTTACCTAGTAATTTGTATCAGTTATATATATATATGCAATAAGAAAATACTCATTTGTTTTCAGAAATGTTATGTACAGCTTTTATAATGCCATTTATTTATCCATCAAGGCAATACTGCAAGGTTTTATGGCTAAAGCTCAGATTCAATGTTCTGTCATCATTTGTAAGACATTGGTGGTAACCCAGACCACCTGAACACAACTCTCATCACTGCAAAAAACAAACTTATCTTAACACTAAAAGTGATTCATCAAAATAAGAAAAAGGTCCACATTAGAGCTTGTTCTTGAAGCTTACTGTTCATCTTAAATTCATTAATTAGATTAGTCCTTATTCTAGTCAGGTGGTGCTTTCCAGGTCTGATTCTTCTTCTGTTTTGAGCCTCAAATTGCATATTCTAAGCAGATAACCCATTACAACAACTACCAATCCTATCCTTCTAATCTATAGAGCCTAGCCGTCGTTTTTCGGTAGATCTGGTTGATAGGCACAGCGTAGCCTGCTCATCATCACCGACGTACCACAACGATCATCTCTAGAGCCCTTCACATTATGAAAGAGAGATCCAGTAGTTATTTGTACTAAGCACTCTGCTCCAAGTCACAGCTTTCTAATCTCAAACAAATACTTTTCAACCCTTACCATCACACCTTTTCTTGAATTTGATTCTAATTTTTTTATGTTTTCACATTAAACAGGTGTTCAACAGAGCAGCATAAGGGGACCTCACTGTCATTGTTTTTTGATTCATCTTCACACTGGGTAATAGGTTTACTCTCCAGATCAAGCTTCGACACAACAGTTACGGTTTGTAATCATCTTCATTCATCAAACAAGTGACACCTACTCTCACAGCCCATACCCTGCACCAGCAACCCAACATTTTATCTCAAATAAACAATTTCTTATTTCATTTTTCGCTAAAAGGTTAGCCATTTAAATGTACAACCTCTGACACAACACTCTGATTTTCCTTGATTATTTCTTGCTTATTTCTAAATTCAATCCATCCCATCACCTTTCCTTTGTATACCTCTCATCCAACCATCCACCTGTAACCTTGCTGATAATGTTAAACTCTAACCTTCAGATTCAAAATATTTTCATGTTGCTAATTCCTAAACTTACAGCTTTACCCTTCAACCTAATTGTCCCCTTCTACTACCACCAACTAATACCACTTCCCACTTACAAACAAATGGAGGAAAACATCTTATCTCTCTCACAGGCTATCACAACCAGCTTGACTATTTCAAAGAGAGTGATGATTATACCTCTTCAGGAACTACGTGAGAATGGAGCAAGGTGGGAGGATGCATGGATCATTACTCTTTGGAATGGGGGTCACCTAAATCCCAACCATGTGATCCGTTCAATCAAATCAAAATGGAGTAAATGAAAGGATGAATATGGTCAGGCTATCTCACAACAAATTTGTTTGCAAGGGTCACAACAGTGTTGATAGTGAGAGAATTGAAAATGGACAACCATGGCAAGTCCTTGGCTGTATCTTACTAATGGAAAAGTTCTCAAGCCCCACCAACCCAGAAGCAATTATCTTTAGAAGAATTCCGCTGTGGATGGGGTTCCAAGGTTTGTTTCTTGAGCATCTGGCTCACAACACTATCTGTCAGATTACAAGTGCAGCGGCTGATAATGAGGAGGTGATCATGATCCTACCAACTGAAATGACGCTGAAAACTGCAGAGGGTTTTCGCGCGCAAATATAGGTTGACATCAATAGGCCACTTCTTATGGGAGCTGAGGTTAATACTATTGCAATGGGAAATGTTTGGGTGATCTTCAAATATTACAACCTTCCCAGCCTCTACTGCAAGCTCTGCAACAGGTTAGGTCATGCCCATGGGGATTGCAACTATCCTCACGAAGAAGGTGAGAATGATCCAGTGGATCTCGTTAGTAATACTCAGACTGATGATCAAGCCTAACTACAGACAAATGTTGAGGTCCAACCACGTGCGGTGTGGCCACACCAACAAATGGGCCTTCAGCCCATGGAGATGGGGGACTCTTCACAAACCACTCTATCTGAAATGGGCCTGGATTTGAGTAATCTGACGGACTTGGACTGCAAGAGGGTCATTACTATGTGGGCTGAGATGGGATTAATTGATAAATCTGAGCTAAGTCACTTTCTGATGAGTGATGTTATCCAACCCAACTCAAATGCAATTCGTACTACCTTCTCAATTTCAATCAATGAAATCCCTAACCCTAGAATTGCTCAGGGAACCTTGGTCTTTAAAGAAACAATTGGAAATCAGCCACGTAGAAGGGGTCGTCCACTGGGATCTCCGAACAAGAAAGGGAAATTAGCAAGAGGAAAAGAAAAATGCACTGAGTATGAGGATACTAAGGCAAGCAAGAAGAGGAAAATTGAAGAAATTTTTGCTTTTGAATCTTCAATCATCCCTTACATCCCAGACCTACCACCTCCACCGCCACAACTTCCATTTCCACCTCTTCTAATTCACACACTACCTCCTCAAACTTTTGTTGCTGCACCGGATAACCAAACTATGGATATGGTCTTGAATCTCATAACAATTCCTGAGGTTGCAAACTGGCTAATCGCTCAAGGAATTGTTAATCCTCATACTCTGAACTTTATGCCATCACATGATGATGTTGGGAATCTCTCTCCAGCTTCAGTGTTATCTGGTCCTTACACGGTGGAAGAGGTAGTACAGACTGAAAGCGAGACTGAACAAGCAAATCTGAATTTGTTTGAATATGGAGCTGGGATTGTATCTGTGGATGAAGCTGGGGATTCTGAAATGCGAAGCAGGAATACGAATGTGAATCAAAACAATGACATGGCCCCAAATTCTGCTCTGTTGAATGCTGCTTCCAATGGAAACTATAAAGAGGTTAGATCAAAATTTTCTTCTATCATCTTCTATTACCTGCAATTCACATAATCATGCTTTCATTTTCTATTACAATCATATACTCTCAATCAGCTTCAGATATCATACTTTCATTTCATACACTCTTTAATTATTAGTAACCTTGTTATTAAACCTCTGACTAGTTCTACTTTTCTCTGGTTACTTTCTACACTTCTTATGCTTGGTTCTATTACTTGCCATGAGCCTTACTGGTTTCTGCCACAGTTAAACAACTATATATATACACTTGTATATGCATTTCATTATATCAGGTGGTTTATTGATTGGAATTGGGTATCTTTGGCGGCTACTTTTGGTTTTCGTAAAATTATACTTTGTTTTGTTGCTAGAATTGGTTGGATAGGAAATATGCATATCTTGTCTTGGAATCTTAGAGGCTGGGGTAATGATTCTTCTCAAAGAGTTTTAAAAAACTTAATTGCTGAAAAGAAACCTGAAATAATTTTCTTATCTGAAATTAAATGTTCTAACCAGATAACGATAAAATTCATCAAAGATTTACCTTACCTCAACTTCCATCTGGTTGAGCCTATCCACCAAGCTGGTGGGCTCCTCCTTCTTTGGAAAGATCATGTCCAGATTCAAGTTTTATCTTCTAATAAACATATCATAAACACATTTATTAAGAATCATATCAACCAAGTCCACCAATCCATCTCCTTCTTCTATGGAAGTCCCTACCCTAACTTGAAAGCTCACAGTTGGACTTTCCTTCGTTCTGCCTATGAATCCTCTCCTTATCCTTGGATGGTTATAGGGGATCTAAATGTTACCCTTGATGCTTCTGATAAATGTGGAGCCCTGCCCTTTGATGAGAAAGAATCTAGGTTTGCCTCTGATATCATTCAACACCTTGGTCTTATAGATTTAGGGTTTGTGGGGAGCCCCTTCACTTGGTGCAATAAAAGAGGTGGGGTCCACAATATTAGAGAAAGGTTAGATAGATGCCTTGCAACCCCCTGTTGGCAACTTTTATACCCCAATGCTAAACTGCACCATCTTCCTGCGATTGCTTCTGATCATTGCCCCCTGATGTTGGATCTGGAGTCCATAATTATCAATGGGCCGAAGCCCTTCAAATTTCAAAGCATGTGGACTAGGGATGAGAACTTTAACTTCATAGTTGATATGGCCTGGAAGAAAGCCCCCCCTCATGTTCAGGATCCTGGCATTAGCATTACCCACCACCTCTCTAATACAAAAAAAACTTTAAGAATTTGGAACAAGAAAGTCTTTGGAAATGTTTTCCAAAATATCTCTAATCTGAAGTGGAAAATTTCCCAAATCCAGTCTTTTCCTCCCTCTGTTCAAAATAAAATGAAAGAACAAGAATTAACAAAAGAATTAGATGAAATTTTCAAAAGAGAAGAAATGATTTGGAAACAAAGATCTAGTGATAATATCATAGCTACTGGTGATAAAAATACCAAGTATTTCCACATCTCCACCCTAATCCGGAGGAATTTCAACAAAATTGAATCCATTATGCCTTAACCAATGTTAGGATATTTGATAAAAATTCTATTGCCTCGATCTTTGTCAATCACTTTAAAGACTTGTTATGCCCCTCCACTATTCCTCTCTCTCATGACCAAAAAAATATTATCCATCATTTCTTCCTTGGATGTACTAACCAAGAGGACAATGACAGCCTCTCTAGAGGTATTTCTCATGAAGAAATTAAAAGCTACATATTTGGAATTGGAGCACTCAAAGCCCCAGGCTCTGATGGTTTCTCAAGTTTCTTTTACCAAAATTCCTGGAGTATTGTTCAAACTGAAGTTAACAAGTTGGTTTACCAATTCTGGTTTGGTAATGCTAATTTGGAGCAAATTAATCACACTAATATTGCTCTCATTCCTAAATGCGACTTCCCCTCCACCCCTTCTGAGTTTAGACCTATTAGCCTTTGTAATGTTACTTACAAAGTTCTAGCTAAGTTGTTGGCTGATAGACTTAGAGAAATCCTCCCCAACATCATCTCTCCCCTCCAATGTGCTTTTGTCCCTCAGAGACAAATTTCTGACAATATAATCATGACTCATGAGATCATTCATTCTTTAAAAAGAAAACAAGGCAAAGAAGGACTCATGGCCCTAAAAATTGACATGTCAAAGGCTTTTGACAGGGTCAATTGGGAATGCCTCTTAGAAATCCTTAAGTCCTTAGGTATTCATGAAAAAATCATACACCTCATTCATTCTTGTATTTCCACCATCCACTCTTCTATCATAATTAATGGTTCCCCCTATGGCTTTTTCAAGCCTACCAATGGTCTAAGGCAAGGAGACCCAATCTCACCCTCCCTCTTCATCATTTGTATGGAGCTCCTATCTAGAATTCTAAATGAAAAATGCACTCAGGGCAAACTTCACGGCATTAAGATTTCTAGGTACAGTCATCCTATCTCCCATCTTCTTTTTGCTGATGATATATTTATCTTTGGTAGAGCAAACTTAACTGAAGCTCAAGAAGTCCTTGATTCTTTAAATCTCATTTGTTTAATCACTGGACAAAAAATAAATTTCTCTAAATTTGGGGTTCTTTTCAGCAATAATACCCCTGTGCTCTTGCAATCTCAAATCCTCAATAAGCTGAATATGAGTCTTATAGATAAAGAAGACTTGTATCTGGGTACCCCACTTTTCCTAGGTCAAAAAAGGTCCATCCTTTTCAATCCTTAACCCAAAGGGTTGAGAAGCGGCTTGCTGGTTGGAAGGGTAAAGTGCTCTCCCAAGCCGGAAGAACAATTTTAATCAATTCTGTTACTTCTGCTATTTCCTCCTAGCAAATGACCTGTTTTAAACTCCCTAAGCTTATTACGGATAAATTAAATCAACTTCAAAGAGATTTTGGTGGGGACCCACTGAAAATAACAAAAGGAAAATGCATCTCATTAGTTGGAAGCACATTTGTCTCCCTAAGAGATTAGGTGGTTTGGGAATCAAAGATTTGGGTGATCAAAACATTGTCTTACTCTCTAGGATTGCCTGGAGATTAGTGAAAAATCCTAAGAACCTGTGTTCTCTTATACTTCAAAAAAAATATTTTAGGAACTCCACTACCTTCCAACTACATCACAACTCCTCTCCCTCTTGGACTTGACATTCTCTCTCCTTTGCTATATCGAAACTCCTGCTCTTCTCTTGTTAGGATGTGGGAAATCGTAAATCCATTAATCCTTGGAAAGATAATTGGATCCCTTCTATGCCTACCCACAAACCACCCATCTCTCAAATTCAGTATTCTCCCACCACTGCCATAAGTAATGTTAATCAACTCATCATCCCTAACTCTACCTTATGGAATGGCCCTCTCCTCAATTTGACTCGGTCACAGTCCATCATATCAAAAACACTAACATCAGGGGTCCTAATGCCACTGATAAAATGAAATGGATAGGAAATAAGAATGGAGAATTTTGTGTAAAATCAATGTATCAACTTTTTACTGAAATTAATAATCAAATTCAGCCTAGGACTCTAGCTCCTAAATCTCATTTGAAGCTCTGGAAAATTGCGGCTCCTCCTAGAGCAATCTTATTCTTCTGGAAGTGTATTAATAATGCGGTGCCTACTAGAGAGAAGCCAGGTAGATACCTACCTATCATCGATCTTAAGTGTCCCCTTTGTGGGATACCTTTAGAATCTATGCGTCATATGCTGATGGACTGTACCTTCACTCAATCTGTTTACTTTGCTAGTCAGTGGAACTTTAGATTAACTCATTATCAAAATATGACTACCCAACAATGGCAAAATGCTTGAACCCCCTAAACATTGGCTTTTAGATAAGAGAATGTGGAATTCTTTTTGCCTAATAACAACCTGGGAAATTTGGAAAGTCAGGTGTTCTAAGATATTCCAAGACACTAATGCTGATCCTTTAATTCTAGCAAGAAAATTTGATATGATTGTTATGAAATACCATCAAAGTAAGGGTATAAACAGCGGCATCCTGCCTGCAACTTCACCCCATTCAATCTGGATACCACCAGAACCTGACAGACTGAAACTGAATGTGGATATCTCCTTCTCTACAACTGCACAACCTATTGGTATTGGATTTTTATTCAGAAACTCAAATGGATTGTTTATAGGTGCAGGAACTGCAACATGCACAACATGAACAATTGAAGATGCAGAAAGCAAGGGAATTCTGGAGGGAATTAGAGCAGGAATCGGACTGCGAGTGAAAAGATTGGAGATCGAAACAGACAACAAGACTGTGGCAGATTATTTGAATGGCAAAACAAATAACCTTTCATGGCCTGCTGCAAACATCTTGGACGCTGCCAAAAACTTAGCTAGTTATTTTGGCTTTGTTATTTTCAATTTCTTTTATAGGTCAGGGAGCTATTCGGCTCATATCTTAGCGCACCACGCAGATAAAAGCTCCCTGGTTCCCTGCACCTTTGCTTCTCCCCCTTCTTGGCTTTCATGCCAATTAGAACTGGATACTTTTTTCTGTAATATTACAAACTCTTAGCTAGTATTAATATAATGACTATTAAAAAAAATAAAAAAAAATAATGCCATTTATTTGTTATAGAGCAATTTACCTCAACAAATAATACACACACTTAAGTCTATATTATAAGTGAGAAAACATATAATTTTTTCACTCAAACTTGTGTACATCCTTGAAAAGTGGATAACATGTTTTATTAATTAAAAAAACCAAACCCCAAGCCACACACACTGTTGCTTGCAAGAACTAGAATGCAAGGGAGAGTGAAAGATCCACAGCAAGGCCAAATAAATGGATGAAAAGTCCTGTGAAGTTCATCAAACGAGATTCATTTCCATGCTGAGGTCTCATCATGAGTGCAGCTTTCTCCATCAACCCTGTTGAGGCTGAGCATATTGCCATATATAGAAGAGCCCTTCCCCTTAAGATATGCCATGGGAGCATCGATTCTCTTGTTGCTACTGATGATTTTGATAGTCAGAAGGAGAAAAACCCAAACAACCACTAGAAAGGTAAAATGATCAAACAATACAACATACTTTCACAAAATTTTCACTTTATAAAATGTACTAAAAATCACGCCAAAATATTAATGTACTTTGGAAAAAATTTCACGTTATACAATCTGTCTAAAACTGAGTAACGGTCTGCTTACGTGGCTAATAATTATCTACATGTATTTTTATTTCTTTTTAAAAAAATGCTGAGTTGTAAAATTAGAACCAACACATCTAGTTTAAAACGTGTCATCAGATCATGTCAACAAATGTTTACATCTAAACCGTCTATTAATCCCAAGATGTTAGAGATATAGATGTACTATTCTTTTTTTAGTTGTTATCTCTCTGATAGAAAATCTAAACCGTCCATTAATCTCTACGAAACCCTAAATCAACATTTTTTCCATCTCTCTTTCTCATAGCAACATTGAACCCTAAATCTTCTCTTTAATTCTTCAAACCCTAATTTTAATTAACCATTTTCTCACAACTAAAACCCCTACTTTCAATCAAACACTAATGTATGGTGAATTGGTGAATCTTAAGAAAGAATCGGTGTGGAACAATCTTTTTTTTTTTTGGTTGGCAAGCGAGGTTGAGGGGACCCCTACCCCTTTTAAATTACCTGTTGAAACTTATATCAACAATCAGCTGTTGCCGTGTTTCGAACCCACAACCTCTCCGCTTTGTGAGAGGGGTGCTACCATTGAGCCATAGGCTCATTCGCGGATGTACCTCAACAAAGATATTAGAGATATAGATGTATTTTTTTTTTTAGTTGTTATCTTTCTGATAGAAAAAATCAAACATAGGAAACTACGAAACCCTAAATCAACATTTATTCTATCTCTCTTTCTCATAGCAACATTGAACCCCAAATCTTCTCTTTAATTCTTCAAGCCCTAATTTTAATTAACCATTTTCTCACAACTAAAACCCCTACTTTCAATCAAATACTAATGTATGGTGAATTGGTGAATCTCAAGAAGGTAAAATGATCAAAAAATACAACGCACTTTCACTTTTTTTTCACTTTATACAATGTACTAAAAATCTCGCCAAAACATCAATGTACTTTGAAAAAGATTTCACGTTATACAATCTGTCTAAAACTAGCTAACGGACTGCAGACGTGGCTAATAATTATCTACGTGTATTTTTTCTTTTAAAATAAAGTTAAACAATATTTCCAACACATCAAAAGTGAGGCACATGTTTCTCACGTGATTGACTCCTTCCCTATTTGAACAATTCGATTCAACAAATCTGTAAATCCCTAATTCAAATCCCCAATTCTTCTCACTTTTAATTCTTCATCATCTTCAAATCCCTAATTCAAATCCCCAATTCTTCACCATGTCTTCATCATCTTCTAGTGTTAATTCTTCTCGTTCTTGCAGTTGTGAAGCTTCTTCTCCTATTAAAATCGCGTGGATACCTGAAAATGCTGGGAGGCAGTTCATTGGTTGTGCTATGTTCTACAATGGTATACCAAAGTGTAACGTCTTCAAATGGATGGAACCCTACAAAAAACCAGAACTCCGTCATCAAGAATTGTACTATGAGCATGAAGAATTGAAGTCTGTTAATGGACACTTAAATATAAGAATTTCAGATCTTGAGAATACAATGGGAGAGATGAAGAAGTTAAACAAAATGATGCAAAAGACTATTGAAGCAGATGAAGATTCTAAGCTACAAGACAAGAAGAAGATAGAAAAACTAGAGAAAATGGTTAACAATGTTAAGCTTCAAAAAAATATTCTTCTTTGTTTTTTATTTTTTTTTATGTTGTTCTAGATTTGTTATTGAGACCATTTCAATAACATGAAGGATTTGTTTTGTGTTGTTGACAATCTAGTAGGAATTGTATTAGTGTTTGATCAAGATCGATATTCTATTTCTTCTCTGTTTTCTGTTGCTGCACTATAAATGAGCATTTGAATTAATTTCAAGTTAATTTCAAGTTCATATAGACCGCATTTGTCTTGCACTGAAAAAATAAATCATTTAGCAGCTTGTGATACTATATTATCAACTAAACCTGTTCTAATCACAATATCACCAAATGATACTATATTATCAACTCAACCTGTTCTAATCACAATATCATAAAATGATCCTACATCAAATAAGCTTGTATCAAATAAGCAAATATATATATATATATATATATATCTCAAAGTCAAATGACTAATATTGTTTATACAACACAAAAAACACCGCAGAATGATGCCTTCCAAAAAAAAAAAACCCAATGATCCAACACTGCAGAATAACAGTGTTTAGAGTAAACAACATTGACCACACCCCCAAAAAAAAAAAAAACTGAAAAACATCTGCAACTCTACTCATCTAGCATAGGCTGGTCACCAAATAACAGAAATTGAATTTTTTTTTTGTTCCAGGAGTTGTAGAAAAATTTGGATCACACCTTCCAGGGTTGTATGTTGGTGGTCTACCAGGTTTTCTTTTGTTTGTTGAGGGTACAGTAGTAGTAATGGTTGATGGTACAACTGCAGTAACATGTTTCCTTGGAGATCTCCTGACATGCACATTTGTTGATGGTACAGCCGCAATAACATTTGATGATCTTCTTGTGCCTCCAAGTGTTTTCCATGGAGATCTCCTCACATTTTGATCATTACTTGGACCTTCTTCATTCCTAAATGGTAGAACAGTAAACACAACTGGATTCTCAGCTTGTACATGACTTGACTTACTTGGATTCTCAGCTTGTACATGACTTGACTTACTTGGATTCTCAGCTTGTACATGAGTTGACTTATTTTTTTGTATCTTTGTTGACAATCTAGTAGGCAAAGTCTTCTCTGGTGTTTTCCTTGGTGAAATTCTAGGTGGTGTAGAAGAACTTTGTGTTGCAGAGGGTGCTCCACTAGTTTGTGACAGTTGAGATGCACTTCCACCATCACCTTCACTTCTTGAAGTCCCAGCTTTAGATTTTTCAGCATTCTTCCTAAAATATTTCCCTCTTTTGGTTCCAAGCTACACAAAATATGAACATTGAATTAATAACTACCACCGCAGAACACTAAAATTATGATCTATATGAACATTGAATTAGTAACTACCATTCTAGAAAACATGTTACCTTCACGTATTGATCACCATTATCAAATGTTAACACACCAATGCCACCTGGAGCAATTGGTGATCTTTCCTTTGATTTCTACAGAAGAAAATTATCATTAGGACATATAACCAAAAAAAATGTACCAAACAAAATCGTGCACTTGGTAGGCTCATACCTTAGCCTTTGCAACAGCCTTTTCCTTTGCCTTTTCAGCTGTTTTTTCCTTAGCTTTTGCAGCATTTTCCTTAGTCTTTTCAGCTCTTTGTTTTGTTTTTTCTGCTTGAACCCTTTCTTTCTCCATAGCTTTCAAACTTGCTACTTCTTTTCTTGCATTTGCATCACCTTCAGCAATCGGTTTCTTTCTCCTTACCTGCAGTGATATAAAACAAATCAACCATTGATATAAAATTTAGGTAAACAAATGAAGTTAATGCTAAAACAACAAGTAAATGGATACTCACAGGTGCCTCTGTTACAATAGGTTCCTTGCAAGTTTTCCTATTATGTCCAACTCCTTTGCAGTTTGTACAATGCATCTCCCTACCAATTCTGGAAACCTCACTTTTACCTTGTCTTTCATGGGATTCCTGGATCCTTTTCTTTTTAGGCCTTCCTGGCATTTTCCTATTAATCGGGGGGAGAATTACTTCATTGTTTGTCCTATCCCAAACCTTTTCACCATTGCAACAAGGAACTGGATACCTATAAGCTTTTTTAGCATACTCAGTAGTCAGGAAATGTGATACATAGTCATCTGGCTCCGCTCTCATATAATAGATTGCTGCAATGGCATGGCAGCATGGAATTCCACTCAATGCCCATAATCTACAACTACAATCCTTCGTACTCAAGTCCACAACATTTTGATCAGAGCCACATGAGATTTCAAAATTATTATCTCCATTGCTTTCACATGACCATTTACCTACAAGGTCTTTCTGCTCCTCAAGCTTCTTCCTAATTCTAGGTGGCACCACATCCTCTTCTACATTTAGTTGTTCCTTTCTTTTCCTCATCCTAACCATTAGGTATTTCCTTATGTCCTCCATCATATGCCATATATGTTTATGCCTTGCCTCCAACAATGTTCTATTAAAACATTCACACATATTATTCTCAACAGCATCACACACAGTCATAGTTTTAAAGAAAGCCCTAGACCAATACTTAGGATCTTGGTTTATAAGGTGGTCATGTGTTAAAGGAAAAACAACTTTGATTTCATCCATGACTGTGTAGAACTCACCTGGTGTACAAGTAGTGAAACATGGTGTAAAAATACAAGAATAAACAGTAATGTAACATATAAGCAATAAAAAGGTATACTCAAGTACATACCTGGTGTACAAGTCTTTGATGCCTTCCAGAAAAGCCCTCTTAGTTGTGCCCCACTATATTTCTTCCTAAAAATTTGCATAGACATGCCTTGCACAATTTTTGTGCTCTGCATAGGGTAATAATTTGTGAATGACAACATCAAGTCCCTTCTGCTGATCAGTAATTATAGTATAGTTAAGACCTTGTCCTATACCCAAGTCCTCCATCACATTTCCAAGAAACCAACCCCAACTATCTTTGTTTTCAACTTGTACAGCTGCCCAAGCAATGGGGAACATCTGATTGTTCCCATCTCTTCCCACTACTGTAAGTAATTCTCCTTTCACATACCCCTTAAAGAAAGCCCCATCTAGACTTATGACAGATCTACAACCTTCTCTCCAACCATTCTTTATTGAAGCCAAACACATATACATACATTTGAACCTAGGTGGTGACTCTGGAGTTGTTCTTGTGACACATATCTTGACAGTGCTGCCTGGATTCTTTTTCAACACCTCATTAGCATAATCCCACAATCTAGCATAATGTACCTGCAAATTAAAAGTAAAAGTTAATTAAAAGAACCTTAATTAAATAATAGTTAATTACAAAAAAAAGTTAATTAAACATGTGGTGTACCTCCAAATCATGCTCAACATTTCCTAAAGCTATCTTCTTAGCTTTGTATACTTGTGTGATGCTTACATATGTTTTATACTCCTTCTTTATATCATTCTTAATCTCCCTCAACTTCCATGTGGGATTCTCCAAGATTTTGTCATGATACAACTTAGCCCACCATGCTGAATTAGCAATCTTAATATGAAATTTCCTAGAACACTTATGTTTCTTCCTCATAGTTTTAATTTGAAAATTTTTCTCTGCTTGCATCTAGGTTGCCCATATCCCCCAAGGACAATCTGGAGCACATATAGCTTCCAGCAAATTCTTTGCACTCCTTAGAAATGTGATTGGTTTTCCCTATTTCATTGCATATGCTCTCAATAAGTCCTTCAGTTGGGCACAATCAGCAAATCTAAGCCCTTCCTCAGGCACAAAGGTAAATGGATCTCTGTTGGGATCCCACATAGGAAACTTAGGTATTTTTTTCTTTGGCTTTACCTTCTCAACCTCATCATCACTCTCATCTAGACTATCATTTCCATCATCAGCTGATCCATAGTCAGTCTCATAACCATTTTCTTCTGCCTTAACTATGTTTTGAGGTTTCGTGGTTAAGTCTTCAATGTCATCAGCATTATCAATGTCTTCATCAATGCATCCATCATCGTTGAAATAACTGAATTTTTGGTTGTTCGATCAAGTAAGGGAAACTCCATGGAATTCATAATTGTCTCAATCCCTGAACATCTTCCTCTTCTATTTTTTCTTCTTTCTTCTATTGGTTTTCCTAGCATTTTCACTTACTCTAATTGCATACAACTCATCATCAGAAACATCTGTAGAATTACAATCACTGTCACTGTCATCATCCATCTCCTTCTCATAGTTAAGCTCCTTCTCAACTTCGGCACTGATTTCTTCATCATCGTCATCATCTTCACTACTTTCTTGTTCTTCTGTCAGGTTATTTTCTTCACCATGTTCAGTATACATCTCAATACAACACCTACCACCATTCTGCTCACATAACTCTGCCATGTGTTTAGTATTATCATCATCAACCAAGATTCTGAGGTTGTTCTCCAGGGTCCTCCCACTAAGACAATAGTGCACCTTTGTAATGTTATTATACCCTAAACCATCAATATAATTCTTCACTCAAAATATGTCAGAGTCCTCGGGTTAATGTTGTAGATATAATCTGGTACTCTTCCACCATTCTTGTAATATAACAAAGGTTTACATTCAAAATAACCACCATATCTGACCTCAAACACAATCTCATCCACTGCATGACAAAATTAACAACATATTAAAGAACTATTAAAACCTTAATAGTCTGACATGTCAGAGTGTAATACTATGAGCCAAATACAATGTGTTTAGGTAATACAAGTGTAATACAATGTGTTTAGGTATACCATGTCAAAGTCTATTATAGCAATCTTAAGAGTGAGATTTCAACATCGATTTTTACTTTTGTAGATAGGTATAATCTTAGACAGAAAAAAAAAAACACCAAATTGACAACAATCTCATCCACCATGTAATGTTCCTCTTTAAAGAAATATTATACATAGAATTTCACAAATTTCTATTATTAAAACCTAGTTAAGAATACTACATACCAAACCCCCAAATTACTACTTAAATTAATAACCTAGTTTATTAGATAATACACAAGTAATAAACAACTTGGTCTGTAAATCCCCAAATTCCTAGCATCTAACCCTTATTAAAAATACTCCATAGCAAATCCCCAAATCAGTACTAATAAACAAGTATTTTATACTTACAATCCCATAATCTAGCACTGAAGTATACAAAGCCTAACCCTTTACCCCAAATCTAGCAATAAACTAACTACTAGTTACTTACTTGAAAGAAGATTCTTCTTTTACACACACAACAATTGTTCCACGCCAAATTGTTTCTTGAGATTCACCAATTCACCATAGATTTGTGTTGGGTTTGAAGAATTAGAGAGATAGAGAGAGATAGAGAGAGAGAGAGAGAGAGAGAGAGAGAGAGAGAGAGAGAGAGAGAGAGAGAGAGAGAGAGAGAAATGGTTAGTTAAAATTAGGGTTTGAAGAACTAGAGAGAAAGAGAGAGAGAGATTTAGGGTTCAATGTCGCTGAGAGAGAGAGATGGAAAAATATGATTTAGGGTTTCCCGGCTGGTGTTGTTTCCTATGAGAAAGATAACAAATAAAAAAAAAAATATACATATATATCTCTAACGGCGCGAACTTTGGGCGGGATTAATGGACGGTTTAGATGTAAACATGTGTCGACATGATCTGATGACACGTTCTAAAGTAGATGGGATGATTTTAGTTTTACAACTCAGCGTTTTATTTTATAAGAAAAAATACACATAGATAATTATTAGCCACGTCTGCAGTCCGTTAGCTAGTTTTAGACAGACTGTATAACGTGAATTTTTTTTCAAAGTACATTTATGTTTTGGCGTGATTTTTAGTACCTTGTATAAAGTGAAAAAAAAGTGAAAGTACGTTGTATTTTTTGATCATTTTACCATCTCAAGAAAGAATCGGTGTGGAACAATCTTGTTGTGTGTGTAAAAGAAAAATCTTCTTTCAAGTAAGTAATAATTAGTAGTTAGTTTAACACTAAAAGACGAAGACACAAAAGCTAGGGTTTGAAATTGAATTGGAGATTTAGTTAAAATAGGGAAGAAGGACCAATCATGTGAGAAACATGTGCCTCATTTGATGTGTTGGAAATGTTGTTTAATTTTTATTTTTAAAAAAAAAATACACGTAGATAATTATTGGCCACGTAAGCAGTCCGTTAGCTAGTTTTAGACAGATTGTATAATTTGAATTTTTTTTCAAAGTACATTGATATTTTGGCGTGATTTTTAGTACATTGTATAAAGTGAAAATTTTGTGAAAGTACGTTGTATTTTTTGATCATTTTACCCCACCGGAAAATATGAGATTTCATTTACAGATGCCATAAGTCTAACCTATACACAGGTGTGCATTTTGAGTTCTAAAGGTTAAATCCCCCGTTTTCGACCAATTTAAGCAAAAATATGTGGTGCTTTTCACTTAAACATAGGAAGCTCTAGATAAGAATATATAGACGAGTAATCTAAATTAATTTCTAATCAATTTCAAAACACTATATATGTGTTGGAAATACTGGTTATTTTTTCTGATTGATTGAATGCAAGCTATACATACCAGATAAGCCAATCTCGTCATGATACTTGAAGACTGCATATATACCGGTGATCCCCAGTAAAATTGCATGAAGGTGCATCACCATATGGAAAAGTAGAAAACAAACTCTGTACTTTCCGTTCTGCTGCAACCGTTCCGTACCCCATAATTGCTGTTCACAAGTAGACCATCATAACATAGTTACAATAATAAAATTCACAAGAAAATGAACTAAGCATGCACGCTATAGACCAGTTTTCCTTTATTACAGTGCACCATTACTTGGACATAGTGCAACATTGTAGAGATGAAAGGAAAGTGGCTCAGAGTCTTAGACTAATATTATGAAAGTAATACAGTATTTCATTTGAGTCCATCCATACCTTCTGCAGCGAAAAATATAAACCCGAAAAACATAAGAAATGTGTGCACCTGCATTGGGGGAAAAAAAGGAAACAGATTCATGACAATGGTAATAAACAACAACATGCACCTAGACCATCGGCTGCCAATCCAATTCTATATAAAAGTTAAACAATGCAAGAGTTATGTTGCTCACATTGAATATACGATCTTTGTTGTTGTCAGAATCTAGATCAATTCCTCCACGATAATGCAACAACCAGACGAGGATGAGAAGGATGGCTATGGCCCCAAATAAGTGCGCAATCATTGTAACACGTGAAGCCATAGGCCGAAAATGAGGCCTCTCTGTGTACATGGCTTGCCAGTTGTTGGTAGAAAGTATTAAGATCTGATCAGTGAAGGTAACAACAAGTTGTTGGAAGTACTTATATAGTTATATATATACTGGAAGTTCTGTTCTTGATCAGGATAAGTTTACTTGTTGGGTTTGGTATCTAAACTAGTGGACGTGTCAGCATTCCATCCATTAGGACAAACTGTATACTTCAGACAAAAGGATTGTTGTATGCCTAGTTCTTCTCTCATTGAGGTTTTTCTGTGAGAAAGATGGAGGATAAACTCGATCCTTTTTGGCATTATAGGATGTGCACAGATAGCCAGGAAGTATCTAGAGCCATTGATTTATCACCCAATTCAACCATCTACGCAATTGACAGCCGTTCGATTGATAAAGAGAAGAAATTCGCTACAGATAATGGCTTTTCTGACACCGTGAAGATCTATGGAAGCTATGATGAAGTTCTTAATGATTCCTTACGTGGATCCTGTGTATATGCCACTTCCAACAAGCTTGCGCGTACAATGGGTAGTCTTGGCTGCTGAGAAGAAAAAATACTTGCTTAGAGAGAAACCAACAGCTCTGAGTGTGGCTGACCATTATCTGATATTAGAGGAATGCAGATCAAATGGTGTACAATTCATGGATGGAACTATGTGGTTGCATCATCCGCCTAGAACAACCAAGATGAAAGAAATGCTTAAAGATACACGACTATTTGGTGCACTACAAATGGTAAGTAACTAAGTATACTTGATTAAAGCTCTGTGAACCTGCAAACTGGCATGATATTTGTCTCCCATCTATAAGTCACTGTTGTTAATATTTCTGTAGATTCACAGCACACCAACATTCTTAGAAACTGAGGAATTTTTCGAGGACAACATAAGAGTGAAGCCAGACCTAGATTCCCTTGGAGCACTAGGAGATGTGGGGTGGTACTGTATCGGAGCTATCTGGGCTATAGATTATAAGCTACCCAAAACTGTAACAGCACTGCCAGCTCTCAGCCGCAACCAAGAAGGTGTGGTTCTTCCTTCGATTGGGGTGAAGATGCCCAAGTAGCAACTTTATATTGTTCCTTCCTTTCCAATGTGTCCATGGACCTTGTTCTATATGGGACTAATGAATTTATTGATGTCAAAGACTTCTTCATCCCTTAGCAAGTGAACTCACTGTCATTTGATCTGACAGGATGGACTGCAAAGCCTGAGAAGGTTCAAGTTGCTGCAGAATTACCTCGAGAAGCTTTGATGATTCAAGAGTTTGCTATGTTAGTTGAACGTGTTAAGAAGTACGCGAAGGCCCCAGACGTTAAATGTCCAGAAATCAGTAGAAAAACTCAACTGGTTCTGGATGCTGTCGGTAAATCCATAGGACTTGGCTTTAAGCCTGTTCATTTATGATTTGTTGAACTAGGGTTGTAACAAACAGCTTGATAATAAACAATAGAGAGCAAATAATCTAAAGCAGAGAAGGAAGAAACCCTTAACTCATACAGATGTCTTAACCCTTAATCATACAGATGCCAGTATATATAATTCTATTAGAGCTTCAGTCAACTTTGAAACTTTATACCTGCTTCACCATATATACCTCCCAGGTTCCCATAGGCATGACGGGCATTTTCAAATCATATATTATTCTCTACTAGTTGGAATGGATTTAAGGACATGAAACTCGGAAAACCAAAGGGATAAATGAGGTAGGCTGGCTGGATTCATATTCTTTGAGACAAGATTTGGTGGAAGTTTCCTACTACAGGCTTGAACTCGTTATAGTGTCCATTTGTGAACTTGTGATTGTGTTTGTTCGTCTACCACTAAAACTCTCAATCTTACAGTAATATCTGAGCATACTTTGCTTTAATTTTTTGGTGTCAGCCTAGGGGTGAGCTGCAGGAATATTCGAACAAACTAAATGACTGCTGAATGCAAATTGGTTTTTTTAAGTTGAACTGAAATGTAACTGTAAGTACGTAGATCCCTACCGACAGTTGGCGAGCGAAGAGATGACGGAAGGCAAAACTAGAAACTACTCCCAAGACTAGAGGATAGGGAGTTGGAACTATCTAGAAGAGCACGTGAAGAAAGCGTGAGGTTAGCTGTAACGCATAGTGGAAGAATGAAAGGCCGCCAGAGGGCCATGTAAAGGAAGGACGACGGTAGGATGAATAAAGAGATCTTACGGACAAGGTTAAACGGTGGGCAGATAGTATAAAAACCTACCAAGAAACCCTAGAAAACAGGTAACATTAGACTGATTACTACTCTCTCTCTCTCTCTCTCTCTCTCTCTCTCTCTCTCTCTCTCTCTCTCCTCTCTCTCTCTCTCTCTCTCTCTCTCTCTCTCTCTCTCTCTCTCTCTCTCTCTCTCTCTCTCTCTCTCTCTCTCTCTCTCTCTCTTATATATATGATGTAGAACATGTCTAGGTTTCTATTTTTTATTACAAGTATTATTTAGAAGTCCAAGTAGTAGTAGAATTTGATTTCTAAGTTGTTATTTTCGTTTTTATTACTTAGAGTGTCTTTAGAAGTGTCTAGAAGACTTATTTTAAGTCCTAATAGGTTTAGGAAGTTGTCAAAAGGTAATACATACCTTAGGGAACAAGTAATTCAAGTTCTAGTAGGTTTCCTAGTTGTGTCAAGGGAGTTATCTATATAAAGAGCTCCAAAAACGAATTTCTTAGCGAAGATTGATGATTGAAGAGTTTATTATTTAGTTTATTGTCATTCAATTTAGTTTTTACTTCAAGTTCTTTATTTT
Source organism: Aquilegia kansuensis (assembly GCA_020826895.1). Classification (NCBI taxonomy): domain Eukaryota; kingdom Viridiplantae; phylum Streptophyta; class Magnoliopsida; order Ranunculales; family Ranunculaceae; genus Aquilegia; species Aquilegia kansuensis. The sequence goes on from CM037006.1 coordinate 12,458,992, forward strand.
CCGCAATTTACATTCAAGTTATTTAAATTTCAGCTTTTACTTATTGCAATTCCTTTCCGTTATTTCAATTCCTTGCAATCTTAATTCTTAGATTAAGTTTATTTTAGCTTCTGCTGCATCAATATATATATATATATATATATTAGGTTTACTTTCTATTCTAGTCGGAATCTGAACTAACTTGACCGTCGAAGCGTCTTCTGCTGGTAAAACCCAGTGGACTTTCAAGTACAATGGAGCAAAGGAGACACCGGGGATCCAGCCTTCTCCATCAGAGAAGCTCGCAAAAAACGAGCTTACAAATGGCGCTAGAAGGAGGGCTGGATCTCATATCTAGGTTTATTTATAAATCTAGATCTACGTTTGTTCATATCTTGCAGATTTGATCATATTTGTTAGGATTTGTTAAAGATTATGATTCCATATGCGTATATTGAGTTATTCTGTGGTTATTAGTTTTTTCATTTATGGTTAGTGTGAGCTTCACCTAACCAGTTGTATTTCAGGTATCTTTTTCAGGAGCCACTATTGCTGAAGGTGAGAAGAGATGGTGACTGCAACACGGTCAACTACCCTAGTTCAAGAAGGAACTTCAGCTTTCCAACCAGCAGTCATACCACCGCCTCAAACAGTGGATGAGGAGACGACGAGACTAAGAGAAGAGAACCAAAAGCTCAGGGAGGAGCTAGCGGCCAAGGAACAACTTATTCAGAACCAAGTTAACGATGAATAGAGGAATGAGTCTGAGGCAAGACATCAAGGGCGAAGGAATGTAACCAATGAGGTGGGAGTGGTTTCGGTGCAATCTCAAACAAACAATGAAGAGGATAAATCAATGGAAGAGGTGGAGATAGACTCTGAAACGTTACCGACACCAACAAAGTATGAAAGGCTTATCAATATGATTTCAAAACTTCAGGGGCAGGTGGCGGAACAGAACAAAGGAAGGAACGTGATGGTGACCCAAGACTTAGAGCGGTTGGGAAAACGGCCACCGGCGGAAAATTGTTATGCTTATGGATTTCCTAGCAAATTCCATTCACCAAAGTTCCGTGAGTATGACGGAACAGGTGACCCAGTCCAACATCTGAATCATTTCAAACAAAAGATGGTGGCTTTTGAAGCACCTCAGTATGACGAAGTTTGGTGCAGATTGTTTCCCAGCATTCTCAAGGATAACGCATCAGATTGGTATTTAAGTTTGGAGCCAGGAAGTATCAAAAGTTTCTCACAGTTGAGTGCTGCTTTTGTCACTCACTATATTCACCGAAAGAGGGAGGTATCAGATATCTCAAGTCGTCTGTTCGATGTTCACCAAGATAAGACGGAATCTTTGAGAAACTTTGTGACCAGGTTCAAGAATGAAGTCCTGAAAACAGAAGTGGAGTACCAGACAAGACTGCCATAGTAGCGTTCCAGAAGGGAATCCATGAGAGGTCACCGGCACATGATGCAATAGTAGGCAAACAAATAAGCACACTGGCGGAATTGTTTTCAAAAATCGAGAAGTACATTAGACTGGAAGAAATTGCAACAAGAAGGGAAGCCCGAGCTCCGCAGGTAACAGTCAATATAGTAAAAGAAAAAGGAAAGCAACCGGCAGAACCATCACGGAGGCCGAGCCCACCGAGAGACTTAGGTTATACAAGGAACAGAAGTGGAGGCACAGGGTCCGACAATAGGCCGAGATACGAAGATAACAGGGATAAAAGAGGGGAACCGCAAAGGTCACCGCCACGGAAGCCTACACTTCCAAAACCGTTGCCCCCACTGAATGCAACTCTAGAGCAGGTTTACTTGAAAATAAGAAACAAGAATTATTTTCGCGGTCCAACAAACAGGTGCAAGACACTAAGAGGTAAATCGTTCTGTGACTATCACCAAACCTATAACCATCCGACCAATGATTGTTACAATTTCCAAGAGTTTATATGGAGTTTGTTAGACACTGGGCATTTGAAGGAATTCGTGGTGGTGGAAGACAAGCAAAAACCCCAACCGCGAACCCTACAAGTGCACGGTACCATTAACATGATTCTTGAAGGTGCCAGAGAAACAGGGAATCAAGTGAGGAAGAGGATAAGGCAAGTGTTATAGATAGGTGAAGGCAATGGAAATAAAACTCCAACAGTCGCCATACCGGTGGAAAGAAATGGAAGAAGGATTCACCAGAACGAGCCAATTGCGTTCACCGATGAAGATCTAGAAGGAGTAGTCTTGCCTCACAGCGATCCGTTTGTGATAACTATCCTGATTGGGAATTGGAGTGTAACGAAAGTGTTGGTCGATTGTGGAAGTGATGTGGATATCTTATTCACTAGAGGACTCGATCAGATGAAGATGAGCAGAGATGCACTCATACATCTAGTAGCGGAAGTCTATGGGTTCAATGGAGGCTCTGTTCAAGCGCTAGGAGAAATCACCCTACCGGTCACTGCGGCAACAAGACCGTGATGTCAAGGTTTGTGGTAGTAGAAGCTCCCACAGAGTACAACGCCATCTTGGGGAGGGACTGGATTTACATGATGAAGGCAGTTCCGTCAAGCTATTATCAGAAGATCAGGTTCCCAACAGATGAAGGACAATTTGATATAAGGAGCAATCAGGTAGCTGCGAAGTCTTTGAAGTTGGCAACGGTTAAGGCTATGAGTCGGAACCCACATGGGGGCGACATAGCCTCCACTTCTCAATAGCAACCAAAGGATAGGGGTGACGGTCTACCAGAGGAGAAAGCCTCGAAAACCGTAGAACCTACGGAGCCCGTCAGCCTCTCGGACGTAGAAGGTCAGAACACTTACATTGGAACTCAGATGGACCCAACGGTAAAATCTGATCTTATACAGTTTTTGAAAAATAATCTAGATGTTTTTGCTTGGTCTATGAATGATATGACTGGAATAGATCAAAAAATATTTTGTCACAAGTTGAACATAGACCCAAACGTAAGGCCAGTAGCACAAAAGCCAAGGACTGTAAAACCGTCTCTCCAGGAACAAATTAGCACAGAAGTTGAAAGAATGTTGTCGGCCAGTATAGTGAAGGAAGTGCAGTATCCCAGATGGGTTTCCAACATAGTCGCGGTGCCCAAGAAGAACGGGAAGATCAGAGTATGCATTGATTTCACCAAACAAAGCCTGCCCAAAAGACAGATACGTCATGCCCAAAGTTGATGAACTGGTCGATCGAACTGTTGGTTATGGTCTCTTGTCTTTCATGGATGGTTATTCTGGATACAATCAGATATCGATGTTTGAAGGAGACCAAGCTGCAACTGCCTTCTACGCTGACAAGAAGACACTATGTTATACTAAAATGCCTTTTGGACTGAAGAATGCCGGTGCAACTTATCAAAGGTTAGTGGAATTCATGTTCGAAAGTCAGCTGAAGAAAACAATGGAAGTTTACATAGATGATATGCTGGTCAAGTCTATTCAACCTGAAAACCATTTGAAAGATCTGGAGGTCACGTTCGCAACACTACGGAAGTTCAACATGAAGTTAAACCCAGAGAAGTGTACTTTCGGAGTATCGTCCGGCAAGTTCTTGGGATACATAGTAACGAGAACTGGGCAGATCAGATACATAGTAACGAAGACAAGATTAGAGCTTTGCTAGACATGCCGTCACCGTCAACTCAAAAGCAGGTTAGCCGGTAGAATAACAGCACTGGGCAGATTCATCTCTCGTTCGACAGATAAGTGCAAGCCTATTCTTCAGCTACTTCGGCGAGGAACAAGGTTCAAATTGAATAGTGAATGTGAAGAAGCTTTTGTGACACTCAAGTCTTATCTTTCATGCCCACCGATATTGTCAAAGCCAACCCCTGGCGAAAGGTTGTTTCTATATCTTGCGGTTTCAGATGTCGCAGTGAGTGTGGTCCTCATACACCGTGAAGGAACCAACGAATCTCCAGTTTACTTCCTCAACAAGAAAATAACAGCTCCAGAATCAAGATATACAAGGATAGAAAAGCATGCATTGGCAATCTTGTTTGCTGCTCAACGATTACGACCATACTTTGGAGCCTACACCATGACAGTAGTAACCAATTTACCACTACGGCAGGCCATCTCCAAGATAGAAAAAGCAGGCAGAATGGAGAAGTGGGCAATGTCGTTGAGCAAGTTTGACCTTCAGTATGAACAAAAGAAAGCAGAAAAATCTCAGGTGTTGGCAGATTTCTTGGCGTATTTTCTAGTGGACGACAACTCCTGGGAATCCGACATGATGATTGACACAGAGCTCGACGTGATGACCCCGGTGGAAAATAATTGGCAAAATATTCAAGGGTGGAGATTGTTCACAGATGGTTCCGTAAGCAAAGATGGTGCAGCAATTGGAATAGTGATCGTTACTCCAGAGGACCAGAAATTGAGATAGCAGAGAAGCTTGGGTTCCCAGCAACAAATAACGAGACAGAGTATGAAGCAATTCTCACGGGGCTATCCATGGTTCACGGAATGGGAGTTAGAGAGCTAACGGTGTTCACCGATTCCAAGTTGGTAGTTGAGCACTATAATGGAGGGTACAAAGCACTAACAGGGAAGATGTCGAAGTATTTGGAAGCGCTTAAGGAAAACATATCATCATTTTCAAAGGTGGACCTGATGCATGTATTCAGAGGAGAGAATAGACACGCATACGCTCTTGCTTACCTGGCCGCCACTATGGGGGGAAGTGTCACTAAGACAATTTCAATCTCACAGCAAGACCATTCCATGATAGAAGCAAAAAAGAAGATCAATCAGGTAACGACAGACTTGGGGGCGAGTTGGATGTCACCAATCGTCAAGTATTTACAAGATGGGAGCCTACCAGATGAAAAGATACAAGCCAGGTCAGTAGTAAAGAAGTCAAAACGATATGCACTCCTTGATGGTAACTTGTACAGAAGGTCTCTAGGTGGCCCATTACTAAGATGTGTCCATCCTTCAATGGTAGACACAATCCTGGCGGAGGTTCTTAGTGGAAGTTGTGGAAATCATTCACCAGGAAGAGCAATGGCACATAGACTAATGGTACACAGACACTACTGGCCTAAGATGTATCAAGATTGTTGCAGTTACCCAAAGAAATGTCACGGCTGTCAGATCCACGGAAGACTAATTCACACTCCAGCGGAAAGCTTGCATTACATAACTAATCCCTGGCCATTCTCAATATGAGGAATAGATATCGTAGGCAAGCTAGCAAAGTCTCACGGAAGGGAGTATCTCATCGTAGCCACCGATTATTTGACAAAGTGGGTCGAGGCAAAACCTTTAAGAAATGTCAAGGAGGAACAAGTCAAATACTTCATGTGGACCAACATCATCTGTAGATTTGGTCTGCCGAGAGCTATAGTAATGGATAACGGCACACAGTTCAAGGGTGACAAAGTGAAGAATTTCCTAATCAGCTATAAGATCAAACGACTGTTCTCTGCACCATACTACCCCCAGGGTAACGGTCAGGCGGAAGCTTCAAACAAAGCAATATTGGAAGTGTTAAAGAAAAAACTGGAAGATAGAAAAGAGAAGTGGTATGAGTAGCTTTGGGAAGTCCTTTGGGCTTACAGGACTACGCCAAGAAGATCAACGGGAGCTACCCCTTTCTCACTGACATACGGAATGGAGGCCGTCATACCCCAGAAGATGCTAGTGAGTACTGTTAAAGAAAAGATAGTGGATCTTGGACTCAACAATGAGGTGATTGAACGTGACATTATCTTGGCTAACGAAGTTCGAGAAAAGGCACAAATCAGGTTGAAAAACTATCACCGCCAGATTAATTCAAGGAGCCTACAACAAAAGAGTCAAACCAAGATCACTAATACCAGGCGACATGGTGCTGCGAAAGCAATATCCTGAGCCAGCAAATTTGGACCCTAACTGGGAAGGTCCTTACCTAGTGGATTAGGTGGGAACTAATGGTGCCTACTACCTATCAACCCTTAGTGGAGAGCAAGTGGATAAGCTGTGGAACATTTCAAATTTAAAGAAGTACTATGTTTAATGCATCACCATGTTATGTTGAATGAATCAAACTTTTGACTGTCTTTAAATCAGTGTAAGCTATGTTCTTAAAATATAAAATGTGAGTAATCTTTTGATCTATTTTGTTTCGATGTCAATTGGAGTAACTCTTGTTGCTAGCCTCTATTAGTAAAACAATAGTAGAAACCTTGGCATTGACCAGGCTAAAAGGTACCGCCAGGATGCCCAAAGTGGATGCCCAAGGTTAAGACTTGGGGGCGAGTAGAATGGCAGAGGGTTAGGTCTAGCAAACCGCCAACATCACGTTGGCAGCCCTTGCAAACCTACTTACCCCTCACGGGAATTGAAATAGACCAATTCCGTGGGATACCTCTCGGGAGAAGGGCATAAATGCCAAGGCAACAACATGGGTACCTGGCAAGACTGTGTGACGACACAGTCTCGGCCAAGTAAGCCTAAAGTTAGTTGCAGACCCAATGGAGAGCATATTAGGCATGGCAATTTATCCGTTGCTAAGAGCTTAGAGTAATGCAAGGCTAGTGTAGAAATACAGAAAAATGCGCAAAAGTAGATACAGAAGAATAAAAGCAAGACATTATGCAAAGCGTTTAACAAAATGTACTTAAAATTACATCACCAGCAAATAAACAGTACTCAAACAATTTTTTGCCTCACGGCTGAGACAACAGTCAAAATAATCTTCAGATAAGGGATTCTTGGCGGGGGATTCAACCGCCACATCAGCGGGAGGTGGAGAAAGCCCACTGGAAGATCGGCTAGCCTTACCGAGAATGGCCTTTTTCTCTGCAACCTTCTGCTTAAGCTGAGCTGTTGCCATCATACGGATGTCTGCTTCACTACGGTTCCTTACCTCCTCATACAGAGTCTTCAGATCACGAATCTCAGCGCTAAGTGAGTCCCTTACCTCCGTCACATTCGCGTTCAGATCTTCAGCATGTTTCTTGCGTTGAGAATCCAACTGTGACACATAGAAGGTCTCTTGCTCACGGAGTTTCCTCTGGTACTCCGTGACATCAAACTCGTAGCTAACAGCCTGCGCAGAAAGAGCTTCCTTCATAGCTTCGGAATGTAAGGAATCTCGTGTGGCAAGATCAACCCTCAACTTCTCTAATTCAGCCTCTAAAATTGGGATCTTATCATAGGCAACCGCGAGCTCCGCAGCGGTTCAGCCCAAATCTCGATTAACTTTTCAAACTTAGCCAGCTCAGCTTCGAGCTTGGCCTTCTCACTAACAAGGCTGCGGTTGTACTTCAAAAGACCAACGTGATCGCCCGACGTCCTAGTACTCAAACTGTTAACGATTGACAGAGCTTTGTAGTACTCAAAGTTGACCTGCTCAGAAGTAAGGCTCTCCATCCACCTGTGATCCTCAGGCAAAACAGTGCCGTCAATCATAGCAAAACTAACGTTCACGTCTTTAAAAGTAGAATCCTTGACGGTCACCACTTTGCCTTCCTTCCCCAGGGAATAAAAACCAACAAAAGGAGACGAAGACTTCGAAGAACCAGAAGCCGCCACCTTGCTGGAACAGGCCTTGGAAGGAGGCTTCACTGGATTAGGCTCACGGACAGAAGCGGGAGGTTGTTTAGACTTTGATGGGACAGTCAGAAAACCCAATTGGGTTATTATATTGCCTTCAGAATCCTTAGTGGGAGGCACCATATTGAGATGGGTAGCGGTACAAAACTCCACACAGTCAGGGTCAAACCCTTCACCAAACGCCTGAGGAGAACAGTCATCACTGTGTTTCCTTTTCTTTTGCGAGGCACTGTCAAGACCACCTTCAGTAGTAGGAGGAATACCACCACAAGCTTTCGAGCCAATACCAACTCCGGGTGTTTGCTCGGACGAGAAGCTGGTTTCCAATCCGTCAGGGTCAGAAAAATCCCCCTCGCTTAGAACTTCAACATCGGAGTCATTTAGTTCGTCCATTCGCCTGTGAACGTGACCACGACGGACGTAATAAGGAGCTTTAGTCTGAGGTTTCAGATTGTCTTCGAAAAAGTCACCTTCACTGGCTTCAGCAATGCCCTCAGGCTCTCCTTGAACAGACTGAAATGGAGGAAGTTCACAAACGTGAGTATCACGAGAAACAATTAGAAATGAGCGTGAAGCAGTTGCCTGAATGTCATCAGTAGGTTTAGAAACGTTAACCTTGGCGGTTTTTCCTTTGGACTTGCACGTAGGACCAGAGCTCTGTGGAGACTGGAGCTGTGATAGCGGACGGGAAGGTCCTAAAGACTTTACCTTCTTCTTAGGCAGCGTTTCTTCTTCAGAAGGCTTACCAAGAGGCTTCCCAGTGCGAGGGTCTCTTCTGAGATAATTATCAGCGGTGGGCGAATTTCTTGGAACACAGACTGGAAGAACCGTGTTACCAATATCCCCCAAATTGTCTAGAAACTCGTTACCGTTAACCTGAGCTTTGGTTATGCGATTTAAGTCTTCCCAATTCAGCTCATCACCTTCTCCGAGTATTACGTCAACATGAGTTGAAAAATGTTTAAACTTAGTGTGACCGTCACCATCGATTTTTGGAAAAAAGTAGGGCGAAAGGGTCAGTAAGGAGTGGCAGCTCAAATAACCAATCAATGAAAGTAAAATGCTTACCACCATAATTGAAAGTCCAGTTCTCCAAGGGGTTAGTAATACCTTCACCTTTACCTCCAAACGAACCACTGACAATAATAGGGAAGTCGGCCCACGGTTTGTCACTGCTTACCATATTCTGAATGATACCATTCCTACCATTCCGGTGCACAAAGTGGTAATATCCAATACCAACTTTATCTCTGTTTTTCCTAAGGGTAAAGGTCTGACGAATGGTCAAGAGGTCAATCGGATAACCCTGCCGGTTTAGTTCGTTATATGCTCTCATCACCCTCAAAAAGTTAGCGTGACCTTGACCGGGAGGAATTTGGTAAAAATTTAAAATATCACGGTCTAGAGAGGTCAGAGGGAAACACAAACCAACAAATATTTGGTGTGTTGTAACCATGATGGTACCTTCCTCTTCCCCACCGTGATGGGCATATCTCAAGCATTCCCTAAAGTGAGTTAAAGTCACACAAGGTGGGATTTTATAAAGATTACGTAGATGTTCTAACCATGGCCTATACTTATAAGTTTCAGGTTCGAAGTAGTCTAAGAAATAAAGGGTACCACCGTCACTACTAGCGGCAGTGGTTAAAGGAGTCGTTACCTCCTCGGTTTTATTTATCAATTTTCTTTTCTTCTTCTGAAACTTATCTCCGGCCATTTTCCGACGATGAAAATTCAAGTATGAGATCTATGGAAACCACCCAAACACTAAACAATATGCTCGTAGAAAAAGATCAAAGAAAATGATGTCGGAAATTGAATAACCTAAGTTCTTTAGGAGAAAACCAGTAACCCAAGGCAAGTGCTAGTAGATAAAATTAACTTAAAAATTCAAAGCTAAGAGTCAGAAAAGAAACCAACCTGATTGGAGGAGGAACATCGACTAGAGGAAGCCGGAGGTGAGATCGATTGTAGACCAAAAGAAGATTGGAGAAGAACAAGTAGACGAAAACAAGCAAAATAGAAAAGCACACAGAGATGGAAGAGCAAATGGAGAAGAAGAAGAAATGAAGAAGATATTTAAAGGTCTGTAGTGAACGGTTAACAACAAGATATTGGGAAGAGAGAAAACCAACGTGATAAGACGTGCCTAAAAACCGAAGTATAGCGCGGTAAGTAAGCATAATTACACCTTGAAAGGTGAGAAAATCACGTGCACTACAACCACTTGGAAAGAGACACGTGGATTCACACACTAATACAATCAACTTAACCATCGCACGTGATGTGCACAACCTCGGCACGTGAAAACATTTTCAGCGGGAAAAAGTTTTCCAACGAAATTTGAAAACGCAAAAGTGTGCGGGAAAACGAAAAACATTCAAATTTTTTATTCCGTCATTGTATAGCGTTATCTGGGTTTTTCTCTGGTCTGCAATCCGAGAAAAAGTAACCGACTCACTCACGGATGACAACCAGAGAGGGGCGATGTAAGTATGTAGATCCCTACCGACAGTTGGCGAGCGAAGAGATGACGGAAGGTAAAACTAGAAACTACTCCCAAGACTAGGGGATAGGGAGTTGGAACTATCTAGAAAGCACGTGAAGAAAGCGTGAGGTTAGCTGTAACGCATAGTGGAAGAATGAAAGGCCGCCAGAGGGCAACGTAAAGAAGGACGTCGGTAGGATGAATAAAGAAATCTTACGGACAGGGTTAAACGGTGGGCAGGTAATATAAAAACCTACCAAGAAACCTTAAAAAGCAGGTAACATTAGACTGATTACTATTCTCTCTCTCTCTCTCTCTCTCTCTCTCTCTCTCTCTCTCTCTCTCTCTATCTATCTATATATATATATATATATATATATATATTATGTTTACGTTCTATTCTAGTCGGAATCTGAACTAATTAACTTGACCGTATATATATATATATATATTATGTTTACTTTCTATTCTAGTCGGAATCTGAACTAATTAACTTGACCGTCGGAGCGTCTTCCGCTGGTAAAACCCAGTGGACTTTCAGGTACAATGGAGCAAAGGAGACACCGAGGATCCAACCTTCTCCAGCAGAGAAGCTCGCAGAAAACGAGCTTACAAATGGAGCTAGAAGGAGGGTTGGATCTCAGATCAAGGTTTATTTATAAATCTAGATCTATGGTTTGTTCATATCTTGCAGATTTGATCATATTTGTTAGGATTTGTTAAAGATTATGATTCCATATGCGTATATTGAGTTATTCTGTTGTTATTAGTTTTTTCATTTATGGTTAGTGTGAGCTTCACCTAACCAGTTGATTTTCAGGTATCTTTTTCAGGAGCCACTATTGCTGAAGGTTAGAAGAGATGGTGACTGCAACACGGTCAACTACCCTAGTTCCAGAAGGAACTTCAGCTTTCCCACCAGCAGTCATACTACAGCCTTAAACAGTGGATGAGGGGACGTCGAGACTAAGCGAAGAGAACCAAAAGCCCAGGGAGGAGCTAGCGGCCAAGGAACAGCTTATTCAGAACCATGTTAACGATGAACAGAGGAATGAGTCTGAGCCAAGAGGTCAAGGGCGAAGGAATGTAACCAATGAGGTTGGAGCGGTTTCGGTGCAATCTCAAACAAACAATGAAGAGGATAAATCAATGGAAGAGGTAGAGATAGACTCTGAAACGTTACGGGTACCAACAAAGTATGAAAGACTTTTCAATATGATTTCAAAACTTCAGGGGCAGGTGACGGAACAGAACAAAGGAAGGAACGTGATGGTGACCCAAGACTTAGAGCGGTTGGGAAAGCGGCCACTAGTGGAAAATTGTTATGCTTATGGATTTCCCAGCAAATTCTATTCACCAAAGTTCCATGAGTATGACGGAACAGGTGACCCAGTCCAACATCTGAATCATTTCAAACAGAAGATGGCGGCTTTTGAAGCACCTTAGTATGACGGAGTTTGGTGCAGATTGTTTCCCAACAGTCTCAAGGATAACGCATCAGATTGGTATTTAAGTTTGGAGCCAGGAAGTATCGAAAGTTTCTCACAGTTGAGTGTTGCTTTTGTCACTCACTACATTCACCAAAAGAGGGAGGTATCAGATATCTCAAGTCTGTTCGACGTTCACCAAGACAAGACAAAATCTTTGAGAAACTTTGTGACTAGGTTCAAGAATGAAGTCCTGAAAACAAAAGGTTGAGTACCAGACAAGGCTGCCATAGTAGCAATCCAGAAGGGAATCCATGAGAGGTCACCGACAGATGATGCAATAGTAGGCAAGCAAATAAGCACACTGGCGGAATTGTTTTCAAAAACCGAGAAGTACATTAGACTGGAAGACATTGCAGCAAGAAGGGAAGCCCGAGCTCCGCAGATAACAATCAATATAGTAAAAGAAAAAGGAAAGCAACCGACAGAACTATTGTTGGTTTTTTTTTTGGAAATGGAGAAGAAAGGGAAGTAGTTCGTTCAGGAACGTACGTACGTAGTTAGGGCGTACGTACATCCTGCATCACAGACAACTTCCAGATAGTAGAACGTACGTACGGACGTTCGTATGCACGTACGTTCAGAAGTAGTTCGTTCAGGAACGTACGTACGTAGTTAGGGCGTACGTACGTCCTGCATCACAGACTACTCCCAGACGGTAGGACGTACGTACGAACGTTCGTATGCACGTACGTCCTCATTGCTTTCTGCCATATGGGCCCATGTTCAAGCCCATTTCGTGTTCTATTGTAAGGCTATGTTATAAAGCCAATTAGAAGAGGAAAAAACCCTAAGCTAGAAGTGAGAGAGATTGTGAGAAGCCATTAAAGAGTTTGAGAACTTTTGTGAGGAAGAAGACTTCGGTTTCTTCGTGAGGGCTTGCACAACTGTCTCTATAAGAAAAGCATCATCCTTTCTCCCCGTGGACGTAGGCATATTGCTGAACCACGTATATCTTGTGTCTTGTATGCTTGCTTGTTTGATTTTGTCGTTTATTTTATTTCATACACTAGTTCAATCATCGTTAGTTGTGTATTAAGTTTCTGCTGCGCACAACAAGTGGCATCAAAGCTTCAGTTAGATCTTGAGTGTCTTGAAGGTGTTTGAAGAAATTCCGCAGTGAGTTTCTTAATTGTGTTCAAGTCCGTGGTTCTACCTTTTGTTCGTGGGTTGTATAGAAGGTGTTTGTTGAAATTTTAGTGTGAATTTCAGATTTGTTTACCTTTGACTGGTGATTGTTTAGTGCATGAAAGTTGGTGGAAAGATGGCAAAAGAATCGAATTTGAAGGATTCGAAAGGGGAAATCAAGACAATGGTTTTCCATCAAGCAAAGATTGATGTAGAGAAGTTTACCGACACCAATAACTTTGGTATGTGGAGGTGTGAGGTAATGGATGCTCTATGTCAACAAGACCTAGAAGATGTTCTGGAGGATAAGCCAGAAGGTATGGAAGAGAAGGATTGGAAGAAGATGAACAAACGAGCTTGTGGAATCATAAGATCGTGTTTGGCTCAAGACATTAAATACCTTGTGATGAATGATACTTCTGCAAAGAAGATTTGGCGAAAATTGGAGGAGAAGTACTTGACAAAGACTATCCACAATAAAAACTATCTACTTCGAAAGTTTTATCGAATAGATATGAGAAAAGGTATTTCAATGGCGGAGCATCTTAATGATTTTACCAAGGTAATTGCCGAATTGGTAAATCTAGGAGCAGATGTAAGTGATGAAAGCAAGGCAGTGTGTCTCCTAAATTCGTTACCTGACGAATATGAACACTTGGCTATCACACTTACATATGGGAAAGATAAGTTGGTGTATAGTGAGATTTCTGCAGCATTGGTAAATCATGCGTGTATGAAGAAGGACAAAGAAGAGTCCAAAAGCTCAACACCGGAGGTCTTAGTGGCAAGGGGAATGTTCAAAGCCGAAGAGGAGGTCTCTAGCAAAAGATGAATGTTCTTTTTGTCATGAGAAGGGCATTGGAAGAAAGATTGTCTTCAAGCCAAGGCAAGGGACAAGAAGAATAACTCTGAGGTAAATATTGCACATAATATTAGAGATGAAGATGATGGTTCTGATTACTCTTTATTTGTTTCATCCATTGATTGCTCCACTAGTGCAAACGAGTGGATATTAGATTCGGCTGGTACTTATCATGTGTGTCCCATAAGGGAATGGTTTTCTAGCTTTAAAAAGCTAGATAATGGTGCAGTAGTGATGGGGAATGATCAACCTTGTCATGTATTGGGGATAGGTACTACTCCCTCCGTCCCAAATTATAAGTACCTTTTGAAATATTCTACTTATTAAGGAAACATCATTTATTGCTTGTCTACTAACTCTATTTTCTAATTTACCCCTATTTAATACTAATTACAATGTCTAACTTTTCATTAGAATAATTACTCTAGTCTCAAAGCAAGGGTAGTATAGACAAATGAACCATTTAACTTAATTAATATGTGTTGAAAAGTCAAAAGGGACATATATTTTGGGACAATTTAAAATGGAATAAGGTACTTATAATTTGAGACATAGGGAGTATTCGATTGAAGATGTTTGATGGAAAGATAAGAGAGCTGAGAAATGTAAGATATGTTCCTGATTTGAAAAAGAACATTATTTCACTTGGTACTTTAGAAGCCAAAGGTTACAAGGTAGTAGCTCAAAATGGTGTTCTAAAGGTTATGGTTGGTGCAATGGTATTACTAAAGGGTACTCGACGAAGTAACTTGTACTTCTTGCAGGGTAGTACAGTTACATGTGATGTGGCCATGTCAGAGGCTACAACGAAGTTTACTAGAGAGACTATCAAATTGTTGCATATGCGGTTGACGCATAAATGTGAAAAATCTTTGCAGACAATGACGGAGCAAAAGTTTTTCATGGGTGCTATCGCCTGCAAGTTAGAGTTCGGTGAGCATTGTGATCTGAGTAAACAGACAAGAGCGAAGTTTGGCACAACTATCCATTGTATGAGTGGAGTTCTTGATTATGTTCACATGAATGTCTGGAGACCTACCAAGTACACAGCTTGGAGAGGTAAGTCTTATTTTGTGTCTTTAGTTGATGAGTTTTCTAGGCGTGCGTGGGTGTACATCATGAAGCATAATGATGAAGTCCTAGAAATATTGAAGTGGAAGAAGCTAGTTGATGCCCGAAATGACACAAAGATCATGGTATTGTGCTTAGATAATAGCATAGAGTACAAAGATGATCCGGTCTTGCAAGTATGTCAGACTGAGGGTATTGAGCGTCACTTCACTGTGAGAAAGACACTGCAACAGAATAGGGTGGCAGAACACATGTTGTCTATGGCTGGATTAGGCAAAGTGTTTCAGGTTGAGACATGTCATTTTATTAACAGGTTGCCTTTGATTGTGATAAGTGGTAAAACTCTTATGGAGGTTTCTATGTTGAAGCCTGAGAGTTCTCAGCAAGTGGAGAACAAGACCAAAGAGGTTTTGCAGTGGGTGGAGATTTGCATATCTCCATATGTTCCAGTGGGTTCTGTATCTAATGTGAAAACTCTTGTAAGGGTTTTGGGTGTTTCAAATTCTGATGACATGACAGATGATGAGACGATTGGAGATGTAGAAAATGGTGATCCTATTGATGAGGGTCCAATTGCAACTAGATTACCTAAGAAGGAAGAAGAATCTCCAGGTAAAGATGTGCACTTGAAGATAAACGTTTGCATCCTTATGGCTTTGGTAGTGCGATCTGATTTTGTATTAGCTCTGTTTGATGTGAAAACGGTTGTTTTACATGGTGAGCTAGATGAGGAGATTTATATGTCTCAGCCTAGTGGTTTTGGAGTTGCAGAGTATGATGAGTTGGTTTGTTTCAAACCATATATTTCACGAGTAGTGGGCATTGTAGGTACATACATGCATGATCCTGGTGTGAGACATTGGGAAGTTGTGAAATGGATGTTCTACTACATTTAAGGTAGTGTGGAGGTTGGTTTGTTAGTTCAACATGGAAGGACTTTGAGTCTGAGGTGTGTTGGTTATGTGGATGTTGAGTATGATTGTCACTTAGATAGACATTGGTCTACTCTTGGATATGTGTTTACATTAGCAGTGAGATCTATCAGCAGGTGGTGCAGCCGTTTTGGTCCTTCGGGACATGTGTTGGAGATTGGGACTTGTTTTGTTCTTGGTGTCGGCTTAGATTTATTGAATCTTCACCGAGGTGGAGAATTGTTGGTTTTTTTTTGGAAATGGAGAAGAGAGGGAAGTAGTTCGTTCAGGAACGTACGTACGTAGTTAGGGCGTACGTACGTCCTGCATCATAGACAACTTCCAGATAGTAGAACGTACGTACGGACGTTCGTATGCACGTACGTTCAGAAGTAGTTCGTTTAGGAACGTACGTACGTAGTTAGGGCGTACGTACGTCCTGCATCACAGACTACTCCCAGATGGTAGGACGTACGTACGTACGGACGTTCGTATGCACGTATGTCGTCATTGCTTTCTGCCATATGGGCCCATGTTCAAGCCCATTTCGTGTTCTATTGTAAGGCTATGTTATAAAGCCAATTTGAAGAGGAAAAAACCTAAGCTAGAAGTGAGAGAGATTGTGAGAAGCCTTTAGAGAGTTTGAGAACTTTTGTGAGGAAGAAGACTTCGGTTTCTTCTTGAGGGCTTGTACAATTGTCTCTATAAGAAAAGCATCATCCTTTCTCCCCGTGGACGTAGGCATATTGCTGAACCACGTATATCTTGTGTCTTGTATGGTTGCTTGTTTGATTTTGTCGTTTTATTTTATTTCATACACTAGTTCAATCATCGTTAGTTGTGTATTAAGTTTCCGCTGCGCACAACAACCATCACGGAGGTCGAGCCCACCGAGAGACTCAGGTTATACAAGGAACATAAGTGGAGGCAGAGGGTCCGACAATAGGCCGAGATACGAAGATAACAGGGAGAAAAGACGGGAACCGCAAAGGTCACTGCCACGGAAGCCTACACCTCCAAAATCGTTGCCCCCACTGAATGCAACTCTAGAGCATGTTTACTTGAAAATAAGAAACATGAAGTATTTTCGCGGTCCAACAAACAGATGCAAGACACTAAGAGGTAAACCGTTCTGTGACTATCACCAAACCTATAACCATCCGACCAATGATTGTTACAATTTTCAAGAGTTTATATGGAGTTTGTTAGACACTGGGCATTTGAAGGAATTCGTGGAAAACAAGCTCTCCTTCTCTGTTGTTCTCTTCTCTCTCCATTCCTCGCCATTCTTCTACGAACATGATTTAATCCTAAAGAAATATGATAATAAATTAAGAATAATATGTGTTTCAGTATTTTGGATTAGACACTTGATAAATTGAATTATTTTAATTATTGTATTAACTTTGCTTCAATGAATCTACTTTTACATAAATCAATTGATTCAAAATTCAATTTATGTTATACCAATTTTCGGTTTTCTTTTTTCTCGATTTTTCTTGATTTTTATTTGTCAATTTATTTCTTAAACAAACTTTAGGTAGAAGGATGAATTAGATTTATAAATTTAAACAACTTTTGATTTTGGTTTTTTTTTTTTATTGAAATTAGGGAAGAAGAAGATCAGAAAAAAAAAACATTAAAGAAGAGAGAGAAAAAAATGTGTACCACCCCAAAATCCGACCCATATCCCAATAAGACCTGAATCGAATCTCGAGGCATTAACATCAACACCATGGGCAATTCGTCATTTCTACTCTATTAATCATAACAAAAATCCATGAAAGTCTGGTGTTGAATCCATCATTTGATTAAATAGCAATCATCACAAATCCGCAAAAACACACTTTCATATTTTATATATATAGAAAAACATACTCTATACATCACAAGATTCTGATAATACATATATAAGACTGTTTTCGAGTGTGATATCTACGTATATACATATAAACAGACCTGTCAAAAAGTTACAACCCTGGACTACACTCTATCTCACATCAGACAAATGTAGTGATCATCTCTGTCATCGTCTGCTGCAACAACAGGCTCCTCAACAACAGGCTCAACTGAAAAGGGTAATGTAGGGTGAGCATAATCCACTTGCTCAGTAGAAACCCACATTCTCAATATATTACCCAACCATGACGATAAATCACGCTAACAGTTTAAATATGCAAGTTTAAATAAGAACTGTAAAGATAATAAATATAATGTAAAGTATTTTCTACTATAAGTAATAACTAATATACAAGCAATCATACAATAGGTCGGGTACCTGTATCCTATTAGAGTGGTGAGGGTACGACTGGAACTCAGCCCCAGTCCCAGGCAAATTCTTGGTTCAGTACTTACCAGTGTGAACCTCCACCATTATTCCTGATTCACGGTCGGGTGATTACCGTTTTGTGCACCAACCCTCTTTTAGGGCTCAGGTGGGCCCTTTGACCACGACGTTCCAGAGGGAGAATCACCTATCACGGTGGTCAACCGTTTGACGACTGCAGACTGCACAGGATCCTGACACACGTCCAGGAGTGGACTACCTCTCACTCCCCGCGTCTAACCTCCTCGAGGTAAAATGTATCCCCACAACACACTAACCATCCACAGCAAATACCACTAAATGCATGGCAATCCAGGAAGGTATAAGAGGAATTCCCGGAAACATCTGACAATGTTCGCCTTTAGAAAGTGCCCATTCACCGTCTAAAGGTGAACACTGCATATGTAATCCTAGAAAGAACTGTCATCTCTAGAATATGACAACAATTCCTTCTTTGTAGGAATTCACAGATCCCTTGCCAAACCGCCTCGTGATACAATATATATGATATATATAGTGTGTCTTTTAATAATAATTTATTTATTCTGGTATGTGTGACGAGTCCCTGAATTTATTAACCATCAAACCAGTCCCCTATTCACGACTACCCTACCCGGGCCAAAGCCGAAGAGACTATCCCCTATTCATGGCTACCCTACCCGGGCCAAAGCCAAAGGGATTATAATCCGATCTGTAATAATATGTTCGTGTAAGCACCCAGATCATATTCCCAATTCAGGAACCTCACACCATATCAACATACAATTGGGATCTCACATCCCACATACAAAATCCATCTCCCTTTTCCCATCTTGGAAAAGAGATGCAATAAAAACTTCGATAGCTTTTCCATTTATAAAACCATTTTAATATACATATACTGCTTTAATAACTCCAATATAAAACATGATATCTGTAACTAATCACTTTAATAAAAGCTACAATCGTAAAACCGCGAGTACTATATATATTCCAACCAAAATCATGCATGCATTTTCTTTTCATCACTATATCGATAATATTGTAACATTTAAAACATGAACCATGAAGATAATATAGAGGAAATGTAAGTCCCTACCTCGGCTCGCTCCCGCGTCACCTCTAATCGCAAGCTTACTACTATTTCCAAAAACCTATAAACGGAAGCGAAATATAATTATAATCTATATAGAAAATTATTATATATTTTTCTATTTGTGCGCGTCTCGTGTTTCTAATAGGTTTTGATGTAATAACCGATATGCATCCATACCTTATTAATAACCGTATCGGCAGTAAAGTTTTATAGAACTAATACTTAGAAATGGAATGGATCAAAATACCGACATTTTGCTATCCTTTGTATCACCTAATGTTACCTTTATAAAACCCAAAGTTACAGCCAGTTTGGAGATTCGAAATTCAGCGATATGTATTCAGTTCATAGGTGTTCAAAGTTCAATCTAAAAGCATGAAAACTACTTAAAAGTACCAAGGACAGACCATTATAAGTAGCTGGCCGATTTCTTCTATTGTTTGTCGATATTCTTCTCTTCTAGTGTTAAACATGAAACTACCCAAGCTATTTAAAGGGCTTGCTAGTCTATGTTCTAGTCAACATCTAATTAGTGTATAATCTAAGTGTGTGAGCTTGTTTTAACTAAAACTAATGGAAGGACACATACCTTACAGTTACAGCTGAATCTTTCAACTTCTACTTGTTCTCTTACTTCCAAAGTCAACCTGTAGATTAGTTTGTTTAAGGTTAATCTATGGTGGCAGATGTCTGATTTCCTTCACTCTTGGTTCCCTTTCCTTTAGTTGTTCTTCCTTTTTCTAAGCCAACTCATACCCAGTTTATAAACTTCCCATCATTTAACTTAGATCTCTTTATAGAGAGACAGATGTTTGTTTGAAAAATAAAAACTAAATAGAGAAGAACTAGCTTGTTAAAACGACCAACTCCCTTTTCTTTTTCTTCAAACCTTAACTGGTTTCTCAGTTGTTTCACACACACTATTCAGGGATTAGGGACAGCTGCTGGCCATGCCTAGTATGAGGTGTAATCTCCTAATTCAATCTTATCTAATAAGATAGAACTAATTGGGCGTTAGTAGGAGTAACCTAGTTAAATTACCCCCCATTGCAAATTCTTCTATACCATCTGTGCAAGTCCATTTGAGCCCATTTTACGCACACTCGATCCTAATTAAATTTAATGAGTTCACGTGTTAATGATAATAAGGTGATTCTTACTATTGCCGAAATACACTTCTATACTTACGCCGAGTTTGCAAACTTTTCTAAAGGTGCTTTAAATTTTCGTAGTTTATTTGTTGTTATTTTTATCATTTCCTATTTAATCTAAATTTATCGATCATGACCCTAGGCTCAAAAGTAAGATTACCAGAATGCCCCTAAAAAGTGTACGAGTTCTTACAAAATGTGAATTGATCAACTTATGTTGATGTGGAGATAACACATCATCTGCCACATCAGTTTGTTGGTGGGGTTTGTGGGGAAATTCGGTCAGTGTAGTATCACTCGTTATTGACCTTCTCGGCATCGGTGATCAGTTTGAAGCTGTTCAAGTTGTTGATCAACATCAGTAGGAACAAGATGAGGATGGCTTTTCAGAATCTGAGATAAGAATCGACCAATTTTGGTGATCAGTTTGAAGCTGTTCAAGATGTTTGATTAAGAACGGAAATCGAACCACAATGTTTCTGTTCATTCACCACAATCTAAAAATAAAAATATTTAAACTTTTTTAAAGAAACACAAATAGAAACCAAAAAGAAAAGGGAAAAAAAAAACTTCTTACCTTTAACAATCCATTAGAAAGATTCAATTTTGAAGTTTTTGATTTATTGATTTAACAACGAGATTTGAAGGATTTGAAGGTTTGGAAGAATATTGAAGAACAGTTGTTGTTTCCATCTTCCCAACTGCATAAAAAAAAAAAAAAAACCCAAAATTAAAAGCTTTAAAACCATAAAAACCCTAACTTTAGAAGAAAAAACCAACAAGTCAGTTCGATCTTCAAACACAAAAAGAGTTGAGATTGTAAAGATTGTTGCTTTCTTTGCCAAAGTGCAGCATCTGAGTTCCATTAATTACCCAAGCTTCATAGGTAGAGAGATTGAAATATTCGTGGATTAATGTGCACGCGTATCCGTGCGAACAAAAAATAGCTAATAATTAGAAAAATAATAGACTTATTTATGCCCAATAAAATAAGAGAAAAAAAACTTGTTTAAATGTTTAGAATTCATTCAAGCATAGAGAGAATGAAGTAAAGCCTTTAGATTTATTTTGTCGCACTGCAATAAAGTTTAGGAAGGTTACTGAGTATATAATGAATTAAAGCTCAAGATACCATACAAACAATCGTAAATTTGTAAATTTTCACATTACGAATTCCATTAGTAAATGCACCTCCCAAAAACTAATCTTTCTGTGGACTTCAAATCAAAATAAAATATTAATGATAATACAAAATAAAAAATGGGGCAAAATCAATCTAAGCACCAAATTTTGCGATAACAAATAAAACGTATTCAAAACCAAAATATGGTGAATTAATTTTTTATTTTTTTAAAAACAAAAAGGACTCACCTTTTTGAACCCGTAGAATTCGATTTCCAAGCCAAATGGTTCTTTTGATAGCTCAACTGAAATCCCTTAATATTGCCAATCGCATTATAAAAAAAACAGAACTTGCTGAAAAAAAATCACAAATTTATAATGTGAGAAGGGAATAGAAAAAATAGGGATGGGAAGAGAAAGAGAGAAGACGACAAACTTGAATTACAGACGATTTAAGTAATAAACTATTCACCTTAGAAGTTTTTGTCGAAGTGAAGGAACTCAGACTAGAGAAGAAGAAGAAGAAAAGAGAAAAAAAAAAGGGGGGCTTGCAGCGCAGTTTATAGCGCGCTTGTCCTCTAGCTTTGTATAATTCTTTATTTTCTAATAAAATTTCTTGTTTTTTTTTTAAAAAAAAAAAAAAAAAATATTTTACAGTAGTAGATGCGGGGTGCGCTGTTAGAAAACCGATGTCCGGTATGATATCAATTGAATCAGGTTTTTCGGGGGTCCGCTGTTAGAAAACCAGGGGGTGCTGATGTATATGAAGAAAACCAAGTAAAGAACGTGAATTCTGTGAAATGCTGAAATGTCAAATGTTTCTACCAAGACTACCCTTCATGAAAAACGAAACACAGAAGTTGTAATCGAGCCACTTACCCCTTTTATTCTAAGATTTTTGGACATACTCCATTTGAAAGTCGAAATTTGAGATACCCCATTTGAAAAAAAAATTGAGCTAACCCCAATTTTAAGATGTTGTGTAATCCTAGCCATCCATCATAAAACTAACCTACGTTGTAAATCTCTTCTGTCTTCGAAAGAGGGTATCTCAAATTTCAACTTTCAAATGGGGTATCTCAAATTTCAACTTTCAAATGGGGGTATGTCGAAAAATCTCTTCTAATAAATATATCACGTACCAATTACAGAATTACTTGCATGCCAATCAGTCAATGATTATATCATATACTATTCAAATTCATATCCAGATCAATTTGAAGCAATGTATCCAACTGGCATTGAATTTTTGCAGATTCTTCACAAAAACATTTCTGACTCACAGAAAAAGAAGTAAATCAATTGAAATCTGTCACCATAATTCTAGTTGAAAATGGATATTTTCAAGATTTTTCAGAAACAATGGATTAGCATAAAAGGATACATGAATCTATTTCTTGTATGATATATAGAAGACACGCTAAGATTTTAATTATATACTTTGAACTTTCTATATCATTCATATGTTAATATATTTTATATATATATATATATATATATATATATATATATATATATCATCAATCATGATCTCTAAAGATGCAAACAATAACTAGCCTTTACAGTCATTTCTTTACTCAAAACCATGGAACCTAAAGTCTTCCTTCTTACGTTCTTCTCCATCTATCTCTCCACATTGTCTTTCATTCAAGCCAACCATAATGTTAATGATGTTATAAACTTCAGCGTTGATCTCATACATCGCGACTCACCCAAGTCTCCTTTATACAATCCACTTGCTACACACTATGACAGAATGAATAAAGCGATTCAACGTTCAATCTCTGGTATTAATCGCTTTAAACCATCGTCCTTTTCTCAATCTTTGAACCAGGTTCAATCTATAGTAACCCCTGATCAAGGTGAGTATCTTATGAATATATCTGTTGGAACTCCACCAGTTGAGTTTCTTGGTATTATTGACAGTGGTAGTGATATCATATGGACACAATGTGAGCCTTGTGAGTATTGTTTTAATCAAACAATCCCTATATTTAACCCTGATGAGTCTTCTACTTATAAAGACCTGTCTTGTTCATCTAATCCTTGTGATAGTTTGGATGGTACTTCTTGTCTTGATGGCAAGTGTATCTATCATTCCAGGTATGCAGATGGCTCAGGCACAAGAGGAAATCTGGCTACTGAAACTTTGACTATGCAGTCTAGTAGTAGTAGCAAGGGATTTGTTGAATTGCCAAAGATCGTGTTTGGATGTGGGCACAGGAATAATGGTACCTTCAATGGACATGGTTCTGGTTTAGTTGGCTTTGGAGGTGGACCTGGTTCTTTTGTAACTCAGTTGAGTTCACAAATTGATGGTAAATTCTCTTACTATTTGGTCCCCTGGAATTTAAATACGTCTTCGAGCAAAATGCATTTTGGTCAAGAAGCCATTGTTTCTGGCGAAGGATCAGTTTCAACTCCTATGGTTGATAAGCCAATAAAAAGTTTCTATCATCTCACATTAGAGACCATTATTATTGGAGATAAGAAGCTGGCTTACAAGGACTTAGTATCTAGACCCAGTGCCGACTTTGAAGAGGGAAACATTATTATTGATTCAGGTACGACAATGACCATCCTCACATCTGAATTCTATGAGGAGTTAGTACCTGCTGTAAGAAATGCGATCCATCTTAAATCAGTTGAGGTCCCAGAACTTAGAGGCATGTTGTGCTACCAGGTTGCCGAAATGGATGAACTTAAGGCACCTTTAATAACTTTTCAGTTCACTGGGGCTGATGTGGTGTTGAAGCCACTGAACACATTTGTTCAATTAGATGATAACTTATTTTGTTTTGCCATGGTTCCTGATGATACCATAAGCGTGGAACCCGTGGCTATCTTAGGTAACGTTGCTCAGATGAACTTCTTGGTTGGATATGATCTTGAAGCTAGGACAGTCTCCTTCAAGCCAACTGATTGTACCAAACACTAGAGTAGATATTAATCTCTTTAGACTGGGGAAGGGTTTTGTTATCTTGTCCCACAAAATAAAATAGGAAAATTAATCTCAACTACCATTTCTAAGTCTTTTGCAGCACTAATTTAGATTGATCATTAAAGTCCATATTGAATTTCTAGTAAATGGCAGTAAGATTCCCAGAAAATGAGTCCCTATGGTGTAGGTCTCTCTCATAGGCATGGACAGGTTCCGTCTTTTTTTTTTTTTTTTTAATTTTCAAATTTTATTGATAAATTCAACGAATTACACAAAAGTAGAGGACAAACACGCTATAAATTGCACGGCAAGTCCTTTCTGGATAGCAAACCCGATTCTCCTAAATACATATTCGTTCGAACCTGCAGTCATCACGTTGCTATCCATTATCTTTTGCACTCACCTGAGGAGCTCAACTGCTTCTGAGCTTAGCCTAGCAATCCAAATGTGTCAAATGCAAAGGGGATGAAACTATGGTTAGCCCTACAAGCTCCGTCATGTTTCTCCACTTTTGCCGCTGCTGCATTGCTAGCTGCTAGCCCCACCTCAAAAATCCCAGCACTCAGCCCAACCCTCGGAGACGCCCCTGTAACATCAACACACGCATGTTTACCTTCAGACCAGTTGTAGACCAGAATATCAGCAGGACGTAATCTCGATCTTCCTTCCTCAGGATCAGTAAGAAAGTTAACAGGAGCCTCCTTCTTAACCTGTACGTCAGCCCGCCAGAACACATCACACAAGATATCTCTAACGTGGTCATGCTTGTACTTGAAGCGGGGTAATGCTTACAATGGGCCGCATGGTCCCCGAAAGCATCAAGTCTACTCTTCTTGCACACTGGACAAAGCTCACCATCTGAATATGGAGGGATCATCAATCGATAACGAAGAATGACACGATATTCTACAGGCGTCATGCGTTGTCCAAGCCCTTCCATCGGGATAGCAAGGAGAAGATCTTTGGCATGTTCTGACTGCACACAACCAATCACGGCTTTTTGCCTAGCTGGCAACTCAAATTCCCTCTCAAGATCAGAACTAATCTTGTTGTAGTATGCTTCCGCCAAGTCATGTTGGGGTCTGAAGGGGACGGTAGCAGTTGGAGCAAGATTACTGAGATCAAAATCAGGTATAGAAAGATGTAAACTAGCAATGGCAGTATCGAAAGCATTACCCATAGGTGCAGTCTCGCAACCTCGAAGAATGTGATCTTGGAGATCCTTGGTTTGCGTACGTGAAGCTACGAAAGCAAACTTCATAACATCAGTAGCACAATAGATACCAAGTCCACCATACGCAATGGGAGGGTTGCCATACGCCACTGTAAATCGCCAAAACCAGGTCCATCAGAAACCACAATATTCTGAAGGGTTGCACGAAGCTTGTGGTCAAACTATTCGGTTGCTTCCTGAATATAATCAGGGGGGCAAGTACGGAGAGCAAAGGCGAGTTTAGATAATCCCATACAAGAACGTAAAAGTGCCAACTCACATTGCGGATCCTTTAGCTGTGGTAATAAATCCATAAGCTGAAGTGTCTTATCCACTCGTTGACGAACATTACCCACAACAAAGGATGCATCAATACTTACATCCCCTCCAAGCAACTTAACCCCTCGCTGAGGACGTGACATACCAACCGGAAAGATATCTGGATAGGAGCAGTCAGGATCAACAGAAGGCCAGAACAATTCTGTCTTAGACACATTAAGCACGAGCCCAAGAGATGGTCCTCTTTCCTGAATGATACGAATAGCTCTAGCCACATGTTTCGTACTACCAATCAGAGTACCATCATCTAAGTACCATGCCTGCAACTCCAAGTGGCATTCCGACTGAATGCGGTGTATCAATGGATGCAAGACCAAAGCAAAGAGAAGAGGCCCCAAAGGGTCCCCCTGTTGTATCCCAGCTGCTGACCAAATATGAGTAGACCTTAGATACAATCGAGCAGGTTGGCAATAGAGGTATTTGACCCATAGAGCAATAGATGGACAATGAATGCGTACCTCCCGTAGCATAGCAGACCGATCAACAAGGTTGAAGGCATTCTGAAAGTCCACAAGTAGCATAGAAAGCGATGTGTCATCCTTGTTGGCATAAACCAACCGATTAACAGCATGCAAAATTGCCTCTGCTCCACCAGGCACACCAACCCCAAACTGAAAGTTCTCTAGGTATGGGACAATATCCTTAGAAACTCCTCTCATAGAAATCTTAGACACCAGGCGACGCCAAACCATACCCACAGCTATTGGGCGAATGCCGTTGCCTGGCTTAAGAAGTGGGGTGAGAGGCGCACTAGCTATGAATTCTGCCAAGACCCGTGGGCATCTACCTTGTAGCCATAAGTTCACAACCGGTGTCAAGGCCTCCATAAGATCTGTGGCTACAGTGGATGCAGCCCCACTCATAGCATCCAATAGGTGTTGGGTCCGGAGACCATCTCGCCCACAAGACGTCCCTTTGGGGAAGGACCTGATGCATGATAATATCCCATCCCTCTCAACTGACAGAGGTGACTCAATAAAGGAATGTCGGGGACAGATGGCGGTGGATGCTTCGGGTGTTTATCCTCCAAAGCCCGTTGTGTCTCTGGAGTGTTCGGAGCAACCCCTGATGATGCCAACACCTTCACGGCTACTGCAAAATGCCCGTCTGCAACCTTTTGCAAACACCGTCGTACATTCTTGCTTTGGGACTGTCGAGATGGTCGTTCCAACGGAGGCTCTGTGTGCGTGGCCCTCTCAATCAGAGGAAATATACCCCCCAGACTCGTTCCAAATAGAGAGAGCCTGCAAAATCTTATTCTGCTGGAGATATTTCCGAGTACTAGATCGACGCACTTGGCGATTCTGCGGATGGAACACTTGCAATGTACAATAGGGAAGAAGGAGCAATCTAACCCATGGCCCTGTCGACATGGGGTCTACAGTAAACGCATACAAGACTGACTTCAATGCACAGGAAAATGTTAATCGACAATGACGTGGAATACTTTTCACTGTGCGGAAAGGTGTACAGAAAATACGATCAAGTGATATCTCATCTAAAGAAGGTGCAACAATAGAAAGGTGAGTATCGGTACCAGTGTCCCCTCCTGCTGTAAGTGCGGGTGGATTATCAACATGCACAAGCTGTGGTGGTTGTATACCTACAATTGCACACTCTAACTCACCGGTCTCCTTTCGCGCAGGTGGTTTGATGACTGCACCATCATGATGTTTACATTTTATGGTCGATGCATGGACACCAAAACAATCACCACACATCCATTTGTTCATCCTCTTCAAAGTATTGTCAAGCGACGAAAATAAACCTATATCAACTTTGATCGCATCTCTCAGTCTGTCGATGTCATTTACCTTCCTCAAGTGATCTTTCTTAACATGCGTTGGGATGTACGAAGATTTGTATCCATTTCCACATGGTCCATTGGTGCATCCATCAAAGTTTCGAAATGGACAATGGATACTCTCCATCAAGCAGCCAATCTGTTTTTTTTTTTTCCTGTTTTTTTCCTGTTTTTTTTGGCTTGGCTTGGCTTGAACTGTTGGTCTAGCTGCTGGTCAGCTGGTCCGACTGTTGACTGGCTGAGACGGCTCGACTCACTGGCTTGAGTTGGCTCTCTGGTCTGGTTCGGCTGGGTTGGCTCGGCTTGGCTAGGGGCAAGCCAGATTTGCGATGGAGATGGGGAGGACAAACACCAGATCTCAATCTGGGTGTAGCCGTGTGGGTGGTGGTCGGAGGAGGTTAGGGGTGGCAGTGGGTATAGAGGTGGTTTAGGTTATGATGTTGTGTGCGTATTGAGGCGGAGGGGAGTGGTGGTGGGCTGGTGGTGGTGGTGGTGGTGGGCGCAGGTGAAGATGGGTGGTGGAGGTGGACTGATGCATGAGTAGGAGAGAGAGAGAGGGAAGGAGAGAGAGGGAGGGAGGGAGAGAGAGTGGTGGGGGAGGATGGTGTTGGATGTCCGATGGTGGTCATCGGAAAGATGACATCATGCGGCGGCGGTCATCAGGAAGTTGACCAGGGGAGGGGAGGACAGGGCCCAAAGGGCTTACAAAGACAAGGCCCGAAGGCTACGGATGCTATCACCTAAGCGTCTACACCGCCACCTTGCAACTCGAGCAATTATGCTACTTAGGGACTTGCTTGCTTTCGCTGAAGAACACCTAGCCACATCATCATCACGGGAGAACACCTAACCACATATGATCATCATAAGAGCATGGGCCTCCTAATCTCGAACCAGGCCCGAAGGCTGACCCATCTAAGAATTTCATGAGAAATTCCCACAAACACTGTTGATGGGAATTGAACTCACAACCTCTACCTCGTGGGAGTGTTTGAGAGAGATAACAAACCAACTGAGCTAGCAGTTGTTTTGTTACAGCTTCAGTTCATCACCAGTGCTGGTTTGATAAATTTTCAATCTGCATTACATTCAGATGTTTTTACTAGTGTATATCCTCAACCGGAACCAGTGTGGAAAAATAACAACAACAACCAAGGACAATAACCTTTAAACATCAAAACCCAATACAGGTAGCCAGAGTTGGGTTCAATACATAAAAGTTTTGCCGGTTTGCCATAATTTTTGGCAAAATTGTTATATTAGTTTATTTGCCATTTTGCCAAACAGTTTTGCCTCCATTTGCCTTTTTGCCAATGATTGATAATTGTTTGGCAAAAAGTGGCAAAATATTTTTGCCGAAAAGTTTTTGTTTGATAATCGCTTCGGCAAATGATGGCAAAACACATTTGCCTTTTTGTTATCGTTTGATAACAATAATGTAATTTTGGCAAATCCATGCATAGAAAGCCCATATTATCCTTAATAAGTCCAATGTGAGCCCATGGATTAATTATTTTATCAATTTCATATGTCCAATGGTAAGTACATTATTTCATGAAATAATCCAAACTCGTAAATAATACTTAATATTATTCGATAAATAAAACTTGAAATAACACAAGCATGGACAATGCTAAACATTAACATATAAACATCATCCTAAGTCATCAATCCAAGATGAAGTCTGAGAACATGTCCTAAACCACAAAAAATTCATAACCCAAAACATAAAGGTACTAGATTATCCTAATAACCCAGACGACATCGCACCTAATCAACCAATAAATAGTGCAACGTATAAGAATTGTTAAACATATATGTACCATTAATGTAACAAAATCATCTACAAAATGCCTATTATAGTCGCATCATTTTAAACATCATCATAATCAAAACTTACATCATCAGGATCGATATCCTTAAGAAAGTTATGCAACCCACAACACGCCAATATTATTTTTGTATGTGTTTTGACATCATGATATGGGGCATGCCTTAGGTAGGCAAACCTTTTTTTTAATACTCCTATTGCCCTCTCAACAACATTACGCAAAGAAGAGTGTCGAAAGTTGTACAACTCTAAATCGTTTACAGCAGCATGGTGCCCTTTTTCTTTGAGATGGTATCGGACTCCACGATATGGTATTAGAAACCCAGGACTTAACGCATAACCAGCGTCCACAAGATAGTATTTACCTATCAAAATATATGATATACTTTAGGACTAATGCAAAAAAAACTAAACCCAAATCAATACTTTGTAATTGGTTACCAGTAGGTATGGTTAACTGTCTTCCAGGACGACTAATCGCACATCTAAGGACACGACCATCGTGCGCAGAACCTTCCCATCCAGCGAGCACATACGTGAATCTCATGTCGAATGTACATGCCACCAACACATTTTGACTGATCTGACCCTTTCGATTACGATACCTAGGTTGATCCTCTACAGGCACCAAGGTTGGAAAGTGGGTGCCATCAAGAGCTCCAACGGCATCCTAATTTTCACCTTAAAGTTAGTTCTGATATCAAACAAACTAATGAGAAATAATATATAAAAAAACTTTTGGAATCACCTAACCTTAAAATATCGATGATAATATTCATAGCTCGGGCTATCTACCAGAGGTGAGTTAGCAGCTGTAGCGTTATTAACAACTTCTCGAAAAAGGGTTAGCAATTTGTCCAAGACCACATGGAAGTAATGACTGACAGTTTGGCCAGAGCGTTTAAACTCATGTTTTGTCCTTCGACAACGATTGTCGTGGCCAACGATAAGTAAGAATATAGCAACTTGTTCTTCAACTGACAAGTAGCGGGACTTTTTTAAACCTAAACCTTTCAAACGCTCACAAAGTTTAAAGAACGCAAAACGCCTCATACGTAATTGTTCGAGGCAGTTGATGTCAGAATCATTGAAAAACCTTGCTAAAATATGTTGCCATCGAATTTCTGGATTTTTATTGTATGTGTATGGAGCCCTAGGGAGCCTAGGGGTATGTCTCCTATACCACCCCATATGCCTAAAAAAAGTATCAATAGCTACTATCACTACAGTAGCTGCCACGATCCTACGACGTCGTTCCTCTTCGGTCACCATGGCAACCAATCAAATCAACTATAAAAGCAAATCGAATAAAAAATTCTTGCTCAGACTAATTTTAATTTTTGAACATGCTAAACAATTATAAAATTAACTAAATACAGAGACATTTTGCATGCTAAACACAGAAAACACAGACTAATTAACCCTTGTCCCTGTTAAAGCTAGGGAAACAAAGTGTGTCACAGTTTATGTCATCTCAAGTAAAATTGTATCCAGGGGTTTTAAACAAAACTAAGCAATATTTTCAATATAATCCACATGATATATGTAGTGTCTTGTGTGCATGCAATAGACAATACAATATATCCTTCAGCATGCATTCCAATTTGTAAAGATTCAACAAAAATCTAAATATAGTAGACTGGTGTAAGAGTTTTTTACCAAGACTTTTGATCGGCGCTTTTCCCACCTAGTGTTTGCCTGTCACAGAATTTTCTAAGTTATAGTAAATTGTTATGAGAAAAGAAAAGGGATGAGTAAACTAAGAAATCGTTGTAAATGTTAAAGTTATATGTTTTACATGAAAGATCACTATTCATAAACCAATAACTACACCAAAAGTAAACAACTACACAAGTTACTTTCGAAATCCTCTGAAGAAGATCAAAGAAGAGAAAATGCAGACAACCAAAGAAACTGTTTCAAACATAGCTGCTTAGCCAAATCTGGCATGGATAAGACCAAAGCCACTGCTCAAGAGAAGGTGGAAAGAATGACTGCACATGATCCATTGGAGAAAGGAATGGCTACACAGCGCAAGGAAGATAAGATCAATCAAGCAGAAATCAACAAATAACTAACAGACCCGTCAGCACAATGCTGCAGCACATAATATGGGTGGTGCAACTGGTGGAACTGTAGGTGGGCTTCATGGTACTACAACTGGACATTCAACTGGAACGCATCAAATGTCTGCAGTACCTGGACATGGAACTGGTGCACCAGCTGGTGGGCATGTCACTGAAGGTACAGTTGGAACACATCCAACTGGAACTAATACCGGAGTTAATAGCAGGACTGGTGGTGCTTGTACCTGAAGATTTGGTTGAGATGTTTTCAATAAAAAAATGAGTTATTAGCTAGAGACCTAGGGTCAATTTCTTACTGCAAAGTACTTTAGTTTGTTGAATTTGTAATTTTTATTTTTATTTGGTGGGAAGTATTGTATGCCTACACTGGTGGGTGTTGTTGAGGCATGTAGCTTCAATTTGTTGCATATTTTATATGATTGAATAAATTGTCTAGAATGGTTGTTAAAAAAAAAAAAAAAAAAACTACACCAATCTATATCTAGAAATTCGTCCTGGTAGACATGTCGTCTACCGACTAAACATGGGTACTAAAGATCAATGATTGACAACAGAGAAAGTCTACAGTTGATTAAATGAAAAAAATCAATGAATCATTACTTACAAATTACAACAGAGAAAGTCTACAGTTGATTTGTTTTTAAGAACAGAGAAAGTCTACAGTTGATTTGTTTAAATCAATGAATCAATGAAAAAACGAGTAAAGAGAAGCAGGCCGGTGAAACTTACCACGTACTTACAGCAAGTTCTTCGTCTTCGCCTCCTTCAATCTTTGGTGAGAACAAGAAAGTAATAGAGAAAGAGTAGGGTTTTATGTTTTTTTTTTCTTTTTTTGTTACGTTCATACATGGGAAAAAAATATTGTGGCAAATATTCATGGCAAAATTGATTTGCCAAAAGTTCCACCTCTGGAGGTGGAGATATTTTTTTCGGATTTGCCATGGAATTTGGGCAAATATGGGTCACGTGACTAGTTTTTGGCAAAACTATTTTTTTTTTGCCTTTTTGCCAAATCGTTTTCAAACAATGGTAAAACCTGGCAAACAGCGGCAAAAACCTGATTTTCCATGGCAAAACCATTATCAAACACACTATAAATGAAGAAACAAAAGTAATAACAGGCCACAAATGTCTATGTCATGAGCTATATGACTTCAAATGGTTTGAACCCAAAGGACTTTTTGAGTTTACACTCCACATGGATCTCAAACACATCTTGCGATGATATATCACAGAAGCTCTTCCTTCCATATTGAGATATAACTTCAGACAAAAAGGATGCATATATATTGAGACATAAATCAAATCATGAAAGACATCCTAATGAAACAAGCAAACTAGTCACAAGTTGCATGTTATATTAACAAAAAATTTGTGTTTTGTCACCACTTTTTTGGGGTAAATTTGCTCAGCGTCACCGCTTTCTTTTTTATTTGTATTTCATCACTATTTCGTCTCAGTTTCGTCAATTCTAACGGTCAACTCAACTTTGACCTGGTCAAACTGTTATCACACAACAAAGACTTAGTTTTTTTTTTCTCTCTTTTCTCCTCGTTGTTGTTGTTCTTCGTTTCGTTGTTCTTTGATTTCTTAATTTATTAAAGCTCGATCTCAGTCAACGTATATTTGAATCAGTCAACTAACGAGGCTGAGACGGAATGGTGACTAAACGCAAATAAAAAATAGGGCGATTTAGAGATTGCCCACCAGTTTTAATTGCTAATTAGAGATTGCCTACTATTTTCAACAAAATTCAAGATTGCCCATTGTTTTCAACTTTCCGGTGGTCAAGCCACCATTGACTCGGTCATGGTTTGTTCTTTTATTGAATATTCCTAAAATACCCTTTAAGAGCCACCTTGGATTAACACGTCAGAGAGAATTGAACACCTGTACGTGATTAATTTTAATCGTCCGCTTTTAGATCGATCCAACCGTTAGCTCTCAATTCATTTGGTACAAAAAGGGTTTTATTTTGTTAGAAAACAAAGTTTTCCCTACCCTACCTACCCCACTTCACTTCTTCTTCAACCCACCACTACTTCTTCTGACAATCAACAAGATGAAACAACATGTAAAAAAAAAACTTTCTACACGTTGGAGTAGGAGGAAATGAAAGACTAGTTGTGATGATAATGAATGTGTTGTGGAGAAGGAGAAAATATTATTGGTGGAAGCAACAGTGAACAAATCGAGGAAAAAATCAAACATAGGCCCTGCTTGTTTAGGCTGCAAAAAAGGCAAATCTTTACCCATCTATAGTTAGAGTGGTCCCTCCCAAGTTTATTCTTTGATTTGAATGGACCCCTACCTATTTTAGCTTAAACCCTATTGGTCCCCCACTTAAACCTTGCATAAACATGAGATAATCATAGGTGGTCCCCTACTAAGTTTATTAGAGAAAGGTGTAAAAATTTTGCACTTTTGAAATACCCCCAAACTTTTGCATAAATTTTGTTCATAAAACCAATTATCAAGAGTTTCAAGAATATTAAATTAGGCTAAATTTCATGCAAATTTTTGCGGGATAACCAAGCAGGGCCATAAACATTGTGTAAGAGTACATTACCACTCAAAATTACATAAAGTTTTATCTTTCATCGCACATTTGGCAAACGGGTACTCACGGTTGATACACTTCAAAGAAGGGGGATTCCAATCCCAAATATATGTTCACTATGCCGCGAGAAAGAGGAGAGCATTAAACACTTGTTGTTTAGTTGCCCCAAAGTGGTCGAGGTTTGGCAAGGGCTATTCGGCAACACAAGACAAGTCTGGGAGCTGTTTCAGAGGTCTGACAGTGCTGAATTTCTAGTGACTCAATGGCCAAAAATGGGCAGTAATGGATTTAGCATGGGGATGGGAGCTTTGGCCCCCTATGCTCTAATTTGGGTCATATGGAGTATGCGCAACGAGGCCATTTTCAGCGATAAGGAATTCAATAGCAGCACAGCAGCATTGAGAGTCTGGGCGACCACATGGGCATGGATGGAGATTGACCGTGAAAACTTGCAGCATAGGAAAGGACACATGTTCAGTGAACTCAGGCAGGGTTGGGATCATTTATTCTAGGGGTATTTTGTATTTGGTCCCTCTAGAACATTTGTATTTAGCAAGTGGTATAGAGTTTTTCATTTATTAGTATTTAGTCCCTTTTCCGTTACTTGACTAACAGTCAACTCAATTGATTGTAGTCAAACCACCCAATTTTTCAAAATGCCTAGACTACCTATGCACGTGCGAGGCACATGTTTTAGTGAGAAGAAAAATAAATTTTTTAAACTCTACCTTGACAAAAGAATAAGTTTTATCACTTAAATTTGCAAATGAAGAACTACCCATTAATGATTTTGAAAAACCCAATACCCATTGTTTTTCATCCTTCAAAGTTTATTGCTCTTGGTCTATGAATCACTTTTGTAAATCATTTTTATGAATTGGCTTATAAAATAAAATAATTTTTAAGTTTTTTTCTCATCTTCTTCATCTTTGAGGTATAGAGAATGTTTTGGTTTTGTTGGGTATTGGGTTTCAATTTCTATTACTTGACAAGAACAATGGATGGGTATTAGGTTTCCAAATTGGAAGAGAAGAAAAATGGGTATTTGGTTTTCAATTTTAATTGTTTGGCAAGAACTATGGGTATTAAGTATTTATAGAAGAACAATAAGTGTTGGGTTTTCATTTTCAATTGCTTGACAAAAAGAATGACTTTTCAATTTCAATTGCTTTAAAAGAAAATTGGGTTTCAATCTTGATAATTTTTGGGGTTGGTTTTCTTGATTTTGTATTGAGGGTTATTAGATTGATGGGATATTACTTTGCAAGATTTTGTTATTGTTGTTTATCATTA
Source organism: Aquilegia kansuensis (assembly GCA_020826895.1). Lineage (NCBI taxonomy): Eukaryota > Viridiplantae > Streptophyta > Magnoliopsida > Ranunculales > Ranunculaceae > Aquilegia > Aquilegia kansuensis. The sequence continues at coordinate 12,494,216 of CM037006.1, forward strand.
TCTTTGTTTTTTTATTTCTATTATTTTGTTTAGTTTATTTCTATTTATTGGTTTATTTTAGACCATTGGATGAAGCATAGAATGATATTTATTGTTCATAAAAATGCACATGATTAATATGTGCATGGGTAGTTTAGGTATTTTAAAAACTTGGATGGTTTGACTACAGTCAACAGAGTTGACTACCAGTCAAATAACGGAAAAAAGACCAACTACTAATAATTGAAAAACTCTATACCACTTGCTAAATATGAATATTCTAGAGGGACCAAATACAAAATAACCCTTTATTCTAAGCGCAGCAGCAGCAACAGGACTGCAGTGTTGGAAGTGTTGTGGGCAGCAGGAACAGGCCAGTTAACCAATGTGGGGAACAACTGAATGAGTTAGCAGTAGACTGCAGAAGCAGATCGGAGGGGGAGTACAGCAACAGTGTTTTTTTTTTCTGTGTGCTGCAGTTTTACTGTAATGTATATATGTAATGTATGCTTTCTTATTGTTTAGAGTCTGGTTATCGAACTTGACGGGGTTATTTAATACCTGCTGATCAGGAATGTACTCTTATTTTCTATGATCAATAAAATTTCTATTTTATCAAAAATAGACCGGCTTCAAGTACAGGCATGACCACGTTAGAGATATCTTGTGTGATGTGTTCTGGCGGGCTGGCGTACAGGTTAAGAAGGAGGCTCCTGTTAACTTTCTTACTGATCCTAAGGAAGGAAGATCGACATTACGTCCTGCTGATATTCTGGTCTACAACTGGTCTGAAGGTAAACATGCGTGTGTTGATGTTACAGGGGCGTCTCCGATGGTTGGGCTGAGTGTTGGGATTTTTGAGGTGGGGCTAGCAGCTAGCAATGCAGCAACGGCAAAAGTGGAGAAACATGACGGAGCTTGTAGGGCTAACCAACATAGTTTCATCCCCTTTGTATTTGACACATTTGGATTGCTAGGCTCTGAAGCAGTTGAGCTCCTCAGGAGAGTGCAGAAGATAATGGATAGCAACGTGATGACTGCAGGTTCGAACGAATATGTATTTAGGAGAATCGGGTTTGCTATCCAGAAAGGACTTGCCGCGCAGTTTGTAGCGCGTTTGTCCTCTACTTTTGTGTAATTCGTTGAGCTTATCAATAAAATGTTTTATAATCAAAAAAAAAAAAAAATTGGCAAATAATCCGTCAATGGTGAAAAATTAGAACATTAGATGCAATTAAGAAGAAAACAAGAACCTACTTAGAGAATAAAACCTTTACCTTCATCTTTGGTTAATTGTATTCATCTTTACGTTTAGATTTGGGGATTTAGGGTTTTCTTCAAGTAGAAAATTTGGGGAAGACAAAGACTAACGGTCAAATTATAGTGTCCCTTAGATTGTCCTCGATTTCACCAAATCTCATCTTAAAACAATGAGATCTTAAACATTCACTTGCATACGTGTAATTGACTTGTCAACGTGGTATTACATGCCAGCTATAGGAAAAAGGGCATTTCAGTAAAAGAACAAACCTTGACCGAGTCAATGGTGGCTTGACCACCAGAAAGTTGAAAACAATGGGCAATCTTGAATTTTGTTGAAAAGAGTGGGCAATCTCTAATTAGCAATTAAAACCGATGGGCAATTTCTAAATCGCCCTAAAAATAAAGTGGTGACGTTGTGCAAATATACCCCTAAAAAGTGGTGACGTTGTGCAAATATACCCCTAAAAAGTGGTGACGTTTGTCCAAAAATCTCTTATATTAATGATACAATATTACTAGGCAAATAAACTATTGAATGCGGAATTAAAGAATAACAGTAAATAAGATAAACAAAACACAAGATCTCGAAGAAACTATATTCTTTATTGAATATTATGAAGATTACAAGAATCTCTGCCTCACAATATTCTCTAGACAAGCTAAGCCCTAGTTGCCTCTCTTATAAACACACAAAACCTTAGTGGTTTCTCTAAACAACTAAATAAGTTGTTTCTCTAAACAAGCTAAAATAAGCTATGTTTGGTCTATGTTTTGGGTTATGCCAAAACATCACTAAACCACTAAGCCTTAGTGGTTTCTCTTGAAACAAGTAAAGACAACATGTTTCTCTCTATATATTTTCGTCTATGCCCAAACATATATTTGTAGGCCAAGGATTTCTCTTTTCCTGAAATTCTATCCCTTATGGAACAAGGAAACCTATTTAAGGTTTTCTTTTCCTTGTCCTATAAGGAAAAGAACTGCTAAATTCCCAAGTAGGATACACTTGTATCATGGCTCCCCTTTTTAAGAGTTTAAACTCCCGTTTAAGTTGGAAACGGAGATTAGGGAACTCGAGAGCTCCCTGGTCTTTGCTGAACCATTTAACTTTGCTTGGAACTTGACTAGCACGCCCAATGCGAAACACTAACCGTCTCCCACTTCGTGTCTTAGTCACCTTGCGCTCCAATATGCAATCTTCCTTGAATGTCTCCTCTCGATCAACCCAAGAACATGTCATCAAGACAAACTTCCCACAAGCATTTACTAACCTTTTAGCCTGTGTTGTCGTTACCAAGTCAATTCTTTTTAGAGGTGGAATTGCTCGAATAACAAACTGGTCTTCATCCTTACAGTGAATGTATACTTCTGAGCCCTCCTATCAAAAAGAGCATACTTATCCCACAAGTAGGGATTTCCTAAAACAACTTGACAAACATCCAATGGAACAACGTCACATGTCACCTCATCAATATAAGACTCATGAAAAGCAAACTTGAATGTGCATTGATGTTTCACACTCGACCGGACGTCCTTCTGAATCCATCCCAATGGAAAGGCTTAGGATGTTTCACGGTTTTCAAACCAAGCTTCTGAACTAAAGCTTCTGAAATCAGATTTTTCCGACTTCCTGGATCTACAATAGCGTCCACTAAACTGGTCTTCACCTGTAACTTAACATAAAAGAGTTGCTCTCTAGGGTCATCTTCTCCAACCTGTGTATGATTATCATCATGTTGAGCTTGAGGTTCGGGTCTGTCATCCCTGGTACTTCCTTTGGACCTTCTGCGACTAAAGCTGTAGTCTTTTTCCCCTCCTTCTCTTTCAACCCTTTTGGTTTGAGATGTAGATACTTCTCCCAGCATTTGTGCATCACATGTCCCGTTGCTTTACAATGATTGCAAATCAACATTTTTTTCCCATCAGACTCACCTTTTCCCTTCTTTTTAACATCTCATGTTTGCTACTATAACCATTAAACTTACCACTAGATTGCTTTTCATCTCTTTCTGTACTGTTCTTCAACTTGCCTTCAATGGCAATAGCTTTTACAGTAGCCTCCCGTATAAATTTTACTGCAAACAACTTCAACTCCTTCCGAATATACTCACTCAAACCTGCCAAGTACTTCATGTATATAGAGTAATTATTTAGATTAATATCCAAAACCATTGCTTGATTCTAAAATTCGGTTGTATATTTTTGAACGGATTGATTGAATCTCTGGCGTAAGTTGTACCACTTCTGCCATCTTTCCTTCAGAAATCCCACTGGATAGAATTGTTTCTTAAGCAACTCATTGAACATCCTCCACGATATTTGTCACGACCCGAATTTATAAAAAATATAAAATAAATCCAGGCCGCAACAATTTCTAACTCAAAAACCAGGTCCAACAAAATCTTAAATAAAATACAGTGAAGAAAAATCCAAACGATAAAAGTACTCCTGATTCCATCCTATTATATAACACAACTTACGCCAACAAAATACATGAATACCACTTTCAAAAAATACATGAATGAAACATCTAAAGATCTCTACTGGTCCCAACAAGCGGTCTGTCACAGCTCCATAGCTCTAACCTTTCCTGCCTGCATTCCAAATGGAATTCCAAATGGAACACACCCACGTGCAAAACAAAGCAACATGGGTCAGCATAAAAGCCGGTATGAGTAAACAACGGGTAAATCTATTCCCACAAAATAACATAATAAATATAAAGTTCCAACATATGATTAACAACATAATTAACCTTCAAGAACAATTCTTCCATGCTAAGACAATAAGCATACGCCAAAAACCATATCAATTCCATTATATTTAAACTCTTTATCCATTATATAATCACATGCTTAACTTTAATATTCAATTCTAATTTATCTATTTACGATGCTAATTGATCGATAATACAAATACATTACCTAAGCAGCAACTGTCTTTAAGGATAGGTCTATCCACCTGCACAAAATAAATTAGTTGACCTATCCATCTGCAAAATGGAGTTAATATATAATACACAAATATAATAAAGATAAACCAAATCACATACACGTTACGTGTTATCTAATACTTTGTATCAACCTAAAAATACATTTCGTTCATTCAAACCATTAATAATGATTCATTCCAACTATTCATAGTTTGTAATCTACCAAAATGACAAGTCCAATTGTTACTATTAATTCCCATAATAAATAAAACATCACAGTTCTTCCACATAATCATAGTTACCTCCGGTTCATAATCCAAGTATATAAAATTTACCCATATCATTAATTAACACCAAGCACTACAATACCATAAGCTTTAGCACACTACCAAACAACGAATCCAAAATCACAAAACCTCGTCCTGGCCTCTAGCCGGTGCTCGGGTTTAATAATCATAAAATCACAACCTATGCCCAATCACTAGTACACTTCCCACAGGATGCACTCCACACATTTGCCATACCCACACTGCACCAGTGTGCCTTGACCATGGTTAAGAGCCTCTACGCGGAAACCAAAACCCAAGTGGGTGCTCACCTGCAAGCTTTGGCTAACCTCGACGTATGCCTAACTCATGATCTCTAATAGCTCCCTTGAGCTTTCTAATGTGGCGCCTAGACCAACCCCGAAGGCTATGAAGGTCTGAAGGGTCAGTTCCGCAGGTTAAGCCGTCTAGGAAATACCCAAATATAATCCAAGAGTCAACCCGCAGGCTAAGCCGTCTAGGGTGATAATTAATTTCTTTAACCTAATTTCAGAGGTACGGCAAATGTACTAATGGTTGGACGACTACCAAAACAACTAAACTAATCAAGCAATCACACAACCCTTATCAAACAATTAAATTCCAAGTCCATTTCGTGTTCCGTTCTTATTTCCCAAATTGAATATATACCGTCCATGGTATCAAACCATTCCAAATCATTCCATAATTAAATCCAAAGTTCAGTATTCATTTCGTTTCTATTCATATACCATCCATTGGTATGGAGCCATTTCTAGGCGTTGATCAATATAACTTTCCAGGTTACTTTAAACATAATTAATCAAGTCACATGCCATTATATACTAATCCACTTCAATATTAAGAATACTTTTAGTACATGAATATTTCAACTTGACAATCAAACAAAAGGACAAACCCAAAAGAAAACATATATGCTAAAAAGAAACTCTTTACATAAATCTGCCAAACAATAACATTCATCTTTCAAAATTCACACATCTAAAAATAATTACTCAAATCTCATAAATTTTTAATACAACCTTTTACTATGAAAATATTACTTGGAATAAAAATATGGAATCGTTTCGATATATAGAAAATAATTAAACAATTGTTTTACTCAATCCTACCAGATTTCAGAAAGAAATCCCAAAACAATCTACGTCAGACTTCCTGAGCATTTTTCACCATATTAGCCTCATAATTTAAAGTATTTCTAAACATAGAAATTATAGTTCATAATGTCTATTTTCTAAAATAAGTAAATTCATCAAGATATGTTGAGTAACGAGTCTTCTATGATTTTTCTATGATAGCCACACAAACAAAAAGGTAGCAGTAAAATTATACTGGATATCTGAATATAACCATGTTGAATAAATTATTTAGAATTAATTACCCAACAGTAAATTCCGAAATTTATATATGGTGTTATACATTGAGTATTATAACTACCATAAATATTTTAATAAATATTATTAGGTCTAGAGAGATCAAAACCTTGCGATACTAAAACGGTACAGAAACCAAAAACTGCAACGGTTGTCATACTTGCAAGTCGTTTTTCACCAAATTAAAATAACTTTCGTAAATTGGTCTTAACTAATCAAATGAAGACATTTCAATTCTGCGTTCAGGGTTTTTGGAATCAATTAAAACAGGGAAAAAAAAAATGGACCCCCATAAGAGCCCAAAAAGCAACATTTTCCTATCTAAGGAACAAAATGTAAAAAAGGCCCCATTTTAAAGTCCAAGAGGTGAATGCTTACTATGCCAAGAGGAATGCTTACTATGCCAAGAGATGAATGCTTACTATGCCAAGAACTCAATGCTTTGTTTCAACACAATTTTGGGGCCTTTTTTACATTTTGTTCCTTAGATAGGAAAATGTTGCTTTTTGGGCTCTTAATGGGGGCCTGCATTCATTTCCATGCAATTAAAAAGCTTTTCAAACGAATTTTCCATGATTTTTCAAAGATGAGTAAAAAAATCTGAAATCACAGAAAACAGGAATAGAAACAAAAACGTCTACTCACTTGTATAAGCATAAAAATCCAAATCTTCTTCTAGCTTTCTTCCAATTCTTCTTCTCCCAAATATGGTGTTATAAAAAAAATGAATGAAAACCCTAAGATTTTAATATAAATAATATGGAGAAGTTAATGGGCTTTATTTTAGGACCATAAATGAATCTATTACCCAACCCAATTCCATCTATTTCTTTTTTTAATAATTAATATATCATCCTTCAACTTAATAGAAAATTAACTCTAAACCCTTAAAGACATCTATGCAATATTTCATAATCCAATAAAATTTAACGAACAAAAATTTATAATATAAACCGGGTTTTACAATACTGCCCCTTTCTCATCATGATACTTGCGATAGGATTTCCACCAAGTTAATGCATGACTTGACAGTTTCAAGGTCGCGAAGGTAATCTTCTCTTTCGACGAATAGCCATAAAAAGTAAAGTATATCTCTAGACGTTCAATCCAATCGTCTAGTTTCTCCACATCAACACTTCCATAATACATATGAATTTCAACTTTGAAATCAATCCTTAGATTTCGAAAAGAATTCTTACCTCCATGAGGTGAAATTTTGAAGTTGTCGACTTCTTTTTCGTCTGCTTCTTCCTCCTCTTCATTTTCATCCTAGCCATCTTGCTCAGAAAATGAACTTTTCTTCTTCTTCGGGTTTTTCTTCTCCCCTTCTTTGATGATGAAATCGGTTTGCTTTCACAAAGTAGAATTCATCGACTGCATCTGGATCTGAAACGAAGCCATTGTTTCCTCTGTACTAAGTTTCTGCTGCGGAGTAGATGTCTCCTCCTCCTCTGATGTCTTCAGATATGTTTCTGTCATTTTCTTTTTTCTTGTCTTCTTAGAATCTTTTAAAGACACAAGAACTTTTCCTAGCTTTCTGTACTGCGAACGAGTTAAGACCATAAACCACAGAAAACTCCACCAGGGAATAGAACTTTGCTCTTGATACCAACTTGATACAAATTTTGGCTCTGATACTAACTTGATACAAATTTTGGCTTTGATACCAACTTGATACAAATTTTGGCTTCGATACCAACTTGATACAAATTACTAGGTAAAGATACTATTGAATGCTGAATTAAACAATAGCAGTAAATAAGATAAACAAAACACAAGATCTCGAAGAAACTATCTTTTTTATTGAATATTATGAAGATTACAAGAATCTCTACCTCAGAATACTATCTAGACAAGCTAAGCCCTAACTGCCTCTTTTATCAAAACACACTAAACCTTAGTGGTTTCTCTAAACAACTAAGTACTAGTTGTTTATTTAAACAAGCTAAAATAAACTATGTTTGGTCTATGTTTTGGGGAACAATTAGCTATTTTGGTCCTCTAACTTCGCTCAAATTTTCAGTTGAGTCCTCAAAGTTTAAACGGGTGAATTTGGTCCCAAATCTTTCAAAACGTTTGCAAAATGGTTTGGCCGTTTTCAAGCATTTAACCGAGTGGCCCAGTGATAGTTTACTATCATACGTGGCAGTTTAGAAATGCCAAAATATAAGGGAGGGAGGTTAATCATTTTCGATATTGTTCAACTCAAGGTTTTTCACTTCAGATATAGCTACTTGGCTATTGGGTAGACCATTTTGTGTAGACCATTTTGTGTAGACCATTAATTGCTACTGGACAACTTTGTTAAATGCTTGGAAACATGAAGATAACGAGTGACCATTTTGCAAAGGTTTCGAAAGATTTAGGACCAAATTGATCAGTTTAAACTTTGAGGACTCAACTGAAAATTTGAGCAAAGTTAGAGGACCAAAATAGCTAATTGTTCATGTTTTGGGTTATGCCAAAACATCACTAAACCACTAATGGTTTAGTGGTTTCTCATGTTTCTCTCTATATATTTTGGTTTATGCCAAAACATATATTTGTAGGCCAAGGATTTTTTTTTCTGAAATTTTATCCTTTATGGAACAAGGAAACCTATTTAAGGTTTTCTTTCTGCTAAATTACCAAGTAGGATACACTTATATCAATTAATGCTAGTAACTATGTAAACAAATCCAGTGATGTGAACTTTTTACGCCCCATTGTTAATTTCTATACGCCCTTCAAAAGTTTACAGAAAAGGTGTAAAAGGTGAAAATATGCCAGAGTTGATTCATTCGGGGAAATCAGTAACTGGTGATATCATTTTAGCTGATTCTTCACAAAAGCATTTCCGACTCACAGAAAAAGAATTAAATCAATTGAAATTTGTCACCATAATACTAGTTGAAAAATGGATATTTTCAAGATTTTCAGAAACAATGGATTACCATAAAATGACACATGAATCTATTTCTTGATATGATATATAGAAGACACGCTAAGATTTTATTTATATACTTTGAACTTTCAATATCATTCATATGTTAATATATTTTATATATATATCATAAGTCATGATCTCTAAAGATACAAACAATAACTAGCCTTTACAGTCATTTCTTTACTCAAAACCATGGAACCTAAAGTCTTCCTTCTTACGTTCTTCTCCATCTACCTCTCCACATTGTCTTTCATTCAAGCCAACCATAATGTTAATGATGTTATAAACTTCAGCGTTGATCTCATACATCGCGACTCACCCAAGTCTCCTTTATACAATCCACTAGCTACACAGTATGACAGAATGAATAAAGAGATTCAACGTTCAATCTCTGGTATTAATCGCTTTAAACCATCGTCCTTTTCTCAATCTTTGAACCAGGTTCAATCTATAGTAACCCCTGATCAAGGTGAGTATCTTATGAATATATCTGTTGGAACTCCACCAGTTGAGTTTCTTGGTATTATTGACAGTGGTAGTGATATCATATGGACACAATGTGAGCCTTGTGAGTATTGTTTTAATCAAACAATCCCTATATTTAACCCTGATGAGTCTTCTACTTATAAAGACCTGTCTTGTTCATCTAATCCTTGTGATAGTTTGGATGGTACTTCTTGTCTTGGTGGCAAGTGTATGTATCATTGCAGGTATGCAGACGGCTCAGGCACAAGGGGAAATCTGGCTACTGAAACTTTGACTATGCAGTCTAGTAGTAGTAGCAAGGGATCTGTTAAATTGCCGAAGATCGTGTTTGGATGTGGGCACAGGAATAATGGTTCCTTCAATGGAATTGGTTCTGGTTTAGTTGGCTTTGGAGGTGGACCTGGTTCTTTTGTAACTCAGTTGAGTTCCAAAATTGATGGTAAATTTTCTCACTGTTTGGTCCCCTGGAATTTAAATACATCTTCGAGCAAGATGCATTTTGGTCAAGAAGCCATTGTTTCTGGCGAAGGATCAGTTTTGACTCCTATGGTTGATATGCCAAAAAAAAGTTTCTATTATCTCACATTAGAGACCATTAGTATTGGAGATAAGAAGCTGGCTTACAAGGACTTAGTATCTACACCCAGTGCCGACTTTGAAAAGGGGAACATTATTATTGATTCAGGTACGACAATGACCATCCTCACATCTGAATTCTATGAGGAGTTGGTACCTGCTGTAAGAAATGCGATCGATCTTGAATCAGTTGAAGTCCCAGAACTTGGAAACATGTTGTGCTACCAGGTTGCTGAACTGGATGATCTTAAGGCACCTTTAATAACTTTTCAGTTCACTGGGGCTGATGTGGTGTTGAAGCCACTGAACACATTTGTTCAATTAAAGGATAACTTATTTTGTTTAGCCATGGTTCCTGATGATACCATAAGCGCGGAACACGTGGCTATCTTTGGTAACGTTGCTCAGATGAACTTCTTGGTTGGATATGATCTTGAAGCTAGGACAGTCTCCTTCAAGCCAACTGATTGTACCAAACACTAGAGTAGACTGGGGAAGGGTTTTGTTATCTTTTCCCACAAAATAAAATAGGAATATTAATCTCAACTACCATTTCTACATCTTTTGCAGCACTAATTGAGATTGATCATTAAAGTCCATATTGAATTTCTAGTAAATGGCAGTAAGATTAGCAGAAAATGAGTCCCTATTGTGCAGGTCTCTCTCATAGGCATGGACAGCTTCAGTTCCATCACCAGTGCTGGTTTGATAAATTTTGAATCTGCATTACATTCAAATGTTCTTACTAGCGTATATCCTCAACTGGAACCAGTGTGGAAAAGCTACAACAACCAAGGACAATAACCTTAAAACATGCATAACCCATACAGGTGGCCAGAGTTGGGTTCAATACATAAAAGCTTAGGTCTGGTTCCAGATTTCATATTCTAAATGAAGAAACAAAAGTAACAAAGGCCACAAATGTCTTATGTCATGAGCTATATGACTTCAAGTGGTTTGAAACCAAAGGACTTTTTGAGTTTACACTCCACAATCCACATGGATCTCAAACTCATCTTGTGGTGATATATCACAATAGCTCTGTAGGAGACTGGGAGTTATGTTTTTTTTTTTTATGAACTGATGACTGAAAGTTCGACTGGGATTTATGTAATCTTTCTGGTTGATATTATGGAATACACAGGTGGAGGTCTGCCTAAACCTTATTATTTGTTAAAAAAAAACAAACAAAACAATAGCTCTTCCTTCCATATTGAGATATATAACCTCAGACAAAAAGGATGCATAGATATTGAGACATAAATCAAATCAAGAAAGACATGCAAATGAAAAAAGCAAACTAGTCACAAGTTGCATGTTATATTAATGCTGGAAACTATGCAAACAAATCCAGTGATGTGAACTTTCTACGCCCCCATTGTTCATTTCTAATTTTCTATACGCTCTTCAAAAGTTTATAGAAAAGGTGTAGAAGGAGAAAATAAGCGAGTTATTTCATTCGGTGAAATCAGTAACTGGTGATATCATTTTCAACTGATGTGGAACAGGTCTATAATCCTGCCACATAATCCTAAACAAAAAACTACTAGTGCTCTAATTTTCTAGAGCAAACTCGTCACCAAAAGTAATAGTTCATCAAGCGGCATGCAGCAATTAGCAGTATTAACCGACTGTCAAATACAAAATGCGGGTTCAGCTTCACATAAAGAACTGGGGTTGGTCATAATCATCAAAATCAAACTGATGCCGGCGGTTCCTCTCAACCTGAACACAAGTTCTGTTTTAGTGGAAACTCAATAAAATATAATTGCCAAAGAAACACTCATTTCTTGCTTAAAAGCATACAGTTGAGATAAACACTGAATAAATACTGCTGATATGATTAACAATACACACCTTTGCCAGATAAGCAGTATCACAGGAGATGAAATCATCAACATCACTCAGTTTCTTGGACAAAGCCATTACCCTGTAATTAACACCAGAACCAATAAATGGTGCTTGAGATCTTCTACATTAAACTTACTTTTCACAGTATAAATATTTTATGTTTGTAGGTCTCAGATCTCAAACAACAGTAGTGTAGTACACTGGTACATCAATTTGTTAATAGGAATAAAAAATTTTTGCATAGCATTTGATGAAATTCCATGTCTTACAACTAAGATTACCTCTGAATCGACGAGTCTATATGCTCTATCATCTTGCAGCTCTTATATTGCTCAGGGTCTTCATGAAAGTTAACCATGCCATCTTTCTGGTTAATTGTTGCAAATATCTCACCATCTTGAATCTAAAATGATTATGCAGATTAGACAGAAATGGTACGAGATAAGGCACTAAATCACCTAGGAGGAAAAAAGAAAAAACAAAGAGTGAAGAAGAACAACCATCTGAAGCACATGCATCTCTGCTTCTCTTGGGGCAGTTGAAACTCTGTTGGCAATGTCTTGGAGTGACAGGGTCAAGTATGTCTGAGTCAGTCTATGGATGTTTCTTTTATATAGAGAAGAAATGACCTGTTTCACCAATCCAAGATTGTTCTCCTAAAAAAAAAAAAAAAAAAACCATGACTCCAATGAGAAGATTACCAAAAGTGAATCTCGATAAACAAGGAAATATTTTTTTCCTGTATACTCAGGAAAATAAAAGAGCAAGAAAGTTTACGCTTTCAAACTTCTGCCTGTTAGCTTCAACAAAGCTCTCTAATTCAAAAATTTGCCCAGTGCTATAAACTTCTCCCAAGTCAAGGTAATGCTGCACAAAAAGATAAATTATAAATATAGGGTAGAAGACTAATACAACACACCTACTTATTCTGGATTAATGTAACAGGAAACAATGAATCAAAAGCATGTACATACAGCTATAACAGATAGTATGTATGAGGGCATAAAAAACAGAGTAGAGAGTAGCTTGTATAACAGTAGAATATTAGTATATTACCGAGAAAGGCAGTATGAAATTAATATTTACCAAGCGCAGAGGTACATTACAACATTATTTAAGCACCAAAGTTGCAATGCAACAAAATGGAACTGATCAAAGCATTTTTTGATAACTAATAAGGTTCATTGATAGTAAAAGCCTAACAGCACTTATATCAGATCCTAAGAAGTAAAAAAGGCTAATTAATTACCATGGTCCCGGCCCTAATACAAATCTAAAGTTGTGCCATTTTTATAACAATCCCCACCCCTAATAAAGCTCTGAAATAGAAGGCCATGTTTCAGCATTCAGAGACAAATGTTTAGTTGTGAACATCAGTCAAGGTGTATGTGTTGACTCCAACCCAGGTGAAATATAGTGGATTCCACAGATACAATCATCTATCATTCCAGACTTTAGTTTCACTTGAAACGTAATTGGGATTGGAGAAACATGCTTAAACAAAATCATTGCCATCCAAATGAATGAATGAATACAATGTGGGTCGACAACAAATTTGGAAGCGGGAAGAAACTTCATTTTACTCCTAACACTAACATTCCAAGAAAGAATCTAAAGATTGGGACACCCAGACTTCAGCCCTCTACGATCACGATCCCGATCACGACCAACATTCACCCCAACCCACAAACTTAGACAACCTCTGTTATCCCTTGTAACTTAGTTTGGGATCAGTGCTAGATTTCCCTTACCACCAGATTTTCTATGACCTAGACTTCTAAAGCTGTCCACCTTCGGCGTCTCAAAGTACACCTTCTAATACTCTTGTCAGTGGTGTGCACAGATCCAAATACATGTATACACAGATTGGAGGCGACTTCCAAGTATAGGAGAATCCATGCAACACAGGTAATTAAAGATAGAAGAGAGGTTCATTTTAGTGCTGATAATTGTGCAAAGAAGGCTACATTTCTGCAGCAAGGGGAGAAGAGATGGTGGACAGGCAAGCTAAAGCTTTGAACTGCCTTCAAAGAGTCCTGATTCTACCTACTACAAATTGTCCAAGAATGTTTTACTGAGTAGCATAAAGCTACATTCTGTAACATGAAACATTTGTACTACATTCTTTTATTTATAAAAGATATCTCATTTTTTTTGCAAAAGAAAAAAAAAAGACAGATAATTAAAGATACAATGAAGAAATCTCTATATGCGTAGAGGAATCATTAGACTTGTTTTGAGAAGTACCTGGCATAAGCTTTTAACCCTCCTTACGGTCATTCCAGACTCACTCTTCGGTAAACACTTGAGGAGCTGTAGCAGCGACGTTTATAATACAATAAGACAAATAAAGGATAATAAATAGCTATACAGAAGTGAAACAGAAAAACCAGCAACAAAAATGTTTTTTCAAAGAGTGCTCAAGCAACTCTTATACGCAATTATAATGGTGAAGAGAATCAGATGATGAGAAACATCTCCAACCACCAAACTTCATTGACTTTAAATTCCTATACGAAAAGCTATATTAATAAAGAACAATATTTATAGAGAGGAAACTAATCATTAATTATAATCCACAGTTATGTGAGTCTATCAGGAGCAGGAAGCAAAGTTGGAGGCTGCTTAAGAAGTAGATTTGGCAATCTGACGTATTCAAAACACATCCAATTCCAAGTATGTGTCCAACGACTGGCTATATCTTTGATTTCCTATTTCCTCCTACTCGAAGTAGACATGGATATCTTTTTCTTTCTTAAAGTTCAATATAATCACGTATTGCAGAAACCTAATGCCCTACTTATTATGAGTCAGCAAATTTTCACCTTATTGAAGAAATTAAACAGTCCATACATTAACGGGTAATCATACATCATGTTAGTCTGTTAGACATGGGTGTCTTGAAGAAACTCACGCAATGATAAACATTAACAGGTAATCATACATTAACGGGTAGTCATCCATTAATCATGTCAGCGTGTCGATTGATACCTAGTATATATCATAAATCCATCATAAATGCATTGCTGTTACTTAACATTAATCAAATCCAAATATAAAATTACCCACAAGTGATTTGTTTAACAAATTGTAATCTATGAAAGACTTGCTTGTGGACCACAAAATTCTTTATCAGTGAGCATAATGTATTAGCCACAAAAGGAAGCTTGATAACATTATCTATCAAGAAACCCCATGAAATTTAAAATCCCTTCACAAACCTGTCCATTGAGAATGAGTGAAACCAGAATGTATTTTTTGCGTGCTTCAATAGATATAGCACTCATTGCTGCTGATGGCGCAGTTATAACCTGCAACAAATAAAAAGAAACAATATGATAGAAGTCATATTCATATAAAGAAGAATCAATATATTAAACAATTTGATCCAGAGTCTTTACATACATTGGATAGAAGCTCAATGGCTTTCCCATAACACTTTTGTCCTATGCATATCATTCCCCTGTCAATAATATCAAATGTGAAATAAGATCAGTATAAATGTTATGAGGAAGAATAGAACTCTCAAATACAAATCAATAACACTATAACAACAAAGTAGAAGCAAACGTAATTATGTAAAGTGATATTGTAAAGGTGCTCATAACTATAAAAACTAAGGGCTGTAAATTTCATTTTAAAGTTAACCATGTCGATAAAACCTAAAGTTCATTTTAGATGATTAGACATAAACTTCTTGGAGTCTGGAAATCTTGCAGTACAATTCTTTGCAAAACCTGGGTTATTGCATTAATGATCCACTACGTATTGGTGAACTGCATAAGATGCAAAAATGGTACTATCTATGCTTCCACAACCATCACCTCCCTTCAAATGACACATCTGTGTTCAGCTTCAAACACCCCAGGTCAAGCGAGTACCAAACACACTTTAATGGATCCATAACTAAATAAAGTGTTTGTCAATGTAAAAGTCAAAAACAATCTCATGACAGTTGTGATATTAGCTTGGTCAACTACACCTATTCAGCTAGATTTTAGAATACTACCAGAAAGAAAAAACAGAACACCTCAGCTGCTCTTCCCTTCTGCTTGTGTCACTGCATAATCCAAATTTTTTTTTCTAGATGTTCTGTTCATTCAATGAATGTTCATAACAAATAATCATGGACCAAAAGAAGACCCTTTTCATCTGTCCATTGTGTGATGAAGCCTCAAGGCTTTGTGTTTCTCTACCCCAAGCTTGAAGGCATAAAGCAAAAGCTTCATGAGCATGCAATGAAGTAATTGAGAGAAATCTCTTAGGGAGGAGCCCAAATAACAGCAAAATTCAGTAGTTGAATCAATTGCAGATGATGATGAAGAAGTTGTCGTTATAGAAGATCAGGAGAATCCCACCAATAGGAATGGAGACTCTGCATTTGACGTGGATGCTTGATGTTTTCTTTGTTTTTCTATTTATTTTAGAGAGAGGGAGGAATATACCTTTAGACTTATACTTTATTAGATATTTGCCTTTTCTTTTATCAAGTTATGGATAGTAGATTATTTCTGATTTTTCTAGCACGAGTATTATTTATTAATTATTTTATAGTAGAAGTGGTTTGAATCTTACGATTCAAGATTCGACTTACGATTCGATTCAAACTTTAGCAATTACGATTTACGATTTACGATTTGATTTACGAGTTGACAACATTGACTGATGTACATATATATGAATGGATTATGAGTATATACCCTATGCAATTTATATTGCATAAACTACATATGCCATGTATACTGTATACTGCATACCAACCATCTATACTGCATGATTTAAAACATGTGCATATAAATATGAATGAAAACTATGAAACTATATCAAATGCCATGTATGTATACCATATATACTGCATAAATTAAAACAAATGTGCACAAAAAATGCCATACGTGTAATATGATCCAAAAGATGCATGTCATGGGAAAAACAGTTAAAAGTACAGTGTATTCTAAGTTCTATAAGTACGCAGCAAAACATGGTCCATCCAACTTACCGAAAGCTCCAATTTTAATAGTGCAAGTAGGAGGATTACAAGCATGAAAATGCATCAAATGTGTAACACTTATTGTAACTTAAAATGCAAACATATGAATTTTGCAAAGGTTATCATCAATGGGGTGGGTTCAAATCAATGTTTGATCACCCGCGAAAACATATGCAGACTATAACTTTCCAGTAAGGTGCTACTGAGAAGTAGCATAAGCTCTGGCCACACATTGATTGCCCAAGAACCAGAAACTTGCTGAGAGTTATTAATAAATTTAGATTGACTAACCACCAATTAAAAATGAAATGAGAGATAGCATTGGGCCTTGCAATGACCATCCATAAATCTCAAGATGGCCACATCCAGCATAATGTGTGAAAAGAAAATTATAATATTAAGAAACATGATGTACACTCACCCATAATAACAATAGAGATAAAGATCCCTTGGCTGATCAGCTTCGAAAATATTCTCCTCCAAAATGCTATAACCAATTTTATAGCACTTCGCCAATAGACAGAGCATAAGAAAATCTGAATGTAAACTCGTAATTCTACCGGAGGATGAGTGAAGCTTGCGAATAGCTGTCCTCAGGGGACCTACTCCTCGAATCGGTGTTTTTAGAGACAAAACTTCATCCTTCAATCTTCTGCAAACAGATATGACTGAAACTCAAAAGGTAAGTCATGTTAGATATATCGAAAAACTCAACTCAACCAAGTATGATGGGACCAAAGGTCAGTACATTTATCGGGTACCAAACGTATCTGTTCTGCCACACACAAATCAATAAATGCAGCAACTGTTGAAACTCGTCCCCTGGCTTGATCTTTCGAAGTTGAAGAAGATGTGAATGCCTCCCTATGAAACAATAAGTACATAAAAACTGGCATCAGCCAAATTCAAGGAACAAATTTTTTTGAACAGAAGAAAAAATAAGTATGCTTCTAGGCACTAGCTATCAAATTGAGATCCACATCGAAAAAGTAAAGCACCAGTTAATTAATACACATCGTGAACGCAGAAGTTTCACACATAAAATACTTTGCACTCTAACAGATTCCTACATAACCTTTGTTTTATAGAGGTGCACCTATCCAGCTAATTAATCACAATTCACACAAAATAAAATAGATCAATCGCTATCAATGAAACTTTAGAAAAATAATATAACCAACAATACAAGCACCACAAGCAGAAGTACAAAATGACTATTCTAAAACCCCAAATTTACATATTTACAATTTAAACTCCACATCCCTTCCTTCTCTTTCCTAATCCTTATCCTATGTCCTAAACAGCTTCCAATTTGGATCATTGATCACCCTTGTGGACAAATTTTAAAATTTAGATAGTTACCAAAATACTGCTAAAATCGCGTTTTTCACTATATAATTATTTATAGCAAATTCTGAATCAACAAAACCCATAAATAAGTAAAAGTAAAAACCCTAATTGACAAACCCACTCAGTGTTAAAACAGTGAATAACAATGAACCTTTATGGCAAAATTCCAACAAATTGTTAAATAAACCCTTATCTCCAAAAAAAAAAAACCCAAATACTTGTTCACCTAGATTTCCCTTTTCATCAAACCCCAAAATAGCAAAAATATTAATTTTAATAAATCACCCAAAATCCAAATACACTTGATAAAATAAAAAAAAAATCAGTAAAACAAAGAAAAAATAAAAATAAAAAATGTAAATCAAAGACTTACAAGATATAGAGATATCCAAGAGAGTGTTGAGAAGGATGAAGTTGTTTCAAAAGAGAATCCAAACGAGATGATGAAGATTGTGAAAGTAAACCCTTTCCTTCTGCTTCTCTTAAACGCTTATGAAGTTGTGGTATATCTTCATCTCTACTTGATAAACCTTGAATCTGTGTCACCAAACTTTCCAATGCTTCAACCATAACGAACGAATTAACGAACCAACGAGGCTTTTGCTTTTGCTTTTGCTTTTCTTTCTTTCTGTTTAAACCCCAACAAACAACACTGAAGAAGAAGAAGAAGAAGAAGAAGAAGAACACCAACACTGTCACAGAAAAAAAATAAAAATAAAAAACTCGACCTTTGGGTTTTATTTATACTCATGGACGGTGCTTGTTTTTCACGTGAGTAAGATCTTTCTTGGGTTTTGTTATTTGGGCCACGAGTCCAAGCCCACTAAATCAGCCATTTTGTGAAGAAGAGAGAGAGAGAGAGAGAGTTGAAGGAAGTTGCAGTTGTTAATAATGGGGGATTATCATTTTGTTTATAAAGATGTAGAAGGAACATCAACACAATGGGATGATATACAAAGAAAGTTAGGAAATTTACCAGAAAAACCACCTGTTTTTAAACCACCTGCTTTTACACCTGCTGATGATGAAGATTCTAAACCAAAAGATAAATCATGGATTCAAAATAAAACTCAGGAACAACTTGAAGATCTTGAAGATGATCCAGATCTTGATGATGATCGATTTCTTGAAGAATATAGGTATTTTATTATTTGATAATTTTTTATTAATAATTTAATTTTGAGGAAATTAATTCATTTATTGAACAGGAAAAAGAGATTGGCAGAGATGAGAGAAGCTACTAAGGTTATGAGATTTGGATCAGTTATACCTATTTCAGGAATGGATTTTGTTCGAGAAGTTTCACAAGCTTCTTCTGATGTTTGGGTTGTTGTGTTTTTGTATAAGGATGGGTAAGTAATGGATTTTCTTCTTTGTTTTATTAAACTAATGTTGGTGTTTTTTGTTGAATTACTTACAATTGTCAATGAATTTTCAAATTGTTATTTTGACGAATAGATTGTATGCTAGGAATTTTATTATCAAGTTATGGATATGTTATCATAATATACTTATAGACAGGTAGATTGTGACTGGTGATCTCTCTTATCTGCACTGATGCTTGATAAGTATTCCATCATCTTCCTTCTGTCATGTTTTATCAAACAAAGTTGTGCTTTGGTGTTAATGCAAAAATGAAACCTATGACCTATCAATCTATTATTCAACTACCTCACTTTACTTGTCTACAGATAATTACTTAGGATTATTGAAGTAGAGGGAAAGAAAAAATAAAAGAGATCGGGAGAGATGAGGATCTACCACAGTCCCCTATTCCCATAGACTTGCCTCGTGTGTTCAATATGTATTTGGCCATTGTAGAGTTTGGTTCCTCTGTTTGAATTTCATGTTTCCATTTCACATATCATAAATATTTTTTTTTTAATTTATGTATGAGGCTATATATATACTTCCCAATTGTAACTTGTACTGACGTTTCTGTTTTGCTGTACTGCCAGAATTGCAGAATGTGGGTTACTCTTGGGTTGTCTGGAAGAACTAGCTACAAGATATCCTGGAACAAAATTTGTTAAAATTATATCAACAGATTGCATCCCCAACTACCCAGATCGCAATCTTCCTACTATCTTGGTGTACAATAACAGTGCAGTCAAAGCGACTTATGTTGGCTTGCATCATTTTGGACGAAGATGCACGACAGAAGGTACATCAGTGTTCTTCCTTTTTTTCCCTGTGGTTTATTTTATGTTATATATCCCAATATGTACATTCTCATTTTACTCCATTGGTTGACACGTCCATGTTAAGTATGGATTGATAGCTAAGATTCAGAATGACACAGTCAGCCATTTAAGATCTAAAAAGCCAGTGAAATTATTCCACCTAACAGCTCATTCAAGTCGTATCTGATATATCAAATGGTCGTATATACGTGCAATCCTTCATTCTGTCATAGTGAAGGGATAAAGAAAGAATGGATTTTTGTCTCTTGCTTCTTTGTTACTTTGTTAATATTATTTTTTTTATCCACGTCCTCTTTTGGAAGACTTGGAGTACATTACAAAGAATTTGATTTATCAGATTTGTTTAAACATTTAAGATAATGAGTTATTTTGTGAGATTTTGAATGTGGATCCTTGTATACCTCCTGCTGACTTCTATTGCCTTCCAACTAAATTAATGAACAAGGTGTTATTCATGCAACAGATACAAATAATTATACGAAGTCCATGCTTTCAAAAGCCACTAATTTGAAAAAGTAACCTACAAATTGTTTCCATATTGATGAAGATTTACTTATCATTGGTAATGGGGATGTGGGTAGTATACCTTAGTATCAAGGTGGGACGTGGCAGCATTGGTGATTTGGTGGAGAAGCTATTGAAAGTGTTGTATAAATGTGAATATGTATGCATTCAAAGGAAGCAACACCTATTAAATCTCAATTAATACAAAAGAACCATAAAATTTATATTATTGATAGGATAAGGCTTGGAAAGCCATGAAATAAAAAAATTGTAGAGAGATCCCTTCAAATCTTCCTTCACAAATAAAGGACTCTGTATATATATTCTCTCATCAAATTAATAAGCTCTTTGTATTTTGCTCGAAGACCACGTCTCATTTGTCTTTGGTCATCTATGTTGTATTTTCATGGCCTATCTTCATGAGGATGATTTAAAACTGATTGTATCTTTTGTTTTTGTTCTTTTAAAATGTCAGGTGTTGCATTAGCTCTCTGTCAATCAGACCCTGTTCTTAATGATGGGCAAAGTGGAGGTAACCAATCTAGAGAGGCTGTCATCGAAGGAGTCCGCCAGAGGTTTATAGAGAAAGTTGTGACACAACACGAAGAAGACAATGATGACGCGTATTCAAGTGATTAGATTGTACTTTACCGTACATTGACCCTCCAGTGTGAGCCAATACCTAATAGGCTTTGTGAGTTGTTTTAATTTGTAATTACAAGTCAAGCACAAGCTGGTTTGTTCATCTCCTCTGTCTGTTTCCCCATATTTTCTAATGGCATAGCAGTCTTTCTTTTGCAAGAAGCAATTGATATGCTCGTTTAGTTCTATGTTAGTTTTTTTTTTTTTTTCTGATTTTGTATCCGATAAATTCAATACTAAACTTCTGATTTTGTAATTTCAAGAAACTGATGGGTTTTGCATGGAAATGACCAAGTAGTATCAGAAAAGAATCTACCAAATGTTAAGGAATTTCGAAAGAGGCACTAAACTTTATGCATAAATGCATGTTTAGTTTTTCCATTTATTTGCTACTTAGCTTGTATACTTGATCACATTGACGATAACAATTTGCCACCAGTTCGATATACTTGTGCCTTTTGGATTCGTGGCATCTTGTTTCCAGTTTTATTACCTTCGGGGTTTCAGAGAACCACCAGCACAAATTTACAAAAGGTAAATTTTACACTACATCGACCCAAATATACAAGTAGCATTTAGCAAAGTTGGCAACACTGTACACATTTCCCTCTATAAAATAGAGTTCTTTCCCCAAACTACAATACTGCACATCATCCTATTTATCGTGTTTTTTAGTTTCTGAGGCGGCAATTATTTGAAGGTGTGGTCACTTCATGTGGATAAAGATTCCAACAACAATTCTTGTACTTAACGCGTGATTTGGTTAATCAATGTGGATTTCATTTCTTCTTCACCTTCAACAGGTTGAAGCTTGATTGCAGTCCTGCTGTATACAATGAATTCACTTCTCTAAAATACTTGAAATTTTAAGTCAGTGCACAAGGCTACACAAACGACTGTCTAGACAACCCTCATATTCTCTATTTTCCGTGACCATAACAAAACTGCTGCAACATGCCATTTTCTATTGACCGTCTGCTGTTGTAGTCTTGTAGAAAATGAGTTGTTTCTGTCCAGGAACCAAACATCCATGGCCATAGGCATTTGAATGTTATCATTTTTATCTAAGCTCATGTTTATTTATCGAATCTCCGGATGCTTAGATGAGGGTGGAACAACAGATTCATTGTGAATCAATTTATCAATCTCTGGCAGAGTGGGTCTATCAACTACACTGGGTTACTGGGTTTCATTCATTTATTTGTGAATGACCTGGCTGTCTCCAAAACAATCTAATAAATGGCTCGGAAATATTTGCCATTGCAGAGCATTTTTAGTTGTCTCACTTTCACTTCTATAGCAAGTCTAACATTTACTGGCCTCGCTATTTTCTATTATCAGCTTATGTGTTATGTCAAAAATAAAGTTGACTTGGTCCTGCTGATAAGATGAAATATCAATTCTCAAGTGATTGTTGTTTCCTTGAGATGTTCTTGTTGTTTCGGTTTTCGCACGCTACTAGAAAAGGAGAAAAGGTTTTGAAATTCATATTAGGAAGAAAGTTTTATTTCTTTCAATGCGCGTCAATATCTCCTGTCTACAAACATTGAATACAATGGGTTTTTAGCTATTGTACAGAGCTATACTACCTACTGCATATGAAAAAGAATATAACTTGTCAAGAAGACAAGGACTAAATGCGTACAAGTGATCTCCTTCATCCAAACCATACAGAAGTGCAAAGCTGTATCCTGCAGATTTGTCACACAGGTTGCTTCAGCTATTACACTATTTACACATGCATTCTGGCACTGGATAAGCGATGACATCGCGACCTCTCTTGTTATCCCTCAACTGTGGCCGCCCCAGTGAGTACTTGTGTAGATGCTTCATGATTCTATTAAACTCGGTGCTTGATATTGAGGCATTCCCAAAGAAAGGGAGCATCGCTCGTTTGTTGGGATTTATGTATTTCTTATGTCCAACGTAAGCACGGTGACCCTACAGGAAGGACAGTTTTGTTTTAATGAGACTCAATATACTAAACTTTAAAGTTCACTGCATTAAATAGTTTTTTAAGAACAGTGAAGGGTTTTACCTGCATAGCACGACCCATGTTTCCACCATGGGATGGCATGAAGACGGTGCTACTTAACGATATAATGTAGTCTATAGCAGCCAGAACCGACGACCTGTTGATGTATGGTGCCAATTCCCCTTCCTTCGCCAGCATCTCTTTAGTTACCAAGTCTGGGAATTCCTTCTTTAGAGGCAGCAGAGCTTGAGTGCCTCCAAAGGGGTCACCCCCAGCAACGTACAGTCGAGCACTGCTTGGAGCACCTAATGCTTTCAGGAGCCTGCAGTAACAATTTATGTAAGAGATCTGAAGGAAGGAATATCAAAGAGAACGATAACTGAAACTAATCTTAACCTACAAAACGCTTTCAGGAGCCTGCAGTGACAATGTGGCTCGAAGTCTTGAACCATACCTTGCAACTTCAAGAGCATTAAGAGGGCATAGTCCAGCGAGTCTGCGCTGATCATAGGTCATAGTCAATCTTCCAGTGAGATATTCTGGAGAAGACTTTTGTTCTTCTGCAATAATTCGATCAAACTTAGGGCCTAATCCTGTACGACATCCAGTCCTGACCCAAACGTCTTTCTCTAACCGAAGATGTAAAGCAATGTATGGTCCTTCAATCCACATTCTCCTGGCAAGCTTATTACCAATCTCACGAATTGGAGCAGCAAATCTTAGAGCATGAAATGCTACCTGCAGCAGTAACACAGGTCTTAGAACCTCACAAGTCACAAGCAGTGATGATCAACTGTAAATGTCAACAATAAGTACCCTCACCTTACAACGAAGTTTCTGAAGATCCGAAGGGAGATTCTTCGAGAGCTTAGAATCTAACCCCTTCAATATTAGTACTCCTTCTTCATTGAGCTACAACATGTACAAAACCCGGAAACTGTTAGCTCAAACTATGTATATATACTAAGATCAGAACATTTCGATATCAAACAATGATTCTGCTGGAATGCGATTACAGATAAATTTTGCTTTCTTACTTGTTTGAAGAATCTCGCACGGATCCATCCAGGAGAAATATCATGTGGAATCTTTCTTTCAACAGACTGTTTTGGAACCAAATGTGTCGAGGGAAGAGACGATACAATCCTGACATCTGCTTGTAAGGTTCTTTTAAAATGTTCAGCATCGAAAATCTCCGAAAACTCACTGCATTGAATCAAAATTTATAGAGATAAGATTTTATAAAATCAATATGAACAAAGTTATTTATTAATCAATTCCGTCTTTCGATCATACCTTTCATCACCCCAAATCAAATTAACTTGCAAAACTGGTATAACCAATGCGGCTTCGAGAATTCTTGCCATAACAACAGCATCAATAATCTGATTTCTCTGTTGATTCAATCCACCTGAAGCTACAACAACCAAGAACCTTCTCTTCTCTTTAGATATCTTTACCGATTCTCTTCGATATTTAATCCCAAACTCCAAACAAGGCTTATATCCAGAACCATCAGGTTGTTTCCAGAAATCTTTCTCTTCCTCTGTCCTGTTTTTTGCCATTCCATGAGCTGGTAATGGTGACATTACACTGTTAGATAATCTTGGAATATCTTCATCTATTAAAGAAATTGAACCAGAAAGAGAAGTTAAAAGCATTGGAGAAAACGTTTCAGATGAAGAAGAAGAAGAAGAAGAAGAAGAAAATGATGATAAAGAATCTAAAGAAGAACAATGTATTGAGTTTTGAGAAATGGGTATCAATCCAACTTTTGAAACACTAAAGAAAGCAAAAAGAATTAGAAGAAAAAGAAAGAAAAGTGGAAGATTTGTTGAAGAACAGAGCTTTTGAGTTCTTGATGAATTTTTTCTTGGTGATGAGAAGAGAATTGAATTGGGTGGAAAGAGTGAGAAACAGTGTAATAGATGAGAAGGGGTGATTGTGATTAATGGGTTCTTCATCATGTTCTTTGATCTCGCCATGAAAATGGTATTTGTGTTCTTCAACTAATTCTCAGATCAGAAGAATGAATGAATGAATGGTTTACTCTGTTTCTTCTTTGAGAACTAAAACAGAGTAATGAAGAGAGAAGAAAGTGATGATCTCTCTTGATTGACAGTTATTTGTAAAACAGAAATAACTGAATCAGTTTTGGTGTTATTACCAAACTAACCCTCATATCTGAAAACTCTTTTAGAAATGGATTTTCTGACTCAAGTAGAAGTCTGCAGCACTACATGAGATCTAGTTCAAAATGCACAAAACCTCCGTAGTTCGGTTATATTTGTAAAATTCAATTATTTGTTATCAGTCATTTCCATTTAGAGAAAACCTATTTGAAAGATCATATCAATCAGCCTTGGATTCAACTCTACATGGTCTGCCATTCTGCATCACAAAATAAAGAAGTACATTGTCATGATATGAAGAGGCAACATACGTAAATGATGACCACCATGAGAAAAATATAAGAGGCAACAGGATCAGAGGAGGATCATTAGAACTAGGCCGAGCTTGTCTTAACTACCCGTGCTAACTATGCTAAAAGAAGTAAATAACTTCCCTCAGGCCTCAGCTCCTATCTTGTTGCCACTATCAATGTGTCGAGCTACTTGATTAACAAGCATATATTATTTTCCTATTTAATTTATGATTTATCGACTATTCGTTTTCTAAGTTCCTTTCCCAGCACTTTGCATGTTCTGTTCACTGTTTAGTTTACTAGGCACCACATAGTTTCCCCTGATAAATTCAGAACCCAAACAACACAAGTGCCATTATATTAGCAGCTACTACGGAGATATAAGACAGTACCAGTATTACACTACCAAGTTCCTCCTGACACCAGGGCATCTCTGGTGTTTAATTAGCAAGCACTTTCTTCAGTCATAACTCATAAAATGCAACAAAATTATAAGTAATCCTACATACTGAAAGACATGCATTTCAATGATAACTTAAACATAATTAAGCAAAACACAAGTAGATAATGAGTCTACTAGCACCTAGGTTCTGAAAGAAATTTTCCTGCTTACTTTGAACAATAGTACGTACACATGAATAAACAAAGTGTGGATCACCCCCTCTAACAATGTATCTGCCTACAAGAAAGAAGATGTTCGTTCCTACGTTTATCAAAGGGGTCGGTATCCCAAAACCATAATGTACAGTATCTTGTTTGAAGGCTGCTCTCAGTGAAGACTTAAGATGTAAAACACATGTGCTGACAAGACCCTCAACGAGCTTACAGCCACTTGAATCTGAACATACAAACAGGTATATATCATATACCTTGGGTTGGTTTTCAGAACTCAATATAAAAGAGTGACAGAGTTTCTGAAGGTAAAAAATCGAAATGAGCAAGGTTAATAGTGAACAACCAATGTATGAAATACACATGCAAATACATATGATAAGAAGTGCATGAACCACCAAAATACACTCCAGATCATCTTATTCAGTAAATACTGTAAACGAAGGACATCCAACTCACAGCAAGACCCCCTTCAAAGAGAAATAGAGATAATTCCCCAAGGAGCGCACCCAAAAGTTGCAAATGCTCTGTCCTGGTCTTTAGTTCGAAGAAGAGCCGTTAGCAGGCACGCATGTAAGACTCCATACCACTAATGTTCAGTGAGGTTTGGTTTCACTAATATATGCAGGATGAAGGAAACATAAATATAATAAGAGAGAATTTTATTATCTGATTGAGTATTGTAATGGGATGGTATGAAACACTATATACATTCTCGACTATTTCAGGTTGCATGTGACTGTTTTTATTAACACTTTTTTACCTATGAGCTGAAATATGTTAAAAATTGTGAATTACTAAACTAAGAACTTGAAAGATAATTATAAGCCATTTATATTTATAGTTCATCAGTAATTTGACTTACTGAATAAAATTATTTTAAGTTTGTGGACTCCACTGAGTGCGTTGTTTGTAATCAAGGATTTGATACCTCGACGAAGTTAATTCTTTTTCAGTAATCTAAATATACAGAGAAGTGGATGTCATGTGCTTCTTTGTGAATAAATGTTCAAAACTTGACAATATCAGAGTTAATCCCAAACTAATTAATAACATTAACAACTCATGATCATCCAAATAGTGGCATTTAAAACTAGAAGATGAAAAAGTAAACATTACTGTTATTGGTAATCAAAATTCCGGACAATCTCTGCTCTGAACAAAGCAAAATATACCTCAAAGCAAGATAAAATTGGAAAGTAGGAACACAGTACAACAATGTTCTTATGAGTTGAAAGGAAATAAGATTGCATTGCATATAGTAGAATACACGAGTTATTATACTGCCAAGCTCAAAAACACACTTAAAAAGCAATAACAGTTAATTTTCAAAGTTGCATATAAGCTAATTAAGCATTATAATATCACAACACAAATAAGTGAACTGTAGTACCCCTGATTCGACTACTGCTGTAGTCTAAGCTCAATCCAAATCGGAGGCACATGACACATCTGAGATGGCATCACTGAAGAAATGTAATCGGTTATCAAGTCAAAGACTCCAATGTCGTTGGGTTCTCTATTGCACTCTTCAAAATACGGATATGGAATGCAATCCTCTGTGTAATAGATACAATTGGGCTCGTAATTGCAACCAAACAATTTTGAAGCTGGTAGTGAAAAGGATGAATTGTGACCTACAAATAGTGTATGATGGTTTAGTAGCTAATTTGAAATCGTCACAAGGTCTATCCCTTAGTACAAGTAACAAGTCTCTAGATGATTCAACAAGATACCTTCCATCATCGTTAAGTATACCCTCGTTATGAAAACACTTTGGGGTTTATCTGGAACACTTGAGATCATGGGATGGTGAGGATTAGTAAGACCACAAGAATAAACCATTCCACAATAATCCACAAAAAAAAAAAAAAAAATGTCTCTATAGTATACAACATCATGAATATTACTTTGGAAATTTCCAAATGTTTGCCAAGTCTTCTTACCAGTGTCCGCCATATTACTATAACCATATTGTAACACCCATGAGTTGGTGTTAGTCCCACATTGCTAAGGAAGTGGTTGTGTTGGTAGTATATAGAGTTTAATCATACTCTAACTAATGTCAAGGCCTTTTGGGGTAAGCCACATGGGTGGGCCCTGATCCAAAACCCTCTACTGCTGGATATCCGCAGTGGCTAAAGGGGGACAATATTGACATTAACGAGCGGTATGGTGCTCGACGCACCGGGATGAGCGAGGACGAAATCCCGGGGCGTTACAGTTGGTATCAGAGCCGACGATGGGTCGCCTGTTGCAGGTGGGAAGTACGCTGGAAAGGCCTGAGGAGCGCCAGGTACTTGTCTCACTTGGCAGGGAACGTCGGAGATTTTGGGACTGTACTGAGTGTACTGCAGAGCCGAGGACGGCTCTATTTCTAAGGGGGTGAGATTGTAACACCCATGAGTTGGTGTTAGTCCCACATTGCTAAGGAAGTGGTTGTGTTGGTAGTATATAGAGTTTAATCATACTCTAACTAATGTCAAGGCCTTTTGGGGTAAGCCACATGGGTGGGCCCTGATCCAAAACCCTCTACTGCTGGATATCCGCAGTGGCTAAAGGGGGACAATATTGACATTAGCGAGCGGTATGGTGCTCGACGCACCGGGATGAGCGAGATCCCGGGGCGTTACACATATATAGCCATTGCAGCAAAATTTGGATTTGTTGTCGGATATGCACTTAAAGTAACCTTCTTCAAGAAGTCACGACCACCAAGATTAACATCTAAAGTAGTTAAGGAATGAAGATGGATCCCACTAGCTATCTGGCGTGTTTCACTTGAAAGGATTGCGAAGACAAATACGATTGTTACCATTATCAGAAATAGTGACGAGCCATCTTTGGCTAGAACAACATATTTTTCACTTTCTCGGCAACCCTAATTTAATATAAGTTTCACACGGCAGTCTATCTTGATGGAGTTGGACACGTGGTCTCTTGTTATCTCTATCTGAAATCATAAGAGTGGGAAGACGATGATGTATAGTTTGACGAATACATTTATAAACAGATCTCCATGATTTACAAACATCACCAAAGCAAAAATATGGTTTAATATCACATTTTTTTTGCAATAATTGATAATAGCTCTCCTGGAAGATCTGCCCAATTTCTTCTAATTCTACCTCCCAATGTCATCGTTGTAAGTACGTAATTCCGTACCACTATGTGGGAACCACTAGGATGAAGGAATAACAAAGAGTCGGCTAGTAGAACCTGGTTCATGGGATAACTGCCGAGATAAGCTTCATCATTACAGCTAAGGGAAATACTTGGTTAAGGGAGCTCCACGTGGAACTACCACAATCATGGATCTAAACAGAGATCCTACGGTTGCAATAGATGGCAAACCACATTTATTACTCTAAAAAGGTTAGACATTCTCTCCACACCTTCCCCATTGTTGCATCTTAAACTTTCAAACACTGACTAGATCGTCGGAATGTCTTTCACCGGAACAAGTCCAGTGAGTTCCTGCAAGTACACGGACCTAAAGGCTAAAGAACACGGTCACCTTCAAGTATTCGGAGCTAAAGATCAGGAGCCACTGTCTCCTTCAACCTAACGGTGCAAGTCCTTAGTGGGCTTACATTTGAGTTCATGCAGGTACACGGAGCTAAAGGCCAAAGTACACAGTCACCTTCAAGTACTCGGAGCTTAAGATCAGGAGCCACCGTCTCCCCCAACCTAACGGTGTGAGTCCAAAATGGGGTTACATTTGGCGCTAGAAGGAGGGCATGTTTCCCTGACATTAGATAAAGATCTAGATCTCAAAAAACAAAATGTTTCATTTTTCTTCATTGAATGATTGATTTTCTTAAGGTGCAAACAAGAGTTGAGGGATTTCAACAGATCGAGATCTGTAATTATTTCTCTAGGAGGAAAAGACCCAAGCCTCACGGAAACATCTTTGTCATCCCAAAGACCAGATTGTGGATCTACAGATCAGATTTATAATATCTCAGATCTATTATATCAAGTTGATCATGCAACACACCTCGTGCTTCTTGGTCGATTTCATTAGTAGTAGAGAATTTCTATAATCTTCGTTGATTCTAGATTGTCTGCTATAATTTCTATGTAATCCCTGACATGGGACTCCACCGAGTCCATGGTTGATACCCTTCTCGCTTGCGGTTGCTGCCTTTGTGGCGGTGGAGGTATTATTCTCATTTCGTTTCTCTCATCCAACAAATTTGGAGCAACTCGTCAGGTAATATATAAACAATTTTTAAATTGCTTTGGACATTAGTTGATGGGATAATGGCTATCTCGTGCGACCATATACACATTGGTTTATTAACCCCGTGAATGTCACAATATTTACTTTGCAAAATAAAATGGCCATATTTATCAGTCAGTATGATAGGTGCAAATCTCTCTATTCTCACCCTATAGAACTTTTGATGCCCTTTTGGTATCAAAATTTGCTTTGTTCACATGTATTTGGACTTGATTTCAATGATCATTCATATGTATTGTTTCTTCACAAATTGAACAAGATAAGAAAGGAAAAACTTATATTTCTCATATGTGCGGTAACCTGATTTTTTTACCTGTGTGTCTCTAGGTGGACATTTAACTTGTTAGCCTATATTTGATAGTATGCATGGTCACGATCTTTCGTTAGCTAGGGTTTGATTACTTAATTAGGTAGAGAATAAACCGTTATCGAGTTCTAAGAACTTGGTTATGGAACAGGCTCCTGTGTGCTTTATGACTTGAAGGTGTAGCACTTAATCCCAAATGCTTATTGGATATTACAATAGTTGTTTTCTTATTGTATTTTTTTAATTTGATTTGAGACTAGTACATATTTTTTTTCTTTGTTTCTTAAAATCATATTATGTGAATTGGTTTCTTTATGGATCCCTCAACTGTAAACTAGTGCTAGACTATGAATGAATTTTAAACGTGGAATTGGGAGTTGCCACAGTGATATAGAGTACACTTACACTAACATCTTACACACTCGCATTGTAAACTTTGATTTAGTATGTAAGCTTTTAAGGTCTATTGATTACTTATGTCATACTTAATGTGCAACCATGATGCATTTTTACATGTTAGAGATGCATACACTTGGCGGTTTACGTGTTGCTCTCCATTTCCATGAGATAATCCTAAAATTGATGTATATCTGGTTGGTTTAAGTCCTTGATACTAAGACTTCACGTTACACAATACATACATATATACAATATATAAATGTTCATTCAATAAATATTATTGCTAGTTCACAGATTGTATGGCAGGGCCTGAACTTAAGAAGAATTAAGGTGTTAATGAGCTCTTACACTGGGGGAGAGTACACCGTCAAAAGAAACTTAGAGTATACCGCCAGGGTTTTTCTCCATTACCAACACCTTAGCATTCATAGGCAGAGAAACCTTCATACTGGGGGTGAGATCAAGGCAGAGAAAGATGTCATGGTCACGGTGCCCATAGGTCGCCACAACGATATTATGGTTTTGTGGAAACCTTCATGCTGTGAGTGACATCAAAACAGAGAAAGATTCCCCGGTCACGGTTCCCATAGTTTGCTACAACGATGTTATAGTTTTGTTGGAACTTTCATGCTGGGGGCGGCATCAAGGCAGAGAAAGATGTCACAGTCATGGTTCCCATAGGTCACCACCACGATGTTATGGTTTTGTTGAAACTTTCATGTTGGGGGCGACATCAAAGCAGAGAAAGATGCCACGGTCACGGTTCCCATAGGTCGCCACAACGATGTTATGGTTTTATTGAAACCTTCATGTTGGGGGCGACATCAATGCAAAGAAAGGTGTCATAGTCACGGTTTTTATAGGTCGCCACAGTGATGTTATGGTTTTGAGGAAACCTTCATACGGGGGGCGACATCAAGACAAAGAAAGATGCCATAGTCATGGTTTTCATAGGTCGCCACAATGATGTTATGGTTTTGTGGAAACCTTCATACGGGGGCAACAACAAGGTAGTGACGTATGTTGGTCCCAATCTCCATACCCCGCCATAGTGATCCTATGGTTTCGTGGAAACCATCATAACGGGGGCGACATGTGTGACTTCAAGGCAATGAAAGATGTTGTAGTCACAATCTCCATAGGCCACCATAGTGATGCTCTAGTTTTGAGGAAACCTTCATACTGGGAACGACATGGGCGACTTCAAGTCAGTGAAAGATGTTGCAGTCACAATCTCTATATGCTACCACAGTGATGTTCTGGTTTCGAGGAAACCTTCATACTGGGGGCAACATGGGTGACATCAACGCAATGAAAGATTTGTTCCTCCACGTGCTTCAATCACGATCCAATTATTGAGTGTAATCTCCAATGTTGACTTCGACGTGAACACGAGTCTCCAAATAGAAACAAGTTTTCTCCAGATGTTCACCAAATTGAAATAGTTATTTCTACAAATACTTATGATTATTTTTCAAGTTCTTGAAAGTGAATACGAATATATTGTCATGCAAAGTTAGAATTTTTTTTAGGTCTAACAGCTGTTATTTTGCGCAAACTGCCACATCGCCATGAAACACGTTACTCTAGCGGTTACCATGCAAAGGTACCGCCGGAACGCCCTGAAAAAAAGCCAAGTCCAGGACTTGGGGGCGAGTAGTAAAGTAGCGCAGTTTGGCCATTTTTGAGGAAATGGTAGACAAGCCATGGAACATTTCCAAGTTGAAGAAATACTACATATAGTATCTCCATCCATTTTGCCCGTTTTTGAGTAACTTTTGACCCACGAACCCAATGTAAGCTTCATAAAAATTCAATTTCTTTTTTTTGTAAGCTTCAAAGAAAATTTTCATTTTCTTTATATGATTCAATGCACTTATGGTTCATGGTTACTTTTGATTGTTCAAAGTTAAGGGTTCAGTTCTAGATTGCACAACGGTTACCTCTCCATTGAACACGTTTGCTCTGGCTGTGACTATGCCAAAGGTACTGTCGGAATGCCCTGAACGGAAGCCAAGTCAAGGACTTGAGGTGAGTAGTAGGGTAGGGAAGTTGGGCTTAGCAAGTTGTCGGCTGTAATAGTGCAACTCCCATAAACCTACTCGATCCTCACGGGGATTGTGTTGCTAATGTCGTGGGATGCCCCTGGGGAAGAACCTTCACGGTTAGTGGAATAATAGTGTTACACCACTAGCAATGTGACGACATGACTAGCTGGTATAACACAAAGATTATTCCACAAGTCTAGTTGCAAAATAGTAGATGGTTCAAAACTTCAAATTACATGAACCTCACAGATCCATAAAGAAAAGAAGTCTCCACTGTTCTCCAGTTCCATAATTGCATAAAAGAAAATGTTGATTGTTCAAAGTAATTGAACCTCGCGGTTCCATAAAGAAAAGGAGTCTCCACAATTCTCCAGTTCCAGAATTGCAAAAAAAAAAAAAAAAAAAAAAAAAATACAGATTGTTCAAAGTAATTGAACCTCGCGGCTCCATAAAGAAAAGGAGTACGTCTCCACGGTTTTTCAATTCCAGAATTGAATAAAGGAAAATGTTGATTGTTCAAATTAATTGAACCTTGCGACTCCATAAAGAAACAGAGTTTCCACGATTCTCCAGTTCCAGAATTGCAAAAAAAATAAAATAAATAAATATAGATTGTTCAAAGTAATTGAACCTCGCGGCTCTATAAAGAAAATGAGTCTCCACGGTTCTCCAGTTCCAAAATTGCAAAAAAGAAAATACAGATTGTTCAAAGTAATTGAACCTCATGGCTCTAGAAAGAAATCAAGTCTCCACGTTCTCAAGTTTCAAAATGCAAAAAAGAAAATGCAGATTGTTCAAAGTAATTGAACCTCACGGCTCCATAAATAAAATGAGTCTCCATAGTTCTCCGCAAGGGTCATGGTATTATTCTACGACTATCAAGTTAGTCAACGAAAAAAGAAATCTAAAATATTTCAAAGATCATTAACCTTGAGGCGTCGAGTATTATTCAAACCATGTTAACCTAGAGGCTCAAAAAATAAAAGGAACCTCCACGACTCTCAACATAGTCAAAGAAAAAAGAACGCAAAATATTCGAAGGCTACATTCATTCATAACGGCGACAATCAAGTACAAGTTAATCAACAAAAGATGAAATTTTCACCAAAAGGAAGTTATATCTAAGCCTCACGACCATCACACAAAATATTCAGACCTATTGGGCCGCCAGCATGTCAAAATACCAACATTTTTAAAAGCCTTTTGGCTATATACATGTTCCAGAAGAGCAAGAGACCTCACATCTACTTAAGAAAAAAAAAAAGTCGCAAGTTATTCAAGATTGAGAAGGACAAACAGATGATACTTTCGCCACCATGGTGGTTTTGGTGGACGTAGGGCTGCAATCTGAGCCGAGCGGCTCGGGCTTGGCTCGATAAAAGCTCGGCTCGGCTCGCTCATTTATCTAAACGAGCCGAGTTCGAGCCGGTTTTTGAGCTCGTCACGAGCCCGAGCCGAGCTCGAGCTCTAAACGAGCCGAGCCGAGCAGCTCGTTAACTATTTGCAATTACTATATTACCCCGGTCTTTAGCCTATGGGCTTGGGCTTAAAAATATCTGTTTGTGGTCCGCACATTAATCTCAGATCTCAGATCTCTTCTCTCTTCTCTCTTCAATTCTTCATCTTCTCTCCTCCATAGTTCCATTAGTCTCAGATCTCATTCAACAAAGAAACTTCTTCAACTTTTAATTTTTCAGATCTCATTCAACAAACAAGTGAAACAACAGGTAATCTTTTAAACAATTTTGAATCTTCTTTTCTATAAACAATTTCAAACAGTTTAATAATTTTGAAGTTAAATAATTTTAGAAGTTAGATTATTAAACAGCTGATAGAGCAACTGGTTCACGTAAACAAGTTGAATAAGATGAGCTCAAATTTCTGTAGAAATGGTCGTATTTAGATCTAAAATTTGCACATTCTGATCACATGTATCTTAGACTTTTTACTTCTTTTTAAGCAATTTGGTTTAAACAACTATTAGTGGAAAACCCAGTTAAATACTCAAATGTATGACGTATGTCAATGATACATCAAATTGTGACTTTAGTGCATTAAACATCCAGAATGAACATGTGGGTAAAAAACTAGGTACCATCGTAAACAACTAGAGCATTTCTTGATCCATTTGAATTTTTTTTTTCTATAAAAGTGATTTGGTGGGTTTTTCTTCTTTGTGAAGAATGTGACGACAGAACAGAGATGATTAAATAAAAATTGCAAACATTCTATGTACCCTTGTCACAAACAAATTAACAGATTAAGGTCACAACTCACAACAACATATATGTGTCGATACATGCCGCATACCTCAAATTGGATAAAGAATATTAAGTGGCATAATCAAATTTGACATTGGCAATTTGACTTATTCTTTCTGATATTGATATGCTCATTGACCTCAAACATCTTGCTTAAAAATGCCTGAAAACAAATTATATACCTTATTGTAGTTTTTTTTTTTTTTTTGCTTTACACAAATGATTGGTACTTTGGTAGGCATCATGATTGGGAGTTTTGATCAGTACTAGTGTTTTTTTTGTTTTTTTTTTCTCAATTTCAGTTTCTATCTTTTATTGCAACAGTTTGGTTTGATTAAAATGTTGTATAATATATATATTTTTTTTGTCAGGTTATGTCGACATCAAATCAAGAGCATCCAATAGATTTAGAAGCTTCTTCTGCAACTCCTGCGAATATGGAAAATGAACAAGTCGACTTGCAAGCTTCAACTCAAGAAGAAGCAGTAGAACTATCTAGAGCACACAAACGAGCAAAGACATCCGGTGTATGGATTGATGTTGAAGAGATTGTAGATCAAGACGGCAAGACGACGGGTGTGAAATGCAAACATTGTTTCCGACATTTTATGTATAGTAAGGGGGGGGGCAACTTCAAGCTTTAAAAGGCATGTAGATACATGCTTAAGTCGCAAAGCTAAAATCCCTGGTAAAGGTAATGTTCCAGGTCAGTCACTTTTAAGTTTTGAGTCTTGTGGAGAAACTGGTTCTTTGACAACTTACAAGTATGACAAAGAAGCCATAAAAGATATCACAGCTAAGATGATCATGGTTCATGAGTATCCTTTTAGAATAGTTGAACATAAGATGTTTAGAATCTATAGTAAGATGCTTAACCCCAAATATGAGCCTTTTGGTCGCCAACCTATTAGAGACCATGCCATGAAATTATACGCGGAAGAGAAAAAAAAAATGAAGGTGATGTTTAATGGTGTTGGTAGGATTAGCTTAACATCCGACTTATGGACTTCTAACCAAACTAAAGGATACATGTGTGTGACTGGACACTTTTTAGATAATGAGTGGAATTTGCAAAATCGCATATTAAACTTTTGTTTGTTGCCACCACCACACACTGGACTTGCCATTGCTGATAAAATCTTTGAATGTCTTTCTGATTGGGGAATTGAAAACAAGATTTCCACTATTACGTTTGATAATGCTTCTTCAAATGATGCGGCTGTTAGATCTTTGAAAGAACAATTTCAAGGTAGAAATGCACTTTACTTTGGTGGGAAGATATTTCTTGTTAGGTGTTGTGCACATATCTTGAATCTTATGGTGCAGGATGGGTTGAGTCCACTTAAAAGTGTTATTGAGAATGTTCGTGAAAGTGTAAAGTTCATCATTTTGTCCCCTTCGCGTCTTCACAAGTTCAATGAAGTTGTCAAGAATATGTCTTTGCCCACTAATAAGTCTTTGATTCTTGATTGTGTCACCTGATGGAATTTGACATTTCATATGTTGGATAGAGCGCTTATCTTCAAAGATGCTTTTCCTAGATATGCAATGAGGGACACTTCATATTGTTGGTTGCCATCTGATGATGATTGGAAAATAGCGAGCGATGTGTGCAAGTTTCTAGCTATTTTTGATAAAGTAACTGACATTTTCTCAGGTCGTGACTACACAACTTCAAATTTGTTTTTTCCTCAAGTTTGGAAAATAAGAAAAATCTTGGATGATATGGCTAATGACCAAAGAGAATTAATGAAGTTTATGGTTCAAAGGATGAAAGAAAAGTTTGACAAGTATTGGAAGGAGAGTAGTCTTTTGATGGTAATAGCTGCTGTTTTGGATCCTCGAAACAAAATGATGCATATTGAGTATGTATTTGAAAAGCTATATGGATTAGAGGAAGTGGAGACAAAACTGCAATACATTAGAGTCGAATTACATAACCTTTATGATGACTACGTTGCTATGGGAACAAATGGTGGGAATAGTAACATTGGTCAAGATGGTGGTGGGGGTCTTCCTAGGAACGAGGATGATAGAAAAAGAGTTGAGTTCGAAAATTGGCTCAAGACAAGAAGTACTGCTCAACCAAGTAGAAAGGAGATAGACATTTATCTTGAAGAAAGTGCTTTAGTAGGTGGAGGTAAAGAGTTTGATGTTTTGGCATGGTGGAAATCAAATACCCTGAAGTTTCCCACTTTGTCAAAAATGGCTCGTGATATTCTCTCCGTTCCTGTGACTACTGTACCATCTGAGTCAGCTTTCAGTGCCGGACGTCGAGTTATTAGTGATGACAGAGCTTCATTAGGTGATGACACGGTAGAAGGTCTTCTTTGTGCTTCAAATTGGTTGCGGACTGAGTTCAATGTATAAATAAGGCCAATGTAAGTATAACATCTTACATGTTTATGAATTATTTATTAGGTTGTAAAATTTTATGAATTTTATATATAGTCTTACTTTTGCTTTTTAATTTCAGGTTATGATATTCGGTTATTCAGGCTAGTTGGAATGTAGCATTATTTTGTTGGTGTATTGGTAAGATCCTAAACTTCGTTTATTCTTATTGGTAAGATCATATTCTTATAGTATCATTTAGCAACTAGAGTTGTCTTCCTTAAAGATAATTTTCAGTACCAATTTCTGAACTGAATCTAGATTCTAGACCGAATTGGCCTTTGTATATGTTAAAGTATTTGGGTGTATGTCTGTATCATATAAAGTATATATACAAAGTACTTAGATTGATTCCTTCATCAGAAGTCAGAACAAGTTATAAAGAATTTGATATGAGCGACTAGTGTAGTCTGTCAACATGCAGCGCACAAATGACTCTGCACTGCAAGTCTGCAATTCATATTTTACTCACTAAAAGATACGTAGCTTTGACTCTAAAACATAAATACCTATGTCCTATGTTGGTTGCACCTGAATCTAATCTTGTTAATAGTTTGTTATGTGGCTCATAGTTTGCACCCATGCTGCCCTGAGCACATTAAGTGAACTTCATGCAATGTGGTGAATTTTTCATTGAAAATTTGTCAGGTAATCAAGTCCTTGGTACTGTAATTTATTTGTAGTTAAATCAAAGTGCAATTCAAAAGGTACTTGTAGAAAGAGTCTACCCACACACCCCACCACACAAACACACAAATGATATACTACTATTTATGAGTATATTCACGAGAAAGAGTCACCCATTCAAAAATTTTAGAACCATTTCTTGCCTGAATTGGTACCAACAGTCAAACGCATCTGTGGATAATTCAACTTGAGGTAAAAAGTAGCTTGAAAATGACAACACAGTTCACTGTACATTGCTATAAACTATGTTTTCTAGGTTGCATTCTAGTTGAGACCATTTTCACGTACATTGCTATAAGCTATGCTTGGTGGTTTTAACTGATCCTACCAAAAAGTGTTTGTTTCATTATGTTTACAAAGAATATACACTTCAGTTTGGAAGTTCCTGCTGTAAATTTTGTAACTTCTGGCTGCCTACAAGGTATCTTGATATGAATGCAATGGCAGTGTAGTTCTGTGATTTCAGCATTAACTGATTACTTTTTATATCTTTGGATGTGGTACTTTTTTGTGGATGCAGTGGTAAACTAGGCATGTAAAGGAATAGCTTTAAAATTAATGTCATGACTTGTTACCTTTTCCTGTTTTCATTTTGATTGGATTTTCACATGTATGTATCATTGTTTTTGTAGGGTTTGGAACTCTTGAAGATATCTCACTTATGCAAGGCATGAAGATGGTTAGCAATGATGGGTTGTTATAACTTTTTGGTGTGCGGAACTATGATGGATTGTTTGTTTTAACTTTATGTTTTAATGCTTGTGTTTCAGTCTACTAGAAGAAATTGTGTTCTAAGAAACTAGAAGATGTTGTTTGTTTTGTTAATTTACGACATTAGAGTGTATTTTTACAGTGAAATATTGTTGTTTACGATATATTATTGCATATTGTGTGTTTGATAAGAAATTATTGTGTGTTTGATCAAATCAGTAAATTAGTATTATAACGAGCCGAACGAGCCAAACGAGCCAGCGAGCCGAAACGAGCCGAGTTCGAGCATACCTTAGCTTGGCTCGAGCGGCTCGAATTGCACCCCTAGGTGGACGAAGACTTCACAGAGCGAGAATGTTTTTTCTTGCTCATCGCCTCTGCCGCCAATTGTTTCACTCTTTTCTTGATATCTTCTTCAGCTTGTGCCATCAACTGGTCGGTCTTTGATCCACGCGTTCTTTTCACCAATCAGTATCTCGCGATTCTTATAGATAGCAGAAGTAAGTTCAGCCGATCCAATTGCATGATCATTCATCTACAAAACATAATTTCTCAAAGGTACACATGATATTAAAAGAAGCAGGAATATAAAATAAAAGTACACATACTCACCGCCGCCATATGCCGGAAATAGCCAGCGTGAGCATTACGGAAGTCAAGTTTTGCCACCATGGCTCTATTCCTTGGAAGTATATAACCTTGGATCAGAGCAAGAGCAATAACTCCGCTATCGATGGCAAAGTCCTCCACAGTCAAAGGGCGACCACCTAGGATAGAAGAACCCGTGAACAGCTCGGGAACATTAGATATAGAAGTCTTACCGTTATGGCGTACAAAATGGTAATACTCTATACCTGCACGTTCATCATTTTTTCTAAGGCTAGACACTTGTCTGATGTGACCATGTGTTTTGGTGAGCGGTTACGATAATGGTATCCTCCTTCACATCGTGATGAACAAACCTCAGAGAAGGGGTGTAGTGCTCAAGTTTTACCTTCTCGGGTATGTTATATACACCCCTAAACAGTTCTAAGTTTGGCCACCACGGAAACTTATCAGGAGTATATACATCTAAGTAGGTACTTTTGTAACACCCTGAGATTTCGTCCTCGCTAATCCCGGTGCGTCGAGCACCATACCGCTCGCTAATGTCAATATTGTCCCCCTTTAGTCAATGCGGATATCCAGCAGAATAGGGTTTTGGATCAGGGCGAGGACGAAATCCTGGGGAGTTACAGATGGTATCAGAGCCGACGACGGTTCGCCTATTGTAGGTGGGAAGTACGCTGGAAAGGCCCAGGGAGCGCCAGGTACTTGTCTTACTTGGCAGGGAACATCGGAGATTTTGGGACTATACTGAGTGTACTGCAGAGCCGAGGACGGCTCTATTTCTAAGGTGGTACGATTGTAACACCCATGAGTTGGTGTTAGTCTCACATTGCCAAGGAAGTGGTTGTATTAGTAGTATATAGAGCTTAACCATACTCTAACTAATATCAAGGCCTTTTGGGGTAAACCACATGGGTGGGCCCTGATCCAAAACCCTCTACTGTTGGATATCCGCAGTGACTAAAGTGGGACAATATTGACATTAGCGAGCGGTATGGTGCTCGACGCACCGGGATGAACGAGGACGAAATCCTGGGGCGTTACAACTTTAACACTTTGTACGCCGTGAGACTGTAGGTGCATTCTCAACGATTTCCCTTCCAGAAACCATAGCCCCCTCGGTCTCCTTTATTATACCTTTCTTCATTTTATATTTTGCACCAGCCATGTCTGTCGGTTACACAATAAAATAAAACAAAAGGTGGGGGCGCCAAGGGTCAACCTCACAGATTCCTAAAAGTCTAAAACAGAAGTTGGAAATTGGAAATTACAGAGGGGGGGGGGGCAGGCAGATTGACTTCATAAAGAAAAAACAAAATTAAAAGAAATCCACAAGCAAAGTTCAAAATCAAGATTCATACTCTGCGAATTACAAAATTTAAAGTATACATCAGAAACAAAGAAAGGTAGAAGAAATTACTTGGGAAGCAAAACAAAGCAA
The DNA here is from genome assembly GCA_020826895.1 of Aquilegia kansuensis. Taxonomy (NCBI): domain Eukaryota; kingdom Viridiplantae; phylum Streptophyta; class Magnoliopsida; order Ranunculales; family Ranunculaceae; genus Aquilegia; species Aquilegia kansuensis. The sequence continues at coordinate 12,535,709 of CM037006.1, forward strand.
GCCAAGATGAAAGGAAGGATTCTCCGGTGAAGATCGAGCAGTGAACAGACAAGAAATAACAAAAAAAATGGAAAAGAGAAAAAAAAATAGCAGATGAAGAAGAAAAAGTGAAAGATAAGAACAAGAGAGAAAATTGCCTTTAAGGGATATGAGAGAGGCACACTTAATTACGCTTAGGGTTTTACCCAAGGTAAAGAAGCACGTGGCCCCAAAGACACAAGAAGGCTATACGTGGATTCCACCAAAGAATTTGAGAAACTAAAGAGACACGCATGCGCAACACGTGACCCATTAGGGTAAACTTCAAACTTAATATTTGAATCAAAATAGTTTTGTGTGGGAAAATCAAGAGCACAACAAAAGCAGAAAAGTTCTCAAGTGTTTAGTTTGGCACCTTCAGTCTAGCGGAACAAACGAAACTTTATTCTCCAATATCAGCGACATTAACAAAAAACGTCATACTCACGGGAAGCTGTGAGGGGTTCTCTGACCCAGCAAACTAGAGAGACCTATGAGGCTCACGATTTACTAGATCAGAGGGGGCGATGTAAGTATGTAATTCTGTATCACGACGTGGGAACCACCAGGATGAGGGAATAACAAAGAGTAGGCTAGAACCTGGTGCATGGGATAACTACTGAGAAGCTTATTGAAGAACCTTCATCATTACAGTTAAGGGAAATACTTGGTTAAGAGAGCTCCATGTGGAACTACCACAATTATGGATCTAAACAGAGATCCTACGGTTGCAATAAATGGCAAACCACTATAAATACAAGAGCATTTACTACTCTAAAGAGGTGAGACATTCTCTCCACACCTTCCCCATTGTTGCATCTTAAACTTTCAAACACTGACTAGATCGTCAGAGTGCCTTTCACCGAAACAAGTCCGGTGAGTTCTTGCAGGTACACGGAGCTAAAGGCTAAAGAATATGGTCACCTTCAAGTACTCAGAGCTAAAGATCAGGAGCCACCGTCTTCTCCAACCTAACGGTGCGAGTCCATAGTGGGCTTACATTTTAGTTTCGGCAGGCACACGGAGTTAAAGGCCAAAGTACACAGTCACTTTCAAGCATAGGTGAAAAAATCGAATTTGCCGACCGGATATTCACGAAATATTCCGGTTTTTGGCAGATCGGATCGGTACGGCATACGGCATATAAACGGATTTTAAAACACCCCATGCCGTTCGGAATTTATCGGATATTCACGAAATATTCGGCAAAAACCGATATTTATCGAAATTTATGAAATTTTCGATTATAAAATTAACACATTTATTTTTAATCCCCCCGAACTAGAATTTTCGATGAGATTATCAAAAAAAGGTCCAAAAGGCACTAGACGTTTGGAAACTTTCGCGACGAACTTCATGGCCCTCTCAATTGATATAATATAAAGAAAGTTAAATTTCATCGTTCATTTTCCCGCTCAATTGAAAGTAACAATTAATGCTTCTAAGGTTATTGCAAGTCAGAATGTAGGAAGGAATGTAGTGAATAATTGGTATCGAATTGGTTTTTCATACATAATTGGTTTGCTTTTGTGTAGGACCAGTGGGCCTTGCAAGTTACCTTTTTGTCTCCCCACTTTAATAATTCTTCTGAACAATAATGAATGCATACACATCCTTGTTTTTCATCTATACGACTGAGTTCATCCCCACACGTATGCGACTCGAAGCTCATCGGTTTGACATGGGGCGTCTATCATTCTGGGGTTAGCATGTCTTTTATTTTGATTATTAAAATAAAACTATGGGTTGAGTTGTAATGAGGTTGTTTGTGTTTAGTTCTTGTATTGTAAACATATAAAAGTTCTATGAATATCCGCCCGATATTTACGATTTTTTCACCTATGAGTAAAACTATCTTGTGTAATAGTTCCGTCTTAGCTTCCTTGTATGATTTGTCGTGTGTTTAATTTGTAATGTATGTTTTTCTTTTAATTATAAGTTTATATATCGAAATCAGAAGAAAAACACGAAAAGAGCAGAAAACCTCCCAATTTTCCGAATTTTTCGCGAATATTCGCGAATATCCGCGAAAAATTCCGACACATTCGAATTTACCAAACCTCCCATATCCGACATGGGAGGTCGGATATTCGCGGAATAATCCGGTTTTTGGCAGATCGGATATCCGGACTTAAACGATTTTTTCACCTATGCTTTCAAGTACTCAGAGCTAAAGATCAGGAGCCACCGTCTCCCCCAACCTAACGGTACGAGTCCAAAGTGGGCTTACAATCGCTATTATTGATAAACTGATAGAGAAGAAACTGTGGGGGAGGAGATAGTGAATGAAGTATGAAGTAGTTGCCGGTTTTTAATTGTTTGATGGACTTGGCATGCAATGAGGGCCAATCAAGTGATGCCATGTGTTAGGGTTTTTTGTTTTATAAAAGAAAATAACAATAACGTTTAAACATATTAATAGGAAAGAGACATAAAACGTATATCAATCATCGTGCATATAATAAGAAGGGGCCGGTATAATGACTCCCTTACAATAACTCCAATCTCACTCCACATCATGATAGTTGGAGAATCCACAATCTAGTGGCTATTATTTAATCTTGAATGTGGTATTTTAATGACTCAAGTTCCTTGAAGGTGAATGCCGAAATTTATTCATAAATAAAAGCTAATTGTTCTGTTCTATTATCATCTTTATCGTTTCTCTTGTCTTCTCTTCAACCTCATGTTTTAATAAAGATACGAGAGAAGCAAGCAATCAAGCAAAACACTGTTAAATGAGCATATCAAACACAAAAGAGAAAAATTACTCTTAATTTTGATCAAAATCATCTGATTTTCTTAACTTTTTGTTTGCATTCTCTGAATTGTTGGGATGAACTCATGAACCCTAGATTCTATAATTTTAAATGTAATTAAATCAATTTGACTGTGGAGCTAATACTGAAATTAAATCACCGGTCTCACCCTCGTGAAATCGACGGAATATAATCAATCATAATTTTGGGCAAGAATTATAACTTTTGGAAATCATGTTAAAGTTGTTTCCATACAAGTTTGTACATGTACATACCAATAAAGATCTCAACAAATTCTGAAATTCTCAATGATCTGGTTCTTTAAAATTCATTGAAAATCCATTAATGGAATAAGATATACTTGAAAAATAAAATTTTAAGACTTGAACAGCTCGAGCTAACGAGCCGAGCTTGAACATAAAATAAAGCTCGTACAAAATTTGGGCTCGAGCTCAGCTCGTTTATAAACGAACCGAGCTTGAACATACAAAGCTCGGCTCGTTTAACACCCCTAAATGTGGAGACACAATTGTTATTTATTTTTATTTTTTTTCCTGGTTTGTTTGAGATTGTTGTAGAGTTAGAACTTGGAAGAAAGAGAAGACGAGGGTTAACGTACTGTTTGTTACAATTTTGTTCCCAGTATGCCCTTTGTTGTTTAATTAAATAGTAACATAATTATATGATTAATATTTATATCCCACCCGTCGGATTTTATGAGATCCACAACCCATTCCGAATATTAGCCATTGCAAAAGAAAAAGAAAAACACCAAAAACTAGCGCAAAAACCGAGAAGAAGCAACACAAAATGACTTCAGAAAACTGCTGCCAGACTAGAACTTGACTCGAGTTCTAATAACCCTATCTGAATCTCGACTCGAGATCGGGTGGTCTCCAGAAAATAGAAAAGTTTTCTGAATTTTGAGTGACGGTCTCCTAACTTGGGTATGGTATTTATAGGCAAGAATAAAGAGTTTGAGCCCTATTAGGACACAAAAAATTGCCTAAAACCTTAGGGTTTCTAAAATTCAAACCCTAATCCTTTTTCTTTTAAAATATTTAGACTTACGCCCCTAGAACCAAATTTTTTTCAAAAATAGCTCCACAAGTCCAGATTTTTGTAATAAAGCCCAAGAATGGCTAAAAATTTTAGAAGAGGACACAAGTTTGCAAAAATTTATAATTTCAACCATTTCATTAATATTTTGAAATAAAGTACAAGGATTGAAATTTAAATACAAGAGTGCAAAAACAAAATACATAAAATAAAAAAACTACAATGGCTAATGTTCAAAACTCTCAACCATGTCGTCGACGAGGCTGCGCTTGGCCTTCGTCCAAGCGACGCTGCACATCCTCAACCGCATCCATGATCTCGCCCATACCCCTCCAGAGAAGCTGGAACCACTCCTCATTGGTATGGAGCTGGTGAAAGGCCCGCTGGTCGCCAGGCCTGTAGTGAATGGGCACCTCCTCCCGAGGGTCCCACAACAACTGTCTACAAGCAGACATCCAGGGTTGGAGACCTCGAGTCGGACGACCGACTCCAGAGATAGTACAGGAAGAAGAGGTGCCTCCCAGTAGCGCAGAATACTCATCACCAGGCTGGGAAGGGGCGTAGAAGTAGCTTGAGCGTCGGTGATTGTAGTGAACAGGTGGTAGACCATACATTAGCCGTGGAGGTCCTCCTGAAGAAGCCAGAGGATATGAATACCCTCCGAGAATAGCTCGCTCGTCCTCATCGCCCCATGGACATTGGTGGCCAGCCAGTGAGCCACCAAGCCTTAGTTGACTCGGAGCCAACCGATCGAAAGATGACTGCTATACCGGTGAACCACCTGGTCATCGACGAGAACAGCCTCGATGATGTCCGGGGTCACCAGTGCAGCCTCCTACTGAAGAGGAGCCTCGTCAAGCCCGAGTGTCGTGACTATGGAGACAGTCTCAGGCGTGAGCTGAAAAACGATGGGCAGGGTCCCAATTGATGAAAACACCGTCATCGGCCAACTCCATTGACTCGTAGAATCGACGGACCGTTTGAGGGTCAAATGGCTTGTAATCAGAGCCAAGGAGCAAATCCTAGCTTTGGGCGAAAATTCTTTCCACAAACCTACTCCCAAAGCGATTATCGTTGAAGAGATGAGAATAATCGCGCTCACGAATAATAACAAGAGATCTACTCTAGGAGGCATGGTTTTTGAGGATTTTGGTATAGAATTGAAGAGGAGAAAGAGAGGAACAAAACCCCGAAAGAATTTTTAAATTCGGACCACAGATGAGGGATATCAGAGGAGAGAGAGAACTGTGCTGCCTCGATTCTCGAGTCGAGATTGGAATGCACACTAAGGAACTCGACTCGAGTTCTGGAAAGGATGAAGTCTTCTGTTGACCCGGTTTTGACTTGGTTTCACCGTGGAAATGCATGTGACTTGTGACTTTTCTAAAGACACCCGAGGGTATATATAAAGAAGTAACTTCCCCTAGACGCTTCCCCCACGACTGGAATTAGTAAAAATGACAATTTTACCCCCGAAAAGCGTAAAGGCACGAAATAATTCAAATTTAATTTTGAAAATTCCGTGATAATGTATAAATATATTCTCGCGAATATAAATACCATTAAGATGTCAAATAAATTCCCCAAAATCAAGCAATAATTATTAAAATCCAAAAATTTGAATTAAATTCAAATTTGTAACTGTAATAATTATTCAAACTACAACAGGGAATGGTGGGCTGCGCCCACCCCCAAACAGAACTAACACCGATCTAAAAGAGATAGTCTATTAGCCAAAAATAAAACACTAAAACCGGCAACAAATAAGAAGCAAAAACGCACGATCGGGCTCTATACACAGGGTTGCCTCCCAGGAGCACTAAGTTTAACGTCTTCAGCCAGACAGGCGGAGAATCGGGATTCACTCCCTAGATAAACGCTACTCTAAACAAAGATATTAGAGAGATAAAATGCTAGAGTGGAATGCGAGAGATCCTGATGTCTAAGATACAACAAAGAGTCTTTTAAAGTTAGATACTCGAGACTTAAAAGAAGATGGGAAATAACTTCCCCACCCCCAAACAGAGCGGGAAACAAGTCTGTTTGGTGATGACGCTTAAGAGAAAAGCCTGTACTGGATCAATTATACTCAGCCAGTAAGAGTTTGTGGACTATGGCCCCGGCACTGTCAACCACACCTCTAAAAAAGAGACAACATAATAGAGTAAGAGAGGGTCCGGATACCAGCAGGTCAAGGGTCAGTCTAAATAAGTAGGGTCCTCTAAGAGAGTTTTCTCAACTTTAGGGGACCTTAATTCATGGAAATGCTTAAGACGCTGACCATTGACTTGAAATTCAAAATTGTCTGTAGGGTTTAAACAAGTAATAGCACCATAAAGAGTTACTGCAGACACAATAAAAGGACCCGACCAACGAGACTGTAGTTTACCAGGAAATAAATGCAACCTAGAATTCTACAGTAAAACTTTGTCCCCAATTTGAAAATCTCTACGTAAGATCTAACGATCATGTAGTTTTTTCATAATAGCTTTATAGGGCTTGGAAAGATCATAAGCTTCATTCCGAAGTTCTTCAAGCTCAGAAAGCTGGAGTTCTCCTCTTACCTGCCTGGTCGAGATTAAAGTTGAGCTTTGTCATTGCCCAGAAAACTCGGTGCTCAAGCTTTACAGGTAGGTGACAAGGTTTTCCAAATACAAGACGAGGGAGACATGCCTATGGGAGTTTTAAAAGCAGTACGATAGGCCCATAATGCATCACTGACTCTACGAGACCAATCAACCTTTTCAGGGTCAATTGTTTTTTTGCAAAATGTTTTTAATCTCTCTATTGGAAACCTCAACTTGGCCATTGGTTTGTGGATGGTACACAAGGGCCACTTTGTGTTACTCCATACTTTCCGATAGGGGTGGCAATCAGGTCGGGTCAGGTCAGGTTCGGGTCAGGTCAGTCGGGTTGTCAGGTTTCAACACCAAAACCTGAACCTGACCCGATGAACATTTTTTCTCTAAAATTGAAACCTGAACCTGACCTGTCAGGTTATCAAGTCAGGTTTAGGTCGACCTGAATACCTGAATACCTTTTTTTCAATTAAAAAATGCTTGAATACCTAAACACATAAATACATAATCTAATAAGTAAACATTCAGAACTAACCCAAAACTTGTTGATACTTGAAGACCAAGACAAATGGATCACCATAATAACCAAAACAAACATCATCAATAGTTCAAACTTGGGGTAAAGTTTATTATCCTCACCCACTGTAACAATATCTACTACTTCAAGTCTTATTGAACTACTATTTTTTTAAGACTTAGCGTAACTTATATCCAATACAAACAAGGATGGCAAATCTGCCTCTATACTACATGGACTGATGAAATTAAATGTCAGATGCGATTTCTTTGACTTTTGGATCATCACTTTCTAAATAATAATAAATCCACCCGCTCTAGGAACTCCGACCACCCGGCCACCTTCCATATCCCTAATAGCATTTAGAAACAGAGTTTGTGATTCAGGGCACAACCTGCAAGTTTAGAAATAAGGGTTTATCAACCAACCAAAATAATCCATTTTCAACATATCATCATGTGCAGCCAACAAGTACAGCATTGACGCAATCATCTAATCTTTTTTGTAACTATATTATTTTCCGGCAAAATACATTGTACTATCTATCATAAATAGGAAGAGGTCATACAATTCTTGAGCAGTAAACAAACATAGACTTTACTGACACTGGGGCTTCATCTACCTTGAGTGCCTTTCAATAAAAGACTTGGGCCATGGATATTGGCGATAATAAGAACATGAACATGGACATTTTTATCAAAAAAAAAAAAAAAAAAACATGGACATGAAAATACTGACTCTCCATCTATATAAAACTTAACTTGCATCATGACAACAATTATATATACAACAACCTATAAACCTTGCTTTGCAGCGATAATCAATCAAAGGTGCTAATTCTAATGCAACATAGGCAAAAAAATGTAAAGGCCAAAAAATTAATCTTCGTAGTTATACATATTAAAATTTAATACATTATATATCATGTAATATTCTGTCTGCTTATCAACAACACCACGAGCTTCTCATAAAAAAATAGAATATGCTTTTGAAAACACAAAATAATATACTTAGTGATGAAAAACAATAAAATCAATACGTATCAATCAATTGAATTCTCTGAATAACATTCAATTAATTGATTATTTGATTTATATTTTTTGAAACACACAAACCCTAACATTCAATCAAATAATTGTTTCGAAACAACAAACCCTAACATTCCAACAATTAATTGTTTGATTATGTGTGAACAAGTTTAAAACATACAATTGATTGATAATTTGATATGTATTTGATTGATTAGGTAAAAAATAGAGAATATAATTGATTGGTACATATTGGTGAAGACTGAAGAATAAGAATAGAAAGAAGAAGAAAGCATAGAATACAATTGATTGATACATACCTTTAAGAAAGAAAGATGAAATCCATTAAGATTGAGAAGCTCGATTCATTGCAGAGAAAGAGAAAAAAAACGGCTGAGAAACAGATAGTCGTGAAGGTGAAAAAAATAATAAGATGTCAAAGCTTAATTAGGTTTATTGTCAGGTTTCGGGTCTGTAGGGGAAACCTGAACCTGACCTGATTTCATATCAGGTCAATCGGGTCGACCTGATTCAAACCCGAAACCCCAAATAGCTTGACCCAAACCTGACCCAAGTCAGGTCAGGTTCAGGTCGGGTTTCAGGTCGCCGGGTCAAATTGCCACCCCTACTTTTGGACAAGTTTTTGAAAAGCTTTATTGCAGAAATGTCTCCCCCATCACTAATAATCACACGGGAAGCGCCAAATCGGGCAAATATGTACTCTTTGAGAAAATTTACTACAGTTTCTTCGTCGTTGTGCCTTGTGGGAATGGTCTCGATCCATTTAGAAATATAGTCTACTGTGACCAGAATGTACAAAAAACCATGAAAACTAGGGAAATGACCCATGAAATCAATGCCCCAAACATCAAACACTTCGACAGGAAGAATTTGCTGTAAGGGCATCATGTGTCGCCTAGTGATTTTCCCTAGTTGTTGACAACGAGTGCAGACAGTACAATGCATGTGAGCGTCCTTAAAAAGATTTGGCCAATAAAAACCACACTGCAATACTTTAACAGCCGTCTTCTTGGCACTAAAATGTCCACCACAAGCATGCTCATGGCAGAACTTAAGGACCTCTTGTTGCTCCCAGTCAAGAATACAACGAAGAATGATCTGGTCAGGACAGTACTTAAAAGTTAAGGGTCATCCCAGAAATAATGCTTGGCATTAGCAAGAAATTTGGATCTATCTTGCTTGTTCCAATGACTTGGAAACTTTTTGCTAGCCAAGTAATTAACTATATCTGTGAACCATGGAGCATTCAATATTGCAAAAAGAAGCTCATCAAGAAAGTTCTCAGAAATGAAACTAGAATCCTCAGGACGGTCGAGTCTAGACAAGTGGTCGGCTACTACATTTTTGGTCCCTTTTTTATCTCTAATCTCAAGGTCAAATTCTTGAAGCAATAGAATCCAACGAATAAGGCGCTGTTTAGTTTCCTTCTTGGAGAGGAGGAACCTAATGGCAGTATAATCTGTGAAGATGACAGTACGGGTACCTAAAAGGTAGGAACGAAATTTATCAAGAGCATATACTATGGCTAACAATTCTTTCTCTGTCGTGGTATAATTACGTTGAGCATCATTGAGAGTCTTGCTAGCATAATATATGACATGGGGTTTACCATCTAAACGTTGACCTAAAACAGCCCCGGCAGCAAAATCGGATGCATCGCATATCAGCTCAAAGGGTTTACTCCAATCACGCGGCCTATTGATGGGTGCAGTCGTAAGGGCGGTCTTAAGATTTTCAAAAGCACTCTTGCATTCTTTTGTGAAATCAAAAGGTGCATCCTTAAGCAATAAATTGGTTAAGGGGCGAGCTATCTTAGAAAAATCTTGGATAAAGCGTCGATAGAATCCTGCATGGCCCAGAAAGGCTCGAATATCCCTAATAGACTTAGGAATAGGCAAGGATGAAACAAGATCTATTTTTGCTTTATCAACCTGGATATCCTCAGAAGAGACTACATGACCAAGAATTATTCCCTTTCTAACCATGAAATGGCATTTTCCCAGTTAAGTACCAAATTCTTCTCAATGCAACGCTTAAAAACCAAGGAGAGATGACTAAGACACTCTTCAAAAGATGAACCATATATGGAGAAGTCATCCATAAACACCTCCATAAATCATTCTACCATATCACTAAAGATGTGTAACATACACCTCTAGAAAGTAGCAGGTGCATTACACAGACCGAAAGGCATACGGGCATAAGCGAAAGTGCTAAAAGGACAAGTAAATGTTGTTTTCTCTTGATCTTCAAAGGGGATAAGAATTTGATTGTAACCGGAGTAACCATCCAAGAAATAATAGAAGGAATGACCAGCCAGGCGTTCCAACATCTGGTCTATGAAGGGAAGAGGAAAGTGGTACTTCCGGGTGACTGTATTAACCTGCTTTCTATAGTCGATACAAACACGCCACTTGGTTGGAACTCTAGTGGCGACTTGTTCGTTCTTATCATTGGTAATTACAGTCATGCCAGCCTTCTTAGGAACCACATGAATAGGACTAACCCAGGGACTATCCGAAATGGGATAAATCACACCTGCATCGAGAAGTTTGAGAATTTCAGCACGCACAACTTCTTTCATCGCAGGGTTAAGACGTCTTTGAGGTTCACGAGAAGTTTTAGACTTTTAGCATCGTCCTCAAAATGAATACGATGAGAACAGACAGAAGGGCTAATGCTTTTAATGTCGTGGATAGACCATGCAATAGCAGAACGATGCTCTAAGATAACTTCTAAAAGCTGACTCTCCTGTTCGGTAGTAAGAGATGAAGAAACAATAACAGGATGACTACCGTCCGAATCGAGATGAGCATATTTCAGCTCAGGAGGAAGAGGATTCAGAGTAACATGAGGTGGAGTAATGGTCTCAACTTGGGTATCAGAATCTATGCTACAAACCGTATCAAGGGCCTCATGGTCTTTAGGTTCAAAGATAGGCACAGTATCAAGAAGAGCATTGGTTTGGGCAATAGATTGGTCAATGTCAAAGTCTACATTATGCATGGCAAGGCAGTGAACAACCGGATCTTCAGAATAATAATTATGCACCATCTCATAAGGTAATGAGTCAAGAAGGCACACATCTTCAGATAAAGAAAGATCAAGGGGTTGTAGGCCAAGGTTAAATATATTCACTTCATCGGTCATAGAGCCAAAAGTGAGAACCATAGAACCGTTCCGGCAGTTTATGAGAGCATTAGAGGTGGCAAAAAATGGACGGCCAAGGATGATGGGAACCGAGTCATCGGCAGTAGGTTCAGTATCCAACACCACAAAGTCAACGGGGTAGTAAAAGTCAGACACTTTAACTAACAGGTCCTCAACTATACCTCTAAATACTTTCCATGATCTGTCGGCCAATTGTAAAGACATAGTCGTGGGTTTTAAGTTTGTTAGACCCAAGCTGCGGTACAAAGAGAAAGGTAAAAGATTAACACTCGCTCCTAGGTCTAGCAAAACTTTGCCCATACACTTGTAACCAAGATTGCAGGGTATGGTCGGTTTTTCAGGGTCGTTATATTTTACCACACCGTTATGTTGGACAAGTGCAGAGAATTCTTCCGACATAAACGCATTTTTAGGCACATTTGTTTTTCTCTTAGCGGTGCACAAGTCCTTTAAAACCTTTGCATAGGAAGGTATCTGTTTAATAGCCGTGAGGAAAGGGTATATTAACATTTATATGCTTAAACACATCAAGTACCTTCTCTGCTTGGACTTCCTGCAGAGATCTTGTGAGTCTCTGGGGGTAAGGTACAGGCGGGTTGTAAGTTCGTGGAGAATCCACAATCTCATGGGCAGTCTTCTTCGGCTTAGAGGTGGTCACCTCATTAGCCGGAGCTTTAGGCGGGGCAACAGGTGTAGAGGTAACCAGGGTCACAATGGTAGGACTCGTTGTATAATTAATGTGATTATCAACCTGTTTACCTGACCTAAGGGTGGAAACCGATTTTACTTCAGCAAGCGGTACAGATAGAGATGGAGTTTCCGTCACCAAGGCAACTTCCTTGCCTTTGGGGTTCGGGATGGACTGTCCCGAAAATCTACCCTTTTCATCAAGTTTTTGTTCAATCCTCTGGATGGCTTGGGCATTTGACTCAATGGACCCTTGTGTCTGTTGAATGAAACGTGCAAGCACATCCTCAAGGGAGATTTTAGGAGGGGCAGATTGATTGGTTGGCACATGGTCCCTGGAAAAACTCATGTGATGAGCATTGTTTGAGTAAGGGGGGACCGTTACCCTGTCCCGATTATCATTATTACCAACATATGTGGCATTGTTATGTTGCCCGTAAGAGTTATTAAAACCAGGTGGAGCCGCATGATGATTATTAGAATAAGACAGATTGGAGCGGTCCATGTATGGGTACGTGGCATTGCCCTTAGTAAAGTTAGTTTTCCCGACGTAGTTAAATGCACAGGCTTCCTCAGTTTCTGGTGGATTATAAAGGAGTGGGCAAAATTCGGTAGTATGGGTCTGGTCATGACAAGCATCACATTAGAGAGTGGAGGCACTCATAACAGGTGATGGGGGCTTTAAGTACACGCCAAGTGCTTCTACCTGGTTTACTAAACCATGAAGTAAATTTTTAAGCTCAGAGTCAGGTTTGACGTCATATATACCTCTAGGTTTATCAAATGAGTCCGAAGTAGTGTTTCTCGGGGTATGTCTAGGTAAGTCATATTGCTGGCTATTAGTAGCTATTTTTTCAAGGAATGCCAGAGTCTTGGCGGTGGGATAATCAAGGAAGTCTCCACCGCTCATGCTTTCAACCGTGTTTGTAGTTAAGGTATTAAGACCTCTATATAGAATCCTAACTTTTTCAGTGTAATCAACTTTGTGGTGTGGACACCGAAGAAATAAGTCTTGATACCTCTCCCATGCATCAAAGAATACCTTGCCCTCTTTCTGCCGGAAACTTCTTATGGCATCAACTATGTCATTAGTTCTGGTAATATGAAAGAATTTGGTCAAAAATGTTTTACTTAGTTGAGCCCAGGTAGCAATAGAATTGGAAGGATGGCCATGTAACCAGTGAGATGCTCTATCCTCAAGGGAAAAAGGGGAACAATAATCATAAGCTAACTTCCTCCTCAGATAAGTGTTTCTCCTTAAAAGTATTGAGAACGGTCAGAAACTTATTGAGGTGCTGATATGGATCTTCCCGTGGAAGTCCATGGAACTTAGGCAACATGCCCACAATCTGTGGGCGAATGCCATAACTACCTGCAGTTGTCTCGGGCAAGACTATGCAGGTAGGTGGCCCAATGGCCAAAGGTAATCCCGAAGGGTAGCTTCTTGAGCCATAGGAGCAGGAGTTACTTCAGAAGGTGAAGTTGAGTTGTTGAACTCTTCTTCAGAAAGTATGGAAGTTGAGTCGTTAAACTCTCCCTCAGAAGGAGTGAGGTCCGTGATTGTGCTCTTTGTGTAGATTGGAGTTGGTTTGGACAAGATTTTACCTAATCTAAGATGCATGCGACATTACAAATGCCACATAAGTCCTAACCATTCAAAAGCATCTAACAAGGGGCTCAAAAACTGACTCAATTTTATGCTCACCCAAGTCAATGAGTTCTTTCCAAGCTTTCCTTGTGAATTCTCCCTATATTTCGTCAGTCAAGCAGCGAATAACCAGTATGGGAGATTTTCTGTGCGTAAGCAATGATCCTTAATTAAGAAACCACAGTGATTCTACAGACGTAATCTGTAGGGGTTCCAGACCCAATTCCTAACTTGTGCTCCAACCAAAGAATGGTTCACGCAGTACTAGTTGAAATATCCGCTCAAGGTCTCAAATGGACACCGTGATAGCATGGCTTTAGTTGGTTCAATTTTAAAGCTTAGGATATTGCAATCAATTGATATTAGGTTTCACTTTTAGGTCAGGTCCGCCTTGCAGTCCCGGTTTAACAAGTAAAAACAGAACTAAAATCAAGCAACAATCAAGGTCATGCTAATCAATACAGAAACTCCTCTTGCAGGGGATTCGAGGAGGGTTAGGAGAATGCTTACCTCCCACTTTGTGCTAAATAGTAAAAAATGCCAAACAAGCGCACAAAAGTGGGGAGAAGACGAGTTGAAGTCAACTAAGGGGAAACCGCTCCTTGGGTTTCAGTCGTCCTTAGGAGTCGTTCCTTAGTAGACTCACGGCTAGCTCCACAACCTTGCTCTACTATCTGCCGCGAACACACACAAAAAAAAAATCCTAACAACACCTACATTAAAAATATTACAACCGCGACCCCTTCGTGGATCGAATAATTAAATATCTTACAAGTCTTTAAAAATGCTGAAAAAAATAGACTATTTAGTTCACCTCACAATCTCTCAACATGAAAAAAAAATTAATTGAAAAAGTGCTCTAGAACGTCCTGGAAAAATCGCGCAAAACGAGGTAAATTCCTGCCGAGAACTCGACTCGAGATTGCTACAAGCCGATCTGAACTCAACTCGAGATCGGGACTTGATCCAGCCAGTAACTTTCAGGAAAAATTCCTGAATGTGTGATTTTTCTAAAAATTTGATTTTAACTCCGTTCTTCGAGTTTTTTCCAATCCGTCTTCGCTGCAAGATCAATAAGAGGACTAAGTAACAAGACACTTAAAAACAATAATTAAAAGAATTTAAAATAGAAGGGTGGGAGGGATAGAAGTGGGATGATGTCCCAAAACTACTATTCTCGCTTGTGTTTGAATGAACTTCGTTCCTTAGAGCGGCAACGTCGCTATTTTGATAGAGTTGTTTTACCTTCTCTAAGCAAAAGATTATATTTTTATGATTTTCCTTCTTGTGCCTGTATAAATTGGTTATCAAAGTAGACAAGTAATAAGCAAGGGTCGTACCCACCTCAGAGGGGGAGATCTTAGCTCAAATACAATAAAAAACAATCGTTAAGTAACACCAAGGAATCAATAAACAAGATTTGAGATTGATTCTACTTTATACATGCAATAATAAATAAACCCTAAATAAACTAACTTAAGAATATGGTAGAGATGAAAAGAAGATTTATGATGACAAAGGCGGAAGAATTGGTATCCACAAACTAAATCATGCAAACATAACATGTTGTTCCTTCATGTTCAATCTATAACAATTAATTAGTCACCTCTCAGCTATTCCAATTAATCATCAATACCTATAATAATCAAGTAGTCACCTCTCAGCTATTCCACTCAATTAAAACGTGATTCTCTTATGCATGCTATTGAATACATCTTATTAATTAAACCATCACCTCTCATCTATTCAATTTAATTAACTCAACATATTGATTCATAACTAAATCATCACCTCTCAGCTATTTGACTTAATTACAAAAGGGTTCCAATAAAAGATACTAATTGTAGATATGTAATAATCACCTCTCAGCTATTTCACTACACATCTTCAATTAATATAAACACAACCATTAAAGCTAGGTCTCCCTAAACCCTAACAATAGTATTTTAATAATATGGATAACAATAACGTGCAAATAATCATACTTACCTCAAATCGCGAATTAGAAGTAAATAAACATTAAGTATTTTGAATCACAAAGAACAATAAGAACAAACATGGTGCTTTTGCATCATCTAGAGTGCTTCAACCATCCCCCTAAGGAGATTTAGTTACTCATTCTTGATGATGACACCATGGAATAAATAAATAAATTACAAGACATCATAATGGAAAAGATAATGGATTTGATATTGATAATTGATTGAGTTCAGTACAAGAAGAAGATGAAAACCTAAACCTTCAACATAAACTCTCTCATATGAACTACCTGAACCTTAGCTACTACTTCTCTTATATAGAAAATACATAGTAGAATATTTGCATGCAAAGACTTCCAAATTAGGTCAAATTCGTGGCTGCTGCTGTTGGTCTTATAGAGGCATTAGGTCTTTAGCAAAACCTAATTATCTTGGGCTTAAGTTGTCGCTTGGACCAAGACCTTCAGTTTGATAGCTCATGGGCCCAAATCAGACTTTTGGATCTCCTTGTAGAGCCTTTTTTAAGTTTGGACTTTAAATAAAGCCCTAAATAGAAATTCTGACTCGTGGGCTTCAATAGGACCCGGTTTGGGCTGAGATTCGGACCGCCCCACTTTGACATAAAGTCAAGTCAACAGGACTGACCGTGGGGTGCCCTCAGTAGATCTGTGAATGCAAATATCAATTCTTCTTCCCTTGTGCAAATAACACCTTTTTGCTTGCTTTTTTTGACTTTCCGTGGCTTTAACACAATATTCGCATTTCGGCTCATGAAACCTACACAATAGACAAGAAAGCACTAATCAATAGATATAATACAATAATACAAGCTAAGTGCTAAACATACAAGGTGTTATTCGGGGGATAAATATACACTTTTGAGGACTTATCAGGAGATAAAACTCTTAATTCTAGGCTTTGATTGGAAATGTATTTTCTATGTATATTAATTTTCTATTATATCACTTCTTTAATTTCTTTTCTCATCTCAAAAGTAATAACTAAAGAAATAGTTTTTCATAAATAAAAGAAGTCATACATGTTTATTTCCTTCTATCATTGTTTATTTCTTCCAATATGGTTACAATACTACTAGTGGTCTAGATTTCTTATCCAGTATGGCCATAACAGACTTGAGAGAGAGAAATGTTTGGTGGATCAGAAAGTCCGCCACTGACAATCTGATTAGCAATCCATTGATTTGCCTTTTCAGAAAAGTCACCACACATGATTATTCTGATCATGGATGCCACAACATATTTTAAAAGGATCGGCATCAAACCCTGCTACCAAAAATAAAAGTTTTAAAAATATCATAATATGCTTCTCAACATGTAGAAAACAAATGTTAAATAACACATACCTTGATTTTTAGAGTCACTGATTAATTTGTATTTTGCACTGTAGATGTCAACGTAAACTAATGCAACATCTTTTAACTGTCCCCTCAGTTGATAAATATGATTCTTCAGTTGCTAATTGAACTGGGAAACAATATCATTGTGAGACTTAACGCAACCATATTGGTCAAGATCTTGGGATCCTCCAGAGACAGCAGATAAGCGTTGTACTGGCGAGCAACCTAGAGGACCTACATTGTGTATCCAAAATGATCTTGCTCCTTCTTGATACATTTTCTGAAACACAATGTTCATAATTAGGATAACTCATATTGGATACAAATACAATGTTCATGGGCAAATGGAACGAACAGTATATTTTCGATTGCAACAGATTTAGGTGATAGCTTAGACTCACTTGTATTGCAGCAGAGTATTGTTGAATCATGTCTGGAATTATTGCTAGTGCTTGATCATTAGGTACTTTGCCAATCACAT
Source organism: Aquilegia kansuensis (assembly GCA_020826895.1). Classification (NCBI taxonomy): domain Eukaryota; kingdom Viridiplantae; phylum Streptophyta; class Magnoliopsida; order Ranunculales; family Ranunculaceae; genus Aquilegia; species Aquilegia kansuensis. The sequence goes on from CM037006.1 coordinate 12,553,013, forward strand.
GTGACAAATCATTTATACCAATATCGAATGTGTATAGAGCATTTGAGAACTCATCAGGATTTGGTAGATATGCCTTATCCAAAGGATTCTTTGCTTAAAACAATTTAAAAGAGAAAAAGAAAAAAAGAATCTATCAACACATTATATATATAATTTGTGAAAATTCAATGAAAACTACTAACTATTATGAAAGACTTACCACCTTGCTTATATAGGTCAGTGGATCGCGCTTTGAACTGATCAAACTGCGAGAGCTGAGAAGCAAGAGGGAAGGGGCTATGCCCACTTTCAAAAATGGTTTCAGTTGGTGTCCTAATGGACGATCCCCCAGTTGCAAAATTTGCTCCATGTCGAAAATTGGGTGCAAGCGAGTCCAAGTATGGATGCAGGTATGGTAATCCTAAGGTATCAACTGATGCCATGCATGACCGCAACCACAGAAAAAAATTGGTCACTAAAAATAATATATACGTTTAAGGCACAATGTTAATTTAAATATTGAAAATTAGTTTTTACCCATGAAGTCTATAACTAGACGTCCGTCAGAAACCCTTCCTGCCGGCTTCCCAAAGTATGTCTGACCATTGGGTGGTGGGGTAGGGTTATACACTGCTGATATACCACCAGTGTCAGAATACGAGTCACCGAAATTGTAAATGGCCTGGAAGTTACAAGATTGAGGTTCCCCCTTAACCATTTCTCCAACATTCAAAATGCATAGCAACACAAAACAAGAAGCAAATAACTTTCCCATCTCTATAACTCACTCAAAACTAGCTAATAAAGCTTTGCAAGTATATAATAAACACCTTCACTCAACTCCCTTATTTATAATCCAAAACCTAGCTAGCTTCCTGTTACAGCTAGTTCTCACTTCAGTTTAAATTTTGGACTTATGTATGATTAAATAGTACCAAAACTCATGTGTTTAGATTTGTTTTTACTTAATACTTATTAGTGGGTTGATTTTGTTTTTATTTAAATTCTGTTTATATCAAAAGCTGTATTTCACTTCTTTTGTTGTTTTGTGTTGTAGGTTATCCATTTGGTCTTATTAGAAAGACTTCTACAGAACAAACCTTGTTTGGTCTTATTTGCTATTAAAAGAATTTATTTAAAAAATTACTACTAACCATTTTACTTGAGTTTTGTTATTTTGTTCATGAATACTATTGAACTCTCCCACAGTCCCACAGATTGCAAGAATTTTAATCCATGTTACCATGATCAGGATATGACCCATTTCAAGGTAAGGCCTAAGTAGTTGAATTTTGATATTTAATTTTGTGTAATAAGTACAAGGATAAAGAGTAGGTTGTAACAACTCAGAAGAAACAAAGAAGAAAGATTCTATTTTGTAAGGATGTGTTGTGTGTTTCTACTGTATTTTATTGTCTATTGAGTGAGAGGAAGAAGAGATAATTATTTATTTTTCAAATCTCTTCTCCCTTAAATAAAAAATTTCAACAAATCCAAAGTATAAAATTAGTTGAGTATCTTGTTCAAATCCCACTAGGGTTCATTGCACCTACATGTGGTAGTGTTTTATTTATCCCGCAAAGCCCACACTAAAAAATAGAACAATGTTAAGTATAAGATATTCTGAACCAAAACATTGCTTTAAACATAATATAGTAGAAGTTAGAGAATAAGAGAAGTATTGATCTTCAATTGTTTCAAGTGTCTTATTATCATAACTTGGTTATCTTTATATAGGAGATACATCATTAATGGGATAACTCAAAGGTCATGAGTTATACCAACCCAAAAGCCTTTACACTTTTCATTACATGTTTTGATCATGTGGTCATCCAATGTATCTCAACGCTCCCCTTTGATGACCACAAGTACTAAGAGAATTGCCTCGTTAAAACTTTCCTAGAAAAACCCGATGGAACAAAAACCTAAGTAAGAAAAAATAGTACATAATTCTCATAGTCTTCGAATTTTGTTGCCTCACTAAAACCTTGTAGAAAAACCTATGTGGGAGAAAACCTTGCTAAGTAAAAAGAGTACAACTTCCACAATTATTTGGTCTTCATATGATAAAGATCCTCCTCCGGATGTCGACTAGACTAAACTGAGTTTCTCCATTCCCATATTGTATATCAATTTCTTGAATGTGGTTGGAAGTAAAGATTTGGTGAACAAGTCACCAAGATTGTCACATGAACGTATTTGTTTTTTATTTCACTCAAGTTCGTGGAGGATGAATGTTAGCACCCACACACATAGGCCTTATATTATCACTCCCCCTTGGGTGACATACATTCAATGACAATTGCCTCATTAAAACCTTGCTAAGAAAAATACAATGGAAAAAATCAAAGCGAAGTAAAAAGAGTACAATGTTCTTCAGGATGATTGAATTGGGATGTGCATTACAATGCTGCCTCATTAAAACCTTAACTAAGAAAACCCAGTGGGACAAAACCTAGAAAAGAAAAAAGAGTACAACGGATAATCCTGGGTTGCATACTTTTAGATGCTCCCCCTGAATAGTATACTTTAAGGTGTTCCCCATGATTAGTTATTCTCTTGATAATAACAACCCAACCTTCATGCGGTCGATGATGAACTTCTTGTTTATTAGTCTTGGACAAAAATCCCGAGGAACTAGTTTTAGCAACGCAATGAGAATGCTTAGCTTTATAAACTTCATCCGTATTAATCATCTTGGTTGTTGCATAATGCATTTTCTTGACTTCGGTCTCTTTATTCTTCTGGACCTTTTGAGTAAAAGAGTATTGTAGGTTTTGTCTTCTTTGATAGAACCTTCTAGAATCAAAACTATGCAAGCTACATTGTTTTCATTGAGAATGCTTAAAACATCTGTAAAAGAAAGAAATTGTCAAGGACTACAAATATCTCCAATACTTAGTCATACCAATTTATGACTAGCTTCATCAAAGCAAAACTTTCAAAGTGGTTAGAAATCAATAGCTGCTAAAAATTAGTAGAATGCCCAAAAGAAAATACACGTAATACTACTAAGAAATATATAACTTATTTGATATCAAACCTTTTTAGGGTTAATGCAATAACCTGAATTGCAAACTGCCGAGAAATTTTTGTATCCATTGTAAAGCGTTTAAACCTTTCATTATAGTAAACCAATATACCATTTGATTCTTCTCGATTTACTAATCGGAGTAAAGTCTTATTTCCCAAACGTCTCTTATTTCAGATTCCTCCTTTTGAAATATTTGACAATTTAACTCTTCAGGAGTCCCACAAAAAACTATCACCATTATTAATCCATTGAAAAATTTCATTGCTCTCATTTCGTTTCCTTACGAATTCCAATTTGTAATCTTCAGGTTTTACACCATTTTTTGGGTTTGTACTATAATTCCAAATACACCACGTCTATTGAGAGACTTAATTATGCTCTCGTAGCATTTTTTCTTTTGTTGGCCAAATATCATTTGTTTGTCGATATTTTCGTTTATACACCGTGGTTGTGTATCCTTTCTACCCCTTTGCCCTTGTTATTTGAGTAGCTAATACATAACCAAATATGTCATCGATGACTAATTCCTTTAAATCCCATTTCTCTCATAGTTTTTGAGATCTCATTATTATTAGGTATACCTTTGCCTCTCCTTAGGCAATCACAGTCTCACCACGAACTTGTGTAATTACAACAACTTCGTTTGGAGTTATACAGAGAATGGGTGTTTGCATGACCTCTTCTTGAGTGAAATGACGAACCTCTTAAGGAGCGAGGGCGAGATTTTCATTTATTCTCCACTTTTTAGGAGTTGAAATTTTGGAACTTATAAGTCTATTATGCTTCTGGCGTCCTTATAGACAAACTATCATATCTTCGTGTTTGTATTTTAATATTTTGAACTTCAAGTTCTAAAAATATCGGTACCTTAAATTCGAATTATTTAGATTTTGGAACTTCTTGTTCACTAAATCATTTGAACTAATGTATAGGTCATAAAAATATAGTGATACCAATAATCACCTTAGGTCCTCTTATCACATATATTATTGTCTTAATTAATAAAAGACAAACAAAATTAATTAGGAATTCATCCTAATACGTATCATTAGAACTAATGCAATAATTATTATCACATTATAATATATAATCTGATTATATACTATATAACCATACGAACGAGAAATATTAATGCATGTGACCTATAATCTGATGGTATCGCCATACCTTCTTACTTGTTCAAAAAAATTTGTTTTTCAATTCATATATATCATTCATAGTTGGGTGGAGGTGTATTCTTCGGCAATAAGAAAACAAGAAATTAAGGTAGAATATTTGGTGAATCGACGTTCTCTATATACACACTCTTCATGGAATGACAAACTTCAAGTAAAGTATACATGTCGAAACCAAATTAAAGTTAGAACTGAGGGTTCCTAACCAATACATTCAAACTTAAAATCGTAATCAAAGATATGAGAGTTCAAGCTCATAGTCAAGTACTCAAGTAAGAACTTCATGTTCTTGGTCGAAATTAAATATTTAGAGACTTCAAGTTCGTTAAGAAATTTATGGTTCTACCAAGACTCTAGACTTGTAAATATTTGTCCACATATTATTTAATATTTTTCATTCGAACGTATATCGAAGTGTAAGAACAAGATAAAGCTAAAAAATTACTAACATACAAGTGTTTAAACACAAGTATAACAATATGGAGAGAGAAATACTAATTTTAGCCAAGTATTCTGAAACTTCAAGTTATGATTCGTTGGGTTCATATGTGTTGCTTATAGATAAAACTTCTGGTAAAAGTTTTTGGATAAGAACTTCAAGTCCATAACTTTTGGATAGAATCGAAATATAAAGTTCCATGTTCAAGATCAAATGGTAAAACTGCGGGTTCATAACCAAATGGTAAAACTGCGGGTTCGTAACCAAATGGGTACTTTAAGTTTCAAATATGAAATTAACTAATTACATAAAACACAAAACAAAACTTTTATTCCTCAAAACAAAACTTCAAGTTTCAAATACATGGAACTTCGGGTCCTCAAAAAAAAAAAAAAAAAAAAATTTAGATCTGTAGGTATAGAATGATATCACAAATTTTCTGGTCTGGATATATTATGTGGAGTTAATAGTGGAGGAGGGTTTATAAGAGAGAAAAGGAAAAAAAAAACCCCGTTTTTATCCAATGAGCGATCATTGGGCTAATAATCGGAGCTATTAGTATTTGTTAAAGAACTATGAGTTTTGAAAAATTGTGAAACTTTAATTTTGAATTTGAGATTTAGAAATTCGGCTTCTAAATTAAATTATAAATCTTCAAGTATATATATATTAATCTATAGAAATTCGAGTTCTAAAATCATTTAGGAATCTTACAACTTCGGGTCTTGATTCATAATGAACTATAGATTCAGTAAATTGAGTCCATGGTTAGAACTTCGGGTTTTAAACTTTCATAAAAAAAAAAAATGGAATTCAAATCCTGTTTTGATTTGTGCATAGTGAACTTCGAGTTCAGATTATAGACAATATATGCATCCTTAAAAGAAAAGAACTGTATCGTGGGAAGGAAGAAAAAAATATATAGTTAAGGACATTTTGATATAACACATGTTATAAAAAAAAATGATATGACCAGTTATCAAATTGTATGGTAACATCATACCAAGAACATTTGATACATGTTCTTCATGTTAACAATAATGATCAAACGATTAAATACATAAAAAAAATCACTTATATAAATATTATCTAATCTTACATTTGATAAGCAAGTGTTGTTGTAGATTCCATACTTTCATATGATCGTGACATCATCTCACTTAAAAAGATAAAAATAAATAAATAATAATAATAAAAATAAAAAATCAATTACCTTTTCACCGCAACATGATAACCTAATAGTGTATACCATACTAAAATCTTTCATTAATTTTTTAATCACAGTAAGTTCCATTGTAGTAACAATAATAAGATCAAGAACCAAAATCATATAATTTATGTGTTTGATTTAAATATAATATAAACACATGCTCTTAAAAATTTGATATAGATATATACTTACCTTGTACATAAACAAGTAGTGATGATTAATCATTTAATCATTCATATACTTACCAATTTGGTTTTATACGAAGCTTGAGTGGAGCAGTGTTGATAACGTGTTAAGTATAAGATATTCTGAATCGAAACATTGCCTTAAACATAATATAGTAGAAGTTAGAGAAGAAGAAAAGTATTGATCTTCAACTGTTTCAAGTGTCTTATTATCATAACTTGGATCTCTTTATATAGGAGATACATCATTAATGGGATAACTCAAAGGTCATGAGCTATACCAACCCAAAAGCATTTACACTTTCATTACATGCTTTGATCATGTGGTCATCCAATGTATCACAAAAAACAAATAATATCTTGGTCAATTAAATCTAGAGGGTAAATAAGTTTAATAGAAAAATACACCTTCGCAATAACAAATATTGCCTTGGCAATAGCCGGCTCCTTTATATAATCACAAGAATACAAGATAAACGAAATCCCATGATATTAGGAAACAGATTAATCTTCTAATCTTTTGATATCTATCATTCTATCCTAACTCTAGATTATTCTAGATGGTGATCCAATGCTCTAGATTATTTTAGATGGTGATCCAGTGCTCTCCAACATATTGTATTACTCTAATAGAGTTAAATCCCAAAGTAATTAATAACACATAATCAACTGATTAGTGACATTAAAAGCTATAAACGAAAAGTAAACAAACCTAGTATTTAAAGTTAAAGACAGTCTCTGCTTCTGAACAACACAAATATACTAAAGCAAGATGAAATTGCTAAGTATTACCTCTGATATGGTTCATTTGGACTAATGTTGTGGCGTATCTAGCTCAATCAAAATCAGAGGTAGACAAACCATTGGAATTTTCAGTGGACAAGGTACATAGCCCATCAAGTGTAGTAGATACAATTTGGATTGTAAGTACAACCACAAAAATTTGATGCTGGTAAAGAAAATAAAGAATTATGACCTAAAAAACATATATGATCATCTAGGCTTTTCAAACTAATCCACTCAAGTATATATGTATCTAACTTGAAGAGTTGAAATCCATTCGTATAATCATATTTAATCATCGTCCTCCTCCTCTTCCTCCTCCTCCCTATGTTGATCATCTCTTTCCCTTAATATAAGTAACAAGTCTTCAAGTCCCCCGATGATTCAACAAGATGCCTCGCCATAAAATTACTATGCGCATCACGAAAACAATATGGGGGTGTTGTTGGATCCAGCTTGAGATCGTGGGAACTTGAGGATCATTAAGATCTCCAGAGTATACCTTTCCAAACTCATCCACAAAGCAAAACTGGTCTCCAAAGAATATAAGATCCCAAATTTGTATAGAATCTACTAATGTTTCCCATACCTCCTTACCTGGAGTCTAGCAAGCCAAACAATTATTACCATAGAGCGCCATTACTACAAAATTCGGATTTACGGTTGGATTTGCACTCAAAATCATTTTCTTTAGGAATTCTGAATCGGTAGGAGCATCATCCAAAGTGGTCGCCTTAAATAAAAAAGGGGTAAAGCCATCAAGCCACCTCTGTCTATCCCGATATTGAGTTAACCTCTGTATCCCGATTGTCTTACTGCTTGTGTTGACCAAGCAGAATCAATTTGTTGCACTTACTTCGAATGCCGTATTTGTATGGGTTCAATACTGGCTCTCTCTCTGCGAGTGCAATAGCCATATAAGTCCTCCTATCTTATTCAAGAACTTTTTTGTAAAAAAAGAGGTTGGTACTTGAATAGGTTGCTATTTCTCCTAAAGTGAGTACACCGGACCTGCGGATCGGTACAAAGGGGTCACTCTGGAAAGATGAACCCCCAGGTCGCTTTCTTATTAATTAAAGTAAGGTTTTTATTGCTGTCTATCCCGCCATTGAGGTACCCCCGGCTATCCTGTCTTACTTATTCTCTTCCCGAACTAATTGTCTAAGAGAAGGTGGAAAGAAGGAAGATAATCTCATTTTCAGTTGTGATACACCTAAAAAAATTGCGTAAACAATATAGATAGATGTATATATTCTAATTATATAAACCTATATATATATATATATATATATATATATTTAGGATATTCTAATTATATATTTAGGTATCTAGAATATTATATTATAAAATTTTGTAAAATTGTTTCTTGTTAGACAAAAAAAACCCTATTGTATATATACCCTATTGTGGGATGAATCAAATATCAAAAAGAAGTATTATTTTCTACATGGTATCAAGAGCAGGTTCAATCCTTTGAACTTGTTTTGCATTTTTTTTTCTTTTTGAATGTTAAATCCCGAAGAACACCGTTGCGTACTACAACCATTGAAATCAAACCATCCTCCAATCCTTGAATCTCAAACCTAAATCTCAAAACTTGAATCTCGAACCTGAATTCATCTTTCTCTTTCGAAAATTTCAAAACCTGAATCTCAAACCTGAATTCCTCGATGGTCGAATCTGTAATTGATGAAAATCATTCAAATTCAAAAAATTCAATTCTTTTAGAAATTCAATCATCCTCACAAGCAATTCATCACCACTACACCCAACAAGACAACTCTGCATTTCTAAAAACTATTTCGTTAGATGAATCCAACTACACCATATAGGCTCCCCTCATGCAATTCATCACCACTACACCCAAAATGACAACTCTGCGTTTCTAAAGATTAGTTATTTGACTGGTGAAAGGCTAAACCCAATATGAATTCTCCAAGAAATGAAGTTTGGGCCACAGACAATGAAAAGGTAAAAAGTTGGCTTATTGACTCAATAGAGACTTCTGTAACGCCCTGGGATTTCGTCTTCGCTCATCTCGGTGCGTTGAGCAAATACCACTCGCTAATATAAATATTATCCCCCTTTAGTCACTACGGATATCCAACAGTAGCGAGCAGTATGGTACTCGACGCACGTGGATGAGCGAGGACGAAATCCTGGGGCATTATAATTTCTCTTATGAATCGATATATTCCTCTTCTTACTGCAAAAGATATTTGGGAAGCTGTGGAGAAAACCTTTTATGACGACTCTTACGAAACTCGAATCTTTGAATTGAACAAGAAGTGTTTTTGAAGCAAAGTAGAATCCTCTCTTTTGGTTGTTCAAAGTAGGGCAGTTACTTCTCCAGGCTTCTCTTGTCCTCCTTCTCGTCGACCTATAGGCGAACCAAATCCATATGTAGATAAAAGTGTAATGTTTGTGTAGAATTAAGCTATTGCAATGAGAGATGTTATGAAGTGATTGGTTATTCTGATTGGTGAGACTTCACCAAAAAGCCACGAAAGAATATAAGCAAGGCCTTTATTGCTACTGCTAGGAATGAACACTAGAGAGTGTTTCCGCTAATGTAGCACAATCAGGTATGAATGGTAAGGTTATTTCGAAAAGTACATGCATAATTGATTCATGTGCATCTGATCATATGACAAATGACCCTAACCTTGTGGAAAATCTTAGAGCTTCCCCTCAAAATGTGGTATCTACTGTTGATGGTACCCAAACTTTGGTTAGCGGAGAAGGTTCTATTGTGTTATCTGATACCCTAACTCTTTAATCCGTCTCAGTTGTTACATCACTAGATTTTAACATATCGTTGTCTGTCAAACTATTCTAGCACTTGCATGTATTGTGACGTTGTATCCATCTTTCTTTATGTTTGATATTCTTATTCGGAAGATTCTTGGTTATTGTGTTAGAAAGGGGGAAGTTGAACTACTAGGATCTCAAAAGAGATTGGAGAGAAACGCAAAAAGTTTTTGGGGCAAGCTAATCAGGTCAACCGGATCGATAATGCAAAGGAAGTTTTATGGTTATGGCATCGTTCTTTAGGACATCTATCTTTTAGTTATCTTAAGAAGTTGCAGCCTTATTTGTTTTTTGTTGTTAGTGATTCAAAATTTCATTGTGAGATTTGTGAACTCCAGAATACCAGAATCCTCATCAGAAGCTTCATACACTTTTGTCCATCCCTTCTATGGCTAATTTGGAGCACCGAGTGTTTGGGTGCACAGGTTATGTCCACATACCAAAACCACAACGGAGCAAGCTTGATCTCCATGTGAAAAAATATATTTTTGTGGGTTATGCAGAGTTTCAGAAAGGGTACAAATGTTATGATCCGCTCACATATAGAATGCATATATATTTCTTGATGTCTCATTCCATGAATCTGAGCCATATTAATCAGGGGGAGTTTCCCAGTTTTCCCTTCAAGGGGAGAACGGTACTGAAGAGAATCCTCGGTCAATTGTTAATTTTGATGTCTTTGAAGAATTGGAACACTTGGAGGAACAATTTGAAGTTCCTGCACTAGCAAAAAATGACTTGTCTCGAGATATGGACATTTCCAATGGGCAGACAATCGACCACTTGGTTCCTAGCGACCAATTCCTTCCTAAAATTGATCCAAATGATCAAGATGTATCTGAAACTTACACACACGACATCCCCCCTTCTACATCATCAACTGAAGATCTCGCTTAGAATGATCCACCTCGGGTACCTCAAACCTTTAATGAGTCTTCTCGGTTAGAAAGTGTTGAACCTAAGAAATCACAAAGGGTTACTAAGGGAGTTCTTAAAAAACAATATGAGCCAGACATAAAAGCCAAAGTTAAATACCCAATAGCTAACTTTGTGTCTAACCATAGCCTTTCCGAGTCACATGCACTTGTATTAATCAATTATCTAATGTATCTATTCCTAGTAACGTGCAGAATGCATTGGAGGATCCAAAATGGACAAAAGCAATGAATGAAGAATTGGAAACTCTTTAGAAGAATGTCACATGGGAGGTAGTAGACATGCATGTTGGAAAGAAGACTGTAGGGTGTTGTTGGGTGTTTAATGTGAAGCTCAACGCAGATGGAACCATTGATAGATACAACGCAAGATTGGTCGTCAAGGGATATACACAGCACCATAGAATTGATTATGAGGAGACTTTCACACCTTTGGCGAAGATCAATATTGTCCGAATTTTAATTTCACTTGCAACAAATAAATATTTTCTCTTGCACCAACTTGATGTGAAGAATGTGTTTCTCAATGGAAATTTGGAGGAAGAAGTGTACATGGATATGCCTCTAGGCGTGAAGAATAACCCAAGAGACATTGGTAAGGTGTGTAAATTAAAGAAGTCTTTGTATGGCCTGAAACAGTCTCCAAAAGCTTGGTTTGGAAGATTTTTGAAGTCCATGAGAGCTTTTGGGTACAAATAGAACAATTCTGACCATACCTTGTTTATCAAGCACAAAAATGGCAAGATTACAACTCTAATTGTGTATGTTGATGACATGATCGTTACATGAGATGATCCAAAAGAAATAAATGAGTTGCAAAAGTATCTGTCGAAGGAATTTGAAATGAAGGATCTCGGACAACTGAAGTATTTTCTAGGTATTGAAGTTACAAGGTCTAAGAAAGGGATTTTGCTTTCACAAAGGAAGTATGATCTTTTGCTTGCTGAAACAGGAATGTTGGTTTACAAACCGATAGAAACACCCATTGAAATGAATCACAGACTTGTTATTCTTCTTGATCAAGTCCCTACTAATAAAGATAGGTATCAACGTCTTGTAGAAAGGTTAATTTATCTTTCTCATACTAGATCTGATATGGCATATGTTGTGAGTATTGTTAGTCAATTTATGCATTGTCCTAGTGAAGAACATATGGATGCAATCTTTCCTATCTTAAAGTATCTTTTGTGTCATAATACAACTGCCATTCAGATTGTACATAATCTAGTTCAGCATGATTGAACAAAGCATGTGGAGGTTGACCATATTTTATTAAAGAGAATCTTGATAGGAAGATTATTCGCTTTCCATTTGTAACCTCAGAGGAGAAATTAGTTGATGTTCTTACTAAAGGGGTATCTCAAAAAGTGTTTGATAGCTTAGTTGACAAGTTGGGCATGATAGACATCTATGCACCAACTTGAGGGGGAGAAAGCTATATATATTCTAGTTATAGAAACATGTATATATTTGGGATATTCTAATTATATATTTAGGTATCTAGAATATATTGTAATATTCGTTTGGTTCTTGTTAGACAAGAAACCTTTAATGTATATTTACCCCTGTTGTGGGATGAATCAAATATAAAAAATTGAAGTATTATTTTCTACATATAACCTCTAACCAAAACTTCATATGATGCAAGGCAATGATGTAGGTTACTCTGATTATAATATTTAAGTCTCTAAAGTTCACATGATGGAAAGATATATTTTAATTTAAGCATACTTGTTCTCCAGCTAGCAATATGGCAAAAAACATGATTTTTGTGGTAAGCGTAAGTCTAAATGTTTGCAACTTAATATGTGGGTGAGCTGCCTTCTGTCAACTTATGACAGTGAATATAAAGGGAATTTCCTTCATCACCCTGCCTTGAGGGTTTCTCTTCACAAAGTCCGTCAGTCCAGATTGAAAGTAAAACACTTTTTTTTTGTTTTGAATTTGAATCTGTGTTAACATGATGAGCATATGGGCCAAAAGGAAAACATAATTCTTAAATGCCCATTTCGTGGTACAAAATTATAATGAAAGACATGGATTTCAATGATAACTAAAATATAATTAAGCAAAAATACAAGTAGATAACGAGTCTACTAGCACCTAGGTGCTCAAGGAAGTTGTTTCCACTTTGTGAGAGAGGTGCTACCATTGAGCCACAAGAACTGCATGAATGTTACAAGAAGAAAAATAGCAAAAATTGAAAAACATAAAATACAGGAAGATAATAAGGTTCCTAGGGAGGAAGCAAGAGAACCCAATCCACCACCAGTTCTTGAAAATTGTGATCCATGTTTGTTGTGTTGCCTTCCACCCAATTCCAAACATACCCTTTGACTGTCAGAATACCTCTATCAGGAACTTTGCTCGAAACCTGCATTCATTTTGTGCTTTCCATACAGTACACAGTATTGTTATGTGCACAACCTCCCAAACTTTCTTATCCACACCATTGTCGGTAAACTATGGCGAATCAGTAATAGCATTCGTCAAATCACTGAGAAGTCTTCACCAGACTTCTCTAGCAAATCTACAATAAAAGAGAAGAAGATTAGTAGTCTCATGAGCAGAGCTGCAGAGAATACAAGTAGGATTCAAATTCATTCCTTTGCTCAGTAACTTGTCCACCGTTTGAACTCGACAATCCAATAACGTCCATAGAAAGAATTTGATTCTAGGTGAAACTAAGGACTTAAGTAATTTTAAATGGAAACTTAGCTATGAGAACTAGTTGTCCCACATGGGCTAGCTCCTCCATGCTGTAGTACAGAGATTTTACTTAAAATTGACCTTTGTCTGACAGCCGCCACGACCAAGAATCACTGCCCTCTTCCAAGACTGAATTTTCCACTTTAAAACCATAGCAATGACTTGTTTTGAAGGTTGCTCTCGAAGAAGACTGAAGATGTCAAACACATGTGTTGTCGAGACCTTCAACGAGCTTACAGTCATTTGAGTCTGAACATAGAAACATGTATATATCACATATACTTTGGTATGGTTTTTAAAACTTAATATGATAGATTGACTGAGCTTCCGAAGGGAAATAAAAATGAGTAAGATTAATTGTAAACAACAACCATACGAAATATGCAAATACATATGATAAGAAGTGCACGAACCACCAAAATACGGCAATACCATTATCCATATAGTTAATACCATATACAAATTCCACTCCATAACAACTTATTCGATCAACAGATATTGTCAACGGAGGACCTCCAACTCAAGATACTACCCCAAGGCGCACAATCACAAGTCGTAATAAACACTCAGTCTGGTGCCAAGGCGCACACATATGTAAAACTCCATCCATATACCACTAACGTTTAGTGAGGTTTGGTTTCATTAATCATTACTCTTTGTACATGAAGAAACCAATGAAGGAAACGTAAATGTAATCTCAAATTTTATTATCTATTCGCGTAGACAACACAAAATCCTCTATATATCTTGAGCATGGATTTTATAGGTCATAGAACTTCCATGGTTTAATATTTATGTCGAAATTGTAATGTGGTGGTACTAAATACTGTACACATTCTCACCTATTTCGGGTTGTGACTTGTGAGTGCACTATGGGTAAATTGCTTAGTTGTTGTAATATCAGGAATTCGAAATACTGAGTGCTGTTTTTACACAAGTATTTAATGATATTGAAAGAAAGCTATGGACTCTATTATCTTTTCGCCACTTGTTGGGTTATCTGGCTCATACGAAAGATGCTACATTCAGAGCAATTGAGCCTAAGCTGGAGAAGGTATCTGACCAAATTAAAAGCTTGCTTTGGTTCTGGACAGGGTGATTAAGTCGTTACCGTGACTACAGCTTCAGAGAGGTGCTATTATGACTGAGTCTATTTGTTTGAGGCTTTTTTCTCTGTTGTGTGTTGTTGGTTTTATGTAATGTCAAAGGTGAAAATTTGTCTCACCTCTCAGCATTTCTCTCGACCTGACGCCAACCTTTAATTGGTTGGGCTGATCAGGATTGTACTAACACTTTAGATAATCAAAATTATCTTTAAAAAAATAAGTATTTGATACTTCAACAAAATTCTTTTCTAGTAATCTAAATATACAAAAAGGTGGATGTCATGTGCTTTGATAAAGGAGTTTTGTGTATCCTCTAATCAAAAGATAGATTTGTATGTTATTCTTCTTCTTGTGCCTGTAATAATTGGTTATGAATGTATAACAAGTAACAAGCAAGAGTCGTACCCACCTCGAAGGAGGAATTCTTAGCCAAGCACAATAGAAAACAATAATTAAATAACACCAATTGAATCAATTAATAAGATTGAGATTGATTATACTTCCTACAAGCAATAAATAAATACTACTATTACTTAAACTAATATAAGAAGATGGAAAGAGTTGGAAAGATGATCTTATGATTATTAGGGGGGAAGAGTTAGTATCCACAAACTAAACAATGCAAAACATACATGTCATTCAATTATATTCAATCTATAACAATTACTTAGTCACCTCTCAGCTATTCCAAATAATCACTAATGCCTTTAATAATCAAGTAGTCACCTCTCAACTATTCCACTCAATTAAAATGAGATTCTTTATATGTGTTATTGAATATATTTCATTAATTAAACCGTCACCTCTCAGCTATTCAATTCAACATATTGATTTGTATTCAAGTTGTCACCTCTCAGCTATTCAAATTGATTACAAATGGGGTCCAATTAAAGAGATTAACTATAGATATATGAAAGTCACCTCTCAGCTATTCCATCACATATCACTAATTAATCTAATACAACCATTATAGCTAGATCTCCCTATACTCTAACAATAGTATTTAATCAACATGGATAACAATAACACATAAATAATCATGCTTACTTCTATCTAGAATTGAAATAAACAAGCATTAAGAAATTGAATCACAATGAATATAAAAGAATAAACATGGTGCTTTTTGCATTATCTAGAATGCTTCAACCATTCCCCCTAAAGGGAAGTTAGCTACTCGTGATAATGATACCATGGGATAAGTAAATAAATAACACAACATCATAATGAAAAAGAGAATGGATTAATATTGAGAATAAGAAGATTGAATACATTAGAATGAGTTCAAGAGAAAAGATGAACTATGAGTCAAGAATACAAGTTCAAGACTATCCTAAACCCTAGCTACTACTTCTCTTTATATAGAGAATACAAAGCATATTACTTGCTCACAAAGTATACTTCCTCTCTAAGTTAGGTCAAATTCGTGGCTGCTGCTGTAGGCCTTCTAGAAACAGCAAGAATTCATGAAAACCTAATTCTATTAGGCCTAAGTTGTAGCCTGGACCAAGACCTTCAGATAGACAGCTCATGGGCCCAAATCAGAGTTTTGGATCTTCATATAGAGTCTTTTTAAGATTGGGCTTCAAGTAAAGGCTTCAATAGATCTTTTGACTTGTGGGCTTTATTATAACTTGGATTGAGCTGAGATTTGGACCACCCATCTTGGACATAAAGTCAAGTCCACAGGACCTCAGTAACTCTGCGGGTGCAAATAACAATTCTTTTTCCTTTTGCAAATAACACTCTTTTAATGGTTTTTCTTGGCATTTGGCGGGCTTTAACACAATATTCACATTTTGGCTCATGAAACCTATACAAATGACAAGAAAGCACTAATCAATAGATTAACACAATAATATAAGCAAAATGTTATGCAAACAAGGTGTTATTTGGAGGGTAAATATACACGTTTGAGGACTTATCATGTTTTTTTGTGAATAATGTTCAAAACTTCAATAGTAAACAGCTCATGATTATCTAATTAGTGGCATTTATAACCAAAACAAGAAAAAGTAAACAATAATCAAAATTCTGGACAGTCTGCTTTTGAACAAAGCATATAAATATATCTTAAAGCAAGATAAAATTGGTAAGTAGGGACACACAATGTTCTAATGAGATATTCTAAAATTAAAATGAATTAGGACTGTAATGCATATACACAGTAGTAGAAAACATAAGTTTTTGAAATGCCAAACTAAAAAACACACTCAAAAGTAATAACTAAAGAAAAGGGTTTTTCATAAATGAAAGAAGTCATATGTTTATTTCCTTCTACTATCACTGTTTATTTATTCCAATATTGTTACAATACTATTGCTGGTAAAGATTCTTATCCACTATGGCTATAACAGACTTGAGAGAGCGAAACGTTTGGTAGATCAGACAGTCCGCCATCGACAATCTTGAAAACCCAATATATGTGTGTAATATAACAATAGTAAAGCAAACAATAAAGCGATAAACAAATAAAGAACACACGATATTTTTAACGTGGTAAAACCCAATATAGAAAACGTCCACGGTTGTCCTCACGACAATAAATAAATCCACTAGATGAAAAGAGATGTACAAACCTATCAACTACCTGCAATCACTGCGAGTTAACACTCCTGGTTATCTCTAACACCTTGACTTCACCAGAGCACCTTGATGTACGCACAAGACACTCGACTTCTTGATGAACACACAAGAAGACTCGAAGCCGAACTATGAAACAAGCTTACACCAGAGTTCCTTGATGAACACACAAGGATACTCGACTTCTTGATGAACACACAAGAAGACTCGAAGCTAAATCAATATAAACAATAAGGAAGAAGAAGATGAATGGGGAAGAAGAAGATGAGTTCAATCACCAAAACAACCTAAAACAAAACTTAAACAAACTCCAAGACTAGAGATGAATTGGACGGCCAAAGAACTAACTTGTTCTTTGGTAGAGAAACCCTATATATAGTTAGGGTTTGGAAACATAGAAAATGGGCGGGACTTTGCTGATTTTACATTGGACGTACGTACGTCGAAACAACGTACGTACTTCCCCACACGGAAATGGTTCGCTGCCTGCTTGGACGTACGTCCTAACTAGGTACGTACATCCTGACCAAAACATGTTTGCTGCCTAACATGACGTACGTACGCCCTAACTAGGTACGTACGTCCTAAACCCAAAAACTTGACTTTTGACAAAAGAACGCGAGGACACAGACTCAGGACGATGCGCGTACAACTTGGTTTCCTAACAATGAACTCAAGGCGAGATAACCGAGACAACACATGTCACAAAATTAATGTCAAATAACCGAATGTCGGTTTGAATCTCGCCCTTTGACATTGATTTTGTGACAAAAACCTATGACTCTAATAGCACTTATAAAGCGTGCTTACAAACCCAAACCATGGCATTTATAACACATGCCTACACAAACACTCAAGTAGAACACATACCGAGTCACCAATCCTTGATATCCAGCTTAAGTAAGACGCTTTAACCATCAGAGAACGAACGGAAGCAACAAGACATTCTGAAACAATCAAAGAGCCAACGGAAGTTCCTCGAATAACTCCCCCATACTTCATGAGCTCCAAGGTTTAATACTCGAGCTTACCCAAAACTGTACATGCACTTTGTGATCATCATCACTTTCACTCCCCCATACATGTTCACTCTCCCATACATGTAGTATACCTGAAACATGACCCAAGAATACACTAACAAAGGAAGAGACGAATGTTAGTATTAGAGTCATAAATCTCCCCCTTTTTGTCACAAATGATGCAAAGGGGTGACATAAAGCAAAACGAGAATAAAGCAAAATGAACCAAAGAAAAAAAGAAGAGAGGAAAGAGAAAACCATACCATAAATCTGAAATCCATGACACACAAAACTAACGGACATGAGAGAGATCTAGGCATATAAATGAAGAAGAAAGAGTACCAACACAGACACGAGAAGGGAGATTAGATAAGAACCAAAATGAGATAAGAAGGAGATAGTGAAAAGACATTGAATACTTATATAGGTAACAGAGGGAAGAAAAGAAAACATAACATGAATCCCTGATAGAAACCAAGAGAAACTTATACATAGAAGAAAGAGTCAGGACACCATCAATCGGAACAAATGATTCACTAGAATATCACTTTAATCAACCGACCATAACTGCCTGAGATAGACTCCAGAGAAACGACTTCATAGTAGGAAAATATCTAGAGAAAAAGAGCAAACAGACAAAAAGGAAGAAATACCATACCCAATGAAATCGGCAACTAACAATAATTACCAAGAACCAAATAGTCAAACCCATGACAAAACTACAGAAATGTGAGCATTTGCAGGATGAAATATGTAAAGTATAAGAAAATCTATTGAGAATCCATGGGAAAATCCAATCTGTACATGTTCCTGTAAGCCCACCCTAGTGAAACCCAAAAATTAGTTCAACATAGGCCAAACAAGATAAGCAATCATCAAGCTCATAAAAAATGCTTTATCTGAAGAATGAGCAAGGATTATCGATGTCACCAAGTCACAAAGCAACAATCCAACTTCAGAGCAAATTTCCTGCCAGAACACTAAGATTCCGATGACATGCCATACATTGTCAGAAAGATTAGAGAGTCAATAGAAGAGAATTGCTAACAATAGATGACCAAATTGAGCATATGCATCCCAAAGTAGAACAGTGGTAGCCCAAAACCATTGCAGGAGGATTATTGCAGAAGACCACCAAGAACACATCTAATCAAACCTATTGCAAGAAAAAAAATAGGACCAACCAGGCACAAGAAGCAACAATAAGAGGATAGGTAAGTCTCATAAGCATTTAATCAAACACCAGCTAGCCAACAAGGTAATTCAAGAATATTATCCCAACATAGAAAAATATGATGAGAACCTATGAGAAAACATGAATCAGTATAAATCATGACAAACGAATACACCAATAATCATGATTTCATCACCAAAATATGCTTATGCATACCTTGTAGCCTTCTTAAAACAAATTGAGAACCATTACCTTGAGAAATCACATCAACCACATGTGATCCAATGACAAAAATAGAAAGCATGAAGTTTAAAACAATCTGACCTTAGTATGTCAATGAAACACCGACTGAAAAGGATTACCAAGGAATGGAACCAAAATAGAGTAAGCCATAAACACTTTCAGCAAGAACATCTGCCTGTAAAGTTACTGAGAGAAAAATAAAGTTGACGACATGCACATTGTCCATGAACAAGAATCCGAAGGAATGGCGCCTCTACTCCTTTGAGCACGAGGAACACGTGTGCCCGAGGACGAAGCACCCTTAGAGCCGGGTGTATCGCGAGTGGGTGTTGTGCGTGCGCGCTTTGGAGGCATATCCTTAAGAACTGGGAATGACAACAATGGAGTAGTGGCGAGCACGTCAAACAAGTAAACAAGGATAATATAAGAGAAACCATGAATAAACACATCCAAAGCATTCAGAGAGTTCATGGAAGCATTTTGACACACACTTGGTGTGCAGAAACTAAATCCAATAGTAAAACAGCAAACCAACAATCACATTCACACCAAACATGGAATATGATTAAGAGTAGAAGAGGAACGAAATGCCAAGTAAAAAAAATATCCCAACGACACCAAGGAATTTAATCTTTAAACATCAAATTCTGTTACGCCATGTTTAATCACTCACAACAAAAAAATTCCATCACAAATAACCATTAACGAGCAATGAAATGGAGAATTGAGGAACTTACTATTGCTGAAAGAGTGAGAAGATAAACACCACAAAACTCTGTTGAACACTTAGAACACAGCAGAGAGGGACCGAAGGAAATACCGAGGATGAAGAAGATACAGGAGAGAGATATGTGAGGAAGACGAAGAGGATAAAAATTGGCAAAAAATTTTAAACACTTTGGGCTTAAAACTAACTGGTGGGCCGAAACAGTACCAGAGACGTACGTACGTCAAATTGACGTTCATCCGTCGGGACCTTGCTGCCTGAACATGCGTTCGTACGCTATAAATCCGTTCGTACGTTCCTCCCAAAAAAAAACATCTGCCTCCACAAACGTACGAACATGCTAACAACGTTCGTACTCCCCTTTTTTTTTTTTTTTTTTAAATGATAGGGAATTAACCTTAACAATAGAGAAACAAACCAAATGACAAACAACACAAATATTGAGAGACATCACATGGAAAGAGAAAGAAGGAGAAAAGAAGAAATTTCTAAGTATTGTAAGGATTCCAAGTAAAGCGCGAATACAATTTGAAAAAGCTTCAACCATGAAAAAGTGCAAGAACGAAGAACTAAATCATACACCAAGCCACGGTACTCAACAGAATGATGCACGCATGCAGGAGGAGTAGGGTAGACCTATACCAAAATCCGGTTAAACTTAGAAGAGGGAAACTCCCAAAAAAAAATCTAGGAACAAACCGGTATTAAGATCATTGAGTATAATGAAGGTCACTTACAATAGGACAACCATGAAATGTGAACTAGGCCATAACAAAAACCAAGGAAACACTGGTTCAAATATATATGAATATTTTTATTGGTTTTATCCATTTAAGACAAGTGCCATTCTCGTGTGGGAGTATAGTATACCTCCATCTTTTACCAAAACACGAGGGTAGGGTGTAGCCTACATCTTTTCGGCAAAACACACTCAAGAAGTGCAATACCATGATAACGTGCAACACAAGAACTAACATCTCCTGAGTGCATCCGTCAGAGCATGACCCTTACAGCCCCAACAGGTTCTTAGCCAACTGAAAATGCGCCTAAGACATTCAAATGGCTGGGGATTTTGTGAGTCATTGACCACTTACAAGAGGTATATATAAAAAGAATGATGACCATGAAGAAAACAGAAGCTAGAGATGATGCCAGATGATCATTTCTTAATCATACACGGATCAAGGTATAAAAATACTATAAAAATCCCACAACATGCAAATGCATCATGCAGTAAACCACCAAAGGCGAAGGGAGTATGATGCATCCCTACAACAATCCTTGACAGGAATCCACAGTTGAAGTTACCAAACTATAACTAGCCAAGAAGAATGGAATCCAAACAATAAATAGACTAGTATGTCCTCAACACCTAAGACGGAGCCTATAGAGGAGAAATAATAAAAGAACCTAAACCTCCCAAACAAAATGCAACTTATTTAAGATAATTGAATTAAACTAGTATCTCAGAAAGGATGCATCCTACAACACATACATGGAATAATGAAAGAACAATTAACGCATGCATAAACAGAAGAACAAAAAAAACACCAAACAAATAGCCTATGTGGTTAGAAAAATATGCAATTAAAATAACACAAGACTAGAAACAAACTACATCATCCCAAATATGGGACACCGCCAGACTTTTGCAAGTCCAGAAAAACCTTCAACTTATCTTTTCTTACCCATACTAGTTTAACACTAGGTGTGCACACCTTGGGAGTTGAAAAGATATGAGATTTTCCCTTAACAAGTTTTTCAATAGACTTGTCCTTAACTAATTCCACCTTAGTCTTTGACTTCCTTTTGTTGGAGTAGCTGTTTTTCTTAAACCTATGACAATAAACATTAGAATTCCAAGGTCTAGAAAACGCACAAGAAGGAACATAAGAATCAACATGATTATAATTATAAGGAACATGAGAATAACATTTAACATGTTGATTAAAATCCCAACAAAAGATATCCAAATGACCAACTCTACCACAATAAGAACAATGAAAAACATCAGACTTATTCAAAGAATTCTTATAAGAAGATGTGGTAGTAGAAGATGAAACATGTATGTCACCATTGTATTTGTGACATGGTGCCTTAACAAGACCTATACCTCCTTTATGAGAACAAGATGTCTTACCAGCAAAAACACCCGTACCATTAGCCTTAGACTTAAACTTTTTGCCAGAAACATGCTGAAAAGTATTAGTATTAAGTCTAGTCTCAATAGGTGGGGTAGGCAAAAGGGCAGGCAAACTAGATTTTACAGAAGTAGTCACACTAGATGGTCTAGTCGAACTAGCAATAGGAGAGTCAAATTCAGTTTTGTCCAAAACCTGCAATTGGAGTTGAGTGGACGTTAAATCGTTTTTTGTAACCTCATACTCCACCAATAGAGATTTGTATTTTTCGTCAACCTCTTGATTGGCCTTCTCTAAAGCTGCAATTCTACATAAAAGTCTGAGAAACTATAAATAGTGCTAACTTAACAACTGAATATTCAAACAAATCAAACAATAAGCAGAAAGTAAATAACACGCAGGAGTTTTTAACGTGGTAAAACCCAATATGGGAAACGTCCACGGTTGCCTTGATGACAACAAATAATCCACTAGATGAAAGAGATTTACAAACCTACCAACTACCTGCACTCACTGCGAGTTGATACTCCAGGTTATCTCTAACACCTTGACTTCACCAGAGCACCTTGATGTACGCACAAGACACTCGACTTCTTGATGAACACACAAGAAGACTCGAAGCCGAATTCACAATAACACTTAGAAGATCACAGATTTATGAATTGAGAGAAGGGGGAAGAAGGGAATTGAGTTCAATAGCCACAAACACTTTCAATACCAAAACCTAAACCAAAACTCCAGAACTAGAAGAACAATGGACGGCCAAAGAACTGACTTGTTCTTTGGAAGAGAAACCCTATTTATACTTAGGGTTGAAAACCAAGGAAAATGGGCCGAATTTGTGAAAACCAACATTGGACGTACGTACGTCGATATGACGTTCGTACGTCTCAAACCGAAATAAACCTGCTGACTACCTAAACGTACGAACGTTCTAAAGGAGTACGTACGTCCAGACCAAACTAGCTTTCTGCTGACATACCATACGTACGTACGTCCTGAAGAGGTACGTACG
Source organism: Aquilegia kansuensis (assembly GCA_020826895.1). NCBI lineage: Eukaryota > Viridiplantae > Streptophyta > Magnoliopsida > Ranunculales > Ranunculaceae > Aquilegia > Aquilegia kansuensis. Next base: position 12,576,278 of record CM037006.1, read on the forward strand.
TCCTGACTCAAACATGATACTTGTGACACACGACGCGAAGACAAGGACACGGGACGACGCGCGTACAACAAGGTTTTCTTAACAATGAACTCAAAGCGAAATAACCAAGGACGACCAATGTCACAAAATTGATGTCAAACCACTTCGTGCCGGTTTCAATCTCCCCCTTTGACATTGATTTTGTGACAAAAACCTATGACTCTAATAGCACTTATAAAACGTGCTTACAACACCAAACCATGGCATTTATAAATCATGCCTACAAAATCACTCAAGGTAGAACACGTACCGAGTCACCAATTCTTGTTATCCAGCTTGAACAAGACGCTTTAAACATCAGAGACCGAACGGAAGCAACTAAGAATTTTCGAATCAATCAAGGAATCAACAAAGGTTCCTTCGAGCAACTCCCCCATACTTCATGAGCTCCAAAATTTTGACACTCAAGCTCCCCCATAACTGTACAACCTCTAAAACATCAACACGTTCACTCCCCCATACTTGTAGCATACCTGAAACATGACCCAAAAATATCCTAACAACAAAGAGACAATTGTTAGTAATTAGAGTCATAAATCTCCCCCTTTTTGTCACAACAAGTGAACAAACTAACCAATCAACAAGAAGAACAATAAATAACAGTAATAGACAAATAACCAAGAAAAGAATTCAATACCAAACAATTAATGATAAAAAAATAAAACCTAACCGAACTCTTAAAGTCTCATGAAACCAACTACGAACCAAACATAGGAATCCATAGACATAAGAAACAGAAAAGACATAATATAAAGCTTAAGTTAACCAGAAGATCTACTCCACCGAACTATCACATGAACATAAAGCTTAAGAAGGGACATAAAGCTTTCGCACGAGCCGAAAATCTATTCCACCGAGCTATCACATGATCATCATATTCCTCCAGACATGTACTCGTACAAAATAACTTCTCAATTCTGCTGTCCAAGCCACAGTCGGTAAGAGGAGCAGAAAGTCCTGGAACCTTCGGATATCCAACCAACTCCAAGATGTGATTTTGAAGATGTCCCGGTAGTCTCTCCCAATGATTGACATGAACCAAGCATGGATTAAGGAAAGGTCGAAGAATATAGTCATACCCATGGGGAACACGACATAAACGACAAACCTTTGCATTGTTTTTGTACTCCATTACCATAAACGACACATAACCAACAGCCGGAACAAAAACCCCATGAAGTTCATATTCTGCCATCGAAGAATTCTGAAGAACAAAGAGAGAACTAGAAGGAGGTAAGAAGACACAATAGGAGTAAAAGAAGAGAAGACTCCTATATATATAGGAAAAACAAGAATAAACCGAACATGGGCCCGATTAGGGAGGTCCATTACCTAATTAACAGGAGTTTACTGCAAAACAGAAAAAACCTAGAACTAATATTAAAACAGCAATATCCAATAACAAACTCAACATCTAAGTATATAAACAAAAACGAGATAACAAAAGAGCAATGTTAAGTACAAAAATGTAGAGAGTAAACCAGAACAAGAACTACTCGGACTCTGAGTCACCATCATTGTGTTCACCAACACCCTCGTCCTCACTCTCTCTATCAGAGTCATCACCATCAATGTCACCTGGAACTGGAGGTACGTCCTCCGGAAATGGAGGCAGGTCGATAGGAGTAAAGTCTAGCTGAAGATGACGCATCTGAGCTACGTTCATCCTATGAAGATCACGGAGCATAACATCATGCTGAGATAGGATGACTCCAAAACGATCTAACCGAGCATCCATATGATCTTGATGACGGCGAATTGAAGAAACCCGAGCGTCAACAGCTGCAACTGCCCGATTGCCCCTAGCTGAGGTTGAGACGGGGCGTCTAGAAGTCAGTGCCCGATCAAAATCATCATCACGAACAAGAGCCCTTCCTCCCCAAATTAGATGATGCGTCAGACGCGCACCCACGGACTCAAAAGCAGCCTTCCTAGACTGGCAGCCCTTCTTGATGGCATTGACCCAGTCATGACCAACAAACCTCGGAGGGCTCACCTCCATATATTGTCCCTGAAAACCCAAGTGCTTGAGTATTGTCATTATAAAGCTAGGGAAAGGAAGAGTACCCTTGGCTGCATCGATTTGAAGCATCCGTGTGTAGATGACCTCAGAAAGATGAAGATGATGCACCGACATACACACTACCAATTTGACCATGTCGTCAGTCATGATGATCTTGTTCCCCCTTGTAGGGTAGATGTTGGAATGAGCAACCATGTGCAGAAGAATGGCGCTGTAGAACTTGGCATGATATCTCTCTGTGACCATCGATGAACATCCTCTGAACTTGATCTACAAAGTCAATCTGAATCGCATCCGGAATGGGCCACCTAACGTGAATAGCCTCTTCAGAGAGAAGATCATCATCAATCCCCAACGCCTCACGAATCACCTTCGGAGAAATGGTGTATCGCCGACCTTCAATTAAAACTGAAAAACTCGAGCGATTCGATAAGGGTGTCTTCGTCTCGTAGAAGGCAATCGTATGCTCAACCGAGTACTTGGTGATTGGTTGAGCCACCCTTAACCAATTCCGAGCCTCAAAGAATGAAGCTATGTTGCCGAGTTGGGAAGCCCCTAGAGGGGTGGCAGCGATCTCTCCCAAGTCAAAGAACCGCTCGGGAACAATGGCCTTAGCCCGAGGATGAGCCCCAAGGGATGGGGGATGAGGCGACAAGCCCGGAGTGAAACCTCTACCCCGTGGAGCGCGAGAAGATGATGCACCCTTAGACACGGATGCCGTGGTGGAGGGAGTGGTGCGTGCGCGCTTTGAAGCCATTATCTACACAATCACAACAACAAACAAACCAAAGATGTAAGAAAATTGACGAAATAGACAACAACAAGGTCATTGAGGCATTTTATCAAACACTTGATGTGCAGAATCGTGAGACATGCTATGGACAACAATGAAGCAATAGCAAGCACCCAAACACAAAGCAAACCATAAACAATAAGAGAGGAAGCAACAAGACATTGAGATAAACAAACCATCCACCAATTTCAAGTAACGAAATGGAACACCAACCAAAACAAACAAAATATATATATATAAAAAAAAACATAGCTAAAAGAAACTGTAGAGAACAATCATGCAATCCAACAATACTAAGAGAATAAGGAGAAGAAGAAGAAGAAGAATCTAAGAAGAATTCGAATTCACTTACCTGAGTAAGAACAGAGTATACACTAAAAATAAAAAACTGCTTGAGTTGAGCAAGAAACAACCACCAAAGAAGGAGAACAAAAACAAGCAAGAAGAGAGAAGAGGAATATCTCCTAAGACGAGCAAGGGAACCGAAAAGGTAACTGCTTGTAGTGTGCCAAAGAAGAGGGAACACGATTGATATAACAGTTGGCCTTTGGTTTAACAAAAATTTGAATTTAAACAGCAAATGGGCCGAACTGTATGAAAGACGTTCGTACGTTCTAAGAACGTTCGTACGTCGAGCCCCAAAAAAAAACTTCTGCCATAGCACACGTTCGTACGTTCTAGGAACGTTCGTACGTTGCAAAAAGATCTGTCACCCTAAACGTACGAACGTCTTGAGAGCGTACGTACGAACCCCTTTTTTTTTTTTTTTTTTTTTTATGTAAGAAAATGAAGAACCACCCTAACAGCCAGACAATAAACCAAATAACTACCAAAAACAAATATTGAGAGACATCACAAGAAAAACATTTCTACTTATCGTAAGGATTCCAATTATAGCCGAATACAGTTTAAACAAACCTCAACCACAAGAAAATGCAAAATCGAAGAACGACATCATACACCAAGCCATGGTACTTACTAGAATGATGCAAACATGTAGAAGAAACTGAAGACCAATACCAACCTCCGGAAACAAACTAAAAACATGATCATTGAGTATATTGAAAGTCACTTGCAACTAGACCAATGTGAAAGTGAACCGGATCACAACAAAACCAAGGAAACACAAAATATTGTTTTTCTTCTTGTCTTTCAACCAGACAAATGTGAAAGTCACTTGTCATTTTTTTTTTTTTTTGTTTGTAAAACCATTTGAAACAACTGCCATTCCCGTGTGGGAGTATCTAATACCTCCATCTTTTACCAAAACACGAGGGTAGGGTGTAGCCTACATCTTTTCGGCCAAACACACTCAAGAAGTGCAATACCATGGTAACGTGCAACACAAGAACTAACATCTCCTGAGTGCATCCGTCAGAGCATGACCCTCACAGCCCCAATGGGTTCTTAGCCAAATGAGCATGCTCTCAAGACAGTCAAATGGCTGGGGATTTTGTGAGTCATTGACCACTTACAAGAGGTGTAGAAATATAAAAGAAGACGATGACCATGAAAGAAACACATATAAGACTGGAGATATACAGGTTTTCAAAATGCCAATCCAACTACATGTAAATGCATCATGTAAGAAACTACCAAGACGAAGAGAGTATGATGTAACCCTACAACTATGCATGACACAAAAACAGTTGAGGACACCAAACTAGAAACATCTGTAAAATGGAATCCATACAATAGAGAAAGTAGTATGTCCTCAATACCAACAACAATAACAAAATTAACCAAACCTAAACATCCTAAACACAGACAGTACCAATGAACAAATTAGGTATATAGATGCGGAAGGGATGTAGTGACAATGAAACAGTTATCAGATGAGCGACTACCAGTTAACACCAAGACATGATTGGAATCAAAGACATCACACTTATCATCCTCAAACACAACTTTAAACTTAGCATCACATAGCTGACTAATACTCAATAGATTGGACTTAAGACCCTTAACAAAAAGAAGCTCATGACTATTGAGCGATCCAACCTCAGAAAAGTTACCTTTACCTTCAACCGGAAGCATTTTACCATTTCCAAAACTAACCTTACCTCCATAACCAAGAGTCAGATTATCAATTAGAGTCTTATCACCTGTCATATGACGCGAACAACCGCTGTCAAGATACCATGATGAAGGCATCGGTTCAACCAAACGAGCCATGTGAGATACCATTTTCCTGGATGCATCCATACTCCTATCCCAGAAATGTAGAGGTGGAGTAGGCATGGGTGTTGCTTGAGGACGATTTCCATAAGGAGAAGTTCTGGGTAAGCCCCATGGAGCATAGCCATTCCACATGTATGGAGCCTGCATAGAGAAAGTGGAAGACTTGTTCCAATATGAATTACCTGCAAAAGAAGGATGGTGAGCAGGATACAAATTATTCCAACAAAAAGCAGAAGTGTGACCCATGCGACCACAGGTTAGACATTTAAAGCCTTTGTGTCTAAAATTCTTTTTCGGGACATGCTTTACACGAGTGACCTTGGGTGGGGAAACCACACCAGACACCTGCACAGGAGCAGAAGAAGCGACACCTGTTGGTCTGACAAAAGTAGTACACGAGGTGCTAGCAGTAGAAAGAGGAACAGATGTGTCATAACCTAAGCCAGATTTGTCTGAATGGGATTTACCAATTCCCAGCAGAGAGTTAAGACTATCACTAGCTTTACCAAAGCCAACCAATTGTTTGTTGGCTGCAAACAACTCAGCTTTCACTTTTTCATGTTCCAGTACAAGAGTGCGATACCGTGTCTCCAGATTATTATTCAGGTTTTCCAGGGAGGCAATACGTGCTTGGAAGTCCTCCTTTTCTTTTTCAAATTCCTCCTTCAACATGTTGGAGTCACCTGCAAGACTACAGATATCCTGCCCAAGACTGTCTACCTGATCCTGCAAGACAGTGTTAGTTTTTTCAAGTAACTTTACTTGTTGCATGGAAAACTTATACATATCACATAATTCACTAGTAGTAGCATGAACACCAGAATCAGAAACATTAATATCATTAGTAGAGGATACAATACCTCCTGGATGCTCATCCAGGGATGCACTGAAGACCACATAGTTGGAGACAACATTTGAGGGATTGCCATCATCATCTTCATCTGAATCATCCCATGTCACTGTGAGGTTCGCTTTGGAATTATCACCAGGTTTGCGATCCACCTTTTTGTCACATTCATTTGCAAAGTGTCCATATTCACGACACTTGTAACATTGGACATCTTTACGATCAACTCGAGCTCTTCTCCCATCCACAGAGAATCGCTCAAACCCACGACTCCTAGGAGCATTTGAGGAGTCAGGAAAACGCTTTCGAGGGTCTCGATTCTGTTGATATTTCAGAATCTTCTGAAAGCTACGTGACAGAAACGCATAGTTATCATCCACATCCTGTTCTTCATCATCAGAAGGTCCTGTGGAAGTTTCTTTAGACGATGTAGCTTTGAATGCCACAGACTTGTTCTTCAAGGGTTCTTCCAAGGCCTGTTCCATCTCACATGTCCTTAGTTTCCCAGCAAGTGTCTCAATGGACATGTTCTTAATCACATTACTCTCAGTGATGGCATCCTTACGAGAACGAAACCGAGGAGGCAAAGCACGCAATATCTTACGTACCACTTGTGTGTCAGTATATGCATGACCAATAGCAGCACTGCAGTTTATGATATCGTGGAGACGAATAAAGAAATCATCAAAAGTCTCAGAATTATCCATCCGTAGATTCTCAAACTGAGATGTTAACAGTTCCAGCTTGCTTTCTTTGACAGTTTCGTCACCTTCATGTGTACAGATAAGCCTGTTCCATGCATCTTTAGCCTCTTCACAGCCTTGCACACGACGAAACTCACTGGCATTTAATGCCATGAAAATAGCATTGAGTGCCTTGTTGTTATAATTTGCCAACAACTTCTGTTCCGGCGTCCACTTTTCACGTGGTGTCAGTGATGTAACGGCAGTATCATCAGTACCTGTGATAGTCAAAGGTTCTTTCCACCCTGTAACAACAGAAAGCCAGACTTCTTCTCCTAATGCTTGGAGATAAGCTCGCATCCGTACTTTCCAATGACCAAAATCTTTTCCACTGAATTGTGGAGGAAGACTTGAAGTAGCAAACTTATGAGGTTCCATAAAGCACTATTGATCGTTAGCGTGAGCCTTTACACTCCTTAACCAGCCCCCAGCGACTGATACCAATTGAGAAACTATAAATAGTGCTAACTTAACAACTGAATATTCAAACAAATCAAACAATACGCAGAAAGTAAATAACACGCAGGAGTTTTTAACGTGGTAAAACCCAATATGGGAAACGTCCACGGTTGCCTTGATGACAACAAATAATCCACTAGATGAAAGAGATTTACAAACCTACCAACTACCTGCACTCACTGCGAGTTGATACTCCAGGTTATCTCTAACACCTTGACTTCACCAGAGCACCTTGATGTACGCACAAGACACTCGACTTCTTGATGAACACACAAGAAGACTCGAAGCCGAATTCACAATAACACTTAGAAGATCACAGATTTATGAATTGAGAGAAGGGGGAAGAAGGGAATTGAGTTCAATAGCCACAAACACTTTCAATACCAAAACCTAAACCAAAACTCCAGAACTAGAAGAACAATGGACGGCCAAAGAACTGACTTGTTCTTTGGAAGAGAAACCCTATTTATACTTAGGGTTGAAAACCAAAGAAAATGGGCCGAATTTGTGAAAACCAAGATTGGACGTACGTACGTCGATATGACGTTCGTACGTCTCAAACCGAAATAAACCTGCTGACTACCTAAACGTACGAACGTTCTAAAGGAGTACGTACGTCCAGACCAAACTAGCTTTCTGCTGACATACCATACGTACGTACGTCCTGAAGAGGTACGTACGTCCTGACTCAAACATGATACTTGTGACACACGACGCGAAGACAAGGACACGGGACGACGCGCGTACAACAAGGTTTTCTTAACAATGAACTCAAAGCGAAATAACCAAGGACGACCAATGTCACAAAATTGATGTCAAACCACTTCGTGCCGGTTTCAAAGTCAAGTTTTTCTTTTTGAAATAATTGAGAAATAGAAATTGCACCATCTGCAGCAGAAAGAATTTGTTTTTCAAGAGTTTCAATTTTATCCTGCAAAGAAAGATTAGCCTTTTCCAAAATTTCAATTTTGGATTCATAAACTTCCCCTTGAAGCATATAGTCTTCTGCACAATGTCTGAGTCGTTGTTCTAGAGAATCAACCTTATTCTGCAAAACACCATTATCTTCAAAATAAAAATTATCAGAAGTAGTAGACAAATTACAATTAGCTTTATTAAACTTTTCCTGCAAATCAATATTAGCTTTTTGTAATCTTTCACATTTTTTTGCAGAAAGCCTGTAAAGAAGAGCCCAATCACTATTGCTAACAACATACAAATTATCATCCTTTTCAAAATCAGATTTTGGTTTAGTGGATTTAGACGATTTAGCAATAAGATTATTATGACCAGACTCATGAACCATTATTGCACTCATAGGATCTACGCGTGAGCCATTACGCTCCATAACAAGCGTCCCGCTCTGATACCAATTGAGAACCCAATATATGTGTGCAATATAACAATAGTAAAGCAAACAATAAAGCGATAAACAAATAAAGAACACACGATATTTTTAACGTGGTAAAACCCAATATGGGAAACGTCCATGGTTGTCCTCACGACAACAAATAAATCCACTAGATGAAAAGAGATGTACAAACCTATCAACTACCTGCAATCACTGCGAGTTGACACTCCTGGTTATCTCTAACACCTTGACTTCACCAGAGCACCTTGATGTATGCACAAGACACTCGACTTCTTGATGAACACACAAGGATACTCGACTTCTTGATGAACACATAAGAAGACTCGAAGCTAAATCAATATAAACAATAAGGAAGAAGAAGATGAATGGGGAAGAAGAAGATGAGTTCAATCACCAAAACAACCTAAAACAAAACTTAAACAAACTCCAAGACTAGAGATGAATTGGACGGCCAAAGAACTAACTTGTTCTTTGGTAGAGAAACCCTATATATAGTTAGGGTTTGGAAACATAGAAAATGGGCCGGACTTTGCTGATTTTACATTGGACGTACGTACGTCGAAACAGCGTACGTACGTCCCCATACGGAAATGGTTCGCTGCCTGCTTGGACGTACGTACGTCCTAACTAGGTACGTACGTCTGACCAAAACATGTTTGCTGCCTAACATGACGTACGTACGCCCTAACTAGGTACGTACGTCCTAAACCCAAAAACTTGACTTTTGACAAAAGAACGCGAGGACACAGACTCAGGACGATGCGCGTACAACTTGGTTTTCCTAACAATGAACTCAAGGCGAGATAACCGAGACAACACATGTCACAAAATTAATGTCAAATAACCGAATGTCGGTTTCAAATCTGACTGGCAATCCATTGATTCGCCTTTTCAGAAAAGTGTACACCATTCCAGCTGATATACATGGATGGATTTCCACAAGCGCCAGCGTAAACATCTTTACCATTGATATTTTGTGTTTTTCCACACATCACATGATTATTTTGATCATGGATGCCACAACATATCTTAAAAGGATCAGCATCAAACCCTGCCAGCAAAAAGAAAAGTGTTAAGAATATCATAATATACTTCTCAACATGTAGAAAACAAATGTTAAATAACACATACCTTGATTTTTAGCGTTAGTGATTAATTTGAATTTTGCACCGTAGATGTCAACGTAAACTAATGAAGCATCTTTGAACTGTCCCCTCAGTTGATAAATAAGATTCTTCAGTTGTTGATTGAACTGGGAAACAATGTCATTGTGAGACTTAACGCAACCATATTGGTCAAGATCTTGGGATCCTCCAGAGATAACAGATAAGCGTGGTATTGGCGAACAACCTAGAGGACCTACATTATGTATCCAAAATGATCTTGCTCCTTGCTGATACATTTTCTGTAACACCATAGATAATCCACATATATTAATTTGAATAACTCATATTGGATACAAATACAATGTTCATCGACAAATGGAATGAACTATATATTTTCGATTGCAACAGATTTAGGTGATAGCGTAGACTCACTTGTATTGCAGCAGAGTATTCTTGAATCATGTCTGGAATTATTGCTAGTGCTTGATCATTAGGCACTTTTCCAATCACATGTGACAAATCATTTTGACCAATATCGAATGTGTACAGAGCATTTCAAAACTCATCAGGATTGATATGCATTTTCCGAAGGATTCTTCGCCGAGAACATTAAAAAAAAAAAATCAATCAATCAATCTATCTATCAACACATTATACATATAATTCATGAAAAATCAAGAAAAACTAACAATTAAGAAAGATTTACCCCCTTGCTTATACAGGTCAGTGGATCGCGTTTTGAACTGATCAAACTGCGAGAGCTGAGAAGAAAGAGGGAAGGGGCTATGCCCACTTTCAAAAATTGTTTCAGTTGGTGTCCTAATGGACGATCCCCCAGTTGCAAAATTTGCTCCATGTCGAAAATTGGGTGCAAGCGAGTCCAAGTATGGATGCAGATACGGTAATCCCAAGTTCTCAGTTGATGCCATGGATGACCACAACCACAACAAAAAAATGGTCACTAAAATAATATATAAACATATTAAAAGCAAAAGATATATGGCATCAACATTATGCTTTAAACGTACATTTGTTCAAGGCACAATGTTAATTCGAATATTGAAAATGAGTTTTTACCCATGAAGTCTATAACTAGACGTCCGTCAGTAACCCTTCCTGCCGGCTTCCTAAAGTATGTCTGGCCATTGGGTGGTGGGATAGGGTTATACACTGCTGATATACCACCAGTATCAGAATTTGAGTCACCAAAATTGTAAATGGCCTGAAAGTTACAAGATTGAGGTTCTCCCTTAACCATTTCTTCCACATTCAAAATGCATAGCAACAGAACACAAGAAGCAAGTAACCTCCCCATCTCTAAAATTCACTCAAAACTAGCTAATAAAACTTTACAAGTATATAATGAACACTTTCACTTAACTCCCTATTTATAGTCCAAAACCTAGCTAGCTTCCTGTTACAGCTAGCTCTCACTTCAGTTTAAATTTTGGATTTTTGTATGATTAAATAGTACCAAAACTCATGTGTTTAGGTTTGTTTTTACTTAAAATTTATTAGTGGGCTGCTTTTGTTTTTACTTTAATTTTGTTTGTAGCAAAAGCTGTGTTTCACTTCTTTTCTTGCTTTGTTTTGTAAGTTATCCATCTGATGAGTTAATCAGATCACTTGATGTATTTTAGACTATTGGATTCATACATGCATAGACATTCATCAGATTATTATTAGATTTAAGAATAATCCAACACCGACACAGAAAAATGTTAGAAGACTTATTCAAAACAAACTTTTTTTTGTCATATTTGCTACTGAAAGAATTTGCTTAATTACTACTAACCATTTTACTTGAGTTTTGTTATTTTGTTCATGAATACTACTAAACTCTCCCACAGATTGCAAGAATTTTAATCCATGTTACCATGATCAGCATATGGCCCATTTCATGGTAAAGCCCAAGTAGTTGAATTTTGATCTTTAATTTTGTGTAATAAGAACAAGGACAAAGAGTAGGTTGTAATAACTAAGAAGAAACCAAGGAGAAATATTATGTTTTGTAAGGATGTGTTGTGTGTTTCTACCATAGGTGAAAAAATCGTTTTAGTCCGGATATCCGAACTCCAAAAAACCGGAATTTTCCGTGAATATCCGACCTCCCGTGTCGGATTTTTGAGGTTTGGTAAATTCGAATGTGCCGGAATTTTTCGCGGATATTCGCGAATATTCGCGAAAAATTCGGCAAATTGGGAGGTTTTCTGCACTTTTCGTGTTTTTCTTCTGATTTCGATATATAAACTTATAAATTAAAAGAAAAACATACATTACAAATTACACACACGACAAATCATACAAGGAAGCTAAGACGGAACTATTACACAAGATAGTTTTACTCATAGGTGAAAAAATCGTAAATATCGGGCGGATATTCATAGAACTTTTATATGTTTACAATACAAGAACTAAACACAAACAACCTCATTACAACTCAACCCATAGTTTTATTTTAATAATCAAAATAAAAGACAAGCTAACCCCAGAATGATAGACGCCCCATGTCAAACCGATGAGCTTCGAGTCGCATACGTGTGGGGACGAACTCAGTACAGTAATATTCCCATGACATTGTTTGCTCGTACGACCTGAATTGGTCAATATGCATATCATATGCATCTTGATCCATACAATACGGAGCAAATGATTCAAAGATAGGAAATCTCGAGTATGTATGAAAAACCAATTCGATACCAATTATTCATTACACAAAAACAAACCTTGGATACAAACAGTATACTGGTTTGCCAAAAGTGAGAGAGAACTTCACTTTGGCATGGGCGTGCTTTTTTTTTCGTTTCTTTCTGATATATTGCTCTTGGAGGGCCATGAAGTTCGTCGCGAAAGTTTCCAAACGTCTAGTGCCTTTTGGACCTTTTTTTGATAATCTCATCGAAAATTCTAGTTCGGGGGGATTAAAAATAAATGTGTTAATTTTAAAATTGAAAATTTCAAAAATTTCGATAAATATCGGTTTTTGCCGAATATTTCGTGAATATCCGATAAATGCCGACCGGCATGGGGTGTTTTAAATTCCGTTTATATGCCGTATGCCGTACCAATCTGATCTCCAAAAAAACGGAATATTTCGCGAATATCCGGTCGGCAAAAACGATTTTTTCACCTATGGTTTCTACTATATTTTGTTTTGTATTGAGTGGGAGGAAGAAGAGATCGTTATGATATATATATATTTTTTTTAAGAAAATAATTATTTATTTTCTTAAGATGAATTAGGGTTCAAAATCTCGTCGAGTTGACTCGGAACTCGGCCGAGTCGACTCGACTCAACTGACAACTGGGCAAACTCGTTTATGTTACCTGGTAATCATGACTCGCCGAGTTGAACAAGAAACTCGGCCGAGTTGGGCCAACTTAGTCCGAGTCAAGTCACAGACTATTGTTAAAATTTTAATCTAATGTGTATTGGATAATAGTTGGATATTAATAATTCCATTTTATTAAAAAAGAATGCCTAAAAACTAAAATCACCAACAACAACTATTTCTTGGCATTAATATGGACTAAATATATGTATGAGACTACTATATATTCAAGTGTTAGCATATTCACGACTCACCGAGTCGACTCCTAAGTTTTCGATTAAACTCGACCCAATAAAATTTCAAGCGAGCCGAGTTTTCGAGTTTTTGAACTCTGAGATGAATTTGATAATTATTACATACATCTTCGTGGTTAAAGTCATTTAGAATAAATCTTGAGTCTCATAAACTGACTGGATTGTGTAAAAGAGAAGATTTGATCGAGATAATAACTATATCTGGAAGAAAGAATTGAGACTTGCTGTGGATGACAAGATGGATATTGATGAAATGAGTACTGAATTGAACCTGCTAGTTCACTATGAATCAAGATAATAACTATATCTCGAAGAAGAATTGAGTTGGTGAATATTGATGACGATGGTAGCAAGTGAGAAATATGCAACTGGGTTTTAGATTAGTTGATGTTTCATTCATGTGAAAAGTTTGTCGATATTGTTGTGCGCAGCGGAAACTAATGCACAAATATGATGATTGAACTAATATATGAAAGTAAAACGAAAACGACAAAATAAACAAGCAACCACACACAAGACACAAGATATACGTGGTTCGGCAATATGCCTACGTCCACGGGGAGAAAGGATGATGCTTTTCTTCTTAAGACAATTGTACAAGCCCTCACAAAGAAAACCGAAGTCTTCTTCCTCACAAAAGTTCTTCAACTCTTTAATGGCTTCTCACAATCTCTCTCTTAGAAAAGTTAGGTTTTGTATCACTTCTATTTGGTTTTATAGTATAGCCTTACAATAGACCACGAATTGGGCTCAAACAGGCCCATATTGCACAAAAGCAGAGGACGTACGTACGTCGAAATCACGTACGTACGTTACAACACGGAGAAGTTATCTGACGTACGGGACGTTCGTACGCCCTAACCACGTACGTACGTTCCTGTACACGCAATACAACGTTCGTACGTCGAATTGACGTTCGTACGTTTCTTCCCGAAAAAGTTATCTGTGATGTTGAACGTACGAACGCCTTAACTGCGTACGTACGTTCCTGTACAAAAAACTTCCCTCCGTCTGCACATAAAACCCAACAATTCTCCACCTCCGTGAAGATTCAATAAAAAGCCAACACCAAGAATCACAAGTCACAAACTCCCACACATGTCCCGAAAGACCACCTCGGCTGCACCACCTCATGGTTGCCTACGTACCCTTCTTCTAAGGGATCAAGCCATCGTAGTTCACTCAAAAAACATACTATCCACTCAAAGGAAGAATATTTAACAAATCTAGGCAATGATAGTGAAACCGGCACGAAGTGGTTTGACATCAATTTTGTGACATTGGTCGTCCTTGGTTATTTCGCTTTGAGTTCATTGTTAAGAAAACCTTGTTGTACGCGCGTCGTCCCGTGTCCTTGTCTTCGCGTCGTGTGTCACAAGTATCTTGTTTGAGTCAGGACGTACGTACCTCTTCAGGACGTACGTACGCATGGTATGTCAGCAGAGCTAGTTTGGTCTGGACGTACGTACCTCTTCAGGACGTACGTACGCATGGTATGTCAGCAGAGCTAGTTTGGTCTGGACGTACGTACCTCTTCAGGACGTACGTACGTATGGTATGTCAGCAGAGCTAGTTTGGTCTGGACGTACGTACCTCTTCAGGACGTACGTACGTATGGTATGTCAGCAGACTTATTTCGGTTTGAGACGTACGAACGTCATATCGACGTACGTACGTCCAATGTTGGTTTTCACAAATTCGGCCCATTTTCCTTGGTTTTCAACCCTAAGTATAAATAGGGTTTCTCTTCCAAAGAACAAGTCAGTTCTTTGGTCGTCCATTGTTCTTCTAGTTCTGGAGTTTTGGTTTAGGTTTTGGTATTGAAAGTGTTTGTGGCTATTGAACTCAATTCCCTTCTTCCCCCTTCTCTCAATTCATAACTTTGTGATCTTCTAAGTTTGATTGTGATTTCGGCTTCGAGTCTTCTTGTGTGTTCATCAAGAAGTCGAGTGTCTTGTGCGTACATCAAGGTGCTCTGGTGAAGTCAAGGTGTTAGAGATAACCAGGAGTATCAACTCGCAGTGAGTGCAGGTAGTTGATAGGTTTGTAAATCTCTTTCATCTAGTGGATTATTTGTTGTCGCAAGGGCAACCGTGGACGTTTCCCTTATTGGGTTTTACCACGTTAAAAATTTCTGTGTGTTCTTTACTTTATGCGTATTGTTTGATTGGTTGAATATTCAATTATTGTATAAGCACTATTTGTAGTTTTTCAATTGGTATCAGTCGCTGGGGGCTGGTTAAGGAGCGTAAAGGCTCACGCTAACGATCAATAGTGCTATGAGTTACTCTGGTAAGACACTTGTCTCGGCTGTTACTCGATTGTCTGATGAACAATCGACTGTTAGTAAAGAATGTTCTAGTGACTGTGACAGGGATTTGATTCTGGTTGAAAATAATGATTGGGCCACCCTATACCGGTTATCCAGAAAGGAATGTCTAAGGTTGGAGGCACAAAATAGTATTCTTCAGGATAGACTTGACTTACTTGCTGTTAGTTCCTCATCCATGTCAACTTTGGATAGGGAATCTGAGTCTTGGCAGGTTGATAAGGTGACCTTATTGAGTAATCTTGCTGCTCTTGAACACGACAAGGTCGAATGGGAAGTCCGGTGTAATATTTTGTCCACTGAACTAGAAGATGTCAAAAAGGAACTGATTCGCCTTCAGTCGTTCGAAAACTGCAATGGGTTGTCATCTTCTGAACTACCTCCACTGTTGCCTCATCCTCCTACCAAAAAGTCTGACATGCATCACTCTGTGGCCACGGTAGGCATCCGGCGTAAATGGAGACCATTTAGGCGTGCTCCTCCTCAGGGAAGAAAACGTCAAATGCCTTGCTCATTATGCGGACAGTTTGGACATTGGGCCTCGCAGTGTGTTGTGGCTGTTCCTGCTCCACAACCATGGAAGCTGCTTTCACAGCCATCGTATTTTTATCCATCTTATCCAGATGCCTCTTACTCTTCTCCTTGTAATTTTGCAGGACATGTTTCAAATGTGGCGATTACTGCCCTTCATGTCTCAAGCTCGGATAGTGAGTGGTTACTTGATAGTGGTGCTTCGAAACATATGTCAGGTAATGCCAAACTTTTCTCCTCCATTACTGCTATAGATGGTGGAAGTGTTACTTTTGGTAATGGTAAGCGCTCTCCTGTGATTGGTAAGGGTTTTGTTGCTGGTATTGGTCTATCTTCGAATGATGTGTGTTTGTTAGTTGATGGGTTGCGTGTTAATTTGATCAGTATTAGCCAACTGTGTGATACTGATCATACTGTTAATTTTTCTAAAAATATATGTACTGTGCTTGATAGTTCGGGTAAGTGTATCATGACAGGTAAGCGTACATTGGATAATTGCTATGCCATTCAGCCTGTTGCATCTGGCATAAAATGCTTACCTAGTAAACTAAATGAGGATCTGTTGTGGCATCAACGACTAGGTCATGTCAACTTTGAACACCTGGACAATCTAACTCGAAATGAATATATCAAGGGAGTTCCTAGACTTGGACGAAATCGTGACACTGTATGTGGTGGGTGTCAACTAGGTAAACAGATACGTAGTCCACACTCCAAGAAAAAGTCCGTAACGACATCCTCTCCTTTAGAACTCATACACATGGATCTGATGGGTCCTACTCGCACTCCTAGCTTAGGAGGCAAACGATACATCTTGGTTATGGTTGATGATTACACTCGCTTTACCTGGGTATCATTCTTGCGTGAAAAATCTGATGCTTTTCTTGAGTTTCAGGGGATATGTCTTCGTATTCAGAATGAGAAAGATACTCAAATTAAACATGTCAGAAGTGACAGAGGCGGTGAGTTCACAGACACAGGTGTTATTGAGTATTGTGTTGCAAATGGTACGTGGCAAGAATTTTCAGCCCCATACACTCCGCAACAAAACGGAGTCGCTGAAAGGAAAAACCGTGTTATTCAGGAGATGGCTCGTGCTATGTTGCATGCAAAGAATGTTCCTACCAAGTTCTGGGCGGAAGCGGTTCATACTGCTTGTTACATTATGAACCGTGTATATCTGAGATCTGGTACTACACAAACTGCTTATGAGCTATGGTATGGTAAGAAACCAAATCTCAAATATATGCGAGTTTTTGGCAGTGTTTGCTATGTGTGCAAGGACAGACAAAGTCTGTCCAAATTTGATAGTCGAGGTGATGTTGCTCTTTTACTTGGTTATTCCTCTAATAGTAGGGCCTTTCGAGTACTTAACCACACCACTCGCAAGGTCATGGAATCCTTTAATGTTGTTGTTGATGACACTATTGTATCTGACTCTTCTGTTTCTACTGGTACACAGGATGTCACAGTTCTCTCACCCGTGTCAGACTCTGTTGACATGTCTCCCATATCGTCATCATTATCTGATGAAGGCGATGATGATGCTAAACCGTCTGGTGCTGCAGAGGAATTGCCTGGTAGGACCAGTGTTGTGCCCACACAGGATGATGTTGTTCCATCCCAAGGAGTGACTGATGTCTCTCCAGAACTATCCACTGTCCCTGCTGACCCTGAAGAGATGTTTAATCTAGCATCAC
Source organism: Aquilegia kansuensis (assembly GCA_020826895.1). NCBI lineage: Eukaryota > Viridiplantae > Streptophyta > Magnoliopsida > Ranunculales > Ranunculaceae > Aquilegia > Aquilegia kansuensis. The sequence continues at coordinate 12,593,987 of CM037006.1, forward strand.
CTCGTGTTAAACAATATCACTCCTTAGGAGATATCATTGGGGATGTTAATGATCAGCGTCTGACCCGTCGGAGGGCCAAGGAGATGAATTGTGTTCATTATGTTTGCTATCTCTCTTCTCTTGAACCTAAAAATGTTACCGATGCTCTTACTGACGATGATTGGCTGGTTGCTATGCAGGAAGAACTTGGTCAGTTTAAGCGTAGTGATGTTTGGACGTTGGTTCCTAGACCCACTCACACTAATGTGGTTGGTACTAAGTGGATCTTTAAAAACAAATTGGATGAATTTGGGCAGATTGTGCGCAACAAGGCAAGGCTTGTAGCTCAGGGCTATAGTCAGATTGAAGGTATTGACTACGGAGAGACTTTTGCTCCTGTGGCTAGGTTGGAATCTGTCAGGCTTCTTCTTGCTATGGCATGTCACCTGAATTTCAAGTTGTATCAAATGGATGTCAAGAGTGCGTTTCTCAATGGTATTCTTAATGAGGAGGTCTATGTTGAACAACCTAAGGGGTTTGTGGATCATACTTTTCCGAATCATGTCTTCAAACTGCAAAAAGCATTATATGGGTTAAAACAGGCTCCTCGAGCTTGGTATGAACGTCTGACATCTTTTCTACTAGGGAAAGGATTTGTTCGTGGGAGTGTTGATCGGACTCTGTTCATACTGAGAAAGAATAATGATGTTCTTCTAGCCCAAGTCTATGTGGATGATATAGTGTTTGGATCCACGTGCCCAAGTCTTTCTGAATCTTTCTCTCGGTTAATGAGTTCTGAATTTGAAATGAGCTTAATGGGAGAACTAACTTTCTTTCTTGGGTTGCAGGTAAAGCAGTTCGATCATGGAGCTTTCATCTCTCAAACAAAATATGCCAAAGAACTGGTTAAAAAGTTCGGTTTTGGCACTTCAAGTGGTCATGATACTCCCATGGGTGAGAGGGTACGTCTTGGTAAGGATGTTATGGGTAAGTCTGTTGATATTCGTGAATATCGGAGTATGATTGGTAGTCTCTTGTATCTCACTGCTAGTCGTCCAGATATTTCTTATAGTGTTGGGGTGTGTGCACGATTTCAGGCTAACCCTAAGGAATCTCATCTTATTGCTGTTAAGCGTATCATTCGGTATGTTGCTAGCACACTTGACTATGGTTTATGGTTCACCAGAGATACAAATAGTGTTGTGGCAGGTTATTGTGATGCTGATTGGGGTGGTAATCTTGATGATCGTCATAGTACCAGTGGTGGCTGTTTCTATGTTGGGAATAATCTTGTTTCCTGGCACAGCAAGAAACAATCATCTGTATCCATCTCCTCGTGTGAGGCTGAGTATATAGCTGCAGCTAGTGCATGTACACAACTTCTGTGGATGCGTCAGATGCTTCGGGACTATGGCATTCAACAGCAGGCAATGGACTTATTCTGTGATAACACCAGTACCATTAGCATCTCCAAAAATCCTGTTCAACACTCACGAACAAAGCATATCGACATTCGTCATCATTTCTTACGTGAGGCGGTCGAAAAGGGTGATATAGCAATGGAATTCATTCCTACTGAACATCAGCTAGCCGACATTCTTACAAAACCCCTTGATGCAGCTCGCTTTCATTCCTTGCGTAAATCTATTGGGGTTGTATCTCTTCCTTAAGTGTGTTGGTCCTTCTCTTTTCTCTCTGTTCTTACCTCACTTGTCATGTCTGTTTTTGTCATAATGGTTGGTTGTTTAGGTTCAGTTTCTTTTATTTCTTATTGTTTGTTGGTATTGAGGACATACTACTTTCTCTATTGTGTGGATTCCTTTTACAGGTGTTTCTAGTTTGGCGTCCTCAACTGTTTTTTTTGTGTCGTGCATGGTTGTAGGGTTACATCATACTCTCTTTGCCTTGGTAGTTTCTTACATGATGCATTTACATGTAGTTGGACTGTCATTTTATATACCTGTATATCTCCAGTCTTATATGATTTTCTTGTAAGTGGTCAATGACTCACAAAATCCCCAGCCATTTGACTGTCTTGAGAGCATGCTCATTTGGCTAAGAACCCGTTGGGGCTGTGAGGGTCATGCTCTGACGGATGCACTCAGGAGATGTTAGTTCTTGTGTTGCACGTTACCATGGTATTGCACTTCTTGAGTGTGCTTTGCCGAAAAGATGTAGGCTACACCCTACCCTCGTGTTCTGGTAAAAGATGGAGATATTATATACTCCCACACGGGAATGGCATTTGTCTCAAATGTTTTTAAACAAAAAAAAAAAAATAATGCTAGTTGAAAGGTGACTCTCACACTTGTCTAGTTGAAAGGAAAAGAAGAAAAACAATGCTTTGTGTTTCCTTGGTTTTGTTGCGATCCGGTTCACTTCACATTGGCCTTGTAGCAGGTGACTTTCAATATACTCAATGATCATGCTTTTAGTTTGTTTCCGGAGGTTGGTATTGGTCTGTCAATTTTTCTACATGCTTGCATCATTCTAGTAAGTACCATGGCTTGGTGTATGATGTCGTTCTTCGATTTTGCATTTTCTTGTGGTTGAGGTTTGTTTAAACTATATTCGGTTGTAATTGGAATTCTTATGATAAGTAGAAAAGTTTTCTTGTGATGTATCTCAATATGTGGTTGGGTTGTTAGTCGGTCTGCTGTTTGGTCTTTAGGTTGTTCTCTCATTTAAAAAAAAAAAAAAAAAAAAAGGGGTTCGTACGTACGCCTTCAAGACATTCGTACGTGGAGGTGGACAGATCTTTTTGCAACGTACGAACGCTCCTAGGAAGTACGAACGTGTTGTTTGACAGAAGTTTTTTTTGGGCTCGACGTACGAACGTTCTTAGAACGTACGAACGTTTTTCATACAGTTAGGCCCATTCGCTGTTTAAATTCAAATTTTTGTTAAACCAAAGGCCAACTGTTATATCAATCGTGTTCCTCTTTTCTGTTGGCACACTACAAGCTGTTAGCATATTGGGTTTCCTTACTCTTGTGCTCTCTCGTTTTTAGATGTTGTGGATGTTATTGGATATTGCTATGTTTCTATTAGTGATAACTCTTTTCTGTTTTGGTGTGAATTTCTGCTACTTAGGTCATGGACCTTTCTAATTGGGCCAAGTTAGGTTCTACTTTATGTTCTCTATATATATAGGAGTCTTCTCTTATTTTTCTCATCTTGTGTCTACTTATCTCCTTCTAGTTCTGTCTTTGTTTTTCAGAATTTTCAATGGCAGAGTATGAACTTCATGGGGTTTTTGTTCCGGCTGTTGGTTATGTGTCGTTTATGGTAATGGAGTACAAAAACAATGCAAAGGTTTGTCGTTTATGTCGTGTTCCCCATGGGTATGACTATATTCATCGACCTTTCCTTAATCCATGCTTGGTTCATGTCAATCATTGGGAGAGACTACCGGGACATCTTCAAAATTACATCTTGGAGTTGGTTGGGTACCCGAAGGTTCAAGGACTTGCTGCTCCTCTCACCGATTGTGGCTTGGACAGCAGAATTGAGGAGTTATTTTGTACGAGTGAATGGCTGGAGGATTATGATGATCATGTGATAGCTCGGTGGAATAGATCTTCGGCTCGTGCGGAAGCTTATTTTTCCAAGCTTCCTCCAGGTCATTGGGAACGAGTTTTTCGAATTCGTTAACTTCAGCTTTATGCTCTGTCTTTATTGTTTCTTATGTTTATGGATTAGTGTGTTTGGCTGTTAGTTGTTTTCCTGAACCTTAAGAATTGGGATAGGTTTTATTTTGTTTTATCTGTTTTTTTTTCTTGCTTGTTTGGTATTGAATTCTTTTCTTGGGTATTTGTCTATTACTGTTATTTATTGTTCTTCTTGTTGATTAGTTAGTTTGTTCACTTGTTGTGACAAAAAGGGGGAGACTTATGACTCTACTACTAACAATCGCTTCTTTGTTGTTAGGTTATTTTTGGGTCATGTTTCAGGTATTCTACATGTATGGGGGAGTGAACGTGGTAATGTTTGTAGAGGTTGTACAGTTATGGGGGAGCTCGAGTGTCAAAAGTTTGGAGCTCATGAAGTATGGGGGAGTTGCTCGAAGGAACCTTTGTTGATTCCTTGATTGATTCGAAAATTCTTAGTTGCTTCCGTGCGGTCTCTGATGTTTAGAGCGTCTTGTTCGAGCGTCTTGTTCAAGAATTGGTGACTCGGTACGTGTTCTACCTTGAGTGATTTTGTAGGCATGATTTATAAATGCCATGGTTTGGTGTTGTAAGCACGTTTTATAAGTGCTATTAGAGTCATAGGTTTTTGTCACAAAATCAATGTCAAAGGGGGAGATTGAAACCGGCACGAAGTGGTTTGACATCAATTTTGTGACATTGGTCGTCCTTGGTTATTTCGCTTTGAGTTCATTGTTAAGAAAACCTTGTTGTACGCGCGTCGTCCCGTGTCCTTGTCTTCGCGTCGTGTGTCACAAGTATCTTGTTTGAGTCAGGACGTACGTACCTCTTCAGGACGTACGTACGCATGGTATGTCAGCAGAGCTAGTTTGGTCTGGACGTACGTACCTCTTCAGGACGTACGTACGCATGGTATGTCAGCAGAGCTAGTTTGTTCTGGACGTACGTACCTCTTCAGGACGTACGTACGTATGGTATGTCAGCAGAGCTAGTTTGGTCTGGACGTACGTACCTCTTCAGGACGTACGTACGTATGGTATGTCAGCAGACTTATTTCGGTTTGAGACGTACGAACGTCATATCGACGTACGTACGTCCAATGTTGGTTTTCACAAATTCGGCCCATTTTCCTTGGTTTTCAACCCTAAGTATAAATAGGGTTTCTCTTCCAAAGAACAAGTCAGTTCTTTGGTCGTCCATTGTTCTTCTAGTTCTGGAGTTTTGGTTTAGGTTTTGGTATTGAAAGTGTTTGTGGCTATTGAACTCAATTCCCTTCTTCCCCCTTCTCTCAATTCATAACTTTGTGATCTTCTAAGTTTGATTGTGATTTCGGCTTCGAGTCTTCTTGTGTGTTCATCAAGAAGTCGAGTGTCTTGTGCGTACATCAAGGTGCTCTGGTGAAGTCAAGGTGTTAGAGATAACCAGGAGTATCAACTCGCAGTGAGTGCAGGTAGTTGATAGGTTTGTAAATCTCTTTCATCTAGTGGATTATTTGTTGTCGCAAGGGCAACCGTGGACGTTTCCCTTATTGGGTTTTACCACGTTAAAAATTTCTGTGTGTTCTTTACTTTATGCGTATTGTTTGATTGGTTGAATATTCAATTATTGTATAAGCACTATTTGTAGTTTTTCAGATAGAACTTAGTCCCTGAAACCACTTTAGTCAACATGTCAGCCGGATTATTGCTAGTATGAATCTTCTTCAATAAGATCTCACCCTCTTCAATAATATCTCTGACAAAGTGATGTCGCACATCAATGTGCTTTGTACGAGCATGATAAACTGAGTTCTTTGCTAGATTTATGGCACTTTGATTATCACAATAAACCACAAGCTGCTCCTGCACAATACCCAAGTTTTTCAACATACCTCGTAACCAAATGGCTTCCTTAAAGGCTTCAGTTACAGCCATATATTCTGCTTCTGTCGAAGACAAAGCAACAAGAGATTGTAATGTAGACCGCCAACTAATAGGACCACCTGCCAATGTAAAGACATATCCAGTAGTAGACCGACGTCTCTCTACCTGACCATCATAATCGGAGTCCACATAACCAACACAAAACTGATTCAAATCCCTTCCCTTCTGGAATAGTAAACCAACCTCCACACTACCTTGAATGTAGCGTAAGATCTATTTCACAGCTTCCCAATGTTTCTCACCAGGATTATGCATGTACCTACTTACAGTGCCAACTGCATGCCCAATGTCGGGCCTTGTACATACCATCGCATACATCAAGCTACCAACCGCGCTTGCATATGGATAACGTGTCATATAAGCACGTTCCCTATCAGAAGTAGGAGACATGGACGCATTCAAGTTAAAATCTTTCGAGAGAGGTATACTCACAGCTGTACCAATCTCATATTGGCTAAATCTCTGTAGCACCTTCTGTAGATAGGCCTTTTGAGATAATCACAATCTTCCATTGTCTCGTTCCCTCTGAATTTCCATGCCAAGTATCTTTCTCGCCTCACCAAGATCTTTCATCTCAAACTCCATAGACATAGTCTTTTTCAACTTGTCTATCTCCACATTGCTTTTAGAGGCTATGAGCATGTCATCAACATATAAAAGCAAATAGATAAAAGAACCATCACATACCTTGCGAAAATAGACACAAGGATCATATGGACTTCTTGTGTACCCTTGCCCTAGCATAAACCTAGTAAACCGCTTGTACCATTGCCTTGGAGATTGCTTCAACCCATACAGCGATTTCTTCAATTTACACACCAGCTTGTCATTACCCGCATCTTTATACCCACTCGGCTGAGTCATATAGATCTCCTCATCTAGCTCACCATGTAGAAAAGCAGTTTTCACATCAAGTTGAGCTAACTCCAAATCAAATTGTGCTACTAAGGCCAATAGGATGCGAATAGAGGAATGTTTCACAACTGGAGAAAAGATTTCATTATAATCAATTCCCTCCTTCTGAGCATAGCCTTTTGCCACCAATCTTGCTTTGAAGCGTACATTTTCACCAGGAGACCCATCTTTCTTAGTGTAAACCCATTTGCACTCGATTGCTCTCTTTCCCTTAGGCAACTCCATGAGTTCCCAAGTTTCATTCTTATGAAGAGATTTCATCTCCTCATCCATGGCCTTCTTCCACCTTTCATAATCACTACTCTGCAGTGTTTCACGAAAAGTTTCTGGAATACCCTCATCAACAACCGAAAGTGCATAAGCTACCATATCATCAGTAAGCCGTTTAGGAACACCGGCATTTCTCTTGGATAATCTAGATGCAATTGGACCCTCATCATTAGAGTCCACATGTACTGTATCATCAACCGTCTCATCATCAACCTCATTATCTGTCATGTCATCAGAATCTGTAACACTAGGAACCTCATTACTTGAAACCCTTACAGTAGACGTTTCCAAAGATACAGAACCACCTGGAACACATGGAGATATTTCAGTCTCCACCCACTGCGAAACCTCTTTGGCCTTGCTCTCCACCTTTTGAGAGCTCTTAGGCTTCAACATAGAAGCCTCATCGAATGTCACATCTCTGCTTAGAATAATTTTCTTCAATTCTGGATCCCATAGTTTATAACCTTTTACTCCACTCTGTAGACCCATAAATGAAGACTTCTTTGCACGAGGATCCAACTTACTCTCTCGGACATGATAGTAAGCTGGACACCCAAACACATGAAGAAAACAATAATCTGAAGCAGGCTTACCAGACCAAACCTCCATAGGAGTTTTGTCATCAATCGCAGTCGAAGGCAACCTGTTAATAAGGTGACAGGCATACACAATAGCCTCAGCCCAAAACACTTTGCCTAACCCAGCATTAGACAACATACACCGAACTCTCTCCAGTAAAGTTCAATTCATCCGTTCTGCCACCCCATTTTGCTGCGGTGTCTCTCTTACAGTGAAATGGCGTTCAATACCCTCATTCTGACATACTTGAAAGAATGGATCATTTTTGTACTCTCCTCCATTATCTGAGCGAAGTACCTTGATCTTTCTGCCAATACGGGTTTCAACGAACTTCTTCCACTTTATGAAAATACCTAACATTTTTCAGCTTCCTTATAATTCCATCAAACATCTTCAGACGAATGGTACTTATACCCATTATGTGACAGGGTTGATCATTCCCCATCACCACTACACCACTCTCCTGCTTCTTAAAATCAGAAAACCATTCCCTTATAGGACATATATGATAAGAAGCAGCACAATCTAAGATCCATTCATTACCACTAGTGTAACAAACCATTGATGAAACGGATAAAGAATAATCAGAATCTACATCATCATCTTTAGTATCACATGTAACATTTACCTCAGAGTCTTTCTTCTTGTCCTTTGCCTTGGCTTTAGGACAATCTTTCTTCCAATGCCCTTTCTCATGACAAAAGGAGCATTCATCCTTCGCTAGAGATCGACCCCTCGACTTTGACCGAGATTTCCCTCTACCACCTTGGCCTTTCCTGTCACTAGACCTTCCTCTTGTCACCAAGACCTCAGGTGTAGAGCCCTTGGACTCTTCCTTGTCCTTCTTCATACACGCATGAGTTAACAATGCTGCAGAAATCTCACCATACACCAATATTTCTTTCCCATATGTGAGTGTGATAGCCAAGTGTTCATATTCGTCCGCTAACGAATTGAGGAGACACACTGCCTTGCTTTCATCACTCACATCTGCTCCTAGATTCGCCAAGTCTGCAATTAGCTTGGTAAAATCATTAAGATGTTCCGCCATGGAAATACCTCTTCTCATATCTATTCGATAAAACTTTCGAAGTAGATAGTTTTTATTGTGGATAGTCTTTGTCATGTACTTCTCCTCCAATTTTTGCCACATCTCCTTTGCAGAAACATTATTCATCACAAGATATTTAATGTCTTGTGCCAAACACGACCTTATGATTCCACAAGCTCGTTTGTTCATCTTTTTCCAATCCTTCTCTTCCACATCTTCTGGCTTATCCTCCAGAACATCTTCTAGGTCTTGTTGACATAGAGCATCCATTACCTCACACCTCCACATACCAAAGTTATTGGTGCCAGTAAACTTCTCTACATCAATTTTTGCTTGATGGTAAACCACTGACTTGGTTTCCACCTTCGAACTCTTCGAACTCCCTTCTTTTGACATCTTTCACCAACTTTCAAACACTAAACAATCACCAAACGAATCTGAAATTCACACCGGAATTTCAACAAACACCTTCTAGACGCTCAAGTTCTAACCAAAGCTCTGATGCCACTTGTTGTGCGCAGCAGAAACTAATGCACAAATATGATGATTGAACTAATATATGAAAGTAAAACGAAAACGACAAAATAAACAAGCAACCACACACAAGACACAAGATATACGTGGTTCGGCAATATGCCTACGTCCACGGGGAGAAAGGATGATGCTTTTCTTCTTAAGACAATTGTACAAGCCCTCACAAAGAAAACCGAAGTCTTCTTCCTCACAAAAGTTCTTCAACTCTTTAATGGCTTCTAACAATCTCTCTCTTAGAAAAGTTAAGGTTTTGTATCACTTCTATTTGGTTTTATAGTATAGCCTTACAATAGACCACGAATTGGGCTCAAACAGGCCCATATTGCACAAAAGCAGAGGAGGACGTACATACGTCGAAATCACGTACGTACGTTACAACACGGAGAAGTTATCTGACGTACGGGACGTTCGTACGCCCTAACCACGTACGTACGTTCCTGTACACGCAATACAACGTTCGTACGTCGAATTGACGTTCGTACGTTTCTTCCCGAAAAAGTTATCTGTGATGTTGAATGTACGAACGCCTTAACTGCGTACGAACGTTCCTGTACAAAAAACTTCCCTCCTTCTGCAGATAAAACCGAACAGAGATCTTACTGCATAACCTAAGAAAGTTGGTTTTAATGTTTGAAGCTCATTAACCATAGAGAGGTTTGATCTTATACTGTACCCAAAGTTTTACTTGTTCATAAGGCAATAGTGGACAAACGTAATAGTGCAGATTCATAAAAGCAGTGACCACTATGGGAAATAACATTTTTGAAGCTCTAACAGCTGAAGTTGCTAGTCAGGTAAATGACAAACAAATTGAGTCTCCTTTATTCGGAGCATCATATCTCAGTGGCACCATCTATGTGGAAATAGGAATATTCCTATACCCTGACTTGGGTAAAATGATTCAATGCTATCAAACGAAGTATTAAAAGCAGGTATATATTCATGTCTGAATTATATAAGCATAATTAATATTATCAATAAACAATAAGGATCATGAATCATGTAATTAATCACTAACAAATACACATACCTTGTCCATAGCCATTGATGATCCGAGAAGCTGCACAAGATCTAGGTTTCACTTTCCTTGCCTCTTAAACCCTAGTATGTGTTGTAATAGTAAGTGTATGAGGATGGAGATCATACACCAATTTATAGAGGTGGAGAGAGGACCTAAATCTACAAACCTAAGCCCATTAGATCTAGACCGTCCATCATAGTTAAGATCTACGGTAGATATGACTTCCACATAACCTATTACTAATTAGCTTATTTCTATATTAAACAAAGGTTAAAGGTACATGGACCACATTATGGGTTGGGCTTTATATGTGGAAATTCCAACAGTCTCCCACTTGGTCCATAGTAAAATCTTACATACGGTTTAATGTAGAATACATAAGGCGCGCAATAAGAGCTAAATTAGTTTCCGAAATGGTTATCATAATACCGTCATTAATTAAACCACTAATATGAGTCATGGCGGTTCCACATCGCATAAATGACATGGTTCCTTCCATGTACTACGATATCAACAATTTAATTAACTAGGTCTATAAGCGGAAGTAACAATAATGGTCCAGTAATGTCTTCGTAAAAGACTATTTCTGTCAACAATTATCCATTCACATACATGTACATAAACAATGGAAAACAGAAAATTCAGAACTTAATCAATAATAATGAGCTCAAAATAATGTCAAATAATAAGCACTAAGTAATCCACAAATCATTAAGTTATGGGTTACATTCAAAACCCAACTTGTTAACATGATTCTAGAATATCATTATTTCTAGTTCTTAAGTTAGTGGATTTACTAACACGTGTACTAATGTGTTCCATTGACACTCACTTGTTCTAAACTTAAGCCATAATCGATAGGTATTTTATATCATGTGCTAAACATTAGAATACCTATAATTCTTACAAAGGCATATAGTTGCAACATTATTACAATAAAATTCAAACGACTTAGAAATTAATAACTCTAAGACATGATATAAAGTTTTGCAACTATACAACATTACATGTAGCTTTACAACATGCTACAAATTCGGCTTCTATGGTGGGTGAAACAATAATGTTTTACCGACTATCCACACACCCATTAAATTTCGAATTTGTAAAACCAATCACCTCAAGGTGATTAGATCTCTTAAAGTATGAGCATAAGGTTTCTCTTTCATTCGTTCTTGTTCCAATTCATTCATAGGATCTTGATTTAATTCAAATATTCCCCCTCTGAATTGGAACATCATTACAATTATGCCTTAACACATTAAATCTATCCAAAACTTTATTAATAAAATCTTTCTGAGACGTTCCAACAATTATTGTGATCAATCCCGAAATATTTTTATTTCTATCACATATGACGCATCACCATAACTTTCATTGCAAAGTGTTTAGACAGAAAAAATGTTTACATAAATGAAAATCACTGCTGCGAAACAATAAATCATCAACATACATAATCAAAATAATAAACGTACTCCCACTGAACTTTGGGTATGTACATTAAACCCAAAGGTATGATACTATTAATCATTAGGTACCATTTTTAAGAAGCTTTTTTTAAGTCTGTATATTGACTTCTTTAACAAATAGATTATGTGTTCTTATCCTTCCTTTATGAAGTTGTGTGGCTAATTAAACCATGTAGACTTTATCCAAACTTTCATTCAAAATATCATTTTCACATTTATTTGGTGTAACTCTAAATCGAAATGAGTCACCAATGCCATAATGATTCTAAGATAATCCTTCTTTAACACATAAGTGAAGGTTTCACGAGAAAGTATTGCCACCATATTGAATAAATTGTTTGGATACAAGTCTTGCTTTATGACATTCAATAGAACCTTTTGACTCAATTCTACTAACCCCAGACTTAGTTAAAATCCACACTTAATTTATCTCTTCATTCATGGCATTAATCTTTTAATCAGAATTACTATAAGTAATGGCTTGTGAAAATGTAACTAGATCATTAAATTCAAATTCTTGTAAATACAACACGTGATCATCCAAAGTAGCTGGTCATGATCTTTAAGATCTTTTTAATGCTACTTCTTGTGTGTGTTTACATTCAGTTCAATGACATTAATTTCATTAAGTGGTTGAGGATCAACTTGTTGTTTATTGTTGTTAAGCGGTGCAACAACATGAGAAACAACAGAAGTAACAATAATATCATTACAAAATTGAGGTAACAAAATTGGTACCATAATTTCTTTAATGATTACCTCTTTGATATGATCACTCCCACTTACTTTGTCATTCATAATGAATCAATAATTTCCAGTTTCAATAATTCTAGTGGTATGGTTAGGATAGTAAAATCTATACCCTTTGGACTTTTCTGGATAAACCCTAAATGTGTAAATGTCTTGAACTAGGTTTCCATCTTTTCGACATTTCAAAAGGTGTTTTTGTAACTACCTTAATAGGAACCCAATTCAATATATACACTTCAGTTTATAAAGTATACATCCACAATGATATGGGTAAATTAGAATTACACATCATACTTCAAACCATATTCATAAGGGTTTGATTATGCCTTTGAGCTACACCATTCTGTCATGGAGAACCAGATATTGTGTATTAGGCACAAATTCCTAACCGTTCTAGAAGTTTGGCAACCGGGATGTTGTCCCGTGTCATAGATCATACTTTCCAAGAAATTCACTACCTCTATTAAAATGTATAGTTTCCACCTTTCTATTTAATTGTCTCTTAACTTCAGTTATGTAAATTTCAATAACATTTACATATGAGACTTATTATGCTATAGATAGATACAATAACGAGAAAAAATCATCAATAAAGGTAATGAAATACTTTTCTCCACCAAAAGATGGAACATCAAAAGTCCACATATGTCTATTTGAATTATTTCAAGAAGCGTACTTCCTATGGCTCTTCTTAGTGTGTTTGGTTTGCTTGACTTAATGCATTCCACACACACACACACACCAAAATTAGTAAAGTTAAGGTTCGGAAAAACCTCTTCTTTTACTAGTCTACTTTTCATCTAGATGTATAATCCAGTCTTTTATGCCATAATAAAGATAAACATTAATCATAATCAATTCACTAAGGGTTAGGAATACCAATTAAGTTTGATTGAACCATACTAAAACCAAAAGCTTACCTTTTATATCAAACAAACGCCATATTCACATAAATGGCATTGGCACACACATAGTGTATATCCAAACACAATAAGAGAATTGTTCATTCAACTTCTTGAAACATGAATTAAGCTTGAGTGACATGATTATAATGTTGGTTAAGCCTTGCCTATACTTGAACTAGTAGTCTCGCCATTTAATTCACATTCCACTTGTCTTTAATAGTGTAATAGTGAAACTGAACATACTATGTAGACAAGAAATTTAGAACAAATTGGAGGACAAAGTAATCATCCACTAACATGTCTAAATTCTTTAATTTAACAACTAAATTGGGAAACTCAAGGATACAATCTTGCATACTATGAGTACTATGAATAGTAATCAGTTCAACAATTAACTTTTCAGCTAGCAGTGCGAAAATGATTCTTAATATTATTCATCAATAATTATTCACATAAACATTGAGTTTAATTTGCATGTTCAATCTAGTTCATGCATAATGCATAATTTTCTTCTTTTTACTGCTTTTATAAAATAACAGTAGATTCAACAATAAGGAAATATATGCCAAGATCTAGAACTCCCACTAAAATCAACTAGACTTATTCATTCTAGTTCATTAGTTTTATTAAGGATAAAACATACAAAATATATGAAATACAAGAATAATAGAACGAGAAAAATAAACATGCTCACAACATTAGTCAACACATTAATTAAACAATATGACTAAGATTTTTAGTAATACTATAAATGGGTGACATATCATATGATCAAAATAAGCATGGTATCTGTGGATATCCTACACTCATTTAATCACAAATACGTGCAACCCCTTAAGTTTATCCAATGTAACATATGTTTGATCTACCTGTGGGTAGCTCAATAATGCAAGTGAATAAATAGGCAATAAGGTACTTAGTCTAACATTCAACACAATATTTAGTTCACTGTGGTGAAAAACTAAATCATAATATGAATGTTCAAAGAAGTTTTAATATTCATTAAACATATTGGAATCACTGCGGTGGATACCAATATAAAACTTGATATGAATATAAAACGGAAAACAATATCCATAATCGTAATTGGTTCACTGTGGTGATACCAAATCATGATGATATGAACCTTAAGGGAATAAACATGCAGCTGAATAAATGCTACAATATCAAAATATCATAATGCATCTTAATCATAAGAAGTGCACAATCTAATAAATTCAACTAGGGCACATACATAATATGGGTCTTAAAATGAAAGAATAATCACAAGGCATACAAGTATGAATTAGGCATGAAATTAAATAACATTATAATATAAACTAGTACAAAAAGTCTAATTGTAAGTCCTAAACACATTAACTATGGGCTGTGACTGTAAGGCTTATGCAAATATTAATTAGAAAATCTTGTGCAAACAGTAATTGAAAATACCAAACTACCAAAACACTAATGGACAAAGTGTTAAGTCCAAAACAAAAATTGGTTCAGTTTGACTCTATGGTATATTCATAAAAATCAATATTCATAAACATACTTGGTTTCACTGTGGTGAATACCAATAAAAACCTTAACACGAATATTGAATAAGAAAAACAATTTTGATAACACTTTAGTTGGAACCATTGTGGTGAATACCAACGCGTTTCTTGTTATAAATATTACCATTATAATTATGCACAATATTTAATCACTAATTGGTACAATGCTTTCAATGCTTGAATCAATTATAATTGTCTCTACGAGGACCACGAATTTCTTGAATCAATGCTTTCAATTCAGCAAAACCATCATCCATCTTCTTTTCCAACGTAACAAACCTTTCATCATGACTTGATATTTTCTCATTAACCTCTTCTATGGTTTTAGCACGAGTATTCATAATCCAAGAAAAAAATACAAAAAAAAAAAATTTTGATTTTTTTTTTTTTTTTAGATGAACAGTACGCGTGAACAGTAAACTGTGGACACTAAATTTGTAAAACTGGACACGATGAACAGTAACACGATGAACAGTAAACAAAACTTTGTTGAAGTTGTTTAGTCCTTATTGACCAACTAATCATGCATCAAGAATTCATGCACCATAAAACCATATATATTACTGCCAACCATTAACCAAAAATTCGTAAGTGTTCATAATACCCAAAGGTCCCATATCAATTAATTAGTGATCACGTACAATCAAAAAATTATGAGTCCAAAAGCATACTAACTCTAATCTTGATATAATTTCTAACGGAAAGAAATACTACCGTATTTAATTACAAGAAATATCATCTTAATCATACGAATCATCAATCATAAAAATAAGAATTACTGTTTTCTTTATTGCGGAATCATAATAAACAGTATTAAATTAAACGAGGACGATAGAACTAATAACATGATTCAAATTGGCGACTGATACCACATATAAGCATAATTAATATTATCAATAAACAATAAGGATCATGAATCATGTAATTAATCACTAACAAATACACATACCTTGTCCATAGCCATTGATGATCCGAGAAGCTGCACAAGATCTAGGTTTCACTTTCTTTGCCTCTTAAACCCTAATATGTGTTGTAATAGTAAGTGTATGAGGATGGAGATCATACACCAATTTATAGAGGTGGAGAGAGGACCTAAATCTACAAACCTAAGCCCATTAGATCTAGACCGTCCATCATAGTTAAGATCTACGGTAGATATGACTTCCACATAACCTATTACTAATTAGCTTATTTCTATATTAAACCAAGGTTAAAGGTACATGGACCACATTATGGGTTGGGCTTTATATGTGGAAATTCCAACAAATTAACCATAGATTAAAATTCTGCGAGCTAGGTTTGGCATTTATCTCCTTCCTATTCTCCAAGCTAACCATGCAACATCATATTCTAATGTTTGATATAATAATATATATCCACCAAAAAATTTGAATCTTTCTTAATTACTACGCATATTCTCGGTATTGTTTAAGCAACCTTGATTAATCTAACCTGTTGGAGATGTAGGGATGTATGTACATCAGTACATGAGAAACACCAATCAATTTAATTTCATTTAGCGAATGAGCCTGTAGCTCAAAGGTAGCACCCCTCTCACAAAGTGGAGAGGTCGTGGGTTCGAAACACGTCAACAGCGGATTGTTGATATAAGTTTCCACACGTAATTTAAAAGGGTAGGGTCCCCACAACCTCCCTTGCCAACCAAAAAAAAAAAAAATAATTTCATTTATGGGCGGGAAGGAGCACAAATTTTTTATGTAGAACTCCATACACTCTAGGCCATATTACCAAATCTAACTGAGTTATCCATTACCTGCCACCTTGCATACGCAATCAATTTGCCGTTGATATAATAATCTTTGCATATCACAAGTCTGATAATCTTTGCATATCACAAGTCTGATAACTGACGTATAGGGGTAGAGTAAATTTAACTTATTCGCTCCGAGTGGCACCTGATTGTGAAATTATTTCAGAGGTAACTTACAAAGTTCGTTAACAGTTACATCTTTTGTAAAGAAGTGATTCACCAAACTAAGGAAGTTTCTTCAATTCTTATTCAATAGAGAATCTAGGCAAGATTTCATCAATAAAGAGAAAAAGAGAATTCAAAGAGGTAGAGGCAAATGATGGAAAGAAATCAAGAAAGTGAAGAAATGATGAAGAAAGAGATGGAAATTAGATCAAAGCAGCTTCAAGAAGAAGAAGAAAACTTCTTTATGTTTCAGCTTCAGCAATCAATACTGCCTGTTTCTGTTAAAGATTCAGAGAATAAAGATCACTTGAAGTTTTGTTTTGGACAGTTAAACAATCCACCAGAACGATATTAGAATGATACTTTTTTCAATGAAAATGCATTCTGGGATTCCAAACAAAACTTTCTTTTGAGTGATATGATTATTACAGGTCGCCGACTTCCTTATTTTTTGAATTCAGAACAGGAAGCAAAAGAAGGAGAAATCAAAAGTAAAAGAATACAAGAAGAAGGTGAGAAAACAAAAGCAACTCGTAATGACCCTCCTTGGACCATTCGCAAAATGCAAAGAGATGAAGATCTGAAACGAAAAGATTATCGTAATAGCAGCATGTAGGGGTACTACATACTCCAACCAATCAAAAGCAGCCACATGGCACAGTCATTCATCCACCATGTCGCCACGGTCCCGACCTACTAGCAGCTCGACCGCAACGACTCGACCTCGTACCCAGCAGCGGCCAGCTTATACACACGTGCTCTCATTCGATGCACAGAATATCCTCGTCAGTTACATAATTAATTCACAGGGATGATCCTCATTCGTTACATAATCAATCATCATTATGACGACGGAGAATCTGCAAGATCCATGATCCACGCCCCTTCACCTTCTATATAAACAGAACTACGATGGCTTGATCTCTAAGTTCAATCCCGACGAACTAGAGTACGTAGGCAATCTCAATCCCAACGAGGTGCAGCCACTCCGACCTAAATCTCCCCCTTTGGTCAAGTCTTCCAGCGACCTGACCTAGTTAATGCATTAATCTAGAAATAGGTTAATACATTTGGCGCCGACTGCAAGGAATTCGATATAATTGAAAAACCCAAACCCTCCCACCCTTCTCAAAGTCAATCATTCAAATGGCTAACCAGGAAATAACTATCCAAGATCTGCATGAACAAATCACTTTTTTGCAGGAAGAAAATGCACGATTGAAGGCTGCACAAACCAACCCCGCACCAGGAGCAAACGGTGGACAGGTACTCAATGCTGCTGATGACCCAAACCAGAAGTACAAACAACTGAGCCAGCAGCTGGCGGAGTTCAAAGCCTACCAATCCAAGAGCCACACTGCGGAGCAACTTGCTGTCCAGTCCCTCCAGCAGTTCCAGGAATCTCCTTTCTCCAAGGAGATCCTGGAACACGAATTGCCTAACAAGCTGAATGCCCCCAAGTTTGACCAGTACGCAGGAGTCGGAGATCCAACCGACCACATCAAGGGATTCCGGAAGTCCTTCCTCTGATCAAAGAAGATCACCTTTTGTGTTTGTTGTTCCAGTCCAGCCTCACCGGACCGGCTCTTGACTGGTTTCACCGATTGAAGCCAAGAACCATCAGCTCGTTTGCCGAGCTCGAGAAGAAATTTGTCATCTTCTACATCCACAACAAGAAGTGCCCCGTCACCATCGATTCCATCTTCAAAGTCAAGCAGCAAGATGGTGAGTCTCTGAGCACATTCTTTGCTCGTTTTAAATCTGAATTGCATTCCATTCAGGATTTCGCAAGGCCCAACGATGGACTAAGAAATTTGTCATATTTGTCTACTCCACCAGTTCTCACAAGGCCCAACGATGGAGATATACTCGGTGTTTACCTCGCAACATCAGATTTTGCGATCAGTGCAGCTGTACTCTTCAAGGAAGAAAATCAGGTTGAACGACCTATCTACTTCACAAGCAAAGTCTTACAACAGGCCGAAATAAGGTACACACCTCTAGAGAAGTTAGCATTAGCTTTACTTTACGCTGCATGCAAGTTCAAACCTTATTTCCAAGCCCACACTGTAAAAGTAATCACCGACCAGCCATTACACCATATACTAGAAAAAAGAACAAAACAGGTCGTATGGCTCGATGGGCAGCCGAGCTGGGTGATTACACTTTCGAGTTCGTCTCACGGCAGGCCGTCAAGGGCCAGGTCGTCGCAGATTTCTTAGTAGACTATCCAGCATAGGATATCAATTGGGAACCAGAACCAGAAACAAGACAAGTCCAGGTCAACCTCCCAGACACCTGGCAACTATATGTCGATGGTTCCCACAACTCCAACGGAAGTGGCATAGGTGTTGTACTCATTTCTCCTGAAGGTTCACAGCTCGAAAGAGCAACTCGTCTTGACTTCTCGACCTCCAACAACGAGGCCGAATACGAAGCTCTAGTCCAAGGCCTACAAATGGCTATCGACCTACAGGCAGTTCGCCTCAAGGTTTTCAGTGATTCTCAATTGGTAGTCAATCAGATTACCAATAACTATCAGATAAATGGTGTCAACTTAATCAGGTATGCCAGCAAGGCAAAGGAGCTCATCAACAAGCTCAGTTATTTCACAATCGATCACATACCTAGAGATGACAACAGGCACGCTGACTCATTGGCATTCTTAGCATCCAAGATCGAATCAGACCGACCGCGGGCTCTCACTATAACGATCAGTACACAGCCCGCGTATCTATTCAAAGAGGAAGATGTTCATCAAATCTCTGATCTACTAGAAACAACTCCAGCAGACATCCAAGGAACCTGGATGGAACCATTCATCACTTACCTTCAAACTGGTGCGTTACCAGCCGACAAAAAAGAAGCCAGCCAGCTATTACATAAAGTCAGTATGTATAAACTCCATGAGGGTAAGCTTTTCAGAAAGTCTGCAACTGGTTTGTTATTACGGTGCCTGATCCCAAAACAGGGCCAAATGATCTTTCAAGAAATTCATGAAGGAGAATGTGGAAACCATTCCGGAGGGCGAAACTTAGCCCATAAAGCAATCTCCCAGGAATACTTCTGGCCAAGAATGAAAGAAGATGCCAAAAAATTCGTTTTGAAGTGTAAAGAATGCCAACGATTTGCCGATAAGCAACATCAGCATCCAAATGATCTCATCAACATCACTGCACCATGGCCATTCCACATGTGGGGGCTTGATATCATGGGACCCCTAATCAAAGAGAAGAAATCAGAGAAGAGATTCGTTTTAGTGGCCATCGACTATTTCACTAAATGGGTAGAAGCTGTTGCACTAACCAATGTTACTCAAGCAGATGTCCAAAGATTCATGTGGGAAAACATCATCACAAGGTTCGGACTACCAAAGCGGATAGTCACAGATAATGGTACTCAGTTCGTTGGCAAAAACATCAAGGCATTCTACGACCTGTGGAAAATCGAGCATTCAAGGTCAACACCTAGATATCCACAGGCCAACGGCCAGGTCGAAGCTGCAAATCGACAGATTCTAAACAACCTAAAAAAGAAGCTTGAAGACCAACACGACCAATGGCCACAACAGTTGGAAAACATCCTATGGGCTTATAGAACAACCCCTCGTACGTCCACAGGGATGTCACCATTCAGTCTATGCTACGGAGTTGAGGCCGTTATTCCCACCGAGCTAACATTCGGAACGACCAAGTCACTTCTGGTAGACACTGAGCTCAACAATCAGGCATGGTCGTTCGGAATCGACCTCCTCAAAGAGCGACGGAACCACGCCGTTATAAAGCTCGAGCAATACCAACAGAGACTCAAACGAGCTTATAACAAAGGCGTGCAACCAAGAACTTTCCAGCCAGGGGAACTAGTCCTAAGGAAAATGTTCAACAACAAAAGAAAAGACACTATCGGCAAGCTCAACGCCAATTGGGAAGGCCTTTACATTATCACAAAGGTTCAGAGCAACGGTTCTTACCGTCTGCAAACACCAGAAGGGGAGATCATTAAGAACCCATGGAATGCTTTCCACTTGAAGAAATTTTATCAATGAAATGTAAGCATCTGTTCATCACATTTCAATGAATAAATCAACTTTTGCCTTCATCTCTGCTCAAACATGAATGGCTACTAAAGGTCCAATCCCTCGACCTACAAATTATCAAAACTCTAGTCCATTTGATAATTTAAATTTTGTTAAGTTACATCATTAACAACTTAGCTGGGTGCATTGGTCATTCCCTTCCCACGACCCAAGCACAACACAATAAAATGTATGTGACCTCTTCCCCAAGCATGTCCAACACTAGGCATGTCATTTATTGTTTGCAGAACCCATACAAGCAGACAAAACAACATGAACAACAATGCTAGGTAAATCGTTAAATTCCCTTTTTACTTGATGAGATTCTAACAGTTACAGGTAAAAGCAAAATAAAACTCAGGCATACAAGAGGAACTGTTTCAGTCCGTCCTGCTTGCAGCCATTCATCTCGTCTACCTGCCTTCTGAACGAGCTACCAGAACTCCCTGGAAACTAGATGATCAGAACGCCCTATTTACTTGCTCATCAAATAAAAAATACTGCTGCTCATTACAACCACAAACAATCGTTCTCTCAACCTCACAAACTCAGAAGACTACTTTGAAGAACAAGGAGTGCAAGAAGCAAACTTTGCACAAGGTTACCCAATACAAGAAATGGGTACCAAGGCGACCTCACTGCTGCGTAGGCTGCTCACTAGGATCATCCACCTCCATCTGCCCACTTGCGACCTCCTCATTAGGGCCCATCAAGGCGTCCTGAGCTGGCACTAAAGCTTCTTCAGCACCACCTCGCGTCTCCTCTCCTTCGGGCGACCCTGCTAAAGCTTTCTCCAATCGGTCGCAATAGGCCTTCCACGCCAGGCCAGTCTCATGGCACGAGCGCTCCCAGTGTTCAGCAGACGACTTAGCAGCATCAAGGTCTCCCCTTACCTGCTCCAACATCTCCTTCAGCACCACAACCTCTGCTTCCTTGTCCTTAAACTTGCTCTCCGCAACAACAGCAACGTTCTTTGCCCGCTCGAGCTTCTCATTCATGCACTTCAGGTCAATCTCAGCTCTAGCTCCAACTTCAGCGACCATACGAACCTCCTGGAAGCTGGCGTTGAGCTACAAATAAAAACATCGATTAGACAACAATAATCCAGTACAAGCAAAGGAATGATAATTCACATCCCAACTTACCAAAGACATTGCTGCGTTTATCTTCGAGCAAGTCACCAGCAAAGGCTGAGACTTCACTGCTCGAGAATCAGCATCCAGAACGATGCCCTCATTTACAGCTCGGGCAACGCAGGGATCGTCAATCGCACTGTCGTTCTCATACACGACGTGCTTCTCACCCCGTCCATCCAAGTACTCGAATGGCCCAGGGCGAAATTCAGACATCACCCCCTTGCCTTTCTGTAAAGGCCGAGCAGCAGTCTTCCTGGACAACAAGGAAGGCTCAGGAGAGTTCACAGCCTTCGGAGGAGGAGCAACAATCAGAGCTGGGCGATCCATCAGCTTCAGGGTCCCAGAGAGCTGCCTCTTCTTCCCCAATCCGACAGATAGCTTGGGAAGAGAGGGCGGAGGAGACACGACCTGGGGGCTCGCTACTATCTCCCCCTGATGCGAGCTACCACCAGATCGTTCCTTCTCTGGACGCCGCGAGCTAGCCCTTCCTCTCTCCTTCTCAGCATGCCTCGAGCTATCACCAGCTCGATCCTTCTCCCCAGAACGCAAGCTACTACCAGAACGACCCGATTCAGCCTTGTGCACAGAAGACATAAAGACTTTCTTCAGCTCCCGCCTTCTCTCAAGTTCGTGTTCAACGGTTTTAAGTCCACCTTTGGGAATAAAATGCTCCCTCAAGTGAGGCAACAACGATATCTTCCGGCTATCAGTCAACAAGCCAAAGCCGTTCAGGGCGGATCGCAGATCGTTCTTCCTAACCAAATGGTCGTCCCTGATCGCTGCAAACCAAATACAATGTCAGCAAGTACAAAAAACAGATAAATCATCTACCATTATAACAAGAAAAACCGCAAACTTACGAGTATCATTCCTAGTCACATGGCGCAACTGGATACTCCTCTCAGTGATCGATCCAGTAAGCAGCATGGGATCTTTCCACCACGGCTCACTACTTACCGGATAGATCAAAGGCAAACGTTCTGGCCTAACTTGCATGTTATAACCCGAAAATTCAGGCTTGGCAGAATGTTTAAAGCAAAAGTGGTCCAGTACATCCTTCACAGTGATGTTCCACCTATGCAACTTGTTGAGGTCATCAATTACCCTCATGTTTCTCCAGAAATTGCCATTCATCTGGCAAGGAGCTCGACCAATAGCATTCAACAGGTCGACCACCAAACAAGACAAAGGCAGCCTCAACCCAGCTCGGAATTCGGTCAAGGTAAATACAGTAGAGAAAGGGTTTTTAGGTCGATACCCAGAAGACAATAAACGATCTCCTAAGAACCTAATCTCCAAATGCTCGATCGAGCTAAGCCCATACTTCTCCCTAAAAGCAATGTGCCTATTCACATACTTAAAGTTAACAACTCGAAGGGACGACCCCTCTTCCCCATCAACCATTTCTTCATCAGAAGAATCCCCTCCATGAGAACCACTAGTCTGGGGGCTTTCAGTATTGACATCTCCCCCACCTCGACTAGGAGACCCACTTTCAGAACGAGTCCTTTCAGACTCATACTCCTCACCACCTCCACCACTCAAATTCTCATTTTGAGAGTCACTCGCTTCAGACATATCTCTCAAACAACAGAAAGAAAAACAGAAGATGAAAGAAAGCAAAGAAAAGAAAACTAACCTCGCGAGCTCTCAAACCTCTTCAGATCGGAAGAGAAAAGCGGCAACAATTCAAATAAAGGCGAGATAGGTAAATCCTTCTCAAGAGAAGTACAGTTTAAATACTGTAGCACAAGTAATCCCAGCCATCGGTTCGAAACAGGTGAACGGCCGAGATCGACCATCAAAACCATAACAATTGCAGTTATTTCCCACTAACAAAACCGTTCACATCCACCGTCGGATCAATCCACATGCAATTCATAGACCCAATCAATCAAGACGTGCGTTAGTTGCCATAACTACACGGCTAACTGCTCGAGGAATCAACTCCACTTCCCCGTAAGGGCGCCATAACTACCACAGGCAGCGCTGCATGACCGCCACGTGTCAAAATTCAAAAAGCAAACCTCAAATCAGCATCGAACAGAGTCCTTAGTCTTTTCAGCTCGCCTTAACAGCCGACCTAAAAAGAGGGGGCTTATGTAGGGGTACTACATACTCCAACCAATCAAAAGCAGCCACGTGGCACAGTCATTCATCCACCATGTCGCCACGGTCCCGACCTACTAGCAGCTCGACCGCAACGACTCGACCTCGTACCCAGCAGCGGCCAGCTTATACACACGTGTTCTCATTCAATGCACAGAATATCCTCGTCAGTTACATAATTAATTCACAGGGATGATCCTCATTCGTTACATAATCAATCCTCATTATGACGACGGAGAATCTGCAAGATCCATGATCCACGCCCCTTCACCTTCTATATAAATAGAACTATGATGGCTTGATCTCTAAGTTCAATCCCGACGAACTAGAGTACGTAGGCAATCTCAATCCCAAAGAGGTGCAGCCACTCCGACCTAAATCTCCCCCTTTGGTCAAGTCTTCCAGCGACCTGACCTAGTTAATGCATTAATCTAGAAATAGGTTAATACACAGCATCAACTATTTGATAGATGAAGCATGTGACAGAAATTCAAAAAAGAAACAGAAAACAGGGGAATTGTCATTGAAGCCAGCAGAAATGAGGAAATCGTTAACCACTTTCATTAAGATAATTAAGCTACAAGAACGAAGAACTAGCGGACGACACAATCTGGCAGTGAAGGTAGCAAGCTCTCCTAGAGGTCGGTCTGGAAATCGTGTTGCTGAATGTGTGGTTGGTGATGAGACTGGCACAATCACTTTCGTTGCTAGGGGTGGCCAAGTGGAGTTAATCATGAATCTGAAACTTGATACCACTTTAATTCTTCACAACGCAGAAATCCAAGAGTTTAAAGGATCTATAAGACTTGCTGTGGATGACAAGATGGATATTGAAATGAGTACTGAACCTGCTAGTTTCATTGTGAATCAACATAACCATGTGTCGATAAAAGAAAAAACGATTTGGTGAATTGATGATGATCGTAGGATGAGAGGTGCAAATAAATATACTGGATTTTTGTGTAGGTTTGCAACATCTTCATCCTAGGCATCTTTCTGAGGAGTCTTACTCGATAATGATCATTAAAACACAAAATATTCGATGAAACTGGGTTTTAGATTACTTAATCTTTCCGTCATGGAAACTCTTTTTCACCATATCTATTTCCTGGATCTATCGATCTGTTTGTTGCAATATTTTTCTATAATTTACTAATTTGTGGAAATGATTTCTTTGTAGTTGGAGTCTGTTTTTCTAAAACCATGTATCATATTGTACATCTTGGACAGTTGGAATTTAGGCATTACAAGCGCTTAACAATGCCAGTTACATATATCTGCGCTTAGGAATTAGCACTAGAATGGTGAAATGTTAACAATAATTTTTAAATTGTAGGACTAAGCACACAGCTTATTAAGCTTAGCTAATTAAACGCGGACTAACTCAGAACAACAATTTCAATAGCTGTGGTGAAGCTGTAAATGTGTTTTACGTCTTGAGCTGAATATGGATGGTGCAAACCCTATTCCAGCCAGTGTTTTAAGACTGTAAATGCTAGCTAAAGCAACCTTGGATAAGAATCCACCAAGTTAAAGAACCATTCCTCCTTGTTCTTAGATGAAAAGTTCCTAGCTAAGTGACTAAGATCTTGTGCTTTCAGAAAAACAAAAGAACTTGTGCTTTCAGACCAGAAATAGTTTTGCATAGCTTAGTATTTGCAGACAATTTTCAATCATCGGGTAGGCCCATCTCTGGAGGTTAGAAAGCAACTTCTTGAAGAAAATTAAGCCAAAACACAAGCAAATAAAAGTCTACTAATACCCATGTCCTACTTGCAGTTGCGCACACATGAATAAACAAAGCATAAATCACCCTCTCTGACAATATACCCGCCTACAAATTAATATGAGTAAAATCTTGGATAAAATAAAGACGTTTATTCTATGCTTGTCAAGGGTGAATTCTTCCTACCAATAGAGCACTTTAAACCCATAGCAGTGACTTGCTTCAAAGGCTGCTCACGTTAACGATGTCTAACAAGTGGTGACGAGACCTCAACCTATCAACTTGAATCTGAACCAAAAAAAAAAAGGTATATACTTTGGTATGGTTTTCAAAACTTAATAGAATAGAGTGCCTGAATCTCTGAAAGAACATGGGAAAAACAAGGAAATGAGCAAGATTAAAAATAAACAACATGCAAATGCATACGATAAGACGTAGTAGATGAACCACCAAAATACCATATACAGATTCCAGATCATCTTATTCGATCAGCAGCTGATATTGTTCAGTAGTAAGGACCTCTAACTTGGGGGTAATACTACTCCTCCGAAGAGATACTGGACCCAGGCACTCACCAGTGGTAATTAAGCGTTCATTCCTGTTCTTTAATTTGAAGAGGTTTCATCCGCAGGCACACACATGTAAGAATCCATACAACTAATGCCTTAGTGGAGATTAGTTTCATTAATCTTTGTGTGGAATGAAGGACTTGTAAATATAATCTCACAAAATCCACTATATATCATGGACATGGATCTAACAAAACTTCCATGGGATGGTAGAAACACTGTATGCACTCTCAACTATATTTCGGGTTTGTCAGTGCATTAATACTTGGGTAAATTGTTGTATTTTTACTTGTCCACACTTGATCGATTTTAAGAATTATCTAAGTTAAGAACATGGAAGATAGCTATAAATCATTTATATCTATAGTTCATCAGGAATTCGACATATTGGATGAAACATTTGTTCATCAATTAGTTTAAGTCCGCGGATTTTAGCCATTCGAAAAAAAAAATATTCTAGCATACTGCAGAGAAGTGGATATTGTGCTTCTTTGATTGACTTGAATGATTAATTTGAGAAACATTTTATATAACCACAAGAATACAAGATAAACGAAATCCCATGATATTAGGAAACAGATTAATCTTCTAATCTTTTGATCAGAGATTCAAATGGTAAAGTGATAGCCTGTGGATATCGTATTGTCAAAGAAAGTGATGCTGAGGTTGTTGAAGCCATTGCTACAAAGTGTGTCGTCATGTTAGCAATAAAGTGTCAGATCAGGAAAGTTATTTTTGAAGGAGATTGTCAAAATGTTGTTGCTACGCAAATGCCAAAGATGAAGATAGAGTTTGTTGGGCTGGAAAAAATTTTATTTTGAATATTTTGAGTCAATTAGAGTTTGACTTTATTTCTTGTAGTTTTGTTTGGTGCCCTAGGAGTAGGAATTGTGAAGCTCATGATATAACAAAATGGGCTAAGAGTATTAATAGTAGTAGTATGGCACCACCAAATTTTTGTAATTCTTCTGTAGAACCTATTTGTTTGATTTAATATAAGGATTGTTTTAATCGAAGAAAAAAAAATATAATGACTGTGGGTTCGAACAATATGTATTTAGGAGAATCGGGTTTGCTATTCAGAAAGGACTTGCAGCGCAGTTTGTAGCGTGTTTGTCCTCTACTTTTGTGTAATTCCTCAAATTTTTATCAATAAAAAAAATAAAAAATAAAAAAATAACATGGTGTCATCTTCCCGATGACCGCCGCCGCCACCATGGTGTCATCTTCTCCATGACCACCAAGATCCTAAACCTTCACCAACCCCACACTCATTCTTCTTTCTCCTGTTGCCACCACTACATCTCCCCCCGCGCTTCTTCCCTCACCTTCTTCCACCATTCCACCATTAAACACCATTGCCACCACCACATCCCCTTTTACCACCTGCCACCACTACCTTTCCCCCTTCAAAACAACCTGTACCTCCACCAATCTTAACCCCAGGTCGTGGAGATCGCGCTCCCCTCTTGTCCATCTTAAATTTCCAGTTTCTGGTGTTTCGTAAATTTGGCTTAGTGAGCCGAGCGGATTCAAGCCGAGCCGTCTAACCTAGTAAGCCAAACAAGCCAGTCAGTCTAGTCGAGCCCAGTAGCAAGCCAAGCCAGAAGAAGTCAGCCAAGTCAGTCAGCCGAGCCAGAAAAAGCAAGCCAAGCCAAGCCAGAAAATAGAAAAACAAATCTGGCTTAAGCCAAGACGATTGAAGCCTTCAAAGCTGATTCCAAGCCAATCCAGTTCAGCTCAGCCAGCTGAGCCAAGCCAGAAGCCAGTTAAAAAAAAACCCAGAAAACATGAAAAAAAAAAACATTTGGCTGCTCGATGGAGAGAATCCATTGTCCATTTCGAAACTTTGATGGATACACAAATGGACCGTCTGGAAATGGATACAAATCTTCATACATCCCAACGCATGTTAAAAAAGATCACTTGAAGAGGGTAAATGACATCGACAGGCTCAGAGATGCGATCAAAGTTGATATAGGTTTATTTTCGTCGCTTGATAATACTTTGAAGAGGATGAACAAATGGATGTGTGGTGATTGTTTTGGTATCCATGCATCGACCATAAAATGCAAACATCCGGATAGTGCAGTCATCAAACCACCTGCGCGAAAGTAGACCGGTGAGATAGAGTGTGCAATTGTAGGTATACAACCACCACAGCTTGTGCATGTTGATAATCCACCCGCACTTACAGCAGGAGGGGACACTGGTATCGATACTCACCTTTCTATTGTTGCACCTTCTTTAGATGAGATATCACTTGATCATATTTTCTGTAGACCTTTCCGCACAGTGAAAAGTATTCCACGTCCTTGTCGATTAGCATTTTCATGTGCACTGAAGTCAGTCTTGTATGAGGTTACTGCAGACCCCATGTCGACAGGGCCATGGGTTAGATTGCTCCTACTTCCCTATTGTACATTGCAAGTGTTCCATCCGCAGAATCGCCAAGAGCGTCGATCTGGCACTCGGAAATATCTCCAGCAGAATCAGATTTTGCAGGCTCTCTCTATTTGGAAATAGCCTTGGGGTGTATTTCGTCTGATTGAGATGGTCACTCACACAGAGCCTCGGCTGGAACGATCATCTCGACAGTCCCAAAGCAAGAATGTACGACGGTGTTTACAAAAGGTTGCAGACGGGCACTTTGCAGCAGCTGTACGTGAAGGTGTTGGCATCATCAGGGGTTGCTCCGAAAACTCCAGAGACACGGCGGGCTTTAGAGGATAAACACCCGAAGCAGATGGTCTTCGGGCCCAACACCTATTGGATGCTATGAGTGGGGCTGCATCCGCTGTAGCCACAAATCTTATGGAGGCCTTGACACCGGTTGTGAACTTATGGCTACAAGGTCGATGCCCACGGGTCCTGGCCGAATTCATAGCTAGTGCGCCTCTCACCCCACTTCTTAAGCCAGGTAACGACATTCGCCCAATAGCTGTGGGTATGGTTTGGCGTCGCCTGGTGTCTAAGATTGCCATGAGAGGAGTTTCTAAGGATATTGTCCCATATCTAGAGGATTTTCAGTTTGGGGTTGGTGTGCCTGGTGGAGCAGAGGCAATTTTGCATGCTGTTAATCGGTTGGTTTATGCCAACAAGGATCGACATTACGTCCTGCTGATATTCTGGTCTACAACTGGTCTGAAGGTAAACATGCGTGTGTTTATGTTACAGGGGCATCTCCGATGGTTGGGCTGGGTGCTGGGATTTTTGAGGTGGGGCTAGTAGTTAGCAATGCAGCAGCAGCAAAAGTGGAGAAACATGACGGAGCTTGTAGGGCTAACTAACATAGTTTCATCCCCTTTGCATTTGACACATTTGGATTGCTAGGCTCAGAAGCAGTTGAGCTCCTCAGGAGAGTGCAGAAGGTAATGGATAGCAACGTGATGACTGCGGGTTCGAACGAATATGTATTTAGGGGAATCGGGTTTACTATCCAGAAAGGACTTGCCGCGCAGTTTCTAGCGCGTTTGTCCTCTACTTTTGTGTAATTCGTTTAGCTTATCAATAAAATTTGTTTTTATTTTAAAAAAGATTATTCTAGATGGTGATCCAATACTCTAAATTATTCTAGATAGTGATCCAATGCTCTCCAACATATTGTATTACTCTAACATCCTCCCACAATCACATGGGGATCAAAGATTGGCATGAGATTGATCGAAACCCTAATGATAATTCACTAGCTTTTTGTTGTCGAATCCAAAATATGGTAGATAATTTCGACCTTACCCATGAATAATGCTCCAATGTATAACTCCATCCAACAAACAAAGACTCCAAATTCCATTCAACATGGACCTCATAAGTCAGATCGGTTCGAGCATGACCGAAACTTGGCAAACGCCTCAATGGGATGGCAACGCTTTAGTATGACCGAAACCTATCGGATTACATCCGAAAGAAAGTAATCAATGATCACAAAAAAAGGTCTCAATGGGACCAAACTCTCAACTGGTCTCTAATCATGAGCCATTGGAGTGATTGATGATGAATTATGGGCTAACTGATTGGCCCGATTTATTTATGTATTATTATTTTATTTTTTTTGGGAGAATCTTTTTGGAGGAAAAGGATGAGAGCAGATTATTATATGGGCAAAGTGAGTTGGAACTGGGTAGGAGAGAGTGAGAGACACATGATCAAAAGTTTTCTTATTTTTTATTTTTATTTATTCTAAAACAAATTTTATTATTAAAAATTGAGGAACTATACAAAGTTAGAGGGCAAACGCGCTACAAACTGAACTGCAAGCCTTTTTCCAAATTAGAACTATACTGTTAATCATGTGACCAACCACTTAGTTTTAGTCAAAAGATCCATAGAAGTATAGGACACTAAAGAATGATAGAATAAGAAAAGATAATCAAATGTGATAACCTCAAGCCAAGGGATAAAAAAAAATAAAAAAATGGAACCGATGAAACAATGAAACCAATACCAATATTTTGACTTAGGAGATGGTATTGTTGAGAATGTTGAATAAAATGACTAATATTTGATGAGAATGTTGAGATGAATGACTAAAGAAATGGGCCGGCGGACAGTAGTGTTGAGGCACAAGTTACCTCCCAACAAACAACGGAAGCGTCTAACCAACTAATGTGTATGAAAGTGATGCAAACAAACCAACGTAAACGTACTTACCAACAAACAAAACGTAAAGAGAGACACCAATTTTAACGTGGTTCGACGACTGCCTACGTCCACCAACCAAAGAGGAGAGCTTTTTATTAACAAACCAACAAAGATACAAAGTATCAGGAGAAAATCTCCCAAATAAATCTCTCACTCACCAAACAAATCTCTCTTCACCAAAATCCTCACAACTCTCACTAGGAGACCATAGACAAATTGAGGATGATCCTCTCCTCACAACTCTCTCAAGGAGACCAATAAACAAATTAAAGATTGGGTATGAGGATGGGGACACTAAACGAATCCCTAAGACCTTATATTTATAGCCTTTAGGGTGTACAAAACAAATTCCTAAAAGGAATACCAAACCTAATCAAATTGGAAGTCGTGTTCTAATACCAAATTCTAAATCCTTAATATGGACTTAGAAATCCAAATATGAAATGGATTCCTTAGAGAACCCGGTTTCCCAACAGGTAGTATTGATGGTGCCTACCGCTGCCGGAAAGAATGAAGTATTTTTAAGATAAGTACTCGTTCAAAGCTCTTGATACCATAAAGAATCTTAGAATGAATATTATTGATTTACTTGAATGATTACAATTGAGAAACCTTGGGTTTATAACCACAAGATTAATACAAGATAAACTAAATCCCATGATATTAGGAAACAGATTAATCTTCTAATCATTTGATGATATATATATATATCATTTTATCCTAACTCTAGATTATTCTAGATAGTGATCCAATGCTCTAGATTATTTTAGATAGTGATCCAATGCTCTAGATGGTGATCCAATGCTCTCCAACATATTGTATTACTCTAATAGAGTTAACCCCCAAAGTAATTAATAAAACATAATCAACTGACTAGTGGCATTAAAAGCGATAAACGAAAAGTAAACATAAATAGTATTTAAAGTTAAAGACAGTCTATGCTCCTGAACAAAACAAATATACTAAAGCAAGATGAAATTGCTAAGTATTACGTCTGATATGGTTCATTTGGACTAATGTTGTGGTGTATCTGGCTCAATCCAAATAGAAGGTAGACAAACCATTGGAATTTCCAGTGGACAGGGTACATAGCCCGTCAAGTGTAGTAGATACAATATGGCTGGTAAGCACAACCACAAAAATTCGATGCTCATAAAGAAAATGAAGAATTATGAACTAAAAAGAAAATATGATCATCTAGGCTTTTCAAACTAATCCACTCAAGTATATTTGTATCTAACTTGAAGACTTGAAATCCAATCGTATAATCATATCTATAATCCTCCTCCTCCTCCTCCCTAGGTTGATCATCTCTTTCCCTTAATATATAAGTAACAAGTCCCCAAATTATTCAACAAGATACCTCGCCACAAAATTACTATCCGCATCACGAAAACAACGTGGGGGTGTTGCTGGAACACTTGAGATCATGGGATCTTAAGGATCATTAAGATCACCAGAGTAGACCGTTCCAAACTCTTCCACAAAGCAAAACTGGTCTCTAAAGAATATAAGATCCCAATTTTCTATAGAATCTACTAATGTTTCCCAAACCTTCTTACCTAAAATTCAGTAAGGCAAACAATTATTACTATATATAGAGCGCCATTACCATAAAATTCGGATTTACGGTTGGATTTACACTTGAAATCACTTTCTTTAGGAATCCTGAATAGGTACGAGCATCATCCAAAGTGGTTAAAAAAGGAAGATAATCTCATTTTCAGTTGTGATACACCTAAAAGGATTGCGTAAACAATATAGAAACCTGTATATATTTAGGATATTCTAATTATATATTTAGGTATCTAGAATATATTGTAAAATTCAGTAAGATTGTTTCTTTTTAGACAAAAATATTCCTATTGTATATATACCCATGTTGTGGGATGAATCAAATATCAAAATTAAAGTATTATTTTCTACACGGTCTCAAGAGCAGGTTCAATCCTTTGAACTTGTTTTGCATTTTTTTTTTTTTTTAAATCTTAAATCCCGAAGAATACAACAAACCCGCTGCGTACTACAACCATTGAAATCAAATTCCATCCCCCAATCCTTGAATATCAAACCTGAATTTCAAAACCTGAATCTCAAACTTGAAAGCATTTTTCTCTTTCAAAATTTTCAAAACCTAAATCTCAAACCTGAATTCTTCAATGGTCGGATCTGTAATTGATGAAAATCATTCAAATTCTGAAAATTCAATTGTGCTAGAAATGCAATCATCCTCGCAACACATTCATCACCACTACACCCCCAACAAGACAACTCTGGATTCCCAAAAACTATTTCGTTAGATGAATCCAACTACACCATATAGGCTCCCCTCATGTGGATGCACATTGGAGCACGAGGAAAGATTGGTTATTTGACTGGCGAAAGCTGAACCCCATATGTTTTCTCCAGCAAATGAAGTTTTGGCCACAGAAAATGAAAAGATAAAAAGTTGGCTTATTGACTGCATGGAGACTTCTCTTATGAATCGATATATTCCTGATAAGAGCACAAAAGTCTTATTCCTTAATACCTTCCGAATAGCACTTTGTTTACTCTTATGTGTTTTAATGTCTCTTTTAGTCTTATTTTCAAGTTTATTATATTTCACGGGTCTTAACTCTCACTAACTTAAAAGAAAGCCTAAAGTATCAAGTATTGGGCTTAAGTTGATGGATTATGAATCAAAGTAAATAAAAGCTCCAAGTCCACCTCCTCAAAGACTTCTACACCAAAGAGGAAGCCTAAGTCCAAGAGAAGGAAGACTTTGAAGCCAAAAAGGAAGCTACAACTATACCAAGCTTAGAGGAGTATTTCTACCGAACCAAGGTTCAATAGGACAGAAGTGCCATGCTCCAGGAACAACACGGAGTGGATGACCGAAGACGAAAGACCGAAAGTCAATGATCAACTCGCCACCCCACGAGTTGACCAACTCCAAAGTAGTTTGGTCATGTGCCGACTTGTCTGTAATAGGCCCTACACCGACTTCCTTCTATCATATTGCCGACTTGATGTATTTAAACATACCAATATATCCGAACAGTATATATACTCTAGAAAACTAGGGTTTTATATATCTCACACTCAAGAGATAACATCTTGAAGAAAAACTCTTTTTGTTTCTTAGGCAAGTTGTATTAGTTTTTAAGGTTTAAGAGCAATATAGGTATGTTCTTCTTATTGATGATGACTTGTTCTTCATCAATGGAAGGCTAAACCTTTAGAGGATAAGTAGCCTCCATTGATGAAACCATGATTTTTAATATAGTTTTTATGCTTGTTCTTCATTGAATCGTTTTCATACAAAAAGTAATAACAATACTTGCATGTTGCCATAGCGATAGAGAAGTAATATGTGTAGTTTATCTTCTTTTGTTTTTATATGTCTACCATCCCTACATGCTTAATACTTACAATATCCAAGAAGTGAGTACATAATAGGTTTCAATATAAACTTGGATTGCTGATAAGTTCTCAAAAGTGTATATTTATCCCCCGAATAACACCTTGTTTGTATAGCACTTAACTTATATTATTGTGTTATATCTATTGATTAGTGCTTTCTTGTCATTTATGTAGGTTTCATGAGCCGAAATGCAAATATTGTCTTAAAGCCCGCCAAAAGCCAAGAAAAGCCACCAAAAATGTGTTATTTGCACAAGGAAAGAGCATTGATACTTGAACCCACAGAGTTACTGAGGGCACCCCACGGACTGGTCCTATGGACTTGACTTTATGTCAAAGTAGGGTAGCCCAATTCTCAGCCCAAACCGGGTTCTATTGAGGCCCACAAGTCAGAATTTCTATTTAGGCATTTATTAAAGCCCAATCTCAAAAAGGCTCTACAAAAAGATCTAGAAATCTGATTTGGGCCCATAAGCTGTCCAATTGAAGGTCTTGGTCCAAGCTACAACTTAACCCCAAGATAATTAGGTTATGCTGAAAACCTAATACCTCAAGAAGACCAACAGCAGCAGCCACGAATTTGACCTAATTTGAAAGTCTTTGTATGCAAGTAATAAGCTTTGTATTTATTATATAAGAGAAGTAGTAGCTAGGGTTTAGGAGAGTTCATAGTTGATGTTTAAGAAGTCAATGCTTGTATTGAACTCAATTCTTATTATCAATATCAATCAATCACTTTTCTCTTATGATGTTTTGTTATTTAATTGTTTATTCCATGGTGTCATCATCAAGGATGAGTAACTAAATTCCCTTAGGGGGATGGTTGAAGCACTCTAAATAATGTAAAAGCACCATGTTTATTCTTAATGTTCATTGTGATTCAAAGTACTTAATGCTTATTTACTTCTATTCGCGACATGAGGTAAGTATGATTATTTGCATGTTATTGTTATCCATATTATTAAAATACTATTGTTAGAGTATATGGAGACCTAGCTATAATGGTTGTATTTATATTAATTAGAGATATGTGATGGAATAGCTGAGAGGTGACTATCATATATGTAGAATCAATATCTTTTATTGGAACCCTTTTGTAATTAAATTGATATCGGAGAGGTGACGGTTTAGTTATGAATTAATATGTTGAATTAATTAGATTGAATAGCTGAGAGGTGATGGTTTGATTAATGAAACATATTTAATAGCATACATAAGAGAATCCCATTTTAATTGAGTGGAATAGCTGAGAGGTGAGTACTTGATTATTATAGGTATTAATGATTAATTGGAATAGCTGAGAGGTGACTAATTAATTGTTATAGATTGAACATGAAAGAATGACATGTTATGTTTGCATGATTTAGTTTGTGGATACCAACTCTTCCCCCTATGTCATCATAAGATCTTCTTTACACTCTATCCATCTTCTTAAGTTAGTTTAATTGTAGTTTATTTATTATTGCCTGTAGGATATAGAATCATATCTCTCTCTTATTTGTGATTCCCTTGGTGTTCGTTAACCATTGTTTTCTATTGTGTTTGAGCTAAGATTTTCACCTTTGAGGTGGGTACGACCCTTGCTTGTTACTTGTCTACTTTGATAATCAATATTTATAGACACAAGAAGGAACTCCATTATAAATCTAATCTTTTGTTTAGAGAAGGAATTTTCCCCTCTATCAAAATGGCGCCGTTTCCGCTCTAAGGAACGGAGTTCATTCAAACATAAGTGTCTTGTTACTTAGTCCTCTTACTGATCTTACAGCGAAGATGGATTGAAAAATGCTCAATGAACGAAGTCAGAATCTCAATTTCAAAAAGATCGCGCAAACAGGATTTTTCCTGAACAGTTACTGGTTCATATTGGTCTCGATCTCAAGTCGAGTTCATTATAGCATAGACTAATCTCGAGTCGAGTTCCCGGCAGGAATTTGACATGTGTTTGTGGGACCTATAGAAGACATTCCAGAACAGTTTTTTGATTTATTTCTTTTCTGTTGAGTGATGGTAGGCTGAACTAAGTACTTTAATTTTTCCAGCATTTTTAGAGACTTGTAAGATATTTAATTTTTCGATCCACAAAGGGGTCGCAGTTGTAATATTCTTAAAGTAGATGTTGTTAGGATTTATTATTTGTGTGTTTGCGGCGGATAGTAGAGCAAGGTTGTGGAGTTAGCCTTGAGTCTACTAAGGAACGACTCCTTAAGACAACTCAAGGAGCAGTTTCCCCTTAGTCGACTTCAACTCGTCTTCTCCCAACTTTTGTGCGCTTGTTTGGCAATTTTACTTTTCTAGCACAAAGTGGGAGGTAAGCATACTCCTAACCCTCCTTGAATCCCCTGCAAAAGGAGTTTCTGTAATGATTAGCATGACCTTGAATGTTGCTTGATTTTAATTCAGTTTTTACTTTTTGCTAAACCGAGTCTGACGCTGGACCTGGCCTAAGGAAAGTGAAATTTAATATCAATTGAATTCAATGTCCTAAGCTTTAAAATTGAATCAACTAAAGCCATGCTATCACGATGTTCATTTGAGACCTTGAGCAGATATTTCAACTAGTAACGTGTGATCCATTCTTTGATTGGAGCACAAGCTAAGAATTGGGTCTGGAACCCCTACAGATTACGTCTGTAGAATCACTGTGGTTTTTAATTAAGAAACGTCCCTTATGCACGGAAAACCTCCCACACAGGTTATTCGCTACTTGACTCTCAAAATATAGGAAGAATTCACAACGGAAACTTGGGAAGAACTCATTGACTTGGGTGAACACAAAATTGAGTCAGTTTTTGAGCCCCTTGTTAGATGCTTTTGAATGGTTAGGACTTCTATGGCATATCTAATGTGTATTTTGTTTGCATCTTAGATCCGGTAAAATCTTGTCCAATCTTATTCAAGTCTACACAATGAGCACAATCACAGGCCACACTCTTTCTGAGGAAGAGTTCAACGACTCAACCTCTATACCTTCTTCTGAGGAAGAGTTCAACGACTCAACCTCACTTACTGAAGTAAATCCTGCACCTATGGCTCAAGAAGCTACCCTTCGGGATTACGTTCAACCTTTGGCCACTGGGCCACCTACCTGCATTGTCTTGCCCCCGACAACTGCAGATAGCTCTGGCATTCACGCTTAGATTGTGGGCATGTTGCCTAAGTTTCATGGACTTCGACGGGAAGATCCATATCAACACCTCAATAAGTTTCTGACCGTGCTTAATACTTTCAAGGAGAAACCTTTGTCTGAAGAGGAAGTTAGCTTGAGATTGTTCCCTTTTTCTCTTGAGGATATTGCATCTCACTGGTTACAGAGCCTTCCTTCCAATTCTATTGACACCTGGGCTCAACTAAACAAAAAGTTCTTGACCAAATTCTTTCCTATCACCAGAACCAATGATACTGTTGATGCCATTAGGAATTTCCGGCAGAAAGAGGGCGAGGTTTTCTTTGATGCATGGGACAGATATCAAGACCTATTTCTTCGGTGTCCACCCCATAAAGTCGATGACACAGAAAAAATCAGGATCATGTATAGAGGCCTCAATTATGCAACTAGAAACATGGTTGAAGGCATGAGCGGTGGAAAATTTCTTGATATGTCCACCGCCAAGGCTATTGCACTCTTTGAAAAATTAGCTAATAATAGCCAACAAGGGACTCACCTGGACCAACCCTGAGAAACACTACCACGGACTCGTATGATAAACCTAGAGGCATGTATGAGGTCAAACCCGACCCCGAGCTTAAAACTTTGCTTCATGGTTTAGTAAAAAAGGTAGAAGCACTTGAGGTTGTAAAGCTATGTTTTTGTGTTGTGTATTATGACAAAGGGTAATATTATAAAAATACATGTAAACCCTAAACAGTCTTGTAACAAGTCTTGTAAGTATATCTTGTGTCTTGGAGAACATGAAGAGCTGAAGACTTGAAGACTATGCAGCTGAAGATGAAGATGAAGACCATTTAGAACTTCCAGGTTTCTTTGTTCCAGTCGACTGGACGACTGGACTTGGTTCTCCAGCAAGTGGTTTATGACCCGACCCAGACCCAGATCCACTAAAGTTTTCAGATCTAGTCAACACAGGTTTGACCAACGGATCTATTGCACTTTATGGAGTATGTCATACAAAAGAAGACCAAGGAAAACTTGATGGTGTTAGCTATATTATCTACTCATAAGAAATGAACCTTAAGTGAAGAGCTTCATTCAAATCCATCCCATTCCATCGAATTAACTCCACTCACTACATTGAATTCTTCCAATTTATGAGAGTGAGAGTTATTGTAGTTGGTATTATATAAACCAACCTTGAGTGCTTTTAATTTCTTTCTCTATTCATCCTTTGAGAGGAATCATTAAGAGAAACAAAACCCACTTTGTTAAAAGTGATTTGTGAGAAGAAATCCTAGTAGGCTAGGTTAGAGGTTAGGTATCTCTACAATATTCAAGGTTGAAGGGATTCGTTAGAGATTCCATAAGAAGTGCTTGTGGTGAAGAAGTGGTGTACTAGGTGTGACTATCTTGCTTTGCTTGGAGTTTCTAAAGGCTAAGAAAGCCTCCTTGAAGAGTGGACGTAGGCAACATTGCCGAACCACTATAAACCAAGTGTCTCTTGTGTGGTTTGCTTGCTATCTACATATCTCTATCTATCCATCATATTCATGTCTCAACATTAAGCACACACACATATTCCTTGCTGTTGGTTGTATGTGAAGGTGTGGGGTTGGGTTTATCACACAAAGACTTCACACTTATGTTTCTAATCTTTAATTCATAAT
Source organism: Aquilegia kansuensis (assembly GCA_020826895.1). Lineage (NCBI taxonomy): Eukaryota > Viridiplantae > Streptophyta > Magnoliopsida > Ranunculales > Ranunculaceae > Aquilegia > Aquilegia kansuensis. Next base: position 12,632,949 of record CM037006.1, read on the forward strand.
CATATCAGCATTTCTTCTTACTCTCATCCTCTTCTTCTTGTTTGTTCTTTCTAATCTGGAATTTGACCTCTCTGTCTGACAAGGCTGAGTCGATTGGACTCCAGTCGACTGGACCCTGTCAGACTGAGAGGGGTGTTGGCTTAGTTTGGGTTTTTGGGTGAGGGTTATTCTTGTTTAGTTTATTTATCTTGTGTTAAGTGTGTTCCTCTCTTGTATAATTGTTTACTTGACCGAGATAATTTTTTATTGGACTATTCACCCCCCTCTGGTCATTCTTGTCATCGTCGTGGGACTTTTCAGAGGTGTCCTTAAAGCCCACATCACCTGTTATGAGTACCTCCACTCTCCAATGTGATTCCTGTCATGACTAGTCCCATACTGCCGATGTTTGCCCTCTCCTTTTATAATTCACCAGAAACTGAGGAAGCCTGTGGGTTTAACTACGCCATGGAGACCAACTTTACTAAGGGCAGTGCTACGTACCCATACATGGACCGTTCTAAAAATTCTTATTCAAATAATAATTATAGGGCTCCACCTGGTTTTAATAACTCTTATGGGCAACATAGCACTGCCACACATGTTGGAAATAATGATAATCGGAACAGGGTAACAGTCCCCCCTTATTCCAACAATGCTCATCACATGAGTAGTTCCAAGGACCAGGTGCCGACCAATCAATCTACCCCTTAAAAGTCATCCATTGAGGATGTGCTTGCCCGTTTCATTCAACAGACGCAAGCGTCCATTGAATCAAACGCCTAAGCCATCCAGAGGATTGAACAAAAGCTTGATGAGAAAGGCAGATTTCCGGGACAGCCAATCCCGAACCCCAAGGGCAAGGAAGTTGCCTTGGTGACGGAAACTCCATCTCCGTCTTCACCACTTGCTGAACTCAAATCGGTCTCCACACTTAGGGTCTGTTTGATAACCGGTGAATAAGGCTATTCACCCGGGTGAATGGGTTTTGCACGGTTTGACCAGCCAATTGCCTGTATTTGATAACAAAAATTTGCTTAGGATATTTTTTACCGAAAACGAGCACGTGACCCCATTTACCCGGATTCATCCGGGTGAATCGGTTCCGGGGGGGGGGGGGGGTAAAATTCCCCAATGGTTTTACCCGGATTGATTTGCATAGGTATAAAACCACACGTTTTTTTTTCTCTTCTTCACAACAGTCTGTTCAAAAGAGAGAAGCTGTGTTTGATGGCGACGGCGATGGCGATTACCGCTACTGGTCATTATTGTTGAAACTCCTCTACTTTGATTGCGACAGGTAATCTCCTCTTCTCTTCCACTTCTTCTCTCTTCATCCATTTCTTCTGTTGGTATAATTTTTTTGGTATACAAAAAAAAAAAAAAAAATCATTCCTGCTGCAATTTGTGTGTATATTGAGATTGGTTTCGTTGGTTTAAACATTTTTTTCACAAATTCAAGTTTATTTAAAACTAGGGTTGTTCGAATTTTTTAAATTTTGTAATTAGGGTTTTCGAAAATTTGGGGGTTTGCATAAATTTCTAAAATTTAGGGTTGTGTTGATCAAATTGTGCTTGAATAAGCATAACTACTACTCGAATTTAGTGGAATTATGAAATTGTAAATGAAAATTGATGAAATTTAGGATTAGGGTTTATATTTTGATTTTTTTTTTTTTTTTGAGTAATAATTTGGGGGTTAGATTTTACATTTACTGTTGTAATGTAAAGAAGATAATACATAGTCTGATAACCGAAATTCTCCATGTTTTTTTGGGGGGTGACTAATTATTATTATTAATTGTTGTTGTAGGAATCTACTTCAATATTCTTTTACACAATATTAAGTTTCGTTCCTTGATTTGAAATTATTAAATAACAGTTTCCTTCGCAACCGAAACAAAAAATTTCATGTCAAAATCAACATACAGTATAACCTCTTTCAATTAATGGCCTTGGGAGTACCTTAGGATATAGGAACATAAAATGCTCGAAAAGTCTATTTTGCCATTATTACTGTTGATTGAAAGACAGAAATCCTATATTTCAATTTTCTTTGATGTGAAGGTGTAACTGAAATACTTTATGTGAAGGTGTGACACATCGTCACACATTCCGTATGAGAAAGAAATTATCACTGCAGATGTAAGTATGTCATGGTCTACACTCTGCAGTTGTCATGTATCATAAAGATTAATAAATAGTAAATACCTGGTGATATGGAATGTGTGACGATGTGTAGCTGTATTTTGATCAAATGATCACTCCCTTTCCTTGAATTAGCTTGTGCAAATTGAATTGTAAAAAGGCATTAGAAGAAACAGAAAATCCATGCTTCTTAGATAAAGTCTCCTCGGAATCCTGTGTGCTGCACTTTATGCATATATCTCTACTGTATATTGTGCTCATGTCGACATATTTAGTGTATTATTCTTTGATTTATGATCTGTTTTGTTCAGTTGTGGTAATGTTTACTATATTTCTTTGGTAATGTTTTATTATATTTCTTTGGTAGCAGTTGATTCTTGAAAATATTAAACGCATTCAAGCTTCTACTTAAATTATGAATTAGGCTCTTATCTTCCTACTGTTATGCTTGTCAGGTGTTGACCGTTAAGAAGAAATTTATAAGGTACGTTGGTCTCCTTCATCATGTTTAAGTATTACACATGGATTTTTTAATGAACATCCAAGATATTGTTTGCTGATTATATTACCATTGAGTTATTTCCAAGTGTTCCATACACGTGGTACAGGTAGCAAACTGTATAGATTGCTACCTAGCAATCATGTATTCAATTTTGATTATAACCTGGTCTCAACCAAACATCGAATCAAAATAGCATCCTTGATAGTCTTGTACATGTGTTATATATGCAAGTATTGATTTATGGTTTATTTTTTCTGGTATGTTTCTCGTGATGGGCAACAGTGGTTTGAATTTGTGGTGGGGGTAATTTTTGTACATGTTTGTTGTTTCCATTACAGGTATAATTCATTCTTTTGTTCCTTTGATCTATTTGTTTTACTGTTGTTTTGTATTTTTATAATGCAAGGATCGTTTTAAGCTGATGCAAGGTATAATGCAAGGATCGTTTTACTGTTGTAGTTTTCTGTGCTCCGTGGTTCGCATCGATTTTAAGCTTGCGTGTCGGGCTGTTGTTGCTGCGCTTAAGGTATGTCAATTTTGACCTGTCTTTCACTTTATAATGGACATGTTATGCTTCAATTTTGACATTGTATAGTAATGAATGTTATACGAAAATGCGTAGTAATGAATGTTATATTTAAATGAGAATGCATATAATGTTGTGACCATGTTTTTTCAAATGATATGAACATATTTTAGGAATGGTCAATAATGATGCACGATGAAAAGTGATACCCTGTCTTCGTCTAAATTACTTCAAGTACCGTTATTTGTGAAAGGGTGGTTTGTTTGAATTCGTCTAAATTACATTATGTACCGTTATTTGTAATAGGGTAGTTTGTTTATAAAGATATTTGATTTGTCAATATATTTTTCAGAATTTGAAATGGGTAAATTTGCATGTTACGTGGTTCGAAATGGCCGAAACCCTAGTATTTATACATACTGGGGTCACGATGCTCAGATTAGGAATTTTGAAGGAGCATGTTGGGAAAGTTGTACTTCAATCGCACAAGCTCGCGTACTTTTGAATTACTACAGGAGCTTGGACGTCGAAGTAGAACTTGCATGCTCCCAACCACTACCCAGCCCCATTGTCTCTAGAAGCTCTTCTTGTGTTTGTCCTACTTCGACTGACCGTAACCCCAACACAATGTGTGCAATTTCCTTAGATGATACTTGGTGGTTGGTGAAGAACCTGATTGTAGTTTTATTAGTTGTAATCACCGCGGTGTTGTTGAAGTTGTTATTTGTTATTTCATAACTTTGGGATATGTTATCGCCACCTTGTAATGAAATTTGTAGTGGCACATTTTACTATATGTTTTGAAATTTAAAAGTTTTTTTAAATACAATCGTGTTTAAAGTGTGTGTTACAATCGTAGAGTTTTGACGTTGTTGGGGTTTTGTAGAATGGATAGTGGTGAAAAAGAACGTAGGATAGTTACTGCCGTAGTCGTTATTGTTGTGGTTCACATGGTAATGGCATGGCAGTGTTGGTGTGCATTACATATGAACCACATGCGACTACCTCGTGCACCTCGTACGAATCGAAATGAAATGCGACGTGGTATTCTTAGGAGTTTTTACATGGAGAGCGACAAGTCTTGTCATCATCAACTTAGGATGAACCGATTCGCCTTCCATTCCTTGTGTTGTAGGCTTACTAGACTAGGATTGCAGGATACGAGGTATCTTAAGGTTGAGGAACAAGTAGCCCTATTTCTTATAACAGTTGGTCACGACCAGCGAAACCGAAGGGCAGCCCATCAATTCTATCGATCAACCGAAACCGTTAACCGTTTCTTCCATCTAGTGTTTAAGGCACTCCTACGGTTATATACAGAAGTTGTGACCAATGTTACAGCGGAGAATTCTCCGCTCGCAGATTATGGAACATATCATCATTGGCACTATTATTTCAAGGTTAGGAGCCTATCTTTGTCAATCACAATAACTTTGTAATCCTTCTTTGAAATGCATCCTTTTACTTAACATTTGTGAATGGTCGTAGGATGATGTGGGTGCAATCGATGGTACACATTTCAAGACAAGTCTTGCCTTGGTAAACCAACCTAGATATCGTAACCAGAAAGGAGAGATTACCCAGAATGTCTTGGTGGCGTGTACCTTTAGCATGAGGTTTACGTAAGTGTTGACAGGATGGGAGGGTTCGGCTCACGATGGTCGTTTGTTGAAGAATGCCGTTAGTCGTTCTGGCCATAGACTTACCTTACCTCCTGGTAAGTTTGTATACCTACCATGTACATTCCCATGTTCTGTAAATCTGAACCTATGATTGTTAATACGTCAAAAATCATTAACTGTAGGGGGTAAATACTATCTTGCAGATGCCGGCTTTGCATTAGTGCCTGGATTCCTTACTCCATACCGTTCTACCCGATACCACATCAGAGAGATAGGAAGACAAGTAGCATAAAATGAGGACGAGCTTTTTAACTTTCGTCATTCATCTTTAAGGAATGTTGTCGAAAGGGCTATTGGTATCTTGAAAAAGCGCTTTGCATATCTCAGGAACTCCCCTCACCTTAACGTTAGGGTTCAATCTAAGATTATTTTGGCATGTGTTGCCCTACACAATTTCTTGAGAGATGTTGACCCTGATGATGAGTTTGACCCCGATGCACTACCTGACGATGAGGAGGAAGACTTGAACCCAACTGAGGAAGAACCGGTCGATATTGTAGCCCCGACCATCAATATGGTGCCATCCACAAATTGGACGAATTGGAGGGATCAACTATGTCATCAAATGTGGAATGCGTACGTTAATTTCCAATACGAAACAGACGAAGAGGATGATCTTTGAAGTATCCCTACCATGTGTTTCGTATTGTTTGTTATGTGTTGTGTGTACACAATGGATATTTGTTTATTTTTTCTGTTCCTTGTGGACAATTGACACAATTCATTAATAATGCATTTATGATTGGAATTCATGGTTTGTAATAAAGATATTATAATTTGTGATTAATAATCAAGGAATGTTGACTACCTCATAAAACAAAGAGAAAGAACCAGCAAACCCCATCCCAAACATGGAGTGCCCCTACAGTTCCACCCCCCACCCGAACTACCACGCCAAAAGACCCAACAAAGGTGGGGACCAGCAATGATGCGATATCTTACTTGATACTCTCTGCGAGAAAGTTAGTAAGTGTGGTAGGCGGGCGGACAATGGGTTTAAGTCTGACACCTACACTGCCGTCGCAAATGCCGTGAATACAAAGTTGGGAATGACTGTGACTCCGGAGAATGTGCGATCTAGGATGAGGACTTTGAGGAAATAATACAGCGTGGCAAAGGCCTTGGTGAATGCAAGTGGATTTGGCTGGGATCCGGTACACAAATGTGTTGTGAATGTCGACCCTGTCGCATGGGCTGCATACATTGCGGTAATTGACGCCCTATTTGTTTGATGTGTTGTTATTCAATAGTGTGATATCAATTGTTAATGGATTGTTCATTATAGGCGCACCCCGAGGCCAAGAACTTCAATGGCAAGGTTTTGCCATTTTTTTACCAGATGGCATTCTTGGTTGGTGATGATTGCGCTACGGGTGAGGGAAACTATACTGCCCATGATCTTGATAGTCCCACTTATGAACCAACCGGTACGTGGGTTTATTGTTTAGTTATACATCATGGTTATTTGTGGCATGGATCAGTTTGTGATGTGAATGATCAATCCAATGTAGTGAATGAAGATGAGGATAAGACCCTCAGAAAAGGGGATGGTGGCATTGACGGAATAGAATCCCAGTTTGCGACAAACACCCCAGTTGGAGATACGCCACCACTTCCTACTGCTGATTTTGAGGGAGACGGTGGTTCGGTAGCATCTGCTGCTCGCAAGGGGAATGATAATGGCGGACCTGTCATACCAAAGCATCGTAAGTTGAAGTACACCATGGCAGATATACCTGAGCTTCCATCCTTCAAAGGATGGACTTGTGCGGTGCAACAGATAGCAAGCTCTATGGGAAAACCAAACATTTCAGAGGTTTTAAGTGTTGTCAAAGGACTTACCCAAGGAAATAGACAAGCTTACCTGGACTGCATGGATTTCTTAGGAGGGAATCCAGAACTAATCTATACGTTTATGGGAATCGATGACGAATACAAGTTGGAATGGATCATGAGAAAGTTACACTAGTTGGGGTCTAGCTTTGGGGTGTTGATGATTGTTGAATTCTGTTTGTCAAACTATTATGAATGTTTGGTTTATGGATGCAGTATTTTATTTTGGATTATGTGGCGTGATTTCATTACTATTATGCGGCAGTGTTATGGATGCAGTATTTTATTTATATTATGTCGCAGATTTGTATTTTTTCATTATCGTTACGCCGTAGCTTTATAACTGTCAAATTCTGATAACATAGGCACAGTTGTTGATTATGTGAAAGTTTTTTCAAAACTGTTTTCCCTACACAGTTTTGTTTTGTTCGTAATTTTTGTTTTTGGGTTTTAGAAGAATGGAAGGTCCAAGCACTTTCAAGGTACGGTGGTACCATAAAATGGACGTGGTTATGCTTGACCCACTTATCAAGCATAAAGACGAACCTGGTTTCCCTTTCCAGGAACACATGCACGTAGAAGTGGTCTTCCAGGTTTTGGAAGCACCGTCTATGCCTGTGTCGTTGGAAGATGTACGCGATAGGGTGAAGTATTTTTTCTATACCTATTTACAAATGCGTGGATTTAAATATAAAGGGTTTTCAATGGGATGCACATCGTGAAAGGGTGATTGCGACAAATGAGACATGGGAGGAAAATGCTCCCTGCAGTCGATTCCGCGGTGAATGGCTCCCTTACATGAACAAGCTTCTTGCTTAGTTCCAAAAATAAATTGTATTTCTATTATGTAACAAAGCTATGTATGAACAATATGTCGTTGTTTATGAATATCTATGAATTGTTTGTATTTTAATTATCCCTTACACAGATGCCTGGGACAACACCACCCCCACCCCCCGGCGATATAATGTTCCAGTTCCCGATCTGGGAATTCACTTTGCACCTAGGCCAGAACGCATAAGGTGCCCTAGGTGGTCTTTTAATATGGATAACTACATGTGTACGAAACTGTTTGAGGCTATCATCGTTGGGCTGCGTAAAGAAGATGGTAGTTTTTCGCGTGACGTTAACCGAGGAATTGCAACCGGTCTGACCAATAACTTTCATGTTGAGGTTGACAACGACGATGTGCGGAGGCGTTGCAAGTATTTGAAGACACGTGTTGGGAAGATAAATGATTTGTGTACGAGGCTGGGATTCAGATTTGACCTAGTGAAATGCAAGGTTGTAGCTAGCGAAGAAGCGTGGGCACAACTAGAAATGCCTAATTATTGGAGGGAGTTGAAGGATATGTCGTTCAAGAGTTATGTAACGGCATCTCTAATATTTCTTCCAATACCACCACATAATGTTTAACACGTGGTTTGGACTAAAAGTAATCTTTTAACGCAATTTGTAGCCATGCTTATTACATGGTGTAATTATGATTTGTAATAACAAGACTATATGTAGGATGGGGTTTATTTATGCTTGCAACGCCTTTTATTAAATGTTTATCTATTTTTGTGGTAGAGGATATGTTTGTCGATAGAATATTCAATGGTCATACTTCAAGTTATATAATGTGTACAGAGTTCGCTATGGATAATCCACATACCTGTCATTTTCGATGGTGCACCCCCATGGTAACGATTTTGTGCATCAAGTTGATGGACAATCTCATTAATGGGAATGTCTCAATATCTGGGGGGTTTCCACGACATGTGCAAGAAAGAATTGCTCAAGAGATTAGTGCGGCTTACGGTGTGCAATTGAGCCGGGATGACGTAAGGAGTATGGTAAAGGTGCTAAGGAGACAGTACCAAGAAATCAATGACTTGTGCTTGACGGAGGGATTTGTGTTTGATCCCGCGACAAACATGGTTAAGGCTGATGATTTGCATAGAATGATGTCATTGCAACAAAGCCTTGGGTGGCAAGCATGAGGACCAAAAATTACCCGAACTACCCATCCCTAATTACTATCTTCACCGGGGATCTACCAATGGAAATGTATTAGTTTTATTTGCTTCAACAATCTTCTGTTTTATGTAACCTGGGATGGTGCTCAAAGAACGAACCCCCAACTTCATCTATGTAATCAACTTTTTATATCTATTTATGTAATGACCCCCTTTTTAATTAAATATATGTTATTTCTTTTGTTATCTATCCTCGTTTATGTAATGGCCTCCTTTTTAATTAAATATACGATGACGACACTTTCCCCACCCACAACACACCAATTTTATTTCTATGTATGTAATGTCCCCTTTTTCAATTAATAATTCTATATCTATTTCACTTTTGTTATAATAGTATTTCATAACATTCTTTTATAATGTAGACAATGGAACAAGGTGGCCCAAGTAAAGCCAATGACTACTATGTTTTGAAGCCATGGAACGTTGGTAAAAACGGAAAGGGTTCTTATAGGATGGTAAGTACTTTACCATTTTCTTTTTTAATATATGCTTGGTCATTTTGATGATATGATATGAGACCACATGTTGGTGCTTTTTATTTGCTTGTACACAAATTTCAGTGAACCACATGTGGGTGCTTTTATTACCATGGCCCACATGTTTAAGCTTTTATTGTGATGGACCACATGTTGGTACTACTTTTGATGGACTATTCTTGTTTTGATGGACCATACAGTATGTGTGTTAGAAAATTCATTCTTAGACCACATGTTTTGATGGACTATACAGTATTTGTTTGTAATAATGCATTTATGTTGTCGCGACGTAACACGTTGTGCCATGATTTCTGTGTACACAACTTTTTAGCAATGATCGCCACAATGAAAATGAAAATGGTTGTTAATTACATGCAGCCAATTCTGGCCGCGCTTACCAGTGGCCTCCGACAAAACCAACCTGTTGAGCTTCTTGTTGATTTGCGGGTGTACAATGATTTGGAGATAAATGTGGACCCGTATGGACACTTTTCTTTCAAGACTGCAGGGTGGAGAGGTGTCGTTCAAGGGGAACACTTGGACGTGGGCGACCAAGTGTTGTTGAAGATTAAACATCTCGGCAAGGGGAGATACTCTGGTGTTACCCGCGACATGCTTATCAGGAAGAAACAAGCTCGCAGGCAGCAGCGCAGTACTTCAGCAGCACCAGGCTCTTCAGAAGCAACAACAGGTCCTTCAGCAGCACGCACTGCCTCCACCGTCCGTCGCACCACCAATCGCAAGACTTCAGCACCACCTGCGCCTTCTTCCTCATCTTCAGACTCCTCATCTTCGAACTCCTCATCTACCGGTGGTAGTCTCTCCGCAGGTTCTTCTCCCAATACTGATGAGAACGTTGAAGTCGATGAATATGGCAACATCATCGACTACAACGACAGTGATTATGAACCGATTGAGACACAGGTAGCAAGGACTGCGTCCTGAGAAACTACAAATAGTGCTTATATAACAATTGAATATTCAATCAATCAAACAATACGCATAAAGTAAAGAACACACAGAAATTTTTAACGTGGTAAAACCCAATAAGGGAAACGTCCACGGTTGTCCTCGCGACAACAAATAATCCACTAGATGAAAAGAGATTTACAAACCTATTAACTACCTGCACTCACTGCGAGTTGATACTCCTGGTTATCTCTAACACCTTGACTTCACCAGAGCACCTTGATGTACGCACAAGACACTCGACTTCTTGATGAACACACAAGAAGACTCGAAGCTGAAATCACAATCAAACTTAGAAGATCACAAATTTATGAATTGAGAGAAGGGGGAAGAAGGGAATTGAGTTCAATAGCCACAAACACTTTCAATACCAAAACCTAAACCAAAACTCCAGAACTAGAAGAACAATGGACGGCCAAAGAACTAACTTGTTCTTTGGAAGAGAAACCCTATTTATACTTAGGGTTGAAAACCAAGGAAAATGGGCCGAAACAAGCAAAATCCATATTGGACGTACGTACGTCGATATGACGTTCGTACGTCTTCCACACGAAATAAGTCTGCTGACTACTTGGACGTACGAACGTCCTAAACAGGTACGTACGTCCAGAACACACAATCTTGCTGACATACCATACGTACGTACGTCCTGAAGAGGTACGTACGTCCAGACCAAACTTTCTTTCTGCTGACATACCATACGTACGTACGTCCTGAAGAGGTACGTACGTCCAGACCAAACTTTCTTTGCTGACATACCAAGCGTACGTACGTCCTGAAGAGGTACGTACGTCCTGACTCAAACAAGATACTTGAGACACACGACGCGAAGACAAGGACACGGGACGACGCGCGTACAACAAGGTTTTCTTAACAATGAACTCAAAGCGAAATAACCAATGATGACCAATGTCACAAAATTGATGTCAAACCACTTCGTGCCGGTTTCAATCTCCCCCTTTGACATTGATTTTGTGACAAAAACCTATGACTCTAATAGCACTTATAAAACGTGCTTACAAACCCAAACCATGGCATTTATAAATCATGCCTACAAAATCACTCAAGGTAGAACACGTACCGAGTCACCAATTCTTGTTATCCAGCTTGAACAAGACGCTTAAACAAGACGCTTTAAACATCAGAGACCGCACGGAAGCAACTAAGAATTTTCGAATCAATCAAGGAATCAACAAGGGTTCCTTCGAGCAACTCCCCCATACTTCATGAGCTCCAAAATTTTGACACTCGAGCTCCCCCATAACTGTACAACCTCTACAAACTTTAATACGTTCACTCCCCTATACGTGTAGAATACCTGAAACATGACCCAAAAATAACCTAACAACAAAGAAGCGATTGTTAGTAGTAGAGTCATAAGTCTCCCCCTTTTTGTCACAACAAGTGAACAAGCTAACTAATCAACAAGAAGAACAATAAATAACAGTAATAGACAAATACCCAAGAAAAGAATTCAATACCAAACAAGCAAGAAAAAAAACAGATAACACAAAATAAAACCTATCCCAATTTTTAAGGTTCAGGAAAACAACTAACAGCCAAACACATTAATCCATAAACATAAGAAACAATGAAGACAGAGCATAAAGCTGAAGTTAACGAATTCGAAAAACTCGTTCCCAATGACCTGGAGGAAGCTTGGAAAAATAAGCTTCCGCACGAGCCGAAGATCTATTCCACCGAGCTATCACATGATCATCATAATCCTCCAGCCATTCACTCGTACAAAATAACTCCTCAATTCTGCTGTCCAAGCCACAATCGGTGAGAGGAGCAGCAAGTCCTTGAACCTTCGGGTACCCAACCAACTCCAAGATGTGATTTTGAAGATGTCCCGGTAGTCTCTCCCAATGATTGACATGAACCAAGCATGGATTAAGGAAAGGTCGATGAATATAGTCATACCCATGGGGAACACGACATAAACGACAAACCTTTGCATTGTTTTTGTACTCCATTACCATAAACGACACATAACCAACAGCCGGAACAAAAACCCCATGAAGTTCATATTCTGCCATTGAAGAATTCTGAAAAACAAAGAGAGAACTAGAAGAAGGTAAGAAGACACAATAGGAGTAAAAGAAGAAAAAGACTCCTATATATATAGGAAAAACAAAAATAACCCCAACATGGCCCAAGTAGAAAGGTCCATTACCTAATTAGCAAGATTTTACTGCAAAACAGAAAGATTCTAGAGCTAATATTAAAATAGCAGTATCCAATAACATCCACAACATCTAAAAACGAGAGAGCACAAGAGTAAGGAAACCCAATATGGTAACAGCTTGTAGTGTGCCAACAGAAAAGAGGAACACGATTGATATAACAGTTGGCCTATGGTTTAACAAAAAATTGAATTTAAACAGCGAATGGGCCTAACTGTATGAAAAACGTTCGTACGTTCTAAGAACGTTCGTACGTCGAGCCCAAAAAAAACTTCTGTCAAACAGCACGTTCGTACTTCCCAGGAGCGTTCGTACGTTGCAAAAAGATCTGTCCACCTCCACGTACGAATGTCTTGAAGGCGTACGTACGAACCCTTTTTTTTTTTTTTTTTTTTTTTTAAATGAGAGAACAACCTAAAGACCAAACAGCAGACCGACTAACAACCCAACCATATATTGAGATACATCACAAGAAAACTTTTCTACTTATCATAAGAATTCCAATTACAACCGAATATAGTTTAAACAAACCTCAACCACAAGAAAATGCAAAATCGAAGAACGACATCATACACCAAGCCATGGTACTTACTAGAATGATGCAAGCATGTAGAAGAAACTGACAGACCAATACCAACCTCCGGAAACAAACTAAAAACATGATCATTGAGTATATTGAAAGTCACCTGCTACAAGGCCAATGTGAAGTGAACCTGATCACAACAAAACCAAGGAAACACAAAGCATTGTTTTTCTTCTTTTCCTTTCAACTAGACAAGTGTGAGAGTCACCTTTCAACTAGCATTGTTTTTTTTTTTTTTTTTTTTTTTTTTTGTTTAAAAACATTTGAGACAAATGCCATTCCCGTGTGGGAGTATATAATATCTCCATCTTTTACCAGAACACGGGGGTAGGGTGTAGCCTACATCTTTTCGGCAAAGCACACTCAAGAAGTGCAATACCATGGTAACGTGCAACACAAGAACTAACATCTCCTGAGTGCATCCGTCAGAGCATGACCCTCACAGCCCCAACGGGTTCTTAGCCAAATGAGCATGCTCTCAAGACAGTCAAATGGCTGGGGATTTTGTGAGTCATTGACCACTTACAAGAGGTGTAGAAATATAAAAGGAGACGATGACCATGAAAGAAAATCATATACGACTGGAGATATACAGGTATATAAAATGACAGTCCAACTACATGTAAATGCATCATGTAAGAAACTACCAAGACAAGAGAGTATGATGTAACCCTACAACCATGCACGACACAAAAAAAACAGTTGAGGACGCCAAACTAGAAACACCTGTAAAAGGAATCCACACAATAGAGAAAGTAGTATGTCCTTAATACCAACAAACAATAAGAAATAAAAGAAACTGAACCTAAACAACCAACCATTATGACAAAAACAGACATGACAAGTAAGGCAAGAACAGAGAGAAAAGAGAAGGACCAACACACTTAAGAAAGAGATACAACCCCAATAGATTTACGCAAGGAATGAAAGCAAGCTGCATCAAGGGGTTTTGTAAGAATGTCGGCTAGCTGATGTTCAGTAGCAATGAATTCCATTGCTATATCACCCTTTTCGACCGCCTCACGTAAGAAATGATGACGAATGTCGATATGCTTTGTTCGTGAGTGTTGAACAGGATTTTTGGAAATGCTAATGGTACTGGTGTTATCACAGAATAAGTCCATTGCCTGCTGTTGAATGCCATAGTCCCGAAGCATCTGACGCATCCATAGAAGTTGTGTACATGCACTAGCTGCAGCTATATACTCAGCCTCACACGAGGAGATGGATACAGATGATTGTTTCTTGCTGTGCCAGGAAACAAGATTATTCCCAACATAGAAACAGCCACCACTGGTACTATGACGATCATCAAGATTACCACCCCAATCAGCATCACAATAACCTGCCACAACACTATTTGTATCTCTGGTGAACCATAAACCATAGTCAAGTGTGCTAGCAACATACCGAATGATACGCTTAACAGCAATAAGATGAGATTCCTTAGGGTTAGCCTGAAATCGTGCACACACCCCAACACTATAAGAAATATCTGGACGACTAGCAGTGAGATACAAGAGACTACCAATCATACTCCGATATTCACGAATATCAACAGACTTACCCATAACATCCTTACCAAGACGTACCCTCTCACCCATGGGAGTATCATGACCACTTGAAGTGCCAAAACCGAACTTTTTAACCAGTTCTTTAGCATATTTTGTTTGAGAGATGAAAGCTCCATGATCGAACTGCTTTACCTGCAACCCAAGAAAGAAATTTAGTTCTCCCATTAAGCTCATTTCAAATTCAGAACTCATTAACCGAGAGAAAGATTCAGAAAGACTTGGGCACGTGGATCCAAACACTATATCATCCACATAGACTTGGGCTAGAAGAACATCATTATTCTTTCTCAGTATGAACAGAGTCCGATCAACACTCCCACGAACAAATCCTTTCCCAAGTAGAAAGGATGTCAGACGTTCATACCAAGCTCGAGGAGCCTGTTTTAACCCGTATAATGCTTTTTGCAGTTTGAAGACATGATTCGGAAAAGTATGATCCACAAACCCCTTAGGTTGTTCAACATAGACCTCCTCATTAAGAATACCATTGAGGAACGCACTCTTGACATCCATTTGATACAACTTGAAATTCAGGTGACATGCCATAGCAAGAAGAAGCCTGACAGATTCCAACCTAGCCACAGGAGCAAAAGTCTCTCCGTAGTCAATACCTTCAATCTGACTATAGCCCTGAGCTACAAGCCTTGCCTTGTTGCGCACAATCTGCCCAAATTCATCCAATTTGTTTTTAAAGATCCACTTAGTACCAACCACATTAGTGTGAGTGGGTCTAGGAACCAACGTCCAAACATCACTACGCTTAAACTGACCAAGTTCTTCCTGCATAGCAACCAGCCAATCATCGTCAGTAAGAGCATCGGTAACATTTTTAGGTTCAAGAGAAGAGAGATAGCAAACATAATGAACACAATTCATCTCCTTGGCCCTCCGACGGGTCAGACGCTGATCATTAACATCCCCAATGATATCACCTAAGGAGTGATATTGTTTAACACGAGGTGATGCTAGATTAAACATCTCTTCAGGGTCAGCAGGGACAGTGGATAGTTCTGGAGAGACATCAGTCACTCCTTGGGATGGAACAACATCATCCTGTGTGGGCACAACACTGGTCCTACCAGGCAATTCCTCTGCAGCACCAGACGGTTTAGCATCATCATCGCCTTCATCAGATAATGATGACGATATGGGAGACATGTCAACAGAGTCTGACACGGGTGAGAGAACTGTGACATCCTGTGTACCAGTAGAAACAGAAGAGTCAGATACAATAGTGTCATCAACAACAACATTAAAGGATTCCATGACCTTGCGAGTGGTGTGGTTAAATACTCGAAAGGCCCTACTATTAGAGGAATAACCAAGTAAAAGAGCAACATCACCTCGACTATCAAATTTGGACAGACTTTGTCTGTCCTTGCACACATAGCAAACACTGCCAAAAACTCGCATATATTTGAGATTTGGTTTCTTACCATACCATAGCTCATAAGCAGTTTGTGTAGTACCAGATCTCAGATATACACGGTTCATAATGTAACAAGCAGTATGAACCGCTTCCGCCCAGAACTTGGTAGGAACATTCTTTGCATGCAACATAGCACGAGCCATCTCCTGAATAACACGGTTTTTCCTTTCAGCGACTCCGTTTTGTTGCGGAGTGTATGGGGCTGAAAATTCTTGCCACGTACCATTTGCAACGCAATACTCAATAACACCTGTGTCTGTGAACTCACCGCCTCTATCACTTCTGACATGTTTAATTTGAGTATCTTTCTCATTCTGAATACGAAGACATATCCCCTGAAACTCAAGAAAAGCATCAGATTTTTCACGCAAGAATGATACCCAGGTAAAGCGAGTGTAATCATCAACCATAACCAAGATGTATCGTTTGCTTCCTAAGCTAGGAGTGCGAGTAGGACCCATCAGATCCATGTGTATGAGTTCTAAAGGAGAGGATGTCGTTACGGACTTTTTCTTGGAGTGTGGACTACGTATCTGTTTACCTAGTTGACACCCACCACATACAGTGTCACGATTTCGTCCAAGTCTAGGAACTCCCTTGATATATTCATTTCGAGTTAGATTGTCCAGGTGTTCAAAGTTGACATGACCTAGTCGTTGATGCCACAACAGATCCTCATTTAGTTTACTAGGTAAGCACTTTATGCCAGATGCAACAGGCTAAATGGCATAGCAATTATCCAATGTACGCTTACCTGTCATGATACACTTACCCGAACTATCAAGCACAGTACATATATTTTTAGAAAAATTAACAGTATGATCAGTATCACACAGTTGACTAATACTGATCAAATTAACACGCAACCCATCAACTAACAAACACACATCATTCGAAGATAGACCAATACCAGCAACAAAACCCTTACCAATCACAGGAGAGCGCTTACCATTACCAAAAGTAACACTTCCACCATCTATAGCAGTAACGGAGGAGAAAAGTTTGGCATTACCTGACATATGTTTCGAAGCACCACTATCAAGTAACCACTCACTATCCGAGCTTGAGACATGAAGGGCAGTAATCGCCACATTTGAAACATGTCCTGCAAAATTACAAGGAGAAGAGTAAGAGGCATATGGATAAGATGGATAAAAATACGATGGCTGTGAAAGCAGCTTCCATGGTTGTGGAGCAGGAACAGCCACAACACACTGCGAGGCCCAATGTCCAAACTGTCCGCATAATGAGCAAAGCATTTGACGTTTTCTTCCCTGAGGAGGAGCACGCCTAAATGGTCTCCATTTACGTCGGATGCCTACCGTGGCCACAGAGTGATGCATGTCAGACTTTTTGGTAGGAGGATGAGGCAACAGTGGAGGTAGTTCAGAAGATGACAACCCATTGCAGTTTTCGAACGACTGAAGGCGAATCAGTTCCTTTTTGACATCTTCTAGTTCAGTGGACAAAATATTACACCGGACTTCCCATTCGACCTTGTCGTGCTCAAGAGCAGCAAGATTACTCAATAAGGTCACCTTATCAACCTGCCAAGACTCAGATTCCCTATCCAAAGTTGACATGGATGAGGAACTAACAGCAAGTAAGTCAAGTCTATCCTGAAGAATACTATTTTGTGCCTCCAACCTTAGACATTCCTTTCTGGATAACCGGTATAGGGTGGCCCAATCATTATTTTCAACAAGAATCAAATCCCTGTCACAGTCACTAGAACATTCTTTACTAACAGTCGATTGTTCATCAGACAATCGAGTAACAGCCGAGACAAATGTCTCACCAGAGTAACTCATAGCACTATTGATCGTTAGCGTGAGCCTTTACGCTCCTTAACCAGCCCCCAGCGACTGATACCAATTGAGAAACTACAAATAGTGCTTATATAACAATTGAATATTCAATCATTCAAACAATACGCATAAAGTAAAGAACACACAGAAATTTTTAACGTGGTAAAACCCAATAAGGGAAACGTCCACGGTTGTCCTCGCGACAACAAATAATCCACTAGATGAAAAGAGATTTACAAACCTATCAACTACCTGCACTCACTGCGAGTTGATACTCCTGGTTATCTCTAACACCTTGACTTCACCAGAGCACCTTGATGTACGCACAAGACACTCGACTTCTTGATGAACACACAAGAAGACTCGAAGCCGAAATCACAATCAAACTTAGAAGATCACAAATTTATGAATTGAGAGAAGGGGGAAGAAGGGAATTGAGTTCAATAGCCACAAACACTTTCAATACCAAAACCTAAACCAAAACTCCAGAACTAGAAGAACAATGGACGGCCAAAGAACTAACTTGTTCTTTGGAAGAGAAACCCTATTTATACTTAGGGTTGAAAACCAAGGAAAATGGGCCGAAACAAGCAAAATCCATATTGGACGTACGTACGTCGATATGACGTTCGTACGTCTTCCACACGAAATAAGTCTGCTGACTACTTGGACGTACGAACGTCCTAAACAGGTACGTACGTCCAGAACACACAATCTTGCTGACATACCATACGTACGTACGTCCTGAAGAGGTACGTACGTCCAGACCAAACTTTCTTTCTGCTGACATACCATACGTACGTACGTCCTGAAGAGGTACGTACGTCCAGACCAAACTTTCTTTGCTGACATACCAAGCGTACGTACGTCCTGAAGAGGTACGTACGTCCTGACTCAAACAAGATACTTGAGACACACGACGCGAAGACAAGGACACGGGACGACGCGCATACAACAAGGTTTTCTTAACAATGAACTCAAAGCGAAATAACCAATGACGACCAATGTCACAAAATTGATGTCAAACCACTTCGTGCCGGTTTCACGTCCGATCCGATCATTATTTCGGATGAGGAGTGAAGATGTGAGGGTAGCAATGTTTTCATGACTTTGACAATTTCGTCTCTACTTAAACTGTGAAGTATGTATGTATGGACATTTTTGGGATTCTGTATTATGTATGGATATATTTTTTTTTTTTTTTTTTTCTAGTAAAGTGTATGGATAATATGGATAAATTTATGTTGCTTGTTATAACAGGTTCTTATGTTTGATACTTGTTACATTACATGACATATCATGACTGCCCATGTTAAGGTATATTATGACTGCCCATGTTTACAAGTGATATTTTTCAATTTTATCACGCTAAATTGTTTACAATGTTGATAATATTTATCAACTTATAAATGTATGAAAAGTGATATTTTACAATGTGATCAATATTGTAAGGCCAATGATTGTTTCAAAAAAAATAAAACAATATGTATGGAAGTTTGAAATTTTTTATTTATGCCCAATTGGGGTTTATCCAATTTTTATAAAAGTTTATGCCTAATTTTTATTTAAGCCCAATTGGGGTTTATCAAATCTTGGTCATATCTTTATTTCATTATGTATCTTTACTTTCGATAAAATTTCTTTTATCAAATAAAAGACAAAAAAAAAAAAAAAAAAAAAAAATTCTTCTATACCTGATTTTGATCTCAGTAATCTTGCTCCAACTGCTACCGTCCCCTTCAGACCCCAACATGTCTTGGCGGAAGCATACTACAACAAGATTAGTCCTGGTCTTGAGAGGGAATTTGAGTTGTCAGCTGGACAAAAAGCCGTGATTGGATGTGTGCAGTCAGAACATGCCAAAGATTTTCTCCTTGCTATCCCGATGGAAGGGCTTGGACAACGCATGACGCCTGTGGAATACCGTGCCATTTTTCATTATTGATTGATGATCCCTCTATATTCAGATGGTGAGCTTTGTCCAGTGTGCAAGAAGAGCAGACTTGATGCTTTCGGGGACCATGCGGTCCATTGTAAGCATTACCCCGGTTTCAAGTACAGGCATGACCACGTTAGAGATATCCTGTGTCATGTGTTCTGGCGGGCTGGAGTACAGGTTAAGAAAGACGCTCCTGTTAACTTTCTTACTGATCCTAAGGAAGGAAGATCTACATTACGCCCTGCTGATATTCTGGTCTACAACTGGTCTGAAGGTAAACATGCGTGTGTTGATTGTACAGGGGCGTCTCCGATGGTTGGGCTGGGTGTTGGGATTTTTGAGGTGGGGCTAACAGCTAGCAATGCAACATCAGTAAAAGTGGAGAAACATGAAGGAGCTTGTAGGGCTAACCAACATAGTTTCATCCCCTTTGCATTTGATACATTTGGATTGCTAGGCTCAGAAGCAGTTGAGCTCCTCAGGAGAGTGCAGAAGGTAATGGATAGTAACGTGATGACTGCGGGTTCGAACGAATATGTATTTAGGAGAATCGGGTTTGCTATCCAGAAAGGACTTACCGCGCAGTTTGTAGCGCGTTTGTCCTCCACTTTTGTGTAATTCGTTTAGCTTATCAATAAAATTTGATTTTATATTAAAAAAAAAAAAAAAAAAAAAACTGGACATTTATTGAAAAATCAAATACTATATTAATGTTTTTATTATTGAAAATCAAATTATTAATACATTTGTTGAGGTGTGGATAATATACATTTGTAATGGATATTGCTTCATATGTTACCGGAATAGCTCTTTTTCGTCGTTAGCCCATAGCCCAATATTAATGGATAATGACCCATATCAAATTAAAATAGTCCATGGCCCATAGTTATTTGTGATTCACCAGGAATGCAAAAAGTTATCAAACACCAGTGAATTCGGCGAATCTTGTTACCTAACTTTTACCCAAGATGTTATCAAACACCGGTGAATGTGGCAAATTATATTCCACCTGGTTGACCATTCCCCAACTCCTGTTTTTACCCGGTTGACCAAATTTACCGGTAAATCATCCCAAAATATTCACCGGTTATAAAACAGACAATTAGGTCTGGCAAACAGGTTGATAATCAAATTAATTATATACCAAGTCCTAGTATTGTGACCCCGGTTACCACTACACCTGTTGCACCGCCTAAAGGTCCGGCTAATGAGGCGACCACCTCTAAGACAAGGATACATACCCATAAGATTGTGGACTCTCTACTGCCTTACGACCCACCCGTGCCTTACCCCCAGAGACTCACTAGGTCCCTTAAGGAAGTACAAGCAGAGGAGGTACTCGATGTTTTCAAATATATAAATATTAGGGGAATTTAGGAGATACCCCCCGAAAAACTTAGCACTCTTTGAGATACCCCCCAGATTTGAAAATCATTAGAGATACCCTCCATTTTCTTATTTAAATTCAGTCAACCAAGCCATTGACCAATATTTTTTTATATTGATGAGAATACCCTTCATCATAAAAATAATATGTCACCCATTATTAATTGAATTAATCTCCACCATCCAAAAGCTAAATCTATCTTTAGTCATCCAAAATCGATAGTCGAGATCATAACTTTCTTCTATCTTTCTTCTCTAAACAACCACCACCTTCATCCTTAACTACCACTACCACCATCTACAATTCCTTAACTCCATCACTTCCACAACCCAACCACCGCCACCATATCAACCCTTAACACTCCATTACTACCACTGTTAATGATGTAGTCACCACCACACCCTCTCCTCCTGACATGTGGACTCCGAAACAGAAAGACCTTGACCATTCAAATAATCGAGCCCTGAATGTTATCCACTGTGGTGTTTCTGTTGAGGAATACAAATCCATTATGACTTGCGAGACTACAAAAGAGGCTTGGGACATCCTTTAATTGTCTCATGAGGGTACGTCCCAAGTCAAAGACTTAAAACTTCAAATGTTGTTGAGTCAGTTTGAAAATATGAGGATGGAAGAAAACGAAACTTTTGGACAGTTTTGGCTAAGGCTCCAAGACTGCACCAATTCTATGTGGGGATTAGGTGAGGAGATTCATGACATTGTTATTGTGCGATAGATCCTCAGGTCTTTACCATTTAGATTTAACCCGAAGATCACGGCTGTTGAAAAAGCCAAAGATTTTAACTCTCTTGACCTTAAGGAGCTAGTTGGCTTTATTCAGACCTATGAGTTAAAATTTGCCACTAGAAATGGTAAAGATGAAAAGCCTGAAAAATCTATTGCTTTAAAATCTTCTTATTCTAGTGAATGTGATGATCTTGCTATGATGGCTAGGAAGTTCAACAGGTTCTACAAGAAAGGAAAGAAGTTCTTCGACAAGCATGGATCATCTTTCAAATATTCCAATAGTGATGATGAAGATTCACACAAGCATGAAGGAATAAAAGTCAAAGCCAAAGATAATAGAGAATGTTTCACTTGTGGTGGCATTGGGCACCTATATATCTACAGTGTGTCCAAACAATGCAACCAATGTTAAAGCTATGAAAGCATCTCTAGTATGTGACTCTTCATCTGACAGTGACTATGACTCCTCTGATTGTGATGACACTCCTACTCGTCGTGCACTCATGGTTCGCTCAACTCAAGTAAAGAACACTACCGAACGTGAGACCTCAGATAGTGACAGTGGTGATGAAAGTAGTGAATGTGAGTATGAAGTTGATGTTATACAAAAGGCCCACAACGATCTCTATGAGAAGAGCTATGAAATTGCCAAACGCCTAGATCTTAGCAAAACAAGTGTGAAAGAATTGAACGAAGAATGTGCGAAGTTGAAGGAAGGAAGAAAGAGATAGAGCTTTACTTAAGTCCAGTGATCTTGAAGTCGAAATAATAAGCCTCAAGAGAAAGAATGAAGATCTAAAGACTAAGTTGAAGAAAGATATCGTTCAGGGTAAAGAAGTAATTTATGACAATCCTTCTATGAAGGTGGATGACCTTCTTGAGAGATCTCAAAGTCCTTATGACAAGTTCGGACTTGGTTACAAAGCAAAGTCAAAGACTTCTGTTCCTCCTAAAGCTACACCTCCTAGAAGGTCGCACACTCCTAGCTTTACCTTATCTCCCATTTGCTACTATTGTGGAAAGAAGGGTCATATCCAAAGGAGGTGCAAGCACAAACAAGCTGATGAAAAGGCTAAGAAAGAAGTAGAGCTTAAGAAGACCTTGGCTAGTCTGGAAGCCAAAAAGAGGGATCTCGAGTATACACTTAAGAGATGTGTGCCTCCTAAGAGAATTGTGCAAGTATGGAGACCTAAGAAAGCTACTACTCGCGTAGAGCAAAATGATCAAGCTTCTAAGGTCCAAATATGTTCTCTTGACGGTGATGGACGCTCATCTAGCTTGAGTGTCTCAGGTATGGCTCTTGAACTATCTTACGATTCTTTTTGTGATAGCCTACCTGTCCATGTGACTAGACCACCCGACCCTATTTCTCTTTTGCGTTTAAGGGCGAGTTCTAGTACTTTCCCGTCCACCTAGTCTCTAGGTGAGTTCCTCGGGTTCATTTGTACTTATGTGCTAAGTGAGCCCGTTGACCGAACTACGAGGCGTTTGATCCCCTGTACCCCTTTGCATATCTAATTTAGTGGGGTACGTAGGCAGTCACTTGTCATCAAGTGGTGCGATGCTATTCCCTAGGATATAGCTATCTTGTTATGTTCTAGTCTCCTTCTGCGCGTCATGCCTATCTTTTATGGTTATTCTCATACTTGTGATCTCACAGTGTTTACTTGTTATATTCTTCCTTATGCTAGGTCTCACAACATGTGATGGGTGCTTTCTTGTCTTTTATATCTTCTCACACGTATCTTTAGTATTTTGGTTGAATTGTATCTTGAGTTGTAGGTTTTGACCATGATTGTGTGTTTCTTGAGGGTCTAATCATAAGTGTAGCCAAAGGGGTATGGTCGGCATGTCACATGTGTGAGTGAAGACCATTTTTTTTTTGGTCGGCACACTTGGACATGTTTGAAGATCATATTAAGTCCCTATGTTGATAGTATGATCTGAGTCCCAATAGACCATTTTGAGTGGTTAAGGCTTCGTGAGTATCATGTATGTTTAATCTCTTATGCATGCTATGTGTCGCATTTTTTGTTATTATGTTCTTGCATTTTTTTGTTGCTTATTGCATTTGCATTCGTAATAAAGTTTATACCAAGATAACTTGTTGTACATATTTTTTAATGATTTCTCGTTTGGTAAAATTTACATTGCACATGCGAATACATATATGTTTTTGTAGTGCATTTGTATGATGTTAATTTTGGTCAGATCACGAAAATCAGCTATTTCGGATGATTATTTGGTGTATTTGATAGATTCTGAAATTAAGGATCCAGTTACGTATTCACAAGCTATTACTTGTAGTAATTCTGATAAATGGATCAATG
The DNA here is from genome assembly GCA_020826895.1 of Aquilegia kansuensis. NCBI lineage: Eukaryota > Viridiplantae > Streptophyta > Magnoliopsida > Ranunculales > Ranunculaceae > Aquilegia > Aquilegia kansuensis. The sequence goes on from CM037006.1 coordinate 12,657,074, forward strand.
CCATGAATGAAGAGATAAAGTGTATGGACTTTAATGAAGTCTGGGATTTAGTTGAATTGCCTGAAGGACACAAGGTAGTCGGGAGCAAATGGCTTTACAAAACCAAACGCGACTCGAAAGGCAATATCGAACGACATAAAGCTAGACTTGTAGCCCAAGGCTTTACTCAGGAAGAGGGTGTTGACTACAATGAAACCTTCTCACCTGTGTCCAGGAAGGATTCCCTTAGAATTATTATGGCATTGGTAGCTCATTTTGACTTGGAGCTGCATCAAATGGATGTGAAAACGGCATTTCTGAATGGAAGTTTGGATGAAGAAGTCTATATGGCTCAGCCAAAGGGCTTCACAAAAGAAGGACGAGAACACATGGTCTGTTTGTTAAAGAAGTCAATATACGGACTTAGACAATCTTCCCGACAATGGTACCTAAAGTTTCATGGTATCATTACTTCCTTTGGGTTTACTGAAAACACTGTTGATCAGTGTATATACCTGAAGGTCAGTGGGAGTAAGTTTATTTTCCTGGTTCTGTATGTTGATGATATATTACTTGCCAGCAGTGATTTTGGTTTATTACATGACACAAAAGAATTTCTTTCCAAACACTTTGAGATGAAGGATATGGGGGAGGCATCCTACGTGATAGGAATAGAAATATTTTGGGATAGATCACGTGGATTGTTGGGATTGTCTCAGAAAGCTTACATCAATAAAGTTTTGGATAGATTTAATATGTTAATGTGCAATTCAGATGTTGTTCCAATTCAGAAGGGGGATCATTTCGAATTAAGTCAATGTCCTAAAAATGAATTGGAACGAGAACAAATGAAAGAAAGACCTTATGCTTCTATGGTAGGGAGTATGATGTATGCACAAGTTTGCACCAGACCAGACATTAGTTTTCCTCTCGGAGTATTAGGTAGATATCAAAGCAATCTAGGACCTGCTCATTGGGCAGCTGCTAAGAAAGTGCTAAGCTATCTACAAGGGACCAAAGATCACATGCTCACATTTAGAAGAACTGATCATCTCGAGGTGATTGGTTACACAGATTCGGATTACAATGGATGTGTGGACAGTAGGAAAAGCACTTTTGGCTATGTGTTTATGCTCTCTGGGGGAGCCATTTCTTGGAAGAGTGGTAAAGAGAGCATCATTGCTGGGTCCTCTATGGAAGCCGAATTTGTAGCTTGCTTTGAAGCTAAAAATCAAGCATTATGGCTGAGAAATTTTATTTCAGGACTTAGAGTTATTGACTCTATATCAATGTGATAATGCCTCAGCTGTATTCTTCTCTAAGCATGATAGGTATTCTAAAGCTAATAAGCACATGGATATGAAATACTTGTCAGTTAAAGAAGAAGTTCGGAACAAGCGAGTGTCAATTGAACACATTAGTACAAATGTTAACATAGTAGATCCACTAACTAAAGGTTTGAAACCAAACATATTTTTGCAACATGTTGACAAGATGAGTATTGAGTGTAACCCGTAACTTGATAATTTGTGGATTGTTTAGTGCTTATTTTTGACATTATTTTGAGCTCATTATTATTAATTAAGTTCTGAACACTTTTCTGTTCTCCATTGTTTATGTACATGTATGTGAATGGATGATTGTTGACAGAAATAGTCTAATAAAGACATTATTGGACCATTATTGATAATTCTGCTTATAGACCTAGTTAATTAAATTGTTAATATCGTAGTACATGGAAGGAAACCATGTCATATATGCGATGTGGAAACCGCCATGACTCATGTTAATGGTTTGATTGATGATGGTATTATGATAACCATTTCGAAAACTAATTTAGCTCTTATTGCGCGCCTTATGTATTCTACATTAAACCGTATATGAGAGTTTATTATGGACCAAGTGGGAGACTGTTGGAATTTCCACTTATAAAAGCCCAACCCATAATGTGGTCCATGTATATTTAATATTGGTTTAATATAGAAATAAGCTAATTAGTAATAGGTTATGTGGAAGTCATATCTACCGTAGATCTTAACTATGATGGATGGTCTAGATCTAATGGGTTTAGGTTTTGTAGATTTAGGTCCTCTCTCCACCTCTATAAATAGGTGTATGATCTCCATCCTTATACACTTACTATTACAACACATATTAAGGTTTTAGAGGCAAGAAGAGAGAAACCTAGATCTTGTGCAGCTTCTCAAATCATCAATAGCTATGGACAAAGGTATGTGTAGTGATTAATTATATGATTCATGATCCTTATGTAATAAAACGTTTGTAAAACCTGCATGAGCAATGGCCTAAACTTATGTAATACACTGCGCAATAAAAGTTTGTATACCATGTACAATGTTACCGTGAAAGACCTTTTTTGGGGTGATGGAATGACACTGTGTAAAACTTTTCTACATGTACCAAGCGTTTAATTACAATAGAGCCAGCTGTGGAAGCTTTGTTGGAATGGATGGTACATGAGTGGTGGTTGTTGTTGTCGGTTATGACTTGTGAGTAATATTCAGTGGAGCGTAATTAATAAGATCACATTGATGATCATGTAGACTCAAAAGAGTTAAGACATTGCGAGTGCAGCAGCGAATATCTTGTCGAATGCCTTCTGTAGACAAGAGATGAGAACCTGATGATTGATGAAGCCTTTCTCTGTTCCCAAAGCCAACCTGACGTTTCCCATGTAGCTCATCACAGTTATATTGAGGCTCTGAAATATGATCGATATTCAGACATTCAGTTAGCTTAAGCTATTTTGCATCCTGAAAATCACAACTTAAGGCATTTCCATTTCTCCGGTACATAATAAGTGAGCAGTGGACACTTTTAAGTCGATTCGTGCAGATCTAAAGTACATGCAGTATGTAATGACTAAAGAGTAAAAGATTTACATGAGGACGCCAACAGACATGAAGTACATTCCTTTGCATGGATGATTTGCCAAAGCTATTTGTTCGATTGGCCCAATCAAATTCGATATCCCCAAGCTTGCATTTCTAATTGTACCATGGATGTACCGTGCAGCTGCCTTTTAAATTTACCAGAATTTTAATATCTACAGAGATTGTCTTAGAAGTTTAGTGATTAATGACTCGAAATCAGTTTTCAAATTCCAAATTAACATACCTCAGGCCCTCCAAGTTTTGATATCATCTGCACTAATTTGCCCGTGAGATATACACCAAGAGAGCTTCTCTTCTTTTGGATTATTTCTTTAGCTTTGTAAATGAACTCAAGAGGATCTGCCAACTCCACATCGGTTGTCTTAGGTGTTGAAACTTGTATAAAGGCAAACTGATTACCCCATAGAGACTTTGCACTGGATGTCATTTCTTCAATTGTTTGGTAATTTTACTGAGATACCTAAGCATCATGCCTTCTATGTGTGGAAAGCTATACTAGGTGAGAGATTGGACATGCCCATGATGATATGGAGTCAGATGGTAGACGCTCATTCAGAAGCATCGAACACGTGTCTTCTTTTTGGTGCTTTGATTACAGAGTTGGTTCCTGCGGGTGTGTTTACAGCTTTTACCTCTATGCTACCCAGCAAGGCACCCATTGGATACAAGCTCTTTCGATCTATGAAATTCCCGGATGGTCCTAGTCTTCCTTCTCATGAGGATGAAGTTTTAGCCAGTCTATTCAGGATTGAGGAGTCCTTATCGGATCATAATCACAGACTTGGTATTCTTGAGGATAAATTTGAAGAACAAGGATAAGATTTAAAGCTCGTTGTAGATTGTATTCACAGTGGTCAGATTTTGTGGAGTGTTGTTACTGAGGGTAACTATGCTAGATATGTTGCTGAGAGCAGGACACGCACACAAGACCAGTGATGATTGACATAACCTTAGCTATGTCCTCTTGTGGAGGTCTCGAGTTATTTTATGAGTCCATTTTTTGTTCTGTTACATATCGGTCGGTCCTGCATATAATGTTTATCCTTGTCTGACTAGTTTATCTTTGTTATGGATGTTTGATGTTTTTTTATGGATCATTGTTTTCATAGGGTTATCATTTGTATGTGATTCATGTATGGATGTTATATGATTTATCTTGTTGTTTCATACATCATTGTGTATCCGTTATTGTTGGGTGTTTGTAGGTTTACATTATATATATATATATATATATATATATATGGGTGTCTGTAATATATATATATATATATTACTTTATTGCAGAGTTTGAGTCTACTGAGAGAACCTGTTTGACCAGTCAGCTGAATGGCCTTTGTGTTCAGTTGACTAAATAGTATTTTCTGCCGTGTGTTCTTCTATGTGTACATGATTGTACTAACTATTTTTTGCAGGGTTGCTCATAATTGATTGGTAGTTATATACCATACCTTTTATGGGATATCTTATTTGCTTTGCAGGGTTGCTCATAATTGATTGGTAGTTATATACCATACCTTTTATGGGATATCTTATTTGTTTTCACAACATGCCTAAATGTTTTTTTTTTTTTTGGTCTTTCTTCTTTTTGGCATGTTCCTCCTGTTCGTGTTTTTTTTTTTGGAGTTACGTTGGTGGTAATGCATTGCTAGGTATACTTGATATATCTTATCATTATGTATATTTTACCTCATGAGCTTTTTAAATTGTTGTATCTTTTTTTAGTTGCTCTTAGATGTCTCTCATGTGCCATCGTATGATTTTTAGGGGGAGGCATAGTTGTTTGTTTGATACTACCGCTTCGTATTTCCTTGTATCTCTTTTTGTAGTATCTTGTTAGGTTGAGCATGTTTATACTCGTTTATATCCTTTATATGCTATATTCCTTCCCTTTGCCAACTTTTGACAAAAAGGGGGAGAATGATTGATGTTGGGATGGACACATATTAATATATATATATATATATATATATATATATTGGCCTAATGGGGGAGAATGTTGTATAGTATTATGCTTGGGTTTGGTATTTATTTCTCTTTCAGGAAGCATAATCTATACAGGGTGAGTTTGGATTCAGGGGAGCAGATCTTCATGTTGTATCTTCAAGGTTGATGTGTATTTGTTTATTTATATGTGTTTAGTTTTTGTTTTGTCATAAGTTCACAAAGGGGGGGATTGTAAAGCTATGTTTTTGTATTGTGTATTATGACAAAGGGTAATATTGTAAAAACACATGTAAACCCTAAACAGTCTTTTAACAAGTCTTGTAAGTATATCTTGTGTCTTGGAGAACATGAAGAGCTGAAGACTTGAAGACTATGCAGCTGAAGATGAAGATGAAGACCATTCAGAACTTCCAGGTTTCTTTGTTCCAGTCGACTGGACTTGGTTCTCCAGCAGGTGGTTTATGACCCGACCCTGACTCAGATCCACTAAAGTTTACAGATCTAGTCAACACAGGTTTGACCAACGGATCTATTGCCCTCTATGGAGTATATCAAGCAAGAGAAGGCCAAGGAAAACTTGATGGTGTTAGCTCTATTATCTACTCATAAGTGATGAACCCTAAGTGAAGAGCTTCATTCAAACCCATCCCATTCCATCGAATTAACTCCACTCTCTACATTGAATTCTTCCATATTTATGAGAGTGAGAGTTATTATAGTTGGTGTTCTATAAACCAACCTTGAGTGCTTTTAATTTCTTTCTCTATTCATCCTTTGAGAGGAATCATTAAGAGAAACAAAACCCACTTTGTTAAAAGTGATTTGTGAGAAGAAATCCTAGTAGGCTAGGTTAGAGGTTAGGTATCTCTACAATATTCAAGGTTGAAGGGATTCATTAGAGATTCAACAAGAAGTGCTTGTGGTGAAGAAGTGGTGTACTAGGTGTGACTATCTTGCTTTGCTTGGAGATTCTAAAGGCTAAGAAAGCCTCCTTGAAGAGTGGACGTAGGCAACCTTGCCGAACTAGTATAAACCAAGTGTCTTTTGTGTGGTTTGATTGCTATCTACATATCTCTATCTATCCATCATATTCATGTCTCAACATTAAGTACACACACACATTCCTTGTTGTTGGTTGTATATGTAGGTGTGGGGTTGGGTCTATCACACAAAGACTTCATTTTTATGCTTCTAATCTTTAATTCATAATTATATTAGTATTTCTTCTTACTCTCAACCTCTTTTTCTTGTTTGTTATTTCTAATCTGGAATTTGACCTCTCTGTCTGACAAGGCTGGGTCGACTGGACTCCAGTTAACTGGACTCTGTCAGACTGAGACTGGTGCTGGCTTAGTTTGGGTTTTTGGGTGAGGGCTATTCTTGTTTAGTTGTCTACCGCTGAGTTATATCCCTTCCCTGCCCCCCGCCAAAGGGATCTATCCAGCAGTAGATCCTATTTATCTTGTGTTAAGTGTGTTCCTCTCTTGTATAATTGTTTACTTGACCGAGATAATTTTTTACTGGACTATTCACCCCTCCCCTCTAGTCATTTTTGACATCGTCGTGGGACTTTTCAGAGGTGTCCTTAAAGCCCACATCACCTGTTATGAGTGCCTCCACTCTCCAATGTGATTCTTGTCATGACCAGTCCCATACTACCGATGTTTGCCCTCTCTTTATAATTCACCAGAAACTGAGGAAGCATGTGCGTTTAACTACGCCGGGAAGACCAACTTTACTAAGGGCAGTGCTACGTACCCATACATGGACCGTTCTAATCTGTCTTATTCAAATAATAATTATATGGTTCCACCTGGTTTTAATAACTCTTATGGGCAACGTAGGACTGCCACACATTTTGGAAATAATGATAATCGGAAAAGGGTAACGGTCCCCCCTTATTCGAACAATGCTCATCACATGAGTAGTTCCAGGGACCAGGTGCCGACCAATCAATCTGCCCCTCAAAAGTCATCCCTTGAGGATGTGCTTGCCCGTTTCATTCAACAGACGCAAATGTCTATTGAATCAAACGCCTAAGTCATCCAGAGGATTGAACAAAATTAAAGCTTGATGAGAAAGGCAGATTTTCGGGACAGCCAATCCCGAACCCCAAGGGCAAGGAAGTTGCCTTGGTGACGGAAAATCAGAAACTCCATCTTCGTATGCACCACTTAGGTCTAGAAAACAGGTTGATAATCAAATTAATTATAAACCAAGTCCTAGTATTGTGATCCCGGTTACCACTACACCTGTTGCACCGCCTAAAGGTCCGACTAACGAGGCGACCACCTCTAAGACAAGGATACATACCCATAAGATTGTGGACTCTCCACTTCCTTACGACCCACCCGTGCCTTACCCCCAGAGACTCGCTAGGTCCCTTAAGGAAGTACAAGCAAAGGAGGTACTCGATGTGTTCAAATATATAAATATTAGGGGAATTTAGAGATACCCCCCGAAAAACTTTGCACTCTTTGAGATACCCCCCAGGTTTGAAAATCATTAGAGATACCCTCCATTTTCTTATTTAAAGTCGGTCAACCAAGCCATTGACCAATATTTTTTTATATTGACGAGAATACCCTTCATCATAAAAATAATATGTCACCCATTATTAATTGAATTATCCACCATCCAAAAGCTAAATCTATCTTTAGCCATCCAAAATTGATGGTCGAGATCATAACTTTCTTCCATGAGTTGGTGTTAGTCCCACATTGCCAAGGAAGTGGTTATATTAGTAGTATAGAGAGTTTAACCATACTCTAACTAATGTCAAGGCCTTTTGGGGTAAACCACATGGGTGGCCCTGATCCAAAACCCTCTACTGCTGGATATCCGCAGTGACTAAAGGGGGACAATATTGACATTAGCGAGCGGTATGGTGCTCGACGCACCGGGATGAGCGAGGACGAAATCCCGGGGCGTTACAGATGGGTGAGATTGTAACACCCATGAGTTGGTGTTAGTCCCACATTGCCAAGGAAGTGGTTGTTTTGGTAGTATATAGAGCTTAACCATACTCTAACTAATGTCAAGGCCTTTTAGGGTAAACCACATGGGTGGGCCCTGATCCAAAACCCTCTACTGCTGGATATCCGCAGTGACTAAAGGGGGACAATATTGACATTAGTGAGCGGTATGGTGCTCGACGCACCGGGATGAGGGAGGATGAAATCCCGGGGCGTTACAGATGATATCAGAGCCGACGACGGGTCGCCTGTTGCAGGTGGGAAAGTACGCTGGAATGGCCCAGGGAGCGCCAAGTACATGTCTCACTTGGCAAGGAATGTCGGAGATTTTGGGACTGTACTGAGTGTACTGCAGAGCCGCGGACGGCTCTATTTCTAAGGTGGTGAGATTGTAACACCCATGAGTTGGTGTTAGTCCCACATTGCCAAGGAAGTGGTTGTTTCGGTAGTATATAGAGCTTAACCATACTCTAACTAATGTCAAGGCCTTTTGGGGTAAACCACATGGGTGGGCCCTGATCCTAAAACCCTCTACTGCTGGATATCCGCAGTGACTAAAGGGGGACAATATTGACATTAGCGAGCGGTATGGTGCTCGACGCACCGGGATGAGCGAGGACGAAATCCTCGCTACCGAAACAACCACTTCCTTGGCAATGTGGGACTAACACCAACTCATGGGTGTTACAATCTCACCCATCTGTAACGCCCCGGGATTTCGTCCTCGCTCATCCCGGTGCGTCGAGCACCATACCGCTCGCTAATGTCAATATTGTCCCCCTTTAGTCACTGCGGATATCCAGCAGTATAGGGTTTTGGATCAGGGCCCACCCATGTGGTTTACCCCAAAAGGCCTTGACATTAGTTAGAGTATGGTTAAGCTCTCTATACTACTAATATAACCACTTCCTTGGCAATGTGGGACTAACACCAACTCATGGGTGTTAGACGTGGCTTCGCCACGTTAGTGTCAACAATTTTTTTAAAAAATTATACTTTCGATAATATTTTCTTTTGTTTGATTATAAATTGTTACTTTTATTGTTTGTATATTTTTTTATTTTTGTGTGAAGTTGTTTGTAGCAACCAGTTGTAAAAAAATTTATGTTTATCATTATTGGTTGTTTTTCTTTTAGTCGAATTTGCGAAAATTGTTATATATTCTTTGATGTTGGTTAAGCGGAGTAATACTACGCAAGTGTTTCCCTTAGTACTTGAAGATATTTTTATGATAGTAATATATATGGTACTTTTCAGGAGTTCCAATGAAGCTGAACACTGGGGAGACTTATTATTGAGAATTTAGTTTAGCAGTTTGGTTACGCACAGGAACATTTGAAGCTAACATACTAATTTTTTTTTTTTTTTTTATGGAAAGTTAACCTACTATTAAATCTACATTTTTTATTTTAGTTATTTAAATAAATCGGCACTCTATCTAAGCATTCTAATTTCAAAGTGCACATCATTAACTTAATCACTAACAAGAAAGAAACTATATTGTTACAGTATACAGATCATACATGTTAATACAAAACCAATAAAAATATCTGCGAACCTTTATACAGATATGCTAATAAGTTTTTTTTTTTTTTAAAAAAAATGGTTGGTGAAGGGTTGTGTCACTAATTTTCTCATTTAGGAGGATAAATATGATAAAAAAACTGAATGCAACCATTTTACAAAGTCTATTCTACTTGGGAACCATGACAAAAAAATTGGACATGCGTAATCACATCCAACGGTTACCGTTAGGAATTGTCCCCTCTCTTATACAAAGATGACTTGATCTCTTCCTCTTGTGAGTCTTCGATGTGAAAATGTTTCCACTCGAATCATTTCTATTAATCTTCAAACTCACTGTTGTGGGAGTTGTAAGGAAAGCAAGACTCTATGCCCCACTCTTTTAAGTTTCAGAAGTAAGCCATCAAATAACTTAAATTTTCCGAATGCTCTGACAATCTCTTCTTATTTGTGTTTGACTTTGACGCTTCTCTATATTTGTAACACATTTTGTCTTGAATTTTTGTGGCATAAGGTTAACTTTTGAATTTGTAAAACTGAATTTGGATACTCCAACCTGAATAGTAATTGCAGTGGTTATAATAGCAGGCATGGCAGAGTTTGGAGGTGTACGAATGTTACCAGATGAACCAACCATCTTGATTATGATTGAGACATGAGTGGGAGTTAGATTAGGTGTGCTTGTGGTTTCCATAGTAGTGGTGCTCGTAACAACCGTGCTACTAAGACCCTCCAGCTGGTATAAGAAATGAAAACTCTTTCTATCTTGATGGTCAGTTCGGCCTTCCTTACTATGCTTGTATTTTCTACACAAGTTCTTAAATTTCAATTGGCACTTGTTCTTTCTACTGATGTAACCTTGTTAGTCCAACCTCCTGGCTATCCAAACATCTGTAAGAGAAAAATTAAATATTGTTGTTGTGTGCAATTGAGTGTTACAACTCTTCATTTGAAGTATCTCTCTCAAAAACACCAGTACTGCTACCACCCCAAACACTCACATTACAATGTAAACTTTTGTTTCTACATTTGATAAAAAACATTCTGTTATTATTAAATACTAATGATGATCACAGTGTATAAATAGATTCATTATAAGACTAAGGTGTTTGACTATTATGGGGATAACCAATACATAGCAAGTATGTTTTTTTCCAATTTAATCTTCAACTTCAACCAAATTCCATAGAGATGTGCTTTGAGAAATACAAACAAAATTATTAGTCATTAGTACTGTAATTTCAAACAACTCAAATATTGTCTATTGCAAATGACATCCTTTAGTAGTACAATTGGATATGAAATGGACAACTTAAGGTCAATATTATCTTAAGTAGATCTTGTGCTTAGTCCTTCGTTAACTTCTTTTACATTATGAATGTCTTATAAAAGTCCTTACGCGAAACAAAAACTGAAGTTGCTCTCTAATAACAACGCTTGGGAATGCAAAGTATCTTTGCCATGGTCTTGTCAGACACGCAATATTTAATATTCACTTCGTCGGACTTCAAAAACTGTTGCATCCAATACCAGTTTCCTATTTGCAATCTCATAAATATTCTGATTTACTGTACCCTTAGTAAGGAGTCTGGGGAGGAACAAAGTAAGAAAATATGTCAGGGATTATGCATATATTATGTTACAAAAAAGATTCTTATAAGTAAATGCGACTCACATGATGGATATTACTTGCCTGTATACACTGACTGGATTTGTTTGGTCTATACGATGGCAATGATTTTCTGGTTGTCGGTCAATCTGTGGATTGAAATCCACCAGCTTTGGTTGATAGCAAGCATTCATAAATAGATACATCACTGTTGAACACGTTCATTATATGTTGCCTTTCGGTTACTTGAGTACTGTTGTGATGGCAGTTGCCTTATTCACTCTTTGATTACGAAGCAGGTTGCAAAAATAGCAAACAGAACAGGTCAACGATAAGGATTGGGCTACCTATTCAGAAGAATTATACACATAAGAGGAAGGTTTGGTATGCAGTTTATCAAATTGTAAAATGTGCCACGCGGATTATTTAAAGTATTGTAGTTGGAATAAATTGGGACAATACCTTCTTCCACATCCAAGTAAACCATGTCATCTTCGACTGGATCTACCTCTACTACCATAGCCTCGGCCAACATCTATATTGTATACTGTATTTCCTTCAGTCCAGGAGTCCGTGATGTAACCTGTGGACCGTAACACATTTATGTTCAACCTCATGTATAAAAAGCTCTCAAGCTTTGAACTGTTGAAAATTCCAAAATACTCATCGCTACTAAAAGGCCAATCTCAACAAAGATAAATCTTAAAACAAAGAAGGCTCCCATACACCAACAAAATCAAACTGGCCGATCTTCCAAATGAGAATCATGGCATCAAAGTCAATGAGACCAATAACAGGATAGAAGAAAGAATTTGATTTGGGGTGTACCTGAAAAGGGGTGTAATCCCTTCCAGGGTCAAGATAACAACACATGACATCACAATATTGGAGACAGACGGGTTACAGCCATCCATGTATATTCTCGTCAAACATAAAGTTAATTAATAGCTTTCCCATGGCAATATTCTTAAACTAATATTTTTTTAAGCAGTGTCACAATTGATATAACTATGTTCAGATTTTTTTTTTTTTTTTTCCGAATAAAAAGAATATCTATCTATATCCTTACCTGTAGCAACATAACAGGATGTCATTTGAACCGATGACATTCATTTTTCCAAGTGCAACCATTTATTTGTTGTCGTCCAGCTGATAGTCTTTCCTGGCAGCAAAATGTCTTCTGGTTGCTACTGCTTCCTGAGAAATGTAAGGACTTTTACTTAGGGTACAGGATCACTTCAACAACCTTAAAAATTCTTAAAATTTTTTACATTAATCAGCATAGGATTATCACAAACTTAAAGCCACATCACACAATAATAGGTAGGCCCAAAATCAGCCAAAAACATATTCAGTTCATAAATGTCAAGTAATCTAAACACATTGTTGCATATAGAGTTATACAACTATTACCAAGTCCAGTATAACTTGTAATCATAACTTTTCACTATAAATAGTAAATTTTGTAATTACAACAGTATAACTTGTAATCATAGTTGGCTAAGCCTCTATTATTTTGATATTACATATTAGCATCCAAATCGAAAGTAAATAGGTGTGTCAGAAACCTATGTTCGAACATATATAGACAGCACATGTCATGAGATGGGCATACAAAAGTTTGTACTTGAAATTTCTATTTTAGTTACTAATCATTTGCACATGTTTTCCTAGCTGTTTTGAGAGATTGATAAAGCAAGGTTGTAGGGGAGATTTCTACCAATACCATTACTCGAGTTATACAAATAGATTGTCAAAGATCATGGATACCAGATTACTATCATCTTAGTATCAAAACATATTATGAAATTTATCAACATTATTCGAATCAGATTACAGAAATCTGATTACTACCAACATCATTCAGTATCAAATATATCACAGCGCTGTATATGCTTTAAAGGAGAAATTAAATGTTTACCATAGACATAGAGATGACAGAAACTTTGACTTTGTAAGCCTTAATTAACTTTGTTCGTCTAAGAGAATTATATATCTAAAGGCCTCTAAACTTTGGTGGTTTAAACAATGGTGCACAGGTGTCCAAGGTTCAAGTTTGATGTAGCATTTCATATATGTTATACAACAAGTTTTAAAGGAATAATGATGTTGAAGTATGAACCTTTTCTTTAGATAAAAAGAAATCAATTTAGCCAAAAATAATAGATCAACGACGACCAGAATCCAAAGTGACACATTGGTTCATTCGTACTACCTACCTCTACTGAATCTACAAACGAAAATTATTCATTTTGAATATGAAGTTTGAACCCCCATGGTATATATCTTTCCGACTTTCAATTTGAGTTAAAGTTGTGGTCGCCTGGATCAATTACAAAGAACAATATACCAACAAACATTTGGATCTTTTGTAACTTCAAAAATGTATAACTCTGGTCTAATTGACTTTCATGTGTCTAGGCTCTACATGGATATATTAAAAGGTCTACTATGCTTTTTTTAGAGAGGTTGAGGTCTGTTCTGCTCCCTAAAAGAAAATGAATGAACACACTTTTGTGTAATTTTCAAAAAAAAAAAAAAAAAGCTTTTGAAGTTTTGAAGGACATAACTTGAAACATATATAACTCCAAAGTCAAGTCATAGATGAGAAATCATGTCAAAATGATTCAAGCTTTTCACATACCTTGGAGCAGATGGTGGGCAACATGTGAGTATGATCTTCAGAATTACGTTGGATGAGTAGAAGAGAAGCAAAGGTCAGAAGTCAATCAGGGAATCAGGGAGATATTTGATCCAGTTCCGTGCCTGCTTTCACATGCATCCCATTGCATGTCAGTCCTGATCCTTCAACATGTGTATTAAACCCATACTATGTCGGTCCAACTCCTGAAATAACTCTATACATTCATTTAGAAACAACTAAATCGGCTTGCATTCAGGCTCACATTTCATTGTGTCCACAACTCCACACCTTGTAGTAAAATAAGCATGCTACACAAATTATTGAATTTTGGGAGATTTAGAGATACCCCCCGGAAAAGTTTGCACTCTTTGAGATACCCCCCAGATTTGAAAATCATTAGAGATACCCCCATTTTCTTATTTAAAGCCGATCAACCAAGCCATTGACCAATGTTTTTTTTATATTGACGAGAATACCCTTCATCATAAAAATAATATGTCACCCATTATTAATTGAATTAATCTACACCATTCAAAAGTTAAATCTATCTTTAACCATCCAAAATTGATGGTCGAGATCATAACTTTCTTCCATTTTTTTTCTCTAAACAACTACCACCTCCATCCTTAACTACCACCACCCACTACCATCATCTCCAATTCTTTAACTCCACCACTTCCATAACACAACCACCGCCACCATATCAACCCTTAACACTCCATTACCACCACCACCACTACCACCAACCATCTATTACCACCATCTCTAAAATCCCACCACCACCATCTTCACACAATCACACCCCATCACCATTAATTTTTACACTATATCATTAACACCATCTCACATTCTTCACATTCCATCATCATTACCTTAATCTTCACACCCCATCAACATCTCTTCTAAACCCAATCTCATATCCACCATTTTCTTCATCATATTTTCAACATACTTTAATTATTTTCAAATAGAAATTCTACCATCATTAATCACACAAATGGTGGTAGTTTAGTATGCTAATGGTGGAGGTGAATGGGTGGTGGTGGTGATGGGTTGTGTGTTAGGGATTGTGGGATTTGGGTTAGAGATGGTGGATGTTTAATACTTATTAATTAATGAGATTAAATCTAGGTGGAGGGGTATTTCAGTCATAAACATTTAAAAACTGGTCAGACCATGGTCAACAACTTAGTTGACCGGCTTCAAATGAAAAAATGGGGGGTATCTCTAATGATTTTCAAATCTGGGGGGTATCTCAAAGAGTGCAAAGTTTTTCGGGGGGTATCTCTAAATCCCCCTTGAATTTTTCGAAAGAAAATAAATTCATGGTAACCAGGAAGTATTTTCAATCATTGTATTTTTAATTTTACACACATTAAACCATTGTAAAGTATCCAGGTTATCTTTATGGTGCTACGAATCTTATCATGGATTTCCATTTTAGCTTAGAACTTTAAGCTTCAATTCAAAGATAGATATGACGATATTACAAACTCAATTGATTTAAATAACAAAAGACAACCAAACAATGGCTAAGAGTAAAAACTAAAAGCCAGTAAGATAATCGTACCGAAAGCTGAACCAGAGAGCAAAAAGAGGACAAATAACATGCATAACTCACACAAACAAAAAGAAAAAATTGTCAACAACATGAAGGATAAAGAGGAGAGTTTGCCTGTGTGAAAAAATGAGCAGGTGGATGAAGAGAGAAAGATAGTATTCAATGAAGAGATTGCATGGAAGCAAAACACATTGTTGTCAGAATTACATGCATAACTCACACAAACAAAAATTTAGAGTTGCAAAATGATTTTCAGAGAATAGTAAGGTTAGATGTTGTAAAAGTTTTAATACCTTAGATGGATGTACTACTTGATTGAGAGTGCATGTTGCTTTTTACTTGAGAATAAAACCTGGAAGATAAGAGAAAAGGGCATATGTAAAATCATAGAAAGAATTAGAAGATGAAAGGCATATTTTTTTTTCTAAATTTTGTGGATTGTGTAACCTAATAAATTAGAGTAATTTATTAAGACTTATAGGCTATTGTTTTTTAGCCTGAGGTTTTTTTATGTCTTCTTCTCGAAAGAAGGCATTCTTTATAGGGTATTGGATAACCTAGGATCATTGCAGTAGTCTATTCCCCAACTTGAAGTAGGCAGAGAAAAATAGATAATTTTGACTCACCAGCTAGTATCAACCATCTACCCCTACAAAAGAGCAGAAAGTATCTCTTCCATGGTCTTCTCAGACACGGCACATTCACTATTCACTTCCATGCCGGACTCCAAAACTGTTGCATCACTGTTGAACGTGTCCACTATATGTTGCCTTTTGGTTACTTGAGTACTGAAATTTGAAAAGGAGAGTCATATACACACCCCAAAGAATTAACACTCGAAGGTAACAGTTGAAGTAATGCCTGCACCATATGCATAACAATCATGCTTCTAATACTAAAAATAATCATCTTTTTTTATGATGAATATTAATCTTTAAAATGTAATATAAAATGTAAGTACACAGTTGAAGTTAACTTATAGAAAATGAATATATCTATAAATTTTAAGATACGGCGCCAAAATACAACAGCAAAAGCTGCAAAGCAGAGTGTCGATAATGTTGAGTACCATTTTCAATTAGTAATAAAAAAATATCAATCCAAACAACTGGTTAATGAACTCCTTACTTCCATTTTTATGTTCTTTATATTATTGCCTAAATTTGCTTCAGACTGTTGGAAGTATCAAATCTGCTATCTGCAACATGTCGTTATAATAAAGAGAATAATAATGGCCTTAGTGGATGATGTTGAACTGTATACAGCTAAGGAGTCTTTATTTTCGGCGACGGCACTAAACCATTTCTCTGTTGATGACTACCACATATTCACATGTAGTTGTACCAACATGTTTTAACAACGAACCATCATATGAACAAAGATTATAGCATTTTTCAATCACAATTATAACGAACTCAACCTTTTCACTGCAGAGTAACTTCCGGATGACGTAATTGAAATATAATCTTTAATAATAAAAATTAAATTAATAAATTACTGAATTGTAAAGTTTACCAATTGAAACTAATTTCATTAGACATTTAATACTAATATGAAAATTAAAGCATCCTTGATTGTATCGCACTTGCTGAGAGAAATGTTGTACTGTTGTACTGTTGTTACTGGTGAGTGGTTTAAATGGACTTTCAAGAATTTTAACAGGTTCAGACCCAAAAATATAAAAAATTTCATTGACACTGTAAAGCTTTAAAGTTATTCATTACTGTTATGAGATAGAGCAATGCTATTGAATAATAACATGGTGATAGGTACGATGTAGTTGGGCATTGATAAAGGATGAGAAAATATAAACAAGAATGAAAAGGTATATGAGTTTTGATACATTGGCACAATCTCACGTACTCAACCAAAAACTCTGTAGTAGTTTATCTACTTTACAAACCTATGTTCTATATTAGTACTAATCTTTCAAACCCTTATTCAATATTTATTTATCTCCACACCCACCTTAACTCTTACACATCACCAATCACCAGATGTTTTATGGATACTAATGCATTACCAGTGAAAACTATTATAATCACCAGATGTCTAACTATTATAATCCAACGGTATGAGTTTAGTTACACTTACACCTACTAAATATTCTATAAGATCAAGTGATCAATAAAAAACCAGCTCGCCAGATCAATCATGATAATTAAAAGAGTTTAAAAGTTAGACATCCGAAGTAGCATATTTACAGACCAACAATGAAACTAATAGTGCTTTCTAGGGTTTAGTACACAGTGCTGGAACCTACAGATCTTCCCATGCCAGAGGCAAGACTAATACTACTCTTCATTGCTAGGTATTTTAAACTCCACTACTACTGTTGTTATTACTATCACTAAACCCTTATATTGTTATCTTCATCTTAGTCAAATAGTCAGAGTAAAACCACATAGGATCGGATTAAAAGTCCATGGAGAGTTGAAGAACATCATACATTGAAAAAGTACATTATATATCATGCTCGAGTGGGATTTTCAGATGCAAAACTACATCAATGCTCCAAACGTGACTGCCAAAGGCAGACTTGAATGCTATTGTGGTCTCTATGATATACTTGTTGATTATGTTTCTTTGTAAAATCGATTCAAGTAATTTAGATGCAACAAATAGTGACATACAAAGTTTATAGAAATTCAAGTTTATAAAAACCTGGTTGTATAAGCAGCTTCAGTGGAGGATACATATGTTAAAGGAACATTATGGTATCGGATTGGGAATTGGGAGGGAAGGAAGAGGTATAGAATTCAGGAGTTTCTGCTGAATAGGTATCACATAAAGATTGAGGGTAAAATTAATTCATCAACCTAATAGTTGAAATATTCTATCAAAAATATTTTATCAACCTAATAGTCTATTTTTAGTACCAGTATGCATGATAATACTAAGTTTTAGCCTACCTATTACCATTGTAGTCATACCAATTTGAAACTAAAGTAGTGAAGTTTATAAAGAAGTGGGCGATATAGTTCAAAGTTGTGGCATTTTGCGTAAAAAAAGTTTTGAAGTCAGATAGAGATTCGCAAGATGTTCATGTAATTCAAAAAAGGTAAACACAATAGTGTAAATATAATTAGTACCTCACAAAGATGAATCTATATTGCAGAGGTTGTACAATTCTATTTCGCCCAGAAATATTGCTTCAGTGTTCTATTCCTGCAATATAAGGATTTGTTTGGCAAAATTATCAATCCACTAAAAATTAAAAGTTCACCTTTTCTTACTTTTTGGAAAAAAAAAGACATACACATTTTTTTCTAATTTTTTAAACGAAATTAATAAAGTTAAAAATCGAAGAGAACATAAATTTCACCCTTTTTCTATTTCTACAAAGCCACACACAGACAGACAGAGACTCCAGATACCAAAATGAAAGAGGTAGAACAGAGAATATTGGACTTGGAGTTGGCATAGATGATTTCACTCAAGATGGTACTGTTGATCTCAAAGACCAACCTATCTTAAGATCAAAACGAGGAAAATGGAAGGCTTGTTCTTTTATTGGGGGTAAGCCAACATCACTTTTCACACCAATATAAGCTTGTGTCACTTTTATAACTAATTTGTCCAAGAAGAACACCATGGATACTATATATGAAATGAAATATATATAGCTAACTTTTGAATACTTCAGTTGTACCCTACTTATGCACATGATAGGATATTGTCGCCTATATTCACGCTTTCAGAAGGATCTACATACTCATCTAATTTCCTAGTAACACTGAAATCTGTGATCGTTTTCACAACAAAGTTTTTGTTGCTAATTAAAAACTTCAAAGTTTAATATATATGCTTGTTTTTCTACTTGTGTTGGTTTCATAATTCCCCAAAAAGGGAATTATTTAACATCATCAAACCTCTTTTACCAAAAATATCAGAATTGAATGAAAGTACACGAAATGGTTCAGATTTCCTTGAGAATAAACATGATAAAGACATACTATCGACGTCGGAAAGGCTCTATAAAATTACAGCCTTTTATATCTTAAGAATACTCAATATCCTTAAGAATACTCAACATCCTTAAGATATACTTTATTATATCTTAACTATGTTGGTTACTCTTTTTACTGATCGGCTATATAAAGCACTCTTTCATAAAATTCTAAATATTGCAAGAGAACATCAAATGGATTTCTTTCTTTTGATACTAACCTGTTAAAGGTGAATTTCAAAAATGAAAGAATAAGTCTAAACAGAGAAAACAATATGGGATCTGAAATACGACCTAAGCCAAATATAAAGTTTGACAAACAAAGATTTTGTAGTTCAAATTTTGCTTAATTAAAACTAATCTTACATTAAGAAATCTACGCGTACATGGGCTTGAATGTTGATTAAATAAAAATTACTTGATAACCAGCGGAGGTAAGAGAAAGAGAGAGATGGAGACTAAGATTGAGAGTGGACAAAAATCAAATTAAAAAGGAGCAAGTAATGAAGATTACCTGACAAGTAGAAGCAATAATAAAAATAGCTCTAAAGGGTAATTGAGAATGGTGAGTGTAGATATTGTTCTTCCTAATTCTCATGTCATAAACCAGAAGACATTTAGTTCAAAATTAATGAAATTGTATGTAGGACTAAACAACATTAAGACTGTTGTTATACAAAATAAATATCTTCTAATTAATTCTAGTTCTTGAAGTGTTGTTCATTCAAAAAATCAAACTATAGTCTGGTAGAAGGCAAAGTAGTTTATATCAAGAGAATTAGCATGTGTCATGACAACTAAAACTTTGACTGTATTTATGAACATACCTGTTTTCAATTAACATTCAGAAAATAAATTTACATGGTCTTCAAAATCGAACCATAGGAAAACACAGGACTTTTGGAGGGCTCCTATAAAAGTAGCACATGAAATATTTAAAAGAAACACATATAACTTGGTCTTACATTGAAATTTGTTTGGGGGTTGCTTTGGCATCCTAAAGCAGTGTGCTTCAGAGTTGGAAACAGGTGTACCGTGTACATAATAGCAAGTCGAACATTATAGTTTGAAATTCAAAAAACTGTCTAAAGATCAAAAGAGAAAGTCTCCAATGATCCTGGACATGCACCTATTTCTGAAAAAACTTAATAATGCTTTACATTGAAATTATAGCTTGCTTCATGTTTAAATCTCTTTTTTGGTGCTAGGAGAAGCTCTTGTTTAGTTGCATGTTATCATGTATATTTTCTCGGATGCTTTAAAGTCAGAACTGGTTATTATATTAATCGAGCCTTGCATATCCCTCATTTTGCAATATCCTCCCGAACAGATGATAATCATTTTTTGATCAGTTTTTTAGATTCCACTAAATATTAAATTACTATTAAGTATGATAGTAATTTTGATTGAACATGTTAAAAGACCACTAAATACTATATTACTTTTAGTCATGATCAATTGACGATGCTATGAAGCATGCAGTATTTAGTTAGTAACATGATAATCACTTTAAAGTTCGACATTCTACCTATTAAGTGATATATGATAATCACTTTCTCGTGAACTTTTGAATTTACGAAATTTAACTAAAATAAATATAAATAAATATGACCTACAAAAGACTTCCAATAAACATTTTATACAATATGAAAAACCTATATGTGATACTTGAATCAGGTAGTCCAATATGATCTCTTATTATTCAGGAATATATTTGATAGAGGCAATTAATTGTACAATAACTTTGATTTCCAAACAAACTCTACACTAAGAAGAGAGAAACTGTGAAGGATGTGTAAACATTAAACTAATACAACAAAAGTAGTAATTAAACTAATTAATTAACCCAAAAATAAAATTTAAACTAATTACAAAATCGAACGATTACATAATTGATTGACGCAACAGAGATTCTCAATCACAGTGCTTTTGAAACACAAAGATAAATGAGCAAATGAAGCACTACCTGATTCAAGTCGATTGGTTTAAGAGAGAGAAATTAAACAGATGAAGTAAATTGAATGTCAATCCTTAGGTCTGATCACTTGAGATTGATAGCAACGGATGATGACCGACCGAGATTGAGATTTGAGAGAGAGGAGTTTGGAATTATAGGTTTTGATTTTTGAATGAAAGAGACGTAGAAAGAGTTTAATTTAGGAATTAAGGTTTTAGTGGGCCTCGATGTAAATGAGGATCTTCCTGTGTGAATCTCGATTAAATCAAGACCGTCCGAAGCTACTTAAATTTGGACCTAACGGAAAATATAATTCAAAGATTACAATTTAATCAAAATTAAAACTTATAATCTCCATGATCATCTGACGGTTCATCATATATCTTGAATCTATACTATAAACATGTTGTCGCTTATAATATAGATATTCTGTAAGAGTGTTTCTTGTTAGACAAGAAACGTTTATTATAAATATACCCCTATTGTGGGATGAATCAAATATAAAAAATTGAAGTATTATTTTCTACGTATAAAGTCTAACCAAAACTTCATATGATGCAAGGCAATGATATAGGTTACTCTGGTTATGATATTTGTCTCTAAAGTCCACATGATGAAAAGATATATTTTAATTTAAGCATACTTGTTCTCCCAAACTAGTTAGCAATATGGCAAAAAACATGATTTTTGTTGTAAGCGTAAGTCTAAATGTTTGCAACTTAATATGTGGGTGAGCTGCCTTCTGTCAACTTATGGCAATGAATATAAAAATATAAAGGGAATTTCCTTCATCACCCTGCCTTGAGGGTTTCTCTTCCACTTGTCTTCACCAAGTCTGTCAATTCAGATTGAAAGTAAAACACCTTTTTAATGTTTTGAATTTGAATCCGTGTTAACATGATGAGCCTATGGGCCAAAAGGAAAAACATAATTCTTAAATGCCCATTTCATGGTACAAAATTATAATGAAAGACATGGATTTAAATGATAACTTAAATATAATAACGCAAAAACACAAGTAGATAACGAGTCTACTAGCACCTAGGTGCTCAAGGAACTTGTCTCCACTCTGTGAGAGAGGTGCTACCATTGAGCCACAAGCACTGCACGAATGTTACAAGAAGAAAAATAGGAAAAATTGAAAAACATAAAATACAGGAAAATAATAAGGTTCCTAGGGAGTAAGCAAGTGAACCCAATCCACCATCAGTTGCTGAAAATGGTGATCTATGTTTGTTGTGTTGCCTCCCATCCAATTCCAAATATACCCTTTAAATGTTAGAATACTGATGTTCGGATAAAAGTGAATTCTACCCTAATATTGAATTTTTTTTTCCCTGTGTGTGCAAATAACTAGACTATTTACTAAAACTAGTAAATAAAGTGACAAGCACCAGGTTTCAATCCACTCTTCCAAAGGATTGGGTTGTAATGTAACAATGCAAAGTAAGAAATACCTACAATGATGATGATGGTAATGATGTCGTTTTGAAAAAAAAAAAAGGAATAATGAAAGGATTGTTTTGAAATAGGTTTTGTTTGGAGATTTTGATTATAAATATAACTAATTAATTAAATAAAACTAAACTAATTGAAAGCAAGTAAAATTAGGGTTTGTAAATATGAGTATGAATGTGGGGATCACTTCACCATCCTAGACAAACTTATAACCTTTTTATATGTAACGACCTTACCTATATTCACCACCGATATTGTCCCCACTTAGCCACTGCAGACGTCCGACAATGTGGGATTTTATGGGCAGGAGCCTGCTTCCCAGGAAGTCACCCATTATGAGACTACTCCCACCCAAGCACGCTTAACTCCGGAGTTCTTTCGAACTCTGGAGTCAAGTAAGCCCAAAAGGCCTCGGTGATAATATTTGACGGATCTATACCTATATTTAAATGCCAGGGCATCCCCCTCTCATGTGTCGTAAGACCCACGCCCTCAGCATACCACCTACCGACCCGGGGTGTTACAATGCAACTAACTATCTTTATTTCTATGCCATAGTTAGTAGTGAGTTCTCTCGCTCGATGCCAAAACTCACTCATCTTAAGCTACACTAAAGTTTTTACGGAGAATTCTTCTAGCATAAACCTAAGGGCCTCGAAACAAAAAACAATGACCCTCAACCAACCCCTCAGTATAGTCGATAGGAAGTAAAGCCTTATATTTCAACAAAAGATATAGAATTAGTTTATATTTTCTCTCTCGATGCCAAAATAAACTAACTAAGCACATGAGGTATTGAAAAGTCTCTATATGTCAAAAGATCTCTCTTTTATTATAATTAAGAACAATAGTAAAATTATAGGTTATTTTGTATTTGGTCCCTCTAGAAGATGGGTAATTAGCATTTAGTCCAATCTTTATCGTTTATTAGTAAATGGTCATTTTTCATCCTTTGACTGTTAGTCAACCTAGTTGACCAAAGTCAAGGCATCCCTATTTTCTTCATGACTATACTACCCTTTCACGTGACCAATATGTGACAAAACGTAATACTCGAAAACTAGAAATTAGTTTTCTTGTAGACCTGTAAAATTAGTTTATGGTCCTCGTTTTTCATATTTTATTTCAAATATAGTCCTTACAAACAGTAATAGAAATAACCATAGAAGTTACCTTACCAGATTGAATTTGAATATGTAACCACCACCCATGGAATCTCTAGAAGTTTATTTAAATCAATGTTCTTCACTTGATTGTCATCTTCACCTGTAAACACAAGAGAATAAACTTCTAGAAGCTCCATGGGTGGTGGTTACATGTTAAAGTTCACTCCAACTAAGGTAAGATAACTTCCATAGTTCTAAATTGTTCCACTTCCTTCGCGACGTTTCTCCCTTGAAAAATATCCCCAATTCACCTTCGTCGAACAAGTTTGTATAAGCTTTCTCTGAAGTAAGCTTACGACCACTGGGTAGTGTGAATTGAGCCATTGGAACAGATAAAAATGGAAGGAATTGAGAAATTGAAACGAAGAAGATGATGAACAATAAAAAAATTGTTGAGTTCGTTTTGCTCGCGGAATGCGAGTACAGAGAAGAATGAAGTTAGCGGCACGCGAGTTTATTAGAACTGGGTTTTCTCAGAATCCGAACTGGGTTGGCCGAAATTTGGCTCGAAATACAAAAAAAATTGAAAGAGAAGAGAGAAATGGAGGCTAGGGCTTCTGATGTGTGTGGAGGTGAGGTAAAAATGTTGTTTATATAATGAATACTTTGCTACAAAATAATAATATTTTGTAGGTTAAAAAGTTAATGTTTTAACTTTCTACCTACCTAGTAAATGCACACAAGTATTTGAGTTTGAATTTTAAACAACATGCATACAAACACACTCACACGCACTACGCGGCCCCCTTTTCATATTCTATATACCATTTTAACAAAAAAATTATCATATACGCATAAAAATAGTGTTAAGGCATTTTTAAGCAAATAAATATGATGAATAGTGATTAAAATATTATAAGTCCCTAACATTATCTAGGTTGTCTCCTAGTAGCGCTACATTTCATGTCTTAAGTTAGACCCCAAACAATTTTAAGGTGTATTATTAAATTATTTAAGAATTTAATTATCGAAATACATTGGTAAAATTAATTTGATGTCCTCTACATCTCTAGTAGGTAATTCTAAGTAGGATTTTAAATGATGTCCATTTACCTTGAAAAACGTACCATCCTTAGGATTTTGTATCTCAATATCCCCATTTTGTAAAATATTTGTAACCATAAAAGGACTTGTTCACCTTGTTTTAAGCTTTCCAAGATGTAAATGAAATCGACTTGTATATAAAAATACTCGTTGACCTATGAAAAATTCTTTTCTAAGTATCTTTGGGTCATGAATTTTTTAGTTTTAATTTTATAATCTTTCGCAAGATCATAAGAATCACTTCTTAATTCCTCAAGTTCGTTGAGTACTAGCTTTCTTTCTTCACCGGCTTCATCTAAATTAAAATTTAATTTTTTTAAGGCCCAATAAACTTTATGTTCAAGTTCTACGGTCAGTGCAAAGACAAGCTTATAAGGTGACAAACCTATAGGTGGCTTAAAGGTGGTTCTATAAGCCCAAAGAGATTCTAAAATACGATCACTCCAATCTTTCCTATCGGGGTCTACCGTTTTTCTAATATTCTTTTAATTTCTCTATTTGAGACTTCTACTTGACCCGAAGTTTGTGGATGATAACGTGTGGCTATTCTATGTAACTACTCTTTTGTTATTCTTTTTAGTAGGAATCGCTTCTATCCATTTGGACACATGATCAACGGTTACTAGTATGTAAAGAAAACCATTAGATCGAGTTAAGGAATGGACCCATGAAATCTATATCCCAAACATCAAAAATGTCAACTACCAAAATGTATTTTTATGGCATTTCGTTTCTTTTAGAAATTCATCTTAATTGTTGACATCGGTGCAATTTTTACAATATATATTAGAATCGTGAAATAAAGTAGGCCAATAAAATCCACATTGTAGTACCTTTGTGGCCGTTTTATTTGCACTAAAGTGTCCACAACATGCATGATCATTTTCACCTAGAAAGGTGGTCGGCTACTACATTTTCACATCCTTTTTTATCTTTTATTTCTAAAGAAAATTCTTGTAAGAGTAATACCCACATAATTAGTCTTTGTTTCGTTTCTTTTTTAGAAAGAAGATGTCTAAAAACGACATAGTCCGTGAAGATAGTAGTTTGGGAACCTATTAGGTACGGTCTAAACTTTTCAAGTGCAAAAACTACGGCTAGTATTTCTTTTTCGGTTGTTATATAATTATGTTGAGCATCACTTAAAGTTTTACTAGCATAGTATATAACACTTGGTTTATTATTTTTTCGTTGTCCTAAAACCGCACCAACGGCGTAGTCCGAGACATCGCACATTAACTCAAAGGGAAGAGACCAATCCTGAGGTTGGATTATGGGAGCGATGGTCAAGGCGGTTTTTAATTGATTAAAAGTCGACAGACATTCTTCATTAAATTCAAAGGTTGTATCTTTAGTTAATAGTTTTGTAAGTGGTCGGGCAATTTTAGAAAAATCTTTAATAAACCTCGATAAAAACTGGCATGGCATATAAATGCTCTAATGTCTCTTATGTGTTGTGGAATAGGAAGAGAGAATATAATTGAGAGTTTGGCTTCATCTACTTCTATCCCTTTAGGAGTTATAACATGGCCAAGAACTATTCATTTATTAATCGTATATAAAATGGCATTTTTCCCAATTTAACACTAAGTTATTTTCTTCACATCTTAATAAGACTTTTTCTAGGTTTTCTAAACATTTATCGAATGATTCTCCATAAATGGAGAAATCATCCATAAATACTTCCATAAATCTTTCTACCATGTCACTAAATATGTGTAGCATACACCTTTGAAAGGTGGCGGGTACATTAAAAATTCCAAAGGGCCTTCTCTTATAAGCAAATGTTCCAAAACGGCATGTAAAGATTGTTTTTTCTTGGTCCTCGGGAGCTATAAGAATTTTATTAGAACCCGAGTAACCATCTAAGAAACAATAATAGGAATGGCCGGCTAGCCTTTCTAACATCTGATTTATAAAGGGAAGAGGAAAATGATTTTTTTCTCATGACCTTATTTAAACGCCTATAATCGATACACACTCTCCATTTAGTAGGTGTTCTAAGTGTTATTAATTTGTCTTCCTCATCTTTTAAAATCATGAAACCGGTCTTTTAAGGCCCTACATAGGATTTACCCATTTATTATCGGAGATAGGATAGATAATACCCGTGTCTAGTAATTTAAAATTTTCATTCCGTAGTACTTCTTACATTATAGGATTTAGACGTATTTGAGGTTCTCTAGATGTTTTAGCATTTTCTTCTAAATATATATGATGAGAGCATCGGGGTCAATACCCCTAATATCATCCAAGGTCGATGAGATAATTATTGGGTGTTTACCATTTTCAAATAAATGAACATATTTAAGATCGGAAGGTAAAGGTTTTAATTCTAGACTTTGAGGTATAGAAATTAGGGTTTCACTAGGAATTGTTTCACTTTCAGATACGGGAAGAGCAATAATCGAAGTCTCATATTCTAAGGTAGAGTTATTATCTAGATTATAATTTTTATTATTAATTAATTCAGAATAACCTAATTTTTTTATTTCATCTTGACATATATTTTTCGTAATCATTTCTTCTAGATTATAAACTTCCTCAACTTGAGATGTGTCACTAGGTTGATTCATTAATTTAAAAATACTGACTTCTATTTTTAAGTTTCCAAATGTTAACAAAATACAACCGTTTCTATAATTAATTAAGGCATTGGCGGTAGCTAGGAATGGTCTACTTAAAATGATTAGTGTAGAAACATCTATTGAGTGTTGAGTAGGGCTGGGCACGGTTCGGTTTGGTTCGATTTTGACCAAAGTCAAAGCCGAACAGCATAGTAGGTGTTTTCTAATATGTAAAACAGAAACCGAACAGTTTTAATTTCAGAACCGAACCGAACCGAACCATTAGAAATCAGCCAGAACCGAAACCAAACCAAACACCTAATACAGTTCGGTTAACCGAAAAAACCGAACCGAACGTATACTGAGCATTCTTCTTCGATTGCAAGTTGCAACTCCTCCATGATAACCCACAGCAAAAAAAACTCCTCTATAAAAACCTTAGAATTCGAATAAGAAGAAAAGTAAATTCAAATTCAATTAAATTAAATTCATCTTGATCATCTTCATGTTTTTCTAATGGTGGAATTCATGGATCTAGAATTACAAGATGGCCTGGAGTACGAATGTTATCCCTGGTATTAAACAAGAAGCAACAAACTGTGTACCCGTTTCTGCGATATACACACTATTAAAACAATTTTCAAATATATGCAAGTTGTTCCTTATGCACCACTTTGTTGTAGAACTTATAGATCAGTTTTTAATCCATTTTCAATTGTTAATTTCAATACTAAGATCTGGATCTGTCTTTTTTATTTTCTAACTTAATCATTTTGTTACAAATCATGATTACCCAACCTGAAAATCCTAATGGTGGATTTTGTTATAAACTGGATCTGGAATTATTGTTAAAATTGATGTTGGTGATTGAAGAAGAAGAAGAACTGGAGGTTGGAGCACTTGGGGAAGTAGTGAAGATAGATTATTATTAAAATTAAATTAATGGTGGCACGTGGACATACAAGTATATATATAAGTGGGCTGGACTTCTAAGTTTATGTGTTCGGTTCGGTTATAAGTGTTTCAAATTTTTACAAACCGAAACCGAACACCTTTGAAAGTGTTTTGTAAAACTTCAAACTATAACCGAACACATAAACACGCAAACACCTATATATGTGTTCGGTTCGGTTATGTTATGTTCGGTTCGGTTTTTCGGTTTTAGTGTTGATTTGCCCAGCCCTAGTGTTGAGTATCTAATATGATAAAATCCACTGGGTAAAAGAAATCGACAACCTTAACCAAAACATCCTCCACAACTCCACGTGGGGTTTTGACGGACCTATCAGCTAGTTGAAGTGTCATACGAGTAGGCTTAATTTCCTTTAATCCGATTTTTTGATAAAAATAATATGGGAGTAAGTTAACACTAGCTCCTAAATCTAAAAGCGAGGTACCTTGAAAACCATCTCCTAGTGTACAATTAATCATAGGTTTACCAGGATCTTTATATTTTACTACTCCATTTTGTTCAACAAATGAAGCTAGATATTTGCTCAATGAAAAATGCGTCTTTAGGAACATTAGTTTTTCTTTTTATAGTACAAAGTCCTTTAAAAAACTTAGCATGTTGAGGCATATTTCTAAGAGCGGTGAGAAAAAGTATATTAATAGTAAGATTTTTGAAAATTTTCTTAATCTCATTAAATTGTTCTTCATTTTGAGGACCTAAAAACCTATGTGGATAGGGTGCTTTAGGTATATATCTCCTAAGTTCTTCTTCTTTATCATTATTTTTACTTGAAGAAACTACATTTTTATTATTAGGAGTAGAATTTTTATCCTTAGATATTTCACTAGAAGTAGGTTTATCAACATTAAGAGGTTGACTATCTAGACTCGAATCATGAGGAAGGGACAACATTAGTATTTGTTGATGTAGAATTATTAGTTTGAACTAAGTCATTTTTGGAAGGCATTACTACTTTATTATCATATTCTTTTCCAGAGCGTAAAGTAGTTATGACCTTAGCCTCCTCTATATGAATTACGTTATACTTAGTTGAGACATCAAAAACTTTTTGGTTTTGTTTAGAGTTAACAATAGGTTGGCCCGAGAATTTTTCTTTTTCAAGTTCGGCATCTATTTTAGCAACTTTTTGTTCAAGTTTTTCAATGATTTTATTTTGTTTATCTTGTTGATCTAGAATTTTCATTAAAAGAGTTTCATAATTAGACTTGGGTTGCTCATTATTTTGTTGATTTTGAACAGAAGGCGCATTATTAGCATTTCGCATTTGATTTCCATAGTTTTGAAAATTATCGTTTTGCGACAGAAATTTATTAGGACCTTGATTTCTAGCATTTTGGTTTCCATACTACAGTCTAGTGTTTTGATTGAAACGTTTAGGTTCACTAGGATTATTCCATCTAAAACCGGGATGGTCACCATATCTAGGATTAAAATTAGGGTCATGATAATTAGCATTAGTTTTATTTTCTCAAATACCGTTAGCTTGTTCTTGTTCATAAGAAACAGGAGGACATGTATTTTCATTATGATCGGTTTCAGAACAAGTTTGACATACTTTATTAACATTCATTATGGGATTTGGTTGGTTAGTTTGGATATAGAGAGCATCTACCTTTTTAACTAGATTTTTTATTAAGGTTTTAACTTCTCCGTCTTCTTCTATTCTAGCCGAGGGTTTAACTTCATAGACTCTGGGAATAGGATTCGGATTATTTCCCCAATGTTGAGAATTATCGGCGAACTAAATAAAGAAATCATTGGCTTGGGTTGCACTTTTACTAAGGAATGTACCACCATTCATAGATTATATAATAGCACGTGTGGTGGGATTAAGACCATTGTCAAAACATTGAACTAAAGTTTCCATAGAGATTTGATGATGTGAGCATTGTAATTGTAATTCTCCAAATCTTTCCCATGCTTCAAAAAGTATTCATTAGGTTTTTGCCTAAAAGCTTAAATTATATTCCTTATTTCTATGGTTCGGGACATAGGATAAAAATTTTAAGAAATTTTGACTTTAATTGGTCCCATGTTCTAATAAAGTTTCTGGCTAAAGAATGTAATTATTGAGACGTTTTATCATTTAGAGAGAAAGGGAATAACCTTAAACGAATACCATCTATGCCTAATTTATTTTCATTAAGAGTTGAGTATATTTGGACAAATTTGTGTAAGTGACGATAAGAATCTTCTCTCTCATGACCGAAATTTTTTGGTAACATGTTAATGATGTCATAGTGAATTTTAAAATCAATTCCATCATCTAAGTCGGGCAAAACAATCCAATTATGGTCTGGTCATAAGAGGCGCGAAGAGTTCGTGCAATGGCTTTTTGAGTAAAGCCATTTCTAGGAATTCTATAGGATTATCTAAATAGGAATCGAAAGAGCTATTAGCTAAATTTAAAGGATTATTATCTAAATTAACATCTATTGGACTATTATCTAAAACTACAGTACTAACTTGTAAATAATTTTTAACTACGGGCGTATATATATTACCGGATCTTAATAGCATAAACTGACTATGACATGTAAATTATAACTATTCGAACTACTTTAACTATACTGACAGCAAGCAAGCAAACACACAAATCGCACACTTCAAGCAATGCAAGTGAATTAATCTTCTTACGGGAGATTCGAGGATGATAAGAATGAACGTACCTTTATCCCTCAAACTACGCGTTGCAAGTAATATAATTCAAAAGCTACTGATATAGTAATTAAATATACTTAAAGAGATAAGAAAATATGTACCTTGTCACTTGAAAATTAAAAATTACGCTAATTTTTATTCGTAAAAATTCCTGGCAGATCTTCCCTGGTCGAGTCCCGCTGGTCAGCAGGCAAAACTCACTCGTGTGCAGCTAGTTAACTCGCGGCACGCTAGTTCCTTTCTCTGTCTGGGTCGCACGGTGATAAGTCCTTAAAAGTGTATATTTATCCCCCGAATAATACCTTGTTTATTTAGCACTTAGATTATATTATTGTATTATATCTAGTGATTAGTGCTTTCTTGTCTATTGTGTAGGTTTCATGAGCCGAAATGCGAACATTGTGTTAAAGCCCGCCGAAAGTCAAGAAAAACAACCAAAAAGATGTTATTATATTTGCACTAAGGTATGAGAATTAATATTTACACCCACAGATCTGCTGAGGGCACCCCACGGTCAGTCTTGTTGACTTGACTTTATGTCAAAGTGGGGCGGTCCGAATCTCAGCCCAAACTGGGTCCTATTGAAACCCACAAGTCAGAATTTCTATTTTAGGCCTTATTTAAAGTCCAATCTTAAAAAGGTTCTACAAGCACATCCAGAAGTCTGATTTGGGCCCATGAGCTATCAAACTGAGGGTCTTGGACTCTTGGTCGAGGATCCAACTTAAGCCCAAAATAATTAGGTTTTTCTGAAGACCTAATGCCTTTAGAAGACCAACAACAGCAGCCACGAATTTAACCTAATTTGGAAGTCTTTGCATGCAAATATTATTCTTTGTATTTTCTATATAAGAGAAGTAGTAGCTAAGGTTTAGGTATCTTTGAAGAGAGAGGAAAGTGAATATTCGTGAGAGAAAAGTTCATCTTCTTCTTCTTCTTTGTATGAAATTCAATTATCAATATCAATCCATGTCTTGTGATTTATTTATTTATTCCATGGTGTCATCATCAAGGATGAGTAGCTAAATCTTCTTAGGGGGATGGTTAAAGCACTCTAGATAATGGAAAAGCATCATGTTTGTTCTTAATATTCATTGTGATTCAAAGTACTTAATGCTTATTTACTTCTATCTGCAGTATGAGGTAAGTATAATTATTTGCATATTATTGTTATCCATGTTGTTAAAATATTATTGTTAGGGATTAGGGAGACCTAGCTTTAATGGTTGTGTTTATATTGATTGAAGACGTGTAGTGAAATAGCTGAGAGGTGATTATTACATATCTGCAGTTAGTATCTTTTATTGGAACCCTTTTGTAATTAAATCAAATAGTTGAGAGGTGATGGTTTAGTTATTAATCAATATGTTGAGTTAATTAAATTGATCGAATAGCTGAGAGGTGACAGTTTGATTAATAAGACATATTCAATAGCATGCATAAGAGAATCCCGTTTTAATTAAGTGGAATAGCTGAGAGGTGACTACTTGATTATTATAGGTATTGATGATTAATTGGAATAGCTGAGAGGTGACTAATTAATTGTCATAGATTGAACATGAAAGAATAACATGTTATGTTTGCATGATTTAGTTTGTGAATACCGACTCTTCCCCCTATGTCATCATAAGATCTTCTTTACATATCTATCCATCTTCTTAAGTTAGTTTATTTAATTATTGCCTGTAGGAAGTATTATTACATCTATCTTATTTGTGATTCATTAGTGGTGTTTCTTTAATTATTGTTTTCTATTGTGTTTGAGCTAAGATCTTCACCTTTGAGGTGGGTACGACCTTGCTTGTTACTTATCTACTTTGATAACCAATTTATACAGGCACAAGAAGGAAAATCTATAAAAATATAATCTTTTGTTTAGAGAAGGAAGACCGACTCTATCACACGACGCTAGTGAATCATCTGGCAGACTTTTCTGACAATTTTTCTAATTATTTCTGACGTGTTTAATGGAATTTTATGGGTGGGTGGATATGTGGGTATATTTGTGAGTATGCGTCGTCACAACCTATGTTCTTCTTAGAGCGCAACGGCGCCAATTTGATGTTGTGATAAAAGTATATTCTACCCTAATATCGAATATTTTCCTTTTGTGTGTGCAAATAACTAGACTAATTACTAAAACTAGTAAAGTGACAAGCACCGATATCAATCCACTCTTCCAAAGGATTGGCTTATAATGTAACAATGCAAACTAAGAAATACCTACAATGATAATGATGTCGTTTTGATAAAAAGATAATCATGATAGGATTTGTTTTGAAATAGGTTTTATTTGGAGATTTTGATTATAAATATAACTAATTAATTAAATAAAACTAAACTAATTGAAAGCAAGTAAATTTAGGGTTTGTTAATATGAGTATGAATATGGGGATCACTTCACCACCCTAGACAAACTTATAACATTTTTCTATGTATTCAATTTCATGCAACTAACTATCTCTATCTCTTTGCCATAGTTAGTAGTTAGTTCTCTCTCTCTCTCGATGCCAAAACTCACTCACCTTAAGCTACACGAAAGTCTTTGCGAAGAAATCTGTATAAATCTTAGGGCCTCGAAACACAAAACAATGACTCTCAACCTACCCCTCGGTATAGTTGATAGACAGTAAAGCCTTATATTTCAACAAAAGATATAGAATTAGATTATTTTCTCTCTCTCGATACCAAAATAAACTAACTAAGCACATGAGGTATTGAAAAGTCTTTATATGTAAAAAGATCTTTTTTTTATTATAATTAAGAACAAGATTAAAATTATCCTAAGGTGGTCAATTCTAAAATAATACCTTTTCATCCATGAGAATCAAATAAATATCAAAAAAATCACAAATTCATCTAGTAGGCTAGTTCACCCCACGTGGAGATTAGTTGAACATGGAGATGGATGATGATGACATGGTGGTAGAGAAAAATAAAGACATGATTATATTAGTAAAGTAAATACGAAAAGATAAATTGCATATATTGATTAAAACTATTAAAGTAATACCATAAACATGAAGAATCTTCTTTTTTTATCTTAATGAAAGTATATCTATGGTTTGACAGTTTGTTCGTGAGGCAAAGCATGCTCTAAATTCGTTGAGAACATTACTTATATACATATAAAGTTAGAGTTTCGCCGAAATATTTCATTAAGGGATGAAAATGAAAACCCAATATATGTGCAATATAACAATAGTAAACCAAACAAGAATAAAACAATAAAGAAACGATATGCAGAAAGTAAAGAACACGCAGAAATTTTTAACGTGGTAAAACCCAATATGGGAAACGTCCACGGTTGTCCTCACGACAACAAATAAATCCACTAGATGAAAAGAGATGTACAAACCTATCAACTACCTGCACTCACTGCGAGCTGATACTCCTGGTTATCTCTAACACCTTGACTTCACCAGAGCACCTTGATGTACGCACAAGACACTCGACTTCTTGATGAACACACAAGAAGACTCGAAGCCGAACTACGAAACAAGCTTACACCAGAGTTCCTTGATGAACACACAAGGATACTCGACTTCTTGATGAACACACAAGAAGACTCGAAGCTAAATCACTCTTTAATAAGGAATAAGAAGATGAATGGGGAAGAAGGAAGAAGAAGATGAATGGGGAAGAAGAAGATGAGTTCTATATCCAAAACAACCTCAAAACCAAAACCTAAACAAACTCCAAGACTTGATGAATTGGACGGCCAAAGAACTAACTAGTTCTTAGGAAGAGAAACCCTATTTATACTTAGGGTTGGAATACACAGAAAATGGGCCGGAATGGGTGAAATCCATATTGGACGTACGTACGTCGATATGACGTTCGTACGTCTTCCACACGAAATAAGCCTGCTGACTACTTGGACGTACGAACGTCCTAAACAGGTACGTACGTCCAGAACACAAACAATCTTGCTGACATACCATACGTACGTACGTCCTTAAGAGGTACGTACGTCCTGAACCAAACACCATACTTGTGACACACGACGCAAAGACAAGGACACGGGACGACGCGCGTACAATAAGGTTTTCTTAACAATGAACTCAAGGCGAAATAACCATGGACACTATGTCACAAAATTGATGTCAAACAACTTCATGCCGGTTTCAATCTCCCCCTTTGACATTGATTTTGTGACAAAAACCTATGACTCTAATAGCACTTATAAAACGTGCTTACAAACCCAAACCATGGCATTTATAAATCATGCCTACAAAACCACTTAAGGTAGAACACATACCGAGTCACCAATTCTTGATATCCAGCTTGAGTAAGACACTTTAACCATCAGAGACCGAACGGAAGCAACAACAATCAAAGAGCCAACGGAAGTTCCTCGAACAACTCCCCCATACTTCATGAGCTCCAAGGTTTAATACTCGAGCTTACCCAAAACTGTATATGCACTTTGTGATCATCATCACTTTCACTCCCCCATACATGATCACTCCCCCATACATGTAGTATACCTGAAACATGACCCAAAAATACACTAACAAAGAAGAAGAAGGTGTTAGTATTAGAGTCATAAATCTCCCCCTTTTTGTCACAAATGAAGCAAGGTAACAAAAGAAAGAGAAAAGAAAAAAATACCAAACCATAACAAATAAGATTAAAGAAGAAAAGACAGAGAACAATCATGTTAACAACAAAAAGGATATCCAACGGAAGCCATAACATAAACACTTGTTAACACGATGTCAATACAAAGAATTCTCCCCCTAGACAAAAGCTTCACCTAAATGCAATGCATATGAGAAAGATGCACCTAGAACTAACAAACCAAATAAGGATATTTGAAACACACAAAGAGCCAAGCATATAAGGGTAGAAGAGAGTAAAGAGAAAACCATACCATAAACTTGGAATCCATGACACACAAAACTAAAAGACATGAGAGAGATCTAGGCATATAAATGAAGAAGAAAGAGTACCAACACAGACACAAGAAAGGAGATTAGATAAGAACTAAAACGAGATAAGAAGGAGATAGTGAAAAGACACTGAATACTTATA
Source organism: Aquilegia kansuensis (assembly GCA_020826895.1). Lineage (NCBI taxonomy): Eukaryota > Viridiplantae > Streptophyta > Magnoliopsida > Ranunculales > Ranunculaceae > Aquilegia > Aquilegia kansuensis. The sequence goes on from CM037006.1 coordinate 12,693,037, forward strand.
TAGGTAACAGAGGGAAGAAAATAAAACATAACATGAATCCCTGATAGAAACCAAGAGAAACCTATACATAGAAGAAAGAGTCAGGACACCAACAATTGGAACAAATGATGCACTAGAATATCACTTTAATCAACCGACCATAACCACCTGAGATAGACTCCAGAGAAACGACTTCATAGTAGCAAGATATCTAGAGAAAAAGAGCAAACAAACAACAAGGAAGAAATACCATACCTGATGAAATTGGGAAGGTACAATAATGACCAAGAACCAAATTGGCAAACCTATGAGAAATGTGCAAGAAAAGAATATGCGAAAAGAGAAAGAAGAAAAGATAAACAATAGTTAGTAGGAGATATGAAAGAGAATAGGAAAACCATGCATACTAGACACATCCAACAATATCCCATGACAAAACAACAGGAATATGAGTATCTGCAGGAAGAGATACGCATAGTATAAGAAAATCCATTGAGAATCCATGGGGAAATCCAATGTGTACATGTTCCTGAAACAACTCATCCAACCACAAAAAAGAATTAGAGAATCTCATAAACAAAGAGAAGAAAATATTATCCCAAACACAATGAAATAGAAACATAAAAGGAAGAAACCTGTAAGCCCACCCCTAGTGATACCCAAAAATTAGTTCAACATATGCCAAACAAGATAAGCAATCATCAAGCTCATAAAAAAATGCTTTATCTGAAGAATGAGCAAGGATTATCGATGTCACCAAGTCACAAAGCAACAATCCAACTTCAGAGCAAATTTCCTGCCAGAACACTAAGACTCCGATGACATGCCATATATTGTCAGAAAGATTAGAGAGTCAATAGAAGAGAATTGCTAACAATAGATGACCAAACTGAGCATATGCATCCCAAAGTAGAACAGTGGTAGCCCAAAACCATTGCATGAGGATTATTGCAGAAGACTACCAAGAGCACATCTAATCAAACCTATTGCAGGAAAAATAGGATCAACCAGGTACAAGAAACAACAATAAGAGGATAGGCAAGTCTCATAAGCATTTAATCAAACACCAGCTAGCCAACAAGGTAATTCAAGAATATTATCCCAACATAGAAAAGTATGATGAGAACCTATGAGAAAACATGAATCAATATAAATCATGACAACCGAATACACCAATAACATGATTTCATCACCAAAATATGCTTATGCATACCTTGTAGCCTTCTTAAAACAAATTGAGAACTATTACCTTGAGAAATCACATCAAACACATGTGATCCAATGACAAAACTAGAAAGCATGGAGTTGAAAACCAAATAATACTAACAATCTGACCTTAGTATGTCAATGAAATACTGACTGAAAAGAATTACCAAGGAATGGAACTAAAATAGAGTAAGCCATAAACACTTTCAGCAAGAACAACTACCTGTAAAGTTACTGAGAGAAAAATAAAGTTGACGACACGCACATTGTCCATGAACCTTCATACAGTAGAAAAGAGCAGTCTAAGTGGTGGTAGCAATGACCAATGCTAGAACAACAAGCATACAAGAATCCGAAGGAATGGCGCCTCTACTCTTTTGAGCACGAGGAGGACGTGTGCCCGATGACGAAGCACCCTTGGAACTGGGTGTTTCCTTAGTTGGAGTAGTGCGAGCGCGCTTAGGAGGCATGTCCTGCATATGCACAACAGTAACCAATACTAGCAAATGTAAGAGAAATGGTGAAACGAGCACAAGAAATGTGAGAATATCCATGTAGACATTTTATCGAACACTTGGTGTGCATAAACCAAAGGCAAGATTATAACAACAAACAATAAGTACATTCACACTACGCAAGGCATATGATTAAGAGAAGAAGATGAACAGCATGGTAAACAAAAACTATACCAAAAACACAAAAAATTCAAACTTTAAACATCACATTCCATTTCTCCACATTCAACCATTCACAACATTTAAACGAAAGACGAAGAGGAAAATTTCACCATCAAAGATAACCATTAAAGACAATGCATCGGAGCACAAGAAGAACTTACTATTGACTAGAGATAAGAAGAAAAACACCACCGAACTCTGTTGAACACTTAGAACACAGCAGAGAGGGACCGAAGGAAATACCGAGGATGAAGAAGATACATGAGAGAGATATGTGAGGAAGACGAAAAGGAAAAGATTGGCAAAAACTTTTAAACACTTTGGGCTTAAAACTAACTGGTGGGCCGGAACTGTACCAGAGACGTACGTACGTTATATTGACGTTCGTACGTCGAGCCCAAAAGAGAAACATCTGCCTGGTCCAACGTACGAACCCCCTAACTACGTTCGTACGTTCGAGGAGAAAAAAAGTTCTGCCTCCCTTAACGTACGAACGTCCTAACGACGTACGTACTCTTTTTTTTTTTTTTTTTGTTAAATGTAATTTAAAAAAAAAATAAATAAAAATAACAATAGAGAACTAACCTTAATAACAGAAAAACAAACCGAATAACTAACAACACAAACCATAATAAGAAGATAAAAGGAAAAGAACCGATGTACCATAGAAGTGAAGAGGAATACATCGTGAACTTCCAAAAACAGTAGCCAATCCCAATCCGTACAAAAATAAGAGGCAATATATGGGGATAAACAAAAGATTGAACAAATAAGAGAATTGAAGTGCATCATAAACTAAACCTCGGTGTGTGTAGATGCAATGCAATGCATAAAGAGAGAGAAGGTTCACCACTAGAACACACCCTTTGAAGACCTAGAATATAGAACCATCAACAAGAGACATACGATTAGATTAGTAAGTGAGCATAGAAGAAACAAACTTCAACCCCCTTTGAAACAAACGTTATGAGTAGAAGGCAAACGAATATAAATATGATCTTTCAAATGAAAACCAAGACATGAAAAAGGCAAAGGAATATAAACTTTGTATGCCTTACATAAAAAACAATGAATATGCGCTTGGATTTTTATTTTGCCGCATGTGGTGGAGTTTAGTCTACATCACTCTAATGTCATTCCCGCGTGGGAGGGATTTTTGCCTCCATCTTTTCAAATACACGAGGGTAGGGTGTAGCCTACATCTTTTTGACAAACACAAACAAACTCAAGAAGTGCAATACCATGATAACGTGCAACACAAGAACTAACATCTCTTGAGTGCATCCGTCAGAGCATGACCCTCACAACCCCAACGGGTTCTTAGCCAACTGATATTGCTTCAAAGACAATCAAATGGCTGGGGATAAAGTGAGTCATTGACCACTAACAAGAGTTGTAATAGGAAGATGAGAATGCTCAATAACACGAACAACAAGATGAACATTAACCAAAACAAAGGAGAGATAGCTCAAGATCACATAAATACTCGAGAGATGGAGAAGTTCTATGAGCTCAAAGAATATGTAAGTGGTTTCCAAAAACTCCCATTATGCAAGCATGCCGTGCACTGTGCAAACAAGCAAGGAAAAATGCATGATACATACCAAAACATACTTAAGAGTTCAGAAAGAGAAAACACCCAAACATATTGCAACTTATTTAAGACAATTGAACTAAACCAATATCTTAGAAAAGATGCATCCAACAACACATACATGGAATAATGAAAGAACAATTAACGCATGCATAAACAGAAGAACAAAAAAAACACCAAACAAATAGCCTATGTGGTTAGAGAAATATGCAATTCAAATAACACAAGGCTAGAAACAAACCACATCATCCCAACTATGGGACACCACCAGACTTTTGCAAGTCCAAAAAAACCTTCAACTTATCCTTTCTTACCCATACTTGTTCAACACTAGGCGTGCACACTTTGGGAGTTGAAAAGATATGAGATCTCCCCTTAACCAGCTTTGGAATAAACTTGTCCTTAACTAATTCCACCTTAGTCTTTGACTTCCTTTTGTTGGAGTTCCTGTTTTTCTTAAACCTATGAGAAGAAACATTAAAAGTTCGAGGTCTAGAAAATGCACAAGAAGGAACATAAGAATCAACATGATTATAACGATGAGGAACACGAGAATAGGATGCAACATGTTGATTAAAATCCCAACAAAAGATATTCAAATGACCAACTCTACCACAATAAGAACAATGAAAAACATTAGACTTACTCAAAGAATTCTTATAAGAAGATATGGTAGTAGAAGATGAAACATGTATGTCACCATTGTATTTGTGACATGGTGCCTTAACAAAACCTGTACCTCCACTATGAGAACAAGATGTCTTACCAGCAAAAACAGCCTTACCATTAACCTTAGACTTAAAATTCTTACGAGAAACATGCTGAAAATTAATAGCATTAAGTCTAGTCTCAATAGGTGGGGTAGGCAATAGGGCAGGCAAACTAGATTTTACAGGAGTAATCACACTAGATGAACTAGTAGAACTAGCAATAGGAGAGTCAAATCTAGTTTTGTCCAAAACCTGCAATTTGAGTTGAGTAGACGTTAGATCGTTCTTTGTTACCTCATACTCCACCAATAGAGATTTGTATTTCTCATCGACCTCCTGATTGGCTTTCTCTAAAGCTGCAATTCTACATAAGAAGTCAAGTTTTTCTTTTTCAAATAATTGAGAAATAGAAATTGCATCATCTGCAGCATAAGAAATTTGTTCTTCAAGAGTCTCAACTTTATCCTGCAAAGAAAGATTAGCCTTTTCCAAATTTTCAATTTTGGATTCATAAACTTCCCCTTGAAGCATATAGTCTTCTGCACAATGTCTGAGTCGTTGTTCTAGAGAATCAACCTTATTCTGCAAAACACCATTATCTTCAAAACAAACATTATCAGAAGTAGTAGACAAATTACAATTAGCTTTATTAAACATTTCCTGCAAATCAATATTAGCTTTTTGTAATCTTTCACATTCTTTAGCAGAAAGTCTGTAAAGAAGAGCCCAATCACTATTGCTAACAACATACAAATTATCATCCTTTTCAAAATCAGATTTTGGTTTTGTGGATTTAGACGATTTAGCAATAAAATTATTATGACCAGACTCATGAACCATTATTGCACTCATAGGATCTACGCGTGAGCCATTACGCTCCATAACAAGCGTCCCGCTCTGATACCAATTGAAAACCCAATATATGTGCAATATAACAATAGTAAACCAAACAAGAATAAAACAATAAAGAAACGATATGCAGAAAGTAAAGAACACGCAGAAATTTTTAACGTGGTAAAACCCAATATGGGAAACGTCCACGGTTGTCCTCACGACAACAAATAAATCCACTAGATGAAAAGAGATGTACAAACCTATCAACTACCTGCACTCACTGCGAGCTGATACTCCTGGTTATCTCTAACACCTTGACTTCACCAGAGCACCTTGATGTACGCACAAGACACTCGACTTCTTGATGAACACACAAGAAGACTCGAAGCCGAACTACGAAACAAGCTTACACCAGAGTTCCTTGATGAACACACAAGGATACTCGACTTCTTGATGAACACACAAGAAGACTCGAAGCTAAATCACTCTTTAATAAGGAATAAGAAGATGAATGGGGAAGAAGGAAGAAGAAGATGAATGGGGAAGAAGAAGATGAGTTCTATATCCAAAACAACCTCAAAACCAAAACCTAAACAAACTCCAAGACTTGATGAATTGGACGGCCAAAGAACTAACTAGTTCTTAGGAAGAGAAACCCTATTTATACTTAGGGTTGGAATACACAGAAAATGGGCCGGAATGGGTGAAATCCATATTGGACGTACGTACGTCGATATGACGTTCGTACGTCTTCCACACGAAATAAGCCTGCTGACTACTTGGACGTACGAACGTCCTAAACAGGTACGTACGTCCAGAACACAAACAATCTTGCTGACATACCATACGTACGTACGTCCTTAAGAGGTACGTACGTCCTGAACCAAACACCATACTTGTGACACACGACGCAAAGACAAGGACACGGGACGACGCGCGTACAATAAGGTTTTCTTAACAATGAACTCAAGGCGAAATAACCATGGACACTATGTCACAAAATTGATGTCAAACAACTTCATGCCGGTTTCAGAAAACTTGTCTTTAGGGTTTCCTTGACGTAGGGTTGACCAATTAACTTGTAAATTTCCAGTTTAGACCCTCAACATGGTTGGAATGGGCTGCAATTCGGCCTTGGACGAAATTCCAACTTTGGATTTTGACTTGTCTATCTTGTCGTCTACGAAACTACAGTCTGTCAGATTTTCATGCCTCTTTTCAAGCTATTTCTTCAACTCCTTTTACTAATGTTTCTTAACGGTCTTGAATACACAAAGAGAGCTTTCCAACGGTGTCTTCGGATTGCAAATCGAAGTTCTTTAACCTGGTTTACCAAAGGCCCAAAGTTGCTCCGTTAACGCAGTTTTCTGCACCTTTTTTCTTCGTACGTTTTTCTTCATTGTGCACTGTTATGATACTACAATCATGTAAAACTAACAAAACCATGCATATCATATCACTTTATATATTAACTTGGGACAAACATGCGTGTTTTAGAGGCTTAAATATACACTTTTTGGCACTTATCAAATACCTCTATCAGGAACTTTGCTCGAAACTTGCAATCATTTCATGCTTTCCATACAACACACAATATTGTTATGTGCACAATAACCTCCCAAACTTTCTTATCCACACCATTGTCGGCAAACTGTGGCCAATCAGTAATAGCATTCGTGGTGGTCACTACCTCGTCAAGGAAGGACACAATGTCAAAGACATCACTGAGAAACCTACACCAGATTTCTCTAGCAAATCTACAATGAAGGAGAAGAAGATCAATAGTCTCATCACTCATGAGCTGAGCTGCAGAGCATACAAGTAGGATTCAAAATCATTCCTTTGCTTAGTAACTTGTCCACCGTATGAACTCGACAATGCAGTAACATCCAAAGAAAGAAGTTGATTCTAGGTGGAACTGAGGACTTAAGCAATTTTAAATGGAAACTTAGCTATGAGAACTAGTTGTCCCACATGGGCTAGCTCTTCCATGCTGCAGTACAAAGATTTTACTGAAAATTGACGTTTGTCTGACAGCCGCTACCACCAAGAATCACTGCCCTTTTCCACGACTGAATCTTCCACTTTAAGACCATAGCAATGACTTGTTTTAAAGGCTGCTCTCAGTGAAGACTGAAGATGTCAAACCCATGTGCTGACGAGACCCTCAACGAGCTTACAGCCACTTGAACCTGAACATAGAAACAGGTATATATCACATATACTTTGGTATGGTTTTTAAAACTTAATATGATAGATTGACTGAGCTTCCGAATGAAAATAAAAATGAGTAAGATTAATTGTAAACAAACAACGTACGAAATATGCAAATACATATGATAAGAAGTGCACGGACCATCAAAATACGGCAGTACCATTATCCATATAGTTAATACATCATACAGATTCCACTCCATTACATCTTATTCGATCAGCGGATACTGTCAATGAAGGACCTCTAACTCACGACAAGAGAACCTTTAATGATATACTACCCCAAAGCGCACAATCACAAGTCATAATAAATTCCCAGTCCGGTGCCAAGGCGCACACATATGTAAAACTCCATCCATATACCACTAATGTCCAGTGAGGTTTGGTTTCATTAATCATTACTCTTGTTTAAGAATGAAACCAATGAAGGAAACTTAAAATGTAATCTCAAATTTGAATTTTAACTTAAGAGAAAATTTTATTAGCTAATTAGGTAGACAACACAAAATCCTCTATATATCATGGATTTTATAGGTCATAGAACTTCAATGGTTTAATATATATATATATGTGTGTGTGTGTGTGTGTGTGTGTGTGTGTGTGTGTGTGTGTGTGTGTGTGTGTGTGTGTGTGTGTGTGTGTGTGTGTGTGTGTGTGTGGTGTGTCAAAATTGTAATGGGGTGGTACTAAACATTGTACACATTTTCACCTATTTCGGGTTGTGACATGTGAGTGCACTATGGGTAAATTGCTTAGTTGTTGTAATATCATTTTTTTTTTTAAATATTATTATTTGATGATATTAGCAGCAAGATATGGAGTCTATTACCTTACGCCACTTGTTAAGTTATCTGGCTCGTACGAAATGATGCTACATTCAGAGCAATTCATCCTAAAATGGAGAAGGTATGTGGCCGAATTAAAAAGCCTGTTTTGATTCTGGATGGGGGATCAAGCCGTTACCGCGACTACAGCTTTAGAGAGGTGCTATAGAACTGGGAGATCCTACTTCTGCCATGACTGAGTCTATTTGTTTGGGGTTTTTTTTCTCTGTTGTGTGTTGTTGGTTTTATGTAATGTCAAAGGTGAAAATCTGTTTCACCTCTCAACATTTCTCTCTACCTTTATTTATTTGGTTGGGCTGATCAGGATTGTACCAGCTCTTTAGATAATCAATAAAACACCAAAATTATCTTTAAAAGTAAAACATGTATTTGATACTTCAACAAAATCTTTAGTAATCTAAATATACAAAGAAGTGGATGTCATGTGTTTCTTTGTGAATAATGTTCAAAACTTCAATCTATCTACATAACAAATCATAGTTTTCTCTAACACAAGAGCCGTCGGATTTATGTCTAAGACAACTATATCCGTGGATTTGTCTCAAGACAATGAAGTCCTTTGGATCAATCACTTTCTAGATATGGTATCTTCATTATATTTATAAAATAACATAGAAAAATAATTAATAATTGCATTAACAACTTTCTAGATATGGTATCTTCATTATATTCACAAAATAACCTACAAAAATAATTAATGATTGCATTAACAAAGATAATTACACCTAATTTTTAATTCATCATATTTGTAACCCCTTTCCCTAATAAAATTAATGATTGCATTAACAAAGATAATTACACCTAATTTTTAATTCATCGTATTTGTAACCCCTTTCTCTAATAAAAATATACTAAAAGAAAAAGAAAAATTAATTATTACATTAATAAAGATAATTATACCTCATTTTTAATTTATCATATTTGTAATCTATTTCTCTAATAAAATAAGGCTAAAATAAAATCAATTGCCACCCAAAAAAATCAATTAAAGCAAAAAATCTCATTTGTAACCCCATCGATCTCTAATGTATTAATTTGTAACCCCTAAATAATTATTCCAATTGAACACTGCCAATTAGATATAAATTTTAAATGAGAAGAAAAAATAAAGAAAATTAAGAAAACTGAAAGAATCTCTTAAAATTTTTATTAAATTAATATCTCTTTCCTTTTTTCTTACCACCTTATGAAAGAAAGAAAATGAAATGGAGACTATCAACTTATCAAGGAAACTGATATAGAACAGTAAATTTGTAACATACAATTTAACATTAATTAACCCACAATCATAGCTGATGGTATATAACACAAACATTACAATCAAAACAACTATGTGTATCATTTTTCTTCATGACACTTCCAAATTCCAATGCAGGTATGAGTCATTTGTTTCCTACTGTGTGATTATTTTGTTTCTGCAGGTCATTAAAAAAAATTAGCAACATCATTAAACATGTATGGTTTTTCATTACCAAAGATTATCAAAAAAAATGGAACATGCAAGTGCAACTTCAAAGAATCCAAGTTTCAAATTGTCTTTCCTCTCTAATCTTTTTTTTATTTTATTGTTCACTTCTCATATTTGTGATACATGTAGATGTGTTTTTATGTTATGCGGAATTTTCATTGATGGGTTTTATCAATATTCATATGATTTTATTCTGGAGACATAGGGTTCTAAGACAAAATATTTGATTTTTATTTTCATATTTTTTTTTTCTTTGTAGATATAATCAAGAGAGAAAGACATCAAGAATACTTAGACACTTATGTAAATATGTTTATAAGTTAAGAAGTGATATCTCAATGATGTTCCCAATGGCAATATTGTGGAAACAATATCCTTCTCGCTCAAAGGGAGAAGCTCAGTGACGCTAAATTGCTCCCAACAGCTTAAAAGCAAGAGTACACTACATTAGAAAAGATTTTTGCTATCGTTGATTCTTGGGTTTCTTTTGTGTATTCTAAATTTTTTATTTTATTTAATTTTTTTTTTGCTAAAAATGTAATGTAAATTTCAAATTACAATAGATTAATTCTATAAAATTGAAACTCAAGTTTTAACTGTCAGGTTTAGCTATTCACTATTCATGATTCTGCAAATGAGTTCTACTTAATAAAATTACTTATCAACAATTATAATCATTTCTAAAGAGTCATATGTATAGACTCAATCAATTAATCAACACCACATCCAAAGTAACCATCTATCATGTTGGTTAATCTTATTCAAAACTCAGCATTATCTCTATTAATAACGTGGAATTAAATTAAGTGAAGGAAACAGAGCTTGCATGCTCATTGCGAAGAGAAAAAGGAAAATAAATAAATTCAAACCAATAAAAAATGAAATCATTTGAAATAAGTGAAAACGGATTGATTTTTAGGTAAATCCATTCCAAAAAAGAAAAAGAAAACCTGTTTTAGATACTTAATATTTATTGCAAGATATATAATTTCATCGTGAACGATTCATTTTTTGTTTAAAAAAAAAACCCATAAAAATAAAATTTAATACAAATCCACTTAAAATAACCGTGACGAAAGTCAAAACTTCAATAGTAAACAGCTCATGATTATCCAATTAGTGGCATTTAAAACCAAAACAAGAAAAAGGAAACAATAATCAAAATTTTGGACAGTCTCTGTTTTTGAACAAAGAAAATAAATATACCTTAAAGCAAGATAAAATTGGTATGTAGAAACACACAATGTTTTAATGAGATATTCTAAAATTAAAAATAATTAAGATTGCAATGCATATACAGCTAGCAGTAGAAAACATGAGTTATTAAAATGCCAAACTAAAAAACACACTCAAAAGTAATAACTAAAGAAAAGGTTTTTCATAATGAAGGAAGTCATATGTTTATTTTCTTAATTCCTTCTACTACCATTGTTTATTTATTCCAATGGTTACAATACTACTACTTGTCTAGATTTCTTATCCAGTATGGCCATAACAAACTTGAGAGAGCGAAACATTTGGTGGATCAGACAGTCCACCATCGACAATCTGACTGGCAATCCATTGATTCGCCTTTTCAGAAAAGTGTACACCATCCCAGCTGATATACATGGATGGATTTTCACAAGCGCCAGCGTAAACATCTTTACCATTGATATTTTGTGTTTTTCCACACATCACATGATTATTTTGATCATGGATGCCACAACATATCTTAAAAGGATCAGCATCAAACCCTGCCACCAAAAAGAAAAGTGTTAAAAATATCATAATATGTTTCTCAACATGTACAAAACAAATGTCAAATAACACGTACCTTGATTTTTAGCGTCACTAACTAATTTGTATTTTGCACTGTAGATGTCAACGTAAACTAATGAAGCATCTTTTAATTGTCCCCTCACTTGATAAATAAGATTCTTCAGTTGCTGATTGAACTGGGAAACAATGTCATTGTGAGACTTAACGCAACCATATTGGTCAAGATCTTGGGATCCTCCATAGACAACGGATAAGCGTGGTACTGGCGAACAACCTAGAGGACCTACATTATGTATCCAAAATGATCTTGCTCCTTGTTGATACATTTTCTGTAACATAATAGATTATTCACATATATTAATTTGAATAACTAATATTAGATACAAATACAATGTTCATCGACAAATGGAATGAACTATATATTTTCGATTGCAATAGATTTAGGTGATAGTGTAGACTCACTTGTATTGCAGCAGAGTATTGTTGAATCATGTCTGGAATTATTGCTAGTGTTTGATCATTAGGCACTTTTCCAATCACATGTGACAGGTCATTTTGACCAATATCAAATGTGTATAGAGCATTTGAAAACTCATCAGGATTCGGTAGATATGCATTTTCCGAAGGATTCTTCGCTGAGAACATTTAAAATAAAAATCAATCATCACATTATACATATAATTTGTGAAAATTCAAAGAAAAGTAACAATTACGAAAGATTTACCACCTTGCTTATACAGGTCAGTGGATCGCGCTTTGAACTGATCAAACTGCGAGAGCTGGGAAGCAAGAGGGAAGGGGCTATGCCCACTTTCAAAAATTGTTTCAGTTGGTGTCCTAATGGACGATCCCCCACTAGCAAAATTTGCTCCATGTCGAAAATTGGGTGCAAGCGAGTCCAAGTATGGATGCAGGTATGGTAATCCCAACTTCTCGGCTGATGCCATGGATGACCACAACCACAACAAAAAAATGGTCACTAAAATAATATATAAACATATTATAAACAAAAGATATATGGCATCAACATTATGCCTTAAACGTACATTTGTTCAAGGCACAATATTAATTCGAATATTGAAAATGAGTTTTTACCCATGAAGTCTATAACTAGACGTCCGTCAGAAACCCTTCCTGTCGGCTTCCCAAAGTATGTCTGGCCATTGGGTGGTGGGATAGGGTTATACACTGCTGATATACCACCAGTATCAGAATTTGAATCACCGAAATTGTAAATGGCCTGAAAATTACAAGATTGAGGTTCTCCCTTAACCATTTCTCCCACATTCAAAATGCATAGCAACAGAACACAAGAAGCAAATAACCTTCCCATCTCTAAAACTCACCCAAAACTAGCTAATAAATCTTTGCAAGTATATAATGAACACCTTCACTCAACTCCCTATTTATAGTCCAAAATCTAGCTAGCTTCCTGTTACAGCTAGCTCTCACTTCAATTTAAATTTTGGATTTATGTATGATTAAATAGTACCAAAACTCATGTGGTTAAGTTTGTTTTTATTTAAAACTTCATTAGTGGGTTGCTCTTGTTTTTACTTAAATTTTGTTTGTAGCAAAAGTTGTGTTTCACTTCTTTTGTTGTTTTGTTTTGTTTTGTAGGTTATCCATCTGATGAGTTGATGAGATCACTTGATATATTTTAGACCATTGGATTCATACATGCATAGACATTCATCAGATTATTATCAGATTTAGAATAATCCAACACCGACACAGGAAAATATTAGAAGGACTTATTCAAAACAAACTTTTTTTTGTCATATTTGCTACGGACAGAATTTATTTAATTACTACTTACCATTTTACCTGAGTTTTGTTATTTTGTTCATGAATACTACTGAACTCTCCCACAGATTGCAAGAATTTTAATCCATGTTACCATGGTCAGCATATGGCCCATTTCATGGTAAAACTCAAGTAGTTGAATGTTGATCTTTGATTTTGTGTAATAAGAACAAGGATAAAGAGTCTGTTTTGTAAGGATGTGTTGTGTGTTTCTACTGTCTTTTGTTTTGTATTGAGGAAGAGGAAGAAGAGATCATTATGATAGTTTTTTTTAAAAAAAAAAAAGAAAATAATTTAAGATGAATTTGATAATTATTAAATTACATCTTCGTGGTTACATATTAGATAAAATCTTGAGTCTCATGAGCTGACTGAGTTGTGTAATTGCTCACCACCACTGTTGTTTTCTTAATTGAGTTTTGTCACCATTAATTCCGTCGATATACGGTCAACATGTTCTGTGATAGCTAACATACTTGATATATAGTTGAGGCATGCATGTGAAAACAATGAAATAAACAAGCAAGAAAGGTGGTGATGATGAGCGAAGCCAGTTTCATTAAGGTGAATCAACTACAACAATCTGAAACTTGTAAACAACGCAATCTGACTGTGATGGTGCTGAGCGCTTCAAAAGACCGATCCAAAATGCGAGTAGCAGAATGCATGGTTGGAGATGAAACTGGCACAATCCCTTTTGTTGCTTTTTTTTTGGTTGGCAAGCGAGGTTGTGGGGACCCCTACCCCTTTTAAATTACGTGTGGAAACTTATATCAACAATCCGCTATTGACGTGTTTCGAACCCACGACCTCTCCACTTTGTGAGAGGGGTGCTACCATTGAGCCACAGGCTCATTCGCAATCCCTTTTGTTGCTAAGGGGCGCTAAGGGTGACCAAGTGGACTTGATCATGAATCTAGCACCTGATACCAACTTAATTCTTCACAATGCGGAAATCAATCCACCAGAACAATATCAGAATGATACTTTTTTCGATGAAAATGCATTCTGGGATTCCAAACACAACTTTCTTTTGAGTGATATGATTATTACAGGTCCATGGCGACTTCCTTATTTTTTGAATTTAGAACATAAAGAAAAAAAAGAAGAAGTTGAGAAAAACAAAAGCAACTCGTAATGACCCTCCTTGGACTATTTGCAGAATGCATAGAGATGAATAGCTGAAACGAAAAGTTTATCGTAATAGCAGCATCAACTATTTGATAGATGAAGCATGTGACAGAATTTCAAAAAAGAAGCAGAAAACAGGGGAATTGTCATTGAAGCCAGCAGAAATGAGGAAATCGTTAACCACTTTCATTAAGATAATTAAGTTACAAGAACGAAGAACTAGCGGACGACACAATCTGACAGTGAAGGTAGCGAGCTCTCCTAGAGGTTGATCTGGAAATTGTGTTGCTGAATGTGTGGTTGGTGATGAGACTGGCATGAATCTGAAACCTGATACCACTTTAATTCTTCACAACACGCAGAAATCCAAGAGTCTTAACGATCTATAAGACTTGCTGTGGATGACAAGATGGATATTGAAATTTGAAATGAGTACTGCTAGTTTCATTGTGAATCAACATAACCATGCGTCGATAAAAGAAAAAACGATTTGGTGAATTGATGATGATTGTAGGATGAGAGGTGCAAGTAAATATACTGGATTTTTGTGTAGGTTTGCAACATCTTCATCCTAGCTAGGCATCTTTCCGAGGAATCTTATTCGATAAAAACTCAAAATATTCAATGAAAGTGCGTTTTAGAGTACTTAATCTTTCCGTCATCTAAACTCTTTTTCACCATATCTATTTCCTGGATCCATCGATCTGTTTGTGGTTATGTTTTTCTGTAATTTGTGGAAATGATTTCTTTGTAGTTGGAGTCTGTTTTTCTAAAACCATGTATCATATTGTACATCTTGGACAGTTGGAATTTAGCCATTTAGGCATTAATTACAAGCGCATAACATATATCTGCGCTTAGCAATTAGCACTAGAATGGTGAAATGTTAACAATAATTTTTAAATTGTAGGACTAAGCACACAGCTTATTAAGCTTAGCTAATTAAACGCGGACTAACTCAGAACAAACAATTTCAATAGGTGGTGAAGCTGTAAATGTGTTTTACGTCCTGAGCTGAATTTGGATGGTGCAAACCCTATTCCTGCCTGTGTTTTAAGACTGTAAATACTAGCTAAAGCAATCATGCAAGTTTTAAATCAACCGGAAATTAATTTTTCACTGAAAAAATTTTGATCTCAGTACGTCTTGCACTTGTTCTCATGCAATTGTTTCATGACCAATAAGAATCCACTGTGTTAAAGAACCATTCCTCCTTATTCTTGGACTAAGATCTTGTGCAAAGGAAAGCAAGAAAAACAAAAGATTTTGATTGAGTTCACTGACCAGAAATAGTTTTGCATAGCTTAGTACTTGCAGACAATTTTTTATCATGGGGTAGGCTGCGGTTAGAATTCTTAGAAAGCAGCTTTTTCAGGAATAAATACTCCTCTATGTAACAAAACCATAAGCAATTTTACATACTGAAAGACATGGAACTCAATGATAACTTGAAAAAAATTAAGCCAAAACACAAGCAAATAAGAGTCTACTAATAATACCCATGTTCAACTTGCAGTTGCGCACAGATGAATAAACAAACCATAAATCACCCTCCTGACAATCTATTCCACTAGAAATATGAGTAAAAAAAGACATTTATTCTAAGCTTGTCAAGGGTGAATTCTTCCCACCAATAGAGCACTTCAAACCCATACCAGTGACTTGCTTCAAAGGCTGCTCTCCGAAACAATGTCTAACAAGTGGTGACGAGACCCTCAACCTATCAAGCAGCTTACATCCACCTGAATCTGAACCAGAAAAAAAAAAGGTATATATCATGTTCGTATGGTTTTCAAAACTTAATAGAATTGAGTGCCTCAATCTCGGAAATGAACCACCAAAATACCATATACAAATTCCAGACCATCTTATTCGATCAGCAGCTGATACTGACATACTGTTCAGTAGTAAGGACCTCTAACTTGCGGTAATACTCCTCCAAAGAGATACTGGACCGAGGCACTCACCAATGGTAAGTGTTCATTCCTGTTCTTTAATTTGAAGAGGTGTTACCCGCAGGCACACACGCGTAAGAATCCATACAACTAATGTTTTAGTGGAAATTAGTTTCAATAATCTTTGTGTGGAACAAAGGACTTCTAAATATAATCTCACAAAATCCTCTATATATCATGGACATGGATCTGACGAAACTTCCATGGGATGGTAGAAACACTGTATGCACTCTCAACTATATTTTGTCAGTGCATTAATACTTGGGTAAATTGCTGTATATTTACTTGTCCACACTTGACTTTTGTTAAGAAATATCTTAGTTAAGAACATGGAAGATAGCTATAAATCATTTATATCTATAGTTCATCAGGAATTCGACATATTGAATGAAACATTAATTTGTTCACCAATCAGTTTAAGTCGGCAGATTTTAGCCATTTGAATAAAAAAAATAATCTAGTAATCCAAATATACTGCAGAGAAAAGGATGTTGTGCTTCTTTGTGAATAGTATCTGAGTTAACTCCCAAAGTAATTAATAGCACATGATCAACTGATAAGTGGCATTTATAGGCGAAAAACGAAAAGTAAACAGAACTAGTATTCAAAGTTAAAGACAATCTCTGCTTCTGAACAAAGCAAATATACTAAAGCAAGATGAAATTGCTAAGTATTACCTCGGATATGGTTCATTTGGACTAATGTAGTAGCGTATCTGGCTCAATCCAAATTGGAGGTAGACAAACCATTGGGATTTCCAGTGGATAAGGTATATAGCAGTTGTAAGCGCAAACACGAAAATTTGATGATGATAAAGAAAATAAAGAATTATGACCTAAAAACAATATACGATCATTTAGGCTTTTCACACTAATCCACTCAAGTTTATCTGTATCTAACATGAAGACTTGAAATCCATTCGTATAATCATATCTATAATTCTCCTTGTCCTCCTCCTCATCCTCCTGAGGTTGATCATCTCTTTCCCTTAACATAAGTAAATGATTCAACAAGATACCTCACCACAAAATTACTATCCGACATCACGAAAACAATATGGGGGTCTTGCTGAAATGCTTGAGATCATGGGAACTTGAGGATCATTAAGATCTCCAGAGTAGACCTTTCCAAACTCATCCACAAAGCAAAACTGGTCTTCAAAGAATATGAGATCCCAAATTTGTATAGAATCTACTAATGTTTCCCAAACCTCCTTACCTGGAGTCCAGTAAGCCAAACAATTCTTCCCATAAAGTGCCATTGCCACAAAATTCGGATTTACGGTTGGATTTCCACTCAAAATCACTTTCTTTAGAAATTCTAAATTAATAGAAGCATCATCCAAAGTGGTTAAAGAAGGAAGATGAATCTCATTTTTAGATGTAATACACCTAAAAGAATTACGTAAACAAACATTGTAGTTATTATCATCTGACACCATAACAAGCCATCCTTTGCTAGAACTACATATATTCCAACTCTCCGGCAATGGTAATCGTAATTCATTAAAAATTTGATATGGTGGTCTTTCTTGAGTGTCTTTAAAGCCTTTGTCTTACTTCTTTTCCTTGGAATCAACAGAGTGGGAAGTTGGTTGGGTATAGCATCAAGTTGATCAACATAAACAGATCTCCAACTCTTACAAACTGCACCAAAATGGATGTAAAACTTGCTATGAACAAACAATTTAAGCGCAATTATTATCAAAATATCTTCAGAAGCTCTGTCCAATCTCTTATTGATCTTAGTTTCATCATCATACTTCTAACAGCTTGAAAAATAAAAGAAAATGAAAAGAAAAAGGAAGTCAGACTTGTTCGATGCGAAGGAAGAAGGTTTAGGGTTTAGAAACGATATACTACAAAGTAGAGTTCAAAAACTCGAAAACTCGGCTCGTTCGAAATTTTATTGGGTCGAGTTTAATCAAAAACTCGGTGAGTCGTGAATATGCTAACACTTGAATATATGGTGGTCTCATACGTATATTTAGTCCATATTAATGCCAAGAAATAGTTGTTGTTGAGTTTTTACTTTTTAGGCTTTTTTTTAATGAAAATGGTATTACTAATATGCAGGTATTATCCAATACACTAATTTAAAATTTTAACAATAATCTATGATTTGACTCGGACTAACTCAGCCCAACTCGGCCGAGTTTCTTGTTCGACTCGGCGAGTCATGACTACCGGATAATGTGAGCAAGTCTACCCAGTTTTCTGTTGAGTCGAGTCGACTCGGCCGAATTCTGAGTCAACTCGATGAGTTTTTGAACCCTGTTACAAAGACCATTCTTCAATCAAACAGAATCTTTTTGAAATTTCGAAATTAACATGTTTTTTTCTAGATAAGTATTGATACAGTAGAACACACACTACACTACAGCAATGTTTTGAATGTGCTAAAGTTGAACACAACCAATATTAGAAAAATGAATTGGCTTGAAACAATGTGTTGTTAGAGGAAAGAGACTTCATGGTTTGAAACAACTTTTAAGCAAAATCTTTCAGTATGCATGAGTTGATATTTTATTTTTCTAACAAAAAATAATATCGGAAGCATGTATACATCTTTAGTCTAGTTTGTGTTTTCGCCTTCTCGCCCAGCAATGGTTTTGATATAAGAAGCATGTATAGTTGTATACATCTTTTGTGTAGTTTGTGTTTTCGCCTTTATGCCCAGCAATTGTTTTTTAAATGTATCTGATACTAGAGAATCTGAAATTTCGCACAAAGAAACTTTTCTGCGTAGTCCTCTGTTTTAGTAGCTAAGGAGAGTAGGAGATCGACAAAATTTATGCTTACAATACTGTACTCTTCTTCAGTAAGAGGCAAAACGAAATGGAAAATGAAAAATAGAGCAACAACAATCTTACAAGCTAAAACAAATTGAAACCTATTGAAAATTTTAAGACAAGTGAAATCTTTGAAATTGATACTTGCATGTTATTTTCACATTCTATCAGCAACATTTTTATTTTGATATTTAGTCCTAGTCCTAAACATCTCAGAAGCTCAACGAACCAGCCGGCACTCACAGTTGCAACAAAAAAGACAGGAAAAAAACAAGGATGGATCACACATCCGACAATGTATCGGATTATACATATGATTGAAAAACTGAAAGCAAAAGCTTATGCAACTCCGACGTAATCATGCCTATGAAGAGAGCACTTTCTGAACCTCTACAGTGACTTCTTTTGGAGGTTTCTCTGCAGGTAGCTGTGCAACAACACCCTTTGTAGCATAATAATCAATGACCTGCAGTTCAAACGAATGGAAAAGTAAGTAAAACGGAGATCTAGTTTATGATTTGACAGAGAGAATACTATAACATAGTACCAGCAGAAAGAATCATGATTCGATTGAGTGGACACGCGTTTCCAAAACAACTTTAGTATGTTCATTGTTCACCCAAATTACATGGTTGTTATGTAGTTAGTCGTAACTCTTAAGCTCTGTTCCTTCTGCTCCATATGTCTATATATAAACTCTAACCAAAACTTCATATGATGCAAGGCAAGGATGTAAGTTACTCTGATTATGATATTTAAGTCTCTAAAGTTCACATGATAAAAAGATATATTTTAATTTAAGCATACTTGTTCTCCTAAACTAACAATATGGCAAAAAACATGATTTTTGTGGTAAGTGCAAGTCTAAATGATTGCAACTTAATATGTGGGTGAGTATCTGTGTTCTGTCAACTTATGACAGTGAATATAAAGGGAATTTCCTTCATCACCCTGCCTTGCAGGTCTCTCTTCCACTTCTCTTCACCAAGTCCATCAGTCCAGATTGAAAGTAAAGCACCTTTTTATGTTTTTTATTCTCCTTTTTTGTACGTCTTTCTTCTTCACTACTACTGGAATCTTCTTTGGACTTATTTGAATTGAATTTTGGTATATGTCTACATTTGTCGTAGTTTATTTATGCGTGAATCATGGCACTTCTTTGTGGGACACGCCTTACTCAGAAGCAAGGGTTTTTACAAAAGATAAGAAGTTGAAAGAAGTTACAGAGAGAGAGGTAGTTGACCCAATCATCAGTTACCAAGTAATTTGCAATATAGAATAACAGAGCTAACCTTTCACTACCCCGCATTATACCCCCAGTCTATACCTAAGCGAATCTCTTCTGTTTCACGGATGATTAACCAGATTTTAACAAAACTTTGTTTGGAAGCAACAGTTGAACAATAGCACTCCCAGAGCTAGCTCCTTCACTTAAGATATATGTATATTTAGCTGGCAATTTATGGGCTATTTGGTACGCAAAGAATGGAATATTCAGTCACAGTAATCACATATTTACTGTTTTACAATTTGGCGGGTCAATATATTGAAATTTACTTGGGATGTCATTATTGTGTGGCCTATTGGACAAGCGGTCTACAATGTTGAATCCTTTCTAAGCATATTGCTGAAAGAAATTTCTTTGAGTATATTGTTTGTGTGGTTGAATGGAAAATGACAAGTAACGAGGGGTGAGGACCTAGGTAGGACGTCATAGTTTATCTAGCAGCTGGGTTACCCTCTTAATCTCTATGTACACATTGCTATATTTTATGGAAGACATACTTAAGAAAACTCAAAAAAATAGGATCGGCAAGAAAAAGAAAAGGGCATGGAGATTCTTGTCACCAAAAGAAAAAATTGATTGAGCGGATTTAACGGAAAATCAAGAAGAAATCATACCGGCTCTGTTTGCCGATGGAATGCCTCTAGCCTTGACTTAAGAACTGCAGCAGTATCATCTTTTCGCTGCATCAAAGGTTCTCCAGTAACCTGTAGAACCAAAATGAAACTGTATATATTAGGAACTTCGAGAGAGTCTATTATCATTTGCCATAATTACAGATAGCATATGCTTGACCAACTACAAAGACATAACAGGCCTCCAATATAATTATAAAGTGATCGAATATTAAGGATCCAGTTTCAAACCATCTGCAGGAAACGTCAATGATTTAAATGATTCAAATATAAAGAAAATACTACAAGGGTGGAGATAACGTCGAGCATGCCTTACTGATTTATATAATATTAAATTAGATAAACCGGATGGCCATAGCTTCATAGAACTAATAGAAGACAAATTTGTAGTTGCAAAATGAAGTGATATGTAAAATCAGAGTTTTAACTTTCAAATAACGCTGGCATGTTGGGAGTGCAAATACGGCAATACATGTGCGCAATATTTTAAGCAAATGACACCTTACTGCATTGGTACCAGATTTTAATAACCTTACTCACAAGAAAGTAACGACAAAAAGAAGGATAAAGAAACAAAGTCAAATTATCTTACATCGTCAACTCCAGGAACTTTGGGAGGTGCAAATTTTGTGTGATAGGTTCGACCACTGGAATGGTGGATCCAACGGCCAGTGATTCTCTCCTCCAAGATGGAATCATCAATTGCAAAGTTAAGAACCTTGTCGATTTTTGTTCCCTGCTTTTGAAGCATCCCATCAAGCTACATCAAAATAATCAACAAGAATAAGAGCATAGGTCAATAAAATAGTGCGCAGACTAAGAAAGAGAAGAAGGAGAAAGAATTGAGATGCTAATGTTAAACTAAGGAAAATTGGATAAACCTTTTCAGCTTGAACTACAGTTCTTGGGAACCCGTCAAGAATGAAACCTTTTTGACATGATGGCTTCTTCATTGCTTCGTCAATTATTCCGACCACCAAGTCATCCGAAACAAGTTCTCCCTGCGGAATGATATAAAGATGAAGCAAGAAATGATCACTACACAGAACCAATAATGTGCAGAAATCTATGTGTCATATGACCAAAGAAAGACTTCAATATGCATACCTTATCCATGGCCTCCTTTGCCTTAACCCCAAGAGGTGTTTTAGCAGCAACTGCAGCTCTCAACATATCGCCAGTGGCCAAGTGGCACAAGCAATAGTCCTCCTTGATGAGGGGTGACTGAGTGCCTTTCCCAGATCCAGGTGGACCTGCCAAGCATCCAAATTTTCATAATTATGCTTGTTAAAACTACTCTTACAAATCATTCATAAAGATAACTACAATGAGATACTCATAATCAAAGAATGTGCTTGAGACGTAAAGGAAGAACTGCTTAAAGCCTTAAACCAATGTCCAGAACCAAAGAATTAAGTATTTTCACACAATATCAAGAGACCGGTCCTCTGGACTGACATGATAATAATATACTTCTTTGTGATTCGCAAATACAGTGTTTTAGAAAGAAAAAGCTAAAATGAATTGGATGAAACCACCCATATCATACAGTTCGGATGTTTTAATCTAATTGTCCCTCACCTCACCTCTAGTGAAGCTTTTTCCCCTCCCTCTAAGCCTTTTAATTACTTAGTGTCAAGAAATCCAAGGAAATGGATGTGGCCGAACCTCGCTTAATTGTGAAGATCTCCCCTCCATGGCCATTGCTAAATTTCAAAATTCCCAACATTATCATAAGAGGGTTGTATAGTAAAAGCTCTGGACCATTAGATCACTCTTAGTCCAAAAAAACATTTGAACACAGTCTAGCAGAATGAACCGGTGTTTGGTGAATATATTTTTGTGGTGAAAAGATCGTGTTGGTGCAATGTGTATCCCATACTTAAATATGTGTGTTTGTGTATGATTACAAAAACAGACCGACTATAGGAGGTCTTTTTGGTGTCGGGTGGAAACAAAAACGTGTGTTTGTCCACTTTCACATTTCCCTAATCTCTTCCTTCTGTCTGAACATTTTTCTTCTTTCTTTCATCTCTTCTGCAAAGTTGTTTTTAGGTGTCAACCTAGAGTCAGCATTTTAGGTATTATACAGAACAGATACTACTTCTGGAGGCCAAACATTCTACATCTCAACTCACTTGTATATTAGGACATTCTAAGTGCTACAGGAAATAAAAGCTGGAGTAGTCTAGATTGCAATTTTTTCACATCATAAGCAAAGTACGATTACTACTTACAGGTTACTCTCAAACACAAAGAAAAGAATATCAACTATATCTAAGCTAGAAACACAGAGATACAAAGTTGTATACTTGCTGCAGATATTTGTGCTACAGTTACTTAAGACCAAAATCAATGAATTGGAACTTGCAAGACATAAAAATCAAAACTGTCTACTAGAGCACCACAAAGAAGAACAACAACTAACCTTTCTTTGAATTTGAGTGTTTCAATTTTGAAACAATTGATTACAAACTACTTATGAGTGTTATTCGTTACTCTGAATTTGAAATAAAGCTAATATTGTTTTCACACAAAATCAAGAAACTGGTCCTCTGGAATGACATGATAATAATGTTAGTCTTTGCCATTTGTGAATACATTATTTTAGAAAGAGGACGCTGGCATGAACTGAATGAAAGTATGAAACCACCCATCTCATACAGCTGGGATGTTTTAATTTAATCAGCCATCAGCTCATCTCTAGTGAAGCTTCCCCCACCCACAAGCCCTTTAGATTAACTTAGTGTCAGGAAATCTAAGGGGATGCGTGTGGCCGACCGCCGACCTAGGACAAGGCAGCCACATCCCCCAAGTCATCACTTATCTTGACCAACCAGCACCATGGCATTGAGTGAGTAGGTGATGGCCAGTGGGAATATGAAATGTGTAAGCATTCACTTAATGCCTAAACAAAGATACATATAATCAACCACCCTATAAAGGTTTCAAAACATAATCCCACACTGTCTCTGCTCAAGGACAAGTACCAAAACTGCTTCATTTTGGGTTCTCCATGTAATAGTATATTTTGCCAATATTTCCAAGATGTAAGCAGATTATGCTTTGAAACATAAGAAGTTTAGTTGAATATATCCATATCTATATACAACATGTGTGATGATGAATGAAGAGAAGAATTTTTGTGAAGAACTCCCCTCCATGGTGACCATCTTTGTGAAATTCATCAAATTTAAACATTCCCAACATGGGTCGCGTATAGTCAAAACTCTGGACCATTACATAAGTCCTTAGTCCAAAACAAATTTAAAGTTTAAACAGGTTATATATATATATCAGTATAGCAAATTGAACAGGCGTTTTGTGAATACGATTTCTGTGGTGAAACGATCTTGTTGGTGCAATGTATATCCCATCCTTAAATATGTGTGTTCGTGTATGATTATAGAAATTGACTTGAGTCTAGGATGTCTTTTTAAAGTACGGTGGGAAGAAAAATGTGTGTTCACTTTTCTCTCATCTCTTCCTTCTGTCTGAAATCTTTTCTTGTTTTGTTTGATGTCAACCCAAAGTCAGAAGAGATACTACTTCCCTGGGCCAACCATTCTACATCTCCAGTTCTCCAGTTCTCCACTCACTTGTATATTTATACATTTTAAGTACTAAAAGAAATAAATGCTGAAAAGGCTAAGGTCGCAAAGTTTTCACATCATCAGCGAAAAAAGATTACTAATTGCAGGTTCCGCTTTAACAAATAGTAAAGAATATCAACTATATCTAAGATAGAAACAGAGAGGGACAAACCAAAGTTGTAAACTTTACAACATATATTTGCTCAATTATAGTCACTTAAGACCAAAATCAATGAATTGGAGCTTGCAAGATATAAAAATAAAAACTTTCTTTCAAATTTGATTGATAGGGATTTAAAATTATAGATTACAAACTAGTTTTGAGTGTTTTTATTGGTTTAAATTTGAAATAAAGCCACATTCTGCAAACCCAAATTGCATATCAAAGCAGATCCAAGGCAATAAATCCCAATTCTCAATATCAAACAATTCAACATAAGCAAAAGAAACAAAAACCCTTAAATTTATAATAAAAACAATACAAAACGAGATCTGAATGTGTACGTACTAAAGAGGGAGAGATTGTAATACCGATGAGAATGAGACGTTTGTCTGGTTTAGAAGAACATTTCATTCGACGAAGAAGCTCTGTCATCATATCAACTGAAGGAACGTTTTCCAAATCCACTGAAGAACTCGCCATTGTTGAAACTTGAAACTCTCTCTCTCTCTCTCTCTCGCTTAAGAGATAGATAGTTTAGATAGATAGAAAAAAGTGCAGCAAAAGTGAAGTGACGATTCTTTCAAAGCTTGAAATACAAGCGAAGGAAGCAGGTGTGAAGCTGAACAAAGGTCTTCGTTTACTTTCTATCTCTTTCTTTTCTACAGTGATACGCAATTACTATTTTGGTCCTACTCTTTCACAAAATACACGCATGATATCCCCCTTTTATTTCCTTCTCCAAATATCATGTACAAGGGTTATTTAGGTAAGTCCATACCTTAGAGTGGTTGGGAAGGTGAATTGCCTTCGTCACTCATAACATAAGGCCTTTGGGCCACAATCCAGTTAGGCAGGCCGTTGAGGTCAACCTATCAAAAGTTTACACAATCACAGTTCCCTATAGTACTCCTTAGACCCGTGCAATGCACGGGCAAATCTGATTGTATTAAAGTTTTTTTTTTGGGCTTTATGTTGCTTTGGGTTTGTAACTTGTAATATTTTGTTTAGCCTATTTCAAAAGTCTATGATCTGGTATGATTTCATTTAGAATTATTATAAATCTTTGACTATTGAAATTGAATGATTATTATATATACATGGAAATTAAACCCAAAGCAGTTGAAAATATCCAAGAGAGTGGGATTTTGCAGCACTCTTATAATTCTCAAAGTCTCAATTAGAATTTGGTGTGGCTCGGTTGTTGATGCTTCATCACTTTGGGAAACAATTTTTTCACAGTAGTCCATTAGCAGTCGAACGCCTCTTAATTGCTTGTAACAGTTAACATCCTGAAAATTCAAATATTTAGCAAACTATTATGATGATAAAGATGGCTTACTTGTAATGTGACGGAGAGATCCTCTTTGGCCCATGTAATTAAGCCTTTTCGGAAGGCAACCATACGATCCATGTCTGTATGAATCTTGCGACCTTTTTTGATATAGTCTCATATGCAACACATTTACATACATTATATCATTATCTTTACTGGAGTCTATTTTTTATTTACTTTTTGTTAATGTCTACTAAGTGCAAGGAAAGGAAATAGATTACTGGTTTTCCATAATCCTGCAAAATATACTTTTTGTCAAGTTGAGAATGTACTTGAAAATGGCCATCACAAACATGTTTGATGTGTGTCCACAATGATATCATATTAATATTATTAATGATCTTATTAATGAACTTGCATACCTGCCCATTTGACTTAAAATATTGGTGAGTTTTGATTTCTTTGTCGTCGAGAGATTTTCAGCAAGCATCAAATATACATTGATCAAATATAAGTATATAAACAAACATAGATTTTGAGTAAAGAGGAAGATGGAGAAGTTGTACAAATGTAGTAAATCATCTGGTGATTTCAATGTAAATCTTGGAGATACTTGTAAATCACTACTTCCACCAGATAATTATTTAGCTACGTATTCAAAAAAAAATTACTGGTAAACTTATTGAAGTTAAAATTGTTGAATTGAAAGAAATTCGAGTTAGGGCATTTTATCAATAGTAGTCAATTACTGGTATTAGATCTAGTGGTAATAATTTGGTTTACTGCCTATAAAGAATTCGAGTTAGGGTTACTTATTAAAGTGGTTGTATTTAAGATGTGAAATTACATATTGACCCATTTTTATTTATTTTGTGTAGTTACAAAAATACCCAAAAAATTGAATGAATTTCTCTTCAATTAGGTTATCAATTTCAGCCTAATTGAAGAGATACAGTAAAACCTCGATAAGATATACCCGCTAAATTAATTATCTTTTTTAAATAATATTTTTGGCTGGCCCCAACTTGGGCATAGGTTGATAAATTAATATTTCGCTAAATTTATTAGATAATACATTTAAGAAAAATCCTTGAATGCCCAACTAATATATAAATTAATATTTTTTTGATATACAAATATATATTATATTTTTTTATAATAAAAGTCAATTGTTGCTTGTTTTTTCTCAAAATTGATTTTGGTTTGAACCTCGTCTCTGAAATTTTGTAGTGTGATGAGTTGATATGGTGTTGTATTTTGTATTGCTGGAAGAAATTATTCCAATATCATTATCGATTTTAGTGCTTCTTTTCGTAGAACGGGTTCTAGAATAGAACGATTGTCCAACTTCATCATGTTAGCCCCCCCAAAAGAAAGATATACATGAAAATATACTGTTAATTATGTAAATTAATAGTTTATTAATTAATCGATGAATTAATAATTCTCCAGTCCCAAAGCTATTAATTTATCGAGGTTTTACTGTATTTTCTTAGGGGTACAGGCTGGACTTGATTATACTTGGGATTGGGTATACTTTTAATTTATATTTTTGTACCATTGTACAAAAATGGTACAATGGTAGAATGTGTAGTTACAAAATGGTAACTACACATTGGTACAAAAATATACGATCCACTTTCAAAAATATACGATCCCAAGTAATTAAATGTGAAATTAATAAAATGTCAGTATGTTACAAAAGTTGTTGTGTTTACTGCCCATTTTTATTTATTTTGTGTAGATACAAAAATACCTAAAATTGAATGAATTTTTCTTCAATTAGGTTATCAATTTCAGCCTAATTGAAGAGATACAGTAAAACCTTGATAAGATAATACCCGATAAATTATTTATCTCTTTTAAATAATAATTTTGGTTGGTCCCAACTTGGGCGTAGGTTGATAAATTAATATTTCGCTAAATTTATTAGATAATACATATTAGAAAAATCCTTGAAAACCCAACTAATATATAAATTAATATTTTTTCGATATATAAATATATTTTATATTTTTTTATAATAAAAGTCAATTGTTGATTATTTTTTCTCAAAATTGATTTTGGTTTGAACCTCGTCTATAAATTTTTGTAGTGTGATGAGTTGATTTGGTGTTGTATTTTGTATTGCAAGAAGAAATTATTCCAATATCATTATCGATTTTAGTGCTTCTTTTCGTGGAACGGGTTCTAGAATAAAATGATTGTCCAGCTTGATCATGTTAGCCCCCCAAAAATAAAGATATACATGAAAATATATTGTTAATTATGTAAATTAATAGTTTATTAATTAATCGATAAACTAATATCTCGTTTAATTAATAATTTTCTCTAGTCCCAAGGCTATTAATTTATCGAGGTTTTACTGTATATTTTTTAAGGGTACGGGTTGGACTTGATTATACTTGGAATTGGGTATACTCTTAATTTTTTTTATTGGGCTTAATTATGCTTGTGATTTGGTCCAGCTGGGTACGGACTGGACTTGATTATACTTGGGATTGGGTATACTTTTAATTTTTTTTTATTGGGCTTAATTATGCCCATGATTTGGTATAATTGGGCTTGATTATATCTGTGGTGGTGGTCCACTTTTGCGTAATTACAAATATACCCAAACTTAATTAAAATTCTCTTCAATTAGGCTATCAATTTCAATCTAATTGATAGCCTAATTGAAGAGATATTTTCTTAGGGGTATTTTCTGCTTTAATATAGTATAATAGATTGCATATACAACTATTATCCCAACCTCAAGTTAAGGACCAGGAGATCATATATCTTTGTAGAACTCTTCTGCATCCTGTTATATGCCAAGGCTTCCTCCCATCTCAGAATAATATCTTGAGCTTTATAGTTCTTCCTTCCTAATTCCTATCCAATTACTAAATCAATGCCTATATCTTCTTCTTCATGCCATGAATTCGAGGATTGTCAAGGAATATTATGTTTCTGTGACCTGTGTTTCCAAATCACTCAACATGTTGCATAAAGCAAGTATCTTCAAGCTCTAACTGTCAGCCCATTTCCAGTTTTACTTGGCCACATCGTCAACCAATTAACCACTGAATCCACTGTGTACAACTGCATGAGTGTGTCATGTTGAGACTCTAACCGTTCTGACAAAACTTGAAGTATGAAAGAGCAGTCAACAAAAAAGTGTGATTGAGTTTCCTACAAATAAGTTACAAAAAATACACGTTGTGTGACTTGTGTCGATGGCCAATCCCTTGTGGATGTACTAAGTTCACTTTCGTGAGAATTCTACCCAGTAACAGAGTCCAGAAAAATATTTTGATATTAGTGGGCAAGTCTCTTTCCCAAACCAAATCAACATGGATATCTACTCTTATGCTCGTAAAGGCAAGGTTTCTATTCATCAACTCTTTCTACATGGCTATGACTATGAACTTGCCTGATCTGCTCCACTTCCATTCGTACCATCCTCGTCCTCATCCAATGTAACTCTATTCAGCTCTATAAGTAACGCAACCATGACAGGTTTTTCCCACTCCCTTAAAGGTCTTCTATGTTGTATTTCCCATGTGTTCCCTTTTCTGAAATCTCTCACCCTACCATTCTTGTTGTCTAAAAGTGTATCAAAAGAGGAAACTGAGCCATTAGGGACCTGTTCTGCAGCCATATCTCATGAAAAAAAATTTAGCACCATTCCCAATTTTGAAAATAATCCCTTCCTTAAACACATGCAGCATTCTCATAATACCCCGCTACATACTGCACCCAACTAAATTAGGTTTAAAATTATCGAGTTAAATAATTTAGGGTTGAATTCCCTAAATTGTGTCAAGTTATGCAACGATGTAGGGTTGAATTCCCAACTTATGCAACCAATTAAATTATGCAAGTTTGTTGTGATTTTAAACCTAATTTGGAAGAACATAAAAGTTTGCTGATGATTTTAAACCTTATTTTGTTGGTTATATAAGTTGGAAATTTTACCCTACTTTGTTGCATAACTCAATAATTTGTCCTAAGTTTGATTATCTTTCTTAAGCCACAAATTATTATCCTCAATTCCATATTTTGAGCTAATAACGCACCTCCAAATAGCATCATCTTTTTTACAGAATCTCCACAACTTCTTAGATAATAGAGCCAGCTCATTCACCATCTTCAGATTCTTCAAACCAAGTTCACCAAATTCTTTCAACTGACATACACGATTCCAGTTGACGAGATGGTTTTTCCTCTTTGATTCGGAAAAGCCCCAAAGGAAAGATCATATATTTGTTTTAATAAATTGTACAATGTTTTGTGGGATAACAAGAAGAAACATTTGATATATATATAGCTAAGTTAGCCAAGGTACCTAGAGGTAGAATTAACCGCCCTCCTTTCGAGAGAAGACTTCTCTGCAAGCCCTCTAACCGAAAATGCACCCTCTCAAATTGGATCCCAAATCTCTTTCGCTTTGAATTTTGACCCCAAAGGTAAGCCTAAGTACTTGAAGGGGAAGGAGTCCATTTGGCATCCTAGGAAAGAAGCATAATGTTGTAGCTATGGAACACATCTTTTCTTCATATTTGACTTTAGACTAAAAATTGCATGAAATATTATGAGAATTGCTTTACCAGCCACTACTTGCGCCAGGAAAGCATCACACAAGATGAGAGTGGCATCTACGAACTACAGTAGTGCAATCTTTGGACCAATGGTAGCGGGCTTAAACCTTGATATCAGCCATTGGCCTATGCATCCCACGATGGCTCCTGAAATGACCTTTGGGTGACCCATCGAACAAGATAGAAAATGAGGTCACCATGATACACACCTTAATCTATGAACACCATTTTGATTTGAAGCCCATCCTATTAGCATATATTCGATCTCCAAAAAATTCCAGTCAACATAATCGTATGCTTTGGCCACATCGACCTTGCACACCAAATCCGACTTCCCAAAGTGTAATCTCGAATCCAGACAGTCATTTGCGATGAGCACTCCATCCAAGATTTGCTGACTATACACGAAAGCACTCTGTGTGTGTGTTGGATATGAGATGAGGGAGCACCACTTTTAACTGTGAAGCTAGTACCTTAATAATGACTTTATAAATACCTCCAACCGGGTTAATATAGCGATAATCAGTAATAGAAACTGCTCCGGTGCTCTTTGGGGTAAGCGTGAGGAGAGTGGTATTCACCCACCAGTCAAGGAAACTATTTGTTTGGAACTTGTGCACCACTGTGAGTATATCTTCTTTGAAAGTCCCCCAACACTTCTGAAACACTTTTACCACCTGAGACCTACAGTATCACATTGAAAGACAACCTAAGAGATCATTGTTAATAATCCCACAACCCAAACCTGATCATATATATTTTGATTTTAATTATATATGTAAGAAACCAAGCATTGTTGTGTTAGTAATTTAATCTCTTTTTTTAAAATATAGAAAATATAATTATTAATAGACTTTTAAAAGACCAAACCCAACCGTCCTAACCCATCCCATTTATATTAAGTGGACGGAACAGGCTGAGATGGGTTTGAATGTTTTTATGTTCGGTGGGTTCGGGATTTGATATTAGAATCTGAGATGGCTTTTTTGTGGGACTGGGATTAGAAGTTTACAAATGGGATGGGATTAGTGGAACTCGTTCCGAGTCTAACCCATTGCCCTCCCTAAATATATGGTTATCTTTAGATGATATTCAAAAACTTTTAAAAAAACAAAACAAATAGTTAAAATCTACAAGTATGTAAGGATTCAATGATAATCTTAAATTTTTTTACGTCCAATTAATTGATTCCAAAAAAAAAAAAATACACATTGAGTTTTTTTCCATCTTTTAGATTCTTTAATTTATTTCTATATATGTTTTACTATAAAAATAAA
Organism: Aquilegia kansuensis; assembly: GCA_020826895.1. NCBI lineage: Eukaryota > Viridiplantae > Streptophyta > Magnoliopsida > Ranunculales > Ranunculaceae > Aquilegia > Aquilegia kansuensis. Next base: position 12,724,817 of record CM037006.1, read on the forward strand.
ATAAAGAAAAAATGTGGTGTAACGAGAGATTTTTCTTAAATTTTATATGTGGTGTGCTTAGGGAATCTTGAGAATATTTATGGTAAATTTAAAAAATGTTGTGAATGAGAGATTTTTGTGGTGTTGTATGACTAAGATCTTCTTTTGTTTTTAGTGTAATGAATTTTATCTATTGTAATTTTTTTAGTGTGGGATTTGTGAGTCCAATAAAACACTGCTATGTATGGGTATTGTTAACCCTACCAGGATTTGAAAGTTTTTTTAGTAATTTTCTAAACACATGGCAATTTTTCATTGGTCGCACAAACCCACACTGAAAAATCGCAATAGATTATTTTTTTTTTGAGATTTTATTGTGATTGATTGTTATATAATATTCAATATTCGGTATATTATCCATATTATCATAATATGAATTAAAACAAAAATGTGATAGAATATGACAACGATATCGAAATATGAATAACCAAAATAAAGAATATAAGAATAATAATACTTTTTTTTCGGTAGCAACTAACTGTTATTTATTAAAAACATAAGCATTTGTATAAGGCGTGACGATAAACACAAACATAATGGTCTATTCCTCCCAACCATCGATGACATAGATTATATCTCGAAATTAAAGACAGATCTACGGTTTAGATTGAAAAAGGTAATTTCAAAATTTAAGAAAATGAGGGTATTATTGTAAGTTCTTAATTTCAGAATTGGTCAAATATTGTTGACTTTGGTCTTTGACAGAGTCAAACTGTTAAAAGGTGGGTCGACTAATTTTTTGCAAATATAGTTGGGATTGACAAATCAGGTGGTAAAAGTAGGGTGTATCAACACATAGCACACAAAATGTATCGCTTTATTATCCCGATCTCAAGTTAAGGACCAGGGGATCATATCCCTTTGAAGAACTCTTAAACCCTCTCACAGTGAGAAGAAATGTTGAAAAAACCCTAGTTTTAATTCCTCACATCAATCATGGCAAATCTTCTTCTAAGACGAGTTTTATCAAGAACACTTCGAAACTCAATTGAATACCATTCTCGAAATCTTTCATACTTATCTTCTTCTTCTTCTTCTTCCACTAATGTCTTCAATTCCATTTCAGAAACTCCAGCATTTGGTTGTGCTAATTATGGAGTTCGTTCAAATCATCTAGGGCTTGCGTTTTTGAAAGAAACTCGTAGAGGTTTCGCTAAAGGAAAAAAATCAAGTAAATTTCTCTCTCTTTCTCTCTATATATACATAGTTATGTTATGAGATTGTTTAGTTATTTATTGTTCATAGAAGAGATTGTTTTCGAATTACACAAAATCAAAAAGTAGTTTTATGAACAAATTTATTATCATTTTGTTGAATGTGAGGAAATAATATGTGAAAATTTTGATTTGGAAATCTGCGTTGTCATTGTTATAGACATTTCTCTCTTGGATCAGAGTGTAATTGGTGTTGAATTGAGCTGTGCGTAAATAACCCTTGCTCTCTCTCTCTCTCTCTTCACAAGTTATTAATTAATTCAATTCAATCTTCTCCTTCTTTGTTTATTATTGCTCATGCTTGATAATTAAGAGAGTTAGGGATTGTTATTTTATCATGGGGAGTGAATCTGCAACTATACTACTATTCCTAATCTTACTGATGATAAACCTCTGGTATAATTTATCTTTCTCTTTTCTTCATTATCTCTATTGAACTTTGTTTTAATATTTAAAAAGAACTTTTTTTTTAATCTGAATTTATGCATTATTGTTTTAATCTGAAGTTATATTTTGAAGTGGGGCTTTGCTGAAACTTGTTATACTTGTTTTATTATTGAAGTCAATAATCTAGTCAAAGGGTATTGTATCTGTGAATTTTTTTAGTGCAAAGGGAGCTTTTCTTAAATTCTTTTAGAGTCTGTCATATATGAGAGCTTAAGGGTATTGTTTGAGGATTTTGTTTCAACTAAAGTTGCGCGCTTCTATTTGATCCCTACCCAATTTTATATATTCCATTGATAAGAGTAAGATTCGTCTGGGATCAATAAGAGTCGCATAAAATTTAGAATCTTTTGGCTACTGTGTTGACCGAGAAGGCACTGAGTTGTTTGAATTTCTGCGCATATCATATATAGCTGAAAATTCTATTTTTTATAAAGACAAAGATATATCTCTAGCAGGATCAAGGATATGCAGATTTAATATTTCATCAAGCCAAATGTTCTGTAATAGAAAAGTTCTACTTAGATTATAAGGCCAACTTTTCTGTAATATATCCTTGTTCCTGTACACTGCCCCATCTCTTACTAATGCAAATTGAACGTTGAAGTTCCTATTTCACTCTGACTGATTGACATGGGTTCTTTTTGAAAAGAGGCACATTTGTCTTTGTTGATGATACATGTTAAAGCTATAGAGGTGATCTATTTCTTAAAATGCCCATATATTATAGGTATACCTAGTGATTGTAATCACATGTTCACATTCATACATTTTCACCATGTCTGCTTAGGTAGAGGAAGGCTTAATCATTCGAAACAAAACAAAGTGTCGATACCCAAAGATATGAATAGGCATACCAAATCACGAATAGGAAAAATACTAAAATAGGAGAATCAAGAACTAAGCCTGGTAGGTTTCAAACATTTTCCCTTCAATTTTGTTGTTTTATGTCTTAGCGATGCTCATAAAATAAATGGATACTCTGAAAGAGTTGCAATATTTGTGGCCAGACAAAAGTTTAATAATCATGTACATTAATTTCTACTTCAGTAACTGTTGCACTACTTTTCTCTTATAGCTTGAAAAATCTTAACAAATTTTTTTCTATGTTTTGTAGAGGATAATGATGGTGGAAGTACGGTTGAAGTTGTGCCAGATATTGGGCCAACTGTTAAAGCAACTGCTATCGCACAGATGGAAGCAGCAACTGTAGCTTTATCGCGAGAATTGAGTAAATTACGCACAGGAAGGGCATCCGCAGGTATTCTTTGCAAACACCACATCACTGCAAAGGCTCGTTGGTAAGTAGCCTATAATTTTTGACTTGATGACTTGGAATTTCTTTTTCAGGAATGCTTGACCATATAATCGTAGAAACTGGCGGTGTAAAGACACCTATGAGTCGTCTGGCTGTTATTTCTGTCATGGACTCGAAGACCCTCTCAGTAACACCTTATGATCCAAATGTAAGAATTTATGCTTCTCTATCATTGTGCTAGACTGCTAGGCCATCAGCTTAGGTAGCTGCATATAATGTGTATAATTTGGCTCGTCTGATGTCATGGCTGCTCTTGGATTTTGTAATTTTGAATTCTTTGGCCTCACATTGCTTCAGTCATGAGATATCGGGTTGAACTTAGGTTTGTGCACAAGACAATTTTGGTTTAGGTAGGCTACCTTCCAGGTTTATTAGAAATAAAGGATGCTATAGGCTAAATTATATTGTGCCAGAAGCACTTTGAGAACACTATATGTAAGGGATTCCCAGCAAAGCATTTCGAGAGGGGTGACAAGAATTTAAAGGACCTTAGTGTTAGTGTGGGCTCCAGCTCGGGTGCATTCTCTGAATGTCTGCTAAAATAAAATTTTAAATTGCAGATAGCTCTGGGATGACTTTGTGAACAAGGGCTTTGGTTTGCCAAATGGCAGAGACCTTGTACATAATCTGCTGCTTGTTTAAAGTTAGCTGTACCGAAATTATAACCAACAACTGTTGTTAATTATTTCAGCATGCTCGCCCTTAGATTCAGTAAGCATTATTACAACTCCAAGGTTAAATTAACAATGTTTTTATTTTAAAAACCTTTTACCCTAAAAAAATGGAATATATCGAAAGAAATCTACAATTCTGCATCTTTTAAGTTTGAATTATTTCTAAACTTTAATTTGAATCTTCGATTGATTACATTATGCATATTGTTTAAGTGGGCATATTATGTTCAGGCTATAAAGGAGTTAGAACGTGCCATTATTTCATCTCCACTCGGTCTAAATCCTCAAGTGGATGGCCAACGACTGATTGCAGCTATCCCGCCGTAAGTTTTCAATCTATCTAAGTCATGCTTTATCTATTTTTTTATTTTCCTGGCAAAAGCAAATGTTTATATACCAATTAAATAGGTGTCTTTTCGGTGAGCCACTAGAAACAAGGATATATAAAAGGATTTCAACTAACAAGGGAAACTAATAAAACTATCAACATATCTAACCACAATTCCAAATAGCGTCCCATTTGAATTCAAAGTATAGAAAAGAATATTAATTAATTCCTCCATCTTGGGGATTGGAAGAATGAATCGCGTAAGCTCACCGCCTCTCCTTAAAGGGCCTTTGATTTCCCTGAAGCTGAACTCCCTACATTCTGGCAAAAGGCATCATAAACCTGTTGTGGTTGTCCTTCCAATAAAAAAGCCTTGAATGCTGAGGGAGCAATAAGCTTCTTCCTTACCCAACCTATCCCTGAAGAATAAAGAAATAAATTATAAGCCAAGGAACAGTGAAGAAGAAAGTAGAAACAGACGGGAAACATACATGGTAGTTTTTATCCCACTTTGATTTTTGTAAGATGTTCAGACATGTTTGGTTGTTTCTTCTTATGAAAGGGAAAACATCCAGTCTTTCCTATAAGGCTAGCGCGATTCTTTTTTTTTTCTCAATTATTAGAGACCTTGATATAATTTCTAGCAATATCATTCATCCTTATTAACCAGTGCCCGGTGGTTAACGTCTGAGCTGAAAATAATCTGGGGAGAAACTAAATCCCCATTTTGCATTGCAGAATTTTTGAAGGCTTTTATAGCTGATGCCCGTTTCAACATTCCATGTGTAAATTGATGTGTAACCAATGATTATAAGCTGCAAGAATTACAAGCTTCTTATAATCTATTTTTGGACTGCAAATGACATGTTTGTAGTAGTAAACACTAAGGATCTTATTTACGGTTTAGTTATAAATTCAAAGGGAAGAACATCTTATGCATTCAGGCTTTCTGCAATTCCAAATGAAGCCTTACTGAAATCTCACATTGACATTGTTTCTGCTAACTTCTAAGACATGACTTTGAAATCCATCTGTTTGTTGTGCACACTAATTTATTGGTCAATTGAAACACATTTCTTGTTTATAAAGTAGACACTCGGCTTCTTACTGATCAGATTTTTTTGTTGTTGTCTATTATCCAGATTAACCAAGGAGCATATCCAGGTGAGCTCATTTTAGGATATGTTTTATGTATTTTTCTTCCTTTATTGTTTTCTTTTTCTACTTTAATCTCATAAATATATGTGGGATTATGTGTGCCAGGCTATATGTAAGGTCGTTTCCAAATCTGCAGAAGATGTCAAGCAAAGTATTCGAAGAGCACGCCAAAAGGTATGCTTTCAAAATATTATTATTTGTTTGTTATGTGAGCTGTGTGTGGCTGCTATATGATATTTTCTACCAAACTATGATACGAAAAAAAATATCAAAAGAGAAAAATTAAAATAAAATAAGACGTATGTTATTTATGTCTAGACAGTGAAAATAATTGAAAGACTTTGGATCGAGTGGTCCATAGTTTCATTTTAATCGATCCTGAGAACATTGCACAAGTGCATGAGAATTTAGCGTCAGTGGTTTAGCTTGGGAGACCTTTGTAAAATTTATCACCTTTAGTGCTGCACATGATAAGTACTAGAATGGTTATTCTGAACAACATATTGACGATTCTTTCTTACATTTGATGATCCAAATAGCGGAGTGAGTGCTAATTATGACAACTGGACACTAGTGTAGTTTACAGTCTGCACTGATTTGCAGCTTGAAAAAGTCATTCTCACCATTCCATTGAAAAAAAAAAATGATTCAAGTGGGTCTTCTTACTCCTACAAATAACTGTGTATAGTCCTGGACGCCAGATAGGTAACCCTGGAGCAAGCAATTCTTGTTTGGGGAATGGATTGCATTATTAAGCTATAGCAGATACATTACTGCAGCCCTGCATTGCTGTTTATTGTTTTACACTACTTGTATTGTTATATGGGTCTAAGCAGACGTGATCGTTGGTTGTATAGGCCTTTGATACAATAAAGAAAGCAGCATCAAGCATCCCAAAAGATGATATCAAAAGGCTGGAAAAAGAAGTGAGTAACCAGCTCAATATATCTTGAAAGGGGATTTTGTATGCCATTTGCATTATCTCTTATCTGAGTCTCTCTCTGATTGTATTATCTCAGGTTGATGAGTTGACAAAGAAATTTATCAAATCAGCTGAAGACATGTGCAAGTCAAAGGAGAAGGAAATCACTAGCAGTTAAAAGTGTGTAAAGGAGAGGATATCACTGGCAGCTGAAAGTGTGACATGGTTATTTTCCCCTTCTGTTATTTACGCATTTGTGGGACCTTGTTTTTTAGGGACCCTATATAGTTCAGGGGTTTGGTCATCATTTTGAAATAATTTGGAAACAATCCAGGTATCCAGGTTGTTGGTGTAGTAAAATGTACTTATTGAAATATTAGTTGGCTGAATTTGATTAGAGTACAATTACTCCAGTTTCTCATTCTATAGTAAAGCTTATAGCAACATACTGAGTTACTGGCATTGAGAAGTGGTTTTGGCAATTGTTTTTTGTTCAAGTATTAGATGGCAATATGACATGGTTCTTGCGTTCGTGTGCTGTTTGATATTGAACAAGTCATTTTCAAGTGTATAGTATGAAGGAGAGCCTCAGGTCTCTTTACTTTTTAACAGTGTACAATTCACTATTTTTGCATCTTTGTGGAAGTAAAAGCATTTCCAAAATTCCAACTATTAATGTACTCCAAGATGTATCACTGTAAAAAAATGCATGCAAGATTCTATTGATGCTGTCTGAATTTCTTTATATTTACAGGGTTTTGTCGCGCAGTTATATATATATGGACGGACTTAGTGGTTCTAATCCTCAAGATTTCATTTCAGATTCACCCATGTAAAGTGTTAATGCTCATAAGCTTGTCATGACAAAAAGTGGCTTCCTGTTTCCCTCATCAGGTTACTCCAGAATATATGAGTTTGTGGTTTGCCCCCATCTTGCTTCCACATTAGGTACCCCAATTAGCATCTTCCTTGTGAAAAAAATAGAATAATAAAAGTTTGCGTTAAGTTAAACCCTTAAACCTGCAAAAGCAAAAAAAAAAAAAAAAAAAACAAATTGTGGTAAGATCCACCTAAGTGGAGAGCCTTAACCAAATGTGTGGTAACAGGTAAGCCCGAAGGCTGGTCCCGTCCCTGTCAGGGGAGATGCCAACCGTCTCTCCTTTCTTACGAACACAATCTAATTTGTCCTTTTCAAGTTAATATTAGAAGAAATCAGTTTCAATGCAATCAATGTGGGACTAAATGCACATCCTAATTAGTACTTGCCCCAGTGATTGATAAATGATAATCATGAATCCAGACAAACAAAGCCATGGGTATCTTCCATCAGATTTTTTTGGCTGATCTCCTTGTAACCTCCTAGACCTGCACCCCACTCATCGGGACGCACGCGTAAATTGCAATATATTTCAGAGTCTATCTGACAGTCAGGATACTAAGCCTAGTATGTAACTGGATCTACTGCACATCTTTGTACACAGTACACCCACACATTAAAAAGGCCTTATCTAACAAGACAAGGCCAAGAGTTACAAGGATAGCTGTGTTTCCAGTTGAAAATTGTAATTACTAAATTGTTTCGCAATGTCAAATGTGCCTACGAATGCAATTTAAGTACCTTGTGCTAAGTTACCAAAAATAAAAAAAATTACCTTGTGCTAAAAATCAAAGTAACAGAAGTGCTGGAAGTTGAAAATTGTTTATGATTCAGCTTGGGTGCCATTGGCCATTGCCAACACTTTAAATGTAGAGATTTTTGGACATACCCCCATTTGAAAGTCGAAATTTGAGATACCTCCTTTGAAACAAAATTTGAGATACCCCGTTTCAAGACAGAAGAGATTTACAACTTTAGGTTAGCTTTAAGATGGATGGCTACGATAACACCACATCTTAAAATAGGGTATCTAAAAAAAAAAATAAATTCAAATGGGGTTATCTCAAATTTCGATTTTCAAATGGGTATGTCCAAAAATCTTTTAAATGTATTGTAGTCTGAACTCTGAAGCATTGGAGTTGGAACTGTGTGTGTGGGGGGGAGAGAGAGAGAGAGAGCTGGTGCATCAGTGCATGCAGGACTGCAGGTACCTACTCAAAACAAAAAGCTCCATTTCCCTCAAACCATGTGGTGGCAGTAAATTTGTCTTGGCATCCTCAACTCAACTGGCATTCTATCAAACACTACATCTTCTTCATACCATTACCAAAGTCCAAAGTACTCTTATTATAAGGTCTGCTCTTTCTTTATTTCTCTTTGTACTGTACTACTTCCTTTGTTTGTACACATTAATGCTCTCAAGTCTCAACATAATCTTTTCAGTATCTAAGATAAAATTTTCTGCAACAAGTTTGTTGTAAGTTGTACAAAACTCAATCTTTCTTGCAGTTTATCTGTTTTAATTTTATTCATTAAAACCCAGCATTTTACATGATTCACTATATCTCAAAACCCCCATTTCTGTTTTAAGTGTTTCTTACTTCTATAAACCATCATAAAGAATTCTTCTATGTTGAATCACTTTATGTTATCAAGTTCCACCACCATGTTGTACTTCTACTCCCACTTGTTTCTTGTTATATCTGTTTCATTGTTTTTCTTCTTCTCTGATACTCAACAATTGGAGACTTCTCAAACTCAATTACTTTATCAGCTAAGAAAACAATTAGAATATCCAAAACCATTGGAAGTTTGGAATAATTACAATGGTGACTTGTGCTACTCACCTTATTCTACCCAAGTGATTGTAACTTGCGAAAACAACTCTATCATTGAGCTTCAAATTGTAGGGGATATCTTGTCAAGTATTAGTGAATTCGACGGTTTCCCAATTTTTAATCAGACTTTATCAGAGAGTTTCTCCATTGATTCATTTGTTACAACACTTTCAAGGTTAACCAGCTTGAAGTTTCTTAGCTTGGTATCTTTAGGCATTTGGGGGCCACTTCCTGATAAAATTCATCAGTTATCTTTGCTTGAGTCTCTCGATTTGAGTTCAAATTATTTGCATGGTTCGATACCATCAAGGATTTCTGCTATGGTAAAGCTCCAAGTGTTGAGACTGGATAACAATTTCTTTAATGATACTGTACCTGATTGGTTTGATTCCTTATCAAATTTGACAATTTTGAGCTTGAAGAGCAACCGTTTGAAAGGTGCAATCCCGTATTCAATATGCAGAGTTAAGACACTTAATGAGCTTGGTGCATCATACAATCAAATTTCTGGAGTATTACCTGATCTTAGCAACTTAACTAGCCTTAGTGTACTAGATTTAAGAGAAAACCAGATAGGTTCTAAGTTACCTATTATGCCCAAAGGGTTGATCACTGTTCTTCTAAGTAAGAACTCATTTTTCGGTGAGATTCCACAACAATTTACAGAATTAAACCAGCTACAACACCTTGATTTGTCGTTTAATTTTCTTCAAGGAACATTGCCTGCAGCATTGTTCACTTTGCCAAATATCAGTTATTTGAATATGGCGTCGAATATGCTAATTGGATCTCTTCCAAAGAATCTAGCTTGTAGCAGCGCACTCAGTTTTGTGGATATTTCAAATAACAAATTGACTGGTGGATTGCCTTCTTGCTTCAGTTCACACAAGAAAATTGTTAAGTTTGGTGGGAATTGTTTGTCTATTGAAGCACACGGTCAGAATCTTGAGTCTTACTGCCGCATTAAACGGGAAAAGTCAGATCCGGGAGGCAAATTTGTAGGCCTATTAATTGGTGTAATTGGAGGCATTGTTTTTATTTTGGTTCTATTATCAATTTTGGTAATATTCTTGCATAGAAGATGTTGCCGTCGAGAGACATCAGTGCAGCGTTTATTGCCAAAGGAAGTACAAGATATACTGCCGACAGGACTTTCTCCTGAGTTCCTTGCGAGTGCTCGTTAGTATTTTACTTGTTAACTTATCAATATCTTTCAGTACTGCACCCATATTTTAGCATTTAAATACATCCTTCAATTCAATTTCTTATATTGGAGGGAATCATTTAGGTATTTATTCTTATTAAATCATTCCTTCAGGGTTTATTTCACAAACCACCAAGCTTGGTGGACAGGATCTTCTCAAATATCGGTTGTTCTCCATAGAAGAGTTGAAGGAAGCGACCAACAATTTTGATGAGTCAACATGTATTGGTGAAGGTTCATTGGGAAAGGTATGCTTCTAGAACTTGCAGTTTATACACATTGAGTAATCATGGTTGAATTTATTTCTATTGAAATGGTTGAAATAGCTTTTACCTAGTGAGTACCTATGTAATAACTAATAAGGAGCAAATAAACGCGTTGATGCCTGAAATAGCTACAATATGTCAGATGCTTTGCCCATGTAATTATGTCGAAGTGTGTTTGCAAGTATAATTATTTTCTATGTGCTGAACTCCCAGGATAATAGTTCCTTAATAGCTACAAAACGTTAGGCACTCTGAACCAATTAACTTGACATGTAATCATAACAGTGTGTGTCCCAATGTGCTGCTTTCAACATGCCAAACTTCTAGAGAACAGAGTTTACTTCTTAAATATATGACTATAAAACACAGAATATTCATAAAAGCTGTTTTCTGAAGGAAATTAATGAATTATCAAGATGCAAACTCATTGCTATCTTATCTGCCCTTCTTATACATATCAAGTGTCATACTTTTCCTTCAAAAATAAAATAAAATAAAATAAAATAAAATAAAATAAAATAAAATAAAATAAAATAAAATAAAATAAAATAAAATAAAATAAAATAAAATAAAATAAAAGAGAATGGGAAGAAAGAAAATCTCAGTTGAAATGTTTAATAAGTCACAATTTATTGGTGAAGGTTCAATGGGGAAGCTATCCATCTAGGACAATGTGAATACACTTTGAAAATTGATGGTTGAAAGGTTTGATTAGGAGTCCATAGTTTTGAAGTAACAAAGACATAAACACAGATGTTGGTGTCTGACATAACTGCATAATGTTAAGACACTCCGAGCCATGTTACTTGATATGCAATCATAGTGAAGTGTGTTGGCATGTGTGTCACATTTGACAAGTCAAATCTGTAGAAACAGAGTGCCTTTGTTAAATAGGTGACCATAAAGAACTCAATTGAAGTAGCTTGCCGACACTAAATAGAAGATGTAAATTCGTCGTACCATGTGAATTTTTTTCTTTATAAATGTTTTAAGTGTTTGAATCATACAATGTCTCTTCCAGAAGATGTTTTTATGACCTCTAGGAAATAATTACTCAGTAACCTTGCTACTGATCAGGTTACAGTCAAATGTCATTGATTCTTTATTACTAAAATGGTAAATTTAATACTGTATTTTCTTAATTCAATGACCTAAGAAATTTTGATATTGGATCCAACTTCTTGGATGATATATTTTGCTTTTCTAGGTCTTCAAGGGAAGATTGGAGAGCGGAGCCTATGTTGCAATTAGGTGTTTGTCACTACTCAGAAGAGATTCATTGCGAAACGTTAAACATCAGTTGGATCTGCTTTCGAAGCTTCACCATCCTCATTTAGTTTGCCTCTTGGGACACTGCATTGATATTGATGAACAAGATATATTCAGTATCAACAGAGTCTTCCTTATATATGAATATATGTCCAATGGAAATTTTCATACTCATCTCTCAGGTCAGTTTATAATCTTCTTTGTTTATTGAGTCTCCAAGTTCATTCCAAGTATCGATTAAGATAAATAACCATTTAAATATTAAATATATCTGGATACCCTACCTCCCTCCTAAACAAAATTTAAAACCACCTGCCCATCTTAGCAGTTATATGAAATCATAACACATCATCCAGAAAGAAATTTCTGTGTCATGTGAATAAGTTCTTGAATTGGTTGGTCTCATAAGTGGTAATCCCTGAAAGAAAGGCCTTAATTAGGGTTATATCTTCTTATATCCTTTACGAAGTGACAGAGACCTTCAGAAATTGTTGAGATTATAATGAACAAGTGAAGTTGGTGAGCCTCTTTCGACGAAGAACAAAATGGGTGTACATGGATGGAATCTAAAACATGAAATCTCAAGTGAATGAAGAAGATACAAGTATAGGTTCAATATTGTAAACTTCCCTTCTTTTAAGGGTTAAATAAGTTTTCCTGAACTCCAACTCTAATAACGTAACAAATAGACTTTTTTGACATTGTAATTTACCTAATCTATTTTTATCTATTTCTGTAGAGAGTTTAGAGAAAGTTCCTGAATGGTCAGATAGATTGTCAGTTCTAATTGGCACTGCCAAGGCTGTGCATTATCTACATACTGGAATATCGCCTGGTTTCTTTGACAACCGTTTAAGAGCAAATAGTATTTTGATTGATGAGCATCGAATTGCAAAGCTAAGTGATTATGGATTGTCAATCATCATAGAAGAAATCAACCGACTTGAGGTGCGTCTTTTTCCTCTTAAGTGGCACATTGGGAGTTTATTTGTTCAGGTGATGTGTCTAATATATACTCTGATTGGACTGTAGGAAAAAGGAGAACGTAATAAATCTTGGTGAGCACCCTTACTAGACAAAATTATTTTCTTTATACTTCATCCTCTTTCAGTGAATGTGTGTGATTGTTTTCGTCAATCAGTGCTCCTAATACTGGAAATAAATTAGTCATTTCTTACTCAACTCTCAAATTTAGTCTAGAACATGCTTTTTGAATTCTTTAGATGAGGAATATAATTTAACGTAATCATCTCTACTAATTCATGCATTTGGCCATTGTTTTAATTGGGCTAGGAAGATGCTCAGCCAGGATTAAATCATCAAAAACTTTTAACCACAACATGACAAACTAAACTACTTCAATAAATCCTATGAAATAGGGGGGAGGGGGGAAAGAAAGCGAGTATACAAGCTTATGGGTATTTTGAATTTTTGAGCAGCAAAAATTACTAGTGTATAGGTTATGAGCAGCAAAAATCATTCAAGCAACAAAAATTGGATTGTTCCATATCGGATGTAAACAGCATTCCATATTGCACACTAATAAATTTAGAAGCTGTGAAAACATATTTGTAAGATATCTGTCTGTAATAGCAGGATTTTGTTTTATGTTTCTTACTCTTATCATTTTAACCATCTGTTTTCACAGCTTAATTTAATATAGTAAGCCTTCGCACTACGTGGTTGAGGTTCTTCATGACATTCAGAGAATTAGAAAAAAAAAAAATCCAACTTATGAGTCAAAAGTGCTGTGAGGTTTGTGAGGATGGAAGAGGATGCAAAGTAGACTTCTTTGTTAAGAGCTACTTGTGTATTTCATTATGCGCCTGTGCTGCAGTTAAATTGATTGTTCCATATAGGTTTTGTTCCACCGAGTCATGGCCAGAAACCTATTCCAACCCTGCTGTCGATGCCATTTTTTTTTTTTTTTGTGCAACAATATTGTTCTCGAAGGGTAGATGATTTTCTTAAATCAAAGAGATGAAAGAGAATGTAGCAAAAAAAAGTTCGTTCGAACTCTTACTACGGGACAACCCCCCATATATTTATCAACTGTCATAAATTTACCAATTGATTGGCACAAATGATATATTTTGTGGCAGAAGGCAAAACTTGTCACTTTTGCCATTTTGATTAATGTTATTCTTATCTTTTCCTTTGCAGGAAGAAGGCAAAACTGGAAGATGATGTTTATAGCTTTGGTTTCATATTACTCCAAACACTTGTTGGACCCAAATCAGTTGATAGAGGAGATACAATTCTGCTAAATGATATGGTATGTCAAAACCATTACAATTTAAAGGGAAAAAAAAAGAAGAAAAACGCTTAGGAGAGTGCTTTTTAGGGTTTATGGGGATTACCTTGCATAAGAGATTTCTGGAAACTTAACGAGTTCCTACCACCACCAAACCTTTCTAATCTAATAGTTTATTTATTGGGTAGATCATGGGTTCATGAATTTATATTGCATATTCCAGATAGCTTCCTAATGTACCTCCGCATGATGGTTATGCCTCCAGCGGTGTCTCACACTGAAACAGTAATTATTTAAAATTGGAATTTTTCCTTAACTTAGATGGAGGAAAAATATGAACTTCAATGGAGGAAAACAGGACCTTCCATTCTAACTAACATGTCCCCATGAATGTTTAGCTTCTATCAAGTTGAGTGTTTGAAATTTTGTTATGGAGCTTCACATTGACAGATGTCATTTGGCATTCAGCATGTTCGAAGACAGGTTGTGGATCCGATTGTGCTCACCACTTGCACAGAAGAATCATTATCAGTTGTGATATCAATAACGAACAAATGTATATCACCAGAAGTATCAACCCGCCCCTCATTTGAAGATGTTCTGTGGAATTTACAGTATGCAGCTCAAATACAGGCTACAGCAGATGGTGAGCGAAGATTTGATGTTACTTCTCAGCAATAAAACTTTGTAGCATAACTATACTCAGACGAATAGGTATGCTTCTTCAGAACCCTTGTAGTAGCTACCACCATCCAATTAGAGTAAGGTTCATTGGTTTCTGTGACGTGTGTTATAGTTGGCCCCTGTGAAGATGTTACCATTTTTTACCTTACCTTTTAGATTTATTGTAATGCTTTTATTAACATGATTTAAGGTAGTCAGGTGGATTAGTCACTTCTATACCAAAACTTTGCAGCAGTTGCAGGATTAGTTGAAATTGTCATTGATTGTTAAAAGTCCAAGCTACTATAATACAATTCCATTTTCAAGAATTGAAGCTTTTCGTGTTTCTGTTGCAATATAAGACACAATGTGATAACAATATCTTGTATTGTTTATCTCAAAGACCATACTAAACCGGCCTAGCAACTTACTCAGTTACTCTTACTGACATAGTGAAAGAGTATCATGCATATACAAGCAAATAGAACAGAACTTTGAATTATCGCTTCTTGTAGCTCTTTGCTCAGTCTTTGTGCTGCATCACAAATAGGAGTTCAACTGTCATGAAGACGAGAGTCCTTTATGCATAAGGGTGACTGTGTTCTAGCTCCTTTTCTTGTTTAGTGTTGGTTGAATCCGAACTAGTCGAACTGCATCCTTATTCATAATCACGCTTTCAGAATGGGAAACTTGCGTCTGAGATGTTGAACACTCCAATACCAAACCTTATCTGCTGAACCTGGATGTGTGAAGTAGATGTGATTTGCTTTACAATGACAAAAAACCGAAGTTAGTAAAGACAAGGAAAGAATGTTATCTAAAAACAATCCCTTTTTCTCTAAAAAGACGGGGTTGACAGAAAAAGGAGCAACATAACAAGTGACTTTTCAGTCGCAAAACACAATCCTGATCTCCCAAGGTATTCATTTCAATCCACTCCCCTCCCTTTGCTTGTAATTGTAATTTGAAGATTTGAAATTCATGACTCCAGGAAAAGTACTTTCTGGTTCTAACTTCTAACTACACATAACATATCTCCTGATGATTCTACAAGACAAAAACTTGTAAAAACAAAACAAAACAATAGTCCATAACATCGTCAAGTTGTTGCTGTATCTCACCAATGTTCCGAATAGGTGTTGCAGCCACCCTTTGGATATTCGGTTGAGTTGAACTAATGTCACAAAGCACCAATTCTCCAGCCAAAATAACTGTGTAAAACTGATCTTTATGGTATATAATGTCCATGAAATCTTTGATCTCTTGATACATGTGTGAAGTCAAGAATTATCACCAGGTTTGACAAAGGCTAATCTACAAACAGGATCCATTCCATTTCCATAGATTACCATAACTACAAAATCTGATGTCCATGTGGGGTTATAGGATAAAGCAGCGTTCAAACTAAAATTACCCTGTAGGGAGGGGAGCTTGATGACATTGTTATTTGATTGAAAAGGATTTAAGAGTTGAATCATGTTGCAAGAGTTCTTTGTTATAACTATCCATGGCTTGAACTATAGCACTTTATAAACGGTGAAACTTCTTTGATGAACTTTTTACGAGCTAGCAAAAAGACTGTAGAAACTATTATGAGTATGCATGCAAGAAGACGAGTTTGGAAACATCGGCATAGGAAGTTGAGGAGCTATTTTTGCACCAATCTGACATACAACATTTCGGAA
This sequence comes from Aquilegia kansuensis, assembly GCA_020826895.1. Taxonomy (NCBI): domain Eukaryota; kingdom Viridiplantae; phylum Streptophyta; class Magnoliopsida; order Ranunculales; family Ranunculaceae; genus Aquilegia; species Aquilegia kansuensis. Next base: position 12,740,970 of record CM037006.1, read on the forward strand.
TGCATTGCAAACGATCGATACAAACATCTGACTAGACTGTAATTTGTTATGAGAAGGGAGGATGTGTGCGAAATTTGATTTGTGATTTCACCATGACTGCATAAGACCGAATTCCATAAGACTGAAACTTGTAAAAACGCCCTACCCATGAAATGATGCAACATTTAACTACCAGTTAGGCTCAAGGAATTAATGCTTTCAATACTTATTTTGCAGATTAAAATCTAACACGTAGAGATATATACACCAAAACAATACTTTTATGAATTTACAAAATAAACCTTCAATTTAACAAACATTTATAATCCATCAATGTACAAACTTAAATAATAAAATCAAATTCAGTTTATTTATTTATTTTGATTTTTCTATTTATTATTATTATTACTATTTTATTGATAAACTCAAGAAATTACAAAAAATAAAAGACAACATATGAGTACACAAATACGAAGGACAAATGAGTACACAAATATTTTTTTTTTCTCCTAAATTGAACCAAATATTTTTTTTTTTCTCCTAAATTGAACCAAATATTTTATGAGTACATAAATACGAAGGACAAATGAGCTGCTACAAAATGTGGTAACGTTGTATAAAAAATATAGTTATCCAAAAATATTACATTTATGAAAAATGACAATCCTACATTTATCTACATCAAACATAACATAATGGCACTGGTGGAACAAAACCATTTTGTCTAAGTATTGATGATTTTTTTTGCGAAGCATTATATACCTGTTTACATAATAATAATAATACAGTAATAATATTAGGGATAGTAAAGTCATTTAAATGAAAAAATGGAAAATAATAGCTAGAGAGAGAAACATACAAATCCATCACACACACACACAGCTTCTAAGTTGTATCGGGCGTGTGTTGGGCTTGTTTCTTCTTCTTCTTCTTCTTCTTCTTTGGATCGAATCATTCGATCTGTAAATCCGGCATTAAGCAAGCAAACAAACATCTTTGAAGAGAAGAGCTCGGTTTATTTCTCTTTCTTTCTTCTTCATGGTACGCGAATTCTATCTTACTTATTAGGGTTCTATATTCATTCACAATCTTTTTTTAATTTTCAATTTCGGACTTCGTTTAGAGTTTCAATTCATCGATTACAACTATTTCTTCATCAATTATTTATATCTTTTTATTTCAAATTAACATTTCTTTTAGGCTCAGGAAATCAGATATAGAGTTGTTGCGTTGCTAAATCTAAATCTAGTCATGATGATTTACTATGTAATTTGAATTTTATTACAAAGATTTTTACTCGAAATCTGGAGGATTTTTAATTAATTGATGGTGTTAAGGACAATGCAAAGCTCATCAATCTCCCAGCTGTTCATCTATACAGTTAGTCATACACAATCGCTTCTTATTTCTTGTAATCATTAAAATGTACCTTTGAATGATGGGCACAACATCACTACACATTGTTCTCTACATCGTTAGCTATCATACTCATACATTTCTAGTTTCACCTTGCAAGAGTAAATGTTACTCTTTCTGCACAACCCTACCCCACATGGAGGGCTTGGTGTATTTTTATGTATTCTTCAGGGTTGAGTTGGTTTGTCCTTGGTCAGTGAAGGAAGGAGTTGTTACTTGTTAGCTTCTTGGTTAGTGAGAGTATGGCTACTTTTGCTTTCGAGCAGGGAAGGGACTATGGTTGGAAATCATAAAAGACTTTTCGAAGGGGAAACAAAAGTGATAGAGAAAGTCATCATAGATGTTAAGAGGCGTTTTTCTTCTTTTCTTTTGTGTTTAGTATGTGAGAAAAATTGAGAGATTCCATTTGGTTATGAGAAGGGAGGATGTGTGATATTTGAGTTGTGATTTAAATTATGTTTGCTCCATTTATCTCTCGTTTATTTTAGGAATTCTAGTCCTACGTCTATACGTACTTGTTTGTTCTCTATTTATTTAAAAAATTCCTAACCAAAAATAAGATAAGAAAAAGCAGGAAAATTAAGAAACCGCAAAAGAACTATCTTATGCTTTTTTAGTTCTGAACAATATCAGATATCCCTTTAAAAATAAAAATAGGGATATATATTATACAATATATGAAAATGTGTAAGATGCTTATTTTTTATTTATATAAAAATGATAATGTTGTTAGCACCAGAATAATACTGATCATCATTTTTCTCTCATTCCCTGAATTGCTTTTTAGAAAAATGTCTTATTACACTTCTGACACATAACCATGAGCATATAGATGAAATTGTTCTAGTAAATTTTCCTTCGTTGTCTATTTTATGTCTTTCTTATTGGTGAGCACCGCCAGTTCTATATGAGGACTGGACTAAAAAGTTTCTTATATTGTCTACATTTCGAACATGAATGACACTTATTTTTATAAAAAATGACCTTTCATGCACAATGGAAAGATGGCATCTGAATTGCCTTGAGAGTTTTCCTTTGATGTCACTAAGTGGAATAGCTGTATGTTTCCCCCCTCATTTTGCTGATCTTGTAGGTCCACATTTTTTCTCTTTTAGTGGGTGGGTGGGCTGAACCTTATCAGTTTTTATCTTATAATTTGGAGCTTTTGCCACATGTTTCTTTTTCAATGGTAAGCTGGGGTTAGCCTGACCCCCACCTGTATTAATTAAAATCTTGTATACAATTTGCCATCCATACCCTCCTTTAGGATTACATATAGGGACTCATCAGGAGTACCAATAAATAAATTACAATGATTATCATCTCCTAGTTTCCCTGCAAGATAGTCTGCAGCTCTGTTACACTCTCTGAATATATGGTTGAACTGTACTGAACTGAACTTGAAAGCTCTTCACTGTATCTTTGCAATGAGATCACTACAATACCATGGAGGATCTTCCTGCTTAGTAATAGCCTTAATAGCCCTTAATGAATCAGAACCTACCATAACATTTTGTAACCCCAGACATTCTGCATTAATTTATGATTGTCTGGAGGATCTTCCTGCTTTTGCCACATTTTGGTTGCTCCTATACATTAATTTATGATTATCTGCAAATTACATCTCAAATCGATTAGATTTGGGTTTACTGATAGTTATGTATTCAGATAACTTCTCGTGTTTGCGGTTATGGGTGTGTCTAGATATGGCACCATGATTTTTGTAAAGCTGTTTGTGTAGTGTTGATGCATCCTTACAGTTATAGGGTCATTTTGGTTAAAACTTTGTTCCTTTTTAAATAGAAGCTAAACCAATTCATCCAGATTTTTTGTCTTGTACTAATTCTTGCATTCTACTTGTTGCTAGGGTTCGGTAAAGAAAATTCTCTCTCTGCCGAGAGCAGCTCTGCTTCGCCATTATAGTGAGAGGTGTAGCACAGTTTATAGATCATTTAGTACCCAAGCTGCGAGCACCTCAAGTACACCACAACCTCCCCCACCTCCCCCACCACCAGAGAAAACCCATTTTGGTGGCTTGAAAGATGAAGATCGCATATTCACCAATCTTTATGGGTTGCATGATCCATTCCTTAAAGGTGCTATGAAGCGAGGTGACTGGCACAGAACCAAAGACATAGTCACCAAGGGAGCTGATTGGATCGTCAATGAAATGAAGAAGTCTGGTCTTCGTGGCCGTGGTGGTGCTGGGTTTCCATCTGGCCTCAAATGGTCCTTCATGCCAAAGGTATCTGACGGACGCCCTTCTTATCTTGTTGTCAATGCTGATGAGAGTGAACCAGGTACGTGTAAGGACAGAGAAATCATGAGGCATGACCCACACAAACTATTAGAAGGGTGCTTGATTGCTGGGGTGGCCATGCGGGCCACTGCTGCTTACATTTACATTCGGGGAGAATATGTAAATGAGCGTCTGAACCTTGTGAAGGCCAGGAATGAAGCTTATCAAGCTGGACTTTTGGGGAAAAATGCATGCGGATCTGGTTATGACTTTGATGTTCATATCCATTTTGGTGCTGGTGCTTACATATGCGGTGAAGAGACGGCATTATTGGAGAGTCTGGAAGGGAAACAAGGGAAACCAAGGTTGAAGCCTCCTTTCCCAGCTAATGCAGGGCTATATGGATGTCCAACAACTGTTACAAACGTTGAAACTGTAGCTGTTTCTCCAACAATCTTAAGGCGTGGACCTGAGTGGTTTGCCAGTTTCGGAAGGAAGAACAATGCTGGGACTAAACTATTTTGTGTGTCAGGCCATGTGAACAAGCCTTGTACAGTTGAAGAGGAGATGAGTATACCATTAAAGGAGTTGATAGAGAGACACTGCGGTGGAGTTAGAGGTGGATGGGACAATTTGCTTGCAGTAATACCAGGTGGTTCATCTGTCCCACTGCTTCCTAAGAACGTATGTGAAGATGTTCTGATGGACTTCGATGCCCTCAAGGCTGTCCAATCTGGGTTGGGAACTGCTGCAGTGATTGTGATGGACAAGTCGACAGATGTTGTGGATGCGATTGCTAGGCTTTCTTACTTCTACAAGCACGAGAGCTGCGGGCAATGTACACCATGTAGGGAGGGAACAGGATGGCTTTGGATGATAATGGAAAGACTTAAGGTTGGGAATGCAAAACTGGAGGAGATAGACATGCTTCAGGAAGTTACTAAGCAAATTGAGGGGCACACTATCTGTGCTTTAGGTGATGCTGCTGCTTGGCCTGTTCAGGGTCTCATAAGGCATTTTAGACCAGAGCTTGAAAGGAGGATCAAGGAACGTGCAGATAGAGAATTGATTGAGGCTGCTGCTTGAGCCTTGCAGCAAGGTTTGCATTTTACCTTTTCATTAAGAATCGGCTTTCTTACATCTGATTATGGCTTGAGATATCACGTACAAGGTCATAAAATCGTATCATATTGTATATTTTTATGGCAATGTGACAATTTGGCTGAGTGTCAACCACATATTCTATCTTATATTCTTTTACTTATGGACAGTTGCAAGAAAATTTAGGGAAAAATTTGTCAAAAATAACCATAGGGGTTAAAGTATGAAATGTTGTTGATAACTAACCCAATGGGTTATGTAATTCAAGTTACATTGACACTAATACGTGTGTCAGTGTCTAACCCGGGTATGGAGAATCTGACACCGCAAGATATCGAAAAATGAGTGGTTCCTAACCTTAAAATATGTATCCAAGTATCTGTGCATCCTTGTGGTCGTGTATCCGACACGGGTACGACTCAGATTTTTTTTGAGATCTGGAGTACCCATGTTACATAGAATTGTGTCGATGTGGACCCTGTGATTATTTTGATAATTTGATATAAATGACTTAGATCTATGAGATGTAGAACCCTCAAATGGCCATTTATTTTAATTTTGTATTTTTTTTTCTTCTGGAAAAGGGAGAAACACTTGTCCTTTTAGAAGACTGCCAACATAAGTTTCAAGTTGTGCAAGTTCCGATCAAATTTCTTTGGTTTCAAGTAGTAGATTAAACCGTATCATTTATACTTGGGCTTATATACTTTCAACTTTTTGATGTGATGACCTGGATAGTGTTTTATTTTAATTATTAGGATAGCAAGAAAGCAAATTGATATTGTTGAGGTATTGTCGTCCCAACTATGAAACACCCTTGAATATGAGCATCCTCACAGTCAAGGCTTCATAATTATTTTATCTTTCATTTGTCTGTGCAGGGAAAGCCGCACCAAGTGTTTTTGAAGTCTGTTTATAGCATGAAGCATTCATTTCATTTTCTGCTGTGCAGGTTCATCTTGATCTGGTAGCTGTTGTGGAATAAAGGTTGAAATGGCTCCATGTTGTCCGACCAAGTATTTATGTCTGAATATTTGTTTCAGAAATTGAATTTGGTCTTATGTTGTATAATCCAACGAAGATGTTGACTTTCTGCACATTTGATTGATGATCAGCATAATTCCTGTATTTTCAGGAGAATAACCTTTACGCGATTTTGTTTTGGTAATCGCAGACTAATCAAAACTTACTATAAAAAGATGTTACAATTGTCTGTATTGGATAATTTCATCTGAAACTTTGTCTCATTGTCTGCCCCTCTGTTTTATTTGCTTTCATATATGTTTGAACTGTATCTTGTTTATAACATAAATGATTAAGAGGAGTTAGAGTTTGAAAAAGTTCTACAGTTGGAGTTTTTATTCATGGATATCAGTATCACTCCATCAGTTCTATTAGCAGACCTATTTGCTGGAATAATCTGTTCTCATCAGTCCAAATACTATGTTTATATATCAAATAATTGGTTCCCCCTCCCCTAGTTGCGGGCTGGAACTCTGGTAGCAGTATATATTCTTAATGGAGGTATCAGAAACATCATTACCTTCACACTTCACATAATTAAGTCAGAGTAGGGTTTATATTATGTCCCAATCTTTTTGACAAGTACTTGAGAGTTAACTAGAGTCTAGAGGATGCTGTTGTAATTGTAAACCATCTGCTTCACATTACCTTACTTGGAGATCAAGGTTTGTGGCCTGACCCTGTCATTTCTCACTTGAGAATGAGAAAGAACCCAAAATTCAATCTAGTTCACCTCCTGCGGTGATCAATAATGCCTGCCGAGTGCCGAGAGTCACTGGAAGGGCAGCAGCAGAAACACTATTACAACCACAGAGTTCATCTTCTTCCAAAGGTGAAATCTTCCATGTCATACTCCTCGGGCTTTCTCATAGACTTCAATAAAGTTCCTGATTTTATAATTGTAGAAAACTTTCAAGAATCAGCCTACTAATTCTGATGAATGAAAGGACTTTTTTTTTTCATAAATACACCAAAAGCTCTAGTGATTCCAATCACCCAAAGTCCCAAACCAAAACCCTCCTCATCCAATGACCATCATCATTGGCAAAATAGAGCAGTGGAGCTCATGAAGAAAAAAGGTAGTGGTCAAGATGGAAGCTTTTCTTCTGATGATGATGGGTATTATTATGCGCAGAAGAAGAACAACTGCCCTATAATTGGCCATCATGTTGGTGGTGGTGGTGGGACTTCTCAGAATTTGGCTATTTGCCACAAGACCCCCAAACTGATGGGGGTCTGATGCACCACAGATGCCAGATCAGAAATGGAGCTCGTTGTGGGACAACAATGGGGATTCTCAAACCAAGAAATGAAGTGGGGGTATCAGCCTATTCAGCTGGAATGTTCAATTAGTGGGTATTATGGAAAACTCGCAGGAGGTTTCACTAGAAGCTTTCAAATAAGCCTTGTGTAGGACAACATTTCATCCAGAATAAAAATGGTTATCACCAAGTTCAGCTGCAAAGCGCAAATGTGGGGGATATTGGGCAAGGTTGTTGGTGGGGCTCTGTACCAGTTTCACTGAGTTGCAGTTAACAACACCAACTGATGCGAAACCCATTGGTGGGGGCGTTATGATGTACTGTACAAATCAGTGTACTATTGAACAACTAGATGATTTCCTGGTAGATAATGAATTGGAAGAAGCTGTGAACTTCTATGGCAGCTACAAGAGAAACAAGGAATACATGTGGATTTGTCAAGATATAGTTAGTTGACTCAAACTTATGGAGAGGAAGGAATACCAGATGAAAACGACTATCTCAATCATCAGATCCACAATTCCTCACCTATAACAACATTTTAGAGATGTATTTTGACTGTGGTTCCATATCTGATGCATATAAGGTATTTGAGAATAACATGCCAGAATGCAATAAAATGTCATGGGACACCATGGTAAGGGGTCTCGCGAAGAAAGGCCTCGGCGAAATGTCATTGATTTTTTTGCTCAGTTCAAAGACCACAGGACTAAAACCCGATTGACAACTGTTATGTCACAATGCAAATACATTACAAAGGTAAACCATACATCACATTTTGGAGTCTGAGTTATATTACAATGTCTCTTTCAAGGAATTTTGAGAAGCATGCTTTTCTGTCAACCTTTTGGTGAACTTGTACACTAAGATTTTGGTGGGACCAACTGTTGGTCTGGTAAAGGGGCCCAAAGAATGTGGCATTATGGACAGATGATCGATATCTATCCTTTCTTAAAGCAACTGCCAATTGCATATATGTCTTTCTGTCAAAATCCAAGTAGAAGTAAGTGACTCTTGTTTGGACTGACTGAAATGGACTGACTAACCAAATGATGCTCTCTAGTAAACTAACAAGAAGCACCTACAATATACAAATCAACAACAAAACCCCATCTATGGTGCATGTCTACTTTGTGAGATTATTCAAGATTCCATTGCATTTTAGCTACAATCAGGCAAGTTTGAGTTTATGTGCTTGTCTCTCTCTTTTGTTGTATATGTTATATTACTTTGATCTTCCCATCTATTCATATTGATTTGGATTACTGTTTGTCATCTTTGTCATATACTTGCACACCTGCTGCAAAGTGCAAACCATGGTTCTTGAGGCAAGGGTGAATAACAGAGAAAGTATGTGTGTTCCAGTTGATTACATTGTCTATATACACGAGATTAAACCTTGGCCCCCATCACATTCCTTACGGTCTATTTGTTCTGTATTTCTTCGATGGAATAGCATTGATCGGAGTTCAGGCTCTACTCGTGCTGTAATTCCTTCCATTGGACCTGGTGTTGGTGATGGAAAAATCAAATTCAATGAGTCTTTTAAAATTCCTGTTACTCTATCTTCAGAAGCTTCTATGAAAGGTGAGGATGTTGACGCATTCAAAAATAATTACTTGGAGTTCAACCTGTATGGACATCAGGCGGATAAGACTGAGAAAGATCAGCTCCTGGGGACTGTCGCATTAGACCTTGTGGAGTATGCTGATCTTAAAAAGACTGTTAGCGTGAGCGCGCCACTAAATTTTAAACGAGGCCTTAGAACTACAACTCAACCAGTTTTGTCTATTAAAATCCAACCCATGAACAAACACAGTGCTTTCATCTCGTCGAGAAACAGGCCTGCAAAAGAATCATCTCCGAACAAGGATGAAGGGACACTTACGAATAGAGAGTATTTGGAGGAATCTGAGATTTCTTCTTTCACTGATATTGATGCATGTATACATTCCTCCCTGACTACTTCCTCCAGTTTTGAAGGCACAGGGGCCTCACCACTTGAAGAGGTATGCATACATGTCCCTGGCTTGGCTACTATTCTCTGTAGAATATCTGTGCACACACCGTTGCACTGATCTAGATAATGTTTAATTAGTTTAGTAAATCTAATACTACTAAGTTATATTTATATGTGTACGCATACCCTTACATTTAGTTTAGTAAATCTAATACTACTAGTTATATTTATATATTAATTTTTTGAACGGCGAAATGAGGAGTGTATAATATTTATAACAGTGTTGAACAACTGTATCCATGCTAAATGTCATAAGCCGCTATATATCATAAGCCGCTATATAAATTATCAAATTTTGAGTGCTTGTATTAAAAATTGCATTACACCCAAAACAAGTCAATTGAAACTGATTTTGAGTGCTTGTATGAAATATTTAGTGTTTGTATTGAGTGCTTGTATGAAATTTTTTGAGTGCTTGTATTGAGTTGATCTCTAATGGAAATCCGTTTTATTATATTTATGAAATAACAAGACTTATTTATCTGGTCTACTTGTTCGCGGGTATGCCATTGCAAGACGATCAATGACAATTAACCTGTGGGATAGGATACAATCTATATCTCTTAGAAGGTGGAGTTATAGTTATTAACTCCTTATAATTTGTTTCCATCATCTGCAGAGGGAATCAGAAGCAGTAAAGGGTAGTGCTGGAAGGAGCAGCAACGTAGGATATGTGCCTCTGGAAGCTGCAAAACCAGAAGTGAAGCAAACAATTGGTGGTCCCAAACTTCTAAATGGAATTCCATCTTTCTCATCATCAATTGATTTATCTTCTGATGCAAGTAATCCAGAAAAAGACCACATTTCAATTTCTAAGAACCATGAGAGAAGATCCACTTCCATAGGCTACGACGGTGCAGATGCAGATTTAATATCTACAAACAGCAAGAGAAGTTTGGACCGGGCAGATTTAGTTCGTCAGGTTCAGGAAAAGATAGTGAGAGGAAGAAGCAAGTTTAAGGAAAATGCTCAACAATTTGTAGAGGATAACAGCACTAACAATGTTATAACTAAATTTCCATTTTCAGAGGTACATTTTGCAGAGGATGAGACGATGAGGTTTGCTTACTCTGATATCATTGGAGAAAACGGCAACAGTGGTACGCCAGAAATGGATGGAAATAGTTTTACTATAAAGACTGATCATGTAGTGAGTGATGGTGATAGACGGCAAGAAAAAGGACAGGAAAAACAAAGAGAAAAAGAAAATCATTCTATTGAAGGATTAAATCAATTTTCAAGAGACGCAACCGGAAAGCCTCTGACATCATCAAGGGATACAGTTCATGAGAGAAGGTTTAAAGAGACGGGTAAGTTAATGAATAACAATTCCAGGCAAGCTAATCCCGTGAGCAATGCGTTTGAAGGAAATGTTCCATGCAAGGAAGAAATAAAGGAAATTGATGTTTTGGTGGACACATGCACTGGTGTCAAAAACTTCATAAGTACTGAAAGGGAAAATGCTCAAGATGAAAGTAGGCAGATAAAAAAGAGCTTCTGTGATGGAAAAATTCAACAATTAAAAGTTAAGATCGAGAAGCTTGAGAGAGAACTGAGAGAAGCTGCTGCAATTGAGATGTCTCTTTATTCAATGATTGCTGAGCATGGGAGTTCGGCGAATAAGTTATATGCTCCAGCTCGACGCCTTGCCAGGTTATATTCTCATGCTTGCAAACACGGAGCTGCATCTGGGAAGGCAAGCACTGCTAAAAGTGTTGTTTCAGGTTTAGCTTTGGTTGCGAAAGCATGTGTAAATGATGTCCCGAGGTACATTTAAACATATCTATTCTATTTATCTTCCTTGAACTATTTAATCAGGGGATCTCATTCAAGATTATGCACACCTTAAATTTTCTTAGAACATAAGTTGAGCGTTAATGATCAATGGTAGGGTTCGGGAAAATATAGTAGGTGTATTTGTTTGGGCAAATCTATGCAAATTAGTTAATCCATTTATTAATTTATATTTCCTTGTTTGCTTCTTCATGAAGTACAGGTTAACTTTCTGGCTGTCAAATTCAATTGTCTTACGAGCAAGCATCAACAAAACTGATGGGAATATGCAGTCACAAATTCTCTCTGCACTGCAGATCAAAACCAATGGTCCTGTGAAATCAAATGAGAAGTCTTCATCCTTGAAACAGAAGGTGATGTCCTCTGGAAAGAAGGGAAAGATGTTTGGTTTTACTGACAATTTTGACAGTTGGGAGGATCCAAAAACATTTACATCTGCATTGGAAAATATTGAAGCCTGGATATTCTCTCGAATAATTCATGCAGTGTGGAGGCAGGTCAAATCCTTGTGCCTTATTTTTTCTTATTTTTTTTCTAGTTAAATATCTTTTGAACTGTCAACAAAGTCTTGTTAAAATAATTTCGATCACATACTGAATCCCATAGACCTTCCAACCTGTCTTATTCTGTGTTCACTAGGTTTTCAGCCCATGCATGCACCCTCGAATTGTAAACAGAGCTAAGATTTTAAGAAGAAAACAGAACACCAGAAGTAAGCCTAGTTTGGGTGATCAAGACCAGGCAGATTTTTCCTTTGAACTTTGGAAAAATGCATTCAAAGATGCTTATGACATGCTGTGTCCAGTACGAGCTGGGGGCTACAACTGTGCCTGTTTGCCCATACTGGCTAGAATGGTAAAAATCTTTGTTTCAAAACTCTTAAATTAGTTATTTGTACAGTTACTATATAGGTGATCGTTTATCCTGCCATTTTCCTTTTTACATACATACTGCAATATAAACATGTCAAAGTGGAATGTTTTGTATAGCATTGTGCATTTGTGCACACTGCACAGCAGGGTAGTATCAATTTATTGTACTCGTGTGTGTTTCGTTCTGTTATAATATTATCCCTTGTGCATCCAGATAATGGAACAATGTCTCAGTAGTTTAGATGTGGCTATCTTCAACACCTTGCTTCATGAAGCAGCTGACGAGACTTCAGCTGATCCTGAATCTGACCCAATATGTGATTCTAAGGTTCTCCCAATTCCAGCTGGGAAAACAAGCTTTGGCATTGGCGCACAACTGAAAAATGTTGTAAGTAAAATGCATCTCCTGCGTTAAACTAGATTTTAGTGTCAAATATAATATCCGGTATACATAGACCTCCACAAGTCACCGGATGCTTCACCCAGTCCTGTTTTACTAGAAAAAGAGCTTTGATGCGAGTTTTATAACAAAACCAACATTTTTCTATTTTATCACTTTTAGGAATCTTATTTGATTCTGTGAATATTTGGAATCCAGATTGGGAACTGGTCTAGGTGGCTTACTGATCTAGTTGGAATTAACAATTGTGACCCCGACTCCAAAGCTGATGAATACAAGTGTACGAATGATGGAAAACAAAAATTTGAGACACCTTTTGAATTTTGTCTCCTCAATACTTTGAGCGATCTCATGATGCTCCCGAAGGACATGCTGTTCAATAAGTCCTTCAGAGATGAGGTTAATAACATAAAAAAGACCATCATAAATGGTTTGTTTTACATTGTTTCATACATTCATTGTCGTTTCATTAATATCAAATGAAATTTCCTTTGAAGGTATGCCCTACATTTGATGCACCATTGATCAAGAGGATTCTGAACAACTTTGTCCCAGATGAGTTTTGTCCAGACCAGATTCCAGAGGCTTTATTTGAGGCACTTGATTCAGAGGTTAGTCTACCAAGGAAAACTCCTCCACTTCTGTTCTACACACCATTGTTGTTCAATAATTGACTATTGAGTGTTCCTTTGCATGTATTTTCTTTTTGAAGACCCTAATAGAAAGCTTGTTATTTTGATTATACAAATTGGTAAAGACCATTTGTAAGAATTTCAGAAACTGGCCGAGTAATTGTGAAACATCAAAAGAAAGAAACAATTGTAGAGGACTTCACGCAAGATAACAATATTTTTAGTCGAACTCCTGGGATAATATTTTCATAAACTTGGATTCATTTGACATAATTAACAACATTCTCTGGCTACCTTCGAGAAGAAACTATGTACTTCTCTACTAGTGTTGCATAGTGCCCATTTTTCATGCTGAAATCCTCATTACAAAGATCTTCAGTTATGTTTCTTTAGTATTATATTGATTTTTTGGAATTTCTCAGGATCGTAACGAAGATGAAGACTTCATCAGATGCATTCCATGCAATGCTGCTCGTATAGCGTATTTACCACCTGCCGCGGCTTCAATTGCAAGTGTTCTAAGTGAGATGAGGATAAACAAGTCGTTAGCATTTCAGAAGTCTACCACCAGTGATGATGACCTGGATGAAGTCGATTCACCCCTCAGTTCAATTATTTTTTACAGCAATTCTTTGGCCTTCAGGAAACCAATGGAAAATGAAGGTGAGAGTTTAGTGAGATATCAACTCCTCCGGGAGGTATGGAGGGAAGAAATATGTTGATGCCTCTTCCCTTTTTTTTCCTGTATAAACAAATTTACTCTGCGTCCTTTAATATGTTTTAGTTTTTAATGGAAGGGAACCTGTTTTAGTTGATTCTACTGGAGATAGATTGGGTATTTACTTCACTAATCTGATCAATAAATGCCTTTACCATGATAACTCCACCACTGTACTTCCATTGCCAACCACGCCCTTTGTATCTTTCAAATAATGCCCTGTACTTCCACCTACGTGTAACCTACAGTCTATCTATACTACTCGAAAGCAATAAATGTAAGACACTTGCAACTTGCTGAATAAACAAGCAATGACATGCAGAGAACCTTCTATATTGCTACCTGTGATGAACAATGAGACAAGCTGGGTTCGTCGTTGTTTTTGAATTATGAAACATGTGTGCGACAATTTAGTTTCAATTTTAATTGTACAAGTAATGGAGAAGATCAGTAAGGACTTGTCGATTTACTTTTCAAAATAAAAACTTTATCTTCTCATGTCTAGACAGGATATTGTATATAAAAAACCGATTCATTCGTTTCACAGGAGTGCGAGTTGGATCAGAAAGAACAAAATTCAGAATAGTATTAACGGTACAACAGGTATTAACCAAAATACATCTATATACAGAACATTTGAGCTGAATTGGTAAATCTACTGCTGTGATCAGGCGTGTACAAAATAGTTACTGTAGACATAGCATTCACTTTGGGACAGGTTCACAAACAAAATCTTACCTGCGGTAAGGATACCGTTGTAAGTTGAAATACAAACGCAAGATTCCAGCTTCGAACGTACATTTAAAGCCTTCCTTCTTAGATGCCCTCCATTCCTTGTTGACAATTCGAAATGCAATGTCCTGGTATGGAGGGCCAGCACAAAATCTAATAATACATGTCTCGACATTGCTTCCGTCCTTTTCAATAATATACTGAGGGGTCTTTGATTTGTCTAGGAGATCAGGATACATGATGTTAAACCTATACCCTTTGACAGCTTTTGGAGGTGGATTGTCATAGTCATAATGCGTTCGATTATATTTGTTCCACTCATAACCTGTCAGAACTCGAATCAGATACTTGGGCTTACTTGGTTGGTACTTGTCACTCCAGTAGTAGACCTGCGAATCAAGATTTACTTCAGCGTCAGAGCCAAGAAGAGCATCGTCTTTCCCCATTGTTGTTTCTTGATGTCGCCGTTGTTGGTCTACAAGTACTGCAACATGTTTCTGTTCCATCTCCTCATAAGGGTTTATGACTTCTCCCTTGCCTTCAGGCTCTTGTTGGTTTACATTGTTTGCTGTGGAGGAAGGCTGGGCATTACCATCATATAAACCAACATCCTCTTCTGAAGGAGGTGACAGAAGCTTGGCATGAATTTCGTTCAAACAAGCTTGTGCCTTGTATATCCGAAGGCGTGTCAGAAGAGCTTCCCAGAACTCAACTACTTTAGCATTACCAGAAAGCAGCTGGGATTCGGTTTGAGAGTGCAAGTCCTCTAACTCCTTGTTGGTTTTGCCTTTCAAGAGGTTTTCAACATCTTCCTCAATGCTGGAATGCAATCCCCTACTCTTCTGTTGATGGGCATCATCGTCGTCATTTTTTCTCTGAGCTGTAGCTTGGGATATCTCCAATTCACAAAGAACCAATAAAGCCTGCCAGAATTGTGTATGAGTGGGAGTCGCATTGTCGAAGTCCAAATTCAATCTAATCTCACCAGCAAGTTCTTCCAAGTCCTTAAATGGCAGACCCTTCAAAACCACATAAGCAGGAAAACCACCAACACCATCACCACCATAATGAAGGCATTTGCGAAGAAGATCGATAGGCTTGGGACGACCTTGTCGCAATCTAATATCAGATCTAAGTAAGCTCTGTTGATAAAGGAACCGACGTTCCTCTTGTTCTTTGTGTTCCCAGTCCTGCTGGAATTGGAGTGCACTGACAAGTCTCTTCTCTTCTTCAAGTTCTACCTTTTGGATAACCTGATCCTCTTTTCTCTTTCTCAATCTCTCCACTTCTTTCAATCTCTCTTGTTGCTTCTTTTTCTCCGATTTCACATCAAAACAGTACACCTTCTTCTTCTTCTTCTTCTTCTTCCAAACAAAAAGCTTCTCCTCCTCCTCCTTTCTGTTACTACTACTACTCTGGTTCCCCATGGTTAACAAGATATCAAGATGTTAATAACATATATATTTATAACTACTACTCTGAATCCGAGAAGAACTAGACTTACAACTGACCAAGTTTATATATATAGAAACTTGGGTTGATTATAGAAACTTGGTGACCAAGTTTAATTAGACATAAGGCGGCTGTTGAATTAACATTGTTTATAAATAAAGCACGGATTATTAAACCTAACAAGGATTTTCTATATAATAACATTGTTTGGCTTTGTGTGTCCTAAGTAGGGTAAGCTATGGAGACACATAGAGGAGGAAGTGATCATCTCTTGGGATTTATGTTTGGGAATGTTGATGAAGATGGTGACATTGATGTTGATTACCTTGATGATGACGCAAAAGATCATCTTGTTGCACTAGGTGAACAGTTAGGTTCATCATTGATGATGACAGACATTGATACACCTGCAGCAGATGTTACTGAAGAAGATTATGATATGGCTGAAGATGTTGTTGATTATGAAGACTTTGATGAAGAACAGTATGAAGAAGAAGGCCAACAAGCTACTTTTCAGGGAGAAGAAGATTATTTATTACTGTCCAAAAACCAATATTTTTCGGCTGGTTTAGTAAGACAGAAAACTTCTGTTTTTGATGAAGAAAATTATGATGATGAGGATGAACAAGAAGATCTTCAAGAGCCACTTAGTGAGCAGAAAAGCTGCATGTCCTCATTGCCCGTTTCGTATATGGAAGATGGAATGGCGGTGTTACGTTTCTCTGAAATTTTTGGTAATCATGAAGCTATAGAGAAACGGAAGAAGAGAAGTCGTAGATATCCTATTCTTAAAGAGAAATATAATCAATCCTTTGATGCTTATTCTGGTTCTGTTGAAGATGACGACGAAGCTTTCCTTAGAGGTCCATGCCAAAATTCTTCATTTACTATGAAAGAAACGAGTGCCACGGTTTATGATGAACAAGCACAAGGGACTGCAAAGACTGCTGAGCAAAGGAAAGACTCATCTCTATCTGCAGAGCCAATGAAAGAGAGTGTTAGTGTCGATTTGGCTTCTGGGTGGGAATCTCCTTCTTGTGC
Source organism: Aquilegia kansuensis (assembly GCA_020826895.1). Taxonomy (NCBI): domain Eukaryota; kingdom Viridiplantae; phylum Streptophyta; class Magnoliopsida; order Ranunculales; family Ranunculaceae; genus Aquilegia; species Aquilegia kansuensis. The sequence goes on from CM037006.1 coordinate 12,757,651, forward strand.
CTATTTCTGTCCTCTTGAGCAACATGACTGGGAGAATGACATTATATGGGGAAATGTTTCTGTTCCAAGTATTAATGGATCCTTGGACAGTTGCATTACCTCTGAAATAGAATCAGAAGTAGATCATGTGCAAGAGATAGTCTCATCGGAAAATTTAGGTTTGGAGTCCCTGACAGAGGCAGATGAGAATCATGATCATCGCCATTTTCTTAGTAGTTATCCTATTGTCTTAGAATCTTTTGGATCAAGAGTAGTTTCCGATCATGCTAATATCCTAGTGAGGAAGCATCCACAACAGTTACGGTTAGAATCGTGTTTGATAGTAGATGTTTCAAGTTACTCGGATGGAGCCAAGCAGAATGGAACTAACCATTTATATAGTGGTGGTGCCATGAGAAAATTTAGCAAGTTTTTATCGCAAAACATGGACTTGCTAGAAGATTCTTGGCTAGACAATATAATTTGGGATCCAAGTGAAGAAGCTGGTTTGAAACGACACGAACTGATCCTTGATCTTCAAGATGAGCATATGTTATTTGAACTTCCTGAAAGCAAGGATGTGAGATATCTTCATGCTCATGCTGGCGCTATGATTACTGAACCTTCTGTGAAGCCACAAGGTGGAGATTCTTTTTATCTGGCTAGTCAAGTTGGCTCTTCTAATGAGTTCAATTTATCCAATGACAAGTATTATTCAAACAGCACAGCCTCCTTGCAATTGAAATCACATCTTAAAAACCGCACAACGAATAGTGATCTGCAATATTTTGCTGGTGACCTTGAAAATATACTTGATGCTGAAGAGTGTGGGGTATATGAGGTCGGAAACCATGAATCTAGCCATAATGAAAAGAATCCTATTAAGGGACTTGAGATAAGAAGACATCCACTTGCGAGAAAATGTGTTGTCTGTAGAGCATGTGGTCAGATGGGACATATAAGAACTAACAGGAACTGCCCTAGTTATAGAGAGGGCTCGAAAGTACAGGTCGAGAGCATAAACGACCCTGGGAAGCGTAACAGTCCTGATCCCTCTACATATCTACTTCAGAAAACTTCAATAAAGAATATAATTCCCAAAGGTGCAACAAGTGTAGCTCTGCTGAAAACCTCGGAAAACTCTGAGAAAGCAGGGTCAAAAACTGAAGTTCTTCCCTTGAAGCTCAAATGTGGCAAAAAGGTTGCTTTTGATGCCGAATCTGGACCTCAATCTGTCAATAAGATTAGCAGAATTGTATGTTCTAACAAATTAAAACATGGAGATGGCCATGTTAAACCAATAAAGCTAATAATAAAGCCACTTGCAGAGGTTGAGAGAGACCAAACTCGTCAGAAAATCATAATTAAACTGCCAAGGGGGGATACAACTGTTGAACAGGTCAAACAAGAAAGTAGCACTGGAATGCAGGAATATTATAGGAAGACTAAGATGATGAATGAACTATCAAGTGTTGAGATGCAGAGGAAAGCTTACAAGGTACAGGGGTCAAGCAAAAATGACCGCAGGCTGCCAGGAAGAGACTGTTCTGCAAAGAGGCAATCTTCGGTCGAATTAGGAACATATGATGCAGATTATGCACCACAAACAAAACGCTGGAGGGTAGGAGCACGAGATGTACTCTTGATTCCCCCAATTACTACTATATAAATTACATTAGTCCGAAAAGCTTCTTGATGTAATGTTCTTTTATGGATCATTCCAGTTGTTCTTTGTGAAACGTTTTGTTCTAACAGTCTACTTCCACTATGGACAGGAACATGTAATTGTTGGTTAAATGCAATGTGGCAGTATACTGCTGACCACCTTGTGTACTTAGAATTTTTAGTTTCTTGTAACATTCTTTTATTCTAATACAAATTACCTTTAGCAATTAAAATGTAAGACGATATTTTTCAAGATTTAAAAATTCTTACAACTACAATGGAAGCATATTCTTGATCTGATTTTATCTGGGAACCTTATTTGGATACTGGATTGTTGTTTTTGCCTTTGTGGTGCATGCACCATGTAAAGACTTTGTTAGTCTGGAGGGAATCGGCAACCCTCCATGAATGACATACACAGTGGCAAGGACACCATAGTAAACTGTATGAAAACATGCTCGAATTTTTGGAAGTTACTAATTGTTAGTTAATCCTCCATTTTGGCATAAGTGATTTGTATTCCTTTCCTCTGTATTCTTCCTTTGATCTGGAATTCTGGAGTAAGTTAACTTTGCAGCGACATTTCTAGTTAACGGAAGCAGAGTGCTTTGATTAGCAGTAGTAACAGTAGTAGATTCCCTTGTTCTAGGGGAGTATGTGCATGCAGTTGTGTACACTACTGGTAGATGATATGCAATCTCAGTTCATGATGAATCATAATCCAAACACCATGCCCAATTTCCCACTCAGACCGACAATACAAGCCCATCATACAGTATTTCTAAGGCAGTCAGGCTGGCACATTGTTATAATGCACCTGTGAATATATGCAAGCAAGTTTGAAGCAGGGTGCTGCTGCAAAATTCAACACTCTGGAAAGCTTAAGAGTTGGACACAAGCAATTAACGATTCAACTAAACAAAATATGTACTAAGATAAAGTGATAATCTAATTGTTCAGTAGCTAATTTGCTGCTCATTATCATGAGTATATGTGGTTTTCTTAATAACCCAGGTGATGCTAGCGATAGCGTACCATACAAACAGCACCCAGAAAAAACCAACTCATTACATGTGCATTTCTAGTGACATGAACTTTTTTTGGTATAGGCGTATAGCACACTGACAACCTAGAAACAACCATTACTTCATTAGATCACTGGCTCACTGCTAGAGTAAGGATCTCGACATAGGCAGGCGGTCTTCAGCCCACACTTGCACTTCTGCTTGATGTGCAGATGAGATAATATTAGTACTGTACAGATAAATATTCATAATTCATTACATTACTATTAGTATTAAAAATTGACAGATTTTAAAACCAGTACCACCACTGTCCACTGGGCAGGCACTTTCTCATAGTTTTAAATAGTGTAGTAGTCAGTAGGCGAAAGTAGCATGCTTAAGATGATGACAGGTTCGTTGTTACCTACTAGTACTAGTTTGTTTCTCCGGCCATTCACTACCTCACTCTCTGGAAAAAACTTGGGGGTCTCTATCTCTTCTGTAATGGCGAATAGTGATGAACCCAAAGAGAGTTTTGGTTTCTTAATCAACAAACCTTACAATCCACCTTCATGGGCTTTACATCTCCATCCAATTCCTTCCCAAATATTCTCTCTTGCTCATGTAACTACTAATCTCTAATCTAATTCCCTTCTCTTACTGTTTGGATCGAACATTATTGCTAGAAATAAGTTTTAATTAATAATTTGTTTTATTTCATTTCAGCTTCCTACTCCAATTCACAGATGGAATCTTCCCAATTTGCCGAAAAGTATTGACTTATGGATTAAGGTGAATTTTATTTTTGTTATATTGTATTGCTGGCTGTTGGAAACATATTATTATGTATACCTAATGAATGAAAGGATTTATAGGTTGTATACTATTGATGATCATTTTCATTGGTTTGCACTGATATAAATATTTGGATTACACGCTCGCAGCGCGATGATCTTTCAGGGATGCAATTGAGTGGTAACAAAGTTAGAAAATTGGAATTTTTGATGGCAGAAGCTATATCACAAGGTGCAGACTGCATAATAACTATAGGGGGCATCCAGAGCAATCACTGTCGTGCAACCGCTGTAGCTGCAAAATACTTAAATCTTGATTGCTATCTTATATTGCGTACCTCAAAGGTTTTCTCATAATGTATATCTTGTGTTTTTCTTCCTGGTTTCAATTGAAGTTGGTTGAGAACATCTTGTGTATTATTGCAGATTTTAGTTGATAAAGATCCTGGGTTGACTGGCAACCTCCTTGTTGAGCGTTTAGTTGGAGCACATGTTGAACTTGTCTCTAAAGAAGAGTATTCTAAATTTGGGAGTCAGGTTTGTACCTCCACACAATTATTTTCATTATGTGATTTATTTCCCAGTGCGCTCTTTAGATCATATTTCATCCATTTACATCGGCGAGATCATGGGAGTAAAGTTATTACTAAAACATAGTAGTGCATGCATACTATTTAACAAAGAAATATACCAAAAGAAAAAGGTAGTTTTTGGTTCCACCAATATGCAAATCTCATCCATTTACATTCTGTGCTAGTTCATGACTAGCACTAGGGTCAATGACTCAATGGTTCATGTGGGAGAAGAGCCAAACATTACTCTCAGAATATCTGACTGAGAGGTAACACTGCGATAGTAATGATATCTGATTGCCTTCTATAGTTCGTATTTTTGTTTTCGTTTTCTGGTAATACTTATAAACTCTTTACTTTCAAAAATCTAAGGAGGTGTCATCCCATTTTTTCTCTTTGAAGGCACTTACTAATTTGCTAAAGGAGAGGCTAATAAGTCAAGGAAGGAAGCCTTATGTCATTCCGGTTGGTGGATCTAACTCTTTAGGAACTTGGTGAGAAGGTTAACGATTTCGTTGTCTTTTTATTCCATATCCTTTTCTGCAGTATGTTCTATCCTATAGTAACTATTTTGGGTTCTTAAAAAAGTATCGGCTGATCTTTACCAATCCTTTGTAGGGGGTACATTGAAGGAATTAGGGAGATTGAAGAGCAACTTCATATTGCACCCAGCATGGCATTCGAAGACATTGTTGTAGCATGTGGCAGGTTTTCTTTTTGCCATTTATTTTAATCTCCACCCTTTGCATATTGTGATTAGAAATTTGTGTTATATATCCATGGAATATGTCTAAAATCCAGAAAATATTTACATGGTTATGGATATTGTGTTATAATTCCTAGTAACTCAGAGTTTGATTGACTTGTTGTATTCAAATTAGGTCTGCATGTTTGTCTTTATACTCTTATATAATGTTTCTGGTGATAATCTTACTCATGTATGTGAATGAGCCTGTGGCTCAATGGTAGCACCCCTCTCACAAAGTGGAGAGATTGTGGGTTCGAAACACGTCAACAGCTGATTGTTGATCTAAGTTTCCACACGTAATTTAAAGGGGTAGGGGTCCCCTCAACCCCGCTTGCCAATCAAAAAAAAAAAAATCTTACTCATGTATGTTTCTGCTGTTATATTTGTAGTGGAGGGACTCTTGCTGGTCTGTCATTGGGATCATGGCTTAGTAAAATGAAGGCAAAAGTATGTATTATAGTCTATTGTTTATCTGCTTTGTAATAATTAACCAAGTATTTCCATAATAAAATATTGGTAGTACAGGTCCATGGATTCTCTGTTTGTGATGACCCTGATTACTTCTATAACTATGTTCAAGACCTACTAGACGGAATGCACGCAGGTGTTAGCTCACGAGATATTGTTGATATTCAAGACGTAAGTATTGTACAAGCGAAAGGGTGATTACGCTTCATAGTATTGGTCTTCTTTTTTATGTTTTTAATGGTATGAGATCATAAGATTTCTCACAGTGACACAGCTTTATTTACATTTTTTGCTTTTTGCTAAATATTTATTCTGCAGTCAAAGGGTCTGGGATATGCCATGAACACCACAGAGGAGCTTGAATTTGTGAAAGAAGTTGCTGCAGCAACTGGTGTTGTTCTTGACCCAGTGTACAGGTGCGCTCCTTAACCTTTTTTGAGTTAAATACCTTTCGTCTACCTTTTAAGTTTTAACATGGTGTAGAGTAGGATGTTGAATTTTGCAAGTGGTCCACAATGGAACAGTGCCACTAGGTCAACAATATAAATGAACTACATAGAACTAATATACGTCTTAGAAATTCAGCAATTATAAAAGAATTACAGTAATGGTAATAATATACTAATGGCGATGACTACAATATATATCTTTTGCAGGCATGTATCCCTGAACTTTATATATTTTCTTTCTGTTACTTTTAAATGATATTTGTCATCATCGACGTTCCTGTGGTCTTAGAGACTAGAGTTTTGTCCAAAATAGCAGTGATGCTACACCTGTTCCTAGATCCACTATAAAACACAGAAACTTCATGACACATTGTTTTGAGATATATACAAGGTGATGGGATTGAGTCTCCTTTTGGTCTATTGACTTAATGATTATAGTTTACTTTTAGACTGAAAATTTGGTGTTGATATTGATGTATACTATTTTGCATTGGGCTTATTCTCTAGTGGGAAGGCCGCATTTCAAATGTTGAAGGATATGAGTGATAATCCAGCCAAGTGGGAAGGGAGAAAAGTTTTGTTTATACACACGGGTGGCCTCCTTGGTCTGTATGACAAAAACGAACAGATAGCACCAACAATGGCCAATTGGAGACGAATGGATATTGCTGAATCAGTTCCTAGAAAGGAAGGTATTGGGAAAATGTTTTAGAAAAAAGAAAAATCAATGTGTATCTGTGAATCACTTTTAAGAAATGCAATATAGCCAGTAAAAATTATATGGATGCAAATGCGCATCACATAACTGTAGGGGATGGCAATGTTTGTGAATATCATAATTTTCAATTCTTTAAGTCTTACAACTATAATGGAAGCAAATTCCTGATATATTTTCATCTGAGAACCTCCTTTGGATTTTCGATTATTGTTTTTGCCTTTGTGACGAGTGACAACACATGTGAACATGCTTGACGGTGGCAAAGACAGGATAGTGAACTATATGAAAACGTGCTCCATTTTTGGGGAAGTCCAACTCTTAGGACAGGTTTCAAACCTCTTTTCTGGCATAATTGATTTGTTCCCTTGCTCTGTAATCTTCTTTTGATCTTGCGTAAAGTTTCTTTTTCCTGCAACATTCCTAGTAAATGAAGCAGAGTCCTTTGAGCAGTAACAGTATCAGAGTCTCAAAGTTACACCCTTGCTCAGGCGTTCAGCAGTAACACGTACACACCTTATACCAACAGTTTTCAGGGGTTCCCTTATGCCTTGTATAGAGGTAGCAGTCCTCACTAGTCACTAATGCTATTGGTCTATCATCAGTCCATTCCATTATCAGCATCTTCTAATTTTGCAGATGATTATTCGGTAAATATTTTCCCTTTTTTAGCCAAAAGGAAAAGGAAATTAATTCCATTAATAAAATGTTCAATGAAGCTTACAACTCACGGCACTCACTTCCTTTTTATTTTGTATACACCAAAATTCTTCTCATATGAGTTATGGTACAGTGAAATATTCTTCTAAATAAGAACTAGTCACAGGTACGCCAACTCGGGGCACTTCTATCAGTGTTCAAGTTGATTTTCCATAGCTCTGGTAAGCTCTATTTGCATTCCTTTGGGTGTTTATGCTCAAATCTGATATGCAGACACAGGTCCCCCACGCTTTATCTATTCAAGGACAGTGTCCCTCAAACAGTCTCGAGTGTTTCGAGCTTGGCAAGGTACCATTTAACCTTCTATTTTTCCTCTCCTGCTAAACAATGTATAGGATTGCTGCAATGGTAACATTAAAGATATCATTGTATTGATCATTAACTCAGCAGAAGTTTTGGATCATTTCCATTCTTCTCTACAAGGTAGCACTGTCTATAAAACCCAATCCACAACAACAGAGCTCCTCATAGTCTTCCAGGAGCGTTAGTTCCAGAATTTACATTTATAGCTTTGAGTGATCCCCATAGGCACCAGTCTGTCCTGTGTCAAAAGGGCACTCGAGCAAACTTACCAGCATAAGAAAGCATGTCTTGAGAATACATAGACCACTTGCCCCAGAGTATCCTATGCCATTTCACTGGTTGTTGTACCTTGGAGAAAATTTCAGATCCCAATTATTTTACTAGTAATCTGACAGGCTAAGAGTCACGATCCCACTGAAGGAAAGGTTTTTCACCAAAGCCATATATCAGGCACACTATTTAATCAGTTTTCCTGCCTTGTCTGTAGGTTGGAATTTGGAAAAGAGAAACTTTAGGCCAAATTGGCCAAGAGCACTGGCTTAGTCCACAAATTTTTATACTTGATTTTATTTTTTCTTTTCTCCACGTAGATGGCCCTTACTGAGTAGAGTTCTGGTGATAATTATGTTAAAGACAGTATCAAACAACTTCAGGCAGTAATTACGTTAAAAGACAGTATCAAACACAAGTACACCTTGCCATATTCTCCAAGCTGTTGGACCAGTTCGAAGTATTCTCCTTGCTGTTGGACCAGTTCGAAGTATTCTCCTTTTTTTTCAATAGCAACAGTAGATACTCAAAATCCCAATCAATCATATAAACTTTGCTGTTCACAAAAGCATCATAACAATTCTTTAGAGCAAGGTACCTTTACACAAACATCTTGGTCATATTTCCCTATACTTGCTCTTCCCTGCAAATTTTCAAGACTACAGGCTCAGAAATTTACAAAGCAATATGCGTTTAACAGAAAAGCTGAAAATATATTAGTAAATATTACTTCACTGCTGAATTCAACTTCACTGGTAGAATACATGGAGACCATTTAACAGAAAAGCTGAAAATACACTAATCTCGACAAAAGCAAACAAATAAACAACAAACTCGCTCACTTCAGCTCTCAAAAGCCAATGTTCTCTGCTCTACTTGTTCTCGCCGGAACTACATTTGTATAGCACCTTCAAAAATGCAAACTTGACAACAAATCTGAAACAAAAACGCTAAACTCACAGGAGATTCTTTTCTTACTGAATCCATTTATCTTTGTAAGCTGCACGTAATTCTATATACTATAATGCCAAAATTATAGGACTGGAGCAAATTGATGGGCTGAACCATCCCGATCAAACTGTCAGTTTCTTTGACGAACAGACTGCATTCATGTGCTTGAGATGTAACGCAGCCAAGAGCCCTTGCCAGGTTTCTCCAGGTCCATTGGCCACTTGGAAATCAATAAGCTTGTTCTGCTGCCGGTAATAATCTTCCAATGGTTTCCTCTGGAGAAATAAAAAGGAAGAAAATAATCAGGCTTCACTTACCAAGTGCAATATCAAGAATATGTTGACAGTAGGTTTGACTCTAGGAGTTTTGCTAAAGCTACTGAATTTTCAAACTCAACCTATTAAAGTCGCCTAAGGAGAATTCGCCATGCCACGAGAACAAGGCCATTGTTGTCAATTAAAAGTTAACAATAACTAAAAATTCCAAACCCATCCCGTGAGAAAACTATTTTTTCTGATTTGTCAATCGGAAATGTGTATTAGATTCTTGTATGAACTCACCCCTACCCTATGTCAACAACTGATTCTTTGTCTTCATTTATTGTGCTTTGCCAAGGAGAATTCTCTAGACTAGTTGACAAGGGGATGTCGTCCCTATGTTCAATGCGCACAACAAGATGAAACTTTCAAGATCCCTTTTATAAGAAATTCGTGAGCAAAATCACATATCCGTTACGGACATTGAGAAATAGAATCTTGCTGAATGCTTGGTCCAATCTCGAAACATTGAAGGCACCTTCATAGAATCTAGTGTTGCTATGCTCAAATATTGTAAGACTAAGTGGTGAAAGTTTTTGCAGGTTTAACTAGTGGTCTAACAGCTTTTCAAAGTTGGTCTCTGCTACTACCATGGGTTGAGTCTCACGTAATACCTATTACGTATAGCTTTTCGAGTTCATGCATACCATTTTGGGGGTTGTGCCTGCTACATCCATCTTGTGAAGATTAGTCAGAACCTCTCCCACTATAATCAAGGCTTTGGTGTGGCCTTATCACGCTTAAGTTATAACACTTGAGAGGTGCCCTACAGATAGCCCCAATGATTGCAGACACAGCCTTTTTAAGATTATTATACATCAGTGTATGATATGCTTATCTACATATAAGTCAAACACAAGGGGCAAAAATCATATCCATTTACTCTATTAACATAATAAAATCAAAACTATACCCCCATCCCCACCAAAATCAGTGCAATTTGAAGAATTTAAGGTTTGGGATTCTTTTGATATTGCTTCATACATATAAACATTTCCTTAGCATCAGCAAGAAAATCAGTTCCATTACTACATACACAATAATCGTAGTACATATAGACATTGCCTTCACATACATTTAATCCAGGTGCAGTTCATTTTATTTTTCTCCAGCTAGGTGCAGTTCATTGAATGAGGTCATTCTACGGTATTTACAAATATATACCATTTTAACTTGTATACAGATATGCTATTCTAACTTCTAAGCGTGATTTCAACAACTATACATTTAATTTCAGATGCAATTGGATCAAATATTAGCAGTCAACGTTTATTGAATTGTTTAAGGTAGATTGTGAAGATTTTTTGAGGTGGTGGACGAGAATCAAAGCATCAGGCAATAATGAAACTTCATTTTCAATCAATTAGAGGAAATACTCGAAAAGTGCCGGACAGGTTATCACAAGTGAGATAGGAAGACCGCCTTCTTTGGCATCATTTGGAAACCACTTTGTTTTTTAATAATAATATCTAGACTCCTTACTAGATATAAAGTACTCTGTAGACTACCAATGATGATCGACTCTCCATCAGCTCTTAGCCTTTTACTTTCTATGTGAAATAGAGATACTAAAATGTGCAGTCTTGTAACAATTTAAAATGCATATCTGGAGCAGAGATTTTACCTGCTCTTGATAAGTTCTGAGCTTTTCTTTTTGTGCGTCTTCTGAACATAGTGATTTTAACTGATTTTGCTGCAAGATCCAATTGAGACCTGTGGGTCCTGATTTTCTCATATTAAGTGAATCCTGACAATGGGAACATATGCTGCTTCCCAGATGTTTCTTCAACAAGCACTCCTCCGTGCACTTGAAATTGACAACCAAGTCGACATCAGCAATTTGGTCGAGGATCTCCTGCATCAGATAAAACAATCAATAAAAGATTCCTCAGGCTGTGGAGCTTCTGACACAAAATTCCAATACTAAGTTGTAGATTTTCACCATCCCAGATCATAAAGATTAAACTTCTATACATTGTCAATTTAAAACAGATCCTTCATCAAATATTGCTCTACACTACAGTAGTTTATACCCAGACTACATTGTTAATTGTCTCTCTTATTTTTCAGAACAGTCTAAACATTATTACTAATGAGTAAATGACACAAGCAATTGGGTTTAGACGACAAGAAGTTTCAAACCACAAAAATAATTAATTTTTCAGAACAAAATTAACTTACAGCTTGGATCCTTGTTCGAGGGATCCCATCCAGGATGAAACCCGTTTCACCCCGATAATACCCTTCTTCTAGCCTCTTAGACAGGAGTCCAAAAATGACATCTTCCTGAACAAGCTTTCCTTCATTAATCGCTTTAGCAATCTATGCAACAGGAAAAACATAAAAAAAGAGTAAGTAACCATCAAGTGAATGAGCAGATAAATTCGGACCCTTTTACCAAAAATAAAGAACACGCAGGTTCACAACTATGGAAACTAAACATGAATACATGATCAGCTTTTGGATCAAGAAGAATTAGAGTGAAAAAGGAAACATGAAGACACATGTCATATTATAATATTCAGTCAAGTAATGTATGTGGTTCAAAAAAAAAAAAGTATACCTACTGAAATAAAAGCATTGTCCATTCCATTTGGTAATGGACAATGCTTTAGGCTCCGCATGATAGTTACTCCAAAACAACCTCACTGAAATAAAACCTTTACCTACTGCTTTTTCATAAAAACCTTAAGTGATTTAAACAAATGGACTTATTGTGACAAATCGCTGTAAATTCCATGATTCAGCAAACAGCATTATTAAATTAAGTTTATACCAAGAAAAACAATATTGAACAGCTTCTAAAGCTATACAACTGAATCTTTTGAAATTCAACCCGTCTTTTCTTTGATCATGGGCTGAGAAAGGTGTGGGCATACTGGGTCAAGGTAAAATCACAAAGCCTATAATCTGGGTGCTATTTGAAGACGTCGTAATGATGTAATCCAATCATCCTATAATACAAATTCACTCTAACATTTCTCCTTCGCTATTGAATGATTAAGATTCCTTTTCAAATAGGTCTTCGCAAAGTTCCTTGAATAAAATTTATGATTGCAGTCAATACATTGCCTCAAAGTCATTAGTAATCATGGTTGAAGACGTTAATGACATGATATGTAGTATACAAAACACGAAAAAGTTATTCGAGCCATGGCAAGATCATTTCCTCAAAGCTAAAATCATTTCTTCTAAATTAATAAATACTATGTATATCACCAATTATAGCTTATAAGCAAAACCATGCTTCAGACTTTCAGAGTGTATTAGCCACATGATTATTAATTATAAAGACAAAACTACCCCTAACTTTAACATAGAACCTAATTTTTTAGTTAACCATCACCATACATACTAGGGTTTCTCACTCAAAAAGTAGACATTTTTCAATCAATATGACAATAATACCCTACATTGAACTTAAAATTTACACTAATTACCAACAAAAACCAGGTAAATTTATCAACTTTAATGAAAAATTAAAAAAAAAACCTGTTGATAGAGAGAAGAACGAGGATTAAGTTCTTGACGAACAAGTGAACCCATTGAAATATGAGGAACTTGAAGAAGTTTAGAGAGTTTTTCAGCATAAAAATGTTTCTTTGCTCCACCCATAAATACCCATTGAACTCCTCTTTCTGATCCGGATCCTTGTGACTCAGTCATCATCTTTCCCCGATTCTCAAACTCACTTTCTTCTTCTTCATGTTCATGTTCATGATAATAATCGTAAACTGCCGATGCTCCAAACGATCGTTTCGGTTGAAATCCGATACGGCTTTTAAATAAAGATGGAACAGCCGATCTCAGACGGATAATTCCGGTCATTTCGACAAATTCCGGTGAAATTGGAGAAAAGTCACACAGAAAGAGAAAGCGAGTGAAACGATGAAAAAGGGTTTTTAGTTGGAGAAGAATTGAGGTTTTAGAGAAACATTATTTTAAAAATACCCAAAGACTAATGTTTAATAACGTGTTTGCCATTACCGGGTGCTTTTAATAGTTTCTGCTTGCTGGGTTAATGAGTACGGTGATTTGTTTTACTAGATTTGGGTGCGTTTAAAGAATTGCAGTAAAAAGTAACACTATTTTCCAGTCTTTTATGCGTTAATGAGTACGGTGATTTGTTTTACTAGATTTGGGTGCAGTAAAAAGTAACACTATTTTCCAGTCTTTTATGCGCGTGATCTCCATACTTTATGGGTGTAATTAATGGTTCAGAGAAAGACACGTGGAAAGGAGATTTTTAGGTGGGGAAGGGAAAATAACTGTGTTTTTGTCATAAAATTCTCGTGAAATTATAATAGCGGGTCGGATCCGATCCGATGGGATTTGCATCACTAAATTAGGCCAATTTGAAGCCCAACTATTGATATTCACACAATTGCTATGTGACTTTATGAAACAGGTTGTAAAAGTAACTACTATAGGTTAAACTAGGGGTGGCAAATGGGTCGTGTCGGGTCGTACACGTGTCGGGTCAGTATCGTGTTACGGGTCTAAACAGGTCAACCCAGGTCAACCCATATATGATCTCATTATGAACCGTGTCAACCCGAACACGACCCTGTCTATTTAGCATGTTATACGAACAGACACGGTTGACACGCCAATATTAATCAAAAATAAGAAAATGAGTACTTTTTTTTTCCCGTTAAACAAAAATGAGTAATTCTAAAATCACAAGTAGATGCTAAGAATTGTGAAGGGGTTTTAAATAAAAATTACAACTTCAAAAGGTAATTTGGGAAAAATTAAAAATTCTAAAAAAATGGATGATTATGAGGTTCCAAAATCGACAAAAATTGAAGTACAATTGAATTTGCCGATTTCCAAATTCAAAGATTTAAAAAAAAAATTCAAAAATAAAGCCTGTTGTGGTTTTTCTTGCTGTTTGATTGATTGATCAATTTGGTTTTTTTCTTTCAATTTGAAAAAAGTTTTACATTCAAAGAAGGAGAAAGAAGAAGAAGAAAAGAAGAACAGAAAAAAAAAGAAAGAAGAAGAAAGAAGAAGAAGATGATAAATGATGAGAAAGGAAACAAAACTGAGTGATTGATCACGATTGAATCACAAGAGTGAGTACTGAGCACAGGACTGTCGGGTTGTAAACGAGTTTGTTCGGGTTTGCGGGTTAGACATGACACGATCCATTTAATTAAAGGGTTTAACGGGTCAGACACGTTACTGACACGAAACAGATAATGTGTCGACCCGAACACGGAAAAAACGGGTCGTGTTCGTGTCGGGTCAATGGGTCCGTGTCAAAATTGCCACCCCTAGGTTAAACCATAGTTCAACGGATTTTGCCAAGATTTCGACGCTAAAAACCAATGGGAAGGCAAATTATTTTTGATTATTCGTGTATCCGATTTCTTAAAAATCAAGTGATATTTTGAATTATAAGTTAAAGAAACAAAGATAACGCACTACTGTATATCAAAATATATGTATATAATAACCCAAACACACCTTTGTAGGAATTATATCAAAGATATTTAGTTGTATTAACATCATAGTGATTTGGTACTAAGACTTTGTTGCTCTCTTAAAACCCTTAAAACCCTTTTACTATTAGAGCATTCCTAATAGTAAAAGGGTTTTAAGGGGGGCACATATGAGAGAGAAAAGGTTTTAGCATAAAATTTACGTTAAAAGTGATTAGCACTTTTAGAGTTACCAATGGTTGGTTTTAAAACAAGGGTTAAATTTAAGGTTTCACTTTTCCCAAAAAATATAGTCTACATTGTGATGAAATCTAATTTTTAATAAATAAAATGGTCCTATGTGGCACTTTTAACTCCTTGGCAAATTTGCCAAGGAGATAAAAGTGTTTTGCTTGAAAAGTGTGTTAAAACTCACTATTGGCAAGAGTTTTTTACTAAAAGTTGCTAAAAGTGATTTAAAACCTACCATTGGGAATGCTCTTAACTCTTGAGTCATGCCATAAACATGGCTAGAAAGGTAGTATTGCATGATTCCTTCTCTCTTTTTTTCTCACATTAAGCTCATTTTTCTCTTCACCTTGTTGCATTTGTACTGTAAGAGGTCTGACAAAAAGACCCAAATGGGATTTGGGATTGTATGGACTAATTAATAAACATAGGTGAAAAAATCGAATTTGCCGACCGGATATTCACGAAATATTCCGGTTTTTGGCAGATCGGATCGGTACGGCATACGACATATAAACGGATTTTAAAACACCCCATGCCGTTCGGAATTTATCGGATATTCACGAAATATTCGGAAAAAACCGATATTTATCGAAATTTATGAAATTTTCGATTATAAAATTAACACATTTATTTTTAATCCCCCCGAACTAGAATTTTCGATGAGATTATCAAAAAAAGGTCCAAAAGGCACTAGACGTTTGGAAACTTTCGCGACTAACTTCATGGCCCTCTCAATTGATATAATATAAAGAAAGTTAAATTTCATCGTTCATTTTCCCGCTCAATTGAAAGTAACAATTAATGCTTCTAAGGTTATTGCAAGTCAGAATGTAGGAAGGAATGTAGTGAATAATTGGTATCGAATTGGTTTTTCATACATAATTGGTTTGCTTTTGTGTAGGACCAGTGGGCCTTGCAAGTTACCTTTTTGTCTTCCCACTTTAATAATTCTTCTGAACAATATGCATGCATACACATCCTTGTTTTTCATCTATAAATGTTGTTACGAGCAATTCAGGTCGTACGAGCAAACAATGTCATGGGAATATTACTGTACTGAGTTCGTCCCCACACGTATGCGACTCGAAGCTCATCGGTTTGACATGGGGCGTCTATTATTCTGGGGTTAGCATGTCTTTTATTTTGATTATTAAAATAAAACTATGGGTTGAGTTATAATGAGGTTGTTTGTGTTTAGTTCTTGTATTGTAAACATATAAAAGTTCTATGAATATCCGCCCGATATTTACGATTTTTTCACCTATGAGTAAAACTATCTTGTGTAATAGTTCCGTCTTAGCTTCCTTGTATGATTTGTCGTGTGTTTAATTTGTAATGTATGTTTTTCTTTTAATTATAAGTTTATATATCGAAATCAGAAGAAAAACACGAAAAGTGCAGAAAACCTCCCAATTTTCCGATTTTTTCGCGAATATTCGCGAATATCCGCGAAAAATTCCGACACATTCGAATTTACCAAACCTCCCATATCCGACATGGGAGGTCGGATATTCGCGGAATAATCCGGTTTTTGGCAGATCGGATATCCGGACTTAAACGATTTTTTCACCTATGATATGAACATGTAGATTAGTACTGTACGTATTCTGCAAGACGAAGATAATTATTACATCATTGATCTCCAAATGTAATCCAAGTATTCAAAACCTGCAGCTTGGCTAAATAAGTACCTTTAGAGTCCTAGAGAGGTCTATGATACAAACTCACAAAATAGTGCAACGAACACTGGCCATGACAGTGGAAATGTGACAACTGTTAGAATTAGAGAAAATGAAACAAACAAAAAAAAAAGATAACTATCAAAAGAAGTTTTCCCACATCATCAATCTAATCTTTTATATTTAGAGTGAAACTGTCAAACAAAATTTCCACCTTCTATTGCTCCTTCTCTGCAGCTTCTAATGTCAACCACTTAAGATTCTTTCTTCTTTTCTAACCCCCATGAGAGGTTTTGTAAAGAAATCTAACATTCATATATGATTTTATTCAATTTCTTAGAGAAAAAAATTAAGTAGGAAAAATATTGATTGATGGTCTTTTTTTTCTCTTTTCTTGATGATTTTAACAGGTGAAGTTGATGTTAGATTAATCAATGGAATCAAATGTATCAATCCAGTCTAAGGTATGTGATCATCACCATCTTTATGAATACAATAAGAGAGAGAAAATAATGTTACATTTCTTGTTCATATTTCAATTTCATATGAAACAATTACAAAACCCTTTCCCCCACATTGTTTATCAGATCAGATCTATAAATGATTATGAAAGAAATAATTATGTTTCTTAGAATTAAACACTGTAAATCTTTGGAATTGTTTGTTAATTCTAGCAAATATGATGCATTTTTCTCAGGATTATGTATCGGCAATCCAATGGAATTCCAGGGCCAGACCTTTGCAAACTGTTGGGCTATCAATTCTTAGTATAGCACACAAGGCCTACACAAAAGTTGAAAGTTCACCAGGACCAATAGGTTACATAACACAAAACCTAGCTAAACTTTCCAGTCCAATAGTGTCCTGCTTGGAATGTCAGTGCATTGCATTGCTTTCTTACACAGATGACCAAATCCTAGCCATGGAAAATCTGGTCGAGACCATATTCCCATCGACCGCCTTTTTATTTGATAAAATCGACACACTAGTTGATACAGCAACAACTTTACTAGTGAAAATTGAGAATGCCGTTGATCAGTTTCCACATGCAATGTATCAATTGTTGCAACTGCTCATCATTGCGTTGGACATCAAGAAAAAAGACTTCATAGCTGATTTCGAGCACACCAACGGGCCAGATACATTGATAGAGTCAACAGGAGAACTTCAAATCCATGATGGACCAAGGCATATTGAAAACGAAATCGAACCAGTCAAGCCCAACTCAAGCAAAGAGGATTCACCTGTAGATGTGATGGCAGAAGACAATCATGCAAAGAATGATCAAGAAGACCAGATTTTAGAGCTATTTGCTGAAGGATGGTATATGAGATAAATTGGAGTTTGTTCTTGTTCTTCATCTTTCTGATGTAAATATTTTGAATTTAGCCTCAGTATGTTTTTGACAATTTAAATGATTTCAAAGGTATTTATACTTTAAACGCACACTGCACCACATACAGACATACTGAATCAGAGCAGCTCAGGCTATAGTTTTCTCTCATCGTCATTTCAATTATCTCAGTGAGTGTACTAATCTTGCTCTTATTTTCTTACTATCTATCACTCATACAAAGTTGAATCTCTCCACAATTATGATCAAAAGCATAAAAAACTTGCACCAAAAAAAAAAAAAAAAATTATCAACTGGTTCGCCCACCGTGGGGCTCGAACCCACGACCACAAGGTTAAGAGCCTTGCGCTCTACCAACTGAGCTAGACGGGCTTTCGTTTTATATGTAACAAATCAAATATAAGATGAAATAAAAATCAACATGTTTCCCTGACTTTCAAATTTGTTCAGTCGTTCAGATTCATTCTCACCATGCAGTACAGATCATCAGTATGTAGGAAGGTGGAACCAAGTTGGAAATATTATCCCCTGAACTAAATGTGAATAAGTGTTGTATTTGCCGCCATCGCGATCGTACAGTACATTTATTCCAGGAAATATGGGAGTTCATGCAACACTTAAAACACTTTGAGAGAAGAGAGAGAAGGAGCCAGGAGGGTGAAGGAAGGCTGCAAACTATTGTATGTTCTAATGAAAAAACAATTTAATATATAGAGTGTTTATCCGGCCAGACTAGTACACATTTTGTTTATTGTAAGGGGAACAATATATATATATACAGTGTTTTATGTATTATCTGCCTAAGCCTCTGAGTGAGATAAGAGTATACCTATGGGTACATGCCGATGTGTCTCAGCGCCCGTCTGTAAATCATTGACACATCCGTCTGTAAATCATTTTTTTAAAATGCATATAATACAAAATGGCATGCATTTTTTGGAGAAATATTAATGAATCAAAAATTAGTCATGTGTACACATAGGTTTGATTTTAATGTTTTGCCTTTATTTAGCATTTGATTCTGAAGTAGTTCTGTTCTAGCTAGCAAATTGTTAATCTCCATCTCGGCAAATATATCCCCTACTATCATTAATTCATTCAATAAATCTTTTTAGGGAAATTTCTTAAAAAACCACCATACCATCTTTTTAAACAAGATTTAGTGTTGGTTAGTAATTATTTTTTCCAGTAGAATATCTTTTACACAAAACACTGCATGATGCAAGAAACTTTAATACTGTAACTGTCTTGAACTAATTAATCTTTCATGCAAGAATTTCTATCTACATACAGTATAGCAGTATAAGAGTTAACATATATCTCAGCTTACACAACTTGGAAAAACAAACTACATACTGACTGATGATGAGGTTTCAATTCTACCTTTCCAAATGTACCACAGGAGGAACAGATTGTTAGAAGGTAAAGAATTGAAGGAAGGCTTAAGCTTGTATTTAATTACTGAGTTTCATCAAGAAATTAAACCACTACAGATAAATTAAGTGGATGTCATCGTAATCAACTTTCAAGTGCATTATATTTGTATATTTCCAATATCTTCTGTATAACGTAACATATATTCTACTTTGAGTCTGCATGAAAATACATTATATATATATATATGTGCTACATGCACCATATATATGCACATATGGATGGAGCATATAAGTAATAAGTAATATTGTGTACTAGCTAGCTATTCATATATGGTATTTACTGATCAATTTGGGATGCTTGTTTTCCCTTTGTCCAACCATACTTCTTTATCCAGTTATGAAATTCATCTCCTAACTGATAATAAAATCCATCCCATTGAGCCTTTCGTACACATTTTTTACCACAGAGATGCCTATCTGTTTTGGCATGGTACACTTGAAAGTTTCCCGATACCAGTTCATGATGATCGTACCACCACATACCACACCAATAGAGAGTTGAATCCCATATATTGTCACGGAAGCTCCATTCGTAATATTGACCATATGGGATATCATGCTTGCCTAGATCAGTGTTCTTCGATCTGCAATGGATGGTTAATGTATTATTTGGACCAAGTTCATTGGCAATATATACATGTCGTTTGAATGGGATGAAAATGCCACCTGAATAGGCTGAATGCATTTGAATCACCACAACTAGTATGAACATTAAAGCGACATTGTTTATGGTAGCCATTGTTTTAGGGTCTGTTTGATTGTAAATACTCTATTTTGCTATAAGAACAATATCCGATCCTCTGTCTCTTCTTCTCCACTTCTATATTCTATCGGTTGTCCTCATGCTTCTCTGTACGTAGGCTCCTGGTACACTGATTTGTTACCAACTTTAATCAAACAGACCCTAAGCTTGGATAATCTTTTGAAGCAGTTGGTTTTGTGTCTTTTATAGATATCTAGCTATATCTGAAAATGCGGTACAAGGACAGAATCTGGGCCTCAACTTGAATCTACACATTTCACTCTGTGCTTAATTATCTATTTACTAAATATAGGCTATGAACAAGTCAATTTTTTTTCTCTCGCGTTATAAGATCTTGTGGCGATCTGGTGTCTGATCTAAGGAAACAGGGGTTTATGTTGTGGTGGTTGAGGAAGCGAGGGAGAGGGATGCCCGTTGTAATCTTCCACCATGGTTCCTAGTTTCTTTCTAGAGAAGACATTTCTAGAACTAGTAATCTTCTTCTTTTTCTTCATGGGTCTTGTGTTTTAGATTGCAACGTCTGGTGATGTGGAACCGGGATCTGCGATCTGGGGCCAGAACTAAGGAAATGGGGGTTTAAGCTGTGGTGGTTGAGGAAGCGAGGGAGAGGGATACCCGTTTTAATCTTCCACAATGGTTCCTAGTTTCCTTCTAGTGAAGACTTTTAGAAAGTAGTTTTTTTTTTTGGAAGTTTTTTCTTCTAAAGTTTTAACTTAAGCAGTTGGGTAATTATATCCTACAAGATGGGGGAGAGATATAGAACAACGTCGGAGAAGAGATTTGTGGTGGCAGAACGAAAGGCCTTCGAATTTCAGTGGAAGAAGCAAGTTCAAAGGGATGAGGCAGTGACTTTGATTGAAAGAAGCTCTAATGGAACCTTTAGACTTTCAATGTCGAAGGAAGGGGCAAAATGGGTGGGGAGAGCTTTGTGTGAAATCAGCGTTCAGAAGGAAGCAGATCTAGAATATTGGGATGATTCGATATCGATTTCGGGGATATGCAGAACAAACAAGTTGGGAAAATTCTTCCAAATCACAATGAAAAGAAAGGGAAGCAGAAAAAAGGAACAATCTCTCAGGTTTCCTGCTGGAAGAGATCGGTATGGGTGGTCCGATGTTGGCGTAAAAATTATGAACTTGTTCAAATCGGAGGAAACTGGAGAAAGTTCTGAAGGAGTAGGAAGACGAGACCACCAAACATAGGCAAAATTGGCAGTGTTAGAAGAAGGAGAAAGGAACAAAAGAGGGGGGAAGCACACCCAAAGTGGAAGCAACGCCTCACTCAGGGTATGGTCACCAGAAACTATAAAAAACCAATCTTGGTGGAAGTCCTCTGTTCTGGCAAAAGCAAACTCACAGGTTGTCGATTGGATGTGGGTAAAAAGGAAAGTTGAATATGATTTTGGGGAGGTGGAGATGCAAATATTGCAGTCAGGGGAAGCATTGATATCTTTGACAGATGTCGAAAAGACGTACCAACTAGAGGATAAAGAACCACTCTCAATGGCAGGCATTGTAGTACAGTTTAAGAGGTGGAATCCGTCAGTGGGAAAGTTGTCGGAGTTTTTCTTACAACCAAAGAGGATCAAAGTGAAAATTCACGGGGTCCCCCTTCATTTGAGGTCTGAAAATGTGGCAACACAAATAGCGCAGAGATTAGCCAGACAATTTGAGCTACATACCGACACTTGCGACATTTCAAGCCCAACAATTGAAATGGTTCTCTGTGATACAAGGTGGAAAGAAATACCAAGAATGTTAATAATGGAGGAAAGGGGTTTTAGTTTTCCAATTCGTGTGGAAGCGGAAGAAGATACTGGCAAGATTGTTCAAAACTTCCCTCAACTTGAATCAGCGGGTTCTACTCAATCTCCCAACGTGAATGGTAGAACCTTGGCGATCGGAAGTGAGGGAGAAGACAGGGGAAGTGATCTGGTGAGACGCAGTGTATCGAGAGTTCCTGAAACATACTCTCCTAATGCACACGTGGGGGACATACATGATGGTAACTTGAGGGGGGTAGTAGCGAATCAGTGGATACATATGCCAAACGGGCCAGCTAACAGGCCTCAAAGTCCACGACCCGACAGAGAAGCCCAGATAGATGAGAACAGGTTCCAATTACTGAGAAGGGAAGTGCAAGAGCCCAGCCCAAATACACAGTTGGATAATGCTAGTGCCAGACCGACTATTTCAGCCCAAACAGTATCGGATAATCGCACTAACGCAACTCGCTCTATTCAAGGCCCGAATCCTTGGGGACTAAGTATGGTTCTCTCACACAGACTTTTGGGTAGTCAAAGTCAGAAAAGAAAGCAGAAGGTTGGGCGAAGTAAACTCTTGGCTCAAAGAGTACTGGATAGTGTAGAAACATGAGAAATACACTCTGCTGATGGACAGAACGCAGAACTTTACCAGGCAAATGCTACACCATCGCCTACAACGGTTAATGTTTGGGATAAAAGACCTGCAGACTTGCGCACAGAATACCAGGTTAGTTGGGGCTCAGGGAATCCGGGGGAGAATCACTCAGACCCCAATCAAGGTCGTATACACAGTGAAAATAGACGTATAGGCCAGACAGAGTTTGAACCAGGAAGTGGGACTGAACTCTCAAGACCACCAGGTTTCTCCAGGGGTGACCCACAGGTGTGCAGTAGGTCTTTTGATGAGAGGTTGTTGTTAGATTGTTGTCGGGTGAAGACAAGGGAAGAATTACAAACATGGATTGTAGAGGTACTCAGGCCTGCAGCGACAGAAATGGGAGTATCCTCCAACAGAGGGGATGGGGCAATAGAAACCTTTTTCTATGAGGTTGGTTTGAGGAGTCTAAAAGCAAAAGGTACTCCCGAAGTGGAGGAAGATGAGAGGGAGATTTCGAATTATAGGAACTCAAACGAGGTCCTAGGGAATGATTTTGTTGTTAATTAGATGGCGAGAATTGTTACGTGGAATGCAAGGGGACTTTGCAATGAAGCCGCCCAAAAAAGTGTAAAAACTCTTGTTCGTTTTGCTAAAGTAGATATTATCTTGATCCAAAAAACTAAGATTCAAGAAAGGGAAGTTTTTGAGAAAGCTTCAATTTGGGGAAACTCTTGGAAGTGGCATTGGCTCCCTTCGGTAGGGGATCCGGGGGTTTGATCACGGCTTGGAACGAGGATGTGGTGAAGGTTAAGGATGTTCTCATTGGAGCACATTCCATCTCCATCATGTGTAATCTTTTGCATAGAGACTTTGAGTGTGTGATCTCAAACATCTATGGACCAAGCAACAAGACTTTCTTGCATGACTTATGGGAGGAACTCGACCACATCCGAGAATGGAAGAATTTACCATGGGTACTTGGAGGAGACTTTAACTTGATAAGATATAGTAATGAAAAGAGAGGGGGTAGTCGGATCACAAGATGTATGAAGGAGTTCTCCGAGCACATTGATAAACATGAGTTAGTGGATGCACCACTTGAGGGTGCTAGTTTCACATGGTCCGACAATAAGGAAAATCCGATAATGACAAGGCTTGATCGTTTTCTTCTCTCAACCGAATGGGTGGAAGAATTTGGTGAAGTAAGACAAGTGGCGCTTCCGAAGTTCACGTCCGATCATCGTGCTATCTTATTGGAGACAAAGGAAGATATAAGAAAGCCTCGACCATTCCGTTTCAAATTGATGTGGTTTGAGGATGAGTCCCTCAAGGGTATGATAGAAGAATGGTGGGGGAGCTTTGAGTTCCAAGGGGATCCTAGCTATGTGTGGTGGAGAAAAGTCAAAGAATTAAAAAAATATCTTTCGGTTTGGAATAGAGAAGTGTTTGGGAAAATTGACAAGAAGATCGAAACTAGGGTTAACCGGATTGATGAACTTGATAAAAAAGAGGAAGTGAGCTCTCTTGATGATGATGAGTTCCTTGAAAGGTCCATCTTACGTGATGATCTTAGCTATATCCTTCGGTTGGAAGGCATTAGTTGGAAACAAAAGGCACGTACAAAGAAATATCAAGAGGGGCAATCTAATACAAAATACTTGCATGTTTTGGCTAGTGCGAGAAAGAAGAGAAATAGCTTGTCGTGCTTAGCTATTGACGGGAGAGCAACATGGGATGAGGAGACGATAAGAGATCACATAGTAGATTACTATTCCAACCTTTATAAGGAGGAAGCCTATGGCCGTCCTAAGATTGATGGCATTGCTTTTGATGTCATGGATACTTCACAAACTCGAGACCTTGAGTTACCATTCCATGAGGAGGAAATTTTGCAAGCTTTGAAAGAAATGGAAGGAGATAAAACCCCGGGGCCGGACGGAATCCCTATGGAGGTGTACAAGGATATATTTTGTCTCCTATGGCATATTTTCAAAGAAGACATCAAAAGGATTTTCGTTCAATTTCATGAGACCGATTTCTTGGATTGGAGGGTGAACACTACTTTTATTACCCTCATTCCAAAGAAAGAGGGCCTCCTATCTCTAAAGGACTATCGCCCGATTAGTTTAATAGGAGGGATATACAAAATCATAGCAAAGGTGCTTGCTTCAAGGATGAAAGGGGTTCTCCCGGGCTTGATCTCTTGCACTCAAGGTGCTTTTGTGGAAGAGCGCCAAATTTTAGATGGAGTGCTAATCGCCAATGAATGCATTGACTCTAGACTAAAGCAAAATGAGTCGGGGTTGTTATGCAAAGTGGATATAGCAAAGGCATATGACCATGTGAGTTGGGAGTTTCTTGACTACTCTCTTGGACGGATGGGGTTTGGGAGTAAATGGAGGAAGTGGGTCCATACTTGTATATCAACGACTCATTTCTCCATTCTTATTGATGGGGTACCCGAAGGAAATTTCAAGTCTTATAGGGGTATAAGGCAAGGCGATCCACTATCGCCATTTCTCTTCATTGTGGTCATGGAATCTTTTGCTCGTCTCACAAGCTTGTGTATGGAAAGAGAAGGGCACCATGGTTTTAAAATCAATGTTCAAGTAAGGGTCGGCATACTCCAATTCGCCGATGATACCCTCTTTTTGTGTGAGGCAACTTTTCATGATCTTTCTATGCTAAAGGTGGTGTTCTTCATCTTCGAAGCATTATCGGGTTTGAAATTGAATTTCTCAAAGTCAACAATTATGGGTGTGGGACCGGTGAATAACATTGGGGCTCTTGCAGATTTTTTTGGTTGTGAAGTGGAGCATCTCCCATCCAAGTACCTTGGCCTACCCTTAGGATCGAACTATAAAAAAGTGGAAGCATGGGATCCTATAGTGGAATCATTCAATCGGAAGCTAGGAGGGTGGAGAAGGAAGATTCTTTCAAAAGGTGAACGTCTCATTCTTTTGAAAAATTCACTTTCAAGCTTGGCGATCTATCAACTCTCATTGTTCACAATACCTTCGAGTGTGGCATCAAAGATTGAGAAATTGATGCGGGATTTTATGTGGGGGTCAAGTGACGAAAAAAGGAAGCTTCATCTTGTGGCATGGGAGGTTGTTTGCTCACCCGTAAATGAGGGGGGTTTGGGAGTGCGTAATATCAAGAATATGAACCAAGCTCTTTTAGCTAAATGGCTTTGGAGGTACGATAATGAAAAGAATGCACTATGGAAGAAAGTTATTGATGCCAAGTATAGAGGATGTGACAATGGAGGTAGACCAAAACAAGTAAACCAATCTCATGGTTGTAGTTTGTGGAAAGGAATTCTTGCAAGTAAGGAGAAGTTCTTTGGAGGGATAAAACATGTCCTAGGAAAAGGGATAAAGGTGCGGTTTTGGCATGATATATGGTGTGGGGAATCTTCCTTGGCAAGAAAGTACCCGCGACTCTATAGGTATGCAGCTCTCAAAGAGGGAACCGTAAGAAACCATTATGGGGAGGGCAACCAATGGAATCTCCATCTAAGGAGATCACTCTATCGAGGAGGGGAAGTGCAAGAACTTGAGAACATTCAAAATGAGCTTGATGACATTGAGCTCACGGAAGAAGATGATACTTGGGAATGGATTTGGTCAAAAGGGAAGAAGTTCACTGTCAAATCTTGTTACTATCATCTATGGTTAGAAAATCAAAGTGAGGAGAGGCTCGATCGATCTTTTCCACATAAACTTGTATGGGAACAAAAAATCCCAACAAACATCAAATTCTTCTTTTGGTGTTTGTGCTGGAATCGGGTGCTCACGGTTGATGCTCTCCAAAGAAGGGGGATGCTAATCCCAAACAGATGCTCGTTATGCCGTGATGATGAAGAAAGTATAAGGCATCTATTTTTTAGATGTCCTAAAGTGACTGAGGTGTGGCAACTGCTGTTTGGTAATGTCAGACTAATATGGACCCTGTCTCAGCAAGCTGACAATGTTGAATCTCTTCTTGTTGGGTGGCCAAGCCTGGGCAACAGTGAGTTCAGCAATGGGATGGGTGCTCTGGCTCCTTATGCACTATTATGGGTTATTTGGAGCATGCGAAATGAGGTAATCTTCAATGATGTCGAGTTCGATAGTGACACAGCTGCAATGAGAGTCAGAACCACTACATGGGCATGGATGGAGGTCGATCGGGACAATGCACGACATAGGAAGGACCACAGTTTCAGTGAGCTACGACAGGGCTGGGATCATCTCTTCAGATGACCAGCAAACAAGGGAGAGTTTGCAGGATTACAGAAGGTTTCTCTTCCAGAGAGTTTGGAGTGGACTGTGTCTGGTAACAGGGCAGTTTAAACAGCGCGGGGAACCTGAATGAGTTTAGAGGCAGACTGCAGAAGCAGGCCGGAGGGGAGTACAACAACAATGTTTCTTCTGTGGTGCTGTTTTACTGCAATGCATATATGTAATGTCTACTTCTCTTATTGTTTAGTCTGGTTATCGAACTTGACGGGGGTATTTAATACCTACTGATCAGGTATGTACTCTTACTTTTTATGATCAATAAAATTTCTATTCTATAAAAAAAAAAAAAAGATCTTGTTTCAAATTTTCCCTTTGCTTTCTGTTTTAGTCACAATTTATAGAGATGATAGTCATCATGATACTTTAATGGGTGATTTAGGTTTTGGCCATGATTTTATAGTGCTAATTAGGCTTTGGCCATTTTTTATCGTGTAATTAGCCTGTGGCCATTTGGTTTAACCCGACTCATGAAAAAACCGGGTTTAACCAGACTTTTTTCCTAAATACCTATCTTGCCCCTGTAAAAATCACGTGTACTGCACGTGAATAACTTAAGAGAATTTAAACCAAACAACAGTCCACGTGTCTTAATTTGAGCAAATCCAAAGATCCAAGGCCTATATTAAAAGAGCCGTTATATAGCCATTGGTCTTCTTCTCTCTTTAAACTGAACAACTTCCAACTAATATAACATCTACAAATTCTTTCATACCTGCAAATTATCAAGCATATCTATAACAACTAACATTATTCAACAACTTCACAAACAATGGGTGGTTGCAACTTCTCGGTAAACTTACATATTCACTACATATGGGTTATTTTCTTCAAGTTCATCAATGGCTGCCATAATATCCAAACTCTAATTACATATTCACAGAAATGACCAAACACTAAAAAATGCAGATGATGATGAAGTTTTTGTTTTTCATTCACAAGAACAAAGTCAGATATGCAAGCAGGAGGGACACACACCTGAGGTTTGTTCACTGCTTTATGCCCCATGCAACAATGAAGGTTGCACAAGAATCATGCTATTCTTCACTGGTTACGACGAGCAAGGAGTTGAACATTTCAAAATTTTGAAATGTCAACACGAGCTATGTCCTGGACATGAAATAATTTATCCTGAGAATGGTCCAGTTTGGGATTCCGGCCTACACCTACAAGCAAAGCAAGAAAGAAGTGGAACCTTAAGCTGAGGAGGTGGAGCCTAAAGCTAAGAAGTGAACCTGTTGAGCTATACTTTCTCTATTTTTTGCTGTTTACCCTTGTTTTCCTATGTAATGTGCTACAATGTCTACTGTAATGTGACTTGTCTATCAATAATATAAATGTGTTTCAATCAATGTGTGGGATTCAAAATAAATATATCCACATATATAACCTATATCAGTAAATCCACATATCCAAAAGTCATGAATACATCTATATATATATAACCGGTAATACATATCCGATATCCAAATGATATAACCAAAATAAAGCCTTCAATACAACCATATGGCACCAAAATATACTGTTTTGCCATTCCATTGACATGTTTATAGTGTTTACCAAAATATCCAAAATATGCATGTTCACCAAATACCATCAAACTAACTTACTTGATTTCACTTTCAGCTCTCAATACATTCTGCAGACTTTCACACCACCAATCCCACCCCTCATCTTGACCCCACCTCCTCTAGCTCTTATGTTTGGACCTGTTTCTGAAGGACCCATCGGTGTTGTTGCACGTGCAGCACCAGCTCTGGAACTTGCAGCACCACCTCCCCTTCCTCTACCCTTTCCTCTTGAGCTTGCACCTCCAGTTTGTGGTGTTGGGTCATCAACTATACCAATAAGCTCATTCCTTTTATACTTCTTCACTGCATTCCCCACAAACACACAATATTAGCTTTTCATAATTAGCAAATACATTTAACTAGTAAATTAACCATAACTAAATCAATTACTTACTCCTCCTTTTCTTAACAACATTAGGATCATTTCTGGTAGAACATGTCCTCTTATTGTGGCCCGGTACCTTACAAGTGCTGCATATGGTTTTAGAAGTCCTTGTGTTTTCCAACTCATCTTCACCCCTGATTCTTTGAGTTTTAGGTCTACCTGGTGCCTTTTGTCTTGGTGGGGGGAAAACCAACTTGTCAGGCTATGTAAGAAATAAAGTACAAAAACTATTAAGTTTAGACTGAACAAGGTGAGTACAATAGAAATTAAAGACATCATCCAAAATAGCAAAATAACAGAAACATTTAATATTTATACTCACAACTCCCCAATCATCAACATCATCAATAGGGTATACATATCCAGAATAGCATTCCCTGAATGCTTTCACAGTAAACCAAAAACTACACCAACTGTGAATAAAAAATAAACTTTAGCGAAAAAAAGTATGAATATATTATTGTCTCATTTCCCTGACTACGGCACAAGCATGAACACATGGATAACCTGCCATCTGCCACTCAATGCAACTACATCTTTTTTTTTTGATATCCACATTCCATTTCTTTTCAGTCCTGATGCTCTTCACCTTGAATATATCAAAACTAACACCTTGGACTTCATACTTGAAATATTTTTTTTCTAATTTCAGAATAATGTGCATAACCCTAGGTACCAAGCCATCTTCTGGAAGCTCCAAACCAACTACCTTCCTATCATATATTTGTTTAGACAACATTTCAGTGTATTTGTCAACTAGCCTCACAATAGGCATGTGCCTGACCTCTAACAACCATTTATTAAAAGACTCGGAGAAGTTGTTATTGTGGTATTCACACTTTGAAGTCTTATCAAAGTGGCATCTATCCCATGACATAACTGGTTCCCTTTCAAGATACTCTTTAGCCTTAATATTCTCATTTTTTAACATCTCCATAATTTTCTCATGGTCACATAACTTAAAAGCCTTTGCTGCAGCCCAAGCTAGATTCACTAGATGTTCCCCTTTAAAGCCATTGTTCTTATAATTAGCAATCATATGCCTATAACAGTACCTGTGATAAGCATTAGGGAATACCTCATGAACTGCTTTCACCAATCCCTTTTGTCTGTCAGAGAAGAAAGTTAAGACATCTCCATTAGCCTCTTTTGTTCTTTTCTTCAAATCTGTCTCTAAGAGTGTCAAGAAACGCATCCAGCTATCAAGTGTCTCACTCCTGGTGATGTAGATTGCTAATGGATACAAACCATTATTTCCATCAAGTCCTATTATAGGTCTACATCCTCTATTCCAACCATCCAAACATGTCCTATAAGCAACAAAAAAACCTTCAAATTGTTTTTCAGCATCAACATAGCATTTGACAATTGATCGTGGATTTTCTTTGACAATTTGCTTCATTAACTCTGGACAAAGTGCAAAACTCTCTTCAAAATTCCCATTGATTTTTTCCATGCACATTTTTCTAGCTACCCATGCTGTCCAATAGCTTATCTTAGAACCATACAACCTGTAAATCTCATTCTTTATGTTCTTGGGTTGACAAAGTGGATGAGCCACCACATAGTCATGTACCTCGGCAGCTACACAAGGAGCTTTAGCTTGACGATTATCAGACTTTCCAAGGGCAGCACATGTGTGTATATCACAAAACTTGTACAATACAATAGTACAATCATTTTCCCCTGCCTTGTAGCAAGAAGTTGTCCACTTACAATTTACATCCTTACATTTAAGTCTGTATCTGCCCTTGTCATTACTTTTCTGCTTGAACTCAAAATGTCTTGAAACAGCCGAAGTCTTGAAATACTTCCTACACTCTGCCATATTTGCCCAACACATACCTTCAACCATATTTTCAATCCCCTATTTTACTGGCATTTCATCAACCTTCTCATTGTCCTCTTCAGCAAACATGTTGTCAATCTTGTTACCACTGTTATCATCAACTGCAACTTCATCACCCACATTCTCATCCTCCAAATCTACATCACTTCCATCGGACCAATCCATGTCACTTTCATCACCTTCTTTAGGAAAATAATCATCTCCATCATCATCAGAATTAAGTACATCACCATCATCATCATTCACAGTCATCCCAAATTTCTGTTCTGCAATATACTCCTCACCATCACTTTCATAATCCTCTAAAAGATCACATCTACCAGCATGTAAGTCTTTAGTAACTTCTTTCTCAACTTGGAGATCTACAAAAAGATCAAAGTCGCCAGAAACATGGACTTCTTTATGTTGGAAGGTACTTGAAGAAGCAGGTTGTTGAACAAATGAAGTTGGAATATGTGAAAACTGAGAAAAGATTTGACTGCCAGGCTGAGAAAGGAATTGACTGAATGGTTGTTCAGAACTGCCATCCCAAGAGCTAATACTAGTAGCTGCAATAGTAAGGTTTGGTGGAAGGGGTGGAACCCTACTAGAATCAATAGAGTTTGAGTTAAGACTTATAAACCTAGGAGATCTTCTAGGTGTACCAACAAAACTAGTTTTGGGAGTACTTGGCTGGGGACTTAAACATTCTAATGAATGAATGCCATCTAGAGGACTTGGTTGAGGACTTTTAGGACGGGATGGGGGTGAGTCATCGATGTCAAAAATGACTCTTTTTGCCTTAGAGTCAACAGGTTTAGGTTTCACAGTTTTTGTTATCCTTGATGATCTCCTTACAAGTCCAAGTGTACCTTTGGCAACTGCAGGGACA
The DNA here is from genome assembly GCA_020826895.1 of Aquilegia kansuensis. Lineage (NCBI taxonomy): Eukaryota > Viridiplantae > Streptophyta > Magnoliopsida > Ranunculales > Ranunculaceae > Aquilegia > Aquilegia kansuensis. Next base: position 12,788,838 of record CM037006.1, read on the forward strand.
ACTGTGCATGCTTATAAAGATATGCCATATTTTGTCACCAAGAGGCTTACCATCAGTCCATATCTTCATTAAGTGTTCATCTTCGCTCACTTGCATCCTTTCACCATGTAGAATATAAACGACATATAAATCCTTATCGGCCAAATCTGGGTTTTCAATCAGGTTCTTGACATCTTTAGCAAAATCCATCCACATAAATTCATCACCGTCTATGTTCCACACAGTCTTTTGGCCACCTTTGTAGTCTGCCATTCTCACCTTTCCTGGCTTAATAAGACCCCAGAGTCCACCATAATGTATTGTATAATTCCTAAACCCAAGAAGCACCATTTAATTGTTCACTGGAACACAAATGAATAACACTCTATCAGCTACTTCAGAAAAATAAAAACTTGAAGTATATACATATGTCATTATGTTGGATAATGAGGAACAAATATAGTTACACAACTATCCTATAAACTCAAATACAACTCAAATTAAATAGAGTATCATAAAAAGAGAGTCATCTTTACAACAAGTATATGCTTAAACAAGGTAAAAACTCTCAGTCATTGAGCTCTAGAATAAAAAAAAAACAGAGTATTACCATATACATAAAAAACTAACCTTTACAACTATATAATCAAAGTACAAAGTACAAAAATGCAATAAGATACTTTAAAAAACATAATTGAGGTATGTACTGGAAGAAAAATGATGTTTTAAACTTTTTATAAAAAAAAAAAATTTCAAAATTATACTCATCAAAAGATCATTTTTTTTTTCAAAGTAACATTTTTTATCACCCAATTCTTCATAAATTGAAATTAAAAACATCACTTTTCAACAACAAACATTATCACCATGAAAAATCCTATCTTGATCACACATCGAAACCCCAAAAAATAAACCACTCAAATATCAACATTCAACACATTTAATCAAAGAGGATGATATAATTTTCATACCTTTGATCCTTAGCAAAACCAATTTCTTCTTTAATCAAACGAACTTCAAAGCGAACACCTTTAATCAAACAGTTTCTTCACTAAAACAAAGGAAATCAACTAGATTTTCATCAATTTTTAATTAACAAACACATTATCTGGGTTCTTTTGGTTAAAATCATATTATTTGGGGTTGTTTTGGGTTAAAGCCCTAGTTTTCTCTAAGGTTGTAAGCTTGGAGAAGAGTGAGAGACTAGATAGAGTAATGGGAAAGATTTGTTGTGGGTTGAGGGTTAGCAAGCACCGCTCTAGCTTCTTTCCCGCCCTTTCTGTCTCGAGATCTGGGTAGATGGTAAGATCAACGACTATTATTTCATCAAAAAAGCTTGGACCGTCAGAAGAATGCCACATGTCCTATCTAAACTCTAATATGATAGGCCTCGTGCTCCTCACATGCTTTTGGGATCCTCGTGTAGATCGCCCTCATGGATTTCACGTGATCTTTAGGTGAGGTAAATTGGGCTCGTGCATTTCACGTGATATTGGCCCAAGGGTACTTTTGCCTTTTATAAAAGTTTTTGGGGTCAGCTTTCGGTTCGTGGCCAAAGGCTAATTACATGATAAAAAATGGCCAAAGCCTAATTAGCACTATAAAATCATGGCCAAAACCTAAATCACCCTACTTTAATAGTACATATATATACCGAGCCAAAAGAACAATGCACATGTCACATAATTTGTGTTTGGTTAATAGGAATTTTATTTGTTGTCGATCACTGTGTCTGTGAACTGTCAAGAAGAAGAAGAAATATGGATTGATTGTTGATTCACGCCTTCAATTCAGAGAATTCTTAGTCATCTAACTTACGAGATGTGACACAACTATGGTGATCTGGGATGCATTACAGAAGCTGTGATCAACACACGCAAGATCGATCTTCACTGCTGACACTACACTACTTCAATTCTATTGAGCAACTATTATCTAAATGCCCGAGAACTTTGGGATAAAACTGTGGAGGTTGGTCCTTTATGGTCGATCATGTGGTCAATCTGGACTTCAAGAAAACATGTACATGTGGTATATATTAAAAAATGCTAATCTAAATTCAGAAATTTTCTTTGGTTTTGTTTATTAACTAGGAAAGACGCAGCTAAGCAATGTTCCTTGGTGTGTGATCCTTATTGCTATCATATACAGGTCTATAAACAACCAAGGCAAAATGAGATTGATCATACATTTTTATTTATAGACGACATTCACAATGCATGTAAGTAATAATACAGTACTACTCATCCAGAATTTTGGTTGCTGGATGTCCCCGCGGCTAAGAATACTTCTTAGAGAAGCTACCATCTTTTGACTGAAAGTATAATCCATCCCATTGGGCTCCTCGAAAGCAAATTTTACCACAAGCTGTGATCATATCTTTAGGGGCACGATAAGCTTCCCGACACCAGTTGATGATGATCGTACCGGCCACCACATGCGACATCCATACAGTGTTGACTCCCAAATATTACCATGAAAACTCCATTCAAAATTTTGATTGTATTTAGCATTATGCTCACCTAGATCATTGTCCTTTGATTTGCAATGAACTGTCAAGGTGTTGTTCGGACCAAGTCCATTGATCACATGTACGGCTGTGTTTGGTTCCCCGAATTCAGATTCCGGGGAAAATAGAGGGCATGGAATATAGAGTTGTATTAGAAACAGATTCTACGCGGAATGAGGGAGATACCCAGGCGTAGAAAGATTGAATTTTCATGAAAATAAATCACTTTGATGGATTTGTAACACGAGTTATGGAAATTGGTTTCCTTTTTTAATTAAGGAAACCATATTCCTTAAATCTACATATGAACGGAATCCATTTTCCGATCTCATTCCTAATATAGCCTGATTTCGTGCCTAAAACCTAGCATTTTCCTGGAATTTGGATTCCAGTGAACCAAACATACCCGTATAGTTGTTTCATTGGGAGTGTTTACTGAAACTGATGAATGCATTTGAACTACCACAACTAGTATGAACATAAAGGCCATGAAGTTTATGGTAGCCATTTTTTTAGAGTTTGTTTGATCATAAAGGCTATGCAGTTTATGGTAGCCATTTTTTTAGAGTTTGTTTGATGGAGAATTTTATTTTTCAGTAAACTTTTTGTTCTTCTCTCTCTTCTTCTCCACTAGCAGCGGAGTTTTTTTGCCCTCCATTATTGTTTAAAATATTTCAAGTTTTTAAGAAAAATATCATTTGCTTAAAAAAAACAATTGTCTTAATTTTTTTAGGCCTTTTTATTATTTATCTTCGTTTTTTTTTTTCATCAGATAAAAGTATCTCCATTCATTCAATCCTTGTTAACAGAGTACATCAATTATATTCAAGCAGCTGCATTGTACAAAGATTCATGGCCCCTGAATCCTCCTCCCCTCATCCCCTGAGCTATTCAATCCCCATCACAGCCTATGGGTCTAGCCACAAGGAATGAACCACAGCTCAAACATGCAAATTAACATGAACGAACCTGCATTCATTTCTAGCAAATGCATTCCTACATATAGCAGTATAAGAGGTTACAGATCTCAGCTTACCCAACTTGGAAACACATGTTGGAGAGACAGGTCTGACAAGGTCTGTCTCCTTAATTGAATGAACAAGTGTAGTTTACACTTAGTCCCACATGAGTTCTGGGAAGTGGGTAAAGATGTTTAAATACAAAATTATTACACTAAGGGTGTAGCCCTTTGGGTTACCAAGTTTTCGCACGATAGCGCAAGGCTATACACTTAGCGGTCCACCACATGCGCGCCGCCATCGTCCGGCTCGTGTTCAGGATCGGGATTGGGCTATGTGGTGCTTGATAAGCTAACTTATCTTTTTGGTCCACCTCTTATTTAGTTAAGTTGTGATTGGGTTCACTGGATCATGTTATATCTTTACTCTAACAGATGTGGTGTGTTGAGAAAAGACGTTTCATTAAGTCTGCGCTTGTTGAGAAAAGACGTTTTCCAACAGGTGTGTTGAGAAAAGACGTTTTATTAAGTCTGCGCCTGTTGAGAAAAGACGTTTTCCAACAAGTTCTGGCCAGTAAGCAGATAATTCATTCAGACTAAGTCTGCTTCTCTCTCTCTAAAAGGAATTCGAAGTGTTCTTTTTGTTTGTTCGCCAGAACTCTGCTATTACAGTGCAGTCTAGCAGAGTGGAGAACAGTTGTATCTTGGGAGACTATCGTCCAGTACCTGTGTGCACCAGTAGCAGGGACGTAATATTGTCTTAAGGATATTGCCTCGGCAAGCCTCTGTTCATCTCCTTAATCTTCAAATTTTGTAGTAAGTGTTACTGTTTACTGAATTCATTTAATACATATATTATCTGTTTTTCTGTTTGAGTAAGTGTATTCTCTATTTCTGTAATGTCCATGTTATATTCCTGAGTTCATACAATATAATACCAACAACACAAACTACTGGTGGACTTACTGAGTAATTTAGGTAGCTTATGTACGTACTGCATGCATTTTATTGGAAAAATTGTAGTTTCATTTCTATCTTTCCAAGTGTACCACAACAGGAACAGATAGAAGGTGGTGAAGGAAGGCTTGTGTTTTTGTTGAGCTTCAGCTAGCAAGCTAGGGAATTGAATTAAACCACTCCAGTTTAATGGAAAAGGTAAGTTTCAAGTGCATTTTCTTTAAACCTGTTGTATAAAAAAAATTACTGTGTGCTTGTAGCTCTATGAGTGGTATATATTGTATACTGGCAGATATATAAACTATTAAGCTACAATGAACAGGTGACTCCATCTCCAACCATTAGCAGCGAGCTAAGAAGAGACATTTACATCCTGGTTATGTACTTTTACATACATATGATAATACTTAACCTTTTTTTATCATTCAAATGACAACAGGTAACACAATGATGATCAAAGTTTGGAATTTGTAACCTTTATTTCTTCAAATTTGTAAAGGTATGCTAAACTGATAATACATCTACGAATGAACTGGCGACTCCATCTCTAACCATCAGCATCTAAGAAGAGACATGTACACTATGATTACACTTTTGCTTGCACTACTGTTTTGTGGTATTAAAAATGTATATGTAGCATCATTTAGTAAGAGCAAAGTCAAGGCAGATATCAGTAATTGTAATTTTATGCATAAAAGAAAGATTACCTCAATGAGCTTAGAAGGATCATCACCCTTTGCAATCTGTACATGGATATTAAACCCATAGGCCATAGGCGAAAACTTTTTGAAAACAGTTCCACGTCGTATTACTTTGATTTACCAAGATTCACATGGAGAACCTGTTAAGACTTCCAATGTCGATTAACATGGGGATTAATGCGTATAAATTTTAAGTTCTTAACTATAGACGTGACTATTGTGCACTCTTGAACCTCTGCAAGAATAACTTTCCAAGAGCCTCTTGGAAAGTTATGCGAATGAGCCTGTGGCTCAATGGTAGCACCCCTCTCACAAAGTGGAGAGGTCGTGGGTTCGAAACACACCAACAACTGATTCTTGGTATAAGTTTCTACACGTAATTTAAAGGGGTAGGGGTCCCCTCAACCTCGTTTGCCAATAAAAAAAATATATATATAATTCCAAAAGAAAACATGAATGATGGTGAATTGCTACTAGATAGATAACCATGTGCTATATTATTTATGGCTGAGAATGATGTTGTGATTTGATACCGAGGTATTCAGAAAACCTTACTAATTGTCTAATTCCATCCTTGCTTATTTTGTCTGATAATAATTTTGTTGTGTGTTTGGAAACTCCGATGCGATGTTGTTTTCCTGTTGAGAGTCTTTTACTACGTGGGGCTTGCAAATAAGACATTTTTCTTGGCGCTCTTGCGAATATCCTGTATTTCATCGTATGTTTTTATTCCTCTTTGGTTCATGTAGTATTGAAGTATAAAATTTATCATGTACTACACTTTTGTATAAAATTTATTTGACTATAATGTCATATACTCATGTAAAGGAAATTTGGAATAATTTTAGAAAAAATATTTATATATATTCCTTCATCTCTCATGCTTCAGCCTTCGCTCCTTAGATGTGTCACAACTCACAAGTCACAACCTTAAACTACCTTGGATTCATGACTCATGAGTCGATATTGTTAATTTTATGAAAAAAACAAAGTACATTCTTTATGTCTCGCTCGTTAGGCTTTCAGAATGAAACATTTTTCCATGTTTTTAATAGCAATAACATTCATTTCCTTCTAAAACTGGAACAAGGCTGTAGAGATCCGAAGTACATTTTCTGTTATGAAGGTTGTTAGTTTCCTGGTGGCAGAGGGTCCTTTTGTAATAAATTATTACTAGTTGTTTATGAGTCACATTCCAGTGATTTGGCCAACTTAGTGATGTTTGATTAGGGGTTGTTGTGTATTCACCTATGAGGGGGGAGGTCTTGCAAGGGGGGTTCCCTTTTTCTTTGATCGATATTTAGGTTTACTTGGAATGCCTTATTTGCAGATGGGTGAAAAAATTGCATGTTTGCATATACATTTGTAATAACTGGTCTTGCACCCCTTTAAACTGGCAGAGTCCATAAAAAAAGTTCCTGATTTCAATAAAAGTGGCGACATTGATTATGCAATCATGGTTCCAATGTAATGGACGGAGTCCCAAATTGATCAATTATGTTATGTTGCTTTATCTTTGTTTGATGTTCTATTCTATGGATGAAGTAGACTGTGTGAGTGTCGTGTATTTTTAGCCAAGCAAGTCTAAGATAATTGTGGCTTGGAAGATCGAGAATTGTTGAGAAGAGAGTTTGTGTTTTCAAATGCTACTTTATATATGTATAAGTCTTAAGATAGAAGTATCAAGTATAGAAGGGATGATCAAGAAGGAAACCTTGAGTGGAGGTGGTAGCCGAAAAAAATCAGAGAGGAGAGGAATGTGCCAAATCAGGCTGCTGTGGCTTTGGAGAAGGTGGTCACATGAGATGCATATGAGGCTTGTCCTTTTTCAGTTACAGCCCCCTGTCAATGGGTTTGTTTTACTTGTCACACTGTCATTGACTTTGTCCTTCACAAAGTTACTTGTTGCTTTATTGAGTGTTAAGATAGAAAAAACAGTGAAGTGATTAATCATTTCTTCGATGGTCTTTCATGTGGCTCTGCTACTGTGACTTAACTTAAGTGACTACCGTTTTGATTCTATGCTCCTTTACTAAATTTGGGTATGTTTTATGCTTCATTTTAGTAAAGAAAGTACTGTGAGTAGATCTAGAGAGAGTTGTTTTCCTTTTTTGATATTTGACCGTCGTTGACCGGAGATTTCTCAGGCAAGAATGACAGAAGTGAATCGTGATTCTGTTGAGCAAGTGCAGGGGAAGCTTCCCATATGTCCATGGAGTATCTTCGATGGGTTGGATGGAGCTAAGAACCCTAGCAATGAAGTTTCTAAACCAGTGGAGAAGAAGAAGTTTGCAGATATGGTGAAGGGTGATCGTGCCAATCCCATCGATATCTCACAGCTTCCAATTCCAGGCAAGAAAGGGAATTTTCCTTCAATTAAGTTGTCGAAAAGCGTGGTGGAGAGAGGAATTCAATATTGTAAATTTAGCCTTGTTAGTCGTTTGGATTTACAAAGTTTGAAGGTTGATAGGGTGAGGGAGATTGCAAGTAAAATCTGGAATTTGGCCGGAGAATACAAGGTTACACCTCTGGGGAAAGGTTTTGTCATGATTAGGTTGAATACGGAGGAAGAATTTTTGAGAGTTTGGAGAGGAGGCCCATGGAGGTTCGATGGTCAAGTGCTACGACTTCAAAAGTGGACTCCTGACTTCAATCCCGAGACTCAAAGGCAGTCAAGTGCACTGGTATGGGTGAAATTCCCGAATTTGAAACAACAATATTGGGACTATGAGGCTCTCATGTCTATTGGGAGGACCTTGGGAGCTCCGATGGATGTCGATCGACACACATTGGAGAGACAATATGGGTACTATGCTAGTGTTCTAATTGACTTGGACTTAGCAAAACCAATTCCGGATCAGGTTTTGGTGGAAGTTGAAGATGGTGAGGAGTTTCTACAAGAGGTTGTGATCTCGAAACTACCAAAGTTTTGCTCTCAATGTAAGATGATTGGGGATGCTACTTTTGAATGTAGACATCTGTAGAAGAAGCAAGTTGAAGCGAAAAATGATGAGGTGCCGAAGGTGGTTGAGAAGCCAAAGAAAAAACGTAATAGAAAGAGGAAGAATGTTGCTGCTCAACCTGGTGTAGGAGTGAGTGGCGCAAAAGATCAAAGTGGTGTGGAAATTATCACACCAACAGAAGAGGGGAGCCAAGCGAAGCCAGCTCAGGAAAAACCTGTAGTTGTCGATAGTGTGATGGAAGTGGAACCCATAATCAATGAGGTACAGGGGGTAATGATGCTCTGGCCATTGTACAACATGTGAGTGTTGAAACAATTGAGGCTGTTGAGCCAATAGATACCTTTGTGCCAAACACCCCTGCTTCTCAAGGGAGTAGGTTCTTACCATTTGAAGGTAGAGAGAATGTTGCAAAAGTTGAGGCTGGTACAGTCTTGGCAAGCTGGGCTGATTGGATGGAAGGGCAGCCATCGGTTGTGGGTTGTGGGAGACCCCGAAAAAGAAGGGTTGTAAGTTTCAAAAAGCTCAGATCTCACCACACAATACAAGGTCAAGGGCGAAAGGGGGAACTGAATTGGTTCCCAAATGAGAGTAGCTTGCTGGAATGTAAGGGATGTTGGCAATCCTAGCTTTATTGTCAGACTCCAACACATACATGCTGCCCTCAGAGCTGATGTTATCTGTTTGATAGAACCTATGGTAAGGCCTACCGGTAATGCCATAAGGGGTCTAAATTTACAAGGAATTAGTCACAGGATTATTCCCAATGATGATCCAGTGAAGGTTGGTAATATATGGGTGTTGTGGAAGGACAGTTTGCATGTTTCACTTGTGAGCAACTCTCGACAACAAATTTCAGTTGAAGTTGATGGTAATATTCTTTCTTTTGTGGATGCTAGCAGCTTGAAAAGGCAAAGAAGAGTACTGTGGGCTGAATTAGAGGTGGTCCAATCTTTGATGAGGCCATGGCTAATTTGTGGGGATTTTAACATTGTTTTAAGCTCGGATGAGAAAGTGGGGGGGGCTGCCAGTGTCCACAAGTGCAGTCACAAAGTTTGCTAACTGGGTGCAGGTTTGTGAACTGATGGAGGTCCCACACAATGGTCCAAGGTTCACTTGGTGCAATCACCAAAAGGGTCACAGAAGAATTTACAGTAAAATTGATAGAATGTTCTTTAATGATAACAATGGTGCAATAAATTTCAGGCATGGAGGTACAAAGTCCATGCAAGAGTGGACTCGGATCATACTCCGTTGACTGGGGAATGCACACAAGTCCCAAGAGCCAAAAATACTCCTTTCAGGTTCAATAGGGGTTGGGTGCAGCATGAGCACTTTTTGCAGTTTGTTGAAGCTGAGTGGAGTAGGCCATGCTTTGGTGCCCCTATTTACAGATTCAACCAGAAATTGAAGAGTTTGAAAGTACACTTGAAACAGTGGAACAGAACAGTGTTTGGAGACATGGATACCAGAGTCAGAGAAGCTGAGGCAGAGTTGTTGTTGTGGCAGACTATAGCTGAGTAGAATCCTGATAATGATAGTGTCTACGACACGTTCAACGAAAAACAGATGGCCCTTGAGCATGCATTAAAAATGAAGGATGATTATTGGAAGCAGAAGAGTGGTAACAAGTGGTTTCACCTATCAGAAAGGAACACTGCGTATTACTAGGCTCTATGTAAGGTACATTCTGCAAAGAATTTAATTACAACTAGATGGTGTATTTCTAAATTCTCAGCAGGAAATTAAGGACTACATAGTTGAAGATTTTGAAAGCAAGTTTATGGACCAGCCTGTTGTCATTCATGAGGAGGTGTTGCAGAACATCAATGTTGTTATCTCTGACAATGATAACAATATCTTAACCAAGATACCAGACTGTGGTGAGATCCAGGATGTTGTGAAGGAACTAAGTGCTATCAGTTGCCCTGGGCCTGATGGCTTCGAAGGTATGTTCTATCACACTTGTTGGCCAATCATTAAGGAAGACCTATGCCGAACAGTGATCTCCTCTTTCGGGGATAATAAAATGCCAAATGGAATTAATACAAGCTTCTTAGTTTTGATTCAAAAGGATTCTGACGTTTTTAGACCCATTTGTATGAGCAACTATTTCTTAAAGGTGCTTACCAAGATCATGACTAGGAGACTGGCAGTGATTGCACCTGACATTATCTCCCCTCAGCAAGCTGGTTTTGTGAAAGGGAGGTCGATTCATGCAAGTATTGGCTTGGCATCAAAAATGATGAATGAAATGAGTGTGAAAAGGCATGGTGGCAATGTGGGGCTTAAAGTGGACATTACCCAAGCCTATGACTCCTTGAGTTGGAATTTTTTGGCTCTCGTGCTTCAGAGGTTTGGTTTTTGTGCTATTTGGTGTGATTGGATGACAATTTTGAGGAGTACATGCACATATTTTAGTTCTGGTGAATGGTGAGTCATGTGGTTTCTTTAAACCCACAAGGGGCCTGCGGCAGGGTGACCCTTTGTCTCCCCTTCTCTTTGCCCTGGCAGAAGAAGCTCTCAGTAAAGGTCTTCAGTCCTTGAGGGAGAGAGAGTTGATACAACCTGTGTATTATGAGAGGGCTTCCCAGTCCAGCTCATTTACTTTTTGCTGATGATATCATCATTTTCCTGAATGGTGGTATAAGGGGGGCTAATGAACTTGAAGAATTTCTTATGCTTGTACCAGGAGTCCTCAGGGCAATATATCAGTCAATGGAAGAGTAAGTTGTTCATGGTGGGGATCAGTGCAGTCAGACAGAATACAATCAGTGTTCTTTTTGGTGTTGGTATTGGTAGGCTCCCTGAGAAATACCTTGGCACCCCACTGGTGCAGGTAGAGTTAAAAAGGTTCACTTACTACCTATTTTAGACAGGATAAGGAATAAGATAAGTGGATGGGTGAATAAATTGTTATCCTTCCAAGGTAGGGTTGTGCTGGTAAAGTCTGTACTTGCTAGCATGCCTATTTACAACATGTGTGTTTACAAGTGGCCGACTACTTAAGTTACTGATTGTGAGAAGCTGATGAGGAACTATATTTGGAGTGGTGATCATGAGAAGAGGAAGAACATAACTGTAAGCTGGGATCAGTGTTGCAAACCAATTAAGGAGGGGGGGTTGGGTCTGAGGAAGCTCAGAGATATCAATCTGTCTCTTTTAATGAAGTTGGCATGGCAGATATGCAGTAAGCAGGGTGCTTTTGCTAGTTTTATGCAGTGTAAGTACAACATGAGGTCTGGGGAGTGGATCAAATATCATAAGAACTCAAGTATATGGCCAGGTGTTAAGCATGCACTGAAATTGATTAGTCCTCATATGGGATGGATCATTGGTGATGGCTCCAACATTGATCTGTGGAGAGACAGCTGGTGTGGTACTTCTATTGGAGAGAGATTAAATATTGACACTACTTGTCTTACTGCTCGCCTCAGTAACATCATTGTGGATAGGGAATGGAATATTGGCCCTGAAATGGAGACTGTCCTAAATCTGGCTGGAATAGAATTGGGTAGTCTACCTACAGTAAGCTCTACTTTGGAAGATAGAATGGCCTGGATGCCTGACAGCAAAGGTGTATTTACTGCCGGTAGTGCATTTCAACAAATCAGGAAAAAAAGGAATGAAGTTTGGTGGCATAGATTTATCTGGAGGAAGAGTGTTCATCCCAAGCTATCTGGCATTGGATGGAAGATTATTCATGAGAGGGTTCCTGTGGACAGTCTAGTTCAGCTGAGAGTTATTCAATTGGTCTCGCAGTGTAGACTGTGTAGGAAGGAAGTGGAGTCCTTGCAGCATCTTATTTTTCAGTGTGAAAGTGTCAAGCCCATTTGGCAGTGGGTGACTGGCATTTTCAGTTCAAGGCCACCAGATTCTTTCTCACAGGTATGGTCCAATTTGGATCATTTCAGCTCCCTAAAAAAGGATCTTTGATGTGCTGCTTCTGTGGCAGTAATGCTGAAATATGGAAGGCCAGGAATAGGGTGCACTATGATGGTGAATCTTTCAGTCTTGGTAAAATGAAAATGAGGATTATCTTGTGGTCTAAGGTGGCTTTTGAGTTGTCCAAGGGCTGCAGCACCAATCATGATGAAACAATAATGTTGTCTAAACTGGGTCTGTTAGAGAGAAGGAAGGGTCCTGGTTTGATTCGTCTTGTACAATGGCATTTACCCTTTGGGAATTTTGTCAAGATGAATGCTGATGGGGCTTCAAAAGGTAATCCAGGGAAGACTGGTTCAGGGGCTATCTTCAGGGGTGCCAATGGCAACATCCTTGGTGCAATGTGTATAGGTCTGCATCAGGCTACAAATTATTTAGCTGAATGTGAAGCCATTTTAAGTGGAGTTGAGTGGGCAATGGAGCAAGGGTGGTTAATCTTGTGGGTCGAATCTGACTCAATGGCTGCTGTTCATACTTTTGGAAAAAGGGATCTGCCTTGGTGTTTGCAAGCAAGGTGGGATAATGTAATTGGCAGAATACAGCATGTGGTGGTCTCATCTACATGGCGTGAGGTTAACTTCGCAGCAAATGCCTTAGCAAATTTTGCAGCGCAGTTGGAACCAGATGTGAGAGTTTTATATGTTGGTCGGCCTCCATTCCTTTATGAGTTGGAGGACCCCATTCCCTTTACTTAAGATGTAATCCCTCTTAACCAAACCATGGCGTGTTACAGAGGCAGCCAGCTTGCTGGGGAACCTCTTGTTAACATAGTCATGAGTTTGGTCTTTGTATTTTTTATTTTTGCTTCATTCAATATATTCGTTTCTTACCGAGGAAAAAAAAAAGTGTTAAGATACATCTTAATGTTATTATTTTTTGGGGTGAAATGCTGTTGGATGATATTTATTTATTTTTTTACTGATAAAACAATAAATTTTATTATAACAGTGTGCTTGAGGGAATCGCGCTAACCCCCACAATGTTGTTGGATGACATTATACTTAATAATTTTCTTTTTTGTTTCTTGGATACTTAAAGTTTCAATCTAATATCATGTGGATTGATAAATGTAGGGAGGCACTGGAACAATATCCATTTTGTGTGAGAGAGAGGTTATAGCTCTTGTGAAGATGAAGTTAAGTTGATGGTCAAGCAACTGATTTTTTGAATGGTTCCCGAATGAAGCGTGAAGATAGCACGCACACCCTAGAAGGAAGAGGGTTATGTCTCTTGTATCTGATGCTAAATTATTTCTTCATGTATGCTTCAGAGCATGTTCTTTTGTTTGTCTAGATCATCGGAAGTGTGTTTAATTGACAGTTAGAAATTGGACCTCACGTCATTCATGACTTAATTATACTTTTCAATAGTTTTGTACTTTTGTTTGCATGATCTTCTTGCTCTCATGAAGAGGTGATTGTTTAGTTACCTGTATCACTGTATGCATGTATAAGTAGAGAGATTTCAGTTTATTTTTTGGTTAGTTCAGTTGACTAAAATTAGTTATTTATGACAAGGGAATTAGTTAAGAGATGGGATAACACATGTACGAAGAAAGTTCTCCCTGAGAGTACTGTTCACGAAATCAAACACTAAGTATGGATTGCAAAACTTCAGTGTCGAGGAGGTACAAAGTTTGCGAGAAGAGGTTAAACTGGATGAGGTGATTGTGCCATTGCCACTTTTACAGTTTGGATTAAGATTTCCATTGTCACAGACTGTGGCTCATTGTTTGCAACAATGGAATTTTGCTCCTGGTCAAGTATCATTGGGATTTTCCCGCGCTCACAAACTTCAAAATGTCTACAACCGACGATTTCAACACAAAGAGATTCTCAGGGTTATTGGGGGTGTACACTAAAGTGTTCAATGGCCAAACATTATTTTGTATGAAGAACATGAAGAAAAAGTACAAGTTTAGCGGCCTTCCAGAGCGCTACAGGTATGTGGACAAGTTTTGCTATCGAATCGAAGGAGATTGGAATCCAACTGGGTATAACGTACCAAACACATTTACAGGTAATTTTTTAAATTTATGACTTCAACTTGAATTTGAATGTGAATGTGAATGTCCGTGTAAGGATATTTGTTAAGTACAGTAGTAGTTGGATTTTTGCTCTTTTGACAACTTGAGATTTTAAAGAGCATTGGTCGCTTACTTTGATTTTGTATCAGAATAATACTGTGAAAGTTATCATTATTATGAAATTATAAGGCCTCGTCCCCGCTAAAATTTTCAATTGTAGGTCACATATATGTACTCTTGCTCCCCATACTTAACTGGCGTCGTCCCTGTATGTAAGCGTATGGAGTTAAGTTGTAGATCAGTGTAGTCGTTTAAGAGAGAGGTCAATGTCAATACTCAATACAGTGGGCAACAAACAACTTTGGAATCGTGGTGGAATTGATGATCAGGTAAGAGTTAACAGTCTGCAAGGGGTTGAAGGTGTTGGTTTGACACAAGAGGATGTCAATGAAGCAAACTTGGGCGCTTGGCTGCCAAGTAATAGCACCGGCTTTTATTTGTACAGTACCGGCGTGCCAGCAAGGACAGTTGATAGCACCAGCCTGCCAGCAGATAACGCCAGTCGGGCAGGTAGTAGCACCGACCAGTCAGCAAGGTGCACCTGCTCAGCATCCCAGAGCACCGGCCTGGCACCAGTCATCACTGGTCAGCATCCCAGAGCACCGGCCTGGCACCTGCTCAGCATCCCAGAGCACCGGCCTGGCACCAGTCATCACTGGTGCACCAGTATGAGGAGGTCATCTGTTGAATTTATTTTTTGTTGACAGATGAAAGTATCTATGGAGGAGGTCATCATGTTGCACCAGTATGAGGTGGCTAAGGGAGGCGGAGGTAAAGAAATTCAAAAGTTTGAGGAATGAGGTGGCTAGGCTGACAGCAGAACTGAGAGAAGCAGAGGAGGAGATTAATACAAAGTTTAATATGGCATTGAGTTCTGAAATAGCCTGCCAAAGAATAGTGATGCCACATTTAGAAGACCATTAGAGTTCAGATTGACTAGGAGAGTGTTTCCGTCCATGTGACCCAGAAAGAACCCTGAAAGTTCCAGCGAACCTACCCAAAGTGCTTTTGGAAATCCAAATCCGATTTGATGTAGTAATTAACTAGTAATATTCATTCATGTATATAAGTATTTCTAAATTCTTTCTTGAGACAATTTGTCTTTCTCTCTCTCTATTTTTTATTGTCGTTTTCTTCTTTCGTTTCCTTTGTTGTTTTCTTTAGATCTACATATTTGGCTCTGGTTATCATGTATATGCTGGATCATAGAAGCAGTATGTCATGTTCATCATCATCATCTCAAGTTTTTCTCTCTCACAGAAGAGTTTCTTCACCACCATCACCATGTCGACGATATTCTCCTTATGTTATCCCTCAAACTCACTGTCGTCATAATCCTTTACCTCCACTGCTTCCATCTCCTCCTCAACAACAACAACAACAACAACAACAACAACCATCTTCTCCCTTGAACACTTTTCCATCTCAAAGACCCCTTTTTAATCCATCTGTTGATTCTTTTCAATATCCAACATCACCACTTTCTTATGAATTTGAAGGTCCTTATGATAATATAAACCTTTCACTTCATCCTACTGCTAAATATTACAAGTGGTCTAAACCATTAGGACCCTTCAGTACATTAAATACAGATGGTTCTGTTGCGAAGCATAGGTCAGGAATAGGTGGTATCATAAGAAATAGCGATGGTGTTCCACTACTTGCGTTTGCAGATAGGTGCCCGGAGATGCCTATTTATGCAGTTGAGCTTTGGGCAATCAGAAGAGGTCTGCAACTGGCATTGTCATCTGGTGTTAAGTGCCTGAATGTCGACACAGATTCTACAGATGCTGTCAAATGGATCTTTTCACTAACTTCAAAGTGCCCACTACTGGTAAGAAAATGTGTTTCTGATATACATGTATTGTTGAATTGTTTTGTTTCATGGCATGTTAAACATGTTTATCGAGAAACAAATTCAGCAGCGGATTTCTTATCGAAATTTGCTGAAAATGCTGATTTAATCTTACACCCATATCACTTCCCACTACAATTACGATATATAGTTGATGAGGATGCGAAGGGGCGTCTTTATTTACGTTTAAAGTCAGTGGGGTTGAAATCTTAGTTTGGTATGTCTGAGTTTAAACATAGTAAGATTAATGTGAACAATTATGTGTAAAGTGTAAGATTAAAATCAGTGGGATTGAAAGGACATTTATATGTAAACAACATTGAAGTTAGAGATTACAATAAATTCTTTTGTTTTCTGGCTGCAATTGTGCCTTCTGATTCAATGGTAAGTGATGAAGAAATAGCTTTGGCCGCATATATTGTTCACTGTAGGTTTGGCTCAAATCCTTTTCTGTTGAGTTATCTTTTGTATATGATAGGTAAATGTGGGAGACTTTATACTGCTCAGTATTTGTTCAAATTGACTGATCATTTAGTAATAATGGAATATTAGATATATACATGTTTCAGGGAACTAGCACAAAGCTGAGAATTGATTGAGACCTCTCTTATACAAGCAATACCAAGGGATGTGCACATTTGGAGGCAGAGGTATTAATTTATTTCACTGTACCTATTCTAGAGAGTATAATTGCAGGAATGTCTCACTAATGATCTGTTAGTATGTTCTAGTATCAATAATGTCTCTACTTTCTAGATATGGACTATGAACTATGAAAGCAAAAGATAATGGACTATGAACTATGAAAGTATGAAGTACTTACTTCTTTTTTTCCCCTTCATCTTAAGTTTCAAGGAAAATGAATTTGGATATTCCAGGGGTTTGTAAAAGAAATTTGGATGTTTGGTAGTGTCTTGTTAAACTTTACTGACTCAATGTGGTATGTAGTATGATAATGCTTAATGTGGGTCTTGTTCTCAATACAATAACACATATAGTAAGTCCCAAAGTCCTCCATTATGCTATGGATATATGATATATCCTAATTTATCTATTGCCAAAAGATATTATGCCTATTGATAAAAACTTTGGTGAAGGTTTTATGTTAGGCAGCAGTTTCAGCCTACTAGTGTTCAGAGTGTTTGAGGTCTTTTTACCCCAATCAGATAGATATAGGTCTGTGTTGTTCCGGTGTTTCATTGACAAGCTTCTTTTTCCCATTGAAGGATGAGTTAAAAAAATTTGTTCTGAAAACTGCATAGCGTAAAAGCTGCTTGGCGTCCTGAAGCATGTCGCAAGTACGAGGATTTACAATCAAACTTGTGGTAATATATGCCTCTCCTTCATTTTTTGGTGTCTTACCCAAGGGAGAATTTGCTTCGAATATTCAGCTATATTTTGACTTCATCGTTTTAATCTGCCTATATTTATTTTTGGTACGAATGCATGAAAGACCATTCCTGTTGGGAATTGGTCCAATTGTTAACGAGGAAAATAGACTTATTTACAATGGTTCAGTCAGCTCAGGGAAGACGAAAACGATAACATCTACCAACATGATATGTGTGCACTTTACATATACAGGGCTGTCATTCCGCGTTCCTTTTGTACTGGTATAATCATGGTCATACAAGGTTTTGAATCCTTTTCTTCACTTTATTCTTATCGTTTTGTTCGAAATATTTTTCATGGCATTCTGGAATTACTGGTGTATATTTATGAACATGCTTCTATTTGCTTTGTGAAAAGGGTAGTATTAAATTGGTCTTATGCTCAGCCTGATATATTGTCAGCATTAGTAACATACTAGGTGTTTTAGGTACACCATTTTTAAGTTTCAATCCAACTTCAAGTCTATAAAGGTAGGCTTTTGCTTCTCATTGCTGCAGAAAGTTCTCAAGTTTTATTGGCTTTGTTTCTTATTGTTGCACTCATTAGCGGTAATGGGAGAGCAGTAAACAGCACGATACAGCAGTAGTTTATGTGTTTGCAGGACTGAGGCGGAAATGGTGATAGCAGAGGAGGGATTTGGGGAGCATGGTAACAAAATTAGTGCAGGTCCCTTTATAATTCTGAGAATCTGTGTTGATTGTTAATCTTTGTATTTAGTTTTCCTAAACTGTAGCACAAAGTGTACTCTGTTTATTGAGATTAATAATATTCCACATACTAGTATTTAAGAAATAAAGAGATCCATTATTGTATTTATCCATCTTTTTTTAGCCTTTGCCAGTTGGACTCAACTGGTAAAACCTTTAGGTGATGATACTAGTCGAATCCCGCCAGCATTACCAAGTTACTGATCTCATTAAAAACAGGCTTACCGCGAATGAGCTTGTGGCTCAATGGTAGCATCCCTCTCACAAAGTGGAGAGGTTGTGGGTTCGAAACACGTCAACAGATGATTGTTGATATAAGTTTCCACACGTAATTTAAAGTGGTAGGGGTCCCCTCAACCTCGCTGGCCAATAAATAAATAAATAAAACAGGCTTATTGCGAATGAGCCTGTGGCTCAATAGTAGCACCCCTCTCACAAAGTGGAGAGGTTGTGGGTTCGAAACACGTCAATAGATAATTGTTGAATTTAAAGGGGTAGGGTCCCCTCAGTTTTAACTAATACATTGTGTGATTCATCACATCCAACATTCCTATACTACTTAAGGTCGTGGCCGTTTAAAGTAAGCATTGAGCTTTGGTTGCACACTTGAATAGGTCCTTTATTAAGGAGTTCCAAAGTTGGGAATGATGCACACTTGAATCTACAGAGATTTCTATATGTATAGTTAAAAGTAAAACACCTTTTGTTGAGGCACAATGTACCTCCCAACAAACAACGGAAGCGTCCAACAACTTAATGTGTATGAAAGTGATGCAAACAAACCAACGTAAGTAGTAAAGCAATTAAACCTACTTACCAACAAACAAAACGTAAAGAAATATGATAGATGTTAAATTAACACCACCTAATCAAAAGATTGTATTTTTATTGAAGTTTCTTCTTGTGCCTGTATATATTGATTATAAAAGTAGACAAGTAACAAGCAAGGGTCGTACCCACCTCAAAGGTGAAAATCTTAGCTCAAACACAATAGAAAACAATGGTTAAGAAACACCAAGGAATCAACAAACAAGATAGAGATTGATTCTACTTCCTACGGGCAATAATAATAAACTATAATTAAACTAACTTAAGAAGATGGTAGAGATGTAAAGAAGATCTTATGATGACATAGGGAGAAGAGTTGGTATCCACAAACTAAATCATGCAAACATAACATGTTATTCTTTCATGTTCAATCTATAACTATTAATTAGTCACCTCTCAGCTATTCCAATTAATCATCAATACCTATAATAATCAAGTAGTCACCTCTCAGCTATTCCACTCAATTAAAACGGGATTCTCTTATGCATGTTATTGAATATGTATCATTAATCAAACCGTCACCTCTCAGCTATTCAATTTAATTAAATCAACATATTAATTCATAATCAAACCGTCACCTCTCAGTTATTCAATTTGATTACAAAAAGGTTCCAATAAAAGATATAAACTTCAGTTATATAATAATCACCTCTCGACTATTTTACTACACATCTTCAATCAATATAAATAAAACCATTAAAGTTAGGTCTCCCCGTACTCTAACAATAGTATTTTAATAACATGGATAACAATAACATGCAAATAATCATACTTACCTCATACTGCAGATAGAAGTAAATAAGCATTAAGTACTTTGAATCACAATGAACATTAAGAACAAACATGGTGCTTTTGCATTATCTAGAGTGCTTCAATCATCCCCCTAAGGGAATTTAGCTACTCATCCTTGATGATGACACCATGGAATAAATAATTAAATAACAAAACATCATAAAGAAAAGTGATTTGATTTGATTGATATTGATAATAAGAATTAAGTTCAATACAAAAGAAGAAGATGAACTTTTTCCTCTCAAGCATTGACTATCCTAAACCCTAGCTACTACTTCTCTTATATAGAAAATAAAAGCATAATACTTGCAAAGACTTCCAAATTAGGTCAAATTCGTGGCTGCTTCTGTTGGTCTTAGGTCTTTATCAAATCCTAATTATTTTGGGCTTAAGTTGTAGCCTGGACTAAAACCTTCAATTGGACAGCTCATGGGCCCAAATCAGACTTCTGGATCTTCTTGTAGAACCTTTTTAATATTAGACTTTAATAAAGGCCTAAAATAAAAAATTTGACTTGTGGGCTTCAATAGGACCCGGTTTGGGCTGAGATTTGGACCGCCCCACTTTGACATAAAGTCAAGTCAATAGGACCAGCCGTGGGGTGCCCTCAGCAGATCCGTGGGTGCAAATATCAATTCTTCTCCTCTTGTGCAAATAACACATTTTTGGTGATTTTTCTTGACTTTTGGCGGGCTTTAACACAATATTCGCACTTCAGCTCATGAAACCTACACAAATGACAAGAAAGCACTAATAAATAGATATAACACAATAATATAAGCTAAGCGCTATACAAACAAGGTGTTGTTCGGGGGATAAGTATACACTTTTGAGAACTTATCAAATGCCCCGGGATGAGCGAGGACGAAATCCGCAGTGACTTTTTTTGTGTCATCAACTCTGTGGTGTGGACACCGAAGAAATAGGTCTTGATACCTCTCCCATGCACCAAAGAAAACCTCACCCTCTTTCTGTCGAAAATTTCTGATGGCATAAACAATATCATTGGTTCTGGAAATTGGAAAGAATTTGGTCAAGAACTTTTTGCTTAGTTCAGCCCAGGTGTCAATAGAATTGGGAGGAAGGCCATGTAACCAGTTAGATGCACGATCCTCAAGAGAAAAAGGGAACAATCTCAAGCTAACTTCCTCTTCAGACAAATGTTTCTCCTTGAAAGTATTAAGTACGATCAGAAACTTATTGAGGTGCTGATATGGATCTTCCCGTGGAAGTCCATGGAACTTAGGTAACATGCCCACAATCTGAGAGCGAATGCCATAGCTAGCTGCAGTTGTCGCGGGCAAGACAATGCAGGTAGGTGGCCCAGTGGCCAAAGGTGAAAAGTAATCCCGAAGGGCAGCTTCTTGAGCCATAGGTGTAGGATTTACTTCAGAAGGTATGGAGGTTGAGTCGTTGAACTCTTCCTCAAAAGGTATGGAGGTTGAGTCGTTGAACTCTTCTTCAAAAGTAATGGAGGTTGAGTCGTTGAACTCTTCCTCAAGAGAAGGAGTGAGGTCCGTGATTATGCTCTTTGTGTAGATTTGAATAGGGTTGGACAAGATTTTACCTGATCTAATATGTATGCAACATGTGCATTACATATGCTACAGAAGTCCTAACCATTCAAAAGCATCTAACAATGGGTTCAAAAACTGACTTAATTTTGTGTTCACCCAAGTCAATGAGTTCTTTCCAAGCTTCAGTTGTGAATTCTCCCTATATTTTGAGAGTCAAGTAGTGAATAACCAGTGTGGGAGGTTTTCATGCGTAAGCAACGTTACTTAATTAATAAACCACGGTGGTTCTACAAACGTAATCTGTAGGGGTTCCAGACCCAATTCCTAGCTTGTGCTCCAATCAAAGAATGGTTCACGCAGTACTAGTTGAAATATCTGCTCAAGGTCTCAAATGAACATCGTGATAGCATGGCTTTAGTTGATTCAATTTTAAAGCTTAGGATATTGCAATCAATTGATATTAGGTTTCACTTTCCTTAGGCCAGGTCCGCCTTACAGTCCCGGTTTAGCAAAAAGTAAAAGCTGAATTAAAATCAAGCAACAATCAAGGTCATGCTAATCATTACAGAAACTCCTCTTGCAGGGGGTTCGAGGAGGGTTAGGAGAATGCTTACCTCCCACTTTGTGCTAAAAAATAAAAATTGCCGAACAAGCGCACAAAAGTGGGGAGAAGACGAGTTGAAGTCGACTAAGGGGAAACTGCTCCTTGGGTTTCAATCGTCCTTAGGAGTCGTTCCTTAGTAGACTCAAGGCTAGCTCCACAACCTTGCTCTACTATCCGCCACAAACACACAAATAATAAATCCTAGCAACACCTACTTTAAAAATATTACAATTGCGACCCCTTCGTGGATCGAATAATTAAATATCTTACAAGTCTTTAAAAATGCTGGAAAAATTAAACTACTTAGTTCAACCTCATAATCAAACAACAGTGCTCTGGAATGTCTTCTAAAAATCACGCAACACGTGTCAAATTCTTGCCGAGAACTCAACAAGAGATTGTTACAGGCCAATATGAACTCGACTCGAGATCGGGACCATATTGAACCAGTAACTTTTAGGAAAAATTCCTGAATGTGTGATCTTTTTCAAAAATTGATTTTGGTTTCGTTTCTTGAGCTTTTTTCAATCCGCCTTCACTGCAAGATCAATAAGAGGACTAAGTAACAAGACACTTAAAAACAATAATTAAAAGAAATAAAAATAGAAGGGTGGAAGGGATAGAAGTGGGATGATGTCCCGAAACTACTATTCTCGCTTGTGCTTGAATGAACTTCGTTCCTTAGAGCGGCAGTGGCACCATTTTGATAGATGGTAAATTAACACCACCTAATCAAAAGATTGTATTTTTATTGAAGTTCCTTCTTGTGCCTGTATATATTGATTATCAAAGTAGACAAGTAACAAGCAAGGGTCGTACCCACCTCAAAGGTGAAGATCTTAGCTCAAACACAATAGAAAACAATGGTTAAGAAACACCAAGAAATCAACAAACAAGATAGAGATTGATTCTACTTCCTACAGGCAATAATAATAAACTATAATTAAACTAACTTAAGAAGATGGTAGAGATCTAAAGAAGATCTTATGATGACATAGGAGGAAAAGTTGGTATCCACAAACTAAATCATGCAAACATAACATGTTATTCTTTCAAAAAAAATATTAATTTCATGTTCAATCTATAACAATTAATTAGTCACCTCTCAGCTATCCCAATTAATCATCAATACCTATAATAATCAAGTAGTCACCTCTCAGCTATTCCACTCAATTAAAACAAGATTCTCTTATGCATGCTATTGAATATATATGTATCATTAATCAAACCGTCACCTCTCAGCTATTCAATTTAATTAAATCAATATATTAATTCATAATCAAACTGTCACCTCTCAGCTATTCAATTGATTACATAAGGGTTCCAATAAAAGATATAAACTGCAGATATGTAATAATCATCTTTCAACTATTTTACTACACAACTTCAATCAATATAAATAAAACCATTAAAGCTAGGTCTCCCTATACTCTAACAATATTATTTTAATAACATGGATAACAATAACATGCAAATAATCATACTTACCTTATACTGCAGATAGAAGTAAATAAGCATTAAGTACTTTGAATCACAATGAACATTAAGAACAAACATGGTGTTTTTGCATTATCTAGAGTGCTTCAACCATCCCCCTAAGGGAATTTAGCTACTTATCCTTGATGATGACTGTAACGCCCCGGGATTTCGTCCTCGCTCATCCCGGTGCGTCGAGCACCATACCGCTCGCTAATGTCAATATTGTCCCCCTTTAGTCACTGCGGATATCCAACAGTAGAAGGTTTTGGATCAGGGCCCACCCATGTGGTTTACCCCAAAAGGCCTTGACATTAGTTAAAGTATGGTTAAGCTCTATATACCTATGCTGTCAGGGGCGCCAACTTAGCGTCGCTCAGCGCCGCCTAGGTGCTAATTTCACATAGGTACGCCCTACTCTACCCAAACTACCGCTTAAAACGCACTGGCCTGCATGGGCGACGCTCAGGCCCAACGCTCAGAGAGAAACGGCCCCAAAAAAGCGTTCTAGGACGGTCCAATTTTAAAAAGCCCATAAAAAAACAAAAAACAAAAACAAAAGGAAAGTAGATCGAAGTAGATCTGGATCTAAGTTTTTATCTTCGTCTTCTCTCTTCTCTGTTCTTCTAAGTTCTTTCTTCTTCTTCCTTTTTTCTTCTCTAATTCTTTTGTATCTTGAAATTCAAGAAAATTTTCTAAAGGAAAGAACAGTTGAGTCAAAGAAATTGAAAGAAAGTTCTCTGCTTTTTCAAAGAAAGGGTTTGCATCCCCTCCTCTTTTTCTCTCTGTTTGTTCTTCAATCTATTTCTGTAGGACACCTCATTTCTCTAGGACACCTCATAGAACACATGTCTATTCAACAATACTCTACCTTAAAAATATTAAATTACCCTTACTTAAAGATATTATATTTATATTAATAATATATCTCTAAATTACCCTTACTTAAACATATTATATTTATATCAATAATATATCTCTTAGACAATTAAAATGCATATGACTCTATCTCAATTTGTCTTCTCAGTTGGGGGCGGCGCCTAAGCTCCGTTTGAGCACTAGGGGCGCTAGTAGTTATTCTTGGCGCCTAACACATCGCTCCGCCTCTGACAGCATAGCTATATACTACCAATACAACCATTTCTTTGGCAATGTGGGACTAACACCAACTCATGGGTGTTACAATCTCACCACCTTAGAAATAGAGTCGTCCTCGGCTCTGCAGTACACTTAGTACAGTCCCAAAATCTTCGACGTTCCCTGCCAAGTGAGACAAGTACCTGGCGCTCCCTGGGCCTTTCCAGCGTACTTCCCACCTGCAACAGGCGACCCGTCGTCGGCTCTGATACCAACTATAACGTCCCGGGATTTCGTCCTCGCTCATCCCGATGCGTCGAGCACCATACCGCTCGCTAATGTCAATATTGTCCCCCCTTAGTCACTGCGGATATCCAGCAGTAGAAGGTTTTGGATCATGGCCCACCCATGTGGTTTACCCCAAAAGGCCTTGACATTAGTTAAAGTATGGTTAAGCTCTATATACTACCA
The DNA here is from genome assembly GCA_020826895.1 of Aquilegia kansuensis. Taxonomy (NCBI): domain Eukaryota; kingdom Viridiplantae; phylum Streptophyta; class Magnoliopsida; order Ranunculales; family Ranunculaceae; genus Aquilegia; species Aquilegia kansuensis. Next base: position 12,813,652 of record CM037006.1, read on the forward strand.
ATACAACCACTTCCTTGGCAATGTGGGACTAACACCAACTCATGGGTGTTACAATCTCACGATGACACCATGGAATAAATAATTAAATAACAAAACATCATAAAGAAAAATGATTTGATTTGATTGATATTGATAATAAGAATTGACTTCAATACAAAAGAAGAAGATGAACTTTTTCCTCTCAAGCATTGACTATCCTAAACCCTAGCTACTACTTATCTTATATAGAAAATAAAAGCATAATACTTGCGTACAAAGACTTCCAAATTAGGTCAAATTCGTGGTTGCTGCTGTTGGTCTTTTAGAGGTATTAGGTCTTCAGCAAAACCTAATTATTTTGGGCTTAAGTTGTAGCCTGGACCAAGACCTTCAATTGGACAACTCATGGGCCCAAATCAGATTTCTGGATCTTCTTGTAGAGCCTTTTTAATATTGGACTTTAATAAAGGCCTAAAATAAAAATTTTGACTTGTGGGCTTCAATAGGACCCGGTTTGTGCTGAGATTTGGACCGCCCCACTTTGACATAAAGTCAAGTCAATATGACCAGCCGTGGGGTGCCCTCAGCAGATCTGTGGGTGCAAATATCAATTCTCTTCCTCTTGTGCAAATAACACATTTTTTATGGCTTTTCTTGACTTTTGGCGGGCTTTAACACAATATTTGCATTTCGGCTCATGAAACCTACATAAATGACAAGAAAACACTAATCAATAGATATAACACAATAATATAAGCTAAGTGCTATACAAACAAGGTGTTATTCGGGGGATAAATATACACTTTTGAGGACTTATCAAGAGACACCAATTTTAACGTGGTTCGGCGATTGCCTACGTCCACCAACCAAAGAGTAGAGCTTCTTATTAACAAACCAACAAAGATACAAAGTATCTAACCAATGGAGAAGATCTCCCAAACAAATCTCTCACTCACCAAACAAATCTCTCTTCACCAAAATCCTCACAACTCTCACTAGGAGACCATAGACAAAGTGATGATGATACTCTCTCCTCACAACTCTCTGAAGGAGACAAACAACTATTGAGGATTGAGGATGAGGATACTAAACCTAATTAAATTGGAATTCGTATTTCAATACCAAATTCTAAATCCTTAATGGACATAGAAATCCAAATTTGAAACGGATTCCTTAAAGAACCGGTTCCCAACACCTTCAATCATCCATATGTACCCATCTAAGTTAACAAATAATGGTAGCACTAGTAGCACTCCTGAAAATTTGTCATAATGAGGGTTAATTAACAAAATCATAAGAGAGAGGTTTGGGGCAAAGAAGAAACTCAAGTATAGGCTGAAATAAATTGTTTTGTTGGAGTTTGAAAAGGGGGTAGAGTCTCTACCCCAATCACAAACATAAAGGTAGTCTCTCACGCCAATCACATGGAAACCGCAATGAATCAATCTGTGCTTAGTTGATCAGTCCTACAAGGACCAAATTAACTTAAGACATTAATAAAACAGGTCTGAGCCATCACTAATTAGATATAACTACACATTCATCTCTCTCTCTCTCTCTCTCTTTCAATATGGGCACTTCAGAAATGAGATTTCAGTCACTCTGGATGAAATGCAACATGTAATTTTTGTGATATACTACCTTCATCTATAACTGGCACAGTTCCTTGATATATTAACTTTTATTGATGTTGCATCCAAAAGATGTTACACATGTGACGTGGTTGTTATCACTTATCAGATAGATCAAAAAAGAAAAATGATATGTAGAAAATACCTCAAGGCTGCTATAGATTGTAAGAACCCCTGTCTTGATCTGACTAAGATATTGGTGGATACCAAAGTGAAAGTTTATGCCTTTGTGGTTGCCTGATTCTACCACGATATTGTTGATGTATGTTTTTGGTGTGTGCGGGCACACCTTTTGTTTTTTCCACTATACAGGTCTCTACAGCCCAAATTCTGGAACCAAAATTTGAAGAAAATGTAGTTCGTAAAAGTAGCCAAATTCAATTGTTTTATTTATTTATTTTTATTTTTTTTAATATAAATCAACTTTTATTGATAAGCTCAAAGAATTACACAAAAGTAGAGGACAAACGCGTTACAAACTGCGCGACAAGTCCTTTCTGGATAGTAAACCCGATTCTCCTAAATATATATTCATTCGAACCCGCAGTCATCACGTTGCTATCCATTATCTTTTGCACTCTCCTGAGGAGCTCAACTGCTTCTGAGCCTAGCAATCCAAATGTGTCAAATGCAAAGGGGATGAAACTATGTTGGTAGCCCTACAAGCTCCGTCATCATTCTCCACTTTTGCCGCTGCTCCATTGCTAGCTGCTATCCCCACCTCAAAAATCTCAGCACCCAGCCCAACCATCTGTGACGCCCCTGTAACATCAACACACGCATGTTTACCTTCAAACCAATTGTAGACCAAAATATCAGCAGGACGTAATGTCGATCTTCCTTCCTTAGGATCAGTAAGAAAGTTAACAGGAGCCTCCTTCTTAACCTGTACTTCAGCCCGCCAGAACACATCACACAAGATATCTCTAACGTGGTCATGTCTGTACTTGAAACCAGGGTAATGCTTACAATGAGCCGCATGGTCCCCGAAAGCATCAAGTCTGCTCTTCTTGCACACTGGACAAAGCTCGCCATCTGAATATAGAGGGATCATCAATCGAACAAACAAATTTTATTGATAAGCTCAACGAAAAAATTACACAAAAGTAGAGGACAAACGCGCTACAAACTGTGCGACAAGTCCTTTCTGGATAGCAAACCCGATTCTCCTAAATACATATTCGTTCGAACCCGCAGTCATCACGTTGCTATCCATTACCTTCTGCACAAATAGTTTGTAAATTTACTACTAGTGGTGTATTGTAGTATCTGCCCAAATAGTAAAACACATTTCTCTCAGAACAAAGCAAAATCCCCAAAAGGCCAAAACCCCTACAAAAACCCTAAAACCCCAAATACAAAAGAATGGAGAGAGAAGATCAGACTTCAGAGCAACAATGGCGAGTTTACTACCTGAGGAGATCATTGTCAACATACTTTCAAGAGTACCAACAAAGTCCATTATGAGATTCAGGTGCGTTTCCAAACCATGGTGCAGGTTAGGCCTGTAAAAATGGCCCTTTGACCCTAAACCCGGCCCGGGCCGACCCAACCCTCTCCTTTTAAGGGTCGGGTTAGGGTTTAGCTTTGGAAATCTTAGACCATACCCTTAGCCCGACCCTAATTAACCCTCTCAAAGCCCTCTTGCGGCCCTCATAAATATATGTATAATTTTTAATATATTTCTCTATATATCAAAATTTGAACATTTTTTTAGAGTTTTAATCGTAAAGATTTTTCCAATTAAACATAGATATCACTTTTGTTTAAGTTATATTATATTTATCAAATGTTTATCGAATATTTCCCGAACTAGTTGTTAAAAAACTATTATATAACTAAAAGAATTGATTCTTAATAGAATATTTTTTTATTAACCATCTATTTCATTATTGAGCATGCAATAAACGGCAATTAGATTATTATTTTAAACGTGTATTTTATACTTATTATGCTAGAATTTTATAAATTTAGGATTAAATTTCTAAAGTTTGAAATTTTAGTAATAAAATAACATCTAACTACGAGTTCTTTGTATTTATTAATTGTAATGCTCTTGGATAAAATAATATCATATACTAAGTTTTATGGTGAAAAAAAAATATTTGTACATTTAAGATTTGAAACATATTATACGTATTTTTAAAAATATTAAAATGATATTAATAAAAACATGATCGCATATTCTTTTTCAAGTAAAACATAATTCTATGTATCGACCCTATCAACCGCTCCCGTTAGCCCGGCCCTCAACCCTTTAAAATAAAGGGCTAAGGGTCGGGTGAGGTTTTCACAATTTTTGTGTTGGCCCGCCCTAACCCGACCCTCATCATCTTTTAGGGTAGGGTTGGCCCGACCCTTAAAGTGTGAGGGCTCGAGGGTTCAAGGGCCGGGCTAGCCCTACCCGGCCCATTTTACAGGCCTAGTGCAGGTTAACATCTGAATCTATTTTTATTCAATTGCATTTCAATCTATTTACCAAAAAACAAATTGAAAAGGGAGAAGACTTGAATCTGTTTCTAGTTAGTATGCAAATTCATCTTATTTCTCCCTTCTAATGATACTCCTGTCTCAAAACAACCCTCTACGGCTCTACTACAATCAATGCCGATATATGAGATTTATGTGTTCAACAAGTTAGACATCCGAAGTGGCATATTCACAGACCAACAATGTAATTAATAGTGCTTTCTAGGGTTTTGTGCACAGTGCTCTTGTTGTAAGATATTTCTTGTGTTCTAAACCATCACGATCCTAGTTTATAAAACTTTGTCGTGTGTTGAAGACGAAGCGCAGTTTGCCATTCAGTTTTTTTTTTTTTTTTTGTCGAGGGTACAAGCAGGTTCAATGGAGGATATATATGGTAAAGGGACATTATGGTATTGGATTGGGAATTGGCAAGGAAGGAAGAGGTACTATAATGAATCAGTACAAAATATCCATGAGATTAGGTGTTCTGAGTGCCCACTCCAAGCTCTACACTAAGCGACAAATATTTATAGAATGAAGAATGTTGTTATTGATAAAAAGTACATAACAGAATAGTCTGTTACATTTACAATATACACAGAAATACAGTATCACTCCTTAACACCTCTCACTCTTTAGTCTTTATTACATAGAATGTTGAATTGAAAAATGGGATTTATAATGAGGAGATAGTACAAATAATGACCTGGAGATTCATAACAAATTAAATCAAATCCATATCATAATAAAATGACTAAAATTGATAATAATTTCAAAAAAAACAAATCAAATTATTATTCAAATCAAATAAAATTAATAATAAATTAAATCAAATCCATATCATAATAAAATGACTAAAATTGATAACAATTTCAGAAGAGGAAAAAAAAAAAAAAAAAAAAAAAAAAAAAAAAACTTTTCAGTGACTAAATTTGACATACCTTTTTAACGATTATGAGATAAAGGGGCGATATTGAGAGAGATAAGAAATCTGTGAACAATAACAGATTGAACAAACAATTAATCAAATGGACTTTCACATTGAAACTGAGCTATTTCAATACATATGAGGCAATATCACATATTGGGCCATCATGGATATTATCCATACCTCAACAAATGTATCAATAATTTAATTTTGAACAATAAAAAATTATAATAAAAAAATTGTATATAGTTTATGATGAATTTTTTTTTTATTTTATCAAACTTTTATCCAATATGAAAATTATTGAAAATAAAAACACATAATGAAATAAAGACAAATAATTAAATATATCAAAAAAAAAAATTTTTTTTTTTTTTTTTTTTTTTTGTCGATAAAAGATTTGTTTTATTTATTTGGAAAATTGTAACAGATACAAATGTACTTTTACATCTGTCCTGACCCTTTACATCAAAAACAATTTGTTGCAATATGAAATTATCCAATATGAAAAACATATATTGGATACATTATTGAAAATTTCATATTACCTTGGATATATTATAACAAAATTGGATAATATCATTCTATCGAATACTTTGACAAAAGCAAAGAAGTACGGAGATGAGAAAGCAATGAATTGTTATAGATATTAAACAAACAAATAAAATAAACTCGTACATCTGCTTTCCCCAAAAAATACTTATCTAAATAATAGGCCTGCATGAGAGAGCTTCACTTCTATCATGAACTTCTTCAACTAAGCTGTTCGTCAATATTCCTCATCTTACGATCCTCGGAGAGTTGGAGGCTATCAGTACTACAGGGGAAAAAAAATGTATATGTAAACATTCAAATATCCTACTATAAGATTTGACTGCAAATTATTGGATACATATACAAAAAGAAGAACCACACAAATATTGTTATAAACATTGGTCAAGAAACAAACTAACTAAATGCAAGAGTGAGACATACAACTTGAGAGATAATAAATTCAGATACAACAAAGTACTTAAAGTTACGCAAGTATAACCAATAATTAGTACTATTGTAAAAAAAAAAAAAAAAAAAAAAAAAGACAGAGAAAGTGTTTGTAAAATTAAAAAAGTGGAACTAGGAACAGGAAGAAGAAGAAGCAGACCATATATTCAGCCATCGATAGAAAACAAACAGAGAAACAACTTCCACCTCCAAGACAAATTATTTACCCTCCTACTGAATACTGATGTTGTTGTCATCTTACTGTAAACAATTCCGTCCCTAGGTAGTCATACATATTAGTATGGTCTCATTATTCTTGAAAGTAGTAGCTACATCAAAAATTCTTTTGCAATCAATAGCAAATAATGGATTGGCTACACATCATGAAGAAAACAAACATAACAGTCAGCTGAATAAATTGATTAGGTTGCAAGAACTAGTGGTGGTGCCACTGTGAGTGTTTACCCACAAGGGAACTGTCTATTGCTAAAATTCAAAGGGAGGGGAAAAAACCTCAATTCAAAGGGATGAATCTTTCAGAGCTAGAACACATAGGGATCAATAGGAATTTGACGCAGTAGCATGGTCAGTAAACTTTGTAGAATATGGGTAGGACTGTGAACTGTTATAGAGCATTTCAGGTGCAGACTGTCAAGTGCATAGAGGTCGTTGGTGGGTTTTGGTCACTTGTTTTTTGTTCTAGTAGCAGCAGCAAGCAAGGTTGATACTGAGTAGACATCTCTCAAGGTCTAGTATGCAAGGTTATACAAGGATGCAGTAAATGTAGTAGTCTGCAATTTTGTTGAAGATTTTGAATTGAACACTTTGTGTAATGATAGATATAATAAAATAAAAAAATGATAGAAGCAATGGTTTTTGCATGATTTGTTAATATGCACATTCCAAATATCTTTTTCTCAATGGTCTAACTTGATTCGGGTCATACAATTTATCAAAAACTTTATATGCACTCAAGGCATTCTCTATTGTAGTATACAATGTAATCTCAATAAACAATAGTAGTGTGGGATCCAATTAAAATAGTAATATACCTTTTACAAATGACTTTCCTAATGATTACAATATTTGCAGTATAAAATTGATAAGTCTGATCAGGTTGTTAAGCTTTTAATTAGTTCATGTCAAACTAATTTTAATTAGTGCATGTCACTTTTAATTAGTTCATGTTCAGACACTATTATCATGTGATAACTTACTATTAACCTGCCATAATACTAACACATATAGCTTCACAAACTATGCACATATAAGAACTTTACAAACAAAACCCCCAAATCTCAAAATAAAAAAACCCAAAAATTCAAAACCCTAACCTTAAATTTTTGAAATTAAACAGATTCCACGATTTTCTCTACCCAAATAAACCCATTTTCATAAACCCTAAAAAATGTATCTTAGAATTATCATAACCCCCAAATCCTAAAGCAAAATTTTCAATTTTGTAAACCCTAGTTCTTTTTACACATAAAAAACACGATATTTTAACAACAATTGTTGATTATAAGTAAATCCATAAACCCTTTAGCCATGAAAGTAACCACATAAACCCAAATTGTTGATTATAATTCAAAAATCAAAAACCCTAAAAATAAATTTTCAACTTGAAAACCCAACCAAAGAAGAAGAAGAATGAAGAAGAAAGAAGAAAGAAAACCTACCAAATCGTCGTAGCAGTAGCAGCAGTTCAACGCTTCTCTTCTTCATCATCGCCATCTCTCTTCTAAAAAAAATTGGGCTTTATACCCGGCAAATGAAACCGGGTAAATTGGTTGGGGAATTTTACCCAACCTCCCCCCGGAACCGATTCACCCGGATGAATCCGGGTAAATGGGGTCACGTGCTCGTTTTCGGCAAAAAATATCCTATGCAAATTTTTGTTATCAAATACAGGTAATTGGATGGTCAAACCGTGCAAAACCCATTCACCCGGGTGAAAAGCCTTATTCACCGGTTATCAAACACAGCCTTAATTGAATTTGGGTTGCTTTGTTTTCCTCTTGTCCATTCATACTTCTTTACCCAGTTATGAAATTTATCCGGAAGCTGATAATATAGTCCATCCCATTGTGCCCTTTTTACAATATTTTGACGATAGGTATGACCATCACTACTGGCATGGTGCACTTCAAAGTTTCCCCAAACCAGTTCATGATGATTGTACCACCACATGCGACACCAATAGAGAGTGGATTCCCATAGATTATCACGGAAGGTCCATTCATAGGTTTGACCATATGCGACATTACGCTCACCTAGATCAGTGTCTTTCGATCTGCAATGGACTGTCAATGTGTTGCTTGGACCAAGTCCATTGGCAATAGATACATGTCGTTTCATATTCACTACGAAACCAGAATAGGATGAATGCATTTGAATCACCACAACTAGTATGAACATTAAAGCGACCTTTTGTATGGTAGACATTGTGTTTTAGGGTCTGTTTGCTTGCTGGTATCGGAATTCTCTAGTATTTTGCTGTAAAAACACTTCTTTTTTCTCTTCCTCCACTTCTATATTCTACTGGTTGTATGTCCTCCTGATATCTTCAGTATAGGCTGGCCACCGATCTACCAACTCTAATTAATCAAACAGACCCTTCAATCATCTTTTGAAAATTTTGAAGCAGTTGGTTTAATTTGTGTCGATCTTATATGTAATGGATATCATCTGTATCTTGAAAATGCGGTACAAGGACACATTTCACTCTATTTCTTAAAAATAGGCTACGACCAAGTCATTTTTCACCTCATGTACATGATAAGATACTACATTAGTACATGTAACAATCCAGCCAAAAGAACTTTGCATAATTGCATATATATGTTCACTTAATTTGTGTTTGCGATCGATCGACAGGAATTTTATTTGTTGTCACTTTTTCTAAGGATTGGCAAGAAAATCGAAAAAATATGGACTGATTGTTGATTTATGCCTTCAGAAAATGTTTAGTACTTTAGTCATCTAACTTAAAAAAATTAAATGTGACACAACTACTGTCATCTGGGAAGCATTAACAGCAGATGTGATCAATGCGTGCAAGATCTTAATTAACTGACACTACACTACTTCCCCTTCTATTGAGCAACTATTATCTAAATGGCCAAGAACACTGGCCTACCGAGAATTTGGGGTTAAAATGTGGAGGTTTATGGTCATGTGGTCAATCTGGACTTCAAGAAAAGGTGTGGTATATATTCAGAAATGCTAAGCTAAACTCAGCAAGATTGTCAACAAAATCTAAGGTTTCTTTCGTTCTGATCTGATTAGCTAGGAAAGACGCAGCTAAGCAATCTTCCTTGGCGTGTGTATCCTCATTCCTAGCATAAGTCTAGCAATATACAATCAAGGCAAAAGGAGATTGATCATACATTTTCATTTATATACAACCTTCACAATGCATATTACAGTACTACTTATCCTAGCTGAATTTTGGTTGCTACCAAGAATATTTCTTATAGAAGCTACCATCTTTCGACTGAAAGTATAATCCATCCCATTGAGCTCTTCCAACACAATTTTTACCACAAGCTGTCATAATTTTAGAGGCATGATACACTTGAAAGCTTCACGACACCAGTTGATGATGATCATACCTCCACATGCAACACCAATATAGTGTTGACTCCCAAAAATTACCATGAAAACTCCATTCAAAATTTTGATTAAAAGCAACATTATGCTCGCCTAGATCATTGTCCTTTGATTTGCAATGAAACTGATGAATGTATTTGAACCACCACAACTACAGTAGTATGGCCACCAAGTTTATGGTAGCCATTGTTTTAGAGTCTGTTTGATTGAGAATTTTATTATTAGGTGAACTTTTTGTTCTTCTCCACTTCTATATTCTACGGTTGCCTGTTTGATTTCCTGCTGAAACATAATTTGGAATGAATTAGTTGGTTTGTTTTGTCCTATCTGGAATACAGATAGCACTGAATTTGGAAGAGAAGATGAACTGTGTAAGCAGATGGTAGAAAAGATGAACCAAAATTAAACAATCCCATGATGATTTCTTCTTAAAAATTTTGGTTCAGTTCATTGGATGGAATATATCAATACAGATGGGGAAGAAGGGTATTCAAAGAGAGAATGGAAGAGAAGCAACCGTAACCGAAATGTCTCTTGATATGTTCTGCTTATTGCACATTTCCTTTATGTAATTCAACTTTGAGGAAAGTTGCAAAATATTTTGTCCTGGAGCTACCCATCCCTGATAACAGTATTTCAAGGAAGAAATTCTTGCAAATGGATAATATAATATACATAAATACAATATCAATACATAAAAACATTGCATGCCTTATTGAGATCCCCAAGCTCTTGAGTTCTCTGTGACAAAAATCTCTAGGTCTATACGCGGGCTAGTACTGCTACCACATCCTCTTTCCCTGACTCACATGTCGAACAAAGTAATCGAGCAAAGGAACAAAAAGTTCTGAACATCACACTTGCCTGTACATCTCCTTTTTCTTCTTTTGACGGAGAAAAAATTAATAATTACCATGGGAATATAAGATAAAAAGAAGAGGAAAAAGAAATACAACAGAAATTTACATGTCTCTGTTGAACAGAGACTAGGCTAGGATACTAATGAACAGAAAAATTCTTGCTCTTCCATATTAAACTAAAGCCCCTCCCAATCCTCTTAGACCTAGTACTTGATTTACACAGTGGTTTTGACTCTGCAGCAGGCGGGACATCATCAGTACTCTCCTCCTCCGGCTGCTGCTGCTGTTGTGATGCAACGGGCAACGGGTCCCGCTGTCTCTGCTCCCGGAACAACATCAAAAGCTTCTGTGCTTTCTCCTTCCCTCTTGTTGTCCCATTCACTGAGATTGACACAAGCGAAGGTATCACCCCTTCTTGTAGTACCATCTCAATGCAGTTCTCATCCTCATTACATAAAATAAAAAGGCAGGAAACCACTTGTTCCTGCTCAATGGGCTCGCCTGTGTCCAAGATAGCAGCAACCCCACTAACAAGACCTGGGGCAGACATAATTTCTTCTTTTCCAGATTTATCTGCTGCGACATTATTTAAGACAGCAATTGTTCTTTCAACCCATTGGGAAATTGGGTTCGTGAGGACAGCTTGAAGACCATCTATGATACCCGCTGAGAGTAGGCAGGGAATATTGGACATGAGGGTTGAGAGATTATATAAGGTATGAAGGGCATCAAGCTTGCATTGGGGAGAAGAGTTGGTTTGAAGGAGCTGGACTAAGAATGGAACAGCCTGGCTTGATCCGATCACAGACTTGGCTGCTTCCAGACAAGAGAGGTTGAGAAAGAGAGCAGTAGCAGGTTCACAGCAGTTTGCATCGAGAATCATTTCTTCCAATAGTGGAATTACTCCTGCCGATATTATCATCTCCTTGTTCCTGAATCAATATGATAAATTAAGTAAAAAATATATGCTACTAACAGAAATGCCTTGCCTAAACAAAGGACAGGGTGTCATCACATATATAATTAACTTAGAATGGACAAAGCAAGTGCCTAAAGACTGCTTTAATGCAATAGACCTTGAAGCACTTCAGGTCAAGTTTGACATACAGAGGATGACCGGACAAAGCAAGTGCGAAATGGTATTTAGACATATATAGAAAACGACAGCTGAAGGAAAAGACCTAAAGCAAGTTACATGTAAGATGATGAACCAGTAAGTATCGAAATGTTGTTTGAGAAGTAGCATGACAAAATCAGTTATAAAGGGCAGTGAACATACAAAATGGCTAATGATCATAACAAAATTATATCAGATGAAGGCAGAAGGTAGTTTGCAAGCAGTGAACATTACACACCTGTTATTATTAACAGCAAGGTTAAAGAGAGCCATAGATCCGATCTCCTGAGCCTTATCATGTCTTTCATGAATAGCAGAAGTCAAAAACCGCACCAGCGCCTCAACAAACCCATTAGAACCCATAAAAATCCTGCCTTCTTCATCATCCTTCAACAGAAGTCGTATCTTTTCCACCACTTGACATTGTATATTCATATCTTCCCCATCATTCAAGGTGGCAAGTAGGTTCTTATACCTCTCAAACATATCCATTTCACATTCTTGGCCAGATACATCTTCCATTTCGTTTCCTTCATCTTCCTGGATGCCACTCTCCTCGAGAGGAACAACCTTAACTCCCTTCAACTTGCAGGAGCCGATACTTCCCATGGATCTCGAATTTGTTGACTCACACTCCGATAATGCGAGCCTCCAGTAGTTCAGATCAAGAGAATCTGGGGGCTCATTTGGAACAGGGATACCATTCTGTTCACACCACCCAGCAATTAAACCCTTGACACAGTAATTGGGAGTTAAACAAAGATGAGCGAGCTGCTGCTGAGTCTTTGGACAGGTGCTATGTCCATCGTTGAACCATTTCTCAATGCAAACCCGCTCGTACGTCTGCCCAGATGAGATGATGACAGGGTCATACATAAGCTGCAACGAGATTGGACACCTCAATTCCTCAGGTGGGACCGGCATCTGCCCGGATCTCCTACCATTTGGCTTAAAATTGAATGAACTCCTAAAATTGAAGGAACTCAATTTTGAGAGTTGCCTATCAAAGGCATGGCCATTAGCTCCATGCCCACTAAATTCATCACAAGAACCCTGGACAGTCGGAGAACAAGGAGCGGATCCTTGTGAATCGTTATCATCCGAGAATTCACTTCTGAATAGTTTGGAGTACTTCCTCATGAGATGCAAGAGGTAGGCCACAATAGATTCCTTTCTTTTATCTTCCTCGGCACGAGCCCTGTCAATGAGTTTTTTTAAAGCTCTTCTCTCTGTGAGAGCTGCTCTAGAAGAAGTAATGCCAAGCCTTGAAGCAGATTGATGAAAGATTTCAAGCTCATTAGTGTCATTGCAATTACTGTTGATTTTCCTATCCTGTTGTAGCAATGCAATCACTTCATCACCAACTTGCTTCTCCAGGGGATCAAGCAAGAATACAGTGCCCTCAAGTTCATTTATAATCTCTGAAATCTGAACAAAACAAGGTTTCAAACAATATGCAAGATACTATATCAAAAGATTTGAAGATAAATAATCTGCTATGAATTTACAATTGCAAAATTAAAGAATACATAATAGGCAGAATATAGAAGTACTTTTAAGAACTAATGCTCATCTTGGAATAAGTGTCACTATATCAAATTGATGCATCAATTACATCGAACTAACGTCTGAAAAGAAATTACACACAACACTAATACTTTTAGTTTGAGCCTGCCATAGCATAGTTGCTACTGAGCTTATGTATTTCACCCCCTGGGGGCACTTCTACTCGAGGTTTATGTTCTCCTTCATTTCAAAAAACCCGACTGTAAAGAACTCACGCATCTGATGATTAATACTAAGGATTTGTATTGGTTCTTCAAATGAGATCATCCAGGTTGGGTCTCATTTGGAATGCAGAAATCTATAGCGAAATCAGTTAGAAAGGGCATATGTAGAGATGGTATTAAATTGCAGTTGGATACACAACAAGTTTCTTTTTGCTTTATAAGAATAAAAAAAAACAGTCAAGATAATCTGAATTGCCTTCATTTATAATAATTATATCTGCAAACTATCCAAGCATCACTTCTCAAAAAAGTACAAGGTTATTCAAATTGTCCTTCATAATTCATAAGCAACAAAAGTTAAAAAGCATAAGCGTATATCAATAAACAACCACAATACAAAGTCCATATTGGTATCACTGTTGAAAATACAAGTCTAATTATCGATTAAAAGTGGACCAAAGTTTAATTAAGGCCTATAGCAATAATTTGAAGGAAGTCTGTATAACTTGAGTGCATACTAGGGAAAGTATTTCAACTTCTAGCAAAAGACAACACACATGGGAGAATATGTAATTTCATGACATTAAGACCAACAAATATTCTTTTATCATGGATATGACCTACTGATAAATGATAATCCTACAACCCAAAAATAATCTACAAAAATACGTCTTGAAAGATTTACAAGTGATGCAATATTAAATAGTTACGTACTACTATACAGCTTATGTCTTTGCTATCAACCACACACAAGTACTTTAGAGTTTCTAATTGCTAAAAGGTAGAGAGTAAGAAACCTGGCAGATATTCTCCTAGGAACTTTGCCTAGATAACAATGGTAAAATATGTTGCAGGTAATAACCACTTCATGCATTTACACCTTTTCTTCTTAATAGTTGTTTTCTGATTCTTTTATATTTCCTATTACATTTACTAATTCATAAGAGGCAGATGAGAATGGAACTATAAACATCATATTAACCACTCTAAGTCCTCAAGTAATGTTCTAAAGGAATAACATGTTAGAGGGGTGCTAGGATTTCCTTTTAGGTCGACAAATAAATGAAATTATGAATACTTTTCACATAAAGAAGAAAAAATAAATGGACACAAAATCAATAATATTGAATATATTCTCTTTTACCCTTTCAAATTTACATCATGATTACAGATTTCTGTATAGTGTATACTCTTCCACAAATAGCACATGAGCCTGTGGCTCAACGGTTGCATCCCTCTCACAAAGTGGAGAGGTCGTGGGTTCGAAACATGTCAACAGCTGATTGTTTGAATTAAGTTTCCTCACATAATTTAAAGGGGTAGGATTCTTCTCAACCCCGCTTGCCAATCAATAAATAAATTTTAAAAATAAAAAAAAAAACCTTCTCCAAAAATATTGTGGAACAAGCCAAACTTCTAAATGACATACGCTTTAAACATTGAAGCACCCACAAGGCATAAACTTCACCTAGACGTTGATCCAATAAACTCATCTTCTTTTCATTAAGTATTCCTCTGATATGTCTTAGTACGAAATAGTCACATCTGAAATTTTCCATACAGAGTATACCTCAAAATTTCTTATGATGTAAAAAAGGGGGTGGGAGTGTAAGACAGTTATTCCTCCTGTTCCTTATAGTGAGGACACCAGGACAAAGTTAGAAGGGCTAAACCCAGAACGCTTACTTGAAATAGCAAACCTATGTCTTGCATCATGATATCAGGTTACGGAAAAAACTAATTCCAATGTATAACTTCTTCTAACGGTGGTGTTGGACCTAAACTACGAAGTGCTTTTGATATTTGAATTGGATAACAACAAAAATAAGGCTAGCAAAAAACGAATGATGACTCAGCTTATCTGTATAATTAATTCATCCAGTTCAGACCGAGCCGATTATATTAATGTAATCAGATTATGACCCATTCTTGATACTTTGTATGGAAGAAAATAAGAGGAATAACAGGCTTTACTATCATGCATACTTGATTACTTGTATGGAGTGAAAGCAAACACAATAAGAGGTTTAAGAGGCTTTGGTATCATACACAATACAGTAAACATTAAGGCTTCAAGAAAGTCAAACTTTTCTAGCAGTTACCTGACAACCAATAGCTTCAGGAACAATGCCTTCAACACGCCTAAGACTCTCCTCGAGTGAATATTTTGCCTTCTCAAATTTAAGGAGTATAGAATCACCTGTTATAGCCTGTAATGGGGGAAACATCATGTAAATTCTTTATAGTAATTCGATTGAACTAATTTAAAAACACTTGAGAGCTGTGAATATGAGCAGCTAAAAAAATCAGGGTGAACTCTTTCCCTCCTAAAGTTTCAGTTACATGGACCAATCATATGATCTCATACATGTCACATTGAATGCAAACATATATCCACTGAAAATTCAAGGAATTACATACTTAAAAAACAACAAGTGAAGTTCACATCGACAACAAAGGGCAAAAACATGCTCTGTGGGACCCCAAATCAAAGTCTACTAACACATATTTAATCAGCAGTTCATCTTTCCTCTAATTATTTGTCAAACAATAAAATCAATGCTCGGCAATCACAAAGATAGTAAGAAAAAGAAAACACGGACACTCTGAAAGAAGGATAAAAATACCAAAGATGACTTCATATATATGACTTTGATATGAGTCCTGACCTGACTCACTAAGTCATTATAAAAAAAGATTATCCACAAACAACAACTGTCTCAAAGAGGGTTATAAATGCTGAGGAAGGTAACCTTACCAAGTAGAGCTTACTACACATTGAGCAATGTTGAAGAAGATTCTTGGCCTTCTCAAGTGCTATATGCAAAGAACATAGGGCTTGAATACCCGACTTGCTCCTTGGCCGTGCCGCTTCAATGTCTGGAAATATCTCTAAGACTTTACAAACAATCGCAGAAAGTACTCTGCACATTTCTCTATGTAGCTGCATACACAAAAGAAGTCATATTTTGTTAGGGTTGATCCAAAGACCTTGCGCGCACACACAGTCTAGTGTGCACAAGTGAAGGTTAGGTTTGATCCCAAGACCTTCTAAGTCAACCTAACAAGGCTAACTACTAATATTTTGTGATTACACACACACACACACATACTCTAATGTGCGCAAGTGAAGGTGAGAATTAATCCCAGGACCTTGAGACCCACACTCCCAATGCTGATTAGAAATATATTCATATTTTGCGATTATTCTATGTTTGGACTAAGAATGCCAAGGGATAACAACATAATCAATCGAAGAAGCTCTCATCGTATTATCATTATATTAGCAATTACATGAGCCAATTCAGTTGAACCTTAAATACTCATTTCACCATCAAGCTTAAACAATCTTATTTCCTATCAAGCAAGCATAGTATTTACCCCTGTATGTAAATACATTTTCTTCCCAATATACGTCAGCATATGAAAAATGTTCCAAGTCAAGAATCAATGATAAAGCGGGGAAGAAAATGGAGTTATAGAGGTACAAATTAATAATACCTTTGCATCACTAGCTGCAAAAAGACTTTCTTCAACTTCAGCGACGTCCATTACTCCCAATAAATAACAAATTAACAACTACAGAAGCTCAATTCCTCTGGAAAAAAAAAAACAATAAAATTACAAAAGTTAATAAAGAAAAATTGAAAGCTAAAAATGTACAAATTCGATTTCAAAATTTGCCAAATTTTATTAATTAAATAAAAAAAAATAATGAAATGAGATCTCTAATTGAATTTCAATAATTCCAACAATTTACAGGTAAAATGCAAGACAAATTTGATTAAAAAACTTACCAATTAAAGTAAAAAAAAAATTAAAAATCATCAAAGTTGAAGATAGAGAAATGGAATAAGAATAGAAATGAAGATAAAAAAAACTTACTAGAAAAAAGTTAGAATTTTTTCCAAGGTGGCTTCATGAGAAAGCATTAATCGGAAGTTGAGATTTAGAACATTAATTAATTAAAAGATCTGTTTGTTGTTTTGAATCTATCTTTGTTTGTAGAATTAGTAATTAGGGTTAGGGTTTCGATTGGTTGTAATTGCTATTTGAAGAGCGAATTTGTCGCAATGGTGTAGAAACTAGAAAGAAAGAGAGACAGAGAAGATACAGAGAGAGAGAGAGAGAAGAGAGAGAAGAGTAATTTTGATCATTTTAATTATTATTATTTTGCTTTTAAATTATTGAAGTATTTATTAATAATTAAAAAAAAAAAAAAACAAATTCAAACGCAGATTTGTATTTGTTTGCCGCTTTTGTCTCCCGGTTTCTTGGCCGACATTTGCCGACTTTCGCGTTTGTCAGTTAGTAGTTTCCTTCATTAATGTTGAGATGACCAAGTTGACCTCGTTGTACAATCGATATACCTCAAATAACCACTCCAGAATTCCAGATTCCAGATTGGACAAAACCTGTAATAAGAATAATAATCACTTTTTTGAACATCTAGAAGACTTACACATCATGGCTTCAAATACAATTTAGACAGTGCATATATATATATGGAGTATATAAGACCAAGGAGCACCCACCCCATATAGATTGATTGATAATCAATCCTTGTGTTTTGTTGTATCGTCGAAAAATTATCCATCCGTGTATTTTCTTAAAAACTGGCCACTGCACATATCGGCATATGGCAAATCATTAAGACATAGAGATTGAGTTGTACAACTAATGATACAGTACTTGTATCCGTGTATGCAAGCATATATGATTCTGATGGAGATCGAGTACCTAATTCTTGAAAATAAAAAATTTGAGGACCTAGAGAGAAAATTAAATGAAAAGCTGGCAAATGGCAATAAAAAACAATATGTATTAAATCATTTGGAAAAAGTCAAAAGTGTTCACTTGTAGATCTAGGTAGCTAGCTAGCTAATTGTTGTTCATTGGCAATTAACAGTTAAACATGCTGTGTGTGACTCTGTGCTCTGTGGTGTAATGTAGTTCAAATGCATGCACGTATATGTATGTCTCATAAAATGGGATTTCATTTTAATTCAAGTTATAAGTACATATGTATGTACTAAAAATGGAGGGGGTATCTTGGTAAAATTGAGAAAATCTCAGATTACATCGTCAGTGGATGTCAGCGTACGGAGATGTTAGAAATTAGAATATCCTTGCATACATGCATTCATGGTCCGTCCACATGGCAATGTTTTTCACCACTCACTACTTACTATTACTACTACAGCTTGCTTAAATCTCTCCACTCGTTTTGTAGTGTAGAGTTGTAGACTAGTCACTAGTGTGTAGTAGTAGTACTTTTATTTCCACCTGAAACCTGATCATCAATCACCGTACAGATTTTACAGCTGTGAATTTCTATATGTTGGGTTGGCAAAACACTTCATACCGACAGTTGTTCTTTTTGTTTTATTATTACCTCTGATAATAAGTGGTAACACAAAATTTTTAATATAGTACACGTGTCATTGCCCCTTGGACCTTTCCTATTGGCATAAATCCCAGGTTTTTTTTACTTGGGTTTAAGACAGTGAACACCTAAACAAATCAATCTGTCTGATCCAAACCATTTAATTAATTAAGTTCATAGTTGAAAAAATTGAGGATCATGTTTATATATATAGTCATCTGGTTTGGTCTAAAGGGATTATATTGATTATAAACTTGATCAATGTACAGTATTCTTCATAAATTTGATTATAAATTTGGGTCACCTGGACAGTTAGAAATGATCTACTTTTTCGCGAGGGATCCATGTCAGTGAGCAAGCTTGTGAACCAGGTGAAAGGAAGTGTTTGGGGAACACGACTGTAGTAAGCTGAAGGAAAACTTAAGCTTTGGGGAACTGGTACACAGATGGACAGAAGTAATGCAAGGATAGTAAGGAACAGGAAGGCAGCTGCAGAACAATAAAGGGAAGCAGCAGAGTACTTAGATTTTGAGGGAGGATGCAGCCTTACTAGGGGGAGCTTGTAATGTCTGGTTGCTAGTGATATTGTACCTGACGGTGCCTTGGCATGCGGTTCAGGGTTGTATTTCCTTTGCTTGATTAATAATATTTTACCTTTTATCAAAAAAAAAAAAAACTTGATCAATGTACTGTATTCTTCAAATTTCATATACAGCTTCGGCTCTTGATTTTTTAACTCACTTATTAAATTTATTCTTCATAAATTGTATGAAGTTATATAGCAGTTCCTTAAGGGGATAAAAATGCAAAAATAAATGTGTGTGCTTAATTTAAAGGCATGACAAGACATTTTTAATTTCCTGCAAGATAACAAAAAATACCAAATAATGCGCCGATTGTCATGTTGGTCACAAAACTTTGGCAATGGCTATTGTTTATTTTGCTCTTTGTTATTGCATCACTAGCTATCTTATCTCATCAAGGATCACATCTGCCTATTAATTAATTAGAGTAATCTTTTAATTCTTAATAATAATAGTGAAGATTAGAATCAACAACACTATCTATAGTAGCGATTTCACAAAAAAAAAAAAACTATAGAGCATAGATAGTGAACCTACACAACCCACCACACCACAAATGGGAGTTGCTTTATTTTAAATATATTATTTTCAGTGATGCAACACTTGACTATGTTTCCTCATTTGAAAAACAAAATCATCATCTAATCCAAGACTCGAATCTAACTAGTCTTTGACAAGAGAAACAAGAAATAAAGTGGGGAAAGAATGAAACACCACAACTACCTTTAGTAATCAAAATCAGTTGAGACATCAAAAAAAGACCATTTCAGTCAAACAGAGAATAAACTTATGAACCACCTCACAAAATCTAAATCAATTCTAAATATAAGAAGTCTATCCAAAACTGAAAAGGATGCAAATGTACCTTTTAACATCATTCTAAATTATTAAAACTTTTTATGTTTGGTATGCGTTGTTATCAAATCAAAATTTTGTAGTAGTCTTTGATTAATTAAGTAATTGTCGGCTGATTTCGGCATCAATTACCAATGTTTGTTGTAATATCCAACTCAGTTCTTCTCAATTACAAATAATTCTTGAGAATAATATGTAACTATGGTTGTTTTGAACGATGCTATCACTGAGTGTTGCCGGTTTAAGGTGTTTAGGCCTGCAAAAGTGAGTTTGAGTGGTGTGTGTAGTCTGAGCTTGGAGTCCGGTGGAGTAATACAGTGGTAGATGAGGTACCGAGGGAGAGGGATGCCCGAGATACACTACCACTGTACCATGCTCTCCTTTCTCAGGTGAACATATAAGTTTCTTGCTACGAGGCAAAAAAATAGGGGAGAGGGAAACAGTAATAAGTTTCTCGGTAAAATGATCAAAACATACAACGTACTTTCACAAATTTTTTACTTTATACAATGTACTAAAAATCACGCCAAAATATCAATGTACTTTGAAAAACAAATCACGTTATAAAATCTATCTAAAACTAGCTAACGGACTGCTTATGTGGCCAATAATTATCTACGTGTATTTTTTTAAAAAAAAAAAATTAAACAACATTTCCAACACATCAAATGAGGCACATGTTTCTCACATGACTGACCTCCTTCTTCCCTATTTTAACAATTGAATTCAACAATTGTAAAAATCCCTAATCTATAAATCCCCAATTCAAATCTTCAATTCAATTTCAAACCCTAGCTTTTGTGTCTTCATCTTTTAGTATTAAACGAACTACTAGTTATTACTTACTTGAGATTCACCAATTCACCATACATTAGTGTTTGATTGAAAGTAGGGGTTTTAGTTATGAGAAAATGGTTAATTAAAATTAGGGTTTGAAGAATTAAAGAGAAGATTTAGGGTTCAATGTTGTTATGAGAAAGAGAGATGGAAGAAATGTTGATTTAGGGTTTCGTAGTTTTCTATGTTTGATATTTTCTATCATAGAGATAACAACTAAAAAAAATAATACATCTATATCTCTAACATCTTGGGATTAATGAACAGTTTAGATGTAAATATTTGTTGACATGATCTGATGACACGTTTTAAAGTAGATGTGTTGGTTTTAATTTTACAACTCAGCATTTCTTAAAAAAAAAAATACATGTAGATAATTATTAGCCACGTAAACAGTCTGTTAGCCATTTTTAGACAGATTTTAACGTGAAATATTTTTCAAAGTACATTGATATTTTGGCGTGATTTTTAGTACATTGTATAAAATGAAAAATTTGTGAAAGTACGTTGTATTTTTTGATCATTTTACCTAAGTTTCTCTCTAAGATTGATGAGAAATCCTTTGAGATAGAAAGGATAAAGAATGCACGAAGGGACGCTGAAGTTGTTTTGAAGGAAAATTCAGTGAAGCGAAGTTTCAAGGCAGAAAATTCTGTGAGAGGAGGACGATGGCTGGGCAAACTCCTTTGTTAGCTTTCAACGGAGGAAACAAAGACAGGGGCAATTTTCTGGCATTTGCAAGATCAGGGGTCAATTATGTGTACTCTAAAGCATAGGTGAAAAAATCAAAGATTTCGGGCGGATATTCACGAATTTTTCCGTTCTTTTGGAAATTCGGAACGGTATGGCATACGGATATAATATGAAACAAAAACCTCCCTATTCCGACCCGATAAATTTGGATATTAACAAAAAATTTGAAAAATACGAAATTTATAAAAAAATCGGAATCTATGGGTTGACTTCCCCAAGTTTTAAGGTCTGCAAAAACCACCATACCTTTTGTCTCCAAGTTTCAATGATTCTTACAGTGTTTTATAACTTATCTAGTTTTCTCTATACTTACAATTTCGAATTTCAATACCCAAATTCATCTATAAACATAGGTGAAAAAATAAAAAATTCGGGCGAATATTCACGAATTTTTTCGTTTTTTGGGAATTCGGAGCGGTACAACATACGGATATAATACGAAACAAAAACCTCCCCATTCCGACCCGATAAATTCGGATATTAACGAAAAATACGAAAAATACGAAATTTATGAAAAATTCAGAATCTATGGGTTGTCGTCCCCAAGTTTTAAGATCTGCAAAAACCACCATACCTTTTTGTCTCCAAGTTTTAATGATTCATACAGTGTTTTATAACTTATCTAGTTTTCTGTATACTTGCAATTTCGAATTTCAATACCCAAATTCATATATAAATGCATAACCCATATAATAAAAAAGGGTGTGTTTAAATTAAAACACGTGCCTTTCTTTGAATGATAATGGCCATATAATAAAAAGGGGGTGTGTTTATATATTCTATTGTTGAATTATAAGTTTATACATTGAAAGAAGAAGAAAAGCATGATATTAGCAGAAAACCTCCCCAATTTGCCGAATTTTTTGGAATATTCGCGAATATTCGGACAATATTTCGCGAGAAGCATATTTGCCAAACCTCCCCATTTCGACACTAGCTTTGGGATATTCGTGGAATAATCTGATTTTTCACGAATCGGATATTCTGGATTATTCGATATTTTCACATATGTCTATATATACATAACCCATATAATTAAAAAGAGGTGTTTAAATTAAAACACATGCCTTTCTTTGGATGATAATGGCCATATAATAAAAATGGGGTGTGTATATATATTCTATTGTTGAATTATAAGTTTATACATTGAAAGAAGAAGAAAAACATGATATTATCAGAAAATCTCCCCATTTTGCCGAATTTTTCGAAATATTCGCGAATATTCGAGCAATATTTCGCGAGAAGCATATTTGCCAAACCTCCCCATGTTAACACTGGCTTTGGGATATTCGTGGAATAATCCGGTTTTTCACGAATTGGATATTCGGAATTATTTGATATTTTCACCTATGCTCTGAAGGCAAATCGGGGAGGAAGATATCTTCAAGTTACGGTATTTACGAGGGGAGCTACGAACAAATTTGCAACCATCTATTTTTCGGAAGGAGTAAGATCAACTGGTTGGGATAAGATGGGATCTGATATGAGAGCTCTCACAGAAACAGCAGGTGTCGCTCCAACTATTCTCCGTCGAGAAAGAGGAGCAACTCAACCAGCTAGAAATTGGGAAGGGTATATACTACAATACGCTGAAGTAGTGGGAGGACAAAATCTGAGGAGGGAAACCGGGGAGAAAATTGTCACCATTAATGGTAGCTCTGTTTCAATCATGGTGGAAACCCATGGTTATTTGTAGCTCTACGTGTACGAATCCAGATTGGAAATGGGCTGAAAGTAAGATTAAAAGAGTTTTCCCTCAGGCTCAGGTAAGGATCTCAAAAAAGCATGAAGCTTTAATAGCTTTTCAATCTGAAGAGGAAGCGAGTTCGTTGGTGGACATGACGCCGCTTGTCAGTTGGGAAAGGGGCTTTCAATTTCACAAAATAGTCACCTATTGTTGGGTCATACTCACCAGAAGTGTGGGAAGTGTGGAAAGAAGTTGAAACCATTGCATTCTTTGGTATCCCATATCATCTTAGGATGGTCTCAGTGGTGGAGGAACTAGCAAAGGTGTGTGAAGGAAGATGGAAGGTTTTAGAGGAGACTGTCAATTCTGAATAACCCTAGCTTTTCAATCAAGTTAAATGATTCAGAGTTATGAAAAATATCGAGAGTTATTCATCTCAAGGAAGGAGGGTACAGCTTACCGGTGTTATTTGAAGTTAAAGGTCTTGAACCTTTGATGGGAAGTGGTTTTCAGGCAATAGAAAACCACCATCAAAACTAGCAACAAAGGGTGGCCCTACCCCTAGTCCAGATGGATAATGAAATACTTTTACAATCACGTGAAAGAGAGAGTAGGGAGAGGTCAAACCAGATAGCTCTTGGTGTTAGCTCTGTGGGTTAGTCTAAACCTCCAGGTTTTGGTAATGGCATATTACAGTATGACAGGGACTCTACTACTGGTCAAAGGCAAGAAAGGTGTACTATAGATCCACTTCAGATAACATCAAATCTCTTTACAAGATGATCAGTCTGCAGTGCATGCGGGATCCAATGACTTCCAGCCATCACAGGTTTACAATGATGTTGGCCAAAGGGAACATATGGTGTTTGATGAGCACATATGGCGTGTTGAAGGTGAGAGCAACACAACTTTCTTCCAACGGTATGCAAATATGCTCAGTAAAATGAACAATATCAATTGCTTGATTGTGGAAGGAGAAGAAGTCACAAAGTTGGGTCAGATTGAAGATGTGGTTGTTGGCTATTACGAGAATTTTTATTCAGTGGATTACTTTAATCGACCATCTCTTGACGGACTGGGCTTTGCCCAGCTGACTACTTTAGAGGCCACAGATCTGGAGGGGACTTTCACTAAAGGGGAAATTTTTTGTTGTTATAAAGGAACTGGGGGGATCGGACCCCAGACCCAGATAGCTTTCCAATGGCTGTTTCAGAGATGTTGGTTTACTTTCAAAACTGGTATTCTGGCCATTTTCAAGGAGTTTGAAGAACAAAATTTCTTTGACTGGAGATTGAATAGTACTTTCTTAACTTTAATCCCCAAAAAGAAAGGATCGTTATCAATTGATGAGTATCGACCAAACAGCTTGATTGGCGGGATTTATAAAGTGATTTCTAAGGTTTTAGCTTTTAGTTTGCGCATCGTTCTTCCAAGTTTGATTTCGCCGGAACAAAGTGCCTTTGTGGGGGCAAAGGCAAATTATGGATGGAATTCTTAATGCCAATGAATGTATAGACACCTAATTGAAATCAGGGGGACAAGGAGTTCTATGTAAGATTGATATAGCTAAGGCGTACGATTGTGTTGATTGGTCATTTATTGAATACCTTCTCAATCGAATGGGTTTCCCGACAAGATGGATCGCCTGGGTGCACCACTCTGACTTGGGAGGAGTTCAGGAATACTTTTGAGGGGAGATACCTTTCGAGTGCTTACAGAGACCGATTGGTGGACGAATTTCTGAATCTGCGGCAGGGTACTATGACCGTAGCAGAGTATACGAATCGATTTAATGAGTTATCTATGTTTGCTCCGCATATGGTGGATACAGTCGAGAAGAGAAATCATCATTTCATCAAGGGCCTAGGGCACTATGTGTCAAAGCAACTGATTCCATTTGAGCACGAGCCATTTGATAGGGTCCTGAACCTCGCAATGAAGTATGAGGAGAAAGAACAGGAGTTTAGAACTGAGAAGAGCAAAAAGACAGGTGATAACTTCAGAGACAGGAACCGACACAAGCCTTATGATCCTAACTTCAGGGGTCGACGTTATGACAACAACCCGGAGAGGAACCAGGGTTACAACAGGCCACCGGGAGATAACCAGGGTTTCAGACACCGTGGTGGGTATGGGCGTGGTGACAACCGAGTTAGAGCAGGAGCACCACCACCACCAGCACCAGGACAACCTGCCCCAGGTTTGCCTTATAGGCCAGCACCTTTACAGTTACCAGCGCCAGGAGCATTAGCAGGGCCGATCAGGGGTAACTGTTGGAACTGTGGAGGACCAGGACATCGTTCTGCTGAGTATCGTCGACCAGTGAACAACAACCAGGGAAGACCAGCACATCAGCCGAACCGAGGGAGAGCCTTTGCTGTTTTGCCCGCTTTTCAGGGATTGGAAGGTACTTTTGATTGTTCTCAGTTTAGATTCCGAGTGTTATTTGATTCTGGTGCATCACATTCATTTATAGTTAAACAGATAGTAGATAAGTATCAGATTGTGACTACACCTTTATCCCAACCTTTATATCTTCGGACACCTATGGGAGGTTCGACTTGTTTGTTCTACGAGTGTAAGAACTTTGTTCTGACATTCATGGGTAGACAGTTTGTTATCGATCTAGTTGTTTTAGATTTTGAGGGCTATCAGTTTATTTTGGGTTTTGATTGGTTGAGTCGTTATCATGTGATTTTGGATTGTGCTGGGAGGAGAGTTATAGTGGGTACACCGGGTTTACCCACATTGGTACACAGTTGTGTTAGTAGGGATGATTCGATTATGTCCAGCTTTTTGATGTCTATGGCTACCCAGTCGATCGATATTAGTGATGTGGCGATAGTTAAGGATTATCTAGATGTGTTTGAGGAGATTCCGGGTTTACCACCCAAGAGAGAGGTGGAGTTCCGTATTGATTTGTTGCCAGGAACGGCACCTATTTCTAAGACTGCTTACAGGATGGCGCCTAAGCAGTTGGAAGAGATGAAGACCTAGCTGGAGGAGTTGCTTAAGAAAGGGTTCATACGTCCAAGCAATTCTCCATGGGGAGCTCCAGCTATCTTTGTCTCTAAGAAGGATGGGACTTTGAGGATGTGCATTGATTACCGTGAGTTGAATAAGGTGACGGTCAAGAACAAATATCCACTGCCGAGAATAGATGATTTGCTTGATCAGTTGAAAGGAGCAGCCGTGTTTTCTCAGTTTGATTTGAGGACGGGTTACCATCAGATGG
The DNA here is from genome assembly GCA_020826895.1 of Aquilegia kansuensis. Lineage (NCBI taxonomy): Eukaryota > Viridiplantae > Streptophyta > Magnoliopsida > Ranunculales > Ranunculaceae > Aquilegia > Aquilegia kansuensis. Next base: position 12,840,296 of record CM037006.1, read on the forward strand.
GTGTAGAGGAGAAGACTATACCACTGACTGCTTTCAGAACTCGATATGGATTATATGAGTTTCCCGTAATGCCTTTTGGGTTAACTAATGCTCCAGCATTTTTCATGGATTTGATGAACCGGATTTTTAGGCCTTATCTTGATAAGTTTGTGATCGTATTCATTGATGATATTTTGGTGTATTCTAAGGATGCTCAGGAGTATGCGAAACATTTGAAGACAGTGTTGCAGATATTGAGAGATCACAAGCTATATGCTAAGTTTAGCAAATGTCATTTCTGGAAGAATGAGGTGCATTTCTTAGGTCACGTGATATCTAGAGAGGGCATTGCCGTTGACCCTGAGAAGGTTATTGCAGTTAGGGATTGGAAACAACCAACCAACCCTACAGAGATTCGAAGCTTTTTAGGATTAGCTGGATATTACCGTCGTTTCATTTAGAAGTTCTCGCTCATAGCTGAGCCATTGACCAGACTTACAAGGAAGAATGTGAAATTCTTGTGGACTGACGACTGCGAGAGAGATTTTCAGGAGCTTAAGCAGAGGTTAACTACAGCGCCAGTGTTAGTTATACCGGTTAGAGGAGGCAAGCTTGTGGTATTCACAGATGCCAGTGGTACATGACTTGGTTGTGTTTTGATGCAGGATGGGAGAGTGGTTTCGTATGCTTCTAGACAGTTGAAGCAACATGAGCGAAAATATCCCGTGCACGATTTAGAATTGGCAGCTGTGGTGTTTGCTTTGAAGATTTGGCGTCACTATTTATATGGAGAGAAGTTTGATCTTTACACCGACCACAAGAGTCTGAAATACTTGTTCTCTCAGAAGGATTTGAACATGAGGCAGCAGAGATGGATGGAGTTCATTAGCAGTTATGATTTTTAGATTCAGTATCAGCCTGGGAAGGGTAATGTAGTTGCAGATGCTTTGAGTAGGAAACATGCCACCGTTGCTATGATGATGATGGTGGAGTGGAAATCTTTGGAGACTATAGTGTCTCATGATGTGTACTTACAGCAGGGAGGTGAACAGGTCACCATTTGTTCTATAGAGGTGAAACCTATGATGATTAGCTTGATTGTGTCCAAGCAGCATGAGGACCCTTTCTTGCTCCGAAAGCTTGGGCAGTTAGTTGTGGATTTGTTAGATGATTGCCCCACAAAATGGTCAGTTGGTGTTGATGGAGGTTTGAGGTATAGAGATCGATTGTGTGTTCCTGATAAGGATGGTTTGAGGAAGAATGTTATGGATGAAGCACATCGTTCTCGTTTCACTATTCACCCTGGTGGAACGAAGATGTACAAAAACCTGGAGAGGACTTATTGGTGGGAAGGAATGAAGAGAGACGTTGGAGAGTATGTTTCTAGGTGTTTGACATGTCAGCAAGTGAAGGTCGATCATCAGAAACCGTCAGGGTTACTTCAGCCTTTGTCTATCCCTCAGTGGAAGTGGGAGCACATTTCCATGGATTTTATTGATGGTTTGCCTAGATCACGGGGAGGCAATGAATCCATTTGGGTTGTCGTCGATCGATTGACTAAGTCAGCTCATTTTCTTCCTATTTCTATGAATAGGAATGCAGATAAGCTAGCAAAGAAGTATGTGAAGGAGATTGTCAGACTACATGGTGTTCCGGCTAGCATTGTTTCAGACAGAGATCCTATATTCACTTCCGAGTTCTGGGGTAGTTTTCAGCGTGCCATGGGTACGAAGCTTAATTTGAGTACTGCTTATCATCCCCAGACAGATGGACAGACTGAGCGGGTAAATCAGATCCTAGAGGATATGTTACGTGCTTGTGCACTCAGCTTTGGTGGAGAATGGGAGGAACATCTACCTTACGCGGAGTTTGCTTACAATAACAGTTTTCAGGCGAGTATTGGTATGGCACCATATGAGGCACTGTATGGTAGGCCATGTAGGTGACCAACTTGTTGGGCGGAGGTTGGTGATACTGCGATTCTTGGACCAGTGATGGTTCGCGAGACTACAGAGAAAGTAGATATCATTCGACAGAGATTGAAAACGGCTCAAAGCCGAATGAAGAGTTATGCAGATAATAGGAGGAAGCCACTCGAGTTTGCTGTAGGGCAGAAAGTGTTACTGAAGATATCCCCGATGCGTGGGGTTATGAGGTTTGGTAAGAAGGGCAAGCTGAGCCCCAGGTATGTGGGACCGTATGAGATCACTGACAGAGTTGGACCGTTGGCTTACAGGCTGGCATTGCCACCTGCCTTAGAGAAGATACATAATGTATTTCATGTCTCCATGTTGAGAAAGTGGAAAGGTGATGATAAGGATGAAGAGGATGAATTAGTAGACTACGCCCAGTTGGATATTTATGCTCCAGAGCAGTTAGAAATTAATGAAGATGCTACCTACAGAGTGAGGCCAATTACTATCATTGATAGAGATGAGAAACGACTAAGGCGAAAGACAGTGAAGCTGGTAAAAGTGCAGTGGAGTGACGATCCGAGCGATGTCACATGGGAGCTGGAGGACAAGGTGCAAGCTAAGCACCCGGAATTGTTCGATTGATCTTTCTTCCAAATCTCGAGGCCGAGATTTCTTTTGAGGTGTGTATGAATGTAAACCCCCTCTTTTATGTTTTATGCTAATTTTAATTTGGAATTAAAAGTAATTGGGTATAAGTCCCTGGACCAAGGGTTTAAGCATAATTACTATAAAGTAGTGGACTATGGTTTAAATAACCCAAACTTGGAGAAAACACCCACGAACAGATATGGTTGCTTGAAGTTCGGAAACACGTCAACACGATCAAAATCGGATTAAGCATGAACCGTTAGATCAGCCGACTAATTTCTCTATATAGAGATTTAATCAAGGGTTTTGTTTGCATAGTTTTATAAAAAAAAAAGGAGAAAGGTTTGCGATAAAAAGTTGCGAAGAGAGAGAGTGGCGGCGCTGCGACCAATTGAAGAAGAAATTGCAGTGGCTAACTGACTGGAGGCTGCTGAGTTTAGAAGCAGTGTTTGGTGTTGCCAATTGTTTTTTTTTGGGGAGTTACAGAGTTTAGAAGCAGCAGCTGGGGCGGAAACTTGCTGCGAGAAGAATTGAGAGCCTGGAACTTAGAAAATAGGGAGAAGAAGAACAGTAGCAGGTGAGTAGACTGTATTTTCTGATATAAGACAAGGATTCTAACTAAACTAGTGTATACTTAAGTCATTGATTTCCTTAATGCATATTTAACAATTCTGTACAATAATTTTAGTGACTGTTTGTCCAGTTCCTTGAATGCATAAATTATATAAATATAGTAACCATTTGGAATTCTTCTGTTCATATGGATTGATCAAATATCATCTGTATATATTATAGTTTTGGGTGATGGGTTGGAAACCGTGGGTTCTGATCATTAGACTTATTCAATCAGATTGATTTATAATAGATATGCTCAGGGATTCCACACTTAGGATTATGTGTGTAATGTGATTTTGTAGTACTGTACATGTAATGTCAATTACTGTTTTTTTTGTTTGATATTGAGTTTTGTTTTCCTACTCATACTCTTAAATTTTTATACTCAATACTCTGATTGTAGTGTTCATTCTTGTTTACAAAATTCGTTAAGTAGTGCACAGTATATCTAGTGCATTCACTGCTATTAGCCTGCTATCATACTTGAATTACAATTAAAAATATTTTGGAAACTTCATAATAAGACAGTATAGATAGTTTTAATTTTCTGCTATATCGGGCGATATCAATTGTCCCCTTATGACGATCAGTATGTTTAGCTAATAATATTGGAGATTTTTATAACGTACATAATTCGAGAAATTATTGCATTAAATGCCTTGGAATGGCCGACACCATGGACGGTGTATTTACATAGGAAAATGGAAAAGAAATACCGAATGGATTTAGAATTTGGAACTTATGAGTTTATGTGTTCTATGATCGAATGATGTCGTCTGCTTGATAATCTAGGTGTTTTGGTAGTCGCCCAAGCATTAGTACATTTGTCGCACCTCTGGAATTAGGTTAAGAAAATTAATTATCACCCTAGACGGCTTAGCCTGCGGGTTGACTCTTGGATTATATTTGGGTATTTCCTAGATGGCTTAGCCTGCGGAACTGACCTTTCAGACCTTCATAGCCTTCGGGGTTGGTCTGGGCGCCACACTAGAAAGCTCAAGGGAGCTATTAGAGGCCATGAGTTAGGCATACGTCGAGGCTAGCCAAAGCTTGCAGGTGAGCACCCACTTGGGTTTTGGTTTCCGCGTAGAGGGTCTTAACCATGGTCAAGGCACACTGGTGCAGTGTGGGTATGGCAAATGTGTGGAGTGCATCCTGTGGGAGGTGTACTAGTGATTGGGTATAGGTTGTGAAGTGTTGTTTGGGTGTAATGATTGAATTGTAGTGATTGAGATATAGTGTCGAGACTTGAAATGCCATGAGTTATATATTATTGTACTAACACAGTTTTTGCAGGAGGATAGGTCAATTAACATTTCTTGCAGGGTTCGACCTATCCTAATAGGAGGTGCAGCTCAGGTAATGTATTATTATAATATATAATAATTATTTAGTAAACGAGATAAATGTATAAAGACCGCGGGGTCTGTTATTTTATTATTTTTGGGAATAGAGTTCCCTACCCTCGTCTACTCATACCAGCATAGTTTGCTGACCCATGTTGCTTGTTTTGCACGTGGGTACGTATCCTTATGGAGCGTAGGTGGAGGAGAGCAGCCAGTGGAGTACGATCGGGAACAACACCAGGAGGCTCGTGTAGATCCAGTTGTTCGGGAAGGAGTTTGAGATCGTAGAAGTTATCTTTCTCAGTAGGTCTAGTTCTTTGTTTTCGCTTGTCATTTGATTAGTAGAGTTTATTATATTTAATGGATTATTGTTGATTGGGGAAGACAATACCTCAGTAGAAGTTGTTGAATTTTATTATTGGAGTTGTTTAATTCGATATTCGGAGTTTTTGGATTATATATGGAAATTATTGGGAGTTCAAATTATTTGTGTTGAAGTATTTGTCTTTAGTGGTTATGGATTTTACCTTGTGCAAATGTTTATTTAGATTACTGTCTTGATCCTTTTTCCTTTTATTGGCATCTTGAGGGAAATTTTGTAAATTCTCTCTTTTTGCCAATTTTTGGATATTAGGGTCGTGACAGTCTGCTACTCAACTGCCTCTTTCTCGATTTTGATTAATGGCAATCCAAAAGGTCACTTTAAAAGTCAACGAGGTTTGAGGCAAGGAGGTCCGATCTCACTTTTCCTGTTTAATATTGTGATGGAATAGTTTAATCGTTTGGTGCGCAAAGTAGCCGCAGATGGCTTTCTTACTGGTTTCAGTTCAGGAATCGGTGGTCATGTGATCTCTCTTCTTCAGCTTGTAGACAACACCCTAATTTTGTGCGAAGACTCGGCGAGTCAGATCATTGCTGTCAAAGCTCTTTTGATGATTTTTAATGCAGCCTCAGGGTTGAAGAGCAATATGAAGAAAACCACAATAACTATTGTGGGCAAGGTATAAAATATTGATCTTCTGGCTAGTCTTATGGGATGCCAGAAGGGTTCTCTACCATGTAAATATCTGGGTATGCCGCTTGGATCAGGTTACAAACAAGTTGCAGTGTGGGATCCAATAGTGGAAAAGGTTCAAACCAGAGTTGGAGGCCGGCAACGGAAGCTGCTTTCAAAGGGAGGTAGATTGATTTTATTACAAAGTATTCTAAGGAATCTACCAATTTACCAATTATCACTCATGACAATCTCAGTTAGTGTTGTTGACCGTATTGAGAAAAAGATGCGGAAGTTTCTTTGGGGTTCTATAGATGACCATCATCGCTACCATCTTGTTAATTAGGAGTTGGTCTGCACGCCAAGAAAGGAGGGAGGGCTTGGGCTAAGAAAGATAAATCATGAATGGTGCTCTGTTAACCAATGGTTATGGAGGTACGACATGGAGGAATGAGCCTTGTGGAAAAAAGTGATCGACACCAAATATGAAAGAGGAGAGGACGGATGGTGGGCGAAAAGAGTTTCAACTCCTTTTTAATGCTCAGTATGGAGAGGAGTGACAATTTACAACGCCATGTTTAAAGAAGGGGTGCTCTGCAGACTAGGAGAGGGTTCTCGTATTAAGTTCTGGTTGGATAGGTGGTTGGATGATACAAGCTTGGCAGTTCAATTTCCATTTATCTTTAACTTGGCCTGCAACAAAGTGGTTAAGGTTAATTCAGTTTGGCAAAAGGTTTCAAATGGTAGTACCTGGAACTTACAGCTGCGAAGGAACAAATACGACTGGGAAGAGCCACAAATGCCAGCTTTGACTGCAACACTTGATCAAGTGACAATTGCAGAAAGATAAGATATGTGGAGGTGGAGGTGGTCGAAATCAGGCAACTTTACAGTAAATAAGTCCATATATGTACGATACACTGTGGCGGAATGTGAGGAACCAAGGTGCTCATCCTCCAAGTTTTCTTATAAACTGGCGTGGAACACGCCTATTCCCCTCAACATCAAATTGTTCTTGTGGACTCTCTTACTGGGAAGAACTCTCACTTTGGATACTCTTAATAGAAAAACACAAACTCTACCACCGGAATGCACATGCGCAATTAATGAGACCACATGTCACCTCTTTTTGCATTGTACAAAGTTTGGGGAATTATGGGCAAAGCTTACGACGTCTGATCCAGCTATTTTTCCAGAACTATTCTTTATGGATTCGATACAAGAGTGGCTGATAGCATGGCCAAGAAAGACTGGTCCACATTTTACAGTGTTGATATGGCAACTACTTCTTGTGGATGTTGTATGGATCTTGTGGAAGCACAGAAATAATAAGGCTTTCAGAAGAAGGGAAACAAATCTAGAAAAAATCGAGAAGGAAGTGAAGGGAGTAATATGGTATTGGATAGGAAGAAAGGACTATAAGTTCAGGGATCTGTTGTTCAGATGGGCAGAGATGTTAAATGACCAAATACTACAATAAATACTGTTTGGGACAAGGATGGCCTTATATTCTCTAAAGTTATACAATTCAGTATAGTTTGTTCAGAGTTGTAACTCTTTTACAAATCAATAAAATATTACCTTATCAAAAAAAAAAAAAAAAAGTAAAATTAATAAAATGGGAATTACAGTATATATTTAGCTTAACTATTGAGTATATGTTGCATATTGAATTTTAGTCAAATTGGTCATAAAAAGGAACCATATTTTAAAATGCAATATGAGTCCAACTAATTGGATTTTTGGAATGTGAGGTCTATTTTCAACGCCAAGAGGAATGATATTAGAGGGTTTTTGAGATAAAAACATGGAAATGAATGCAGGCCCCCATTAAGAGCCCAAAAAGCAACATTTTCCTATTTAAGGAACAAAATGTAAAAAAGGCCCCAAAATTGTGTTGAAACAAAGCATTGAGTTCTTGGCATAGTAAGCATTCATCTCTTGGCATAGTAAGCATTCCTCTTGGCATAGTAAGCATTCACCTCTTGGACTTTAAAATGGGGCCTTTTTTACATTTTGTTCCTTAGATAGGAAAATGTTGCTTTTTGGGCTCTTATGGGGGTCCATTTTTTATTTCCCTGAGATAAAAATTCCATATCAAAGAGTTTGTCTTATTCTATTCAAGGGCATATTAGGTAAAACTCAAAAACACTGCGTAGGTTAAATTTTAAAGAACATATTCTAAAATCTAATTGAAATTTAAAAATAAAATAACAAATTCACTGTATATCATACATATATTAAGGGTCTGTTTGATTCAAAAAAATTATTTATCGATAAATTTTTGGAGGGACAAATTAGTAATTGCACCGTGAAGAAAGTAGAAATCATAAAACTCCTCAAAACTCCTTTCTCCCTTCGTGTCTTCTTCTCCGATCATAAATCATTAATACCATCCCGTGTCCTTTTAGTTTTATCGGTTTACCGCTCGAATCAAACAGAACCTAAGAGAAAAAATTAGTCTAGTGCTTTGAGATTAAGTGGATCCATTAAAACTATGGGTGGAAATATCAAAATCCCTTAAGTAATCTCTGAGAATATTTATGATGTAATGTCCTTTTACTCGGCAAACAACCAAACTATTACCCAAACACTTATGAGTAGAATCCAATTCAAAGCCTAACCTAAAACCCATGCGACTTTAAGTGCAATAAGGTCTTGGGGTCATATTGTTGTGCGTAGGTTTGACCCAATCTAATTCGGCCCCAACTTACAAATAGATTCTCACAAATGTGTTATATCTATAATCTAAAATTTGAAAGACCATATATACAATATAATCTATACTCTATAGAGCACATTGCAGGAGCACAATATACAAATGTATGTCAGATGCATTAGACAATTACTGTACATAATAAATTATATCCATTTTTCAAATGGTACCTGTGTGTACCCTAGGTAAAAAACCCGACAGGTGTCACCGATGGCTGTATAGAAGCTAAACCGGGAGCACCTGAGCAGTAGCCAGCCAAGCCTGGGCTATCGGGTAGGGCCCAACCCGGTTTCAAGAAATCCGCATACGCTCTGTGGACCTTGACTCACCGGATAGTCCACTATCAATGGGTGGAGCCCCGGTTACTGTATAAGAAGTTGAACCCGTGGACTCCCATACATCAACCAGGCCCACCTCAGTCAAGTAGGCCAGGTCCGGCCCAGTAAGGTCCAACAGCGACCGGGGCTCATCCAAAGGCTAAGCACAGAAGTCTAGAGGACCTGGCCAGGGAGTATGCAGTGTAGATTGGGCCTCCGGTCAGAGGAGTCAAGCCCAAGTCTTTGCTTTCAGGCTTGGTCAATCCAAGTCCCAACCAACTGGATAAGTCCAGCGAGATTCTAGGCCAACAAAACCCATGGTTCTAGTCCGCTGGAGAAGATAAAGGAAACCCAGATTGAACCAGGACCTATCAGAGGATGCCATGTGGCAGTCATCCTGGTCAAAGGGGATTCAAACCAAGGAGATAACCGCTCGACAACATGCAAGCTATCTCCACGGAAAGCATCTTCATAGTTGAATAACCCGAGTTCGTGGAGTCAAAACCGGAGGGGTGGTTGAGCCAGCCTCCTCCGGCCTACTATAAATACAGGAGTTCTAAACCTCCTAAACTACGAGTCTTTCACTGAGCAACTCCATTAGAGCTTAGTGGAAGCAGAGACTTGATTCCAAGTTCATCATCTTGGATACGTAGGCAGCCTGATCCCGATCAGGTCCAGTCTCACTGTATACCCCCCATCCTATCTCTGTCTATACAAGGTTTTCATTATAACTGTACGATTAATATATACATATCTCGAGTTTGTGGATCAAATTTTTGCACCCACAGTACCCATAAATAAGTAAAATATACATTCCTTTGTTGTGCGCAACGAAAATGGAAACAACAATGGTGGATGTGTGCTAGTGTACGAAAGATAACAAAGCAATGTAGTAATTTTAAACCTACTTAGTAACTGTTGAACTATATGCAGTGATTAATTAAATCCCAACAACATCAACAACCCGCAACCTAGATATTCGTGAGAACACCTCCTTTGCAATACATGATCCGTTTTGTCAATGAAGTCAAAGATTACCAAACAATAAATAATAGTATAAGAAGAATAAAACAATAAAGAACAATAACACCAAAATATACGTGGTTCAGCAATGCCTACCTCCACGGGGAACAATGAGAAGATTTCACTATAAGAAAAGAAACACCGATTACAATAATCTCCCTAGAATATTTCTCAAGAACTTAATCTCTCACCTTAAACCCAATCCACCCTTGGCTCCCAAAGTTCTCTCTCACTTACTCTTTCTATCTCTATATTTCTATTGTTTTCTACTCTCTTGTCTTGTCTCTCAAATACCAAGTTACTTGGGTATTTATAGCCCATGGATAGAAACCAAATTCATATAGAATTACTTATTCAAAACTGAGATAAATAGGAAACCAAGTCCAATAAGAACTCCTGCACATATATGGTTTCCTTAACCAATATAGGAACTGATAGGATCACACCTCTTATAAGGTATGATCTTGTGCACCCAACTATTGCGAGCCAATATACAACAATCTCCACCTTGGCGAGCCATCGACCAAAAAACAAGATCATTGCAGCTTGAATTTCTTCAAGCACCGTCACATTGGCAAGAATCCTTTTACCTCAACGTACCTCAAGTGAGGAGGTGCTCCACCTAATCTTTAGCATATAGAAAGATTGAGCAAGTTCAAACAATGACTGAACTTCTCAACTGAAACCGGCTTAGTAAGACAATCTGAAACATTCTCATCCGTGTGAACCTTCTCAACTGTAATTTCACTTGAGTCCAACTAATCCTGAATCCGATGATAGCGAATATCAATATGTTTCGTTCTTGAATGAAACATTTGATTCTTCGTAAGGTAAATAACACTCCGACTGTCATATCTTATCATCATAGAATTTTGATTTAACCCGAATGTGCTTACTAATCCTTTCATCCAAATAGCTTCCTTGCAAGCTTTTGTTACCGCCATATACTCCGCCTCAGTATTAGATAAAACAGTAACCATTTGGAGCATTGATCTCCAACTAACCGGTCCTCCACAATAAGTGAAGACGTACCCTTTGGTGGATTCACGCTTATGTATATCTCCTGCATAATCAGCATCCACATAACCCGAAACACATGCTTTCCCTTGTTGTCTTTCGAACAAGATACCCAACGTCTTAGTGCCTTTCAGATACTTTAGAATCCATGTCACAGCTTTCCAGTGTGGCTTTCGCGGATTCGCCATGTATCTCGATACTACACTTACTGCTTGAGCTAAATCAGGTCTTGTGCATACCATTGAGTACATGAGACACCCTACTGCGCTTGCATACGGCTTCTTCTTCATCTCTTCCACTTCAGCATCTGTGGAAAGACATTGACTTTTGTTTAAAACAAAACTGTTGTTCAAAGGAGTTGACACAAGATCTGCATCAATCATATTGAAGCGTTCAAGTACCTTTTGAATGTACTTGACTTGTGACAGCCATAACTTTCTAGCTTTCCTGTCTCTCCTTATCTCCATACCTAGGATCTTCTGTGCAGAACCAAAATCCTTCATGTCGAATTCCTTGCTTAATAACGTCTTCAGCTCCTTAATTCTAGACATATCCCGACAAGCAATAAGAATATCATCTACATAAAGTAGTAATAGGATCACCATCCCATCATCAAACATATGAGTGTACACACAACAATGATAGTCACATCTTCTATACCCAATATTCAGCATATAAGAGTTGAAGCGTTTGTACCACTGCCTTGAAGATTGTTTGAGCCCGTAAAGAGACTTCCTTAACCTACAAACCAGATTTTCCTTACAAGCTTCAACAAAACCCTGAGGTTGAGCCATGTAGATGACTTCGTCTAATTCACCATGGAGAAAAGCAGTTTTGACATCTAACTGCTCAAGCACCATATCCTGCTGAGCAACCAGTGATAGTAACACACTAATAGAAGTATGTTTCACTACTGGAGAGAAAATTTCATCATAATCAACTCCTTCCTTCTGTGAGTACGCTTTCGCCACCAAACGTGCTTTGAACTTTGGTGGTTCTTTCTCATGCATTCATTCCTTCTTCCTGTAAACCCACTTACAACCAACAATTTTTCTTTCTGCGGCTTTAGGAACCAACTCCCAAACGGAGTTCTTGTATAGAGATTCCATCTCTTCAGCCATAACTTCAATCCACTCTTCTCTTTCGTTACTTTCAATTGCTTCATGATAAAAAGTAGGATAACCTTCACTAATGCTTAAAGCATAATGAACTTCTTCCTCGAACCCAAGTCTTATAGGTGCTTTGACTTGTCTTTGGCCCCGGTTATTTGCTATGTTGTATGGTTGTTGCTTATTTTTATTAGATTCAACCTCCTTTTCACACTGTTGTTGTTCTGGCCCATCCTCTTCAACCCCTGCATCTGACTCCTCCACCTGAATAGGAGTCTCCCTGTTGGATACTTTGGTAAGAGGAGATATCTCTGTAGTTGCTTTCTTAACAATAGTGTTTTTCTCACCATTCTTCATGTTTTGATTCATAGGCATAGCCTTCTCATCAAACACAACATCTCTACTAAGGATTTTCTTTCAGTTCACTGGATCCCATAACTTATAACCCTTCACTCCCTTCTCGAAGCCGATGAAAATGCATTCATGAGATTTGGGTTTAAGTTTGGTTCTCTCATCACTGGGGATAAGAGCATATGCACTACATCCAAATACCTTCAAAGTAGAGAAGTCTACCAGTTTACCTGACCATACCTCTTCTGCACATCTGAAATCAAGCATCTTGGATGGTGAACGATTAACCAAGTGACAAGCATGGTTAAGTGACTCTGCCCAAAACATCTCTGGCAGACCTACATGAAACCTCATGCACCTCTCTTTATTCATAAAAGTTCTATTCATCATTTCTGCAGCTCCATTCTATTGGGGATTTTCCTTCACGGTAAAATGTCTTGCAATATCTTCATCTTTGTAGTACTGTAGAAACTTCCTATCTTTATATTCACCACCATTGTCAATTCTTAGATACTTGATTTTTCTGCCTGTTTGATTCTCTACCTCTGCCTTCCACTCCTTGAATTTAGTGAAAACTTCGGATTTCTCCTTCATGAAGTAGACCCAAACTTTCCTCAAAAAACCATCCATGAAAGTGACAAAGTAGCGAGTTCCATCTTTTGATTGAGTAGGTGAAGGCCCCCACATATCTGAGTGAATATAGTTAAGTACTTCTGTACTTCTGTTCTTTGTATCTGCACCTTTAAAGAGTACTTTAGTTTGCTTTCCCATAATACAATACTTGTAGAACTCAAGTTTACACTCTCCTACACCCTTCAACAATTGTCGCTTGTGTAGTTCTTCCATGGCTCTTTCACTCATATACCATAGCCTAAAGTGCCAAAGCTGAGTGCGATCTTCTTGTGTAGAAACTGCAGCTCCACCAATTACTGTATTTCCCAAAAGCTTGTACAAATTGTTAGAAAGTCTTACTCCTCTCATAACCACAAGTGAACCCTTTGAGACTATGAGATTCGTATATTTGGATTTGTATGTGTACCCATTCTTATCCAAATAACCCAGGGAAATAAGATTCTTCTTTAGTGCAGGAACGTATTTCACGTTACCCAGAGTCCTAACAATTTGATCATGCATCTTCAACTTTACCGTACCGATTCCACAAACTTTACAACTGGAATTATTCCCCATAAAAACTACGTCGCCTTTTCTTTTCTCAAACATGTCAAACCAGTCTTCGTTTGAACACATATGATAAGAAGCGCCACAATCTAAAATCCAAGGCGAAGAAATATCATTACCTGAAGAAGTCGCCAAAATTTCTCCGTCGCTGTCATCTATAACAACGCTGGCTGAATTTGACTTTTTGGCCTTCTTCTTCTTTTCCTTATATTTCTTACAATCTCGTTTCCAGTGGTCTGTCGCACCACATTCAAAGCAACCTTCTTTATCCCTGGATTTAGATCTGCCCCTGCCTTTTGATTTGCTACTTCTCTTATTTGTTCGGCCCCTCTCATTAGAATTCTTGACATATAGTCCTTCTGCTTGAGAGTCTTCACCTGTGTTCTTATTCATCTTCACATGAGAGATTATATTTTGAACAACTTCATCATACTTTAAAGTATCCTTGTCGAACATCAATGTGGTCCTGAAGTGCTTGAAAGATGGAGGCAAAGATCTGAGCAGGTACAAAGACTTATCTTCATCGTTATACTTCACATCCACCCCTAGCAAATTTTTGATACACTTATTGAACACGTTTAGATGTTCCATAAGATCACCACATTCTTCCATCCGGAGATTCAAGAGTTCATCATTTAAGAAAAGTTTATTGGATAAAAACTTACCCATATACAACTTCTCGAGCTTTTCCAATGTTCCTTTGGCGCTAGTTTCCTCCATCACATTAAACATCACTTCGTCCGAGATATGTAGTTCAATGGAACTCATGGCTTTGAGATCTGCTCTACTCCATTCGTCATCTGACATGTCCTTTGGCTTTTTGTTTTTCCCGTCAAGAACCACTTGAAGATCTTGTTGGATTAAAACGTTTCTCATCTTCCTTTGCCATAGTGTAAAGTTATCTCTACCGTCAAATGGTTTAATCTCAACTTTTACACCGCCGCCAAGAGTATTAACCGATGGTTTCTTACCGTCACTATTCTCAGGAACACCTGTAGTCTCCGTCATCTTTGACAAAACCTTAAATCCAACCTAAGCTCTTGATACCACTTGTTGAACTATATGCAGTGATTAATTAAATCCCAACAACGTCAACAACCCGCAACCTAGATATTCGTGAGAACACCTCCTTTGCAACACAGGATCCGTTTTGTTAATGAAGTCAAAGATTACCAAACAATAAACAATAGTATAAGAAGAATAAAACAATAAAGAACAATAACACCAAAATATACGTGGTTCGGCAATGCCTACCTCCACGGGGAACAATGAGAAGATTTCACTATAAGAAAAGAAACACCGATTACAATAATCTCCCTAGTATCTTTCTCAAGGTCTTACTCTCTCACCTTAAACCCAATACACCCTTGGCTCCCAAAGTTCTCTCTCACTTACTCTTTCTATCTCTATGTTTCTATTGTTTTCTACTCTCTTGTCTTGTCTCTCAAATACCAAGTTACTCGGGTATTTATAGCCGATGGATAGAAACCAAATCCATATAGAATTACTTATTCAAAACTGAGATAAATAGGAAACCGAGTCCAATAAGAACTCCTGCACATATAAGGTTTCGTTAACCAATATAGGAACTGATCCTATGGATCACACCTCTTATAAGGTATGATCCTGTGCATCCAACTATTGCGAGCCAATATACAACAGTAACAACAAACAATAGAGAAAGACATCAATATAGCGTGGTTCGGATTGATTGTCTACGTCCATGGACAAACAAAAAAACTTTTACTATTGGAGAAGATAGTACAAAGCTCTCAAACAAATGGAGAAACCCTAGGTTTCCTCCCTTCTCAAATCCTCGCCAAATCTTTCAAAAAGACAATCACAAATTGAGGATACAAACTCTCTCTCACACTTGGATGGAGACGATCTTGGGGTGATTTTGGTTTTGGTCACCAATAGTTAGTACTAATTAGGGTTCGGAGCTGGTTTTTATTTTTATTAGGTTTTGGCCATCAACCGGGAACTGAACCAACCAAAATTTCAAAATGGCAAAAATACCCTTGCAAGGAAGTGCACGTGATTTACACGAGAATACTTTTTAATGACACGTTGCACACATGTGACCATTCGATCTACCTCGCTTAGATCCGTGCATCCATCAAACTAAAATACAGATCTCGATGCAAAAGTGCGGGAAAATTGTTGGCTAGCACCCGACTCCCACCCAACTCACTTCTATCTTTCTCTAGAACCTTCTCACCTTCTCCTCTTCTCCTCTGCAAACAAGGGTTTGTTTGTTCTGTTACTTTCCAACATCAAATCTTTTACCATCCAAACCAAAAGTTCAATCAAAAACTCAAAATTTTTATTAAATTAACTCAAATCGTTCATTCACTCACATGGTTCAAAAAGGGGTTTGTTGAAGTTCTGTTTTTTGGTGCTTGATTTACTGTGAAATTGCTCGATTAAGTTCAAGGTATGTGTACAATTAATTTTTATCAAATCAATATCTCTCACACATCAATCTCTATCAAGTTGGGGTTTTTATCAAAAAAAAAATTTAATTTTTTTTTTTGATTAAAGTGTTTGATGTACAAAAGGTTGTTTTTTTTTTTGTGGGGTTTGTTGTTTATCCGTGCTTGGCTATGTGATAATGTGTTTACATGTTTAAAAGATGATTTTTTTTTTGTTGGATCTTAATTTCGACAAAAAAGATTGAAGCTTTTGGTTATTTTGTTTAAAAGAATTTAGGGTTTTTCTTTCAAACATTAGAATGTTGCTGAAAAGAAAAGATTTGTGTGTGATTTGGTTAAAAAAATGAATTTTTGTCTCAAATTAGGGTTTATAATTCCTTTGTGTCATTTTGTTTGAAAAAAAGGTTGAAGCTTTGTTTGTTATAGGTTTGTAATGGTTGATTTCATTGTATACCCAGCTATGTGATATATTGAAATGGTTAGATTTTCACAAAAATGTTATTTTTTTGTGATCAAATACAGTAACAGTTAGATTTTTTTCAAAATATTATTTTGTACTCTATTTGTTAACGATGTGAAATATTTTGATGATTTAGGTTGGCTCTGTTTTCAATATCATTTTTTTTTTTATTTCTTTGCAATTGAATTACTTATATCTGTGATGATGATCATGATATGATATTGTACTTTCTTTCGTTTATATATGTGATGATGATAGTGATATGATATTGTACTTTTTTTGTAATTAAACGAGCTCGGTGTTTTTTCGTCGAAGTTTGAAATATTGTACTCTGTTTTTCCATCTTTTTTTATGTACATTGATAAATTGAAATAGTTCTAAGTCCATGCCTTATTTTCTTTGCAGTGTAATGGGTGATGATATGAGGAGTATTGTTATGCATTATGGTGGAATGTGGGGGCTTGTTAAATCTGGGTTTGTGAAAAAGGCTGATTACAAAGGTGGGAAGAGTGTTATGTGGAAGGTTAACGGTGATAAGTTAATGTGGATGGACTTTAGCAATGACATTAAGGAGTTGATTGGTAGTCCACATATTGATGATAAACAATTGTATGTTGCATATATTTTAAGTGGTGAAAGATTTCAAGTGTCTACGAATACTCATTTAATGAAAATGTGGTGGTCAATGAAAAGGTTGTCTGATAAAAGGTATCATATGTTTGTTTCTACAATTGTTCCTGTAGTGGCAAGAGGGGCACAAGATCTAGTGAGAAGGTCTCCTAGGACTAATAAGGTTTCTAAGCCCAAGTCTGCTGATCCTAAGGGAAAAAGAGTAGTTTTTTATATTGATGATGATCCTAAGGGAAAAAGAATAGTTTTTGATATTGATGATGATCAGTCTGACAAGGTTAATGAAGAGGTTGAGTCTGACAGGGTTGAGTCTGACAGTCTGAAGTCCAACACTGACAAGGTTGTCTCACCTAGAAGGTCTCCTAGGTTTTCTCATCTAGAGTCTTTAAGTCAATTACTAAGTACTCCTAAGTCCAACAAGCTTGTCTCACCTCGAAGGTCTCCTAGGTTTGCAAACAATGCAGCAACCAATGTTCCATGCCCTCCACCAAATATTGCTGCACCTAATAGTCTGAGTTCTTGGGATGCTAGTAGTGAACTACCTGAGAGTCAGTTTCTGTCTCAAGGTCAGAGTCAATTCCTTTCTCAATCACAAAATCCAGCAGTCCATAGGTTTTTACAACTCCCAACTTCAACAGTTCCACAATGTGAGTCACAAACTGGTAATGTAAGCTGTGAAAATGTTCTTGGTAGTAGGGATTTTGAGTTGTCTGTGGACCTTAGAGAAATAAGACATAATGCTAGGAAGGAGTTGCTAGATGAAGAATTAAGTGATAAGGAAGAGTATCATGCAGGGCCATTGTTTGGCATTACTGTTGACGATGATGATGGAGAAGACTATATGTCTACGGATGGAGAATATGAACCACAAGAGGCTGACTTATCTGATTCTGACAGTGACATGATGGTTGATAATGAAGAGGATGAAGTTTTAGCAGAAATGAAGAATAGTCAAGACTTACAGCAAGTTAATGTTTTTGAAGATGAGGACAATGAGAAGCTGGGGGACATTGAAGTAAATGATCAAATTCCTGATATCAGTGAAGGTATGTCTTGGGCTACTATGAAACAATGTAGGCAGTATTTCAAGACTTTGGCTATAACAAAACATTTTGGCTATGCCCAAAAGAGCAATGACACATTGAGGTATAGGCTTAAGTGTAAAGATGATGCTTGTTGTTGGAAGGTTTCTTGTAGGAAAAAAAATGGCAATGACTCAACTGTTGTGCTCAAGTCTTTTGTTGATGTCCACACTTGTGCTAGTCTTGGGAAGAGTAAGAACAAGCATGCTAAAGCTCCATGGGTTGCTGTTAAGCTGCTAAACTATTTCAAAGCTCATCCATTCTCAACTCCCGGAGAGATCAAAGATGAAACATATAGTTTGTATGGTGCAGATATAAGCTATTGGACAACATGGGTAGCTAGGAATATGATGCAGGAAAAGATAAATGGAAGTTATGAAGACAGTTTTTCTTTATGTCCAGAATTGGTGAAGCAAATAAAAACATCAAATCCTGGTTCAATTGTTAAGTGTTTTGTTGATGGACTGAACCAATTTGAAGGGTTCTTTGTAGCTTATAAGGCTTGTTTGGAGGGATGGAACAAGGATGTAGGCCAATAGTAGGTCTTGATGGCTGCCACTTGAAGGGGAAGTATGAAGGAGTGTGTCTTAGTGCTATTGGCTTAGATGGAAATAATGGCCTGTATCCTCTTGCAATCTATATCACTAGAAGGGAGTGTTATCAGAGTTGGTATGACTTTTTGTTGCTGTTAGAGAAAGACTTGAAGAGAAGGACTCTAGGCAGTGATAATCCAGACTATTTGACCTTTTTTTCAGATAGACAAAAAGGTTTGGTTAAGGCTGTACATGACATATTCCCTAATGCTTATCACAGGTTCTGCTTCAGGCACATGATATCCAACTACAAAAGCAATGGTTTCAAAGGTGAGCACTTGGTGAACCTTGGTTGGGCTGCAGCAAAAACATTCAAGCAAACTGATCACGAAAAGGTTATGGAAATGTTGAAGAATGAGAATATCAAGGCTAAAGAGTATTTGGAGAAGGAGCCAGTTCAGACTTGGGCAAGATGTTTTTTTGACAAAACAAGTAAGTGTGAGTATAGTAATAACAATTTTTCAGAAAGTTTCAACAAGTGGATGTTGGATGTAAGGCAGTTAACTATTGTCAAGTTAATTGATAAGTACACAGACATGCTGTCGAAGCAATTTTATGACAGAAAAATATGTAGTATGGATTTACTATATGGTGATGAATTGGTACCTAGAGTTGCTGAACTCATTAAGAAGTTGGAAAAGAAGTATTTCAAGTATACAGTTCAAGGTATTAGTTTGGAACTTTTCTCTGTGAAAACTAGAGATGGTTATAAGAAGTGGAGAGTGGACATTTCAAAGCACACTTGTACTTGCAATGAATGGCAGATGTCTGGAGTGCCATGTGTGCATGCTGTTGCTGTTGTGAGGGAAAGAAGAGAAGGATGGGCTAAGTAAGTAAAATTTAATCTTGGCTTAAATATTTTACAAGATTTATTTTTCTTGAAATTTTTTGTAATAAGTTGTTTATATTTATTGATTTTACAGATGGTGCAGTCCTTGGTTTACTGTTGGTGCTTATCAAGCATCATATGATGGTTATATAGTCCCTATAAATGATGTTGAAGAATGGGAAAATGTATGTATTGTTAACTGTTTTGATTGATTGGAATTAAATCAATGTATGTATATCTGACAGTCTGAATATTTTTGTAGCCTGACAAGGTGGTCCTTCCCCCACCAAGGGAAAAAGGTCTAGGTAGACCCAAAACTCAAAGAATCAGGGGTGAAGATGAACCAGCGAAAACCAAGGCAAAACTGATATGTAGTAAGTGCAAAAAAGTTGGGCACAATAGAAGAACTTGTGATGCAAGAAATGATCCAACAAAAGTTTATAAAAAGAAGTGTAAGTATTCTGACATAGTTGAATGGTTGTAAATTAAATTAATTGAAAATACAACTCTTGTGTGTTAAGTAAGTATTCTGACATGGTTAAATGGTTTTGTTACTTGCAGTGAAGAAGTATAAAAGGAACGAGATATTAGGCAATGGTGATGCTGGTGGTGCATCAAGCTCAAGAGGAGGTACAGGTGGCTCAAACAAGAGAGATAGAGGTGTTGGTCGTAGCTCAAGAGGAGTTACAGGTGGCTCAAACAAAAGAGGTGAAGGTGATGGCTCGAAACAAGCTGGTAGAGGTGGAGGAGTTAAAATAAGAGGAGGCAAGTCCAATTGGAACAAGTAAGTTTTAGGTTGAAAATGTTATCGTATTTTGGGACTGCAGTATTTTGGGAAATTGCACAGTATTATGGGAACAATATTTTGGGAGTCTGGAAAATATTGGATAAGTAGTAGCAGTTTAACATGTAGTTAGTTTTGGGAACAATATTTGACATGTTAGTTATATGTAGCACTCTGACATGTAATATTTTGGGAAGAATGGAGTGTTCGGAATATATTTTGGATTCCATGTAACTTAACTATATTGCGGTCTCGAATTTTAATGAATTTAGTGTGTTGTTTTGGATGTTGGAAATGTTGTTTCAGTTTCAGATGATGTTTGCTCATTTATTCTTTGATATTTGTTGTACATTGCACACTTAAAACCAAAAGCTAGATAGGTCACATTGCACACTAGAAGCTAGATAGGTCACATTGTATTGCCCTCGACACTTTAGACCATACATATTACATAGCTTGGACAGAATGAGAGAAAATAGGAAACAAAGTACTCTGTTACATCTTAGTTTTGACACACTACACACTTTAGTCTTTTGTTTTTGCTGCATCATCCTCATATTTGTAGGAATCCCATTTTGGAGTGGTTGTTGGTGGAAGGTGCAGTTGCCCAGGACATAGATCATACTGGCACATTAGATATTTCATTTCAGTTTTGTCGTCATCATATGTTGTATACATCTTCATTATGCCTTGACATCCTGGGATAATGCATGAAGCATATAGTAGTGGACACACATCAGCTATGTGCCCTTCACATCTACATAGTTGGCATTCATCTTGTGGTATGAAAAAATAGTTGTTATTCGTATTTATTTTAGAAGCCATAGGTTGCATCCCCCCATAGCTTACTACTTGAATTGCAAAGTATTTGTGAGAAGAGAAGAAATTTTTTAGACTATCAGCAATTTGTGTTGCAGGTACATAGTTTTGGGAATGGAAGTTGTTATTTATATACAGGTTACAGTGGGGAAGATGACCAACGGCTACTATAACGGCTCTATTTTTATAGCCGTTGGATTTGCTTCAACACTCCAGATTAAAACACCTGTCATCTGTTTAAATATTTCACATGGCAGGTCACGTGACTCATAAGTTCTGATCAGATTTTAAGTTTTTAAGTTGTTCACGTGTATGTCACGTGATTACTTATCAGTTGATTTTCCGTTTTTAAGTTATTCACGTGCATGTCACGTGATTTTTCAGGGGTAACTTAGGTATTATAAAAATATTTTTGGTTCACCCAGGTTTTTTGGTTGGTTCAGTTCCCGGTTGATGGCCAAAACCTAATAAAAATAAAAACCAGCTCCGAACCCTAATTAGTACTAACTATTGGTGACCAAAACCAAAATCACCCGACGATCTTGCAAGCCCTCACGAATAAATCAAAGTGTTGTTCCTCACAAAAGTTCTCTCTCAAACTCTCTAATGGTTTCCATAGATCTCTCTCATCCTCGCTTTAGGTTTTCTACATTTAATAGGCTTTATACAATAGCCTTATATCTGTCCACGAAATGGATCCAAACTTGGGCTTTAAGTAGAAAACAAGCAATACGTATGGACACACGTACGGATGTTTACTGTACTCTCCTCGTACAGACGTATGAAACACGTACAGACGTCGAACACAGTTCTGAAACTTGTTAGAACTTCAAACCCCCTTTTCCGGCAAACTACTGTTCACCAGAAGACGTGCCACATACCATTAAAAAACTAGAGATGTCTAGTTTCCAATCCAAAAGACGGATCTGGATTCCAATGCCTGAGCACAAAGATATGACTGTTTTCCCACAGCTATGCACGTAGAAAACCCAACACACTTTTCATATGCAATATACAAACTCATTGTTTATTTTTATGTTTAGACATAGTTATATACACTTACATACGAAATTCATATTGCATATGAAAACACCAAACCTATAAGACAAATGTTGCTATAATTTGAAGGATTCATTTAATTGTTCAAGTGAGTTTGATTATCTTTACCAAAAGGATTCTCATTTTTCATATGTTACGTTCTTTTTTCTTTATTGTCTATTGGCCAACCCCATGTGAAGTATATTTATGCCTATATCCATTCATTCTTCCATCCAAAATAACTTAAGGGAACAGTAACATGTGCATATCATATGAAAATGTTTCCCAATCCTCATTAATTAGTAACTACTTTAAGGTTTAAACAACCCTAGGTGCACTGTACGTAAACTCCAACTAACTATATGGTACCATTCAAAGAACACTAACCATACAAATATACAGGTTCAAGAACACTAATAAAAATATAGAATTGTGTGGATTTGAGGAAATAGTGTGAAAAATAATACAGTCCTAAGAATTTTAATGGAGTAAATTTTACAATGGGATTGGTCTTTAATGCTTATATTTATTGGATATTGGATGGAGAGGAACTCTTTGTGCACAAACAATGCTTGGCAACTCAGCTATGTAATATACAGTATATGGTCATATTTGAAGTGAAAACCAAGCTACACTCTGTGTATGTGGAGATGGAACCTAGTCTAGATAGACAGTTTCTAATGGATCATTGGCACTTGCAGATCGCAGAGAAGGTCTCACAATTTCACAAATTAAGCATACGTACAATGCAAATGGGAGAAGCCAGACACTGGGGATTATGTGCTCAACACTGATGGCACATTGCAGAGAAATATTGGAGGATGGGCAGCAGTCATTAGGGACCTTACTTGCCACTTGGCCAGGTGGTATATATGTGCTAGGAAGCGCAGCTCAACATATAAATCCATATATTGCCTTGATAAAGCTTCAAGGGTTGGAGAAAACGGCTCCAGATGATGGCAGTACAACACAACATTTATAGAGTTAAGGCTCAAACTGAATCTACAAATGTAGTATCGGCAAGAACAGCTATCCATGGCAAGCTCACCACATGATCAAAAGGCTGAAGACTATGATTGATCAGTGAGTTTCTCTCATTGCAGCACATATATACATAGAATCACTGACAATTTTTTTCAACAATGGGCCTTGGTTGAGGAGAGTGTAACATTGTTTGATGGGCCAGATCTTAAATTATGGTCGGATCCATGTTGTTTTATTATGCCCTAGTATTAGTACTAGTAGCAGGTCCATTTAACAAAGAAACGATGATAAGAAAGATATTTCTTCTTCCATATATATCTCTCTCAACTCTCAACTCTCATCACAAGCAAGTTCGTCACTCTTCACTCCATTTCCCGCTTCTTAGCGAAGAGAGAAAAAGAAAAAACACTAACAAATCTCTAGGGTTTTGAATTTCTCTAATTAATAATTAGTAAAACTAGTTATAGAGATTTCTTCAAACTACAAATGGCTGCTTTAAGTAGTACTTTGAGTGCTTTATCTCTATGTCCTTGCATGCTTTCATGTCGATTAAACTCTAGAAATCATTCAATTGCTTGCTCTCTTGGTTCTCCTTCTCCTTCTTTTACTGGTAATAATGTTAATTTATCTTTCTTTTACTTTCTCTTTGTTAATTGTTTTAAGTTTTAATCAAATTGGTTCATTTTTAACTATACTGCTTATAAATTGGGATTTTTTACTTGTTATATTGTTTGTACAAGTATGGAGGAAAAGTTATAATTTGAGATTTTATAAGCTCAGTTTTAGTAATTTTGAGAATACTACTAATTTGTGTTTTTTTTTCAAATGATTTCGATTAATAGGTAAGCCAGGGTCTACAGTAAATAGGAAGAGACCACGAAGAAGAGAAGGAGTAGGGAAAAGTATGGAGGATTCTGTTAAGCGTAAGATGGAACAGTTTTATGAAGGAGCTGATGGACCTCCACTTCGTGTTCTTCCTATTGGTGGATTAGGGGAAATTGGGATGAATTGTATGCTTGTGGGAAATTATGATCGATATATTTTGATAGATGCTGGTGTAATGTTTCCTGAGTAAGTACTTAAGGGCGTTTTCGATTACCATTGTTTACACTTTTTATTAAATCTTGGCAACATGAGAACTGGTTTAGCTAGTTTGTAGTATTTCGTATTGTAGACGTTTGCTTTTGTTGGATGCTTATTTTCATGTTATTCATATTGTTTTGATAATATTTTATTTGTTAATTATTGGGTCAATCATGTCACATGTATATCAGCGCTGATGAACTTGGAGTCCAGAAAATCATACCTGATACCACATTCATCAAAAGGTGGAGCCATAAGATTGAGGCAGTTGTTATAACACATGGCCATGAAGATCACATTGGTGCGTTGCCTTGGGTAAAGTTTCTTTTCTGCTTCTTAAACTTCTGTTCAGATTGTTTTTGGGAAGTCTCTTTAAAATTGCAACTTTTCATTGGTATATTGACATATTGTATTATAAGTAATTGCTTTGGATCTGGTCAAGTGCATACTGTACAACAGTACAAGGTGTATAATTATCTTATGACGGATACATAGTTAAGACTTATACGCTTTCGTGCTTGATCTTTGTTGCATTTTACATTCGCATATTTCACGTACATGCATATTTCAAGCCACTACACAGCAGTCAGCAGGTCTCTGAGATATATCTTGTCCTAAGAAATATATGTTATTAACCTTAAGAGGCTACATAGATTTTTTTTTCTTCCTGAAACTAATTAACATTAAGATGCTAAAATTTGTTTTTTATCTTCCTGAGACTATCATATAATAATATGTTCAAACTTCAACGGCTCAAGTACTGCAGGTTTATAATAGAATCCATATAAGCTTTATAGTTTGCTCAGGGAATCCCTAGCTATAATCTCAGCCGAAATATGTTAAGGGATTGATCTGTAGGTATAAATGGGGATTGCCAAAGAATTATTTTATTTTTTTTTTTTTTTTGCAAAAGCAAGCTGGGGTTGGCATAGACCCCTACCAGTTTTATTAGAATAATTAAATCCTAGTGTACAAAAAGCCTTCAGGATCCTTACAAGTAAGTTGCATGAGTTCCTCTTGAAGAGGGTTACAGAAATACATACTTCCTGCCATAGAGGCACCCAAATTTGCTAAGAAATCTGCAACTTGATTTGTTTCTCTGTATGTGTGCTCCACATTGTACTCTTGGAACGTTACCAGCATTTCCTTAATGTCCGCTGCAGTGTCCTTGACTCTCCATGTTGGTGCGGAGATCCCATTAATGATTCTGACAACTTGTAAAGAATCAGATCTAATGCACAATCTGCTGATCCCTTGTTGAATTGCAAGTTCCACTCCCTTCGCAATGGCATTTAATTCCAAGTACAAAACTGATCTGACGGAGTCCTGCATATGGTATGCTATTCTCACCTCTCCCTTCTCATTTCTAAGTACTCCTCCAAAACCGGCACTATTCTCATTTAAGGAGCCATCTGCATTAAGCATAAACCAGCCTGTAGGTGGTGGTTTCCATCGTATCATCAAAGGCGGGGTGTTGACCAATTGTAGTGGCAGTCCCATCATATCAACAATGGCTCTGTTACTTGGTGTATCCTTTACTTTTAGAATCTTTGCTGCAATTCTAATCTTTACATCCCTCCAAATGTTTTGAGTAATTTTTTCATTGTGTGCTCTTTCTCCTCTAAACAATCTGCTATTCCTCTCGTACCAAATGGCATAAACTGTTGCCGTGAGAGCAGTCTGTACAACTTTATTCTGCAAGTCGTCCCCTTTAAACTCCTCCATTACCCACTTCCATTCTTTATCTGCCTGCAGGATTCTCCTAGAGATGCCACACTGCTGCAAAATAAAATTCCATACCTCCTTGGACCACAGACAGTCAAAGAATAGATGATGAATGTGTTCACAAACTGGACCTGAACTAGAACTAGTATGCAGAGTTCTCCAATTCCTCAAAGTGGTGTTGTTGACACTGCTGTTGTACTTATACAAGTCAGAACTGCAAATGACGGGCCAAATGATAGAGTCATGGGAAGGTTTGTTGGGACTGGGGTCATTGAGTGTGGTGGGAGATGATGAAGGAGAGAATGTAGGATTGCAAAGAACACAGTTTGCCAGCGGCATGAGCTTCCAGTCCACCAGTTTGTCCATAGTAGTAAGCGCTCCCTGTAAAGCAAGCCAAGTGATGAAGGCATGTCTTGGCACAATGTGTGGGCTCCAAAGATGGTTACACCAGTTGAGCTTAGGTCCTCTGATTCTCATAACTTCATATGCTGTAGAAATAGTAAACTTGCCAGTAGGATGTGGGGTCCACAAAAGTGTGTCTATATTGCCCCTTGCAAATCTAGTGTGTCTGAGAGCCTCCCAAACTTCATGCAACTCAGCTCCTCCTCCTTGAGGTATCACCCATTGTCTTCTATTAATAAAGCTATCCAATGTGGTGTTGTCTCTAATCCTACTTCTCCTTCTTACATCGGCATTAAATCTATCTCTCAAAATGCCTAAGTCTGACCAAGGGTCATGCCAGAAGAACACCTTAGCATCAGAAATAGAGTACTTTAGATACTTCACCATGTCATTCCTAGTCTGTAATATACCCCTCCAAATCCATGAGGCATCATTAGGTATACTCATGGTCCAGAAATGCTGCTCCTTCACAAGATGGTTCATCACCCACATTTGCCACAGAGTAGGCTGCCCTTCTAGGAGTTTGAATGTAAGCTTACAGATAGCAGCTCTGTTCCAAATGCCAATATTCTTAATCCCCAAACCACCCTCTGCTTTGGGCATACAAACCTTGGCCCACTTCACCTTATGTCTTGCATTCTGCGTTGTAGCTCCAGCCCACAGAAACTTCCTCATCAGCTTGTTAATTTCATTGATTGTTTCTTTAGGCAGCAAAAAGATTGAGCTCCAATAAACTTGTTTACTCACTAAAACTGAGTTTATCAATTGTAGCCTTCCTGTGAAAGAAAGTGCTTTGGCAACCCAATTGTTCACTGACTTCTTCATCTTCTCAACTAGAGGCATGCAGTCGGTCCTGGTGAGTCTAGAGCATATTAGAGGCAGACCCAAGTATGTAACGGGAGGGGTGCTCACTGGCATCTGAAGAATGTCTGCGAATTGCTGTTTTTCCAGTTGATTACCTCCACCATACATAATAGAGCTCTTCAGAACATTTGTCGTAAGTCCAGTGATGTTTTTAAACTCGCTGAGTGAATGTTTTATTGCAGTAGCTGAATTAATGTCACCTCCACAAAACACCATGAGATCATCTGCATAGCAAAGGTGAGTAACACAAGGATTAAAACATTTTGGGTGCAAGGTTATGTTACCCTCATTAAGTTGTTGTGCCAACAACTTGCCGAAGATATCCATCACTAATACAAAGAGAGTTGGGGACAAAGGGTCCCCTTGACGAATGCCTCTCCTTCCTTTAAAGAACCCTTCACTTGAGCCGTTGATTAGGATTGAATAGTGAACTGTGGAAATACAAGTGCGTATCCAATCAATCATTTTTTCTGGAATACCTTTCAGCTTTAGAACCTGCAAAATAGCATCCCATCTCACATAGTCATAAGCCTTGGATAAATCAATTTTTATTGCACCTCTTTTAGAAATACCCTTTCTATTATAGTTCCTTAGCAATTCGTGGGATAGAAGTATGTTATCGGCAATGCTCCTTCCTTCCACAAAAGCTGATTGACTATAGTCCACAAGTTGAGGGAGATGAGCCTTGAGCCTGTTAACAATCACTTTAGAAATGCATTTATAAATAATTGAACAGCAGGATATTGGCCTATAGTCAGATGTCTTAATAGGAGCAGCAATTTTAGGAATCAAAGAAACATTAGTACAATTTACCCCCCTTAGCATTTTGCCACTTGAGAAGAAATTATGTACAACCTTGATCACATCCTCACCAACTATGCTCCAACATTTCTTAAAGAAGAGTGCCGTGTAGCCGTCAGGTCCTGGCGCCTTACTATCCTCAATAGAAAATAGAGCACTTACAATTTCCTCTCTTGAAATATCAGAGCTCAGAATTTCAGCATCTGCATTTTCGATTCTGTCAAAGGTAAGTTCATTCAAGAGGTTCTCGTTGTAGTCTTGCTCATGATCTTTCCCTAGCAGTCCATTGTAGTATTCCAAAATCAGTTCTGAAATCTGGTTCTGGTCACACACTTCCCTCCCATGTTCATCTAATAGCATCAAAATTCTATTCTTAGAGAACCTTGCTTTTATCATTCTGTGAAAGAAAGTATTGTTCTCATCCCCCAAACTGATTCTGTTCTCACATGCTTTTTGCTTGAGTGATGCTTCTTCAATTCCACTAATCTCTATGTAATCTCGCACTGCTTCCTTCTCCATACTAGCCAATTCTGGGTCTAAAGGCTTCAGTTGAATTTCGGCTTGTACTATGTCTAAGCGTTCCTTTGCCGCCTTAACCCTGCTATTCAGATTGGAAAAATGCTCCTTGCTCCAAATTCTGAGATTTTCCTTCAAAATTTTGAGTTTTGCCATGAGCCTAATCATCGGGTTACCTGAAACTCTTATTGTCCAGCTTTCTTCAACTAACCGCATGAAGGTGGGGTGTTGAGTCCAATGATTGAAAAACCTAAACCACCCCTTTGTTGTATGAATGTGGTCATCCCAGTTCAAAATAATGGGGTAATGGTCAGATATACCTTGGTGATGAAACTTAACAAAGGACTGACAATGCTGCAACTGCCAATGAGAGTTAACGAGACATCTATCAATCTTTGTAAGTATCCTCCCTGTTCCTTCTTCTTTATTAGACCAAGTGAAGTGGTCACCCACCATGGTCAACTCATCTAATTCACTCCCATCAAGGAATTCATTAAACTCTGTGACATCCCTAGGGTTTAATCGATTGCCTCCCACCTTATCTTGTGAGTCCTTGCATGTGTTGAAGTCTCCCATGAGGATCCAAGGATCGGTGGTATTGCCTGCAATATTAGTTAAGTCTTCCCAAAGTTTACGCCTACCTGTTTTACTATTTCTTGCATACACTACTGTAGCCAAATATGCTTTTGCAGTAGCAAGTTCCTTGACTCTAACATGAATAAACTGGTCTGAAGAGGCAAGCTGAGTTACCTGTAGACAAGTATGATCCCATAGAAGCCATACCCTCCCTCTAGGGTCCTTGTCTCCATTATGACAGTCGTGCCATTGTGGAAGCATAGTGTTGTGAACTTGCCCATATCTATGAGCTTTAACCTTTGTTTCGATGAGTCCAATAAAACTAAGTTGCAACTCTTGAACAATTTTCTGAACCTCCAATCTTTTCTTTAGTGCATTAAGGCCTCGAATATTCCAAACTCCTATTTTGTTTGTCGACATATTATAACACTATTGGTTTGTGGCCTTTTCCTTTCCCCTTAATCTGCTGTTTTGGTAGATTAACTGCCTCTTGTCTTTTCCCAGTTTTGACATTGTTGCTGGTAGTCATAACCTGGTTACCTGCTTCTTTTTCCTCCCCCTTTTTATTGTTTGTTTTCCCCACCTCTGTATTCAAGTTGTTTACCTTGACATTGTCAGTTTCAGATCTCACTTGTGTTATTTCCCCAACGACCAATACTATGTTTTGTTCCCTTGCCAGTGCATTTGCAACTCCATCTTCAATGCTAACCTCTTCTGCTTGCTGAACTTCATCCCCTTGTTGCTCAGGTGTTGCTTGAACTCTCGAACAACTGGAACTCTCATCAACTTCCCCTTCTTCTAGTGTATTCCCTTTATTATTATCCTCTTTATTTTGGGCAATGCCACCAATCTGAAAAGAGAAATCTTGTTCATTGGTTGTCTGTAGTGCTCCGAACCTGTTCCCGTTCAGCGTAGAGCTTTGTCCTTTGGTAGTATTGTTCCTCTGTAAAATTTTGATACCTTCGTTTGCCGTCTTTTTAGCTTGAACTCCTGTTGTTGATGTCCGGTTTCTCCTTTGTCTTGTGTTCCTGCTATTCCATTCATGCTCTTGCGGCTTATTTTTACCCCTAGTGTCCTTTACTTGCTCAATTTGTCCACATTTCTCCGTAGAATGCCCAAATTGTGTACATTTGGTGCATATTAGCGGTTTCCAGGTATACTCAACTTCAATATCAAAAGATTTGCCGGAGGCCTCAACAGGAAAGGTGTATGGTAACTCCTTTGAGGTATCTATCTCAATGCAGACTCTCGCAAATGTTAGAAATTTCTTTGCCTCTGTGTTTCGATCCAGGTACATCAGCCTACCAATTGAGCTAGCTAGCACTCCCAAACCCTCTGGGTTCCAAAGAAATTTGGGAACTCTGTAAAAATTCACCCAAATTGGGATTCTAGCAATTTTGCCTCTCTCAATTTCAATATCGGTTGTCCAAGGACTTATTATGAAAAGTTTCCCTAAAATGTAGAAGGAACCTTCATCTAAGACATTCAATCTATCTTCATGGTTACTGAAATTGAAGTAAAAGAGTCCATCATCAAGCATGATATCTAACTCACCTTGTACTTCCCATTTTTTCAGTACTGTAGACTTGACAAGTGAGAATGGCAGCTTCTTATCAATGAAATAGCCTACCACCGTGTTCTCCCATTCCTTAGCTCCCTGCTCACATATCTCATTATCAATTTGCAATACACCATTTTTGAAGATGGGGGTTCGATATGTTAGCTCCTGCGATCCAGCCGTTGGTGGCTTTGTTTTCAACAAGGAAGTCCAAGATCCCTTATTTACCTTCTCAAGTGTCTCTTGAGTGCTGATTTGGTCACCAACCAGTGGGACTATCTCTGTTTCTTTTCCATTTAGTGTGGATGGGACGTTTGTAGTTCCTTCGCTTTGTTGAGCGTAGATTGGTGGCGTTGTAAGATTTGGGTTTGGATTTGGGGGAGTAATGGGTGAGAGGATATATGTGTGAGATGGGGTTTTGGGTGGATTAAAGATTGCAGTGGTGTTTGAGAGCTTTGAAGGTCCTGGAGAGGCCATCGCCTCTCCGTCTCAGGTGGCGGAGTTTACCAGAAATAGATTAAATTGGGGTGGATCGGAGAAAATTGAGTTGGGTTAGGTCTATAAATGGTAAAAAAGGTGTCATTGAGTGGAAAGGGAAGGAAATTGCTAACCTACGCTAGCAGAGCGAAAAAGAGCCGTTGCATAATAGGATATTGTTATGTAATTATTTTTTTTTTGATAAAATTTTAAAATCTCAAATCTACTTAATGGACAGTTACAAATGGGGAACAGGGTGAAGTGGACATGTGGTTAGGATCCAAGAAGAAAGAGAATTCTTCCATCTTTTGTAGTGGACTATATTTGCTAATCTCTACGAAAGTCCAAATTTCCCAGTCAATGAAAACGTTCTATATTCTGCACAAGTTTATCATTTGATCCTCATGAATAAACAACATGTTGCTTAATGAAGAGATATGATATAAACCGGGAACTAAATGTGGCGGTCTCTCATTTATCTCAAAATAGTATCCTTTCCCAGATAACCAAAACTTAACATCTCAACCAATGAAACAGATGTAATGGAACCTTCACGGCTTCACCCAATCATGACCATTCTCGCTAAAACTCTCTTTGTTCTACCCGCAGCGATCCAATCAGCCATCTTAAGTGTAAATCTTGCACTTAACTCGAGCCTTTCCTTCCCTTGGGTTTGTCTGACAACATAAATTAGTTTTTTTAAAGTCATCCTCAGGAAATTTATATTGACAAACTTTATTCTACGATCCATGTTCTTGGGATTTTTAACAGGCTACACAAATCGAGAGGTGCTCTTATTGAGCATTAGACAACCACCTTTTGGAAATAAGTCAGGGTCGCTAACTAAGTATTGTAACAAGCTTAGAGTTAATTTCTCAATGACCAAATCCCAAAGTGCTGCTGATACTGTAGTCTAATCTTACATAAAGGCATTATCTTGTATGCTATGTCATTTAAAAGCAATGTAGTAGTATTCACGAGGCTTCTTAATTACTATTTATCGCCAGTATAAATATTAAACTGTGATATTATTGTGATTTTATCTTAAACGCATGATGCAACTGGCATGCTGGGTGACTTGAATATTTGTTTTTTCAACCCTCATTTTCTTTTTCTCTCTTTCTGAATGAGTCTTTTGACTTTGAAAATGTCACTCTTATCCTTTTCTCATTCAAAATGTGTGTACCACCCATTCTCTTCATTTCGTGTGAATATATTTTCACAAAGAGGCATCGATAAAAAAGATTTAAGGTTTTCGCAACACAAACTCTTTTCCACAGAAGTTCTTCTACTTTCTTCATTAGAATTCCATTTAAACTTTTATGTTTTTGTATTGTTGTACTAAAGGGTACCTCTCATGGATTCTCAAAAAAGGGTTTGAGCATGTATTGGTTTTTGGTGGTTTTCCATTTTCAAGCTACATGTAGGTTTGTAGTTATTACATCCAAATGTTTTTTTTTTTTTTTTTAGTTCGTTTTCTACATGCATTGTTACTTTTTTTTATGCTAAAGATGAAGACCCACCGATGTCGATGTTACATGGACAGAGACAAACAACATGCTATTTGCAATTATTGTGGGCACTATGGGTATGAGTCATTCCTATGGAAATATCGCTTGACAATGACAAAGTATGAGGGTCGCTTAATGCCCGAGGAAAGAGATGGAATTTCAATCATACCCTTGAAGTATGAAATTCTTACAAGAATAAATGCCGAATCATTTTGAAATTTCTATATATACTCTCACACCATTGGTTTGATGTGGATTCAATAATCTCCCTAGTCATCTATTTCTTTCCCTAGGTCATTCACATTTATTAGTTCTTCATGTTGTCAAGCGCTGTTCACTATATTGTTTGTTCATTTGTTTTTTTTTTTTTGCTACTTTCAATTCTTTCGTCTTCATTTATTAGTTCTTCATGTTGTCAAGGGCTGTTCACTATATTGTTTGTTCATTTGTTTTTTTTTTTTTTTTGCTACTTTCAATTCTTTCGTCTTTTTGAAGAATTTTTTTGCCACTGCATTGTTATTATAATGACAAAAAGAATATTCTTATTGTCCTTCAGAAATGATTCTCCAGAAAACTCCCCCACTGTTGAGTGCCCACATTTATAATGCATATAACATGCAGGAGCGCCTCTTGCCTTTAGAAAATTAGGCAGGTGCCTAAGGCCCTAACATTCTAGTGAGGCCACAATTTTCATATTACGTATACTTTTTATTAACAAGATATATTAGATTAACTTATCTTTTCCTATTTTTTGGAGATTTTTCAGTTTTTTTTCTTCTGGATTTTCTCTTAATCTTTGGAGAAAATTGTGCTTTTATTTTCATAATATCCTCCATTCTTTTTTATTTAGAGAAACTTACCGAATAAAAAACCAGAATTCGCATTAGATATATATAATAAGCTAAAAAACCAGAATATATAGCATTTGTAATTGACTAATTGTTATATGACAATTGACAATTCTTTTTGTTATATTAAATAACCCTCCCCCCCCCCCCCCCCCCCCAAAAAAAAAAAAAAAAAAAAGAAGCCTAGGGCCACTAATTTGCTTGAGCCGTCCCTGATAACATGTGATTTGTTTATATTCATAGCTCTGCAGTGTTCTAGGAGCATCATCCTTGAGTCTTTTTTTTTACCATGGTAGAATTAGGAAAGGATGTACAAAAACCCATAAAAACTTAATTTTGATAATAACAACTAAAAATATATTTAAAGCTTGAAGATGAAAATGACTCTTTGTTGTATCATCATTGGTCTTATTTGCATAAGAGCTTCATCCAAAATATGCCTTCTGTGTGATGTTCTTGGTCAACACCTTTTTTAATCCACCTGATAAAGCCTTAGATTGATCTTGTATGCACCCACCAAACTTATAGACCGAAAATTATGCCCTCTGCCTTTTGTTTCCTAGGGTTAAGACTTAAGATAAAGCAATTTATCAAGGCTATGTGCTAAAACCTATGGAAACCTCCAATTAAACTTGTGAAATACTACTTATTCTTCTTTATAGAGTCCCTATGTCCCTATCATGTTCTGTATCAAACATTTAAAAACTTCCTACATCTCCATTACATAAAGAAAATGACCCCTGTTACAATTCATTAATTAAAATAGCCAAAGTAAGTCAAATGTCACGTGCCACCCTATTCATGTGGTGTTCCATCTAGACGTGTGGTTTGCAAAATGTATGTATTGGGTTTCCTCAAACACTTTCAACTTGAAAGGTGAAAAATGAAAAACATAGAGCCCTTGATTGCCAAGACCCATGCACCTCCCCTTGAAATGTTACTATTTCTCTTCAACCAAATCCCCTACGTAATTGCACAGGGGATCAAGCTCTAAAGTCTACTTGCTCTCAAATAATGAGCGCTCATTGGGAAGCTAGGACCTCCTTCACCAACATAGGACAAACCCACTCCACCTCATTAATTACTCAAATGCTAATGTAAAACATACCCGCCTAGTCATTGACAATAACAGTTCAGTTTCATTTTGATAGTTCATTATTTTGATTGAAATTGATTAAAGTATTGTCATCATAAGTAACTAAGTAAGCATCGACAATCACTAAGCTCTTCAACTAGTGTTGAGTCAATCGCCTAATCCCCAGTCTCTGCAATCTGTTTTTTCGCATGGTGGTTGGATGTCTATCTCAATAGAAAAATGTCACTTTTCGCAGTAGTAGTGATAACAACTTGAGCCTATATGCATTGTTGTCTGCTTCTTTATGCTTATTAATGTTCTGCATGACGAGTCTCGATTACAGCAGTTTCACTCTTCTGATTGTCCACAATGATCTTACTCAATACTTTTTTTATTTGAAATAGGTTATCCCAGCTTTGGATTCCCATACGCCAATATTTGCTTCTTCCTTCACGATGGAGGTATGTTACAAGTTATGAATATATCAACTTTTTGTTTAGAGAGAGAATTGGTTGAAGCATTTAAATGAGATCCAAAGCACTGTAAATTGAAGTGGTCATCAGTTTTTTTTTTTTGATAAGCTTACACTTTATTAATAAACCCATAAACAATTACAATAAAAATTTGACCAATTAACAAGAAGCTAAAGGCCCAAACACCCCAAACAAACATTGCCTTGTGAATTGAAGTGGTCATCATGAGTTAGTGCGCTCCCTGAATTACATAGTTAATCTTCTCCTTAGACACACAAAACTGTTTTCATGTTTTGTTTTGTCAGAGCCACAGAACAGCAAAATTACCTATTCTGCATTTCTTTCTTTTAACATTATTGCATCCAGTATACTGTATATGCTAGTTTTATGGTTTCTCGTGATGAATGATCTTGGTACTTACAATTTATAAATTTGGCATTGTTCAAGGAGTTTTCATTGTTCTTTTCTGTTCAAAACCTATCCGATTTTATTTGGGTCGCTTAGTATTGATTAAGAAAAAGAGTGACCATCCTTTTTTCCTGTCAACAGCTTATTAAAAAACGTTTAAAGGAGTTTGGGATATTCGTTCAATCTAGGCTTAAGATATTTAGGACGAAAAGCAAGTTCCGGGCGGGGCCTTTCGAAGTGGAGCCTATTAGGGTTACCCATTCCATTCCTGATTGTTCCGGACTGGTTCTTCGCTGTACAGATGGCATCATATTCCATACTGGGGACTGGAAGGTACATGATCCTGCATCTAATCTCTGTTATAACATGTATGCAATATTAAATTACATGGAGAACTTACTCATTGCAGATTGACGAGTCTCCTTTGGATGGGAAAGTTTTTGATCGTGAAGCTCTGGAGGAACTCTCAAAAGAGGGAGTCACGTTAGTAAGTTTTTATTCCTTGCTATTCTTCAGTTTTTTTTTTCTTTTGTATTTTTGATCAGTTAAAATGAAGTCGTACTAAAAGGGAAAATAAAGCAATGGAAGTAGACCCAAACCCAAAAAATCTATCTCTTTTAACGTAAAATAGAATGAGCTGGTAAATATGATTACACAGAATTTTCAGCAACTCCTTCACACAGCCTAGGGCCATAGAACGGAAACCATTTATCGAAATAATAGTATCCTCAGATTTCACCAATGTGTTCTCAAACTGCCTACTGCCCACCATGTAGCCCGTGTAATGGCATTCAGAACTAAATTTGGAGACGATTACCCTCTGAGGTTAGAAGAGATTACTCTCCCTTTCAAGTCTTCCGATGAATATACTCTCTCTTGAAAAGTGCCGACAAGCATCGCTAATACCATTGCAGGGTTGATGAGGCAGTTCCTGTTGGAAACTAAGGATGGATCAAAGAAATTCCATCTGATCTCTTAAGATCGTTTGTGCATGCCCAAAGATCAGGATGGTCTTGGTTTCTTTAGAACCAAGGACATTAGTGATGCTGCTTTATGTAAATGTTTGTGGCAGTTCACAGATGGTGTAAGAGCCCTATGGAAGGAGATTGTCAGTGATAGTTATGGCTTTCAGGACGGGACACAAAAGAATTTAAGTTGACTGTATGGCTGTTCTAACAGGCTACATAAAATGGTGTACAAAACAACCATTAAAGATTTTTTTTTTCCATGTTTTCTCCAATGAAATTGGAATTGGTGTACTGTCCATCAACATTTGACCAAGCAATATGGTGAATGTACTTGGGATTTTTATTTTGGAAGAGCTTTCTTTGGTCAGGAGTTGGATGAGGTCTCTTCCTTCATCTTTATGCAAGGCCATCAGGGTGAATGACAAATACAGACAGTAGAAGGTGGTTGGGTAAGTCAATTCCCTCTCTATCAAGTCTATGTAGTCTCATTGAGGAGAAGAGACTTGGTGAGCTACATATCAGATTTGACAACTTCCCAGTCAAAATTATGGCACTCTAGAGTTCCAACCAAAATCAGCTTCTTTGTTTGGTCATAAATGTGGGGAACAATTCTCACTGTTGACAACTTGAAGAAAAGAGGGATGAGTGTTGGCAAATAGATGTGTTTTATGCACAAGTGATGAGAAGAACATTCAACATCTATTCATTGGGTGTGCTTTTGTTCAATTCATTTGAAAATGGTTCCGTAACTCCATAGGTGTTAACTGGGTTAGGGATATTACTGCAGCTGGGAGACAGATTTGGAAGGTCCACCTTCACGTAATATGCTGGGAAATTTGACTTGAGAGAAGCTGACGACTTTTTGATGACAAGTTCAGGACCAAGGAGCAAGCCCTGGTGTTGATTATCCCATTAGTTGGACGTTTTCTTTTCATACTTTATACTTCTCCTTTATGTCTTTCTCATTCTAATTGCTATGATCTTAAAATAAGAAACTTATCCTGGATGTTTTAGTAAATCGTCAATCCTTTTCCAGATGATGAGTGATTCAACAAATGTGCTCTCACCTGGAAGGACTATAAGTGAGAGTGTTGTGGCTGATTCACTTATGAGACGCATATCAGCTGCCACTGGAAGGGTTATTACTACTCAGTTTGCCTCTAATATACATCGTCTTGGAAGTGTGAAAGCTGCAGCCGATTTGACTGGTAGGAAGTTGGTAAGTGTACGCATTTGATTAAATTGTTTTATATCTGCTGCCTTTTAATGTTATGCGATCTTATAGAATTCTGAAGATCTGCAAATAAGTCATCATCACTTTTAATGTTTAGTTTGAATGACAGGTGTTTGTTGGCATGTCACTAAGGACGTACTTGGATGCTGCTTGGAGAGACGGCAAGGCACCAATAGACCCATCTACTCTGGTATGTTTGTGGTTGCCTGTGTAAAGCATCTTTATGTATGATGTATGGCCTTATTGTCTCATTTCTTTATTAGCAACAAGTGATGACGTGTATGATTGCATTAGTTATTTCTTTATTTTAATATGTTTCATGAAGTTGAATATTTCTTTTAATTTAATAATGGACTAGTCTAGAAGTAAGACAAAAATGTCTACCACGAAAGTAACAGTTGGCACTATCAGAAATGACATGGACTATAACCTTTTTAGGATTTCGCAAAGTGGATACCACTTATATCCTTGAGGGGCTTCAATACGACACCCCTATCGATATGCGAAGGTAATTTCATTCTAGTGGACATGAGATAGATATTTCTTCCAGCTTTTGTGTAGTAAACAATTGTGAGGCATTTATTGGGGTGGGTTGGATTATGACAATCTTGTTAAATTTACTTGTAGGGCTTTCTAGCCCTTGCATTTGTAGAATCAATATTTTATATTTGATAGGGGGATGTATATTTTTATTTATTAATAAAAAGTATTCATTGATATAAAGCATTAGCAATTACATCAAGAAGAAAAGGAACAAGAACTAGCTAGAAACTAATCCTAAAGTCCCCTCCCACAATAGAAGGAACCCCCTCCCCCTAAAAAAGTCCTTATAGAGCAATGGTGGAGGGGGACATTGTATTATATGTTACTCCCTCTTTCCTAAATTGGTGGTCCATGTTAGGAAATCCAACTTTTTAAGGGAACATCATTTATTGCACATATAACTAACCACTATTCCAAACTTTCCCTAATTATTGTTATTATCTTTATTGTAAGTAGTGTGTTTAAGTTGAACTCTAATTCCAAGATAAGGGTAGTCTAAGAAAAGTAATTTTTGCGAATGAACCTGTGGCTCAATGGTAGCACCCCTCTCACAAAGTGGAGAGGTCGTGGGTTCGAAACACGTCAACAGCGGATTGTTGATATAAGTTTCCACACCCACAACCTCGCTTGCCAACCAAAAAAAAAAAAAAATTTAGCCTAATTAATGAGTATTCAAATGTGGAAAGTGACAACCATTGTGGGACAGCCCAAAAAGGAATACAAGACTACCAATTTGGGACGGAAGGGTATATAAAGTCCTTATAGTCGGCATTACTAATTATCTTCTTATTGGAAATGATATCATGGGGATAGCTTCTCTCAAGCTGTGCCTTTGGCTTACACTAACAACTCGTTGGATTAATGTACGTGTATGGATAAGATCTTTAGTATAAAGTTGTTCAAATAATACTGTGTAAACCGAACCCCTGTCATATATATAGGATCTATTATGGAGGATATGTTAAAAGTTGTGGAGATGTTCACATTTTCAGTTATTCCATTTTATAATAAGCATGCAAAGTTTGTATGTTTGTTATTACTGGGAAATGCTTTGTGTATCTGGTCCACATTTTTTAGGTGTTCAAGGTTACAAAGTTTATAAATGGTTCCACATATGATTATTTCTCCTGTCTTCCAGCTCCTCTCTCTCAAGTTCTTGGCTTAGTTCACAACAAATGAGAATAAATAGCCTCTCTTATACCAACTCTACTCAGCGAAGGAATGAGTACAAACGAAGGGCCCTGATGGTATATACAATGTAGTGGAAGCAGTAATTTAAATTGGCAAAAAATTAATTTCATAACTTAGGATTTTCCACACAAGGAACACAATGTTAAGTTAAGAAGATAAAACATAATTACAGTAAGCCTATTTATAATAAAGAGAATTTTGGGCCAATAGAGAAATAACTATGCACCTTATCAGATTCAGGCACTGATGGTAATTTGTTGGACTGTTGATCCCGCATTGGTGCCATGCAGCCCTTTATCACAATTTCATTAAAAGAAAAAACTCATCTTATTAAAGTTTTCAGTGGGCAAAACCCTTCTTTTTAATGGATTCCATGCGACTCCTAGCTCTTGTATTTATATTTTTTCTTCAGAAGGTTCTTGTTATTCAATACTATGTGTGGGTCATCACCTTTTTATTCGTTAAACGTCTGATGTTAGCAGAACCCAGAGATGCAAGTACCGTGTGCTGTTTCCAAAACTCTTGCGTTCTCTTTCATTTTTTTTACAACTTTACACTTTGCGCAGGTTAAAGTGGAAGATATTGATGGCTATGCTCCAAAGGATTTGCTAATTGTTACAACAGGCTCTCAAGTAAGATAACCTAAAAAATTACAATAATAATCATGAATTATGTGGTTGCTTACAAAAGTGTTATTGAAACATTGGAGCTAGTATATGACTCTTTTATATGGTTGTCAGGCAGAACCTCGTGCTGCGCTGAACCTTGCATCATATGGAACCAGCCATTCACTCAAGCTGACGAAGGATGATGTCATTTTATATTCAGCTAAGGTAATTATTGTGAGAAAAGAATATTTGTTGTTTTGTTTCCAACAAGCTTGTTTCTATGTTTCAATTTTGGTGATCAACTGAAATCTTTATAGTGCTTTGATTCAATATATTTCAGACAATTTTTCAGTTCTACTACAGTTTCTATGCAGTTAGAGGCCCAGGCGACACCTAGGCTCTTAAGACCTAGAGCCTAAACGAGCGCCTGGCACATCCACCCTTTTTACTGAATTCTATATAATAAATATGTAATATAGATTCATAAACATAAGTTCACATTTGAGTACTTGACTTACAAATAATACCAGAGAGGCATAGACACATCACACATCAAACAGTTATCATCAAGGGTTTAAGACTAGTAATTTATAATACTACTTAAGTTTCAATAGAATGGAATCATACACAAGTTTGAAATAGCAATTAGCAAGTAGAAACAAGCAAAAAAAATTTAAAGTTCAAGTTTCACGTTCCAACTTCCAACTCAATTAATCATCATCCATCTCCAAACTCAACAGCTCCTTTATGGGAACCAAGAAAGAGAGAAGACTTCTCTGTGATCTTATATATTGAAGTATAAAACCCTAGATCTATCTCTTAGGACTAATTAATAATTTAATATGTTGGGTTTAATTAAAAGTTCGATAAAATCGAGGCCCAATTGTTAAAAACACCTAGAATTGGACCCAGAGCCTAGGCTTACGCTTGAGCCTAGTGCTAGGCTCACCTAGGCGACCAAAAGCGAAACTGAGCCTAACACATCTGAGCACCGCCTACAACTAAGCACCAGACCTCGCTTTTAGTCTAGGCTCAGCGCCTAGGCGCGCCTGTGACTGCATAGGCTTCTCTGCAAAGAGCTTTTTATAATTTTTTTTTATAGATTGATTGAGTCATTTTCTGTAGTTCTTGGTTGTTTTGTTATCCTAATGTAATCTTGATTTATGTTATGATATACTTTATAATTTGCAAACAAAATGGCTCCTTTAAGGCTATAACCACATTTCTACACAGTTTTTGGCTTTTTGCCCTGCCCAACCTGCAATTGTTTATATAGCCTTTCTATCAAAACATGTGTTTGTTACTTATTATATACCAAATGCTATTTACTTCTCCAAGGAACATTACAATAAAAAAAAACTACTCCTTCCCTCCCAAATTATAAGTACATTATTCCATTTTTGGTTGTCCCAAATTAGATGTCACTTTCCATATTTGAACATTTATTAATTAAGTTAATTTGCTCTTTTGCCTATATTACCCTTGCTTTGGAATTGGAGTGATTATTTGAATGAAAATAATTAGAGTAATTAATTCTAATGAATTGGGGTAAATTTGGAAATATAGTTAGTAGACAAACCAATAAATGATGTTCCCTTAATTAGTTGGATTTTCTATAATGTACTTATAATTTGGGGCGGAGGGAGTATTTAAATAGTTGCTCCCTTTGACCCCAATCTAAGTTGATTATCGCTCCTGATCACTAATATGGGTGTCCTGTATTAGATTATGATTGCACTAAATAAACCAGATTTTAGGTTGTTAATCCTAAACTGAAGCGTGGATAATTGAAAATTTATATATGTAGTATAGCCTGGAATTTTACATATAGTTGTAAGTGTACTAATATCGTACGCAAATATATTTGCACTACTATGGGAATAAGAGTATCACAGTGAAGCGCAACCCAAAATATCGTTTCAACAAAGCCTATCTCTCTCTACCATGTAAGACTGCAAGATTAAAGTACCGGACCCTTTGTCAGTATCATGTAGCGAAGATGCTCTCAATCTATGGAACCATGGTTGCAATCCACCACACGATCTCTCTACTGGGTGATAATTTGGTTTGAGTTTTGAGTTCATATTATACTTGGTTTTAGTTTGGCAATGTCTAAAGTATTTTAATATAAAATCATCACATATTGTTTAGAAGTAATGGCCTTGTATTTCAATCTATTTTGTTAAGCTGATTAGCTGACAACCAACTGGGAGAATCTGATCAGTCCCTCACAAATTGTAACACTGGCCTTGTATTTAATTCTATAGGGGAGGGTGAGGTCCTTTCTCGCCCATCCTCTCTCTTATATTAGCACTTTGTAAACTTGCAGGTATCAAATATCAATAAAACTTTTTTGAGCAAAATAAAAATAAATAGAAGTTCAATACATGATGCTTATTTATCAAATTTGTGGCTTGTGGGGTTTAATTTTACGTTGTAATAAGTTTTATATAAAACATGAGCTGGGTGAATATTTTGCATATTATCATCCTTGAACTGTCTCCTCAAGTCAACCTCTTTTATAATTCTAGATTTCTTTGATACTTACAAGTTGATAGGTTTTTGTTTATGATTTTCATACTCGATTTTCTGTACTTAATATATTATTAAAGTGAGGCGTATGCCATGATATCGCTCAGCTAAAATGAACTTTCATGAAACAACGTATATTGCACATAAATCTAGGCTTTATTTACAACTGTATGATCATTAAGTAATTTCTCATTATTATAGACGATCATGAGTAAGAATGAAAATGAGGCTTACACCACACAGCACAAAGACAAAACATCTCAATACACTTTTAAATATTCGATGTAATGGTATTGTCTTGAAAGATAATTTTGATTGATTTCCTCTAGTGGAACTCTATGAGTTTGTTAGCTTACTATTTTTTGAATTCTTTAGGTGATTCCTGGAAATGAGACCCGAGTTATGAAAATGCTTAACCGAGTAGCAGAGCTTGGATCGACAATTGTAATGGGAAAAAATGAAGTGTTGCACACATCTGGTCATGGGTACCGTGGGGAGCTGGTGAGTGTGGCCATGGATTTTTGCCTACTCTTTTATGGATACACATCAACTTTTAGTGTCTTGTTTATGGAATACTCTTGTACACATGTGCACCCACATGTGATTGCTCTTCTTGTTATCCCATATTTCAGTTTCATTATATATACTAAATGTGGCATATATTATCGAAGGAGGAAGTTCTAAGAATCGTTAAGCCGCAACATTTTCTACCAGTCCATGGAGAATTATTGTTCTTGAAGGAGCATGAATTACTTGGAAAATCAACTGGCATCCACCACACAACTGTGAGTAACTGTTGCTATTTCCGATTCTGCTACTAGCGTAGAAAACCGTACCGAATCTATCATGTCAGTGTGTTATTTTTCATGCTTCAGTTTTGAATACTAGAGTCAGTCTGTTTGACATTCAGGCAGTCTCTATCGTTTGAGCTGAATAACATATTATGACTTACTGACTCACGGATTGGTCCGACCGTGCATATTATTTTGAAAATGATCTAACACAGAAGATTGTAATAAAAAAAATGCGAGCAGGACTGTAGAATTACATACATCTGATATTGAATAGCTTAAGATTATATTAACTGTGATGTAATATGATTTGAATCGTTCTAATATGCTAAATCCCACCACAGGTGATAAAAAATGGAGAGATGCTTGGAGTTTCACATTTGAGAAATAGAAAAGTTTTGTCTAATGGGTTCCTTTCATTGGGAAAGGAGAATTTGCAGGTTAGAAAAGTTTTTCATCCTTCCCTTTTACTTGTATTTTATGCATTGTGAGTGAGGAGAATGATTCCTTCTATTCTTTCCTTGCAGTTGATGTATAGTGATGGGGATAAAGCATTTGGAACATCTAAAGAACTTTGTGTAGATGAGAGATTGAGGATAGCATATGATGGGATTATTGTTGTCAGGTATTGTAAATGACCCACACTATACAATCTGTAACTGAAATGGCTGTGACCGATTGTGATTTTCTTAATTGTTTCTTTTCCAGTATGGAGATTTTACGCCCACAATATTCGGATGGTTTATTTCAAACTAGCATAAAGGGAAAAATAAAAATCACCACTCGCTGCTTATGGCTTGACAAAGGAAAGCTTTTAGATTCATTGCATACAGCTGCCAATGCTGCATTATCAAGCTGTCCTGTGAACTCTCCGCTGGCCCACTTGGAACGAACTGTGTCTGAGGTATTGAGGAAAATGGTCAGAAAGTGCATTAGTAAAAGACCTGAGGTCATTGTGTTTGCTGTAGAGAACACTGTTGGAGTTCTCTCTGATGAACTCAAGGACAGATTATCTGGTGAGTCTCATATGGATATTGGTTCATCAGCATCAAATAAAGTGGCTGATGGATATTTGAGAAAGAGCAAATCAAACGGGGGGGATAATGAAGCAAGCAGGACAAACTCCCACCCTGATGAAGAGATTATGCAAACTACAGAAGGTACTCTCGTTCATGTGAATATCTTCTTCTAAGCTGTCAATTCTATACTCAAGTGTGC
Organism: Aquilegia kansuensis; assembly: GCA_020826895.1. Lineage (NCBI taxonomy): Eukaryota > Viridiplantae > Streptophyta > Magnoliopsida > Ranunculales > Ranunculaceae > Aquilegia > Aquilegia kansuensis. The sequence goes on from CM037006.1 coordinate 12,884,562, forward strand.
TTAACTTCAGTCTGAGTGCTCTGCCCTTATTTCTCATACCCGAAAGTCTTCCCTTGTGAGCTATATATATGTTGACACATTTCTCATGCACATCCACCATGCATGGGTCCTAAGCAGGAATGTGGCATGGTTGATGGTCTTTTTTAGGAGGAATGAACGACCTTGTCTTTGCGAGTCTGCAACACTGAAGAGTCGGGACTTGCCATATTCATATATGCATATCATGAGATGTGTGTGCATGATGCAACAGAACTATTCTTTATATTGTATTTGCACTGGTGTCTTAAGGCAAGTCATGTACCACACGGTACACTTTCTGGGTCACTGATGCATTTAATGTTGGGCTGACCACTTGATGAATCAGCATCAATAAGAATTTACCAAATAGCCTGAAGGATCTGTTGTGGTTATTATGATAGATAATTTGTAGTCTTACTTACATGATAATTGTAGCACAGCGGTGTCCCAGTGTGAAGAGGGCGTGCCTATGGTCATCAAATGGATCTCATAAACACATGTTTTCTCAATCCCATCGCTATATTTGTCTAGATCATGGCCTTCTCTTCCTTGCTTTCCGGTTTTAAAATATAGTCATATCATTGGTTGGTATGTTTCTTAGATCCTTAGGTGGCACCTCTAAAGGATACCTGTTTCCCGAGCAATGTAATCTTACAGTGAGACTACTAGATTTATTTATGACCATATGTTAACTTTTTAGAACCCAATAATAAAGAAAATATTTCCCTCACATGCCTGTAATAATTCTATTGTTCTGTTAATGCAGGCAGCGGTTCCGACCAACGAATACTGTCCAAGGAAGATGTGGCAATGCCAAGTTCTGAAGTAGTGGACACATCATCATCTGGTGAAGATAGTTTGGATGATTTTTGGAAAACATTTCTGGTGTCATCACCTGTTGAGCCCCCAATGAAGGGCCAAAATGGCTCAACTGAAAGAAAACAGATGGAGCTCGCAAAAGATGTAAGAAGTTCTGAAGAAGTGGCCACATCCTTATCTGGTGAAGATAGTTTGGATGATTTTTGGAAAACATTTCTGGTGTCATCACCTGCTGAGCCCCAAAGGAAGGGCCAAAATGGCTTAACTGAAAGAAAACAAATGGAGCTTGCAAAAGATGTAAGAAGTTCTGAAGTAGTGGACACATCATCATCTGGTGAAGATAGTTTGGATGATTTTTTGAAAACATTTCTGGTGTCATCACCTGCTGAGCCCCCAATGAAGGGCCAAAATGGTTCAACTGAAAGAAAACAGATGGAGCTTGCAAAAGATGTAAGTGGAAGTGGGATTGTGGAACCTGACAATTCATATAGTCCTCAAGAAGCATCTTCTCAGCCTGTAAAACGGAATAAATGGAAGGTCGAGGAAGTCAAGAAATTAATCCAGATGCGTGGAGAGATGGACGAAAGATTTCAAGTTGTGAAAGGGCGGATGGTTCTTTGGGAAGAAATCTCTGAGAAGCTGCTGCGTCATGGAATAAATCGAAGTTCAGGACAATGCAAATCCCTTTGGACTTCTCTGATTCAGAAATACGAGGTTTACCCTTCTCTTTTCCTATCTCATATTATAAAGATATAGCTCTTTAACAAAAATTTAACATTGACGAATTTTTTTAATTAGTTCATCGTTCCTTCCCTAGCGTCCTTACCCCACTGTGCACTTCAAACTAATCTAAAAGCAACACAGGAAACCCATATTAGCTTTTTGTGGCCAAATTCTTTATTGTTTTTTTTTTGTCATGATATATATCCACACTTCCAAATATGATATGGAATGTTCTGATTCAAATTAATATTATGTCCCCTTGGTCAGTCTGAATGAACGGCAGGATGATGTCATCCCATTCCTTGTGCAACCTATTTACTTAGTGCTAAAGACACGGCCCACGGGTGATGTTTAGGGATTATAACTGAAGGCTTCATGTTAATTTTACTCTTGTTCTTGTCATTCTTATTAAGGACTAGGTTTACTACCCTTAGAGGCGCACTAGGGTTCATATATATGCCTCCCTATACCTGACTACATCAGAGGCTTTAGATATGGTAAATGTTATACTTTGACCCTAACATGAAGTTATTACATAAAAAGAATCTGTATTTTCAGTAGACTGTTGGTGCCACCATCAGACATACACAAATTAGACTAACAAGGACTCCGCCTTGTCTTATATTTATTTACTAGTACCCTGTTTTCTCCGTTGCCTTTGAGTCGTCAGAATGTTTGAAACTCTGTGGATATGCTTTAAGCTTTTGTGGGGTAGTGGATCTAGTAAGTCACAATATTCCCAGACAGGTAGACGGATGTTTCCTTCTTCCACTGCAAATCCAAAAGTTCTGTTTTGTGTTGCATAACGATGAATGTCTATTCTGTTGCCAGCAGGAGCGAAGGAGTGGTAAGAAGAGCAGGTCCTGGCCTTACTACGATGAGATGGAGAAGATTTTTTCTGCTCACGAGGCCACTGAAACACAATAAATGAACCAAGAAGCCTCCGTGGTCTTCTGTTGAAGGAGTTGTCAGCAGCAAGTACCTAAATTTTGTATCATTAGATGAAACATTATAATTTTTTATTGATAATAAAGTAGAATATTTGAAATGATTAAGGATGAATGAAAGTGGCTGCTAAGGTAATTGGTTAAGCATATAGTTGTTTAGTTTAAACAGTGTAGAAATTCTTATTTCCAAGTTTATTCATGGGAATATCAGATATGGCTCACTGTAATTGAGCAGCTCAGTTTTAATACAGCTGGGGTATCATTGTAAAGTGTAAACTAAAAAGCATTGCATTATTACCTAATATATTTTCAAGCTTAGTACTTTCTCTGCCAGATTTTTTGTTCTTTTCGGAATTACCATATATTGTATCTGACTAGATTGTGTTGTGACTGGCAAACCTCCTGCTATATGTTGTATCCCTCCACGAATGTATCAACACAAAGAAGTTCTCTGGATTAGAGTTGGGAAAAAGCCAAGTGTGATGAGCAGGCCTTGGTTGATATAGGTAAACCTAAGTTGCAGGGGCTAAAAACATTACCTTGTTTGTGCAGAAAGAAGAGTATAACAGCTAGTTTAATTAATGCTTGATAGTGGCAGAATACAGAATATACTTATTATTGTCCTTTCAAATGAGCATATATAGAATGTGGTATTGTTGAGCGGCAAATATGGTGCTCCTATAACCTGTGTTTTTGTCCTAGTAACCTGCGTTGCGAATTTGTGTTTTGGTTTTCCTTGTATACGATTTAATTACGAAGTTTTGCCAAGAGCAACCATTGCACAGTTCAGGTTATGAAATAATCTAGCTGCTCTAGAAATCTTCCCACCCAGATTTCAGCATCTACCGAAGTACCCAACATGTGCCATGCCTTACTGACCATGAACTGTTTAAACTTTAAACTGATAATTAAGGAAAAAGGTTTAAATAAAATGATGGCTAGCATATACTTGTATAATTACAAAATGCCTTTATTTTTCACAAGTTATATATTACAAAGGCTAGATATACACACCAGCAATCTCAAAGAAGAGATTCAAACTGAAATTAAGGAAGTGGCAGACTTGAAACCAATGCAAGTTACAAGATAAATGCCAACCTTGTGTTTAAGTTGCTTTAAAATCAAAAACTTCCCACCACCCCAATGAACAACACACACAAGTATCTTCTTTACTCTTCTCTTCCCTTTACTTGCTTTGGAAACTTTCACCATCTCTTCTTTTCCTCCTCCATCATCATCTCCTTCATCTCCTTCCCATTGATGAAGTGGATAACTCCTCAAAAACACCCTTCTGTTGTTGTAATCTTCATATCGAAAGCTCCTTGATCTTGTTTCATTTTCCTCCATACCGTGGTTATCATCCATGATCAAACGGAGAAGAGAGAAAGATTTTGGGTTTTGTTTGTTATTTGAGAAAAGAGTGTTTAAGTAAGCTAGAAAGAAGGGATACCCCGGCAGTTTGATAAAAGACAAGGAGATGTGGAGAAAAAAAAAATGAATTTCTTTTCATATAATAGGTATTATTGTAAACAATTTATAAACAAAAAAGAAGAATAGCATCTTTAGTAATTGTCGTTTAGGATATTTCATAATGCAAATGATGGTTGGTTGATTAATTATAGGAAAAGAAATGGATTTTGTAGAATATTTATATATGAAATTAGTAGTGTACAGTGGAATAAATGCAGGCAGTTTTTGTCATATTGTTTCATGTGAGGTATAGAAGAATTCTTCACATATGGTGGGTTTGTTACTTTGTTTGATATGATCATTAGTTGTTTAATTATAGGTTAAGAAGCTGGGTTATAGAATCTCATATATGAAGCCATGAAGGTAAATGGTAGAGTAAAAGCAGTTTTGTTATAGTTTGTCATGTCTCATTCTCATGTGTACTACTGCAGTAGCAGTATAACTTGGTGTTTATGTGTTTGCTCTAATAGATGATTAGAGCAAACAAGAAATAACGCCATTTTGTTTGCGAAACCCCACAAATTTAATTCATTTGTTTCTGTCTAGACAGATATTATAATTTCATGTTTCGGGATCGATATATATACAATACTGCTCAGGTCCATCTAGACAGCAGAATAAAGAGCTTGTGGCTCAACGTCGTCAACGGAATGCAAGTCTCACAAAGCCGAGAGATTGTGATGGGTTCAAAACATGTCGACAAGTGATTTGTTTAATGATAGGGGTCCTCTAAAACCTCGCTTGGTAATAAAAAAAATATGTTAATATAACTAAATTGAAATTCTATTGGTTATACAATATTTTTCATTATCAATTTGAGATGTTCCCAGAATATTATCTTCCAAAAATATTAGTGTACGAGTATAAATGATATTCTGTGAGTTTTACAAGCAAATTTCAGTACCAATCAATAAGTTTGACTATAACAAAAAAATAATATATATATATATATATATAAAAAAGTTTGACTATAATTTGTTTAGTTAAAGTTCTCATGGTTCAGCATTGTAATCTCAACCTAGGAAAAACAGTTCTCCAATGTTAATTTTTAAGCAAAGTAACAAAGAAGGAATACCTTGATGAAGTTGACATGTAACAAACAAGAACTGAAAACCAGTAAATATCAAACAACAGTTTGCCGTTCATGCAAAGCTTATAATAAAGATTATGATCAACAAGGTGAAGTTGATGGATATCTTGTGTCTGTGATTTGTAACTTTTACTCACGTGTAAGGCACGTTGAAAACAAGAGTGTTTTGACAAACATACACATCTTTAACTAGAGAACAAAAAGGATTGCATCCACAATGTAGCTAATGTGTATGTCATGAGATACGTATGAATTAGGTGGAAGCAGGCCAAGTTGAAGGCTTGGAGAGGAATAGGCAAGCATATAGCAGATTCTGTAAAGTTATTTGTTTCGCAACTTGAAAGAGATCAAACTGTCATTCTGAAAGGACTATCAGCTTTTCTTCTTCATTTGTAGCGCTAATCACAGGTGCCACATATTGCGGGTTCCTGACATACAAAGGGACCAGGGCATCATTTCACATCACCATGGTATTTGAGCAAGAAAGCAAAGGAATCTACATTCCACACCAATAGCTTACATGCACGAGTTCTAAAGAATGTGTTGTCTCAAGGAAATGTACCTATCTGTTTGCAGACAGGGTGCTTTAAAGTAAAGACTCGGGACACTTGATGTACTCTATAAGAAACTAAAATGTTTATAAAATATGGTCACTGTAAAAGTCAAGAACTGAAAATCTGAAACATCCCTCTACATTTGATCCTTCTTTATTAGAATGTATATCTGCAACCTCAAATCACACCACTTATAATGAAATAGTTGTATTACGATGGCTGCATGAACATCCATGGAGTTTAAGACACACAAATTGTATCACTTTATAATATTACAAAACTTGACTGTCATACACAGATATTGTACAACAAGGTTTCATTGATTGACTACCTTCAATAACCAATTCAGCTAATTTGTGGAGCTTCATCCACACACTTCCTCAAAACGGATATAACTCGAGCTGGCTCCGGATCTCCAAAAACTGAACTTCCAGCTACAATACAGTTTGCACCTGCCGTAGCTGCCATTTCGATGGTCGAAGGCCCCAGTCCACCATCCACCTTTATAACCACAGAATAAAAGTTACAGGTACTTCTTTATATTGCCTCCACCTCTTAAATTTTGCATATATAAATAAAATCAAGAAGAAACTTCCAGGAAGTTATTTTAACAAGAATATATATTAACCATCACAAGCAAATATGACATTTTTTACAATACAGAGCCATTGTTAAGTAGACTGATTTATGATTATTTACAATTTTTTAAAACTGAACTTGTGAAAAGAGCACCACCCCTAAGAGATCTACTACCACACCTGCGGGCACACACATGTACTCACCCCTCCCACCACCGGCCAACAAAACAAAGTATGGATGATCATAACCATCCAACTATATACACAACCATTATTCCACATCCTTTGGAAGAATGCATATATCTGAGTAGTCTGAAGCACTAATTATTAGATTCATAACTATCTTAGGGGATCCCTCGGTGGATTTACTATAGAGGTATATATCTATCTTTGGTCCCAACTAAATATGGTGCAATAAGCACTGAGGCGTGGTGTCAACTGTCCAAAGCTCTGCTAGCGCCTAGCACCCCTGGCCCTAAGAGGCTAAGACACCCTTCCAAGCAAGTTCATAGGATTCAGAATAATCTCAAACAAAATTTACAATCCCAAGTTATACTATGCCACAAGACATAAGTAGGAGACATCTTTTACAATATTGAATAAAGTAAAACAGAAAATAACCTTCCGCCATAGGTGTACGTTACATCTATAAAAAGCATTAAACAACATGAATATATAGAATTTTTCTGTGGAGGTATAAAATAAAGAGATAACTAGCGATTGCCCCTCTTTTTAAAATAGAAGGTGGCGACTGCCCCTCTTTTTCAAATTGTTTCGTGACCACCCCTCTTTCTAGCACCTTTCTACTATATTTCCTATTTTACCCTTAAAGATGTGTTTCATGTTTGCCCCTCCCTTCTCAAAACCACACTACTATGCTGAGTCAGCAACCCAAACAGTGGTTTCATTACAAACCGTAGATCTAAAACAACTACAAATCAACGGCTAAGATCTAATCCAATCTAATGTCTATCTCGATACCCATCTAAATATTTAATTTTCCCAAAATTCAAAAATCAAACCAACCATTAGTTGCCACCTGGATATAACCATTGCAGCTCTTCTTCTTTAAAAACCCTTCTTCCTCCTGAATTCTTCATCTTTCTTAAAAGTGAAACCATTCTTCCTCCTAAATTTTTCACTTCTCTCTTTACTTCTTCTTTCCGAGCACTCATCTTTCTTAAAAGAGAAACCATTCTTCCTCATAAATTTTTCACTTCTCTCTTTACTTCTTCTTTCCGAGCACTTTACTTATCCTCTAACCTTATATCTTTTCACTTCACTTCTCTCTGGAGTACTTCATCGATCTACTTCACTGAATATGACGGTATGTTCTCTTCTCTGCAAAAGGGGGCTATCCCTAAACAATTTTCTCTTCTATGGGGTATTCTTAAAACAATGTGTTCTATTTTTTGTACAGGTTCATTGTCAAATGTGTAAGGTTAAGGGACATGAAGTTGATATGTGTATGTGGGTGTACACTTCGTGCAATGAACAAAAGTGTGATGGGATTAGAATGTTGAAAACATATCATAGAAGTGCATATGTTGGGAGAAATTTTTTGTTATGTCAACATCAATCATGCTCAAGCTTTGAATGGCTAGACGAAGCATGGGTAAAGTTAAACTACTTTACACGTGATTTGAACCATGGATTTGCATTTAGATGGGTATCGAGATAGACATTAGATTGGATTAGATCTTAGCCGTTGATCTCTAGTTGTTTTAGATCTACGGTTTGTAATGAAACCACTGTGGGTTGCTGACTCAGCATAGTAGTGTGGTTTTGAGAAGGGAGGGGCAAACATGAAACACATGTTTAAGGGTAAAATAGGAAATATAATAGAAAGGTGCTAGAAAGAGGGGTGGTCACGAAACAATTTGAAAAAGAGGGGCAGTCGCCACCTTCAATTTTAAAAAGAGGGGCAATCGCTAATTATCTCTAAAATAAATGTAATATATACTTGAAGATATATATATATATCTAAATTATAATCTAGAAAGGATACATAAAATAGACAAGTTGGGTTATAAGTTGTAGATTAGATCTGCGGCTGTAATTGGATTAGAGATAAACTGGTTTATTAGTCGTTGGATTAGATAGGGTCCAAACAAGTTGTGTTGGATGGTTAGGATCACATCGAGAAAACCTAACTCTATCGTTGCTCTATTGAAAACAATCTCCATCTCCTTTTCACATGTTCTTCTTCATCATTAAACCAATATCTCTGCTTCTCCTTCTCTTTAATTCAATCTCTCCACTCTTCGGCACTTTTTTTTTTTCTACTTTGATTAAGTTCTCTCTCTTCTCCAAGAAAAATCGATTTTTGGGGGGTGATTTGATTGTATTGACACCTTCGGCAGCAATAGCAAGCTTTTACACCTTCAATCAGCAGCAATAGCAAGCATCTTGATCATTAAGGTGAACTCTATTCTCAATCATTAACTGTAATTTAATGATTAACATCATTGGAGTAATTAGGTATAATGAACTTTTTCTGTGGGTTTGGTTGGGAACCTCCTGATAGGTTCCCAATTGTGTTGCAAGCATTTAAAACTCACACGAAATTCAGTTAAAATCATATCGAATAGATTCTATCACCAGCCCAAAACCATAGGATTATTGTTCATTTTCTACAATTTGATGCCTCACACAAGGAAAGCTATTTCATTTTAATTTCCTCAACTGATAATATACCTTAAAAATCGAAAAGCTAGCTTCTTTAGATTCCCAACACATTGGTATTATTGAAAGCTTTTACCTGAGAGAAGATCACCTAGATATTCATTTAAGGAGTGTAGTAGAGAAGGATTGGTTGTAAGAGTAATAAAGATTCAAGTTCACTTTTTAATTCAAGTTCATATTTTTGGTTTACTTTATTGCTTCATTCAACTATCCTTGCAAATATCGAATCTGTTTATATTGCTTCTACCTGTTGTTTTAATATCTGCACACTGTTGTTTCATTGTGGGTTTTTATTAAAAACCAACAAATTAAAGTTTTATACTTTTATTGTTTGTTGAAGTATAGTGAAGGGAATTTTCCAGATTGAATATCATTATGTTGTGCACACTTTTACAAACAATAATCAATATCATTGTTTACCAGATTCAACAATGCCTCCTTACAGTGGCCTTACAATGTCCTTTAACAATCCCAGTCTGTTGTACCAGATGACAAGATTAGACATGCATAGAATATCTCTTATTGGAATTGGAAAAGGCTAACTTTGTTTACCCTACTGGCTGCATTGATACTGTCAGCAGTGTGTTAGCTTTATTATATTCTTAAATGTTGCTGGACTGATATTGGCTAAAATTAAGGATATTAGCTTTATCTCTTCTTTGAATATTTTTCCGAAAATCATATTTCAATGACTGATCACCAGTATGTTCATTCAATTTCATATTTGTAGTAGTTAAACTTCACAATTTATATTAATTATAGGATTTCAGGTTGCACACACCCTCCTCGCTCCCCTACCCCCCCCCCCCCCCCCCCACACACACCATTTTATACCCAATGGCTCTTATACTATTGCAGATAGTATTTTATCAATTTGCTGAAGTAAGGTGTAGTTGGACTCAATAAGATCATGATTTGCTTAAGAAACATCTCTGTGATGGGAAGTTTGTAGGCTAAATAATTTGAGTTAAAATTTGAAGACTCGCACTCTAATGCAGCGTTATTTATAGCCAAGTCATATTAGTTGCATTTATATCAATCCGTTTGTACTCGCACTCTAATGCAGCGGTATTTATAGCCAAGTCATATTAGTTGCATTCATATCAATCCCGTTTGTAACCCATACTGCTAATGCAATGCCTGTCCAGGCAACTAAATCTGCAGTGAAGCTATTTAAAACTTAGCATAACTGCGTATATGCCTTTAAGGAGAAAAAAGATGTTTACAATAGACATAGAGTCCCAACTAACTCTGTTCGTCTAAGAGAAGTGTAAATCCAAAGGCCTCTAAACTTTGGTGGTTTGAATAAAAGTGGAGAAGTGCCTAGGTTCAAGTTTTATGGACATTATACTTTATACCCCGCTACACCCTAACTGTTGTTACTTTTCATTTTGACAGTATTCTGATTGATAGCCTGATACTTATCTCACCTTCTCTGTTTCATTAGAAAGATATCTTCTGCTTTGGTTTTTCATTTCTTTTTCTTTTTGTTAATCTTATGGCACTATTGAATTATGCAGGAAACATATGCAACTGAAACGTATCTGGAAATCGCCAAGGAAAGGAGAATATATCACACCTCATCACCAAATAAAAAAGACCTCGAACTCTCGGCCAGGTAACACCCTCCCCCATTTTCTTCTGAACCTTCTCCTGATCATAAGTTCTACTCACATGAGTAGATGGTATATTTTATCTCTTGCACACTGGAAGGCATCTTAGTCTGCAGGTTGGTGTGCATGGGATGGGATACTCCATTTATTCATGCAATGGTTTATCATAGAATTGCTTACAACAGATTGTCATTAGTTTGTCCCATACAAATTTGGATCATATTGTGTGTTGTGTGCAGTGTTGAGTACTGATGCCTTAAAATGTGTTTCTAAATGAAATTAATTAGGGAAAATGGGGTTGAAAGCTAAGGACATATTATGCACTTATGCCATTGTTAAGCTTTATTATTTCTCGAGGTCTTACTCAATGCTTCAATATTTACTGTGTATAATGAAAGATATTTTTTTTTTTTAATTTTTAATATATGACATTCTTCTACTTGATTTTGTCTTAGATTTTCTTATTTGTATTTGGTCTCTAATCAGGTAGCATTGGAAGTTGTCAGAGTTATTCATAGAAATTTAAGAGAGGGTGCTCTCACCTTTCGAGAAGAACTTCAGGCTTGCTCATAAACAGGGCGCATTCTCCTGCCTTCTTTAAGGCCGATTCAACCCCTATTGGTAATGTTTTGGCCCTTCCCTTTATGTACTTTTCTCATAGCAAGGTATTTTAATGTGAGATATATGACACTGACAGAAACAATTTTGTAGATTAGATATGTGGATCTGATCTCGAGTTAATAGTAGATGACAGCTTTGGGCTATAGGGCCATTCAACCCAGTCACATTTGATTCCACAGGAAGCTCGCGCCACTGGAGCCTTGAATGGTTAGATAAACAACCTCCAAATTCTGTTCTATATGTTTCATTTGGGACAACTGCATCACTATCTGATGATCAGATTGCCGAGCTAGCTATTGGATTAGAACGCAGTGAACAAAGATTTATTTGGGTATTAAGAGATGCAGATCGTGGCGATATATATACAGAGGAAGGGAGGAAACCCCAACTGCCAGATGGTTTTGAGGAGAGGTATGTACTAAATCTATACTCTATTTCTTTCCAGTCCCAATCATCATCTAACCATTTGATATGGATCTCTCTCAAATGTTATCAATAACATAGTAAACCTAACAATTGCATGATATAGTAGAATTCTAGAAATTTTTGAGGAATCGTAACATTGTTCTGCATCTTTCCATGATATAAGTTAATAAACCTCTCTTACTACTTTTTCAATCAATTAAACCTAACAATTGCAGCTCGAAGTTAAAGAGTCATAACTTAAATAAAAAAAAAGGGTCAGAAGTAAAACCCTTTTGATTATAAAAACCACTACTTCAAAATTGTTGCTCGGAAAGATCCCAAACAATGAGATTGTGAGGTACGAAAAGGTGCATAATTATTTGTATGTAAGCTTTCTAATTTGAGTTAGCTAGGAACTCAAATTCTCCTATTTATTCAATTCGTAGACTCTCTAGCTTTGTTAGGACTTAGCGAATACGTTACTTTTATCTGCTATTGGCGAACACTTTCCCCAAACTTGCAACATGTTGTACTTTATCAGGGACAAAACAACCAAATTTATATGGAATTTGTGGAAAGAATCATTCTTAAATAATTACTTATTATTATTGATTGTGATGTTGCATATGACAGAGTCAAAAATACTGCAGGTAACGACAATTATCAATGAGACTACAAAGGGTTATACAAAGGCAGGGTTTAGAAGCATCAAAGCTAATTCAGTGTTAAGGGTATTTTGATTTTAGTACAGAATTACTGCAACAATGTTTTTTATTCAGTCAAGTTTATTTGCCAGAAAAATCTTGGACTATGTTGAGTTAGCTTTAAAGTTTCTGTGGAGACCATGTTTTAATTCTTTATTCTATGGCTAAGGCGTCAATTCTAATGAAATGTTTAAGAAAAGTTGTCAGTTCTGCATGATTAGAAACTAAATCCCACAAACTTTTATTCGTTTGTGGACTTAGTTGGTTAAATTCCTGAAACTGATCAGAATTATTTGTAGATTAAAAAAAAAAAAACAATTCTCTCACTACAGAAGCAATAATATAATGGACGATGGTAACTCATAAAAAGATCATACCATAAGGGAATTGGAAAGTTGTTGATATTTCTATTTCTATTGTGTTTCTAGCTCATAGCTTAGTCTTTTAACTGAAAATTTTCTAACACAATTGCAGATACAGATACTCTCAGATTTGTAGTTACAAACCAAAAAATATCCTTTCAAAGGTAAAGTAGAATAGTGGTTGCGAGATCTTTGTATAGTTGGTGATGTAATTTTTATTATTTCAGTTTATGGACTTCATCGAATAGATCAATCGGATTGTATTTGGCATTCAACATGACTTCATTGACACTCACAAATTAAAGAATTCAACCTACTATCAACTAAAATGCATTTTGTTTATCATTGGGAAGAAAATCCAAGACATCAATCTCAATATCCTTAACAGAGTTCTTGATGTACATCTCAGGGCGGGTGCCTACCACTCTCTATATGTCCCTAAACCGGCCTAGGAAGAAATGATAAGCTGGAATCAATTTCTATGATATAGAAATTCGAAATTTTCATGCAGTTGATGATCAATATCAACTAAAAATTGATTAGGTTAGAATCAAACCTTCTTTCTGGTTTTCAACAATCACCACAAATTGGCGCTTTTACAAGTCGATTTTGCACCATATTCTAATGTAATGAAACTTTAACATTTTCTAAAATATTAAGTACATATTATCGTGCCTGTCGTGCCCTGGGTGGGTACTACAAAGATGTTGTTGCGACTTGATATAGAATATTGTAAGTACAATGATATATCCAAAATTTAACTAATTTTTAATGCTTATTTTCTTATCCTTTTAAACATCCTTCACAATCGTAGAATTTCAAATAAATTTTTTTCAAAAGTGCATACTACGAGATTGAAACTTCAAGTTCAACCATATTTTAACTAATTAACCAGGGCTTAATAGTTGACTTCTTTTTAATGTTTGATATCCATAACGATAACATGTCAAACTAAATCAAGAACAACATAATGATTGTCAAATTTAAAAATATATCATCATATTTATGATAAAATTATTATCAAACAAACTTCTATTAAATGGTTTCTTTGAAGAAATTGGTTGTTCATTTCGTCATATCATATGTGATATTTTTATTATTACAATACACATGATTATCTTGAGTTGAATAAATATTTTTAATATTACTATCTTCAAATTATTAATGATAGTCGTGGCAGCGCCACGGGTTTTACTAGTATATATATATATATAAGACACACAGTCCCGTGGTGATCTAATGAAAAGGTAGCTCACCTCTATATCAAGAGAAGGGTACTTCTTTCTCAACGTACGAACCTAGGTATACACAAAAAACAGCATACATTAAAAATCTTAATAACTTTAATTCATCTAACGCACCCAATCACTAAAACAAAACAAAACAAAAATAAAAAAATTCACCTTATTCATCATTTCTGGCATGAATTTCTGACCACCAAATCCAGGTTCCACCGTCATTACAAGGACCATTTCAACTGGGACTTCATCCTCAACCTGTTGAGAAAATGAAGATGTCTTAATTTCGAGTAACAGGAGGGTCCCTAAACTGCAAACTGCATTCGAGCAAGAAAGATGCCACTTTTTCAATTAAACTTAAGTACTTAACTAACAGCACAGAAATACAAAAAACAAACATTCATCTGACTCCCTATCAACATTTCACAACAATGTGAAGTTAGTTTAGGCCAGGATGAAAAACAGAAGCCGACTGACCAAAATAAGGGGTTCAAAGAAATAGATTGAAAGAGTACCATAACAGGAAATAAGGAAAAAAAAAAACAGGTGTGTACCAGTGGATAAACATCTTCAATTGGAGTTCCAGGCTTCAGGGCTACACCAGGGCGCATGCCCTTTGCTTTTATATTCCGGATGAGTTCCTGCCAATTATCTGGGACGAATTTCCATGCGATTTAGTCAACTTAAATTATGAATCAAAAGAATTAACTTATGAAGCAATCAAAGTTTTGTTTTGTCTTTACATGAGATATAGCACCCATTCCAAAATAATACTCAAATATTACATTTCCCCTATCAAGGAAACCACTTACACCCACCTTTGGTTACTTCAACATGAAAAGTGAAACCTGAAGCACCAGCTTTTCCGAATGGTTCCACATAATCAAGAGGATTTGTGACCATAAGGTGGCAATCAAGATATGCACTGTAAAGAAAAAACAGAGATCACAAATAAAATTAGAACGTACTATTAGCCATGTTAGGCCATCAATGCAAAGTCTAGGTTTCAACAGAGTCATACTTTGTGTGCTTCCGCAAGCTCTCAATGACTGGAGCTCCAATTGTAAGATTGGGAACAAAGTGCCTATGAAGAAAGAAGTATGTGTGAAACACAAGATCCAATGCTTTTGCTATGAGCAAAGTGCCCAATAGCATCTGTTGGGCTAACCATTCAATCAAAATTCAGAAGTAGAATTGCTTAAAAGAACTTCTGATATCAAGGCAAGACAACAAATATGGAACCAAAACCTACCCATCCTGCAAAAAGAAACCAAAAAAATTAAATGGCTAGTTAGAGTCCATAGAATCTGTGATAACATGGTTATTCAAAGGCACAGCACATTGTTGTAGAATAGAAAAATTAAAGAACTTCTCAACTATACATGTTTACCTAGATAAGGTTTGCAGATAAAATGTTAATTGTTTTCAGGCTTTGGAACTCAAGAGTTAAACACTTTCTCTACCACATGTGAAAATTGTTTTCATGTTTTGCCTTTTTTCTTTAACTTTCACTCGATTTTCACTTATTGAACACGTCAGAAAGTAGGAAATGGATCCCATTCCACATTAATCTTCGGATATATAAGTCATTCTTTTGTCAAGAATGTTCTATTAATTCTCAACTACCACTAATAAGATTTATATCTCTTACGCAATAAATTACCTAGGCTTGTCGACAATACTTAGTAAACTATAACCATATAATTAGTACATACAACACTCACCCTCAATTTCACTTTGAACAGATGGCAATACCTGTACACACCTTCAGCTCATATTGGTGTCCCTAAAATGTATATTAATGCGAGTAAGCATTTGCACAAAACTAAGACCTCCCAGGTAGGTTGGCACTCGTTTAGCCAACTCATCCTTCATTATCACTAATCTTAAAATGTGAATACCCCTTACCACAGGATTAAGGGGATGACTAGGACCCTGTATAATTCTAGAGAATGATAAGAAAATGCCAAAAGATAGCCGGTCCCCTTAGCCAATCATAGAGTATCTCTTTCATGGTGGTAATTGGCAGTTCTTACCATGTTCTGCTAGATAACTTACCCAAATAATCACTGTAAGCTTACACCCAAACAACAGATATTCCTGTTACATAACACACACCCACAACTGATCCACCACCAGGATTTTATAAGTGTCATAGTCCAGCAATAATAGAATCAAGATTTATGAAACCTTCTTCTACGATATACCGAGTATATAAACTGTCTGGACCAAAACTCTATAAATATCTCAGCCAAAAAGCATAGTTTGATTTTACGTGAATTTCTTGTGAAACCTTCCAATTGTAGCTTCTTTTTATTCATCCCCAAACCTGCAGCTGGCTGCCAGCCTGCTAAATGATCTTCGGAAGGCTACATACCTCACCAAAAAATTCTATGTCGATTTCTATTCCAATCTTAAGCAAGTAATCTGCGACAAAAGCACTCTTTGTATTGGGAATGTGATAGATGATTGCATATTTGCATGGGCAAACTTGAGAAGTTGAGAAGGTATCTTATAGCCAAGCATCATCACAGGATCTTATATACAGACCATCTCCTGGCTCAAAAGAAATGTGTGTAGCACAGTTTTTTGGCTTAAACAAATACTTTCCACTAAATTTTGAAAACAAGGCACAGTAAAAATGATATACCAATATTGTTGAAGATCAGCAATACATGAAAGCTAATGGCATTCTCAACATTTAGAAAATAAAAAGGTTTTCTTCCCCCCAAATGTTCATAGTCTCTCAGCACCAGATATTAGATTGCTTTATACTAGTATCTTTGTAGTATACTATTTACACAGAGGCTCAGCTTGGTTGCTAGACTCTAGTCCCTTGTGGGTTTTAAAGATTAACGTACGAGTTTGATTATAGATGATGACCATGGGGTAATTTATGGAATTTTTTCTTTTTTAGAAAAGCGATGCATAATTGTGGATGTTTGCGTCAAAATTTAAGAGTAAGTGGGTTTCTAGTTTCTACTCTCCCAATTGCAGTTATTGAAATTGGAACACACCCAAATATACACTACCAAAACCTTATTTCCTGGCTGCAAAATATTTTCCTGCAATCAAGCAGAGGCAGAACGTTTTAACAATGTTGTTTTAGTTGACGTTGTCGCAAGCACTCCTAAACTTGTCTTAAGTAACCAACCAGAGCACGATGTGGGAGTGGAAGCAGGCAGGAACAGAATTAGTCAATGTGAAAGGAACTCAAATATCTTGTTTTGATCTTTATCTCCGTATATATATATAATATCTTGTTATTGAAGCAGCTCAAATATGATAAGAAAAATAAAATTTACAAAGTGTCAAGATAAGATAAGATCTGATGAAGAAATCATTGAAACAAGATTTGATCTGGTTCCTAAACTTGCAAGTTGCAATCAACCAACAGAAATACTGTAGATTCATTTTATCTAGCTAGAAGATTGTGTAAGTAAAACAAGTAATTATACATATAATCAATTAATTAATTACTTGATTGAATTTTGGTAAAAAAAAAAACATAAAATGATAAAATTGAATTAGTACGAACCATGATGTCCATGTGAAGCCAGTCAGCACCACATTTAATCATCCGATCTGCCTCCGAAGCCAAATTCGAGAAGTCAGATGACAACATCGATGGTGCTATCTTCGCCATCACTCCCACCATTCTTTTCTTTCTACCTACAGTATTATTCAAACAAACAAACAAATAAACTGACGATCAAGTATCAACACCCAACCAAGGATATTAATATATCTCAAGCAAGGTAAAGGAAGCAAGAACGAATGAAACTAAAAACTGTATTGCTCTGTCTCTAGTGTTGTTGTGTTTGCGTTGCGTGCAAAACAAACAAAACGTTTGCAATTCGCAATTCGCAAACTCAAACTACTGTATTCTAAAAAGGCTGCTGAGTTATTCTGGCGTGGATCAACTTTAGGATATAAAAGAGTCCAACATTTAGGCCCACAAAAGTATTGTATACAGTACTACTTTTACCCATAGCCCAGTCCACATTTGTATTTCTCCCTACTGCACAGAGTTGGAAGAAATGTTCAATCTTTCCTTCTGGGATCAAATGTAATTGACCAATTTCGATTTTGTGTATATCAACTGCTTAAATCAAATTTCCATTACTGTATGTTTGATTTTTTTGATTAATGATTGTATGTACCCATATATTTGAGCTCACTTAAGCGACCACTTCGAACACAATTTATATATTTCACCTTCAACGTCAAACGAGGTGAATACTATCTTCCTCTAACTCACCCGAGCTCACTTAACATATCTAGTTCACTCTCATCTAGCTCAAACGAGGTGAACACTATTTTCCTCTAGCTCACCCGAACTCACTTGATATATCTAGTTCACTCTCATCTAGCTCAAACAAGGTGAACATTATTTTCCTCTAGCTCACCCGAGCTCACTTAATATATCTAGTTCACTCTCATGTAGCTCACTAAAACCTTCATGATTCGACATAGATTCTCTGATCATTCGTCGTCAAACGACCTGAACAACTTTTTGCTCGAGCTCACTCGAGCTGGGGCTTGTTTTGCTTGACCTCACTCCGAACTCACCCTTATTTCACACGTTTATTCTCTTCAGTTACAATATATTTTCAATCAATTTATAACGTTTGCTCATTAATTGATCATACCGTTGGACAATTAATGAGCTAATTATTGTCCCAATTCACCTATAAATATGAACTACGTAGGTTTGATTCTGGGACCTGATCATTCTCAGATACGTAGGCAACTATCTTCTAAGATAGCTCAGCTACTTCTCATCCTCAAATCTCTTCTCACTTCTATCTTTGATCATCTTCTTCAACACTGTGTTCACTTAACTTATTTCTGCATTTACAATGATAAACAAGTGTTTTAACTTTGATTTAAAACCTGAATCTATCTAGCTACAGTTTCATGGTTCTACTTCTAGCTAGCTTACTGAATATACTGGTACATGTATATATGTTTTAACACCTTGCTATGGCACGGTTATTTTAATTTTTATTTTAAAATTTTCTTTTCAAAATTTATTGAAACGAATATAATTAGATGATATTTTATTTTTCGTAATAAAAGTAGGTGATGCAATAGTATTTTATATTTTTTTGGAGCCATAGTTGTCATATTAATTTTTTATGCAGTAATAGGCGATGCAATTGTTTTCATAGACATTTTATGATTAAGATATTAATTATTTAATTTAATTTTTAAAAATTATTGAAATAAATTATTGTAAAATAATAATGATTTTATTGGGGGGCTATTCGTTGATATAATTTTAAAATTTTGATAGAACTGTGCAAAAAATTGTTCAGAAAACTATTATATAAGTGTGTTTGTAGTGAGAGGTATACGAATATTTGAATACCTTTGCAACAATTTATTAAGTGTTTTTCCAGTTGCAAAGTTTAAAGAAGTTGCAAAGTCAAGCTACTTTCAAGGTTAAGTTCTAACCGATAAATTTATTGAGATCACACGCCATTTTTAAGTTTGGATCATTTGACATTATAGTCGTTTAATTTGATCATTTGCAATGGATCTAATAAAAAAAATATAGATAGTGTATAATTTTGTACAACATTTTCATCTATGCATCAAGTATAACTTTTTATGTAAAAAAATACTCCCTCCGTCCCAAATTATAAGTACCTTATTCCTTTTTGGGCTGTCCCAAAATATATGTTCCTTTTTTATATTTGAACACATATTAGTCTATACTACCCTTGCTTTGAAATTAGAGTAATTATTCTAATAAAAATAATTAGACATTGTAATTGGTATTAAATAGGGATAAATTTGAAAGTATAGTTAGTAGACAAACAATAAATGATGTTCCCTTAATAAATAGGGAGAATTAGAGATACCCCCCGGAAAAGTTTGCACTCTTTGAGATACCCCCCAGATTTGAAAATCGTTAGAGATACCCCCCATATTTGCATTTGAAGCCGGTCACCCAAGCCATTGACTAGAGATTGACCAGTTTTCATGTTGTTTAGACAAAAATACCCTTTCCATTTAAACCTACATCCTAGTCATCCATCCAACTTACTATTGATTTATGACACATCACCACTAAATATTTACCATCCTAAACCCACCACCACCACCATCCACCCACCACTACTACTTCCATTAGCTAGCACCACCACCATTCACCATCCACCCACCACCATTATTTTCACTAGCTTAGTAACACCACCACCATTTTGTTCTTTAATTTATAATGTACATTGAAAATCTTTGTGGTGAAATTCGTTTTGAAGAAATTAATAAAAGTACATTGAGAAAGAGATGAAGCTATTGGTAGAGATGGATATGTAAAGATGGAGTTTGAATATGTTGAGATGGCATGATAGATATGGTAATGGGGTGTGATTGTGCAATGTGTATGGTGGTGGTGGGATTGTGGAGATGTTGGTGGTGAAATTTGTGGTAGTGGGGTTATGGAGATGTTGGTGGTGAAATTGATGGTGGTGGGATTGTATACATAGTTGGTGGTAGAGTGGTGTTAGTAATGTGTGTTATGGGTTGTGGAGGTGTTAGAGCTAGAGGTAATTAGAGTTGGAGATAATGGTAGTGGGTGGTGGTAATTAGGTTGAAGGTGGTGGTTGCACAAAGGAGGAAGATGAAAGAAAATTTTAATGTTGACCTTTTAATTTGAATGGTTAAAAATAGATCTAGTGACATGTTAATTTGAATGGTGGACATTAATTTAACTAATAATGAGCGACATGTTACTAGGATTGGAAAAGGGTATTTTTGTCTAAAAATCATAAAAACTAGTTAAACACTAGTCAATAGTTTGGTTGACCGGCTTCAAACGAAAATCTAGGGGGTATCTCTAATGATTTTCAAATTTGGGGGGTATCTCAAAGAGTGTAAACTATTCTAGGGGGTATCTCTAATTCTCCCTAATAAATAGTATATTCCAAAAGGAACTTATAATTTGGGATGGAAGGAGTACATCTTATACAAATCAAATGTAAGAAGTTGAAAAGGTGAAAAAGGCATTAGGCGTAACAATTAACAAAAGTCGAATACAATGGTCATGCTTCATCACTACCAATAGAACACTTTAGCCACCCAACCATTGTTTTCTTCTCCCATTATGCATAAAAGAGGTGAAAATATATGTTGAAAAGAGATTGCGAAGAAAGATAATATACCAATATCTTCACCCCCCAAAAAGGAGAAAGATACAGTTAAACCTCTATAAATTAATAGCCTCCGGACTACCTTAATTTTATTAACTTAGAGAGATATAAATTTATCAATAAATTAATAATATTATATTATAGCGATATTTTAATTTATTGGTTTTTTGAGTAAAAAAAATTACTTTATATTACATGTTCAGTTATTAAGGTCTAGTAAAAATTAAGATTATTGATCAAAGTGATTAACCAATTCAAAATTCAAAAATCCAACACTTCATTGAATTTTTCAATGAATACTAAAAGTCTTGAGTTAATTCAACTTATTGAACCTAGGTGCACAATGCAATGTATTGAATCAAATATTGTAAACACTATTTAACTCAACACAATCTTGTATCCCATATCATTTTACATTTTCATATTTTAAGAAAACCTAAGATGTAATCAATTTCTTATATTTATTTAAGTGATTATTAATTTATGGAATATTTGGGTCTTAAAGAATGTTACATAGAAATAGTAAACATCTATTATCTTATTATTTTTTTGAAATTATTAATTTAGCATAAAAACCCCAAGTCGGGACCGAAGAATTATATTATTTAAGGGAGATTATCAATTTACCGAGTATTAATTTAAAGAGGTTCTACTGTAATATAGCTATTGATAATAGACCGAGGGAAGAGAGTGATTTGTGACCATTATTCCTACAAAAAGATTACTTAAGGTGTATAGCTATATATGCATAGCCCATGTCTGTTGAATGTAAAGATAATATGTATATAGCTAATGATAATAAATTAAGGGAAGAGAGAGTGACCAGTGACCATTCCCGCAAAAAGATTACTAAGTTGCATGTTGAATATATAACAAAGAGATCAACAACCAATAAAATAACAAAATTGATATATAAATTAATAGAACAACCAATATACTCAAGGTTATTGTCCTACCAAAAGCTATACAGTCTCCAAATTAATTTGATAGAACAACCATATACTTTTTCAGAATAAGCAACGAATCTATTCTTGAAAATCTACAAAGAAATAAAAAGAAAAGAAAAAAGGACTCACCTTAATAAACGGTGGCAAAAAACTAGTATGTCGTATATATATATATACATACTTCTGAGCAAAATAAACTTTTGAAGAAAACTGCACAAAGAAATCTCAATTGCAATCGTCGATTTGCTCATCACCACCATCAAGTATAACAGGGAACTGTGTCTTTGTAATTTTGAACGGAGCATTGAAAAACGATGAAGTTAATGTTATTCGTGGTAGACCACTATTTCACCTGGTTTATCTTCAGTAAGAATTTTACTTGAATGTATTGATTTACACATTGTGTCACCATCAATCGAGTTCCAGTGCGCATCCCATATATAGGGGCAAGATCTCTTAAGAGTATAAGCCTTGAACCCGATTTGACCATGAGAGAGAATGGTGGGAATCCATGCGGATTAAGTGAGTTCAAGAACTCAGTAGGATATAAGTTCACATACTCGGATTGATTTGCATCGATATATAGCTTGTCTGCCGATGTATACATAAAAATTTCTCATGTTTTCATCTTATTTTCCAGAAATCAAGGACATATGTCAATAAATTCAGTTGTGAATGGAAGAAAATTCACCTAGAAAGCGAAATGTAAGAATCAATAAATCACAACCTTACTTCCTATATACTGACAGTCCTTGAAATACATTATATTTTTTTCTTAAACTTTTAGATCATACATTATATGAAACTGGGGAAAAAATCAAAGTAAAAATTATTTATAATTGGAAGCCAAAAAAATTAATTTTATTGCAGCCATTACAAGCAGAACTTTGTACCTGCCTAAAAAAAAGAAGGGAAAAAAGTACAGCTAATGAAGAAGGAATTGACAACAATTGGAAGACTTTTTAACATTTTGTATCACTAACATATTATCTGGAAACCTTGCGTGAAAGTGGACTGATTTTGGTGGGTGGGAGAGATGGAACAAAAGAAATATATAACATGAATAGAAGTATCCATTTCCATTTAAATGTATATATTATATTTTTGATATTATGAATAAATATTCTATCCCATATTCTAAGCAAAGTATAATGATGTTATTATGTAATAATTGGTGAATTAACTATTTTGGTCCTCTAACTTTGCTTAAATTTTCAGTTGAGTCCTCTAAGTTTAAACCGCTCAATTTGGTCCCAAGTCTTTCAAAACGTTTGCAAAATGGTCTGACTGTTTCCAAGCATTTAACAAAGTTACCCAGTGTAATTTATGTGTATTTTGAAGTTATTTTTGCGCATTTTTCAGTACTTATGAATGAACAACTCTGTTAAATGCTTAGTTTTCAGGTTCAGTTGCACATAAATTCAATGTTTTATAGAAGCCTGAGCAAAATAAGATCATAAAGATCTTTACAATAACATATATAGAATTTATTTAAAAAAAAAGATAACGGAGGACCATTTTGCAAACGTTTCGAAAGATTTGGGACCAAATTGACCGATATAAATTTTGGGGACTCAACTGAAAATTTCGGCAAAGTTAGGGGACCAAAATAGCTATTTGTTCTTTAATAATTAATTTGTGGAGTTATTACTTACTACATTACAGGTTATATTTGGTACATTAAATAAAAATTACTTAAATAATGTTAATCCTACGGCTACGATTGTCTCAATAGACAACTAAAGGTTAGGATCAATTTTTCACATCTAAGAGCATTCCCAATGCAAGGTGCATTTGAGAGGTGGGGTGGATAAATCCACCTTTTTCTTACAAATATTGTCCCAAGGGAAGGTGGATTTTAAGAAGTGGGAACCCACAGGTGGATTTCAAGGTGGGAGAATACACCTTGAAATCCACTTTGTAGAAAAGAACCGGACGACATGTCACATGCCGTCTTATTTTTTTTTTTAAGTTTTCCGTGTGTTTTAAAAGTTTTGGACTCTCGGACGGCATGTCACATGCCGTCTCCCTATTTTTTTTGCACATGCCGTCCGAATTTTTCTAAAAATCCACTTCCTCGTACAAGAGTCCACCTTCCCTTGGGAACTCTCTACCTTGTAGAGTTTCACGTTGAGTCAACAAGGTGGATTTATCCTAGTGGCATATACGTGGCGCCTATGTGGAGGTGGATAAATCCACCCTGCATTGGGAATGCTCTAAGGGCTATTATTACATCGATTATATAATTTAATGTACATCCAATGGTTATGGTTGTCTCAATAGACATCTAACAGTTGTGTTTATGAGACCGTTTTATAATATTATATAGATTGGCATTAGCATATAACTCTTTTAATTACTTATTACTGGAGAGTTTAGTGGACATATTAGTGATATCACTTTTGCTTAAAGCATTATAAGCTTTTGTTTTTTTCTTCTTATATAATATATCTATAGGCCCCATGAATATGATATGCAAATGCAAGTACCTCAAGCAACCCAGAAAAAACAAGATTTTTTAGGTATATATGTCCCTCACTGACTTAGATATTCTTTTTCAAATCATTAACAACTCTTTATTTTCTCAATATACTGTAAGCCGGATATATCCTATGAAGATGAGTCCAGTATATAGTTTAGAATTTAGATGTATACACCCCTGCCAGTGTCAGTAGGTCATACATGAACATGATAGGCATCGTAGTCTTGGAGTATTGTTCTAATTTTTTACGTCCTAATGTCCTTGACACTTTTTTTGGATTACGGGTACTGAGTTTTGGATTTTATCTAAATTTTTTACTAGTTTCTATTAGAAACAACTAGGAGTCCACAATATTACATAATACCATTGTCTTTCTCCAGTTGGCAAAGAAACCAAATTGGTGGAGATAGATAGTAGATAAAATCAGAATTTTGTGAGCTTATATCAGCATGTTTTGCTAATATATGAGCACAAAAGTTCCCTGATCTATTGCAAAAATTAAAAACAATTGAATTAAACAAAGTAAATATAGATTTTGCCTCCTCTAACAAGTTGGTTGCCGTCCAAGTTAGGTTAGCAAGATGCCTATTTATATAGTCCGCTGCATCCTTACTGTCAGTCTCCACTTCCACATCTTTCAGTTGTTGTTCGACTCCACTTCTGAGTGCTCTGAGGATGCCCCTGCACTCTACCTCGTATGAGCTGCCAGCATTATTTTTACAAGTTATTATCTGTCTATTGCATTGGGAGAAAAATAACAAAGCGCACAATATGATTCATCTTATATTAGATACTATTTAGTAAATATATCACGTTTTTTTATGTAAATAGGGACATATTATGACTGGCTCTTGTTATGATGGAGAAGTACTCACACACACGCACAAGAAACAAATGGAATTTGTATTCAGATTAATTTCAGAATATATTTTCAGAAAAAATTATGGACAGGGATTTTTACTGATCCATTATATATACCCATAACGATATGGCTATTGTTTAAAGATTTAAAGACAATAATTGTTCCCTCGCTACGCAGTTTTAAACCAACCACATACACTACTGTATATGTTAATGAACAAGAACAACATGCCCCACTTCAAGAAGCTAGCTAGCTAGTGCACAACCATCATAACAACTATGAATCAATTGTGAGGAATATAATCCACAGACAACTTTTAGTTGATGTAATGTAATTGGAGTTGATCCATGAACTATAATTATTCTCAAATTTAGGGTGTTAAATTTGTGTTTATCTTAATGCTTTAAGTAAAAAGACAAAAAACAAAAAGAGAGGGCATCGTTAAAGATTCAATAAAATCCATCTAGTAGATATAAACATATAGTGGTAGATGAATTCAATAAAAACATGCATGCCATGCAGCATGAGTGGTGAGTATGTAGCTTCTTCTTTCAATGTATCACGTTTTGAATGATGCATCATACATGCCTTAGGGCATCTCTAATGGTTCATCAAATCTGTCACCAAACTCAAATTTGATGAGAAAGTGAGAAAAACTCCATCTAATGGATCATCAAAAGTTCATCAAATTTGATATTTCACAAAAAATCATCAAAAATTTATCAAATTTGGTGAAATTTTGATGAAAAACAACAAATTTGATGATGGGTTAAGGCGGGCAAGAGAAGGCCGCTTCACTTAAAGCGGCTAATGAAGTGCCGCTTCAAGTGGCACTTGAAAGGCCGCTTTAACTAAGTGGCACTTTTTTTTTTTTTTTTTTAACTAAGTGGCACTTGGATATCCACTTAAAGCGGCACTTTATTACCCGCCTCACTAAAGTGGCTCTTGGATGCCCGCTTTAAACAAAACGGTGGTTTAAGTGGCACATTGTTACCCGCCTCACTTAACCATTGGGTGAAGTGGCATTCTAAGGCCCGCCCCATTACATTCAAGCGGTGTCCATAGGCTCGCTTTAGTCTCTTTAGTGAAGTGGTCATCCATTAGCCGCTTTAATTTGCCGAACCATTAGAAGGAGTACATTTTTTAATCAAAACTTTCATATACGTGGACCACCAAATTTGCCGAACCATTAGAGATGCCCTTAGATTTAATATAATTTAACACTAGTCGTTGGTCATAAACATGCAACTTTTAATATTTTCAGACTCATGTTTGTTGGGTTGTTGGTTAACTACACCAATCACTTTGACAAATTAAACAAGTTTTCTGTTCAAATGAAAATAAGTTTGCTTAATTAATAACTAATTTTAATTTAAGAGACAATTCTTTGGAATACATGAATTCATAAGAGGGTGGCGTGAAATCAGAAGCATTTCAACAAATTTTACCCAAATAATAAACAGTACATCTGTACATGTCATGTTAATGTAGTCTCCAAGAGACTCTCAGTGATAGTGACATTGACAGTGTGACAGGAAATGTGGTTCATAGAGTAATAGAGGGGAAGGTAGTCATAAATTAACACAAAATAATTGTGGCAGATTGCTTCATTCATTCAACATGGGTGGGTTGTGGTCATAACTCATAATGCCACAACCACAATGCCAGCAGCTAGAAGCCTAGAACCCCTTTACAAGAACCATGTTTTTGGAATACTATGTATACCAACTTTTGAGATACATATATTATATATCATCTTTGGCAATGTAGTCCTTTATTACATCATAATTTATAATTTTTGTTATTATTCATTAGAAAAAACAATTAAATTAATATAATTGTTTCGAAACTTCAAATGGATATACATATGCAAAAGCTTCATCTTGGAATAGTTTACATAATCTTTTTCAATCGAACACTTTAAACTATTGAATTAATACTACATAAAATTTTATTTTTATCGACCGACTGTAGAGAGATATTTTGGAATAGGATAGGAATGAAAAAAATAAAAAATTATTTGTCCTATATTAGGTCCATTTGTCTAATTCTCTTACTCTCGCTCTCTTCTTTAGGTCCCCACAGCAACAATGTAAACACTATTTATTCTGATGTTTACACACTTAATTTTAGCACAAAACCATGCCTTTGATCAAATATATGTTTAAATTATATATCCAATATATTTTAATTTTGAATATACAGTCTGAGGAGAGGATATCTCTTAGAAGAAATATACAAGGTAACACTATTTTTGAGTATATATGAAGATATCTTTTTCATGTAATATCATGTATCAATACAAGTATGAGGTATTGAGGTAGTACTACAAGTATTGTACAGTATGTATCTTTATATCATTTATGTAAGAGAGAGAGAGTATAGTATAGTAGACATAGAGAGTATAGAGGTTACTGTCTCCCCAGATCAGAATAGGCCAAAAATCTACAGCTTTGCCAATGCACACAAAGAAAAACAGCACATGGTAACGAAAAAAAAGTAGCTCTTTTTGTTCTGTGTTTGAGTCAGAATTCTTTTTATAACCCTAAATTATTTCATTTTTCCCTGATTCCTGTAGGACCAACTCACTCTATAACAGTCTAACTTCACTTTCAATCTCTCTCTCTCTCTTTTTCCATTTTCAGATTTTTTTTTTCTCCCTTTCTAAATCCTCATTTTCATTAATAAGATCAAACTACCCCCCATATCTTGTTCTTCTAGTTTATGTGTTAGGTTTTGTGACGATGAAAAGGGTATTTTTATTAGTATAAGAAGAAGTTCTTAACATCACATCGGTAGTTGTGTTTCAGTTGATAAAAAAACACATTCAAACATGAAATTTCGATTATGTTTGGGTTCTTTTAACTTTAAAACAAAGAAGGACTTTATTCCATCAACACCCATCAAAGATAATGGAGGGGAATACCCAGTTTCTGTTCTAAGTTTTGCTTCATCACCAAAACCTCCTCCACTGATGGCTATTCATGACTTTGGTAATACTCTATCTTACACCTTGTTTTAATTATTTGAAATATGATGATGATTATGATGATGATGATGTCTTCAGTTAAAATTATATTTGTAAAACTATGATCTTTTCATTTTCCTGATTTTTTTCTAGGGATTTTTGTCAAGTGGGTAGTTGTTATTTTGAATTATTTTGTACCAATTTGTAATGTTTTACTCTGTTTCAGAATGTTTAAAAGAATAATATTTAGATGGGTTTTTAATTTCAGTACCACAAATTGTTGCTATTTAGAATTATAACATGTTTGTGATCATTATGTGGGAATTTGAAATTCTGAATACTTATTTTCCATATGTTTTATTATCTAGAAATTTCCTCTTAATTAATCAGTCATGTCTCCTGTGAGACTCTTGGATTATTTAAGGCCTAAACTTTTTCATGATATAGTAATTAAGTTCTCATTTGGGATTTCTTAATGTTAAAGCTTGAAGCAAATTGTTAATCCCAACTTTATCTTTACATACTAACTGTTTGTTGACTAACTAATCAACTCTCTAAACTCGTCTAACAATTGTGGCTGCTGACAAATATGCCTTACTATGTTAAATTTACAATCCATTCGATAATTGAGACATTGTAAATAATTCAATGGTATAGGTAGTTTAGCTATGTTTTTGTTTTACATTTGTGGAATATTCATAATCAATTATAAACTGTTCCGCATGTGAGTCTTTGGAATTGTCTTCCCTCTTTGAAGAGGGATGAGAACCATTTAATCAATAGAATTCTATTGCATACGATGTGTCTCCATGGTGCGCCTTTGCTAACCAGTAACCATATGACTAAGGGACATCTTACAGTAGATGTATTCCTGTAACCTTTTTAAAAGCTGGTAATAATCAGGACTTTGCCTGCGAATTGGAAATTAAAGGCTCCTACTAAACTATTGAGGGCAGATGAGCTAATTTGAGCCCTTCTGAAACACTTGTCACACATGAACACATCAATGAATAAGAATACAGCAGTTTGCAGTAGATGGTCTCCAGTTTATCTGCGGAATTCTTAGAATGGCCCAGGATGTTTGGTGCTTGTCCTTCCATTGGTGGAAGTCACTAAGACTACGCTTTTAGCACAATATAAACAGTTCGTGTGATTTGTATTTAGAATCTCAGGACAATCATTCATTAAAATGGATTCTGGAAACATCTACTGAATCTAGTCTAATCTGGTGATCCAGATTTATTTTACATGGAGGAGATCAGAACAGATCATCTATACCTGGGAGCAGGGTTTCAAGCTCTGCTTCTGCTTCTTTCACCTCAAAGTTTCTTTATTGGCTGTATGCCACAGGTTTGGACTATGAAGAATGACTCTTGCAAGATATAGGAAGAGGTTCAGTGTTAACTCTAATAATGGTCCTTAGATGGGGCTTTCACGCAACAGTGATTTGAAAGGAAAAAAACTTAGGGTCGCAGATACGATGAACATAGTTTAGGCTTTATTTTCCGATCAAACGTCATGCTACTTTTCCCATCTCTCCTTTTACTTTTCCTGGCTGTTCTGTGTTTATATAGTACACCAGTTTTGACATAATTTATGAATTAAACTCTGTAATAACTTGGGTCTGATATAGTGAAACTATTCCTGTTTGAATTATATGTATGTTTCTACGCAGGTAGTAAAGAGGAGACCTTCTTTGATTCCCAAGCATGGTTAGACTCAGATTGTGATGATGATTTCCTAAGCGTCAATGGAGGTAAGAACACCTTTTATCAGTTACAGTTAAAATTTAAATTACTTTCCTGTTTTTGGTCTTGGAAGAAAGATATGTAGAGTTTCCAAGAAGTGCGTATGTATCGTTTCAATCCCATAGTGCATATATGGACACTCATAGTTATTGAGAGCGTTATATGAAAAAAGACTAATTCAGCCATTGTACCATAGCCTAAATTGTTATAAACTTCTAACTAAGCTCCACGAAATCTTATCCCAGGCTGTTCACTGGTGTGGCCATTTTGCTTTTATATATTTTGCTTCTTAATCGTACTGTTAGTAGTCATTCCAAGTTGTATCCTTATCAAAGACCTGAATTATTTCTTGGTTCTCATTTACTTCATATTGATACCAACTAGTTTATTTACAAGTTACCAACTGATTTGCAGATTTCACACCTTCTCGCGGCAATACTCCATCTCGTGGCAATACTCCTAACTTTCAGAGTCGCTTTGTGGGAACACCTCAACTTAATAAATCTCTTTTTATGGAGAAATCGCCAAACGTAAAACTTGAACCCTCCCCGAATGAGAAGAAAAAGAGACTATCCGAGCTCTTCCAAGAGAGCTTTGAAGTTAATGAAGGCTCTGATGACCAAAATAGAGCCAATGGAATCAGAACCACCAAACTTGATTTTCAAGCTAATACCACAAACGGCACCCCATATATTTCCCGAACAAACTCTGTTTGTAGTAGCAAGAGTACTCCAAACAAAGGTTCAAAACCTGAGAAAGAGAAGTTGTCAAGGAGCGTTCAGTGTTGCCTGCCAAGTTTTGTTCCAAGCCGGAGGTCTAGTGAGAAGAAGATGCTGAGCCCTGGAAAGAATGGAGGATAGCAAAGATCACTTCTGGTTCATTGTATATGAAAGAATGAGAATATATAATTTTCAAATTATCTTTCCTCGTGGAAGTTTCCATCAAATATGTGCTTTATACAAATGTCTTGGAAAGGCCTTAATCATGGCATTAGCTAAGTGGGATCAGAAGAGCTTTCTTTCTGAAAGCACTTTAGATAATAGACTAGTAGACCTAATGTGTATACACGAAGTCATGTGACATGTCGCATAAGTTGGTCTGTTTTTATTCTATAAACAGACTTGAGGTCAATGACAGGCAACTAAATATGAAGAGGTATATCAGTTTATTTGGCATCCTATTTTACTATGCTTTTCTTTTGTAAACAGAGGAATATGAACAAGACTCTCAGGCCATGATGTCTGAGGTAGTGAAGATGTTCTGTTCAATAGGCATGGAGGTCAACATCTGTTCTTCTGGAATGAAAATAATATGGATGGTTACAGTTGTTATGAACAAGAATGGAATTATTGTTCAATAAGAATGTTAGGTGTAAACAAATATTGCTTATTACATGATGTAACTTCTATTTACACCCATAGAAGCTTTGGTAAAATGCATTTTGCCTTCCGAATATATATACATAAACCAACATGTAGTCACCAGCTTTCTTTTGAGTATTATGTACGTAGACCACGTAGCATGTGAACAATGATCACAACTTAGTTTGAAAGCCAAGTTAAATGAATGGTATTCCAATTTAGTGAATCATAGAAGTAATTCAAAAGTAATCTTACCAATCCTGGAGCTTCTCTATATATAGAAGTCCCTCCCAAACCTTCAGAGGAATAACACAAGAGTTGAAGATGTATAGTGTTTACAGAGTTTTCTTGGTGCTATTTGTGACTTTGGCTGCATCAAGAGAAGTCATTTCCACCAAACATGAAGTTACATGGGATGTGTCAACTGATTTGAAGTCTTGGGCATCAGGACGGACATTCAAAGTTGGAGATCAAGTTGGTAAGTTGTTTACTTTCATTTTATACAATATCGCGCTTGTTAGAGGCTAGATCAATTCCATGTCATTTGAGCAGGCAATGTAAAATGTACTTAGCGTATGTCTGACATTTTGTGCATTTTGTTGTGTAGTGTTCAAGTATTCGTCAGGAATGCACAGCCTACTTGAGCTATCAAGTGAAAAAGAATACAAGAGTTGTGATATTGGTACTTCTGTGAATTCTATGAATGGTGGGAATGATGTAGTGAAGTTGACAAAACCTGGTACAAGATATTTTGCTTGTGGGACACTTGGTCACTGTGATCAAGGGATGAAATTGAAGATCAAGACAGTTGCAGCTAATGAAGACTCATCCCAGGATTCGCCTTCTTCATCTTCTACACCCACGTCCGATGAGGATTCACCTTCATCTTCTTCGACTACATCAAGTACTCCAACTTCTGCAGCTCAAACTACTCACTCTATGGCTGCCATGAGTCTTGCATTGGCATCTATTATCGTTGGCTTGTTTAACATACTAGTCTGAGGAAATTGGGTTTTTGGCGTCACCATACTATTTACTTCTAAGAGTTGGTATACATACAAATGTTTTGATAAGTACCATGATGGTTTTGAGATTGCTACTATAAAGAGTTCAGATACAATTTTTTGTTTGTATTATTGGAAGGATATCTGAATAAAATGTTTAAGACAAATATTAACTAGAATTCAAAATTGTTGTGATACATGTGACCACTTGATCATAAGCTTATGTGAAGTGTAACTTAAGGCTTTTAGTTTTCTGTAACTCATGATCTTTGGGTTATCCTACCTCTTAATGATGTACATCCTATATAAAGAGAACCATTGTATGAGAATAATACATTGAAGATCAATACTTTCCTTCTTCTCCAACTTCTACTATATTATGTCTAAGGCAATGTTTGGTTCTGAATATTTCATACTTAAAACGTTATCAGCACGCTCTACTTTGTAATTTTTATTTGTACTCATCTTTAAGAGAAATTAAAGGTAAGTTAGGTAATCTTCCCACCATCTAAACTACTACATACTACACACATGATTTCTTACTTTGTCAATATTATCATGATATCCGTTTTTTTTTCTCATTCTATATGCACTAACTCCAAGATGAATCACTTTTTTTATTAATCTCTTTATTTTACTGTTCTAACACATATATTTTGCATATATTATATAGTTTCACTTCAATGTCTAATCTCACCAAACTTGAACTTGAGTTTGTCGCCCTCGACATAACTGGGAAAAACTATTTGTCATGGATTCTTGATGCGGAAATCTACTTGGATGCAAAGAACTTGGGTTCCACCATTAAAGACAATAATGAAGCGTCCCTGCAGGACTGAGCCAAAGCTTTAATTTTTCTTCGCCACCATCTTGATGAAGGTTTGAAAGTGGAATATTTGACTGTGAAGAATCCACTTGTTTTGTGGAATAATCTCAAAGAACGATATAATCACCAGACAACAGTACGTTATACTTCCAAGGGCTCACCGTGAATGGATGAATTTACGTCTGCAAGATTTCAAAACAATTGCAGAATATAATTCTGCTTTATTTCGAATCACATCAAAACTGAAATTGTCTGGTGAGAATATAACTGATGAAGACATGTTGGAAAGACTTTTTTAACATTTCATGCTTCAAATGTGCTCTTGCAGCAACAATTTAAAGAACATCGGTTCACCAAATATTCAGCCTTGATTTCTTGTCTTCTTGTTGCCGAAGAAAACAATGAACTTATTTTGCAAAATCATGAATCTCGTCCAACTGGTACTACACCTATCCCTGAAGTGAATGCGTCCTCCTTTCATGGTCGTGGACGAGGCCGTGGTCGTGGTCAAATTTTTTATAATGATCATGATGGTGACAATAATTATACTTGGCATAGAACTGCACCATACCATCACAAAGGCAAAGAAGCTAAGTCAAACCAAGACAAAGGGAAAGGTGTGCAGAATACACCTCTACCCAACTATGAAGATATATGTTATAGGTGTGGCATAGCAGAACATTGGTCACGTAATTGTCGAACTCCTAAACATCTGGTTGATCTATATCAAGCTTATCTCAAAGAAAAGAATCAGAATTTTGAGATGAACTTTACAGATCGAGGTGATCCAATGGATATAGATACCACCCATTTGGATGTCTCTGATTTCTTTGCAGATCCTGATGGAAAGATATATCACTTGATTGGTGATGGAAATGTTCACATCTGCAAATAAGCTTATGCTTTAATTTTGTGTCCCTTTTGCATTTTTTTCTTTTTTTCTTTTTGAGTGTTTGTTTTTCCTAAATGTTTGCTTTATTGAGTGGTGGAAGTGTTTTAAGTGTGTTTTTCTTTCTTGCTATATTAGTAATATATGCATTTTTCTTCTTTTAAGTAGATCAAGAATGGATCTTACAATTGATGAATGCAATGTTGCAATGGACGATGAAGATATTTGTCTATTAGATAGTGCAACCACGCACACAATTTTTCGTAATAGAAAATGTTTTTCAGATTTGACATTAATTAATGTTAATGTTAGTACCATATCAGGTACATCAAATCTGATTGAAGGTTCTGGAAGAGCCAACATTATGCTCTCTGGAGGAACAAAATTTGACATTAATGAGGCTTTGTATTCAACAAAATCCAGAAGAAATTTGTTAAGTTTTAAAGACATAAGAAAGAATGGATATCATATTGAGACTATGAATGAGAACAATGTCGAATATCTTTGTATTACATCATTTGTTGGATGCCAGAAGCATAGATTGGAAAAATCACCTATTTTTTCATCTGGGTTGTACCGTACTCAAATACGAACTATTGAATCATATGTCGTGACGAATCAAAGAAAAATCCTTGATTCAAATACTTTCATGCTTTGGCATGATCGTTTGGGACACCCAGGCTCTACATTGATGCGGCATATAATTACAAATTCAAATGGGCATTCTCTAAAGAACTTGAAGCTTCTTCTGTCAAAGGATTTCATGTGTTCTGCATGTTCACAAGGTAAGTTTACGACTAAATCATCACAGACTAAAGTTGTGGTTGAATCTCCTACTTTTCTACAACGAATTCAGGGAGATATATATGGACCCATTCACCCACCTTATGGACCATTGAAATATTTTATGATTTTATTAGATGCCTCAACAAGATGGTCTCATGTATGTCTTCTATCAAGACGTAATGTTGCTTTTGCTAGACTTTTAGCTCAAATTATTAGATTACAAGCACACTTCCCCGACTATCCAATTAAGTATCCATCTTGATGGTGCTGGAGAATTTACTTCCAATGTTTTTAATGATTATTGCACATCTCTTGGGATTGATGTAGAGCATCTTGTTGCTCACGTCCATACCCAAAATAGTTTAGCAGAAGCATGCATAAAACGCCTTCAAATGATTGCTCGACCAATGCTTATGAGAACACAACTCCCGGTTTCCACATGGGGGCATGCCATCTTACATGCTGCATCATTAGTTCGTCTTCGACCAACTGCTTATCACCAATACTCACCATCACAACTTGTCCTTGGCTATGAACCAGACATTTCCCACCTACGTATTTTTGGTTGTGCTGTATATGTACCTATTGCACCTCCTCAAAGAACTAAAATGGGCCCGCAACGTCGTTTAGGCATTTATGTTGGCTTCGATTCACCAAGTATCATCAGGTATCTTGAAGCTCTCACTGGTGATGTTTTTACAACACATTTTGCGGATTGTCATTTTGATGAATCAAATTTCCCGCCGTTAGGGGAAAAAATTCGAAGTCAAAAAAACAGTGTGAAATTCGTTGGAATGCATCAAGTTTGTCTCATTTTGATCCCAGAACTAGTCAATGTGAAACAGAAGTACAAAAGATTGTCTATCTTCAAAAGATTGCAAATCATATGCCTGATGCATTTACTAATGTATCAAGAATAACCAAGTCTCATATACCAGCAGCAAATGTTCCATCAAAGATTGATGTCTTAGCTGGAAAATCAATCACCATGGCAGCAAATGAGTCTTCTAATCCATGTTTGAAGCATGGGAGACCATTAGGTTCAAAAGATTCAGTTCCAAGGAAGCAAAGACCGAGGAAACAAATGCAAATAAGTCCTACAGAAAGTAACACTCTGGAAGAGGCTAAGGACCTCCGATATACAAAGAAAAAAACACATGATCTTGAAGATATGCAAACCCCTGAAGAGGAAGAAGTGCTTGTGAATAAAGAAATATCCATCAATTATGCATGCACAAGAGAATTATGGATCCGAAATGAAATGATCATCGATGATATATTTGCGTTCGCAGTAGCTACTGAAATAAATGAAAATGATCCTGAACCACATTCAATTAATATGTGTCGACAAAGAGAAGATTGGCCAAAATGGAAAGAAGCTATCCAAACAGAATTGGATTCACTTGCTAAACGTGAAGTGTTTGGACCAGTAGTCCTAACACCAAAAGATGTGAAACATGTAGGATATAAGTGGGTGTTCGCAAGGAAACGTAATGAGAGAAATGAAATTGTTAGATATAAAGCGCGACTTGTGGCACAAGGTTTCTCGCAAAGACCAGGGATCGATTATGAAGAAACATATTCCCCCGTGATGGATGCAATCACATTCAGATACTTAGTTAGTTTGGCAGTCTCTGAAAAACTTGACATGTGCTTAATTGATGTAGTTACAGCCTATTTGTATGGAATGTTAGATACCAATATTTACATGAAAGTCCCCGAAGGATTTAAATTACCAGAAGATAAACGAAAGGACATGTATTCGATCAAACTCAAACGTGCTTTATATGGTTTAAAACAGTCAGGAAGAATGTGGTACAATTGCTTAAGTGAATATTTGGAAAAAGAAGGATATATATAAACAATCCAATTTGTCCTTGTGTATTTATAAAGAAATCAGAGTTAGGAATTGCTATTGTAGCAGTATATGTTGATGACATGAATATAATTGGAACCCCAACAGAGGTTACTAAAACATCTAATTATTTGAAAAAAGAATTTGAAATGAAGGATCTTTGCAAAACCAAATATTGTCTAGGACTTCAAATTAAACATTGTATAAATGGTATTCTTATCCACCAGTCACCATATACCACAAAAATACTAAAGCGCTTATACCATGATAAATGTAATCCAGAACCTTCCCCAATGATTGGTCGTATGCTTGATCCAACGAAAGATCCATTTCAACCAAAAGAAGATAATGAAGAAGTAGTTTGTCCTGAAGTACCATACCTTAGTGCAATAGGTGCTTTATTGTACTTAGCACAATGTACACGTCCTGATATATCCTTTTCAGTTAGTTTACTGGCAAGATTTAGCTCTGCACCAACGCGACGACATTGGAATGGAGTAAAACATATCTTTCGTTACCTTCGTGGAACATTTGATATGGGTTTATTCTACTCAAAGAAATTAACAAATGGTACATCACATTTAGTTGGGTATGTAGATGCAGGATATCGTTCTGATCCGCACAAAGGACGATCACAAACAAGTTATGTGTTCACGTGTGGAAATACAACAATCTCTTGGCGGTCCACGAAGCAAACTCTGGTCGCCACATCTTCTAATCATTCTGAACTCATTGCAATTCATGAAACCAGTCGTGAATGTGTATGGTTAAGGTCCACGGTTCA
Source organism: Aquilegia kansuensis (assembly GCA_020826895.1). Lineage (NCBI taxonomy): Eukaryota > Viridiplantae > Streptophyta > Magnoliopsida > Ranunculales > Ranunculaceae > Aquilegia > Aquilegia kansuensis. The sequence goes on from CM037006.1 coordinate 12,922,061, forward strand.
TCATATTAGAAACACATGCAAACTACCTCTGATTACTGATATTCCTACAACAATATATGAAGATAACACAGCTTGCATTGATCAAATAAAGACGGGATTCATCAAGGGTGATAGAACAAAGCATATCTCACCAAAGTTCTTTTATACTCATGAACTCGAGCAAAATAAAGTGATTATAGTTAAGCAGATACGTTCATGTGACAATCTTGCTGACTTGTTCACCAAAGCTTTAGTTCCAGTCACATTCAAGAAACTAGTATACAATATCGGAATGCAGAAACTTAGTCTACTTTAGTCCACATCAGGGGGAGCATGTTTATCAACATAAATTCATCATCATTAGTGGATCACCAGATAATTGTGTAAGCTGTACTCTTTTTCCTTAGTAGGATTTCTGTCCCACTTGGTTTTTTCTTATAAGGTTTTAATGAGGCAGCAAAATTCGAAGACCTTGAGTATTATGTACTCTTTTTCCTTACCTAGGTTTTTGTCCCATTGGGTTTTTCCAGGAAGGTTTTAACGAGGCAATTCTCTTAGTACTTGTGGTCATCAAGGGGGAGTGTTGTGATACATGTGATGACCACTTGATCATAAGCTTATGTGTAGTGTAACTTAAGGCTTTTAATTTTCTGTAACTCATGATCTTTGGGTTACCCTCTTAATGATGTACATCCTATATAAAGAGAACCATTGTATGAGAATAATACATTGAAGATCAATACTTTCCTTCTTCTCCAACTTCTACTATATTATGTCTAAGACAATGTTTTGGTTCTGAATATTTCATACTTAAAAAATATCAAGTATTCAACCATTGGATCAATGGATCATGTATTTCTTGGTAAACGATAACATACTTACAAGATTTTGAATCCGGGCGAAATTTCGAGGTCTGGAAAACCGGTATATGCCCCAAAATTTCGAGGGCCTGTGTCGGAATGGTGAGGTTTAAAAGTCCGACATTTCGTGGTTTTTGTCGGAATTTCGAGAATATCCGTATTTATTTAATTAACTTAAAAACCAACCTAATTAACATAAATAAAATGTTTAACTTACATAACACGTACATAATTAACTTAAATCCATATTAAGATTAATAAAATGTACAATCCTACTAAGATAAAATAAACAAACTAAAACCCAAGATCACTATCATAATCAGTGAAGTCTCGCTGTGCTCGACTAGATGACGCTTCATTGGTAGATGAAGAAATATGCCCCCTACGTGATGGTTCAATAGCCATTTCCAAGTCTCGTCGTTCTAAGTAATCAGGGTCCTGTGTCGAACGCCTCAATGCTTCCTCCAAGTTTCATTGCGCTCTAGTCTCGTCTTCTGATCGGACCTCAAAAGTGTATATTTATCCCCCGAATAACACCTTCTTTGTCTAGCACTTAGCTTATATTATTGTATTATATCTATTGATTAGTGCTTTCTTGTCTTTATATAGGTTTTATGAGCCGAAATGCGAATATTGTGTAAAAGCCCGCAAAAAGTCGAGAAAAGCAAGCAAAGAGGTGTTATTTGCACAAGTGAAGAAGAATGGATATTTGCACCCGCGAAATCTGCTAAGGGCACTCCGCGGTCAACTCTGGTCAAATATGTTGAGTTGACTTTTCGGTCAACTTTGACTTCAGTTGACTTTTGGTCAATCATGTTGACTTATGTGGACCGGACTTCCTATTTTGGGTCTTGATCTTAAAAAGGCTCTACAAGGAGAACCAGAAGTCCGATTGGGGCCCATGACATATCAAACTGAAGGTCTTGGCCCAAGCTACAATTTTAGCCGAAGAGGATTAGGTTTTGCTGATTGCCTAATCCCTCTAGGAGGCCAACAGCAGCAGCCACGAATTTGATCAAGTTTGGAAGTCTTTGCATGCAAATATTACATTATGTAATGATATATAAGAGAAGTTGTAACTAGGGTTTATCAATCTAGAATCTCTTTTAGATCTTGATCTTCTAGCCTCCACTTGAAGATCAACTTTTGTATTCAATTCAATCAATATCAATCCATGAATTCTTTTATGATGTTCTTTGATTTAATTATTTGTTCCTTTGGTATGAGTAGCTAAATCATCATGGGGGGAAGGTGGAAGCTTTCTAGGTGATGTAAAAGTATTATGTTGTTTCTTCTTATTCATTGTGATTCAAGGTTCTTAATGCTTACTTATCTCTAATTCGCGATATGAGGTGAGTATGGTTATTTGTATGCTATTGTTATCCATGGTGTTAAATATTATTGTTGGAATTTAGGGAGACCTAGTTTTGATAATAGTATTATATTTATTGTAGATGTGTAGTGAAATAGCTGAGAGGTGATTACTGCATGTTTGTAATATTTATCTTTTATTGGAACCCTTTCATGATTAAATTCAATAGTTGAGAGGTGAGGATTTAATTGTGAATAATATGTGGAGTTAATTAGATTCAATAGCTGAGAGGTGAAGATTTGATTATTATTGGTATTAATAACTAATAGGAATAGCTGAGAGGTGACTTGTTAGTTGTTATAGATTGAATATGAAGAACAACATGATATAATTGCATAACCTAGATTGTGGAAACCTACTACTCCCCCTATGTCATCATATTATCTTCTTTTCCATATCTTCCATATTCTTAAGTTAGGTTTAATTATTATTTATTGCCTGTAGGAATTAGAATCAATTCTCCAACGATTATTATTGATTCATTGATGTTTCTTAATTATTGTTCTTAATTGTGTTTGAGCTAAGATCTCCCCCTCTGAGGTGGGTACGACCCATGCTTGTTACTTGTCTACTTTGATCTTCAATTTATACAATTACAAGAAGAAAAATCTCTTAATCTAATCTTTTGATACACAATAAGCGTATATCAAAATGGCGTCGTTGCCACTCTAAGGAACGGAGTTCATTCAAGCACAAAAGAGAATAGTTGTTTTTGGACATCATCCCACTTCTATCCCTCCCACCCTTCAATTTTTAATTTTTTTAATTATTGTTTTTAAGTGTCTAGTTACTTAGTCCTCTTGTTGATCTTGCAGTGAAAACGGATCTGAAAAAGCTCGACAAACGGAGTAGATATCAAAGTAGATATTATTGTTTCAAGAGTTTGACCTTGAGATTAGAGATAAAAAGGGGACCGAAAATGTAGTAGCCGACCACCTGTCTAGATTAGACCGTCCTGAGGATTTTAGTGTTATTTCTGAGAACTTTCCTGATGAGCTTCTTTTCGCAATATCGAATGCTCCATGGTTCGCAGATATAGTTAATTACTTGGCTAGCAACAAGCTTCCAAATGATTGGAACAAGCAAGATAGATCCAAATTTCTTGCTAATGCCAAGTATTATTTCTGGGATGACCCTTACCTTTTTAAGTACTGTCTTGACCAGATCATTCGTCGTTGTATCCCTGATTGGTAGCAACAAGAGGTCCTTAAGTTCTGCCATGAGCATGCTTGTGGTGGATATTTTAGTGCCAAAAAGACAGCTGCTAAAGTATTGCAGTGTGGTTTTTATTGGCCAACTCTCTTTAAGGACTCTCACATGCATTGTACTGTCTGCACTCGTTGTCAATAATTAGGGAAAATCACTAGGCGGCACATGATGCCTTACAGCCAATACTTCATGTAGAGGTGTTTGATGTATGGGGAATTGATTTCATGGGCCCTTTCCCTGGTTGTCATGGTTTTTTGTACATTCTGGTCGCAGTAGACTATGTTTCTAAATGGATCGAGGCCATTCCCACAAGGCACAACGACCAAGAAACTGTAGTAAATTTTCTGAAAGAGTATATATTTGCCCGATTTGGCGCTCCCCGTGCGATCATTAGTGATGGGGGGAGCCATTTTTGTAATAGAGCTTTTCGAAAACTTGTCCAAAAGTATGGAGTTATTCACAAAGTGGCCCTTGCGTACCATCCACAAACTATTGGCCAAGCTGAGGTGTCGAATAGAGAGATTAAAAACATTTTGCAAAAAACAATTGACCCTAATAAGGTTGATTGGTCTCGTAGAGTTAGTGATGCATTATGGGCCTATCGTACTGCTTTCAAAACTCCTATAGGCATGTCTCCCTTTCGTCTTGTTTTTGGAAAACCCTGTCACTTACCTGTAGAGCTTGAGCATAGAGCCTTCTGGGCAATGAAAAAGCTCAATTTTAATCTCGACCAGGCAGGTGAGAGGAGAAAACTCCAGCTTCCTGAGCTTGAGGAACTTCGGAATGAAGCTTATGATCTTTCCAAGTCCTACAAAGCTAATATGAAAAAACTACATGATCGTCAGATCTTACGTAGAGATTTTCAAATTGGTGACAAAGTTTTACTATACAACTCGAGGTTGCATTTATTACCTGGTAAACTACAGTCTCGTTGTTCGGGTCCCTTTGTAGTGTCTGCAGTAACACCCTTTGGTGCTATCACTTGTCTAAATCCTGCAGACAATACTGAATTTCAAGTCAATGGTCAACGTCTTAAGCATTTCCATGAATTAAGGTCCCCTGAAGTAGAGGAAACTCTTTTAGAAGACCCTACCTATCTAGATTGACCCTTGACCTACTGGTATCCGGACCCTCCCTTACTCTACTCTTGTCTCTTTTGGGAGGTGTGGTTGAAAGTGCCGGGACCTATAGTCCACAAACTCTTACTGGCTGAGTCTAATTGATCCAGTACACACTTTTCTCTGAAGCGTCATCACCAAACAGACCTGTTTCTCACTCTATTTGGGGGTGGGGATGTCATTTCCCATCTTTCCTAAGTCTAGAGTATCTGACTTTAAAAGACTCATGTTGTATATTAGACATCAGGATTTCACGCATTCCATTCTAGCGCTTTTGACTCTCCTGTATCTTTGTTTAGAGTAGCGTTTATCTAGGGAGTGAATCCTAGTTGTCCACCTGTCTGGCTGAAGACGTTAAACTTAGCGCTTCTGGGAGGCAGCCTTATGTATCTTCTAAACCCAATCGTGCTTTAGTGTTCTTATTAGTTATCGGGTTTAGTGGTTATTGGCTAATAACTATCTCTTTAGGATCCTAGAATAGATCTGTTTGGGGGTGGGGCGTGGCCCACCACTCTTTGATTGCGGTTACTTGGTTAAATAATTATTATAGTTACAAATTTGAATTTATTTAAATTTTTAGAATTTTTAATAATTATTGCATGATTTTTGGATTTTATTTGACCATCTTAACGGTACTTATATTTGTAAGAAATAATTATACATTATCGCGGAATTTTTCAAAATTAAATTTGAATTATTTCGTGCTTTTTCGCTTTCCAGGGGTAAAACCGCCATTTCCACTAATTTCAGTAGTGGGGGAAGCGTCTAGGGGAAGTAACTTCTCTATATATACCTCTGGGTGTCTTTAGAAAAGTCACAAAGTCATTTTCAAACCATAGTCAAACCAAGTCAACGCGGGTCAAACCAGGGTCGTCTTCTTCCCCAGAACTCGACTCGAGTTCTTTAAAGTGCATTTCAATCTCGACTCGAGGTCAAACCAGGGGCAATCTCGTCGTCGAGGGGGTTGATTTTCATTTCTGTTATTAGCCATTGTAATTTGTTTATGTATTTTGTTTTGATTTAGCACTCTTGTATTAAAATTTTCGATTATTGTACTTTATTTCAAAAATTTAATGAAAATGGTTGAAATTTGAATTATCTTGTCAACTTGTCCTTTTCTGAGATTTTTAACCATTCTTGGGCTTTATTGCAAAATTTTGGACTCTTGGAGTAAATTTTGAAAAATTTTTGGTCCTAGGGACCTTAGTCCAAATATTTTTATTAGAAAGGAAGTTAGGGTTTGATTTTTTGGAAACCCTATGGTATTAGGCAACTTTTGGAGTCCTACTAGGGCTCAAACTCTTAAAATCTAGCCTATATATATTACACCATAGTTAGAGGACCGTCACTTAAAAAAATCAGATTTCAAAAAGTTTTTTATTTTCCTGGTTTTGGCCCGAACTCGACTCGAGTTCCTTATAGGCCATTTCAATCTCGACTCGAGATTGGACCTGGCAGCAGTTTTCTGGGTTTGTTTTGAGTGATTTTTTCTCGGTTTTCATGGTGGTTTTTGGTGTTTTCTTCCTTCTTTTGCAATTGCTAATGATCAGAATGAGTTGTGGATGACCGATGGCATGGACATCGTCCCCGAGATGGATTTTTCGGGAATTATGGATAGTCCTTATGGAGCTTCCTTTAGGGATGGGATTTTCGACAAAGGTTGGGAAGGTTTTCTTTATAATTCTACTGTTGTGTATTCCCCTTCTATGGTAAGAGACTTTTACCCTACGTTGCCCTTTGGTAATGCTATTCCCTTTGATGGTTTCAGAGTTACTATGCATGGGTTCCCCGTCTTAATCAATTCTTTCGCCATCACTCGGGCATTGGGTGTTCCACTCCAATTGCGACCTGTCTATTCACATCCTGATTACCTCCTTTCCAATCATGTTGACATGTTGGATAATTACCTAGATCACTTTGGCCCTTACACTTTTTCCTTCCATCCGGAGAACTATGCTAATGTGGCGCCTACCATTTGCCTACCTGCTAATGTAGCTACTGCTGCTTTATGGGTCATGAGAAATCTCTTAGGTGCACATAGGTTGGACTATGTTAATGATAACATTATGCATGCTGTTTACAGTATTGTTAATAATTTTAGAGCTCTTGACATAGCTTCCTGGTTAATGGATGGCATAAGAAATGTTTTTGGGATTGGTCAGCTAATTTACCCAACTGCTATTTGTAAGATAATTCTTAATACCTATCATGATTGGAGGACTAGGTACAATGATTGGACTCACCTTATCCCTATGGATCCTACACACCATTATATCTGGAGAAGTCGCCTATTCACATGGGTGCCTAACACTATATATGTAGAGTTTTCAGAGTTGCATCGAAATGATAATTTTATGGATAATGGTGAGGGATCTTGGAATGTGGTCAAAGAGGCATTAACCCTATGGCGTGATGACATGGATGGTTTGCCAAGGGAGGTTGCTTGAAAACAAGAGTGTAATGTAGGATTTCCTTTTCTGTTGAGTCAGTCCTTTATTTCAGTACATTTTATTTCAGTTGTGTCATAGTATGGAATTCCTTGTAATCTCTATATAGAGATAATTTGGTTTGACAGAAATTTTTAAAGCGGTTTGAATTTTTAGCACACTCATGGTAATATCTTTCTCTCTCTCTTTCCTATGCTTAGTATGAGCCTTGAGGACAAGGCAATCTCTTTGTTTGGGGGTGGGGAAGTATTTCAATCCTTTTTGCAAAAGATTTTCAAACTTCTTTATCCATACTTATGTAAAAATTCAAAAACAAATTGAGAAAAATCAACAAAAATTCATTCTTTACAAAGACTTTTTCAAAAATAGGATAAGTACACCATCAATGATGAACATAGTGGTTGAATTTCTTTTCAAGTTTAAGAACACTTATTGCTTCACCAAGTAGTTGAGTCTTATACTACATTTGCATGAGCATAAGCATGACATTCATATGCATTTATTATAGATTACATGTGCAAATACGACTACACCTTGAGAAACTTGAGGAATAAGTGTAGAGACTTAACCCAGTAAGCTTTTGAGTCCCGTCCTTTTCTTGGAGAGTTATCACGTACATCTGGAGTCAAAAGACTCAACCTGTCAGTTTTGTCTGTTTTTAGTCTCATATTCATTTTTATAGTTAGCCTTGAAATGACATCAAGTGGGTGTAATATAAACTTGGGTCTTGTAGCTTATTCAAGATGTGATCACCATATCAGTACTTAGAGATGATACAAAGACCTTTAGATAAACCCTGTTTACCTTAGCCTACCCCGATGATATTTTATCCCTTAGGTTAACCATTCTGAGCCTTTCCTTATTACTTAGCCTTTTTTCTTGAGCCCATTATCCTTACCCAACTCCATCGTAGGAGTAAATACCTTAGAATGTTTTTAGGTCCCTTTACCCATGTTTTTGGAACATAAGGATGATTGTTTATGTGGTTACAAGAAGAAAGGAGAAATACAAAGAAATCTCCAAACTAGTGAGATGAACCAAATGTTGAAAATCAAAAGTTTGAAGAAATTCCAGAAAAAGCCAGAATCTTCCAAACCATTCCAAATCCAAAAAGAAAGGAAGATTCCCAAATAGGCTAGAGCTTCATTGAAATTTTCCAAAAAAAGAAAAGAAATACTTCTTTCAAAAGAAAAATTTCCAAAAATTTCTCCATGTGCTATTATTGCAAATCACAAGTATTGAAGGCCCGAATGTTCCAAAAATGTATCATAAAAGCCTGTGCCATTTCTAGCCCTGTCCTAAGCCAAGTTACAACCCATTACTGTTTTTGTAGATCTAAGCTGATATGGTAGGATGTGGCGAGTAAGTGAGAAGGTGCTGAGGTGAAAAACCCGACATCTCAAGCAAGACTAACTTTTCCATTCTTTGAGACTAAGTTCATTCCATTACACCAGTCCGTTCTTATTTATATATATATATATATATATATATATATATATATATATGTGAGATGATTGCCCATCTTCTTTCCTCACATAGAGGTAAAATGATAAACACCATCTCTGAGTGATTTTATTTCTGAGTGTATGACTGTGAGGCAGAAGTCAAAGCGACCTTTCCAAAGGTGACTTAAGACCCGTGGTAGTATGGGTACATGCCTGTATTCGATGCATTTGAGACCGTTATGCTTGGTTTATATTTCATATCTCATTCATGCATTGGTAGTATGTTATCTCATATGAACGGTTTAGCAATACTTATCCTTATCCTTTATATGACCATTTCTGAGGTACATGGTAGAAAATTCTATCCTTGAATTAGTCATTGTAGTAAGTTTGTGGGTACCTTCTCTGGAAAACCCTCAGGAGACTATAACTCCTCCACCTGGGAAACCCTTGTGGTTGAAAGCCTTGATGCATATGGTTAATGCAATCACCTTAGTTATACTCCTCTTTTGAGTTCCTTATTTTTTCTTCTCATCTTTGCTTGAGGACAAGCAAAGTGCTGTTTGGGGGTATTTGATCGGACCTCAAAAGTGTATATTTATCCCCCGAATAACATCTTGTTTGTCTAGCACTTAGCTTATATTATTGTATTATATCTATTGATTAGTGCTTTCTTGTCTTTATGTAGGTTTTATGAGCCGAAATGCGAATATTGTGTAAAAGCCCGCAAAAAATCGAGAAAAACAAGCAAAGAGGTGTTATTTGCACAAGTGAAGAAGAATGGATATTTGCACCCGCGAAATCTGCTAAGGGCACTCCGCGGTCAACTCTGGTCAAACATGTTGAGTTGACTTTTTGGTCAACTTTGACTTTGGTTGACTTTTTGTCAAGGGTTGACTTTTTGGTCAACTATTGACTTCGGGTCAACTGTTGCTGACCTAGGTTGACTTTCGGTCAACTGTTGACTTCTTATGACTTTGGGTCAATCATGTTGACTTATGTGGACCGGACTTCCTATTTTGGGTCTTGATCTTAAAAAGACTCTACAAGGAGAACCAGAAGTCCGATTGGGGCCCATGACATATCAAACTGAAGGTCTTGGCCCAACCTATAATTCTAGCCCAAGAGGATTAGGTTTTGCTGATTGCCTAATCCCTCTAGGAGGCCAACAGCAGCAGCCACGAATTTGATAAAGTTTGGAAGTCTTTGAATGCAAGTATTCCATTATGTAATGATATATAAGAGAAGTTGTAACTAGGGTTTATCAATCTAGAATCTCTTTTAGATCTTGATCTTCTAGCCTCCACTTGAAGATCAACTTTTGTATTCAATTCAATCAATATCAATCCATGAATTCTTTTATGATGTTCTTTGATTTAATTATTTGTTCCTTTGGTATAAGTAGCTAAATCATCATGGGGGGAAGGTGGAAGCTTTCTAGGTGATGTAAAAGTATTATGTTGTTTCTTCTTATTCATTGTGATTCAAGGTTCTTAATACTTACTTATCTCTAATTCGCGATATGAGGTGAGTATGGTTATTTCTATGCTATTGTTATCCATGGTGTTAAATATTATTGTTAGAATTTAGGGAGACCTAGTTTTGATAATAGTATTATATTTATTGTAGATGTGTAGTGAAATAGCTGAGAGGTGATTACTACATGTTTGTAATATTTATCTTTTATTGGAACCCTTTCATGATTAAATGCAATAGCGGAGATGTGAGGATTTAATTGTGAATAATATGTGGAGTTAATTAGATTCAATAGCTGAGAGGTGAGGATTTGATTAATGAAGCATATTCAATAGCATGCATAATAGAATCCTGTTTTAATTAGATTCAATAGCTGAGAGGTGAGGATTTGATTATTATTGGTATTAATAACTAATAGGAATAGCTGAGTTAGGTTTAATTATTATTAAGTTAAGGTTTAATTATTATTTATTGCCTGTAGGAATTAGAATCAATTCTCTAACTATTATTATTGATTTATTGATGTTTCTTAATTATTGTTCTTAATTGTGTTTGAGCTAAGATCTCCCCCTCTGAGGTGGTGGGTACGACCCTTGCTTGTTACTTGTCTATTTTGATCTTCAATTTATACAGGCACAAGAAGAAAAATATCTTAATCTAATCTTTTGATACACAATAAGCGTATATCATCGTCCTCGTCCTGAATCTCGGTCTAGTGTGAAGAAGCACTAGTAGTCACGGGCTCTTGTCGTCCCACCTCCTACTCCTATTGTCCAACCTCCTCAACTCGTCGCCGTGGTCTTCCTCGTCCTGTGTGCCCAGAAACAACTCGTCGTGCAACAAGTTCCTGTAAATTACCTTGAATATGTAATCTGACATCAAGAAGTACCTTTGTGCAACTTGTAACATCATTCCCAACTCTAGCTAGGTGTTCCTTGAACCGTGTCACCCCTCTACCTCGCAGTTTCTTCTCACAAAAACCACAAACTATTCCAGTCTCATCACCTGGATCAACAAACCCGTACTCCCATCCAATGTCCTTCATAGCCATTGTCCTAGGCTTCTTATAAAAATTTATACAAGTATGATTGTAAGACAACATTAAACTTAAGAAAACAAATTTTATTCATAGTCTTGTTAAGAAGCTAGTACAACAATTTGCAAATACAGGTTTCACACAAAGATCATCAAGACAAGACAAACCAACACACAAATGACCAAAATAAACCAACACACTAAGTAACAAGACAAACCCCACTTTCTTTCATCAGAATGAGTAACCTCCATCTTGAACCATCTGAGAATGGGCTTGCATCATTGCTGGGAAGAACTCATTGTAGAACCGGTCCCAGGTCATTGTTTGAGAGTAATTCATCCGGTAATTCAAAACATGCATTTCGTATGCATCTTGATCAGTACAAAAGAAAAAGAAGGATTAAGAGATGGGATATCGTGGGTCCATCCTTATTGGCTGAGCTGTATCAAGTGATGACATATCTAATCTTCTTGTCATTGAAGACAACCATTGATTCGCATTTGGAAACCATGCGCCATCTCTGGGAGGATAGTCACTTTGGGAATATGGATGCGAGTGATTTGGCGAAGCATTTGGATAACCTGCATCGTTATACAATCCACCATAAGGAGATATAGTAGAATGAATCGACCCGTAGTTTCCGACAATCGAATAAGGGGTGTTCCAGGATGAATCAGAAGAAACGTGGTCGGGAATGTAGCTGTCACCTGAATATGCTTCAGGGGAAGGATTATACCCGTATTGCTCTTGATAGGTCGATGGACTATCCTCCACCCTCGATGATTCTGTTTCAGCAGTAGGGTGGAGCCTTCTCTGTCTTTGACACATTGGAATAAGTGCTGCGCCATGATCCTCATCCTGTGTGGCAAAGTCAAACAGAGACTCCCCTGTAAAACAAAAGTCCGGAAAAAACTCATATACCCGTGAGGAACCTGCGACACCTTTTCCTCGTGCTGAAGATATAACACCACCAGTTCCACCATCGTCAGAGTTAGAAGGTGAACCTAATAATACATGAACTCGAAATAAGTCACTATCACCACCGGGAATGTTGGGATTATCTCCCAAAGGGTCATCTTCGCTAGATCGGGAAACATTTAACTGGGTATGCACTGGATCTGGTGGCAGAATGTTATCTTGAACATTCACGCCCATCTCATTCGCGATCATAGCGTTTGGAACCCTTGGTGCTTCGTCTAATTCAAGTTCGTCTCCATCCTCAAATTCAATCCAATCCATTGGTGCATCATCAGAATCACTTGCATCTACCCTTGGATACAACAACGTGAAATTGACGGATGTATTTTCAACCACGGTGACTCTTCTAGCATGTTTCTGTTTCAACTTCAAATTGTAGTGGGAGAATACCAACTTATCTAGTTTGTCTAGATTAACTCGACATCGTCTGTTCGAGTGAATCATACCAAAGGTACTCCAATTACGTTCGCATCCAGACGATGCGACCATTTGAGCAAGAATACGCACTGCTATCTTTCTCAAAGATGGTGCCAGATCCATAGTTGATCCACCACTCAACTGTAAGAACAAGCAATTTCATGTTAATACAGACCCACTTGATGCATATTTCGAAAGAGCTTTAATTTTATACAGACTATCGACAACTCACCTGGTTGTTGTCGAAAGATGGATTTTTTCGCCAATACATTCCCAAAAGAACCTGTTTGTTGTCGAAAGAGCCTCAACTACATTAACACATTTCAAAATATGTTAAAAATATGTTTGAAATTACATGACAGCCATTAACATTGTATTGATTTCTTACCTCATGCATGCAATCTGCCCGTGTATCTTCACCAGGTACATACTAGTCTTATAATTGTTTCTTTCATTGCATCCACAAAATTGTTATCATAAACGATTGAATCGTATTCAGGACCATACTGGATCGCCGGGTTGAGCCAATATGCTAAACCCAAACCGTGTTAGTTACAAAATATGTCAAATAAATGAAACAGACTACTGTTTTAATCATGTAATATGGCTCACCAGCTTTGTGCAAGGTATGGGAGAGTTGGTGTTCCCATCTGCGGTCTGTTCATGATACACATCATTTAGGATACTTCCATGTCATTTTCACCTTTTGATTCAGGTTCTCCATTCATTTCTACAAGAAACCCATTGTAGGTACTTTATCATCATCAACCTTCCTCAAGGTTTCAACCATGGGTTCAAGACTATCACAAACACGCTTTATCTTTCTCCAGAACTGACGACTGTTGATTAGATTTTCAATCTCAACCATAAATTTATCTTTTGTATGAATTCCAATCGCAATCTACTTAGGATGCATTATCATTTCTTTCAAGCGTTCTTGTTTGCTGAGCATGCTTTGAAGGGCTAAAAAGTTGGTAGCAAACCTCGTCAATGCCGCTTCAACAATGTCGTCACCACAAATTTCTCAAATCAAATCACAAACTTGTGAATGATTGTATATATACTTGGTTATTTTCCTGGCACGCAGAATAACCTTTTTGATTGAATCCTTATGATAGAATTCTTTGAGTATGAGGTCAATGGAATGTGATGCACATCCGGTCCAGAACATATTATAACCTGCCATTAAATATCATATTTATTAATCTTTCTTTTGAAAATAAGTATATCTGTATAATAATTGACCAAGACTTACTAGAGAGTTTACAAAGATCTCCACCAGCCTTCTTGTAGTTCGCCCCGTTATCAATAACGATTTGCACTACATATTCTTTCCCCACCTTGTCTACCACTGCCTTCATTTGTTCAAGAATGAGCTTTGCATCTTTGTAAAAGCCCGACACATCTACAGACTTCATGAATCACCGACGCAATAGACCATAAAATTCATCAAAGAATGTTTAGTTGTCCCCGTCCAACCATAACACATTATAGTTACCATATATTGTGCCCACTTTTTCTTCAAACCATCGATGAATTGGTCGCACTCCCCGACTATTATATCCAATTGAGGACCCAAAAGCTCATAGGCCGTTGGAATTCGCACACCCAAGCCAGCTCTGCAAGCTGCATCAATAGTAGGTTAGGTGTAGGGATTGGAGCCAACTATTTGATTAGCGTTGATACTGTCGTAGTGAGCCATCTTGCTAAATAGGTTTTTGAACTTTTGTCCCCAACTTTTTGCTTGCCCTTATCGAAGTTGCCGGGAATTGTAGTTTGCCGGGTATCAGGCAACTAGACTGTGTCAAGATCGATCATTTCTGGATTACGTCGACTACCACTCTCACACTTCCCAAGCGAAAAATATTGTTGATCGAGCTTTGGGTCTGTCTACGGGAGCCTGACCCAGAGTCACTACCTCATTCTCTGTTTGAGTCGACAAATGAACTGTGTCTCCTTTTCTGGAACTGAGTATTTTGGTCATCTTCCCATTGTCCTGCCAATGGGTTTTGTGTTGCTCGTCTGACATCACGAAGTTCTGGGTCCTCATCGGAATACTCATCCTCATCCGAGTCGTCGATGTGCAACAACGCATCTTGAGAATTCTTTTCAGCTATGACCTTTGCATTTCTTCTTTGTACTGGTTGGTCTACCACCTGTCGAAACAAGTTCCTAACATCCTTCCCTGCCTTAGCATATAATTCCACATTTGGATCTCCACCATCTAAATGGCGTTTAAATCGAGTAATTCCACCCCCCAAAAAGGTCCTTCCGCAATACTTGCATGTCACGACATTATGGTTCCCATCTACTTATTATATTTTTATTTTAAAATGCGCTTTATGTTATTACCAGTTACCACTCGTATTCTTCGCAGACATTCTTAAGACTAGCATCATTCAAAAGTACATTATCCCAGAGCCATGGAAGCGCTTGCTTAAGCAAGGGTCGATCCCGGCGTCTCCAGAGGGGCTGAGAGCCTCTACTTTTGTTATAGTATTACTAAAGACTAGCTTAGCTTAATAAATCTTTAAAATTATTATTAAAATTTGTTTTACTAAGCTTATTTTTTACTAATCATATTATTAATTTGTTACGAATTAATAAAATCTGTTATTAATTTCTAAAATTTTCATATTTGAAATATTTTATTAATTTTTAATCTTAATTTTTACTAACAAACAATTCCAGCATCAACAATTTAATATAATTTAATATATTAGTTTTTTTTCCAAACTTTTTACTAACAAAAAATTTCGGCAGTAACAATTCCGACTGTATAGATAAATTGTGGCGGTATAACAATTTAAAATTTAAATCATCAACAATTCAACACTATATAAGTTATATGATATAAAAAAATATTTTAACAATTCCGGCAGCATAGATTCTGGCAGTATAGATTTTGACCATAGATTCCGCCAGTATAAAAAATTTATAAGAATTTTAAATTTTAAATCATCAACAATTCAACAATTAAAATATCATAGTATGATATAACAAAATTTGTTAACAATTTCGGCCGGCAGTATTGAATTTTGAAATTGAAATTGAAATTTTACTTCGAAATCATCATAGATCATTGAATGATCATCGTTCATAAAAAAATAAAAAACTTACAGATTCAGCGAAAGACAGCAAGATTCTGGCGACAAATAGCAAAATTCCGGCGAGGAGAGAGCTTTAATTTCACGAATTCTGACGAGAGAGAGAGAGAGAGAGAGAGAGAGAGAGAGAGAGAGAGAGAGAGTCGACGAATTTGTGCTTGAAAATGGCTGCATTTATAGCAAAAAAGGGTCGGAAAGTGGAGTCCAATCACTCCACCATTACTGGTCGGAATCTTTACAGCAAAGGATATCCGTGATTTCTGTTTCATTGTCGGATATCCGTGAATATCCGATATTTCGAGTCGGCAGGGTTAGGTACCTAGACCGAATCAGATCCACCCTTTCGTACCACTCTGAATTCACAAAAAACCGGCATATGCCGCCGAAATTTCGCTGATATCAGCGAAATTTTTAACCATGAACGATAATCCCTGTAAATCAAGTACAATCCAAGCCACCACTATATACACATTATAACATTTGGTCAGAAACCTCTACTAATCATTTTGTGCAAAAAATATCCATATAGAAATACAATTAATATGTGTTTCTTTCACCATCCCTTCCTTGTAGAGAGGATCACTATCGGCTTTCGACATAATTATATAATAAAGTTCTTCCTTGGAAAAGGAAAATCATGATGATTTGCAATTGCACTCACATGAATCACTATAAGTAAAACAGAATTGGGCAGTCGCTATGTCTTTCCCAAGAAAATCTATTAAAATTTCCTTGAGAGAGAGAAATTGACTACAGTTCAACCCCATAACGTGGTGGACCACGTTGTCAAATCATGTTGCCCTTGCAGCTGTTCAATCTTACACATCATAAACCAATCTATTGTTGAGATTGAATAACTATCCGAAAACACGGTGAAGTAGAGAAAAAATTATGCAAAAGGATTGCTGTAGAATATACTTATGAGAACATGCATTCTTCTTACGGATTCAAGAAGAAGAAGACGAGAAAAAAGAAGAGAAGTTTACTTTGTTGAAACTAAAATCTAATCTAGAGTCCAAATAGAAACGTTTGTTTGGGCTCTAGTCCATAGTTGAGCTTTTGTTGGCCCAAGGACACGGGTTGGTGCTTAGGTTCAAGAGAAGTCCAATTATACGGAATGAAATATTATTTCCAGGAGAAAGTCGCATATCATTGCGTTTCTCTTATTTTCATAATACCTAAACTACCCTCCTACCAACGATATATATAGATCGTGTTTTGAGATTTCGAATTTTGAATTGCGGTTTTGTTTCATTTGCAGAGAGTTTGAAAAAGAGAAAATTCTAGAGGAAAATTTCATATTTTGATTTTGATTTTTCAATTCAATTGCACAAGATCTTCTCAATCTATCGCAAGAGTTCAGTTTTGTTTGCTTTTCGTTCGCAGAGATTTTGATTTTGCTATTCTTGAGGAATATTTCCTTTTAGGGTTTTGATTTCACAATTAAATTTCACAAGATCTTCTCAATCCAAGTTATTGCGAGAGCTCAGTTTTCCACATCGATTCATTTGTATTTGTGGTTTTGTAATTGGAGTTTTTAATGGGAGATTGTGAATGTTGAATTCGTATTTTGATTTTGCAATTCGATTTGAGATCAGATTTTATTATCAACTGATTTATTTGATTGATTTCTCAACTCGATTTGGAGATGGTGATGATTAACGATTGTACAAGTTAGTTTGTTGAGTTATTAATTCCCGTTTTGATTAATAATTTGGCAATTTGTATTTTTTGTTGTTTATTCTTGTTTTTGTGTTTGATTTCTTAGTGTTTTTTGATGTTGAAGGAGTCATCATTCAACAGTTTTTTTTGTTGGAGGATTTGGGTTGATTAATAGGTTAATCAACTATCTGAGTACTATGTTAATATGTTGATTAATGTACTAATAAAATACAAATATTATATTATTTATTAATGTGTTGATTAATGTATTGATCAACTGTACATGATGTTTTTTTTTTATACAGATCTGCAATTATGGGATGGTGTTGTTTCAACTGAGGTTGCTAATGGTGGTGTTCTTGTGGTAATCAAGTATAATAAATTCTTTTTCCTCTCTGATCTCACGTGTGATAGTACATTGGCTAGTTTAAAGGATGCTATTTGCCAAAAATTTAAGGATTTGTTTCCTTTAGTGTTGTTCTCACCTACGATCGTTATGGTAAACATCATGAAAGTTTTGGTGATGCTGAGCTTCAGTCTTTGGTGTAGTTTTGCAATAAGAATGGACAAAGTGTTGTGGAACTTTTTGTTTATTTGAAGAAGATGTCTGTGGGGTGCAAAAATTTGATCCACAAACTCGAGATGTGTATTGATTAATCGAACAGTTACAATGAAAGCCTTGTATAGACTGAGATGGGATGGGGATATACAATGAGACTGGACCTGATGAGGATCAGGCTACCTACGTATACAAGATGATGATCTTGGAATCAAGTTTCTAGTTCCACTTAAGCTCTAATGGAGTTGCTCAGCGAAAGACTCGTAGTTCAGGAGGTTAAGAACTCCTGCATTTAATGTGGACCGGAGGAGGCTGGCTCAACCACCCTTCCGGTTTTGACTCCATGAACTCAAGTAGTTCAAACTATGAAGATGCTCCCGCAAAGATAACGTGCATGCTGCTTGGCAGTTATCTCTCGGTTTGAATCCCTTTTGATCAGGGCGACTGCCACATGGCATTCTCTGATAGGCTCTGGTTCAACCTGAGTTTTCCTTTATCTTCTCCAGCGGGCTAGAATAGTGAGTTCTGTTGGTCTGGAATCTTGTTGGACTTATCCAAGTTGGGACTTGGATTTGACCAAGTTTGAAAGCAAAGAATTGGGCTAGACTCCTCAGGCTGGAGGCCCAATCTGCATTGGCCAGGTCCTCTGGGCTTCTATGATAAGCCTTTGGATGAGCCTTCGTCGCTGACGGACTTCAATGGGCCAGATCTGGCTCACTTGATTGAGGCGGGCCTATTCGATGTATGGGAGCCCACGGTGCAACTTCTTATACAGTAACCGGGGCTCCACCCACTAGTCGTGGACCATTCGGTGGATCAAGATCCACAGAGTGCATATGGGCTTCTTGAGACTGGGTTGGGCCCTATTCGATAGTCCAGGTCTGCCTGGCTAGCTCAGGTGCTCCCAGTTTGGCTTCTTATACAGCCACCGATGACACCTGTCTGGTATTTTGCCTAGGGTACACACTTCGCCCTCTCTTTGTCAAGTAACAGAAAATCTGATTGGGAAAGATCTTCTAAATATCTTCCCCAGCTGTTAAGATTCGGAGGATTCCTTCCTTGATACGACTTCTTGATGACGATTCCACATCCCTTGGATCAAGGACTAGCGTTTGATTCTTCCTCTTATAAATAGTGAGCCGGAGGCACAAAAGGATATCCACTTTCTTTCTTCTAGTCTCTATTGCTATTGTGCTCCTGCTGCTGAAGAATGGCTGACGATCGGAGTGCTGACTTAGCTCATCGTGCATTCAACCTCAAAGTGGAACATGTGTTCAACCATGTGCAAGCTCAGGAAAATAACCTAGAGAAGGTCGTTTGGTTGGAGCATGACATGAAGTTGTCTCTCAAAAAGCGAGATGACATTATTGCATCCCTGCGCCGGGATCTCCGGCTTTCCGAAACAGGCAGGAGATCAGATTCAGGAACTGAAAGAGAAGGTTTGGATCCTCGGCAACGCTGCAGCCGGGGGTGTTAGCTGGGATCAAGCCGCTAATCCCTCTCCTACCGCCTCGCGGGATGATTTGGCAGACTAGTCTATGTCGCACCATTGTTAAGGAGCGGTGCCCTCTTCTTTTATTTTTATTCATCAATAAATTTTTTTTCCCCACGATCAATGTTTCTTCTTTTCTGGTCTTGTCTTGAATTTGGCAGGTTGACTGTCGGTCCATGGGTGACCGTTATTTTTCGGGAAGCAACTGGGCTGGGCCTCGACCTTCTTAACTTTTGTAGAGTTATTGTGGCTATATATAAGGATGAGCTTACTCTTGCTGAGCTATCTCTCCCTCTTTCTTCTTCTTCTCTTCTTGCCCATCTTCCATGGCGGCTAGGCATTCGGATTCCAACTCAGTTACTGATAATCGGAAGCAGTACCAGGGGCATCTTCTCAACTGTGTGAGCAGTTTGAAGACGCAAGTGATCAAACTTGTAGAAAATTAGCGCACGTGGGAGGAGCGCCATGAGGGCCGAATACAAGAGAAAGATGAAGAGATTCAGCGCCTTACGGAAAGGCTCAGATCTATCTCCGCTGAGCTCGCCCGGATGATTGATGTTGTCGCGGTCTCTTCATGGGAGGAGGGGTACGCTGAAGCCAAGGATAAGTACCATCTCCCTGACTCACCGGAGGGGTCCAGTCCGGATCCCCCGTCTCCCCCACTGATGTAATCTTATTCCGCTCGCACTATGTAGGGGATTTGGTGCACCCCATACCATGCTGTCTTGACCTCCGGTAGATAAGTTCGGTTATCTTCCCGTCGTGATGAGTTAAGGAAACATGTGTTGGTCAACCAACCTTTGACTGTGATGACATGGACCGGAGGTCCACATGTCGCTGACCTGGACCATGTGGACCCCACCTGTACATGTTGAGTGAGCATTGGCTGATCATATGGTATGGGCCCCAGTTGATGTGGGTCCCAGATGACTATATGGTGTGGTCCTCAGCTGACTATGTTAAGTGGGTCCCACTTCATCTTTTTTGAATCTTCTTTTGTTGGCGGGAAGATGTACAACTTCAACTTCCAGCGAAAACTAGTGACTCCTCGCTGATCGAGTCATTAATCTTGATGATTTAATGATTTTGAATTAATGGAGAGTCCATTAAAGAGACTTGGAAGACCATTAGCCGGTGGACCATGGACTCTGCTTATAAAAGAAAGAATCTTTAGAGAAGAGAAGGGAACTCCCTTTTCTTCTCTATTTCTCTCTTTCTTCTTCAGCTTTATCTTCATTTCCCTGCTGAAACCCTATGTTCTGAATTACCTGAATTTCGGTGATAACTTGCTCAATCTCCCTCCGAAAGATGAGAAGAAACCTTGTGTTGAGCTCTAGCAGTGACGAAGAATTTCAGACTTCGGTTCCCCGTCCTGTCGCTGATGTGGGCGGTCCGAGTGAGATTCCGGCTACTGAACCGAACTCGCATGCTGGCGTGGAGGAGGTGGCCCCTCTGAATACGGTCGACCCCTCGACGGAAAGACCTAGGAAGAGGTGGCAAGCTTCCTCCAATCTCCCCCGGAATCCGGAGCTTGAGCGAATGAGCGCGGTGGAGGTCTAGGAACAGCTCGGTTGGAGGGGGGGTCAGATTCGGCTCCCATCCCTTCATTTCCGATGGTTGTTCCGGTAATCTAATCGCGGTGAACCTTTACCAACTTTTATATGGCATGCAGCTCTCGCTGCCTGATAAATAGGGAAAGTGTAACCTCTAATCAAAAGATTGTATTTTTATTGAAGTTCCTTCTTGTGCCTGTATAAATTGGTAATCAAAGTAGACAAGTAACAAGCAAGGGTCGTACCCACCTCCAAGGTGAAGGTCTTAGCTCAAACAAAATTGAAAACAATAATTAAGTAACACCACTAATGAATTACAAATAAGAGAGATGTAATTCTACTTCCTATAGGCAATAATAATAAACTGTAAATAACCTAACTTAAGAATATGGTAGAGATGAAAAGAAGATCTTATACTGACATAGGGGAAGAATTGGTATCCACAAACTAAATCATACAACCATACATGTTATTCCTTCATGTTCAATCTATGACAATTAATTAGTCACCTCTCAGCTATTCCAATTAATCACCAATACCTATAATAATCAAGTAGTCGCCTCTCAGCTATCCCACTCAATTAAAACGGGATTCTCTTATGCATGCTATTGAATATGTCTTATTAATCAAATCGCCGCCTCTCAACTATTCAATTTAATTAACTCAACATATTAATTCATAACTAAATCATCACTTCTCAGCTATTTGATTCCAATAAAAGATACTAACTGCAGATATGTAATAATCACCTCTCAGCTATTTCACTACACATCTTCAATCAATATAAATAAAACCATTAAAGCTAGGTTTCCCTAAACCCTAATAATAGTATTTTAACAACATGGATAACAATAACATGCAAATAATCATACTTACCTCATACTGCAGATAGAAGTAAATAGGCATTAAGTACTTTGAATCACAATGAACATTAAGAACAAACATGGTGCTTTTGCATTATCTAGAGTGCTTCAACGATCCCCCTAAGGAGATTTAGCAACTCATCCTTGATGATGACACCATGGAATAAATAATTAAATAACAAAACATCATAAAGTAAAAGATATGGATTGATATTGATAATTGAATTTGATACAAAGAAGAAGAAGATGAACTTTTCTCTCACAAATATTCACTTTCCTCTCTCCTCAAAGATACCTAAACCTTAGCTATTACTTCTCTTATATAGAAAATACAAAGAATAATACTTGCATGCAAAATCTTCCAAATTAGGTCAAATTCGTGGCTGCTGCTGTTGGTCTTCTAGAGACATTAGGTCTTCAGCAAAACCTAATTATTTTCGACTTAAGTTGTACCATGGACCAAGACCTTCAGTTTGATAGTTGATGGGCCTAAATCACACTTCTGGATCTCCTTGTAGAGCCTTTTTAAGTTTGAACTTTAAATAAGGCCTAAAATAGAAATTCTGACTTAAGGGTTTCAATATGACCCGGTTTGGGCTGAGATTCGGACCGCCCCACTTTGACATAAAGTCAAGTTAACAGGACTGACCGTGGGATGCCCTCAGAAGATATGTGGGTGCAAATATCAATTCTCCTCCCTTAGTGTAAATAACATCTTTTTGGTTGCTTTTCTTGACTTTTGGCGGGCTTTAACACAATATTCGCATTTCGGCTTATGAAACCTACACAATAGATAAGAAAGCACTAATCAATAGATATAACACAATAATATAAGCTAAGTGCTAAACAAACAAGGTGTTATTCGGGGGATAAATATACACTTTTGAGGACTTATCAAATACCCCCAAACAACACTTTTTTGGTCCTCAAGCAAAGGTGAGAAGAAAAGAATTAAGGTGATTGCATTAACCATATGCATCAAGGCTTTTCTTCTCACCTTTGCTTGAGGACAAAAAAAGTGTTGTTTGGGGGTATTTGATCAGTCCTCAAAAGTGTATATTTATCCCCCGAATAACACCTTGTTTGTATAGCACTTAGCTTATATTATTGTGTTATATCTATTGATTAATGCTTTCTTGTCTATTGTGTAGGTTTTATGAGCCGAAATGTGAATATTGTGTTAAAGCCCGTCAAAAGTCAAGAAAAGCAACCAAAAAGGTGTTATTTGCACAAGAGGAGGAGAATTGATATTTGTACCCACAGATCTGCTGAGGGCACCCCACGGTCAGATCAGTTGACTTGACTTTATGTCAAAGTGGGGCGGTCCAAATCTCAGCCCAAACCGGGTCCTATTGGGGCCCACAAGTCAGAATTTCTATTTAGGGTTTTATTTAAAGCCCAAACTTAAAAAGGCTCTACAAGAAGATCCAGAAGTCTGATTTGGGCCCATGAGCTATCAAACTGAAGGTCTTGGTCCAAGCTACAACTTAAGCCCAAGAGAATTATGTTTTGCTAAAAACCTAATTCCTCTAGAAGACCAACAGCAGCCGCCACGAATTTGACCTAATTTGGAAGTCTTTGCATGCAAGTATTCTACTTTATGTTTTCTATATAAGAGAAGTAGTAGTCAAGGTTTAGGTATCTTTTAGACTCCCATATTTTAGATCTAGAGTTTTTCATAGAGAGAGAAAAGAGAATATTTTTGTGAGAGAAAGTTCATTTTCTTCTTCTTTGTATCAAACTCTATTCATATCAATCAAATCAAATCACTTTACTTTATGATGTTTTGTTATTTATTTATTTATTCCATGGTGTCATCATCAAAGATGAGTAGCTAAATCTCCTTAGGGGGATGGTTGAAGCACTCTAGATGATGCAAAAGCACCATGTTTGTTCTTATTGTTCATTGTGATTCAAAGTTCTTAATGCTTATTTACTTCTAATTTGCGATATGAGGTAAGTATGATTATTTGCATGCTATTGTTATCCATGTTGTTAAAATACTATTGTTAGGGTTTAGGGAGACCTAGCTTTAATGGTTTTATTTATATTGATTGAAGATGTGTAGTGAAATAGCTGAGAGGTGATTATTACATGTTTAAAGTTGATATCTTTTATTGGAACCCTTTCGTAATTAAGTCAAATAACCGAGAGGTGATGATTTCGTTATGAATAATATGTTGACTTAATTAAATTGAATAGCTGAGAGGTGACGGTTTGATTAATAAGACATATTAAATAGCATGCATAAGAGAATCCCGTTTTAGTTGAGTGGAATAGTTGAGAGGTGGCTACTTTATTATTATAGGTTTTAGTGATTAGTTGGAATAACCGAGAGGTGACTAATTAATTATTATAGATTGAACATAAAGGAACAACATGTTATGTTTGCATGATTTAGTTTGTGGATACCAATTCTCCCCCTTTGTCATCATATATCTTCTTTGCATCTCTTCCATATTCTTTAGTTAGGGTTTACTTATTATTATTATTGCCTGTAGGAAGTTAGAATCAATCTTAAACCTTGTTTATTGATTCCTTTGTATTACTTAATTCTTGTTTTCAATTGTGTTTAAGCTAAGATCTCCCCCTCAGAGGTGGGTACGACCCTTGCTTTTTACTTGTTTACTTTGATATTCAATTTATACAGGCACAAGAAGGAAATTCAATATAAATCTATCTTTTGATTGTGAGGTACACAAATATCTTACATCAATCTCATAGGGTAAAGAGTCAAGAAGGCACACATCTTCAGATAAAGAAAGATCAGGGGGTTGTTGGCCAAGGTTAAAAATATTTATTTCAACAGTCATAGAGCCAAAAGTGAAAACCATAGAACCATTCCGGAAGTTTATGAGAGCATTAGAAGTGGCCAAAAATGTTCGACCAAGGATGATGGGAACCGAGTTATCGGCAGTAGTTTCAGTATCCAACACCACAAAGTCAACAGGATAGTAAAAGTTAGACACTTTAACTAATAGGTCCTCAACTATTCCTCTAGGTACTTTCAATGATCTGTCGGCCAGTTGTAAAGACATATTCGTGGGTTTCATGTATGTTAGACCCAGGCTGAGGTAGAAGGAGTAAGACAAGAGATTAACACTCGCTCCCAGGTCTAACCAAGCTCTACCCATGAACTTATCACCAAGCTTGCAGGGTATGGTCGGTTTTCCAGGGTCTTTATATTTTACCACACCGTTATGTTGGACAAGTGCAGAGAATTCTTCCGCCACAAACGCACTTTTGGGCACATTTGTTTTACTCTTGGCGGTGCACAAGTCCTTCAAAACCTTGGCGTAGAAAGGTATATTTTTAATAGCCGTGAGGAAAAGTATATTAATATTTATATGCTTGAACACATCAAGTACCTCCTCTACTTGGACTTCCTGCAGAGACCTCGTGAGTCTCTTGGGGTAAGGCACGGGTGGCTCGTAAGGTAGTGGAGTATCCACAATCTTAAGGGTATGTATCCTTGGCTTAGAGGTGGTCGCCACATTAGCCGGACCTTTAGGCGGTGCAACAGGTGTAGTGGTAACCGGGGTCACAATACTAGGACTTGGTTTATAATTAATCTGATTATCAACCTGTTTGCCAGACCTAAGTGTGGAAACCGAGTTAACTTCAGCAAGCGGTGCAGATGTAGACGGAGTGTCCGTCACCAAGGCAACATCTTTGCCCTTGAAATTCGGGATGGTTTGTCCCAGAAATTTGCCCTTCTCATCAAGTTTCTGTTCAATCCTTTGGATGGCTTGGGCGTTTGATTCATTGGACGCTTGTGTCTATTGAATGAAACGTTCAAGCACATCCTCAAGGGAGGTCTTAGGAGGGGCAGATTGATGGGTCGACATTTGGTCCCTGGAACTACTCATGTGGTGACCATTGTTCGAGTAAGGGGGACCGTTACCCTGTTTTGATTTTCATTAGTACCAACATACATGGCATTGCTACGTTGACCATAAGAGTTATTAAAACCAGGTGCAGCCGCATAATGATTATTTCAATAAGAAAGATTGGAGCGGTCCATGTATGGGTACGTGGCATTGCCCTTAGTAAAGTTGGTTTGCCCAGCGTAGTTGAATGCACTGGCGTCCTCAGTTTCTGGTGAATTATAAAGGAGAGGGCAAAATTTGGCAGTATGGGTCTGGTTATGACAAACATCACATTGGAGAGTGGAGGGACTCATAACAGGTGATGTGGGCTTTAAGGACACCTCAAGTGCTTCTACCTTTTTTACTAAACCATGAAGCAAAGTTTTAAGCTCAGGGTCGAGTTTGACCTCATATATGCCTCTAGGTTTATCATATGAGTCCAGGGTAGTGTTTCTCAGGGTTGGTCCAGGTAAGTCCCATTGTTGGCTATTATTAGCTATTTTTTAAAGGAATGCAATAGCCTTGGCGGTGGACATATCAAGAAATTCTCCACTGCTCATGCCTTCAACCATGTTTCTAATTGTATAATTAAGGCCTCTATATATGATCCTAACTTTTTCTGTGTCATCAACTCTGTGGTGTGGACACTGAAGAAATAGGTCTTGATACCTCTCCCATGCATCAAAGAAAACCTCACCCCCTTTCTGCCGAAAATTCCTGATGGCATCAACAATATCATTGGTTCTGGTAATATGAAAGAATTTGGTCAAGAACGTTTTGCTAAGTTGAGCCCAGGTGACAATAGAATTAGAAGGAAGGCTATGTAACCAGTGAGATGAACGATCCTCAAGAGAAAAGGGGAACAATCTCAAACTAACTTCCTCCTCAGACAAATGTTTCTCCTTGAAAGTATTAAGTACGGTCAGAAACTTATTGAGGTGGTGATATGGATCTTAATTCCCGTGGAAGTCCATGGAACCGCGACAACATGCCCACAATCTGAGGGCGAATGCCATAGCTATCTGCAGTTGTCTCGGGCAAGGCTATGCAGGTAGGTGGCCAAGTGGCCAAAGGTGAAAAGTAATCCCGAAGGGTAGCTTCTGGAGCCATAGGTGCAGGAGTTACTTCAGAAAGTGAGGTTGAGTCGTTGAACTCTTCCTCAAGAGAAGGAGTGAAGTCCATGGTTGTGCTCTTTGTCTAAATTGGAATTGTTTCGACAAGATTTTACCTGATCTAAGATGCATGCAACATGTGCATTACATATGCCACAAAAGTCCTAACCATTCAAAAGCCTCTAACAAGGGGCTCAATAACCAGTGTGGGAGGTTTTCCGTGCATAAACGACGTTCCTTAATTAATAAACCACAGTGATTGTACAGAAATAATCTGTAGGGGTTCCAAACCCAATTCCTAGCTTATGCTCCAAATTAACAAAGAATGGTTCACGCAGTACTAGTTGAATTATCTGCTCAAGGTCTCAAATGAACATCGTGATAATATGGATTTAGTTGGTTCAATTTTAAAGCTTAGGATATCGCAATCAATTGATATTAGGTTTCACTTTTAGGCCAGGTCCGCCTTGCAGTCCCGGTTTAACAAGTAAAAGCAGAATTAAAATCAAGCAACAATCAAGGTCATGGTAATCATTACAGAAAATCCTCTTGCAGGGGATTCGAGGAGGGTTAGGAGGATGCTTACCTCCCACTTTGTGCTAAAAAGTAAAAATTGCCAAACAAGCGCATAAAAGTGGGGAGAAGACGAGTTGAAGTCGACTAAGGGGAAACCGCTCCTTGGGTTTCAATCGCCCTTAGGAGTCGTTCCTTAGTAGACTCAAGGGTAGCTCCACAACCTTGCTCTACTATCCGCCGCGAACACACAATAAATAAATCATAACAACATCTACTTTAAAAATATTACAACCGCGACCCCTTCGTGGATCGAATAATTAAATATCTTACAAGTCTCTAAAAATGCTGAAAAATTTAACTAAAGGTTCATATCACTTCTCTCAACAAGAAAAAACAATTAATCGAAAAAGTGCTCTGGAACATTCTGGAAAAATCACGCAATACGAGGTAAATTTTTGCACAAAACTCTACTCGAGTTTGCTGCAGGCCAAATTGAACTCAACTCGAGATCGGGATCAATTCGAACCAGTAACTTTTCAGGAAAAATCCTGAATGTGTGATTTTCGTAAAAATTTAATTTTGACCTCGTTTTCGAGTTTTTTCAATCCGTCTTCACTGCAAGATCAACAAGAGGACTAAGTAACAAGACACTTAACAACAATAAAAAAAAAAAGAAAAAAAAATAGAAGGGTGGGAGGGATAGAAGTGGGATGATGTCCCGAAACTACTATTCTCGCTTGTGTTTGAATGAACTCCGTTCCTTATAGCGGCAACGACGCCTTTTTGATAGATGGTAAATTAACACCACCTATCAAAAGATTATATTTTTATAGATTTTCTTTCTTGTGCCTGTATAAATTGGTTATCAAAGTAGAGAAGTAACAAGCAAGGGTCGTACCCACTTCCTAGGTGAAGGTCTTAGCTCAAACCAAATTGAAAAAACAATTATTAAGTAACACCACTAATGAATCACAAATAAGAGAGATGTAATTCTACTTCCTACAGGCAATAATAATAAACTGTAAATAACCTAACTTAAGAATATGGTAGAGATGAAAAGAAGATCTTATGATGACATAGGGGGAAGATTTGGTATCCCCGAACTAAATCATGCAAACATACATGTTATTCCTTCATGTTCAATCTATGACAATTAATTAGTCACCTCTCAGCTATTCCAATTAATCACCAATACCTATAATAATCAAGTAGTCACCTCTCAGCTATTCCACTCAATTAAAACGGCATTCTCTTATGCATGCTATTGAATATGTCTTATTAATCAAACTGTCATCTCTCTGCTATTCAATTTAATTAACCCAATATATTAATTCATAACTAAATCACCCCCTCTCAGCTATTTGATTTAATTACAAAAGGGTTCCAATAAAAGATACTAACTTCAGATATGTAATAATCGCCTCTCAGCTATTTCACTACACATCTCCAATCAATATAAATAAAACCATTAAAGCTAGGTCTCCTTAAACCCTAACAATAGTATTTTAACAACATGAATAACAACAACATGCAAATAATCATACTTACCTCATACTGCAAATGGAAGTAAATAAGCATTAAGAACTTTGAATCACAATGAACAATAAGAATAAACATGGTGCTTTTACATTATCTAGAGTGCTTCAACCATCCCCGTAAGGATATTTAGCTACTCATCCTTGATGATGACACCATGAAATAAATAATTAAATAACAAAACATCATAAAATAAAAGATATGGATTGATATTGATAATTGAATTTGATACAAAGAAGAAGAAGAAGATGAATTTTTCTCTCATAAATATTCACTTTCCTCTCTCATCAAAGATACCTAAACCTTAGCTACTACTTCTCTTATATAGAAAATACAAAGAATAATACTTGCATGCAAAGACTTCCAAATTAGGCCAAATTCGTGGCTGCTGCTGTTGGTCTTCCAGAGGAATTAGGTCTTTAACAAAACCTAATTATTTAGGGCTTAAATTGTACCCTGGACCAAGACCTTCAGTTTGATAGCTGATGGGCCCAAATCAGGCTTTTGGATCTCCTTGTAGAGCCTTTTTAAGTTTAAACTTTAAATAAGGCTTAAAATAGAAATTCTGACTTCTGGGCTTCAATAGGACCCGGTTTGGGCTGAGATTTGGACCGCCCCACTTTGACATAAAGTCAAGTCAACAGGACTAATCGTGGGGTTCCCTCAATAGATCTGTGGGTGCAAATATCAATTCTCCTCTCTTAGTTCAAATAACACCTTTTTGGTTGCTTTTCTTGACTTTTGGCGGGCTTTAACACAATATTCGTATTTTGGCTCATGAAACCTACACAATGGACAAGAAAGCACTAATCAATAGATATAATACAATAATATAACCTAAGTGCTAAACAAACAAGGTGTTATTCGTGGGATGAATATACACTTTTGAGGACTTATCACTGCCCTATTCAATTTTGCGGTTGCTGTCATGGTGGGAAATCCTACCGGGTCAGATGCACGTGTCCTTCTGGATAATCGTGCGCCGGATTGGGTTGATTGCCCATCACTTCAGGGTCCCCTTTGGCCCGCTTGAGATGTTTCTGCTGATTCCGGTTGCTCGAGATGCTAAGGAGCGCTGCTTCTACGCCATTTCCTGGTGCACTGTCTGGAGGCTGTCTGGGCTTCCCAATCACTTTGGAAACTGGTTCAAGTCCTGCTACCAGGTGTCGGGGTGGTCGTCTGACCCCAGCATCCAGGTGCCGCGGGACTTTATATGTAAGCACGTATCTGACCTTGCTTTTATTCTTTTTGTCCTTATGCCTTGCGTGCTTGCTGAGCTCCGGCTCAGGAACAGTTCTATGCTTTTGTTTGCAGGGAAACACCAGCTCCAGGTATCATTGCCGGCAGGCGTAGATTCTTCCGCGGCCGAAGGTAAGATTGAGCGTTTCTTCGGTCTTCCTGCAGACTTGCGGGATTTGACGCTCCTTGATCTGATTGTGGCGCATCTCCGTTTCTCGGCCCGACTTGTGGCCCTGTCAGTTCCTCCGCAGGTTGTGGAGGTTGACTCTAGCTCTTGTGAGCGTGCTGCCCCTGTGGAGAGTGTAGTTCCCAGTGCTGTTGAGGAGCCTCCGGTCGAGAGTGAAGCTGTCGATCTGAGGGGGGAGATGGACGACTGGCCCGATGAGGTTGTCCCAGTCGGGGGAAGATCTTCTTCTGACGAGCTCATGCCGGATGCTCCACTGGAAGTCATCCCAGTTGTCGGGGATGTTCAGGTATCTGACGCTAGCTCTGTTTGTAATTCAAACCCTCCTTTGGGTCGCCGGAGGAGACCACATGTTTTCTATGGGTCTTCTGACTCCTCCGGTGACCCTAGCCTGATGTCGAGGGATAGTGGACTTCTACTTCTAATAGAAGGCTATTTGTGTAACCTTTAATCAAAAGACTATATTTTCATAGATTTTACTTCTGGTGCCTGTATAAATTGGTTATCAAAGTAGACAAGTAACAAGAAAGGGTCGTACCCACCTTTGAGGGGGAGATATTAGCTCAAACACAATAGAAAACAATTCTTAAGAAACACCGAGGGAATTAATAATAAGAATTGAGATTGATTCTAACTTCCTACATGCAATAATAATAAGTAAATCCTAACTTAAGAAGATGGTAGAGATGTAAAGAAGATTTATGATGACAAAGGGGGAGAATTGGTACCCACAAACTAAATCATGCAAACATAACATGTTGTTCCTTCATGTTCAATCTATAACAATTAATCAGTAGTCTCTCAGCTATTCCAATTAATCATCAATACCTATAATAATCAAGTAGTCACCTATCAGCTATTCCACTCAATTAAAACGGGATTCTCTTATGCATGCTATTGAGGACATCTTATTAATTAAACCATCACCTCTCAGCTATTCAATTTAATTACACTGGAGGCGAATGATGCCCCCCGGTCTCATGAGTCTCCGGCCGAATAAGACAGCGAAGCATGGACAATCTATACTGACGGATCCAGTAACTGTACAAGGTCCGGCATAGGTTGTCTCTTGATCAGCCCAGATGGACAGAAGACAGAAAAATCTGTCAGAATCCCAGCTTCGAACAACGAAGCTGAGTACGAAGCTCTTATATATGGTCTCCAGACAACACTCCAACAGGGGGCGGGGAGAGTCATTATCAAGACAGATTCAAAGCTAGTGACGAACCAGTTCGTCGAATCCTTCCAGGCCAAGGACGACCGGATGGCAAAATATTTTGATATCATCCATTCCATGGCAGGGAAGTTCAAATTCATCACGGTCGAGTAGCGACCAAGGATAGACGTCAGGCACGCAGATGTTCTGGCGTATCTTTCTTCTTCAATCAGCACTACAGAGCCCCGACAACTATCAATCGGATACTAGAAATAGCCGAGTATCGGGCCCAAAGATCCAGACATGCCGCTACCGGAGGTCTATCTCCTGAAGTGCAGACATTGGAAGGAAGTTCTCACGGCTACCAGAGGACAAAAAAAAAGAAAACATGAAGAAGCTTCACAGTCCGGCAATGAGCTCAGCACGCAGAGCGAGCCGAGTCAACCATCACAGGGTCAGACACAAGACCCACCAGAAGCACAACCACCTTCAACGGAGCCGGACGAATCGGACCAGTCAGAACCACCGCTCTCTCATGTGCACATCGATTTGGAGCTCCCGCTGGAGGAACCAATTGAAGACATTCCAGACAATCTGAATTCTGAAGTAGACAGAATTGACGTTGAGTTGCAGTTTAGCAATAGCCAAGTATGGAGGAAGCCATACATCAGCTTCCTTGTCCACCGTTTGCTCCCTGAAGATCCAAAGCTATCAGCCAAAGTCAAGAGGGATGCATGGAAATTCACTGTCATACCGCACCGGGAGTCACACAGGCTATACATGAAGAGCCATGGCTCCGGGGTCTTGTTCAGGTGCCTTACTCCAGAGCAATGCCTGGTCATACTGAAAGAGATCCATACTGGGATCTGCGGCAACCATTCCAGGAGCAGAATTCTAGCACAGAAGACAATGATCCAAGGATACTGCTGGCCGCACATGATGACATACGCGAAAACGTTCACACAAGCATGGCTCCCATGTCAGAAGCATGCCCCGGTCAGTCATTCCCTGGCAAACGAACTACATCCAATCCTGAGTACATGGCCCTTCGCCAAGTGGGGACTGGATATTGTGGGACTGCTTCCAAAAGCTCCACAATCAGTCAAATTCCTATTGGTCGCTATAGATTATTTCACCAAATGGGTTGAAGCAGTAGCATTGGTACAGGTATGTGCCTCAGATTTCAGAAGATTTTTGTGGAAAGACATAATCTGCAAATTCGGAATTCCTCAAGAGCTAGTGTCCGATAATGGAAAGCAGTTCGACTGCGACAACATCTGGTTGTTCTGCAAATCCTTGGGGATCAAGCACAACTTCTCAGCCTCGTACTATCCTCAGGGGAACGGGCATGCAGAGGCATCCAACCGGGTCATCTTGGATACACTCAAGAAGCGGCTGGATAAAGCAAAAGGCAACTGGGTGATGCAACTCCCGGGGGTCTTATGGGCATACCGGACCACCCCAAGGAGGTCCACCGGTATGACACCCTTTCAACTTACCTTCGGAGCAGAAGCGGTAATGCCAACAGAACTATTAGCTCCCACAACCCTCATTGATGTTGTCCTTACCGGGGAGAACGAAGGGATTCTGGCAAGGGAAAAAGCTGTTCTTGACGACAAGAGAGAAAGCAGGCCCGACAGCACCTCCTCCGGTACTAGGAGATCATCAAAAGGGGATATGACAAGCGAGTCGTAAAGAGGAAATTCAATTCGGGCGACTGGGTCATGAGAAAAGTCAAAGTTATGACTGAGGATACAACCGCTGGAAAGCTTGGAGAAAACTGGGAAGGACCTTACATCATAGACAGACATGCTGCGAAAGGCTCATACTTCCTCAGAACTCTATCCAGCGACCTCTTCTCCAGACCATGGAACACTTTCCACCTCAAGAAATTCTACAAGTAATGTACTTCATTTGTTGATTTCAATAAAGATTCTTTCCCGTGAGAATTTGAGTACTTTGTATTATTTGCTGCTGAAAATCCTAAGTGCAAGATCAAGTCTCAACTGAGGTCCAGGATGCCCAGACCTAGCTTCCGATCCTGGCTAAGTCCTAAATGCATAGTTATGCTCCTTTTAGGCCCAAGACGCCCGGACCTAGATTCCGGTCTTGGAACCAGGGATGTCAGGGATCAAACCCCATCCAACCCAAGATGCCCGGACCTAGTTTTCGATCCTGGCTAAGTCCTAAATGTAGAGTTATGCTCCTTTTAGGCCAAAGACGCCCGGACCTAGCTTCCGGTCTTGGAACCAGGGATGTCAGGGATCAAAACCCATCCAACCTAGGATGCCCGGACCTATTTTATGATCCTGTCTAAGTCCTAAATGCAGAGTTATGCTCCTTTTAGGCCTAAGACGCCCGGACCTAGCTTCCGGTCTTGGAACCAATGATGTCAGGGATCAAACCCCATCCAACCCAGGATGCCCGGACCTAGTTTTCGATCTTGTCTAAGTCCAAAATGCAGAGTTATGCTCCTTTTAGGCCAAAGACGCCCGAACCTAGCTTCCGGTCTTGGAACCTTGGATGTCAGGGATCAAACCCCATCCAACCCAGGATGCCCGGACCTAGTTTTTGATCCTGTCTAAGTCCTAAATGCAGAGTTATGCTCCTTTTAGGTCCAAGACGCCCGGACATAGCTTCCGGTCTTGGAACCAAGGATGTCAGGGTTCAAACCCCATCCAACCCAGGATGCCCAGACCTAGCTTCCGATCCTGGCTAAGTCCTGAATGCGGAGCTACACTCCTTTTAGACCCGAGATGCATGGACCTAGCTTCCGGTCTTGGAAATCTATCTTAAGAGCGAGGCTATCCACTCTTAAAAACCAGGGCCGTTAGGCGAGCTAGCCTTCCCCCGGTCAAAGCATGCAGCATAGGGACAAACCCCCTTTTCAGCAACAGACCATGAATCGCCATGGAGTCAGCAAGAAAAAGAACTTTTATTGTCCCAAGGAAAACTCCTTAAAACGATAAGGGGGCGAGGGAGATAGTCAGTTGTAATAAACGCTGTAAACAAGGTAAAAATATCTAACAAGATATTTTTGCACTACCAAAATATTATTTTTATTTTTCTTTCAGAAAAGAATATGTACAAGAGGAAGTCCCCCGGCAACCGGGACATGAACCTTTCTACAAAATCTAAAGGAGCTAAGGTTGAGAAGAAGGACCGGGGCCATTACCGCTCTTCTTCACCTTCTCCTTCTCCAGTTGGTCGAGGACCTGCTGATAGACAACCTTCGCGAACCGGAGCTCTTCAGCAGCCCGGTCGTACGCCGCCTCCTTGAGGGTGAGACGGCGGTCCAGCTCCAGCTTCTCTCGGGTCAGCTTCCCGCAAGTAGCCTCCAATTATGCCAAGGAAGTCTTGGCATCCTCCTCCCTCTGGAGAGCAACGGTCAGAGTGAAGTCCAGGTTATGGTAGTCTGTCGCCATGGAGCGCTTGTCCTCCTCCAGAGCCCACCGGTCGCTGTTGGCTGCCGTCAGATCTTTCTCGAGCTGATGATTCTCAGCTCGCAGGCGCTCCAGATCCTCCAAGGCAGAAGGCCGGGGTTTGACACTCAGCTCAAAGACCCGGGCCATCGCAGCTTGTGTCTGACAGAAATAGAAACAAAGATCAGAAACAAAAATATAGACATCAACAAGTCTAAAGCCAGAATTCAAGTCAAGGAATCTTATCGCGATGAGATTCTGGGCAGCCATCCTCATCGCCCGGTCGCGAGAAAGGCGACTGTAGTATGTCTGGTTCTCCAGAAGCAGGTTTTAGAAGATGTAATCGAAGGCAATGTGGAGGTTTATGATGTCGGAGTCCCCAATCGACATCGGCTGACCACCCAGAAATGCAGGATGAATGGTGAACGCCGGCAGCGAGAACGCCGGTTCAGGGCCCAGTTGCACAGTGGGGCCAGGGTATATGGGACCTGGTCACCCCATCCATAAGCCGAGGCTTCATCATCAGCAGTGCCCGGCACGGTGAACTCCACCTCAGTCTGGATGTCCTCAACGGCCAGAGCATCTTCAACAGGGACCTGTGAGCCACTACCAATCCGGGTAGTCCCCGTCACCGGTCCCCTCAGCACCCAAGGGATGGCATCCTCTCTTCTCGGGCGCACAAGCTCCCCCTGGTCAGCAGGGGAGGCAGAAGCGGCTCTCTTCGAGCCCCAGACAGACTCATCTACCACAACCTTGCCCCTCGAATCAACTGGGGCAGGGGACTGCATAAAAACAACTTCAACAGAAGGAGGCTGGGAAGGTCTTACCACCACCGGAGCCTCCACTTCAGCATCTCCAACCCTGGGGGCGACCACTTCATCCAACGAATCCCCTGGCACTACAGCTGGCTCGCCTCCTTCAGCAACAGAGACGACCACTGTTTCCTCGGACACACCTCCCACCATCTCCGGCTGGGCCAGGTTGTCCACCTCAGCATGTACCTGCACCAGGGTAGGAAATAATCCTTCAGTAGCTGGTTCGCCAGACCCACGGGAAAGAAGAAGTCCACTATCCCTCGACATCAGACTTGGATCACCGGAGGAGTCAGATGAGCCATAAAAGACATGTGGCCTCCTCCGACGACCAAAGGGAAGGTTTGAATGACAAGCAGAGCTGGCATCACTGACCTGAACATCCCCGACAACTGGGATGACCTCCGGTAGAATATCCGACATCGGCTCGTCAGGAGGAGATCTTCCCCCGACTGGAAGAACCTCATCGGGCCAGTCATCCATCTCCCCCCGTAGATCAATAGCCTCACTCTTAACCGGAGGCTCCCCCTCAGCATTAGGGACCGTGCTCTCTACAGTGGCAGCAGCTTCACCGGAGCTGGACTCCACCTCCACAACCTGCGGATTAGCCGGCAGGGCAAGCCTCGCCGGGTAGCGGATATCCGTTACGATCTGGTCAGGTAGCGTCAAATCTCGCAGGTCTGTGGGCAGACGAAAGAAGCGCTCAATGTTCCCCTCAGTAGCAGAGGAATCCGCCCCCGCTGGCAAAGACACCTAAAGCTGACGTTTCCCTGCAAACACAAGAATAACACTGTTCTTGAGCCGAAGCTCAGCAAGCACACGAAGCATAAGGGTAAAAATGAAAGAAAGGTCAGGCGCATGCTTACCTATGAAGTTTCGTGGCACCGGTATGTTGCAGTCAGACGACCACCCAGACACCCAGTAGTAGGGTTCAAACCAATTCCCATAATGGTTGGGAAATCCACACAACCTCCGGGCAGTACGCCAAGAGATGACGTAGAAGCAGCGTTCCTTGGCCTCCCGAGCGACCGGCTTCATGAGCATGAACAGCTCGACCGGGCCAAATGGAATCTCGAAGTGGAGAGCGATCAGCCTAATCCGATGCACGATTATCCAGAAGGACACGTGCATCTGAATGGGTGGGATCCCCCACCACGACAGCAATCTCAGAATAGAAGAATGCAGCGGAAGCTGCATGCCATAAAGAAGCTGGTAAAGACTTACCGCGATCAGGTTGCCGGAGCAACCGTCTGAAATGGAGGAGTGGGAACCAAACCGGACCCCTCTCCAGCCAAGCCGCTCCTGAACTTCGGTCGCGCTCATCTGCTCAAGTTCAGGATTTTGGGGAAGGTTGGAGGAAGCTTGCCACCTCCTCTTTGGCCTCTCAACAGGAGGCTCAACAAAATCTACAGGAGCCACCTCCGCAAAACCATCTGGCGAAGGGGGACCCGTCGTCGGAATACTACTTGGTCTGCTTTCATCAGCAGAAAGACGGGGAGCCGGACTCTGAGGCTCTTCGTCACTACTTGAGCTCAGAACTAAGGTTCTCCCCATCTTTGGAGAAGAATTCGCGCGAAATCACCGGAATTTGGAGTTTCAGAACCTAGGGTTCCTGCGAAGTAGAAATGAAAGAGAAGGAAGAGAAAGAGAGTGAAGGGAATACCATTCTCTCTTTCGAGCCTCCCCTTTTTATAATGATAGCCCAGTGTCCACCGGCTGATGGTATTCTAGGTTCTCTTAATGAAATCACCATTAAGGTCATTAAACCAACTGGTTTTAAGGACTCGATCAGTGAAGAGTCATAACCTTTCACTGGAATTTGAAGTTGTACATCTTCCCGTCAACAAAGGAAGATTTAGAGAAGACGGAGTGGGGACCACTTAGCACAGTCAGCTGGGGCCCAAACCGCACAGTCATCTGGGACCCATGTCAGTTGGGACCCACCTCGTACACTCAGCGAGATCGATCCAGCATCTACGAGTGGGGTCCATATGGTCCAGGTCAGCGATATGTGGACCCCCGGTCTACATTACCACGGTTAAGTAAAGATTGATCGACATGTGTTCGTGCACTCTACATAACAAGAAAATAACCGGATCTACCTACCGGAGCTCAAGATAGTAATAGAAGGAAACATGATTTTATTACGAAATACATTATACGGGGTGTACCAAATCTCCTACATAGTACGACCTTAGCTAAATTACATCAAGGGGGAGACGGAGGATTCAGACCAGACCCCTCAGGCGAGTCTGGGAGATGGTACTTGACCTTAGCTTCAGCGTATCCTTCCTTCCATGAGGAAACCGCAACAACGTCTATCTTGCCCCCCATCCGGCCAAGCTCAGCAGAGGCATATTTCAGCTTTTCTTTGAGGCCCCGGATTTCCTCATCTTTATCCCTGATTCGGCCCTCATGGCACTCCTCCCACCGGCGTTGGTCTTCTACAAGCTCAACCACTTGCGCCTTCAAGATGTTCACACTGCTAAGGAGATGATGCGCTCGGTATTGTTCCCGATTGTCACCGATGGAACTAGGATCAGAATGCCTAGCCGCCATGGAAGATGAGCAAAGGAAGAAGAAGAAAGAGGAATAACTCAGCAAGAATAAACCCTTCCTTATTTAGCTACACTAAGGTTAAAAAGGGTTGGGCCACAACCCAGTTGTTTCCCGAGAAGCAACGGTCTCCCATGAACCCACAGTCAACCTGCCAAGATCGAGACCAGACAAGCAGAGGCACTGTTCATGGAAAAAGGGATTTTTATTGATGAATAAAAGTCAAGAAAGAGGGCACCGCTCCTCAACAATGGTGTTACATTAACTAGTCTGCCAAAGCATTCCGCGAGGCGGTAGGGGGGAAGTACCGACCTGGTCCCAGATAGCACCCCCGGCCACAGCATTGCCGGAGGTCTTGGCGCAGTGATGCAATGATGTTGCACTACAAGAATACAATAAATTTGGCACGACCCAAAACAGTGAGGAAATGTGATTAGCCACGGTCCGGGTCGTTTCTTGAGGGACAACTTCATATCATGCTCCAGCCAGACAACCTTCCCCAGGTTCTTCTCCTGAGCCTGCGCTTGGTTAAGCACGTGCTCTACTTTAAGGTTGAATGCGCAGTGGGCCAAATCAACAGCCCGGTCATCAGCCATTCTTCAGCAGAAGCTACAACAACAACAACAAACAGGGAACGGAGAGAGAGAAGTGGACATCTTTCTACACCTCCGACTCCCTATTTATAAAGAAGGAAACAAGCCCTAGTCCTTGATCCAAGGGATGCGGAATCGTCATCAAGAAGCGTGTCAAAGAAGGAATCCTCCGAATCTCAACAGCCGGGGAAGATATTACTAAGATCTTTCTCAAACAGATTTTCTACTTGACAAAAAGGGGGCGATGTGTGTACCCTAGGTAAAAACCCGACAAGTGTCACCGATGGCTGTATAAGAAGCCAAATCGGGAGCACCTGAGCAGTAGCCAGCCAAGCCTAGGCTATCGGGTAGCGCCCAACCCGGTTTCTGAAACCGGCATTAAGTGGTTTGACATCAATTTTGTGACATAGTGTCCATGGTTATTTCGCCTTGAGTTCGTTGTTAAGAAAACCTAGTTGTACGCACGTCGTCCGGTGTCCTTGTCTTCGCGTCGTGTGTCTAAAGTGTGGTTTTTGGTTTAGGACGTACGTACCTTCTCAAGACGTTCGTACGTCCAAGCAGTCAGCAGAAAGTTTGTTTGGTCAGGACGTACGTACCTTCTCAAGACGTTCGTACGTCCAAGTAGTCAGCAGGGTTTGTATCGAGTGGAGACGTACGAACGTCATATCGACGTACGTACGTCCAAAATGGTTTTTCCCTATTTCGGCCCATTTTCCTTTGTTTTCAACCCTAAGTATAAATAGGGTTTCTCTTCCAAACAACAAGACAGTTCTTTGGCCGTCCATTGTTCTTCTAGTTCTGGAGTTTTGGTTTAGGTTTTGGTATTGAAAGTGTTTGTGGCCATTGAACTCAATTCCCTTCTTCCCCCTTCTCTCAATGCATAACTTTGTGATCTTCTAAGTTTGATTGTGATTTCGGCTTCGAGTCTTCTTGTGTGTTCATCAAGAAGTCGAGTGTCTTGTGCGTACATCAAGGTGCTCTGGTGAAGTCAAGGTGTTAGAGATAACCAGGAGTATCAACTCGCAGTGAGTGCAGGTAGTTGGTAGGTTTGTAAATCTCTTTCATCTAGTGGATTATTTGTTGTCGCAAGGACAACCGTGGACTTTTCCCTTATTGGGTTTTACCACGTTAAAAATTTCTGTGTGTTCTTTACTTTATGCGTATTGTTTGATTGGTTGAATATTCAATTATTGTATAAGCACTATTTGTAGTTTTACAATTGGTATCAGTCGCTGGGGGCTGGTTAAGGAGCGTAAAGGCTCACGCTAACGATCAATAGTGCTATGAGTTACTCTGGTAAGACACTTGTCTCGGCTGTTACTCGATTTTCTGATGAACAATCGACTGTTAGTAAAGAATGCTCTAGTGACTGTGACAGGGATTTGATTCTGGTTGAAAATAATGATTGGGCCACCCTATACCGGTTATCCAGAAAGGAATGTCTAAGGTTGGAGGCACAAAATAGTATTCTTCAGGATAGACTTGACTTACTTGCTGCTAGTTCCTCATCCATGTCAACTTTGGATAGGGAATCTGAGTCTTGGCAGGTTGATAAGGTGACCTTATTGAGTAATCCTGCTGCTCTTGAGCACGACAAGGTCGAATGGGAAGTCCGGTGTAATATTTTGTCCACTGAACTAGACGATGTCAAAAAGGAACTGATTCGCCTTCAGTCGTTCGAAAACTGCAATGGGTTGTCATCTTTTGAACTACCTCCACTGTTGCCCCATCCTCATACCAAAAAGTCTGACATGCATCACTCTGTGGCCACGGTAGGCATCCGGCGTAAATGGAGACCATTTAGGCGTGCTCCTCCTCAGGGAAGAAAACGTCAAATGCCTTGCTCATTATGCGGACAGTTTGGACATTGGGCCTCGCAATGTGTTGTGGCTGTTCCTGCTCCACAACCATGGAAGCTGCTTTCACAGCCATCGTATTTTTATCCATCTTATCCATATGCCTCTTACTCTTCTCCTTGTAATTTTGCAGGACATGTTTCAAATGTGGCGATTACTGCCCTTCATGTCTCAAGCTCGGATAGTGAGTGGTTACTTGATAGTGGTGCTTCGAAACATATGTCAGGTAATGCCAAACTTTTCTCCTCCGTTACTGCTATAGATGGTGGAAGTGTTACTTTTGGTAATGGTAAGCGCTCTCCTGTGATTGGTAAGGGTTTTGTTGCTGGTATTGGTGTATCTTCGAATGATGTGTGTTTGTTAGTTGATGGGTTGCGTGTTAATTTGATCAGTATTAGCCAACTGTGTGATACTGATCATACTGTTAATTTTTCTAAAAATATATGTACTGTGCTTGATAGTTCGGGTAAGTGTATCATGACAGGTAAGCGTACATTGGATAATTGCTATGCCATTCAGCCTGTTGCATCTGGCATAAAATGCTTACCTAGTAAACTAAATGAGGATCTATTGTGGCATCAACGACTAGGTCATGTCAACTTTGAACACCTGGACAATCTAACTCGAAATGAATATATCAAGGGAGTTCCTAGACTTGGACGAAATCGTGACACTGTATGTGGTGGGTGTCAACTAGGTAAACAGATACGTAGTCCACACTCCAAGAAAAAGTCCGTAACGACATACTCTCCTTTAGAACTCATACACATGGATCTGATGGGTCCTACTCGCACTCCTAGCTTAGGAGGCAAACGATACATCTTGGTTATGGTTGATGATTACACTCGCTTTACCTGGGTATCATTCTTGCGTGAAAAATCTGATGCTTTTCTTGAGTTTCAGGGGATATGTCTTCGTATTCAGAATGTGAAAGATACTCAAATTAAACATGTCAGAAGTGACAGAGGCGGTGAGTTCACAGACACAGGTGTTATTGAGTATTGCGTTGCAAATGGTACGTGGCAAGAATTTTCAGCCCCATACACTCCGCAACAAAACGGAGTCGCTGAAAGGAAAAACCGTGTTATTCAGGAGATGGCTCGTGCTATGTTGCATGCAAAGAATGTTCCTACCAAGTTCTGGGCGGAAGCGGTTCATACTGCTTGTTACATTATGAACCGTGTATATCTAAGATCTGGTACTACACAAACTGCTTATGAGCTATGGTATGGTAAGAAACCAAATCTCAAATATATGCGAGTTTTTGGCAGTGTTTGCTATGTGTGCAAGGACAGACAAAGTCTGTCCAAATTTGATAGTCGAGGTGATGTTGCTCTTTTACTTGGTTATTCCTCTAATAGTAGGGCCTTTCGAGTATTTAACCACACCACTCGCAAGGTCATGGAATCCTTTAATGTTGTTGTTGATGACACTATTGTATCTGACTCTTCTGTTTCTACTGGTACACAGGATTTCACAGTTCTCTCACCCGTGTCAGACTCTGTTGACATGTCTCCCATATCGTCATCATTATCTGATGAAGGCGATGATGATGCTAAACCGTCTGGTGCTACAGAGGAATTGCCTGGTAGGACCAGTGTTGTGCCCACACAGGATGATGTTGTTCCATCCCAAGGAGTGACTGATGTCTCTCCAGAACTATCCACTGTCCCTGCTGACCCTTAAGAGATGTTTAATCTAGCATCACCTCGTGTTAAACAATATCACTCCTTAGGTGATATCATTGGGGATGTTAATGATCAGCGTCTGACCCGTCGGAGGGCTAAGGAGATGAATTGTGTTCATTATGTTTGCTATCTCTCTTCTCTTGAACCTAAAAATGTTACCGATGCTCTTACTGACGATGATTGGCTGGTTGCTATGCAGGAAGAACTTGGTCAGTT
The DNA here is from genome assembly GCA_020826895.1 of Aquilegia kansuensis. Classification (NCBI taxonomy): domain Eukaryota; kingdom Viridiplantae; phylum Streptophyta; class Magnoliopsida; order Ranunculales; family Ranunculaceae; genus Aquilegia; species Aquilegia kansuensis. The sequence continues at coordinate 12,964,389 of CM037006.1, forward strand.
TAAGCGTAGTGATGTTTGGACGTTGGTTCCTAGACCCACTCACACTAATGTGGTTGGTACGAAGTGGATCTTTAAAAACAAATTGGATGAATTTGGGCAGATTGTGCGCAACAAGGCAAGGCTTGTAGCTCAGGGCTATAGTCAGATTGAAGGTATTGACTACGGAGAGACTTTTGCTCCTGTGGCTAGGTTGGAATCTGTCAGGCTTCTTCTTGCTATGGCGTGTCACCTGAATTTCAAGTTGTATCAAATGGATGTCAAGAGTGCGTTCCTCAATGGTATTCTTAATGAGGAGGTCTATGTTGAACAACCTAAGGGGTTTGTGGATCATACTTTTCCGAATCATGTCTTCAAACTGCAAAAAGCATTATATGGGTTAAAACAGGCTCCTCGAGCTTGGTATGAACGTCTGACATCTTTTCTACCAGGGAAAGGATTTGTTCGTGGGAGTGTTGATCGGACTCTGTTCATACTGAGAAAGAATAATGATGTTCTTCTAGCCCAAGTCTATGTGGATGATATAGTGTTTGGATCCACGTGCCCAAGTCTTTCTGAATCTTTCTCTCGGTTAATGAGTTCTGAATTTGAAATGAGCTTAATGGGAGAACTAAATTTCTTTCTTGGGTTGCAGGTAAAACAGTTCGATCATGGAGCTTTCATCTCTCAAACAAAATATGCCAAAGAATTGGTTAAAAAGTTCGGTTTTGGCACTTCAAGTGGTCATGATACTCCCATGGGTGAGAGGGTACGTCTTGGTAAGGATGTTATGGGTAAGTCTGTTGATATTCGTGAATATCGGAGTATGATTGGTAGTCTCTTGTATCTCACTGCTAGTCGTCCAGATATTTCTTATAGTGTTGGGGTGTGTGCACGATTTCAGGCTAACCCTAAGGAATCTCATCTTATTGCTGTTAAGCGTATCATTCGGTATGTTGCTAGCACACTTGACTATGGTTTATGGTTCACCAGAGATACAAATAGTGTTGTGGCAAGTTATTGTGATGCTGATTGGGGTGGTAATCTTGATGATCGTCATAGTACCAGTGGTGGCTGTTTCTATGTTGGGAATAATCTTGTTTCCTGGCACAGCAAGAAACAATCATCTGTATCCATCTCCTCGTGTGAGGCTGAGTATATAGCTACAGCTAGTGCATGTACACAACTTCCGTGGATGCGTCAGATGCTTCGGGACTATGGCATTCAACAGCAGGCAATGGACTTATTCTGTGATAACACCAGTACCATTAGCATCTCCAAAAATCCTGTTCAACACTCACGAACAAAGCATATCGACATTCGTCATCATTTCTTACGTGAGGCGGTCGAAAAGGGTGATATAGCAATGGAATTCATTCCTACTGAACATCAGCTAGCCGACATTCTTACAAAACCCCTTGATGCAGCTCGCTTTCATTCCTTGCGTAAATCTATTGGGGTTGTATCTCTTCCTTAAGTGTGTTGGTCCTTCTCTTTTCTCTCTGTTCTTACCTCACTTGTCATGTCTGTTTTGGTCATAATGGTTGGTTGTTTAGGTTCAGTTTCTTTCATTTCTTATTGTTTGTTGGTATTGAGGACATACTACTTTCTCTATTGTGTGGATTCCTTTTACAGGTGTTTCTAGTTTGGCGTCCTCAACTGTTTTTTTTGTGTCATGCATAGTTGTAGGGTTACATCATACTCTCTTTGTCTTGGTAGTTTCTTACATGATGCATTTACATGTAGTTGGACTGTCATTTTGGAATACCTGTATATCTCCAGTCTTATATGTTTTTCTTTCATGGTCATCGTCTTCTTTTATATTTCTACACCTCTTGTAAGTGGACAATGACTCACAAAATCCCCAGCCATTTGACTGTCTTGAGAGCATGCTCATTTGGCTAAGAACCCGTTGGGGCTGTGAGGGTCATGCTCTGACGGATGCACTCAGGAGATGTTAGTTCTTGTGTTGCACGTTACCATGGTATTGCACTTCTTGAGTGTGTTTTGCCGAAAAGATGTAGGCTACACCCTACCCTCGTGTTCTGGTAAAAGATGGAGATATTATATACTCCCACACGGGAATGGCATTTTAAAAAAAAAAAAAAAAAAAAAGGGGGGGTGACAGGTGACTCTCACATTTGTCTAGTTGAACGGAAAAGAAGAAAGACAATGCTTTGTGTTTCCTTGGTTTTGTTGTGATCCGGTTCACTTCACATTGGCCTTGTAGCAAGTGACTTTCAATATACTCAATGATCATGTTTTTCGTTTGTTTCCGGAGGTTGGTATTGGTCTGTTAGTTTCTTCTACATGCTTGCATCATTCTAGTAAGTACCATGGCTTGGTGTATGATGTCGTTCTTCGATTTTGCATTTTCTTGTGGTTGAGGTTTGTTTAAACTATATTCGGTTGTAATTGGAATTCTTATGATAAGCAGAAAAGTTTTCTTGTGATGTATCTCAATATGTGTTTGGGTTGTTGGTCGGTCTGCTGTCTGGTCTTTAGGTTGCTCTCTCATTTTAAAAAAAAAAAAAAAAAAAAAAAAAAGGGGTTTGTACGTACGCCTTCAAGGCATTCGTCCGTGGAGGGGGACAGATCTTTTTGCAACGTACGAACGCTCATAGGACGTACGAACGTGTTGTTTGACAGATGTTTTTTTTGGGGGTCCCGACGTTTGAACGTTCTTAGAACGTACGTACGTTCCTGATACAATTCGGCCCATTTGCTGTTTAATTTCGAATTCCTTTTAAACCAAAGGCCAACTGTTATATCAATCGTGTTCCCCTTTCCTGTTGGCACACTACAAGCTGTTAGCATATTGGGTTTCCTTACTCTTGTGCTCTCTCGTTTTTTAGATGTTGTGGATGTTATTGGATATTGCTATGTTTCTATTAGTGATAATTTTTTTTTTTTTCTGTTTTGGTATGAATTTCTGCTGCTTAGGTCATGGACCTTTCTAATTGGACCAAGTTAGGTTCTATTTTATGTTCTCTATATATATAGGAGTCCTCTCTTATTTTTCTCATCTTGTGTCTTCTTATCTCCTTCTAGTTCTGTCTTTGTTTTTCAGAATTTTCAATGGCAGAGTATGAACTTCATGGGGTTTTTGTTCCGGCTGTTGGTTATGTTTCGTTTATGGTAATGGAGTACAAAAACAATACAAAGGTTTGTCGTTTATGTCGTGTTCCCCATGGGTATGACTATATTCATCGACCTTTCCTTAATCCATGCTTGGTTCATGTCAATCATTGGAAGAGACTACCGGGACATCTTCAAAATCACATCTTGGAGTTGGTTGGGTACCCGAAGGTTCAAGGACTTGCTGCTCCTCTCACCGATTGTGGCTTGGACAGCAGAATTGAGGAGTTATTTTGTACGAGTACATGTCTGGAGGAATATGATAATCATGTGATAGTTCGGTGGAGTAGATCTTCTGGTTAACTTAAGCTTTATATTATGTCTTTTCTGTTTCTTATGTCTATGGATTCCTATGTTTGGTTCGTAGTTGGTTTCATGAGACTTTAAGAGTTCGGTTAGGTTTTATTTTTTTATCATTAATTGTTTGGTATTGAATTCTTTTCTTGGTTATTTGTCTATTACTGTTATTTATTGTTCTTCTTGTTGTTTGGTTAGTTTGTTCACTTGTTGTGACAAAAAGGGGGAGATTTATGACTCTAATACTAACAATCGTTTCTTTGTTGTTAGGTTATTTTTGGGTCATGTTTCAGGTATTCTACAAGTATGGGGGAGTGAACGTGTTGAAGTTTTTAGAAGATTGTACAGTTATGGGGGAGCTCAAGTGTCAAAATTTTGGAGCTCATGAAGTATGGGGGAGTTGCTCGAAGGAACTTCTGTTACTTCGGAAATTCTTAGTTGCTTCCGTTCGATCTCTGATGGTTGAAGCGTTCAAGCTGGATATCAAGAATTGGTTGAAGCGTCTTGATCAAGCTGAATATCAAGAATTGGTGACTTGGTATGTGTTCTACCTTGAGTGATTTTGTAGGCATGATTTATAAATGCCATGGTTTGGGTTTGTAAGCATATTTTATAAGTGCTATTAGAGTCATAGGTTTTTTGTCACAAAATCAATGTCAAAGGGGGAGATTGAAACCGGCATTAAGTGGTTTGACATCAATTTTGTGACATAGTGTCCATGGTTATTTCGCCTTGAGTTCGTTGTTAAGAAAACCTAGTTGTACGCACGTCGTCCGGTGTCCTTGTCTTCGCGTCGTGTGTCTAAAGTGTGGTTTTTGGTTCAGGACGTACGTACCTTCTCAAGACGTTCGTACGTCTAAGCAGTCAGCAGAAAGTTTGTTTGGTCAGGACGTACGTACCTTCTCAAGACGTTCGTACGTCCAAGTAGTCAGCAGGGTTTGTATCGAGTGGAGACGTACGAACGTCATATCGACGTACGTACGTCCAAAATGGTTTTTCCCTATTTCGGCCCATTTTCCTTTGTTTTCAACCCTAAGTATAAATAGGGTTTCTCTTCCAAACAACAAGACAGTTCTTTGGCCGTCCATTGTTCTTCTAGTTCTGGAGTTTTGGTTTAGGTTTTGGTATTGAAAGTGTTTGTGGCCATTGAACTCAATTCCCTTCTTCCCCCTTCTCTCAATTCATAACTTTGTGATCTTCTAAGTTTGATTGTGATTTCGGCTTCGAGTCTTCTTGTGTGTTGTGTTCATCAAGAAGTCGAGTGTCTTGTGCGTACATCAAGGTGCTCTGGTGAAGTCAAGGTGTTAGAGATAACCAGGAGTATCAACTCGCAGTGAGTGCAGGTAGTTGGTAGGTTTGTAAATCTCTTTCATCTAGTGGATTATTTGTTGTCGCAAGGACAACCGTGGACGTTTCCCTTATTGGGTTTTACCACGTTAAAAATTTCTGTGTGTTCTTTACTTTATGCGTATTGTTTGATTGGTTGAATATTCAATTATTGTATAAGCACTATTTGTAGTTTTACAGTTTCAAGAGATCTGCATACGCTCTGTGGACCTTGACTCACCGGATAGTCCACAATCAATGGGTGGAGCCCCGGTTACTATATAAGAAGTTGAACCGTGGGCTCCCATACATCGACCAGGCCCTCCTCAGCCAAGTAGGGCCAGGTCCGGCCTAGTAAGGTCCAACAACGACAGGGGCTCATCCAAAGGCTTAGCACAGAAGTCCAGAGGACTTGGCCAGGGAGTATGTAGTGTAGATTGGGCCTCCGGTCAGAGGAGTCAAGCCCAACTCTTTGCTTTCAGGCTTGGTCAATCCAAGCCCCAACCAACTGGATAAGTCCAGCGAGATTCCAGGCCAACATAACCCATGGTTCTAGCCCGCTGGAGAAGATAAAGGAAACCCAGGTTGAACCAGGACCTATCAGAGGATGCCACATGGCAGTCATCCTGGTCAAAGGGGATTCAAACCAAGGGGATAACCGCTCGGCAGCATGCAAGCTATTCCCATGGAAAACATCTTCACAGTTAAACAACCCGAGTTCGTGGAGCCAAAATTGGAGGGGTGGTTGAGCCAGCCTCCTCCGGCCTACTACAAATACAGGAGTTCTAAACCTCCTGAACTACGAGTCTTTCACTGAGCAACTCCATTAGAGCTTAGTGGAAGCAGAGACTTGATTCCAACTTCATCATCTTGGATACGTAGGCAGCCTGATCCCGATCAGGTCCAGTCTCACTGTATACCCCCATCCTATCTCTGTCTATACAAGGCTTTCATTGTAACTGTACGATTAATATATACATATCTCGAGTTTGTGGATCAAATATTTGCACCCATAGTGGCCCAGTGGCCAAAGGTGAAAAGTAATCCCGAAGGGTAGCTTCTTGGGCCATAGATGCAGGAGTTACTTCAGAGAGTGAAGTTGAGTCGTTGAACTCTTCTTCAGAAGGTATGGAGGTTGAGTCGTTAAACTCTTCCTCAAGAGAATGAGTGAGGTCAGTGATTGTGCTCTTTGTGTAGATTGGAGTTGGTTTGGATAAAATTTTACCTGATCTAAGATGTATGCAACATGCGCATTACAAAATCCACCTGATCTAAGATGCATGCAAAAGCATCTAATAAGGGGCTCAAAAACTGACTCAATTTTGTTTTCACCCAAGTCAATGAGTTCTTCCCTAGCTTCCCTTGTGAATTCTCCCTATATTTTGAGAGTCAAGTAGTGAATAACCAGTGTGGGAGGTTTTTCGTGCGTAAGCGACGTTCCTTAATTAAATAACCACAGTGATTCTACAGACGTAATCTGTAGGGGTTCCAGACCCAATTCCTAGCTTGTGCTCCAATCAAAGAATGGTTCACGTAGTACTAGGTCAAATATCTGCCCAAGGTCTCCAATGAACATCGTGATAGCATGGCTTTAGTTGATTCAATTTTAAGGCTTAGGATATTGCAATCAATTGATATTAGGTTCCACTTATAGGCCAGGTCCGCCATGCAGTCCCGGTTTAACAAGTAAAAAAAAAAAATTGAATTCAAGCAACAATCGAGGTCATGCTAATCAATACAGAAACTCCACTTGCAGGGGATTCCAGGAGGGTTAGGAGAATGCTTACCTCCCACTTTGTGCTAAAAAGTACAAATTGCCAAACAAGCGCACAAAAGTGGGGAGAAGACGAGTTGAAGTAGACTAAGGGAAAACCGTTCCTTAGGTTTAAATGGTCTTTAGGAGTCGTTCCTTAGGTTTAAATGGTCTTTAGGAGTCGTTCCTTAGTAGACTCAAGACTAGCTCCACAACCTTGCTCTACTATCCTCCGCGAACACAAAAAAAAAAAAAAAATCCTAATGACACCTATTTTAAAAATATTACAACCGTGACCCGTTCGTGGATCGAATAATTAACCTATTTAGTTCACCTCACAATCACTCAACAGGAAAAATATTAATTGAAAAAGTGCTCTGAAACATCTTGGAAAAATCACGTAACACGAGATAATTTCCTTGCCTAGAACTCGACTCGAGATGGTTATAGGCCAAATTGAACTCGACCCGAGATCAGGTCCAAGTTCAACCAGTAACTTTTTAGAAAAAATCCTGAATGCGCGATCGTTTTAATAATTCGATTTTGACTTCGTTCTTTGAGCTTTTTTCAATCCGTCTTCGCTGCAAGATCAACAAGAGGACTAAGTAACAAGACACTTAAAAACAATAATTAAAAAAAATAAAGATAGAAGGGTGGAAGGTATAGAAGTGGGATGATGTCTCGAAACTACTATTCTCGCTTATGTTTGAATGAACTCCATTCCTTAGAGCGGCAACGACGCCATTTTGATAGAAGGCTATTTGTATAACCTCTAATCAAAAGATTATATTCTTATAGATTTTCCTTCTTATGCCTGTATAAATTGGTTATCAAAGTAGACAAGTAACAAGCAAGGGTCGTACCCACCTTAGAGGGAGAGATCTTAGCTCAAATACAATAGAAAACAATGGTTAAGAAACACCAAGGGAATCAATAATAAGAATTGAGATTGATTCTAACTTCCTAACGACAATAATAATAAGTAAATCCTAACTTAAGAAGATGGTAGAGATGTAAATAAGATTTATGATGACAGAGGGGGAGAATTGGTATCCACAAACTAAATCATGCAAACATAACATGTTGTTCCTTCATGTTCAATCTATAACAATTAATTAGTCACCTCTCAGCTATTCCAATTAATCATCAATACCTAAAATAATCAAGTAGTCACCTCCCTGCTATTCCACTCAATTAAAACAGGATTCTCTTATGCATGCTATTGAATACATCTTATTAATTAAACCGTCACCTCTCAGCTATTCAATTTAATTAACTCAACATATTGATTCATAACTAAATCATCACCTCTCAGCTATTTGACTTAATTACAAAAGGGTTCCAATAAAAGATATCAACTGTAGATATGTAATAATCACCTCTCAGCTATTTTACTACACATCTTTAATCAATATAAATAAAATCATTAAAGCTAGGTCTCTCTAAACCCTGACAATAGTATTTTAACAACATGGATAACAATAACATGCAAATAATCATACTTACCTCATATCACGAATTAAAAGTAAATAAGCATTAAGAACTTTGAATCACAATGAACAAATAAGAACAAACATGGTGCTTTTGCATCATCTAGAGTGCTTCAACCATCCCCTTAAGGAGATTTAGCTTCTCATCCTTGATGATGACACAATGGAATACATAAATAAATAACAAAACATCGTAATGGAAAAGATAATGGAATTGATATTAAATATTGAGTTTGATACAAAAGAAGAAGAAGAAGAAGAACTTTTCTCTTCAATCTTCAATTCATAAAAAGCTACCTAAACTTTAGCAACTACTTCTCTTATATAGAAAATACAAAGTAGAATACATGCATGCAAAGACTTCCAAATTAGGTCAAATTCGTGGTTGCTGCTGTTGGCATTAGATCTTTAGAAAAACCTAATTCTCTTGGCCTTAAGCTGTATCTTGGACCAAGACCTTCAGTTTGATAGCTCATGGGCCCAAATCAGACTTTTGGATCTCTTTGTAGAGCCTTTTTAAGATTGGACTTTAAATAAAACCCTAAATAGAAATTCTGACTTGTGGGCTCCAATAGGACCCGGTTTGGGCTGAGATTCGGACCGCCCCACTTTGACATAAAGTCAAGTCAACTGGTCTAATCATGGGGTGCCCTCAGCAGATCTGTGGGTGCAAATATCAATTCTCTTCCTCTTGTGCAAATAACACTTTTTTGCTTGTTTTTTTTTTTTACTTTTGGTGGGCTTTTACACAATATTTGCATTTCAGCTCATGAAACCTACACAATAGACAAGAAAGCACTAATCAATAGATATATAACAATAATATAAGCTAAGTGCTAGACAAACAAGGTGTTATTCGAGGGATAAATATACAGTTTTGAGGACTTATCAGCTTCCACGCTGGTCCGGTGAATCAGCTACTGAAGGATTCTTTCCTACCCCGGTGCAGGTACATGCTGAAGTGGACAACCTAGCCTAGCCAGAGATGGTGGGAGGTGTGTCCGAGGAGACTATGGTTGCCTCTGTTGCTGAGGGAGGTGAACCAGCTGTGGTCTCGGGGGGGTCCACCGGACGAAGCGGACGCCCCCAGTGCTAAAGACGCTGGCGTTCAGGCCCCGGTGGAGGTAAGACCTTCCCAGCCTCCCACTGTTGAAGTTGTTTCTGTGCAGTCCCCTGCCCTGGTTGATCCAAGGGGCAAGGCTGTTGTGGATGAATCTGCCTGGGGCTCGAAGAGAGCTGCTTCTACCTCCCCTGCTGACTAAGGGGTGGTTGTTCCCTTGAGAAGCGAAAATCCAATTCCTAGGGCACTGAGGGGACCGGTGACGGGGGCTACCCGGATTGGTAGTGGCTCGCACGTCGCTGTCGAAGATGGCCTGGCTGTTAAGGATGTCCGGACTGAGGTGGAGTTTACTGTGCCGGACACTGCTAATGATGAAGCTCCGGTTTATGGGCGGGTGATCAGGTTCCATACACCGATCTGCCCACTGGCCCACTTGTGCAACTGGGCCCCGAACCGGGTGAATACCAACCCGAGGCTTCCCCGGAGTTTCTACTGCCGGCATTCTCCATTCACCCTGCATTTTTGTGTGGGGAACCAATGTCGATTGAGGACTCTGGCATCATGAATATCCACACCGCTTTCGACTACATTTTCCAGAATCTGCTTTCGGAAGACCAGGCGTACTACAGCCGTCTCTCTCGTGACCGGGCGATGAGGGTAGCGGCGCAGAACCTCATTGCGGTATGGTTTTCTGTTTTGAGTTTTGATTTTAGCTTTGCAGGTGTATGTATATCTGTTTCTGACTCCTGCTCTTCTTGTCTGTCAGATGCAAGCTGCCATGGCCCGGGTTTTTGAGCTTTGTGTCAGACCCCAGCCTTCTGCCTTGGAGGATCTAGAGGATCAGCAGGTCCTCGACCAACTGGTTAGATTTTTGTAAAAGGCTCTTGTCCCGGTTGCCGGGGGACTCTCACTTGTGTATCTTTTTCCTGAAAAAGAAATAAAAATTTTGTTGTGAAAAAACATCTGGTTAGATATCTTTACCTTACTTCCAGCATTTATTACAACTGTTTATCTCCCTTGCCCCCTTATCGTTTTAATGAATTTTCCTTGGGACGATAACAGTTCTTTTCCTTGCTGATTTCATGGTGATCCATGGTTTGTTTGATGCTCGAATGCGATTTGACCCTGCCTTGCAAGCTTTGACCCGAGGGCAGACTAGCTTGTCTAACAGCCCCAGTTTTTAAGAGTGGATAGCCTTGCTCTTAAAATTTCCCAGAACCGGGTTCAGCGACCCAGTCGAACTGGTACTAGAACTGAAAATATGTCCAAGCATTCTAGGCCTAGCCGCCCTGTAGAGGTTGGCACAAGACTTACTGAATGGAGATTAGTACTCTGTCACTCATTGTACTTAAGACCGGAAACTAAGTCCAGGCATCTTAGGCCTAAAAGGAGCATGACTCTGCTCTTAGGACTTAAATAGGATCGGAAACTAGGTTCGGACATCCCGGGTTGAATGGGGTTTTTAATCCCTGGCATCCTTGGTTTCCAAGACCGGAAGCTAGGTCCGGGCGTCTCGGGCCTAAAATAAGCATAACTCTGCATTTAGGACTTAGATAGGATCAGAAACTAGGTCCGGGCATCCTGGGTTGGATGGGATTTTTTATCTCTGTCATCCTTGGTTTCCAATACCGGAAGCTAGGTCCGGGCGCCTCGGGCCTAAAAGGAACATAACTCTGCATTTAGGACTTAGACAGGATCGAAAACTAGGTCCCGGCATCCTGGGTTGGATGGGGTTTTTAATCCCTGTCATCCTTGGTTTCCAAGACCGGAAGCTAGGTCCGGGCATCTCGGGCCTAAAAAGAGCATAACTCTGCATTTAGGACTTAGACGGGATCAGAAACTAGGTCCGGGCATCCTAGATCTTAGTAGAGACATGATCTTGCACTAGGATTTTCAGCAGTAAACTATACAAAGTACCCAAATTCTTGCGGGAAAGAATCTTTATTGAAATCATCAAATGGAGTACATTACTTGTAGAATTTCTTGAGGTCGAAAGCATTCCATGGCCTGGAAAAGAGGTCACCGGTCAGAGTTCTGAGGAAGTATGAGCCCTTTGCAGCATGTCTGTCTATGATGTCGGGTCCTTCCCAGTTTTCTCCGAGCTTGCCGGCTGTTGTATCTTCAGTCATGACTTTGACTTTCCTCATGACCCAGTCGCCCGGATTGAACTTTCTCTCTACGACCCACTTGTCGTATTTTTTTTTTTTTTTTATATATAGTTTCTTGGTACCGTAGGAGGTGTTGCAAGGCTTGTTCTCTCTTGTCGTCAAGAATGACCTTTTCTCTTGCTAGGATCCTTTCATTCTCCCCGGTAAGGACTACATCAGTACGAGTTATCGGAGCTAGGAGCTTTGTTGGTATTACCGCTTCTGCTCCGAAGGTAAGCTGAAAGGGTGTCATACTGGTGGACCTTCTTGGAGTGGTCTGGTATGCCCATAAGAACCCCGGGAGTTGCATTATCCAGTTGCCTTTCGCTTTATCCAATCGCTTCATGAGCGTATCCAAGATGACCCGATTGGATGCTTCTGCTTGCCCGTTTCTCTAAAGGTAGTACGGGGCGAGAAGTTGTGTTTGATCCCCAAAGACTTGCAAAATAGCCAGATGTTATCGCAGTAGAACTGTTCAGTCCCTTCTCAGGATGACATTATAACAGGAGGGGGAGTCGACCAGTAGGAAGTCTATCCCGACGGTATTGAACCCTACTGGGATTAGCAGGTGGACCCGCCCAGAGGACTGAGCTGGCTCCCCGTTGAACCCATAGATAGGATTCTCATCATATTCGATGAGACCCTTAGATAGCTCCATAGCTTTGTAAGCACATAAGAACATGACATTGGAGGTGCTACCGGCGTCGACCATGTATGACTTGCCGGACCCGGTAGACGCCGATCTATGCTGTGATAACCAGGGCGTCATTGTGTGGATAATGCACGCCCCTTTCGTCTTCTTCGGTGAATGTCAAACCTTCGGGGATAATGGACTCAGTGTTTGTCCCTTCGTTGAAGTTGAGTTGTCCAACTTCATGGACATGTCCTATCCATCAGAGCTTTTCTCGGGCGCAATTCTTCCTCTCTGTTTTGGAAGAACCAGACGCCTGAACGTGGCAGACGTACACAATACGATCTCCAATTTTTACCTGTTCGACTGCTCCGGTCTGTACCATGTCAGGGATGAGGCCGGCATTGACCAAACGCTGCATTTCATACTTCAATGACCTGTAGTTCTTCAGCTCGTGACCGTAATCATTGTGATGATAACATTTCTTGGACTTATCCCTCATGCCTTCCGGGTCTGCCGGGAGAGGGGGGGTTTGTTGAGCAACCCTCTATTCTTGAACTTTTTGAATACTTCCTCAATCGGGAACCTCAGGGGTGTGAATTCCCTCTCTTTGCGTTCGCCCCCGGCAGATCTCTGGCCGACAGTCGGGCAGCCGAGCTGGCGTCTTCCCCTTCCTGTCTTTGTTTCTGTCAGGGGCCTTTTCCTCTCTGCGATCCCTGCCGGAGCTTTCTTCCTTTGCCTTTTGTGGCTTTTCGGAGGTTTGGCCTCTGGCAAGTCTCTTTCTCCTAGCTTTTAGATCGTCCTCTTTGTAAGCATACCTTTCTGCTTTCTCAAGCAAAACTGAAACAAAGGATGGAGGCTTCCTCGCAAGTGACTGGTACAACTCTTCATGGTTTCTATTAAAGGCATACTTGAAAGCTTGGATACGATGCTATCGGATGCGCCCTGTACTTCTGATAGCAAGGTTCGGAACCTTCGGGCGAAGTTCCTGAGTGTTTCGCTCCGGTCCATCTGTAGGGAGAACAAGACTTCAGCTCCCTTCTTTGTTTTCACATTAAACTAGTACTTTTGTTCAAACAACTCGGCCAATTGTACGAATGTGCAGATGGATGCGGGCGGCAGGTTGTGATACCACATCTGCGCTTTACCTTTGAGTGAAGCAACAAACATTTTTGCGAGTAACTTGTCATCATTGTCCCAGATGGCCATGGTGCTCTTGTAGTTCATGACATGCTGAACCGGACAACCGTTTGTCTCGTCATATTGTTCGAACGGCGGCTGCTTGAAGCTGGCCGTGACTATATGGTTCCTGACCTCTTCCGCCAAAGGTGATGCAGCCAACCTTGAGATAGTGAGTTTCCTGATTCGTTCATCCCGGCTGGCCTTGTTGGAAACAGCTAGATCGATCATCTCTTGCAGCTTGAGTTGATTCATCTGTTCCACGTTAAGCTTTGCTTGTCTCCGGTCGTTACGGGCGGGAGGAGTGCTTTGGTGCCTCCTCCGGTGCAGCCCTTCTGGTGGGGTGACTTCTTCTACAGACCTGTTACGGGTCACCCAGCGGCCATGACGTGGCCCGGGTGTTCTTGCACGTCCGCGGCGATGTTTCTGAACTGGAGAGATAGACATCCTATCCTTCCCCGGTGCTAGTCTATCCCAAACAGGGCGAGGATCACGGCTACGTGAGGTAAGACTCCGGTCACTTCCTGATCGTGACCTTATTGAGAAGACGGGCTTGAAGACGGGGCTGAAGATTGCAGTTGGGGATTCTCTTCTTTCTTCTCAGTTCTGCATTCTCCTTGGTTAACCTCTTGATGATTGCAGTTGGGGATTTGGCCGCTGGCCCTTTCCGTTTTTGCTGCTCAGTAAAACCTCCTCTCGCAGCTTGGGGAATGGTTCTCTGGTCTCGTCTTGCGACGCCAGTATCCTGACAGTCCGGTTGACTATATTCGGATTACCAGGATCGTTAGTGATTTGTACCACTAAGTTTTCTGCCTCCAACTGTCCACTTCAGAGTGTTGTGAGCCATGATCATGGCCCTCACTCCCGAGAACTGACTCTTGATTGACGGGCTCTATCGCTTCAATGATTGGAGACAGAGGAAAAAGGTTCTTAGTCTGACTTTCAGTAACTTGCCTCATTCCATTGTTGGAACGAGTCGGGCGTCTCTTACTTCCAGCCATTGCTACAGGGACTCTCCGGTATGACTGGATTGAGATTTTTTTTTTCTAAGGCTCTGGAACTGATGGGAGATTCAGCTCCATGGTGGGCGCCAAGGAGTGTGGGTTCAAAAATTTGATCCACAAAATCGAGATGTGTATTGATTAATCGAACAGTTGCAATGAAAGCATTGTACAGATTGAGATAGGATGGGGGTATACAATGAGACTGGACCTGATAAGGATCAGGCTGCCTACGTATCCAAGATGATGATCTTGGAATCAAGTCTCTGCTACCACTTAATCTCTAATGGAGTTGCTCAGTGAAAGACTCGTAGTTCAGGAGGTTAAGAACTCCTGCGTTTATAGTGGACCGGAGGAGGCTGGCTCAACCACCCCTCCGGTTTTGACTCCATAAAATCAGGTAGTTCAAACTGTGAAGATGGTCCCACAGAGATAGCGTGCATGTTGCTTGGCGGTAATCCCTCGGTTTGAATCCCCTTTGACCAGGGCGACTACCATGTGACATTCTTTGATAGGCTCTGGTTCAACCTGGGTCTTCCTTTATCTTCTTCAGCGGGCTAGAACAGTGGGTTCTTTTGGCCTAGAATCTTGCTGGACTTATCCAGTTAGTTGGGACTTGGATTTGACCAAGTTTGAAAGCAAAGACTTGGGTTAGACTCCTCGGACCGGAGGCCCAATCTGCATTGCATACACCCTGGCCAGGTCCTTTGAGCTTCAATGTGCCGGACCTAGCTCACTTGATTGAGGCGAGCCTGGTCAATGTATGGGAGCCCATGGTTCAACTTCTTATACAGTAAACGGGGCTCCACGCACTAGTCGTGGACCATCCGGTGGGTCAAGATCCACAGAGCGTATGTGGTCTTCTTGAGACCGGGTTGGGCCCTACCCGATAGTGCAGGTCTGGATGGCTACTGCTCAGGTGCTCCTGGTTTGGCTTCTTATACAACCACCGATGACACCTGTCGGGTATTTTACCTAGGGTACACAGAATGTCTATTGACATTGTTCATTGTGATGTAGGACCAAGTAGTAGTTCTTCTTGTATTGATTATGATGATGAAATTTCTTTGTCATCTTTAAAGACTAAGGATTAGGAGTTTGTTTTTACTGGTGTTGGTCAGGTATTTGAAGGAGGAGCTATTGAGGTTCGAAACAAGCTTCAGCAGTTTTTTATTGAAATTGGGCTCAAATGTGGGTTTTTGAACAATTCTTTAACTAGAGTGAAAGTTGTTTGTAAACAGGCTATGGAAGAAGATAAATGTGTTGATGAAAAAGATAAATGTAAGTGGATGATCTATGCAAACCACTTTAGCACAGATGGTGGATGTATGTGGTTGAAAGAGATGGGGAAAAACATACTTGTGGGAATGCTTATAAAGATTATGAGAATCCCAACGTGTCAAGTCAGTTGGTGATGAGTTTAATACTTGGTATGGTGAGTGACAAAATTACGACTACATCAAGGGACATTATTACTAGAATTAAAAGTGAGTATGGGCTTGAGTTGAAATATTATTTTGCATATAGTGCTAGATTGATGGTGATTAAACAAATTTACAGAGATGCTTGTTTGTCGTACAATCAGTTAATATGTTATGGTGATGCAATTTTGAAAAGTAACCCTGGAAGCCGTGTGGTTTTAGAAGTTGAAAGTGCGATGAAGAAATTTAGTCGTTTTTTTGTGGCGTTTGAGGCATGCATCCATGGGTTTAAGTATTGTAGGCCTATGCTTTGCCTAGATGGAACTTTCTTGGAGTCCAAGTATAAAGGTTGTCTTCTGTCAGCGACAATAAAGAATGGTGATCAAGGTACAATTTTATTTCTGAAAGTGCATAATAAGTAGTTGATTAGTTTATTAATCAATTGATATGTTGTATAGTATAGGGTTGATTTCACTATTTTGGATGATTAATGTGTTAATCAATGTTTTTGTTGTCTTTTAGGTATGTTCACAGTAGCTATTGCTATTGTTGATGTGGATCATGATTCTAACTGGTTTTGGTTCTTGGAGAATTTGAAATTTGTCATGTCTACGGATAGGCCTTTAACCTTTATCTCTGATCGCCATTACTCCCTTGTGAAGAATGTTCCATTGGTTTTTCCCAATTGATATAACAGTTTTTGCTTGTGGCATCTCAAAAATAATCTTGTTTCTGCTATTGGAAGATGTGTTGATTGTCTTAAGGATCTTTTCGGCAAATGTGCCTATGCAAAGACGCATTTGAAATATATTGAACATTTGAAAGTGTTATCGAATTTTGGGGGTAGTAAGGCTTTTAAATTCATAGAAACATTGCTTACTCAGCAATTTGCGAATGCCTACTGATTGTTGTGAAAACAGTCTAATAATATCGCATTCGCACGATTTATCAAAATAAATAGAGCAAGTACGAGTTGATCCACGAGGAGAAGAGATATAAAAATCAAATGTAAGACTAACTAAATCTTAATCCTAGCAAACTTTTTAAGATGAGATTTTGAATTACAATTAACTAAACAAAAGCGGTAAAATATAGGGCTATTTTGTATTTGGTCCCTCTAGAAGATGGCTAATTAATATGTGGTATAGAGTTTTTCGTTAATTAGCAAATAGTCCCAAAAGCGTTACTTTACTGTTAGTCAACGCAATTGACTTGAGTCAAACCATTCATATTTTTTTAATGTCCATACTGCCCTTTCACGTGTTTTTCATGTGACACAACTTAAAACTCAAAAAACTGAATATTTGCTCTCCACATGTCACTGCTTCATTGGTTGACTCAATCCAAAGTTAGATATTAAGCCACATGGTTTACTACGTCAATCGAGGATCTTGATTTGATCAAAGGGACTAAATGGCAAAACCCTAACTTCCTTTACTTTTTCTTCAATTTAAACTAGGGCTGGCAATCAGGTCGGGTCATGTCAGGTTCGGGTCAGGTCGGTCGGGAACATTACCTTAGACCACCCATTTGTTGTGCAATATGCCAATACCCTAACACCAACACACAATTAGATAAAACTACATTGAGGGAACATGATTTGTACATCTGGAAAATACATAGGATCGTATAATTGCATTAAAATGAGAATGAGAAAATACTTTAAACATTAGCTACACAGTAAAACAATTAGGGCATAAGTCATTGTGTTGTTTCAAGACCAAACATACTCAAAACCTAGTTACCAAGCTCGACACTTGCTTAACATGAGAAAGACTATATAAAGCCTTGGCAGTTGGCACTATAGTTTCTTACTCAATAGTCTAATGTAATTTAAGACGTACACAAAAAATTAAAGACAACCATTCATCCCTTGTCCAGATGTAGTGTATCTAAGTATGATCTTTCAAATCAAAACAAAATGAAAACACAAGGACTAACAATTCAATGATAATACAAAATGTGACTACCCTGAATCCATTGCTTATCACAAATGCTTAACACACGATACACAAATCAGTAGCTAATATGCATATATGACACTAAGTTTGAATAATGAATGTCCTTACTAACAGATTCACCCTTTATTTGTCTTCTTATAAGTTAAGAGGCAAAAAATATATAGTTCAATAAGAACTCAACATTGAACGACAATTAGAGTCATTTTTTCTATTCCTCCACATGAGTTGTGACAAAACAAGTCTACAGAACACTGAAAAGTGTCAAAGGCTATTAAAGAGTACCTAAGGTGTCACTTAGCAGTAATATATTGATAGTTGTTCCCCTACCAGCAGTTAACAACTCCATTTACAGAGTACCAAAATCTGGGCAGTGTACCATGTTTCTACACTTAGAATGTATGGTAATGAAATAGTGTAAAATTGCAATCCATTAGTGTTTTACAAATTGAAAAACACAAGATTGGTCATCCAATTTCTTAACTTTGTACAACAAATACATCAAACAGAATACAAAAATTCAGTATTTTTGAAACAAACTTACATAAAATTTCCACTAATCACTAAAACAACTCACTAATCAATCAGTTGTTACTAAGAAAATGGGTGTTTTAAGTGCAATTGAAATCTATAGCAATAAGATCAAATTGAAAATAGGAAAAAAAAACATAAAAAACACAAGATCAACTCGAAAATTTACCTTTCTATTGTTGACTGGAAAAAAGGGAAACTCTCTTTATGAATCCCTTTAAAGTTTGAAGAAAGAGAGAGAAAGAAAGTGTTCAGATTTCTCGTGGAGGCCGATTAGATGACAACTGATGATGAATGAGCAGTTGAAGAATAAGGTAGATCGAATCCAAGTTGCTTAAACCTCTTCTTCTTCCTCACCCATTTAGAAAACGACGCAGAGAATGTTTTGAGGCTTTAGTTTCGAGAGTTTAAAAAATGGAGTAGGTTTATTTTGGTCAGGTTTCGGGTCGACCCGACAGGTCTGGAAGGGAAACCTGAACCTGACCTGATTACATATCAGGTCAATCGGGTCGACCTGATCAGGCCCAAAACCTCAAATACTCAAACCCAAACCTGACCCAGTTCAGGTCAGGTTCAGGTCGGGTTTCGGGTCGTCACGTATGATTGCCACCCCTAATTTAAACTCCATCATCAACAACCTCATATTTCAACTCTTTTTTTTTTCCTTTATTCATATTATTTTGGTATTGTATTTCAATTTCTATTGCTTGACAAGAACATAATTGGTATTAGGTTTTCAAATTGTTAGTGAAGAACAATGGGTATTGGGTTTTCAATTAATTGCTTGATAAAAACAATGGTATTAGATTTTCAAATTGTTAAAGAAGAACAATGGGTTTTGGGTTTTCAATTTCAATTGTTTGACAAGAAGAATGTATTTTTAATTTTTTACAAGAAGAATGACTTTTTAGTTTCAATTGCTTGACATGAAAAATGGGTTTCAATCTTGATGATTTTGAGGTTGGATTTTGTTGATTTTGTATCGAGGATTTGAGGGTTGTTAGAATTTTTCTTCAACTTTTTTTTTTGTTGATGTATAGATTGGTATATTAATGGTGATGGTAAAAATGGGATATTATTGTCTATCACTCTATCTTTTAATTTTAAATTTTATTATTTTGATTATTTATTTTAATTTTTATATGTTTAATTAATTTAGTTTTGGACCATTGGATCAAGCATAGATGATGATATATGTAGTGGTTGTTTTATAAAAATTCATATCAAAGGGTATTATAGGTATTTAAAAAAATTGGATGGTTTGACCTCAGTCAACCTGATTGACTAACAGTCAACTGACAGAAATAGGACCAAACACTAATAAACTAAAAACTTTATACCACATACTAATTATACGTCTTCTAGAGGGACCAAATACAAAATAACCCTAAAATATAAGATTCAACTAATTAAAAGAAACACTAGGATATTTTGGATTCCACCATCACTATGCATATCTAACTAAACCTATTGTGCACTAATTAATCATTTTTTATAACTCATTTCATTATTATAGATGAATAATAATGATACAAAAAATATAATATTTAAATTTTTTTTTTTTTTTTAATTATAAATAAAATTTTATTGATAAGCTCAACGAATTACACAAAAGTAGAGGACAAACGCGCTACAAACTGCGCGGCAAGTCCTTTTTGGATAGCAAACCCGATTCTCCTAAATACATATTCGTTCGAACCCGCAGTCATCACGTTGCTATCCATTATCTTCTGCACTCTCCGGAGGAGCTCAACTGCTTCTGAGCCTAGCAAACCAAATGTGTCAAATGCAAAAGGGATGAAACTATGTTGGTTAGCCCTACAAGCTCCGTCATGTTTCTCCACTTTTGCCGCTGCTGCATTGCTAGCTGCTAGCCCCACCTCAAAAATCCCAGCACTCAGCCCAACCATCGGAGACACTCCTGTAACATCAACACACGCATGTTTACCTTCAGACCAGTTGTAGACCAGAATATCAGCAGGACGTAATGTCGATCTTCCTTCCTTAGGATCAGTAAGAAAGTTAACAGGAGCCTCCTTCTTAACCTGTACGCCAGCCCACCAGAACACATCACACAAGATATCTCTAACGTGGTCATGCCTGTACTTGAAACCGGGGTAATGCTTACAATGGGCCGCATGGTCCCCGAAAGCATCAAGTCTACTCTTCTTGCACACTGGACAAAGCTCACCATCTGAATATAGAGGGATCATCAATCGATAACAAAGAATGGCACGATATTCTACAGGCGTCATGCGTTGTCCAAGCCCTTCCATCGGGATAGCAAGGAGAAAATCTTTGGCATGTTCTGACTGCACACATCCAATCACGGCTTTTTGTCTAGCTGACAACTCAAATTCCCTCTCAAGACCAGAACTAATCTTGTTGTAGTATGCTTCCGCCAAGACATGTTGGGGTCTGAAGAGGACGGTAGCAGTTGGAGCAAGATTACTGAGATCAAAATCAGGTATAGAAAGATGTAAACTAGCAATGGCAGTATCGAAAACATTACCCATAGGTGGAGTGTCACCACCTCGAAGAATGTGGTCCTGGAGATCCTTGGTTTGTGTACGTGAAGCTACGAAAGCAAACTTCATACCATCAGTAGCACAATAGATACCAAGTCCACCCATACGTAATGGGAGGGTTGCCATACGCCACTGTAGATCGCCAAAACCAGGTCCATCAGAAACCACAATATTTTGAAGGGCTGCACGAAGCTTGTGGTCAAACCATTCGGCTGTTTCCTGAACATAATCAGGGGGGCAAGTACGGAGAGCAAAAGTGAGTTTAGATAATCCCATACAAGAACGTAAAAGTGCCAACTCACACTGCGGATCCTTTAGCTGTGGTAATAAGTCCATAAGTTGAAGTGCCTTATCCACTCGTTGACGAACATTACCCACAATAAATGATGCATCAATACTTACAGCCCCTCCAAGCAACTTAACCCCTCGCTGAGGACATGATATCCCAACCGGAAAGATATCTGGATAGAAGCAGTCCGGATCAACAGAAGGCCAGAACAACTCTGTCTTAGACACATTAAGCACGAGCCCAAGAGATGGTCCTCTTTCCTGAATGATACGAATAGCTCTAGCCACATGTTCTGTACTACCAATCAGAGTACCATCATCTAAGTACCATGCCTGCAACTCCAAGTGGTATTCTGACTGAATGCGGTGTATCAATGGATGCAAGACCAAAGCAAAGAGAAGAGGCCCCAAAGAGTCCCCCTGCTGTATCCCAGCTGCTGACCAAATATGAGTAGACCCTAGATACAATCGAGCAGGTTGACAATAGAGGTATTCAACCCATAGAGCAATAGATGGACAATGATTGCGTACCTCCCGTAGCATAGCAGACCGATCAACAAGGTTGAAGGCATTCTGAAAGTCCACAAGCAGCATAGAAAGCGATGTGTCATCCTTGTTGGCATAAACCAACCGATTAACAGCATGCAAAATTGCCTCTGCTCCACCAGGCACACCAACCCCAAACTGAAAATCCTCTAGGTATGGGACAATATCCTTAGAAACTCCTCTCATGGCAATCTTAGACACCAAACGACGCCAAACCATACCCACAGCTATTGGGCGAATGCCGTTACCTGGCTTAAGAAGTGGGGTGAGCGGTGCACTAGCTATGAACTCTGCCAAGACCCGTGGGCATCGACCTTGTAGCCATAAGTTCACAACCGGTGTCAAGGCCTCCATAAGATCTGTGGCTACAGCGGATGCAGCCCCACTCATAGCATCCAATAGGTGTTGGGCCCGGAGACCAACTCGCCCACAAGACGTCCCTTTGGGGAAGGACCTGATGCATGATAATATTCCATCCCTCTCAACTGACAAAGGTGACTCAAGTAAAGGAATGTCGGGGACAGATGGTGGTGGATGCTTCGGGTGTTTATCCTCTAAAGCCCGCTGCGTCTCTGGAGTGTTCGGAGCAACCCCTGATGATGCCAACACCTTCACGGCTGCTGCAAAGTGCCCGTCTGCAACCTTTTGCAAACACCGTCGTACATTCTTGCTTTGGGACTGTCGAGATGGTCGTTCCAACGGCGGCTCTGTGTGTGTGACCCTCTCAATCAGACGAAATATACCCCCAGGCTCGTTCCAAATAGAGAGAGCCTGCAAAATCTGATTTTGCTGGAGATATTTCCGAGCACCAGAACGACGCTCTTGGCGATTCTGCGGATGGAACACTTGCAATGTGCAATAGGGAAGCAGGAGCAATCTAACCCATGGCCCTGTCGACATGGGGTCTGCAGTAACTTCATACAAAACTGACTTCAATGCACAGGAGAATGCTAATCGACAAGGACGTGGAATACTTTTCACTGTGCGAAAAGGTCTACAGAAAATACGATCAAGTGATATCTCATCTAAAGAAGGTGCAACAATAGAAAGGTGAGTATCGATACCAGTGTCCCCTCCTGCTGTAGGTGCGGGTGGATTATCAACATGCACAAGCTGTGGTTTATTTTTTAAATAAACCAAACAAGTTTAATCTTCTTCGCTTTCAAAAATAACAACTCTAAAAATTATGTATCAACATAAGCATAAACCATCAAAGAATTTAATCTAAGTATGATTTATCAAACGGAAGTATACCTAATCAAAGAAATTGACTTAGAGAATTATAAAACCAAAGCTTATGATTATATCAAATAAAGCAAGCTTAGTAATCGTTAAAGACTAAAATGAAAATAATATAACTAATGGAGAATTAATTTTATTCAAATATTCATAATGATGGTTTCCTCCTCAATCCTAATTATATAATTTAACTACACATAATGGAAGATAGAAATATAAAATACCATAAATTCATTTATGCTAAGCTTACAAAGTTCTAGCTTACACCACTTTGTATCTCCAAAATTCTTCCCCCAAGCAAATAATATCCATGTCTTTATATAGGCAATGAGATTCATGCAATCATGTTGAAAGCAATCATGATCTTCTTCTTCATTTAATAGCCACTCCTATATGAGAAACTACAAATAGTGCTTATACAATAATAGAATAATCAACCAATCAAACAATACGCATAAAGTAAAGAACACACAGAAATTTTTAACGTGGTAAAACCCAATAAGGGAAACGTCCACGGCTGTCCTCGCGACAACAAATAATCCACTAGATGAAAAGAGATGTACAAACCTACCAACTACCTGCACTCACTGCGAGTTGATACTCCTGGTTATCTCTAACACCTTGACTTCACCAGAGCACCTTGATGTACGCACAAGACACTCGACTTCTTGATGAACACACAAGAAGACTCGAAGCCGAAATCACAATCAAACTTGGAAGATCACAAAGTTATGAATTGAGAGAAGGGGGAAGAAAGGGAATTGAGTTCAATAGCCACAAACACTTTCAATATCAAAACCTAAACCAAAACACCAAAACAAGAAGAACAATGGACGGCCAAAGAACTGTCTTGTTGTTTGGAAGAGAAACCCTATTTATACTTAGGGTTGAAAACAAAGGAAAATGGGCCGAAATAGGGAAAAACCATTTTGGACGTACGTACGTCGATATGACGTTCGTACGTCTCCACTCGATACAAACCCTGCTGACTACTTGGACGTACGAACGTCTTGAGAAGGTACGTACGTCCTGAACCAAAAACCACACTTTAGACACACGACGCGAAGACAAGGACACCGGACGACGTGCGTACAACTAGGTTTTCTTAACAACGAACTCAAGGCGAAATAACCATGGACACTATGTCACAAAATTGATGTCAAACCACTTAATGCCGGTTTCACTATAGTACCACCTATATCCACTATTTAAGACTTCAACAAGTACATACCAAAACTTTTCTCATGTGTTTTTCAATTTTTCCAATTGATTTGATAAATGTAATAGTGTAATAGTGTAATATTGATGGAATAGTTGTCTTGGTAAAATGAATGAAAGCAAAATGTGAGAGATTTAGTTTGGTGAGATGATATGTAAATAGTACTTTATACTACATTAAATGGTAGAGAGAAAATGAGTTTGGGACTTTGGGTACGTTGAAATCAAAGTTGAATGAGAATAGTTCCAATGGTCCAAAGTATGAATTGTTGTTTTAATGGGATCTGGACCATTGTATCAAAACCATGAAGCTAATGATATTTTCAACTGCCATGATTCTTGTCAATATTTCTCTTTCCCTTTCATGTGGCTATATGTCCATGTGGTATCCATTTCAATTGGGCCAAGTCCAATAAACACCGAAATGAATGGGCTTTAACACAAATTTCAAACTCGCTTCATTATGCACCAAATCACGATCTTTTTGCTACTTTCATGCAATAAGCTCTTATTCCTATCAAAACATAAAAATACCTTATTTAGATCAAATATAATAATTAAATAGACTGACTAGTGTAAATAGGGATGTAATAATTATAGATGTTATGTGTTTTGTGGGTGCAAAAATTTGATCCACAAACTCGAGATATGTACTGATTAATCGAACAATTACAATAAAAACCTTGTACAGACTGAGATGGGATAGGGGTACACAATGAGACTACAGCTGGTAAGGATCAGGCTGCCTACGTATCCATGAAGATGAACTTGGAATCAAGTCTTTGCTTCCACTGAGCTCTAATGGAGTTGCTCAGTGAAAGACTCGTAGTTCAGGAGGTTAAGAACTCCTGTATTTGTAGTAAACTGGAAGAGGCTGGCTCAGCCACCCCTCCGATTTTGAGTCCATGAACTCAGGCAGTTCAAACTGTGAAGATGCTCCCGCAGAAATAGCGTGCATGCTGTTTGGCGATTATCCCTCGGATTGAATCACCTTTGACTAGGGCGACTGCCATGTGGCATTCTCTGATAGGCTCTAGTTCAACCTGGGTCTTCTTTTATCTTCTCTAGCGGACTAGAACAGTGGGTTCTGTTGGCTTGGAATCTTGCTGGACTTATCCAGTTGGTTGGGACTTGGATTTGACCAAGTTTGAAAGCAAAGACTTGGGCTTGACTCCTCGGACCGGAGACCCAATCTGCATTGCATACACCTTGGCCAGGTCCTCTGGGCTTCTATGATAAGCCTTTGGATGAGCCTCTGTAGGTGCTGGACTTTGCTGGGCCGGACCTGGCTTACTTGATTGAGGTGGGCATGGTTGATGTATGGGAGCCCACGGTTCAATTTCTTATACAGTAACCGGGGCTCCACCCACTGATCGTGGACCATCCAGTGGGTCAAGATCCACAGAGCGTATGTGGACTCCTTGAGACCGGTTTGGGCCCTACCCGATAGTCCAGACCTGGCTGGCTAATGCTCAGGTGCTCCCGGTTTGGCTTCTTATACAGCCACCGATGACACCTGTCGGGTATTTTACCCAGGGTACACACAGTGTTCATCACCAACTTCCTTGGTGAACGTTATGGTGAGTTATGTTCGAACATTGCTGAGAGTTTCAACAATTGGATAATCCAAGAGAGGTTCATGCCTATTTGTACTATGTTGGATAGAATTAGGAAACGAGTGATAAAAATGATGTCAAATAGGCGTGATGATTTTTTGAAGTAGAATTTTGTATTATGCCCTACAATGGAAGAACTTTTTACTTTAAGGATTCAGGAATTAAGTCTTTTAAAAGTGATAAAGTCAAGTGAGTTTGTTTATGAAGTGGAGGCGCATAAATAACATTCAGTTCATCTCCAGGATATGATATGCTCTTGTCGAAAGTGGAGAATAGATGGATTCCCTTGTAAGCATGTTGTGGCTGCTATAGTTGCAAAAGGTGATCGAGAAAGAATATACAATTATATTCAACCTTATTACTATGTTAGCACCTTTCGAAATACATACTTGATAGATGGCCAAAAGGTGTTTAATCTCTAACCTCTATCAAAATATTATATTTATTGATTTTCCTTCTTGTGCCTGTATAAATTGGTTATCAAAGTAGACAAGTAACAAGCAAGGGTCGTACCCACCTCAGAGGGGGAGATCTTAGCTCAAACACAATAGAAAACAATGGTTAAAAAACACCAAGAGAATCAAGAAACAAGATTTGAGATTGATTCTAACTTCCTACAGGCAATAATTAAATAAACCGTAGCTTACGAATATGGTAGAGATGTAAAGAAGATATATGATGACAAAGGGGAAAAAATTGGTATCCACAAACTAAATCATGCAAACATAACATGTTGTTCCTTCATATTCAATCTATAACAATTAATTAGTCACCTCTCGGTTATTCCAACTAATCATTAATACCTATAATAATAAAGTAGTTACCTCTCAGCTATTCCACTCAATTAAAAAGGGATTCTCTTATGCATGCTATTGAATATGTCTTATTAATCAAAACCGTCACCTCTCAGCTATTCAATTTAATTAACTCAACATATTATTCATAACTAAATCATCACCTCTCAGTTATTTGACTTAATTACAAAAAGGTTCCAATAAAAGATATCAACTGCAGATATGTAATAATCACCTCTCAGCTATTTCACACACATCTTTAATCAATATAAATAAAACTATTAAAGCTAGGTCTCCCTAAACCCTGACAATAGTATTTTAACATCATGGATAACAATAACATGCAAATAATCATACTTACCTCATATCGCGAATTAGAAGTAAATAAGCATTAAGAACTTTGAATCACAATGAACAATAAGAACAAACATTGTGCTTTTGCATCATCTAGAGTTCTTCAACGATCCCCCTAAGGAGATGTAGCTACTCATCATTGAGGATGACTGATCGGACCTCAAAAGTGTATATTTATCCCCCTAATAACACCTTGTTTGTCTAGCACTTAGCTTATATTATTGTATTATATCTATTGAGTAGTGCATTCTTGTCTTTATGTAGGTTTTATGAGCCGAAATGCGAATATTGTGTAAAAGCCCGCAAAAAGTTGAGAAAAGCAAGCAAAGAGGTGTTATTTGCACAAGGGAAGAAGAATGGATATTTGCACCCGCGAAATCTGCTAAGGACACCCCGCAGTCAACTCTGGTCAACTAGGTTGAGTTGACTGTTCGGTCAACTGTTGACTTCGGGTCAACTGCTGCTGATCTATGTTGACTTTCGGTCAACTGTTGACTTCTGAAGACTTTGGGTCAATCATGTTGACTTATGTGGACCGGACTTCCTATTTTGGGTCTTGATCTTATAAAGGCTCTACAAGGAGAACCAGAAGTCCGATTGGGGCCCATGACATATCAAACTGAAGGTCTTGGCCCAAGGTACAATTCTAGCCCAAGAGGATTAGGTTTTGCTGATTGCCTAATCCCTCTAGGAGGCCAACAGCAGCAGCCACGAATTTGATCAAGTTAGGAAGTCTTTGCATGCAAGTATTCCATTATGTAATAAGTATATAAGAGAAGTTGTAACTAGGGTTTACTATTAATCTAGAATCTCTTTTAGATCTTGATCTTCTAGTCTCCACTTGAAGATCAACTTTTGTATTAAATTCAATCAATATCAATCCATGAATTCTTTTATGATGTTCTTTGATTTAATTATTTGTTCCTTTGGTATGAGTAGCTAAATCATCATGGGGGGAAGGTGGAAGCTTTCTAGGTGATGTAAAAGTATTATGTTGTTTCTTCTTATTCATTGTGATTCAAGGATCTTAATGCTTACTTATCTCTAATTCGCGATATGAGGTAAGTATGAATATTTGTATGCTATTGTATCCATGGTGTTAAAATATTATTGTTAGAATTTAGGGAGACCTAGTTTTGATAATAGTATTATATTTATTGTAGATGTGTAGTGAAATAGCTGAGAGGTGATTACTGCATGTTTGTAATATTTATCTTTTATTGGAACCCTTTCATGATTAAATTCAATAGCTGAGAGGTGAGGATTTAATTGTGAATAATATGTGGAGTTAATTAGATTCAATAACTGAGAGATGAGGATTTGATTAATGAAGCATATTCAATAGCATGCAAAATAGAATCCCGTTTTAATTAGATTCAATAGCTCAGAGGTGAGGATTTGATTATTATTGGTATTAATAACTAATAGGAATAACTGAGAGGTGACTTGTTAGTTGTTATAGATTGAATATGAAGAACAACATCATATAATTGCATAACCTAGATTGTGGAAACCTACTACTCCCCCTATGTCATCATATAATCTTCTTTTCCATATCTTCCATATTTTTAAGTTAGGATTTATTATTATTTGTTGCTTGTTGGAAGTAGAATCAATTCTTCAACTCTTATTATTGATTCTTTGATGTTTCTTAATTATTATTTTTAATTGTGTTTGAGCTAAGATCTCCGCCTTTAGGTGGGTACGACCCTTGCTTGTTACTTGTCTACTTTGATCTTCAATTTATACAGGCACAAGAAGGAAAATCTCTTAATCTAATCTTTTGATATACAATAAGCGTATATCAATGACACCATGGAATAAATAAATAAATCACAAGACATCATAATGGAAAAGATAATGGAATTGATATTGATATTGATATTGAATTTGATACAAAAGAAGAAGAAGAATATGAACTTGTCTCTTCAATCTTCAATTCATAAAAAACTACTTAATCCTTAGCTACTACTTCTCTTATATAGAAAATACAAAGTAGAATACTTGCATGCAAAGACTTCCAAGTTAGGTTAAATTCGTGGCTGCTGCTGTTGGTCTTCTAGAGGCATTAGGATTTTAGAAAAACCTAACTCTCTTGGCCTTAAGTTGTAGCTTGGACCAAGACCTTCAGTTTGATAGCTTATGGGCCCAAATCAGACTTTTGGATCTCCTTGTAGAGCCTTTTTAAGTTTGGACTTTAAATAAAACCCTAAATAGAAATTCTGACTTGTGGGCTCCAATAGGACCCGGTTTGGGCTGAGATTTGGACCTCCCCACTTTGACATAAAGTCAAGTCAACTGAACTGACTGTGGGGTGCCCTAAGTAAATCTGTTGGTGCAAATATCAATTCTCCTTCTCTTGTGCAAATATCACCTTTTTGCTTGTTTTTCTTGACTTTTTGCGGGTTTTAACACAATATTCACATTTCGGCTCATAAAACCTACACAATAGACAAGAAAGCACTAATTAATAGATATAACATAATAATATAAGCTAAGTGCTATACAAACAAGGTGTTATTCGGGGGATAAATATACACTTTTGAGGACTTATCAATACTCGCATGCAATTCAGGCAATTTCAGATGAGGACAAATCAGAAGATGATGTTGATTCTGTTTGTATACTTTCTTCAGATGTTAAAAGAGGTCCTGGGAGGCTAAAGACAAAAAGAATTCTAAACACCGGTTCAGGAAAGCAACCCAAAGCTCATAAGTGTTCTAGTTGTCTTAGTATTAGTCGTCACAATAGAAAGACTTGTCTATATCTGAACAACAATTAGATTCTTGTTGTATTTGATGATTTGTTTTTCATTTTTTTGAACAAAACTTGTGCCAATATAATTCCTTTTAGTTTAGATTGTTTTTTTTCACTTGTTGTGACATTACAATTCAGTGACTACAATATAATCCAGTTTTTTAGTTTTGGCAAAGATGGAGATCCAGTAATGATTGATTTTAATTCAGAAAAAATATACTGATTAGCTGATTACTATATTAATCAACTTTTTATATTCAGGAATATTGTTTTGAGAAATTGATTAATAAGTAAATCAACTAAGGAATGTTGATTAATGTATTAATCACCATAGTTGTATTCAGGAGTTTACTGAACTGTTGATTAATCTATTAATCAATTTTATTATATTCAGGAAAATTATTTTGAGAAGTTGATTAATGACAGCATTAAGTTGTACTTATGACAACATTCCACTAGGGTTCACCATTCCCATTGGTTTAGGGGTTTAGAATGACAGCATTAAGGTGTACTTATAACAGCATTAAGTTGTACTTATCACAACATTCCACTAGGGTTCACCATTCCCGTTGGTTTAGGGGTTTAAAATGACAACATTAAGGTGTACTTAAGACATCATTAAGGTGTACTTAAGACAACATTAAGGTGTACTTAAGATTGTATTCCACTAGGGTTCACCATTCCCATTGGTTTAAGGGTTAAGAATGGCAGCATTAAGGTGTACTTATGACAGCATTAAGGTGTACTTATGACAACATTAAGGTGTACTTATGACAGCATTCCACTAGGGTTCACCATTCTCATTGGTTTAGGAGTTTAGAATGACAACATTAAGGTGTACTTATGACAGCATTAAGGTGTACTTAAGATTGCATTCCACTAGGGTTCACCATTCCCATTGGTTTAGGGGTTTAGAATGACAGCATTAAGGTGTACTTATGACAACATTAAGGTGTACTTGAGACAACATTCCACTAGGGTTCACCATTAACATTGGTTTAGGGGTTTGGAATGATAGCATTCTACTAGGGTTTTAGGGTTTGGGGTTTTACGTTGTAGGGTTCATACTTTTTAAGGTTTAGATGATTAATGTATTAATCAACTATTATTTTGGTTGAATAATATAGTAATCAACTAAACAAAAATAAAAATATAATCACCATTGTTGATTAATAAACAAATCAATCTAGGGTTTAGGGTTTTAGGGTTTTAGATTTAGGGTTTAAGTATTGAGGGTTTAGGGTTTAAGAATTTAGGGTTTAGGGTTTAGAGTTTGGTTTTTAGATTTAAGGTTTAACCATTTTAGGGTTTAGGTTTTAGCCATTTAGGGTTTTAGATTTAGGGTTTAGGGTTTATCCATTTAGGGTTTTAAATTTAGGGTTTAAGCATTTAGGGTTTAGAGGGTTTAGGGTTTAAGGTTTAGGCTTTAGGTTTAGCCATTTAGGGTTTTAGATTTAGGGTTTAGGGTTTAGCCATTTAGGGTTTTAGATTTAGGGTTTAGAGGGTTTTAATTTAGGGTTTAAGGTTTAAGGGTTTTAGTGTTTAGGGTTTAAACATTTAGGGTTTAGGGTTTAGGGTTTTAGATTTAGGGTTTAACGGTTTAGAGTTTAGAGGGATTAGGGTTTACGGTTTAGGGTTTAAGGGTTTAGGATTGTAGGTTTAGGGTTTTTAGGGGTTTGGGCTTTTAGATTTAGGTTTTAAGTTTTAGTTGATTCATGAATTAATCAAATATATGAATGAGCTAAATAGTGATACCCCCCCCTCCAACCTGTAAAAATATTACTTTCCAGTGAAAAATAGACTTGAACTGCCATAAATACTCTTATGCCACATCAGATTTTGAATTTGACTTAAACCACTGCTGATGTGGCATAAGGGTATTTATGGCAGTTCAAGTCTATTTTTCACCGGAAAGTAATTTTTTTTGGGGGGGGGGGGGGGTGACACAAATCTTTTGGAGTTGGGGTGGTATCGCTAAGTTGCCTTGAATTTCGGGGGGGGTATCACTAATTAGCTCTTTATTAATACTTTAATTTTTTTGTTCAGACACAAGTTTTGTTGATTAATATGTTAATCAACTGATGTTTTAAACACTAGAAAATAAGCAAATAACAATTCCATCCTATTTGAACAACTTTCTATGTTCTCTGGCAAGAGTAAAATAGATAACACAACACAAAGAAGATTGATTTGAAGAATGACTCACACTCACAAATATCACAACAAGTATAGTTGGAAAATATTAATGAGAAGTTGTTATTTGATTAACAAGATAGATTTTGACTACTTTTTTCACTAGAAAAAAAAAACACATATAAATAGAAGGAATAGCCAACATAAAGGGGGTGGCAACAACCAAAGGGAACCAATGAGGTAGAGAGGTGGCTAACCAAGTCAAGATGAAAGTTGGTTTTTGGGGGTACCAAAGGTAGGCTACAGCTTTGTCTTACAAGACAAAGACTAAAATGTTGTTGCTGCCTATGAACAACTCAATAGGAATATAACACCACATGAGTATTACTAATACCCAAGGAAGATATTCAACAAAACAAATGTAAAATCAAACTTCCACCATAATATATGGTGGGCACCTCTTGAATTACAGATGTAATCGAAGTCTCAATTACAACACCTTTTAGATGAGTTAGAAAGCAATACGTGTTTCCGAATGAACAAGTCGGCAGCAACAATATCACACTAAATGGGCTTAAGACAACTGGGCCCAAATAGGTTGGGCATATACTTTATTTTGGAATACTCAACACAGGTACCTTGGCAGGGCAGGCACATGCTTAAGAGGATACAAAGCAGGATAGCAGCAGCTGAAGACTTATAGTACAAACACATATAAAGAGAGGCAAACATATTGGCAGATGCATTGGCTGGGAATGTTCCTACACACAGTTATGCTGAGACTGTACCTAGCTCTTTCTCAGAAGACGTAAGAAATATTATATATTATGATAGAATAGGTACAAGATACTTGAGAATGTAATGACTCCTTTATATGTTGATTTAATGAAACGGGGTCTCGCTTTCCCACCCCCAAAAAAATGGTTGTTTATTGGTTGTGAGCAGAACTTTATCGGGGTTTTGAACAGCTTCTTGCCACAATCAAAACACAACCCAATAACTTAGTGACTTAGTGTATCTTTGCATTCCTGTAGAAGCAAATAATTTCAAATTAGGTTTGAAGCTTTACAATTGGTTTAACTTTGCAGACATTCACAATGTTCACTATGTTTTGCTACATGAAAGTTTTCTTGAGGTCAAGCAAGATGAAATTGGGATTTTGATCATAAAATCCAGAGTTATAAGATAAATGTACAATGATCATCACCTCTATCCCATGCTAGTAGCAATCCAAGTAAACTAAAAATGTTTGATCTCAGATCCAAACAAATGTCACTCATTTAAATATTTCCTTATAAATTAACTAATAGACATCCAAGTATATCAAAATGTGGCATCCTAAATTGTAGACAAATTATTACTGTTCCTAAGAGCTAAGACATTGAACATGAGGATGTAGAAGTTTTGTTTGAGCAGATAAAAGTAAGGTCACCACGTTGATTAAACTGTCACCATTCCCTAAAGATTTTTTTTCCCCGACCTACAGATTAAGCAAACTCTTTATGAAGTTGAATCGATTTCTAATTTTGAAGACTATCTGCTTCACTTCATATTTCAGAGCTAAGGTCTGTATGCAATTGTCAAGCTTGCGATTCTCTTCGTTACTATGATGGGAAGTCGCACTATGTTATTCACTTATTTGTTGCTCGCATTGGAGTTGTGAAAACTCAAGTGGAGGAAAATCCAATTGAAAAACCAAAATCAAATAATGAAAAGAAGCATGTGAATAAAAGCTTTCTTGATTAAGAAGTTTAACTCAAACCCCAATTAAATTTTGGGAAATTTAGACTTAACCCCCCCCCCTATTTTGTCCACGATTTGAATAAACCCCCCTATTTGTCCAAGTTTGGCCTTTACCCCCCTCTCTGTTAGCTTCTGTCCAAGTTAACACCAATTTGTATTTTTTTTCTTTCTAAAATACCCCTTCTCCTTCTTTAGACTTAAGACCCCCCCCCACTCAATATTGTTTAATGTTGGAAAAACCTACCAGAGAAATCCCGACATCCCGTTTTGATAAAACACGTGGCAATATCTAATCAACATGGATCTAAACACGTTGCTCCTCACACACCCTCCTTCTTATACTTCTTTTTTTTTTCTCTCAATTTCTTCTTCCTTCTTCTTCCTATTCCTTTGGAATTCAAAGAAACAAGGATTTTTTTCAAAAAAAATGGTAGCATTTCAATCTAGTTTTCCCCCAATTCTAAAACCCACCTCCACCTCTCTCCATTCAAATTTTCTTCCTCCCAATCCAATCTAGTTTTCCCCCAATTCTAAAACCCACCTCCACCTCTCTTTCCAATTTTCTCCTCCCAATCCAATCTAGTTTTCCCCCAATTCTAAAACCCACCTCCACCTCTCTCCAATCCAATTTCCTTCCTCCCAATTCATCAGCTCTCAAATCAATTCTCACTTCAACCACCAAAACCTCCAAATCCAACCATAGAATTTCAATCAAATGTTCATCAACATCTACAACTTCAAAGAAAATCATCAAAAACCCATCACAGACACATAGTAAAACAAAACAAGAGAAGATTTGTTGAAGTCATCTTCATCGCAGGAATTTCAAGCCATCTCCATCATGTTCTTCGTGTTCTTCATTGTCGAAATAAAATTTGGGGGGGGGGGGGTTAATTCTTAAGAAGGAAAAAGGGTATTTTAGGAAAAAAAAATACGACTAGGCGTTAACTTGGGCGGGAGCTGACGGAGTGGGGGTAAAGTCCAAACTTGGACAAATAGAGGGGTTTATTCAAATCGTGACCAAAACAGGGGGGTTAAGTCTAAGAATCCCTTAAATTTTCTTGATTGCAGTTAGACATACCAAAGAACCCAACAAAATTGTCAGATTGTTCTTTTCAACTCCATCGTGTTTTTCTTTCTCTATAGCAATCTCTCCCTAACTAGCATTCTCTTTTATGCATCATAGTTTGACTATGAATCGGAAAGGAATAAAACACCTAGCAAACTATTGTAACATTGGTTCATTTTCATAGATTTTATAATGATTAACACTGAATTCCATTCCACCCATGTCAATTAGCAATAGAACCAACACCTTCGAGAATATGGTAAAAGAATAAAATTTTGATATATGAAGGATGGAGTTAGCTGACCTATTTTTGTAATCAGACGGAGGCCGCATAGATGTTCAGAAATGAGGTCTTCATCTTATCATCAGTTTATTTTTGTTGAGACATTAACCCTGAGAACTCATGGCTTCCTTGTAGGATTTTTTTTTTCATTTCTATTAAAAGAGTCACATGCTATCTGCAGGAAGAGTGAATGAACACATAATAATTACAACATATGACTAATCCATACCGACACACAGATTTGGCAACCTGTATATAAAATAGAAATGCCACTCAGGAACGAACGAAACTTAATTCATTTTTAAGTACATGTACTCTGAAAAACCCAATCTGTAAAAGTCTTTTTATCACCGAGTTGAGTTGAATGCTGTAGAGGATGCAAATATCTAGTACCTATCGTCCATAGTGTTATGCAAGAAACCATCAAACACCCATTTTACTTCCACCCTTTTGCCCCATTCCTTTCATAGGACTTAAACAATATAAAACAGAACATAAAATGGGATTTCCAAAGAAAAAAATACCCACGCATGCATTAGCGTCCCACACAATTTTAATTAGTTGAACAATTCACAGTGATCAGAATCCTGGTTCATAAACAACTATAAATTTACTGGCGAAAAAGTAAAGAAAGTTGGGTTAATGTAGAGATCCGAGTATGAGTGCATTTTGAGTTGTGAGATCGAAAATTTATAAGGTGATCTTTAGTGGGTGCCTATTGATAATAGCACAAAAGTCTTATCCGTTAATATGTTCCGAATAGCACTTTGTTTACTCCTATGTGCTTTAATGTCACTTTTAGTCTTATTTTCAGGTTTATTATATTTTGCGGGCCTTAACTCTCACTAACTTGAAAGAAGGCCTAAAGTATCAAGTATTGGGCTTAAGTTGATGGATTATGAATCAAAGTTGATAAAAGCTCCATGTCCACCTCTTTAAGGACTCCAAACACCAAAGAAGAAGTGCAAATCCAAAGAGGAAGTCCAAATCCAAAAGAATGAAGACTTTGAAACCAAAATGGAAGGCACAACTATATCAAGCTCAGAGGAGTATTTCTACAGAACCAAAATTCTATTCGACAAAGTCAACATGATCTAGAAGCAGCACGGAGTAAACAAAAGCAACCATTAACCACATAGTCAATGGTCAACTCTCCACCTCACGAGCACCACTTGCCACCCCGCGAGTTGACCAGCTCCAAACACATCCGGACTTGCACCGCCTTGACTGCAATGGGCCCTACACGGCCCTGAGTTTGTCCAATGGCCGATTTAATGTATTTAGACGTACCTCCAAGGTCGAACAGTATATATACTCTAGAAAACTAGGGTTTTACATATAGAAAAGAAGAGAGAAAACTCATACAACTTAGGTTTCTTCTTTTGTATCTTGAAGCAATAGTCTTCTTATAAAGAATTAAGAGCAATAAAAGGTATGTTTTTCCAATTGATGATGATTTGTTCTTCATCAATGGAAGGCTAAACCCTTAGGGGATAATTAGCTTCCATTGATGAAACCATGATATTTAATTTTAGTTTGTATGCTTGTTCTTCATTGAATCGTCTACATGCAAAATAATTTTAACAATACTTTCATATTGCTGTATCGAGAGAGAAGTAGTGTGTTAGTTTATTCTTTTTAATGTTTTTGTATGTTTTCCATGTCTACATGCTTAATACCTACAATACCCGAGAGGTGAGTATATAATAGGGATTCAATATAAACTTGGATTGCTTAGAAGATGATATATGTACGCTTGCATGGGTGGAACCATATGATTGATTACTTAGTGTCTTGTCGCTCTGGGCTTCATCTATTCCATTCATGCATCTCAAGTAAAATACTTAAACGCAATAGCTCAGAGGTGAGTGTTTATCTATCCCTGTAATAGTTGAGAGGTGAGCAGGGGAGTTACAATAGCTGAGAGGTGAGTAGGTAAGAACATGCATATTAACTTAATTAGTACTATGGTGGATTCATGAGGTGAATATGTCC
Source organism: Aquilegia kansuensis (assembly GCA_020826895.1). Lineage (NCBI taxonomy): Eukaryota > Viridiplantae > Streptophyta > Magnoliopsida > Ranunculales > Ranunculaceae > Aquilegia > Aquilegia kansuensis. The sequence goes on from CM037006.1 coordinate 13,000,860, forward strand.
CTTATTCCTTTTATTGATCTTACTCCATTTTAGTAATTGTATTTAATTAGAGTATAATTAGTTAATTATAAATTCTCTACAAAATATATTGTGACATCTCCTTGGTAGCTTCTTTGTTTCTTCTTGATTAGAGTGGATTGATACCCTTTCTTATCACTATACTCGTATCCTTGGAAGGATTATTGTTATAATAGTATTGAGTCAACGACAACATCTTATCATTCATCGATCACATCAACATCACATCCGTTTCCATCTCAACCATACTCAATATCGTTGCAACACCTATCAATAAGTATCTAAATACGAATGACTCTAGAAATGTGTGACAAAACTGACAATGAGAAGTCAATAGTATGGTGTCTACAACATGAGGAACAATACAAATGAAAAACCTTAGAAATAATAGTAATAAGGACACATTAGTCACCTTAGATTTTTATATAGGTGACTCTTGAAAAGATGTTTTAAAGTTGAAGATCGAAATCAGACCAATTCGTCCAATCAATCAATCACTGAAATTTGCAATAAAAGAAAGAAGATAAGGGAACACAATACTAGTGAAAAAATTGATTCCATACTCGAAATTAAATGAATGAATCTGCGGAACATGAACCTTTTAGAATAATGGTTGTGTAGTGTTTCAGTTGTATTCAATTACCTTTGAAAAAAATAATACAGTAACTAACAAACTAAAATTACAAGTACATACAAGTTACTCCAATTAATTTGAGGGAGAAACTTCAAATTACATATTTAACCTTGTTTAAAGGGTATAATGGTAAGGAAGTGAACAAATTTCTACTGTTGAGAGTTCGACTGCAAAGAATGGGTCGATTTGGATTCGGGCATCAGGCTAAAAGCTTAAAACAGTAAAACCCTCCCTCACTTTCCAATCCAATAGTTGGTTAATGCTTAATGGTGTTTAAGTAGCTTCCCTAGGTGTATTCTGCTTCTGATAGAAGTGCATCTTAATTAATTTATGCTTATGGACATTGTTTACAGAAAGGCATTTACATGAGTCCTCATACTCTACGTAGTCTTTTGTTTCCTTACATTTCTATTATGGGGGAGAAACTTAGGTTTATTTTTATATACATCCACTATATCTAGGCTTGGGGAATGTGGTGACTAGCATCAGATAATTTATAATTTTGTATGAAATGTACCTTTTCCGCCTTTTTTTGACATCTCATATAGGGGTCATTCGGCAACAAACAAAAAATAGGAAGGAATTTCCATTTAAGTTCCTTTGTTAGGAAGGGGAAAGAAGAAACGAGAAAGCTACAAATAGAAACTTCCGTCAAAATGCTTTTTTTAGCTTTTCGGGAATTTCTTTTTAAACCGTATTCGAACAAACTTTCTACTTCAAACCTTTTAAAAACGAAAGAAATGCTTTCTGCAGCTGTTGCCGAACGGGCCCATAACATGACAGAAAGATGAAACTGGCATCTCTGTCAATTGTTTTTCTCGTGAGAGTTAACTTGCACAATTAAAAGTAATGGGGCTCAAAGGGAATTCAACTCCTTCAGAAGATATTGCAACTGGTACCCAAGTGAGTTGTCTGATTTAGTACTTTTTTAGTGTCTTCCAAATTTGAGATGATGAAATGTGACTTGATTGATTAAGATTTTGTGCAGGAGTTCAGGGTCATCTTTAGAGTTGACGAGAAATTTAGTTGTTGATGAAACCAACATTCGGTTGTTTGACATACTTTGTGACGAGGTGTGTCCGAGGTTATCTCGCCTTGATGTCATTATTAGGAAATACCTTGATGTGTGAGCGTCGTCCCGTGTATTCCTTCTCTCATCTCAAGTGTTTCAGTATGGTGTTTGGTACAGTACGTACGTACCTAGTTAGAACGTGCGTATGTAGAGTTAGGCAACACTTTATTTGTGTGTTGGATGTACGTACCTAGTTAGGGAGTACGTACGTCAATGTCGACGGATTACTTTTTGGTTCAGAGACGTATGTACCTAGTTAGGGCATACGTACGTCGTCGTATGGTTTTCTTGTTTTCGGCCCATTTTCTCTCTTTTCCAAACCCTAAGTATAAATAGGATTTTCAACCAAAGAACAAGGCCGTTCTTTGGCCGTCCAATTCAAGTCTTCTTCTTGAGTTTGTTTAGGTTTGTTTGGGTGATTGAACTCATTCTCTTCTTCCCAATTCATCTTCTTCTTCCTTATTGAATATTGAGATCGGCTTCGAGTCTTCTTATATGTTTATCAAGAAGTCGAGTGTCTTGTGCGTACATCAAGGTACTCTGGTGAAGTCAAGGTGTTAGAGATAACTAGTAGTGTCAACTTGCAGTGCAGATAGTTGATAGGTTTGTACATCTCTTTTCATCTGGTGTATTCATTTGTTGTCGCGAGGACAACCGTGGATGTTTCCCTTATTGGGTTTTACCACGTTAAAAATATAGTGTGTTCATTTACTTTTAGTTGGTTATTTTGTTTGTTAGATTAAGTAATCTGTGGAAATAACACTCTCTGTGGGGTTTCAATTGGTATCAGTCGCAGGGCGCTAGTTATGGAGCGTAATGGCTCACACGCAGTTCCGTCAAGTGTTATGTCTTACTCTAGGTCGTTTTTTACTTCGCTTGTAGCTCGATTGTCTGATGAGCAATCAACTTGTAGTTAAACTTGCTTTAGTGATGGTGATGTAGACCATGTCTAGGTTTCTATTTTTATTACAAGTATTATTTAGAAGTCCAAGTAGTAGTAGAATTTGATTTCTAAGGCTGTGTTTGATAGGATAGTGGGAAATGGCAAAATAAATTTTGATTTGCCATGGCAAATTTATCATGGTAAATTATACTGGATAATGACAAATTGATAGTGGGCGTTTTAAATTTGTCGTTGTTTGATAACATAGTAGGCGAATACTATTTGCCTCATTTATTACTATTTGTTGTTGTTTGATTCACAATATTTGCCATGACAAACATCAATTTTTGCCGTGGATCAAAACTATTGCCCATATATACATTGCCCATATATACGTAGCCTAAACCCTAAACCCTAAAACCCTAAACCCATAAATGGCACAATACAAAATACACATACATTACCCAATATAATATACTAACCAATTCAACCAAAATAATTTTTTATTAGATAATGAGTACCTTAAGCTAAAATAAATAGTCAAGAAAATCAAAAGTTAATAGAAATAAAACCGAACAAAAAAATCCAGCCAACTTTTAATCCACGTAGCTAAGACATTAACTCATTCAATGAAACATTACCATAATCATGCACAAGATAGTATACTCCATCATTAGTAATGAGTAGTAATCACCTAATAGCAGAGCAAAATGAAGAAGAGAATGTTTCTATCACTACACATTAAGTTAGATATATATATACTTCATTAACCCTAGTCTTACTTACTAAACCCTAACAGGTGTCTAAGAAAAGCCTTCTTAATTTTATAACACCAAATAATATAGGCCTAAGCCCAAATCCTTCTTAATTGAGCTACACAAAGTCCAAAGCCCTTATATTTTTTTTTTTCACAATACTGGGCAAAACTTGGTGGCAAACAAAATCCACCTAATAGGTGGAACTTTTTATCCAGTATATAGTGCGCAAATGTTCCATACTGGGCAAAAGTTGAAAATATTTGCCATATAAAAAATGTATCAAACACTGACAAATACTATTTTAGTGGGCAAATATATCCACTATGGCTATTTGCCATAGCAAATGTTGTCTATCAAACACAGCCTAAGTTGTTATTTTCGTTTTTATTACTTAGAGTGTCTTTAGAAGTGTCTAGAAGACTTATTTTGAGTCTTAATAGGTTTACGAAGTTGCCAAAAGGTAATATATACCTTAGGGAATAAGTAATTCAAGTTCTAGTAGGTTTCCTAGTTGTGTCAAGGGAGTTATCTATATAAAGAGCTCTAAAAACGAATTTCTTAGCGAAGATTGATTATTGATGAATTTATTCTTTAGTTTATTGTCTTTCAATTTAGTTTTTACTTCAAGTTATTTACTTTCCGTAATTTACATTCAAGTTATTTAAATTTTATTTTTTACTTATTTCAATTCCTTGCAATTTCGACTCCTAGATTAAGTTTATTTTAGCTTCCGCTGCATCAATTAGTATCAAAAGCAAGTTATTTTTAGATCTTTATCTTAAATCGATCCACCACCGCCCCACCACCTCCAAATTTGTTTTCAACCATGGCTATTAGTGATGAGACTCAAGCTTTCTTCAAGGACATGTTAAACAAGTTAGTTGTTGATCAAGATGCAAAATTCGAAGACAAATTCAATGCCAAATTCGCTCAACAACTCGCAGATATCAAGACAACCCTTGGTATTCATGAAGCATCAACCAACAAGAAATTAAAATGATGATTTTAAAGTTTCTATCGAGACACAAGTAGAAACCCTTTCTAAGGAGTTCAATGATTATGTGAAAATCCAAGGTAAGCGTCCTATCGAAGAACCAATCACCACATCTTCTACCAACCCACCACCTCTCCATCTTTGAGTTTCCCACCACCTTCATTCGAACCGTCTTTTACTCTACCATCAGTTTCTTCTCAAGTTTTTTCTCTTGAAAACCCAAATTTTCACCATAATCCAAATCCTCCTACACCTTCTTTTCCAACTACTACACCTATCCACCCCAAAACAGTTACTTAATTTTCTTTCCCTCCACCACAAACTCCAACCATGTTCACCACAACTAAAACCTTTTCCTAGTCCTTCTTTTACACCACCATCAATTAATTATTCTTCCCACACAAATTCTAGTTTTTCACCCAAACCCACTTTTTATCCTCAAAATTCTCAACCATTAATTCCATATGCATCGTATTCCAATCCAAACCAACTCAATGAGCAACCTCCATCTTTCTCTTCACAACCAAGGCCACCTAATTACCCAACCTTTGAAGATGATTCACCTAAGTTTCCACCACACAAAGGAGATTTACGTTGCCAACCTAAGTATAAGATAAAAGCCGATCTTCCAACTTTCAATGGGCAATTAAAAATTGAAGATTTTCTCAATTGGACTAATGAAGTTGAAAGGTTCTTTACTTTTATGGATATTCCACCGGAGAGACAAGTTAAACTTGTAGCATACAAACTTCGTCAAGGGGCATCTGCCTGGTGGGAACAACTTCAACATTCTCTCACCACCAACAACATGCAACAAGTCACAACATGGGCTCATATGAAGTCTTTACTTCAAGCAAGGTTTTTACCTCAAGATTATGAGCAGATTTTGTTCCAATAACTTCACAATTGTCGTCAAGGGACTCGAAGTGTACATGAGTATGCATCTGAATTTTACCATCTTCTTGCTCACAATAATAATTGTGAGTCCGAAGCACATCAAGTTGCTTGTTTTCTCTCTGGGTTGAATCGAAACATTCATGACAAGATTATTAATTCAATTCCCAGTTTGACAGTAGCGGTTCAAGTTGCATTTAGAATTGAAAGTAACAATGAAAGATCATATTCGCGTGGGTCCAATGGTAAGTTATATAATTCTTCAACTCCTCAAGGTGATTCTTCCAATATCGCTTCCGCACAAAACACCATTGACTTTTTACCTCCTCAAATCGACCAATTCATCAACTTCAATTTCTCAAAATAAATCTACTACCAATAATTCCAAACCTTCATACCCTCGTTCAACAAATCCATATGTTCATCCTTCTTTAGATATATGCTTCCATTGCAACAAAAGTGGTCATAAGCAGCATCAATGTCCAGAGCGCAACAAAAAGTATGTCACTTTTATGGATCATGTCTATGATGAAGATTCTCCTAAAGATTCTCCTGGTGAAATCCAATACGAAGTGGACGCTCCATTTATCGACGATTAACTCAAGGACCAGTTATTTTAAAGAAGGGGAACCTGATGTAACTTCCAGAAAAGAAATAACACCTCCACCAAAATTTTTGAAATATGAACAGTTTTTCCTGGTTTCATAGATAGGTTGTCCAGTATTTTTTCAATTAAAATTACGCACAGTTTGTGTTGTTATTAAACAAAGATCACTTATCCTGCTAACAGAGATACCTCTAAGTGTTTGGAAAGCTAGACCTGGACAGAAAAACGAAACAATTTCACTCTCGAAAAAGCCTGAGCTCCAATTAGCTTGAAGCATGTGTCATGTATGTGGCTATTTGTTTCTATTAGGCCATCCTGGAAGTCATGCGACTCCTCTCAGCATTAAGTTTCTCATATTTTGGCCGCTGGAAATATTAAATTGACAGATCCTTCAATCATCTGTCAATGTAAAAACAATATATTGGTCGTTGGAGTTAAAGACTCCTATTACTTGGAAGCATACATATGAAATTCTCAATTTACATTATTGAAAGTTAGTAGGTGGTATTGCTCCTGTCAAACGTTTTTTTTTTTTTTTTTAGAATATTGGGAAGTGGTAAATCCTTTATTTTGAATATTTTAATTTTTTTTTCCATATAAAACAAATTATATTACACAAAAGTAGAGGACAAACACGCTACAAACTGCACGGCAAGTCCTTTCTGGATAGTAAACCCGACTCTCCTAAATACATATTCGTTCGAACCCGCAGTTATCACGTTGCTATCCATTATCTTCTGCACTCTCCTGAGGAGCTCAACTGCTTCTGAGCCTAACAATCCAAAGGTGTCAAATGCAAAGGTGATGAAACTATGTTGGTTAGCCCTACAAGCTCCGTCATGTTTCTCCACCTTTGTTGCTGCTGCATTGCTAGCTGCTAGCCCCACCTCAAAAATCCCAGCACCCAGCCCAACCATCGGAGATGCCCCTGTAACATCAACACACGCATGTTTACTTTCAGACCAGTTGTAGACCAGAATATCAGCAGAACGTAATGTCGATCTTCCTTCCTTAGGATCAGTAAGAAAGTTAACAGGAGCCTCCTTCTTAACCTGTACTCCAGCACGCCAGAACACATCACACAAGATATCTCTAACGTGGTCATGTCTGTACTTGAAGCCGGGGTAATGCTTACAATGGGCCGCATGGTCCCGGAAACCATCAAGTCAGCTCTTTTTTTTTTTTTTTTTTTTTTTTATTGATGTCAAGAGAGAATTACACCAGACTGATACATTGCTCCATTAGAGCATTCCCAATGGAGGGTGGATAAATCCACCTCCACGTAGGCGCCACGTCGGTCCAAAAAGGCAAAATCCATCTCAAAGATAGAGGTGGATATGCACCTGGGTGGTAGTCTCCCAACGCAGGGTGGGGGGTTGGAGTGGATTTAAAAGGCGGACGGCATGTTACATGCCGTCCGCACTTTAAAAAAAAATTTAAACATGCGGACGGCATGTGACATGCCGTCCCTTTGTTTTTTAAACATGCCGTCTGATTGTTTTTAGATTTCGGACGGCATGTTTCATGCCGTCTCTAGGTTTTATATTTCGGACGGCATGTAACATGCCGTCTGTTTGGTTTTAATATGCGGACGGCATGTGACATGCCGTCCGATTGTAATTTTTAGTAGGACGGCATGTAACATGCCGTCCGGTTCTACCACCCACAGGTGGATTTGAAGGTGGATTTATCCACCTTCAAATCCACCTGTGGGCAGCCCACCTCCAAAATCCACCTCCCCTTGGGAAGCTCTTTTTGTCTACAAGGTGGATTTATCCACCCCACCTCCAAAATCCACCTTGCATTGGGAATGCTCTTACATTAGTTTCTCATACCCCAATACAGTTTACTCATGGTGCATTAGCGTTGTTAAGGGTAAGGGATATACTTTGTATATTTTGTGTCGTAAGCTTCATCATTTCCACGAGTGTCTTACTAATGGAGTGAGATAGAATTGTTTGTTGTTTGGTGACCAGATGATCAGCAACCATTTATTTATCGCTAAAATAGAGGAGGTGATATTCGTAAAAAATGGAACTATTTCGGTGGTCATAATCAAAATTGGTGAGATGAAATCCAGAATGCAATAAATATAAAGAATTAAAAATATTGACATTCCCTTCTCCAAAATATCTTGCTTGCAAAGGGTGGAGATTTCAACCCATGTATCTTGTATTTTTGTGTGCAAGATCTGTCGCTGTCCCTTTGTACATGAAGTACTAAAGAAGGTCTTCAAGACTAACAATGAATTCCAATCCTCTTCCAGATGGACCATCATTCTTCCATTAAGTTGGGTCAAAGCCTTTTTGGCTTAACCATGCATGGGGCTCATGCAGTTGGCTTGAGAGAGACGCTGGGTTGCATGTGATATAAGTATTATGCATTTTAACCCTGAACAGACTTCTAGGAAAAAGCTTTTGCTAGAATTATGACAATGAAGCTTCTATATCTGTAGGACGTTGGGTTGCCATCTTTCCCTTACGATTTTCCCGATTGCAAAGCATATTCATGCTTCATGGCTGCTGAAACTATTGCTTCTGATGAAAAAATGGAGCTCCGTCCTCTAGCTATGAGACCTTTAAAAGTTCCTATTCCACCTCCATAGGAGAGCGTCAGGCATGCTTTTGAGGGCAGTTAACTAATGTGGGAGTTATTCAAGATATCCACGAGGAAAAGAATGCTTGTGGTTCATTGGGTGATGTAGGCAGTGCGAATTGTGAATCTGAAGTACTTGCGCAAGACGACTCTCCATTTAAAGGATTTATTGCTAGGACATCTAGTATTTTTAGTTGTCACTTGAAAGAAATCTGCGGAGGTCATTTGCTTTTATATCCTAATGAACAAATGGGGAAAAAGACCACGATGGTGGAAAACAGAGACAAAAATGTCCCTGGACCAGGAGGGGACTGCCATCTACGCGTTTTGAGGACCGGAAACTATGTTTTGTTATCGTTATAATTCGTGCCTACAGGGAAGGTACTTTTGAGGAGGGATCTGTTGTTTGTGCACCCCATCTTACTGATATCTCACTGTTGAAATCCAGGTTAGTTTTTGTATTTGGCTTTAAGTTTTATTGATAAGTTTCTTTTTTGTTCTGATCAACTTCTTTAAGCTAAGCACATGATAATTTTAAATTCATGAATTTTTCTGTACTTTTCTGGGAGGATCATGCTTTCGATCACCTATTTTGTGTGCAAGAGATGTTTGCATGTGGTCACAGACTTGCATATTCTTTTGGAGAATCTTTTCATTGTATACTTCAATGTTTGACTAAATTAAAAAAAAAGAGTTAATTAGCGATTGCCCCCAAATTTGAAAGCCAAAGTTGCAAATGCCCCCAGATTTTTTTTGTTTAGTGATGCCCCCTAGATTTGCTTCCTTATTCTTTTAATACCAAAACTACCCTTTTATTTTGTTTACCCTTTACCCCCTAACTCCATAAAACCACTTTAACTACCATGTATAAAAGAAATCGGTGGTTTTTGTTTCCAACAGTAGATCTAGGTTAAAACAAACGCAGACATCTCGAGGTTTATCATACGATAATAAAACAAAAACAACCAATAACGTGTTGCCACATGTAAAGTGTTTTACTTTACCAAATTAAACCCACAAATCTCTACTAATTTAACATATTCTTCACCCCATTCCAATAGCAAAAATATAGAAGTGTATAAAGTGTTTTACTTTATGTTGTTTGTTGTTAGATTAACCTAGAGATGGATTTTAGATCTATAGTTGAAAATAAAACCATCAATTTCTTGCATACGTGGCAGTTAAGATAGTTTTTTAGAGTTGGGGGCAAAGGCTAAACAAAATGGAGGGGTAGTTTTGGTATTAAAAGAAAAGGGAAGAAAATCTAGGGGGCATCACTAAACAAAAAAAATTCTGGGGGCATTCACAACTTTGGCTTTCAAATCTGGGGGCAATCGCTAATTAACTCTAAAAAAATGTTAGAATGTAACTCATATTAGAAAGAAGAAGGAAAGAAATATATTTGCTCTGTATCTCTTGCATTTCTGTGACGAATTATCTTTTTAAAATCTGTTGAAGCATGGTAGAAGTGGACTAAAACTCTAGAATCATTGTTTGTAACGCCCCAAAATCATAACACGAATCCCCATGACTCAATGTCAGATCTCGAGACATTAGAACAACCCAACCCATGATAATCATATAATAATACAAGATTTCGAATGATATTAATATATATAATTAGCACTAAAAATACATAACTTAATAGAATACAGAATAATACAAACTGCGATCACTTCCCTACAAAAGAAACTAAGTACATCTATCGCACAAATACTTATACCATTACCCTCTGTTACCTCTGCATAATCATATCTGCTGAATCGATCTATCCTCGAGCAACTGTTTAACTGAAAAGGGATTAATGATAGGGTGAGGATTTTCACTTACTCAGTAGTGACTCACATTTCCTATATACTAACTAATCATGCATGGCGATTAATCATACTAAACCTTTGAAAGAATGCATGCAAGTTTTAATAATTGAAAGTAACTTTCTACTGTAAATAATAATATAATATACAAATATTCATACAATAAGTCGGGTACTTGTATCCTATCAGAGTGCTGAGGGTACGACTGGTACTCGGCCCCAGTCCCAGACAATATCTTAGTTCAGTACTTACCGGTGTGAACCTGCACCGTTAGTTCCTGATTATCTGGTCGGGTGATTACCATTTTGTGTCTCGAGAACACTAACCCTCTTTCAGGGTTCAGGTGGGCCCTCTGACCACGACGCCCCGAGGGGGTACTACTACAGAAATGTCCATATATCACGGTTCTTAAATTTGATATATCATTGTCTTGTATATAACCATGATAATTGAAAAGTGCCAACTTATATATCACGGTTCCAAACAAATATCACGGTTTTGTCGGGTACGTGATAAATAAAAATATCATATATCACGGTTCCAAAATAAATATCACTATTTTTGTCAGAAGAGTAATAAATACAAATATCATATATCATGGTTATGACTGGTATCACGGTTTAATTAGGTATGTGATATTAAAAAAATCATATATCACGGTTTTTAAACTAGTATCACTATTTAACTAGGTATGTGACATATAAGACTATTATATATCACTGTTGCATTAATTTCCAGTATCTATATATACTTTTCCACCAAAAGAAATAAATTTTCAATTTCAAAACTTACAGAAAATTAATTTGAATAATTCCAATTTCTATTTTTTATTTATTTTTTGTTAAAACTATAAAAATTATATTAAAGCATGAAAAAAGTTCAAATGAGCTACTTGGCAAAAAAAAAAAAAAAAAAAAAAGTTCAAATGAGCCCACTAGAGTAAGGCCTGATGTCTCCAACCAGCCAATTTAACAAGTTTAGATGTTGAATTCATTGAACCCACGTACCAAAAATAAACTTTGCTTCAAACTCCAGTGGAGTAACATGAGAAAGTGGGAAAGGAGAAAAAAATGGCGCCCACTTTGAAGCGAAATTCTAGCTCTTCGTGGAGAGGAGTTCTAATCAGCTTAGGTTTCTATCCTCCTTATGGAAGTCTTCTTCCTACTCACGGCAATTGGAAGTTATTTGGCTATAAAAGAAGGTTTGTAGTATCCATCTTTTCAAGCTTCGGCTAAATCATACTATTTTTTCGGTTCCTCTTTGATTTCACTTCGAAATTAATTTCTGAGTTCGTCTTATTTTTTTAGTAAAGTTACAAGGGTAGAGAAGTTTGATGCTCAATTCTGTCGTCTTGTTATGTCCAATTGCTGATGTTCAATTCTGTCGTCTTGTTATGTCCAATTGCTGGCTTCAAACACTCCAACAGGTAATTTTTTAACCTTATATCTAATCCATCTCTGCTCAGTTTTCTTTGATGTTTTCTTCATTGCAAATTACATAGGTTTAGTTGATTTATTATTATGTTAAATCATAGTTAAACTTATCGATTCTTGTTTAAAGTAAATTGTGTCTGCCTGTATTGTGTTTGATGAAATGTCCCTATTACTAAGGAGCAAGTGAGGAATGTTGATTAATTATATTAATTACTATCTTCTCAACTTTTGTTGTATATCTTCACTTGCAATAACTAAAACCAGAAAAAAAAATAAAAAGAGTACTTAATACCCATCAAGTGTTAAAGCTTTAAATGAATCTGTCTACCTATTCTGTTCTTTGGTACTCAAATATTAAAATGGCGCCATATTGAACATTTAAAATCTCTTTTAGGTTTATGAGAGAAACCTTTCTAGATATTATATTAAACTTTTATATTATATGTATTAGGTTTAGTCATCTGAACAACTTATTCTGTTGTTTGGCATTTTTTATTGTCCTGGGCAAAGTTAAGGTTTTGTTTTCCATAGACAATGTTACATGCATTAAACACCAACCTTAGTCCATCTTGTGTAACTCCTTTCCTTTTAGTTGTACTTGCTATCCATTGTAGTTCTTGCTGCCATGTTGTTGCTCTCTGCTTTGAATAGGGGTACGATTAGGAGTCCTACCACATATCTTGTAAGTTCATCAAGATGTCCAGTGACTTGGATCCTGTCCTTCATCTCCATGAGGTATGTTATAAATATAAACAAAACAAAACCCAATAAATGAGTGAGATGCAGAAAAAAGCTCATAAAGATGGCCATTGAGTTGCATCATGTCCTTCATCAATAATCTCTTCTGGTTATTACACACTCGAATCACCTATTGGTGATCTGTGAAGCTCCAAGAGTGTTTGGTATACGAGGTTCAAATCCTCGCATCCCTATTTTTTTTTTATACTTTTTTTACTATGCAATTTTTTTATAATATATTTTTACCTTATCATGCTCAACGTTTCATAGAAACTAATCTCGGTGTAGGTTCTAGCAGAGGAACTCCATATGAATAAGGCCATATGCAAATGCATGGACTGACATTAGAAATCATTAACAATTTGAGTGAAGTTGTGAGGATTCCAATATTTTCCTATATAAATGCAAATGGCCATACAATAGTATTTTGTTAACATTAGTGTCAAATATCCCATTATAAAAACGCAAGGAATTTTATAGCGCTCATGTTGAACCTTAAAATTCATATACTTATTGTTCTTTTCTTTTTCTTTTTGCAATGGTAAGAACTTAAGGCCCATTTGCTATTCTTGTTAAGAAAGATGATATTTTGGGAGTTAATGGTATCCATATTATGCCTCTTCCAATAAAGAGTTGGGTTGCCTTCGAGTTTGCAGGTCTAGCGGTCTATTTGTCAACATCTGAATTCTGAAGCTTTAGCAAAGTCATACTCGTTTATTGGTATAACTTAAACCTGGTCATAAAATAACATGGTCCCGTTTAGGCGTCCATAGTGCTCCCATTTCTCAGATGCTTCCTTCATCATGCCCTTAAAATATTTTTCTTGCAAAAGGCAAGCTGGGGTTAGGCAAGACACCTACCAGATTTTATCAACTCAACTTCGAATATACACGTGTCCTACAGTTACATCTCAATCAATTAAGTGCAAAATTTCCTTCTGTAAAGGATTACAAAAGAATACAATGTCATTACTGACCCTTCCATGTTGGAATCATGTTGCCCTTCACCATCTCAGCTGTCTTTAAAGAAATTCCATTCTGACTCTTTTGCATGTCTTGGTTGAACATGTTTGGGAGACAGTTGGTTGGAATCTTCTTATCAGTTAGTTGAATAGGCTCCTTTCAAATGCCTTGTACACCCCCATGTCAAGATATATTTGCTCATCGTACTTACATCTTTTAGCTGCTTGATAAATGGCGTTCTGCATGGGCTCTTTTGTTATAACAATAGTTTATTTCTCTCATTAAATTGATACTGTTATTGATGCTCTTTTAAAAGTCAGTGGACAAGTAAGTGGCGCTCTACATATGTTTTTCTTTTACTCGACATAGTTCATTTTTGTAAATATATATATTTTTTTAATAGGGAATAGAGTTTCAGATTGTATTTTCTAAGGAGGTTTTCATCAAAACAACAAGCTCCCATTAAGATTAAGGTATTTCTTTTGCTTAACATAATTCTCTGATTTCCCCAACATGTATACATATTGTTTTATCTGGTTCTTTTTATGATCTGAGTTGTTCTATGAAGGTTTTTTTTTTAATCGGTAACCAAAGTTGTTACCAAAGTTGTTTTTATAGGTGTTTAAAACTCTAAAATTATGTCACCAAATATTCAGATATTTTCAATTAAAACTCTCGTTATTGAGTCAGTCGTAGTATCTCCTTAGTTTGTTATTGAAAAACTCAATTGGTTGCTCAATTCCTATATTCTTGACGGTAAAATTTTGTCCATATTGTTTGTATGTATACACTGCAACATTGTTTGTATGTTACAATCTAGTAATATTATCTAAAATTTTAACCTAAGCTATATCCATGCACTTTTAACTTAATCAGTAGTTGTTCTTCTAGAATTTAAGATTTCATGAACTTATATAGTTTTATATGCTATAACGATTGGAAAGAATATATAGTCCTTTATATAAAAGATGAAAATAGATCTTTGTGACGAATCATTGTTTAATAATTTTCATCCTTTAAATTTACATGGAAATGAATGCAGGCCCCCATTAAGAGCCCTATAAGCAACATTTCCCCACCTAAGATCAAAAATGAAAAAAAGGCCCCATTCTTGTGTTGAAACAAAGCATTGAGTTCTTGGCATTATATGCATTCATCTCTTGGCAACCATTTCCCTGATCTATGTGCTAACATTTGACTTCAAAATGGGGCCTTTTTTGCATTTAGTTTCTTAGATAGGAAAATGTTTCTTTTCGGTCCCTTATGGGGGTCCATTTTTTTTTTCCCTGTTAAATTTATTATTATTATTATTATTTTTTATACCTCTTTTTGACACTTTATTGGTCGTGCGAGTTGTTTCCATAATTGATTTTTTAATTTTCCACAACTTTCCGCAATTATATTATACTAGGAATGGACAAGTCTTGGATGTCCAAGAGTAGAACATCACAAGAATATGACAATGGAGTTGAAGAGTTTCTCAAATTTGCAGATGGTAATCTAGAAAATCCTAGTTTCATACCATGTCCATGCACTCATTGTGGCAACAACTACACTCACAATATTTCAGAGATAAGAAATCATCTATTTCAGTTCGGAATTGAACAAACTTATCATGAGTGGGTTTGGCATGGAGAAGATGTGGTCGTGGAAGAAGACTCGTGTTCTGAAACAAATAACCCCATTAAAGACAATTGTGAGATAGATGACATGGACAATATTGATGATGTGATAGAACTGGCTCGTGCAGCACAACAAAATTTCACTGGAAACCCTGAAAAGCTCAAGCAGTTGGTTGAGGATGCTGAGAAACCTTTATATAAAGGTTGTAAAAGATACACAAAGTTATCAGCTCTGATCAATCTTTATAATTTGAAAGCAAAAGGTGGTTGGTCTGATAAATCTTTTACAATGTTGTTGAAGTTGTTGAAGAAAATGATCCCTTGTCATAATTAATTACCATCATCCATGCACGAAGTTAAGGAGACATTGTCTACATTTGGGATGGATTATAAAAAAATTCATGCATGCCCTAGAGACTGTATACTCTACAGAAATGAGTATAAGAATGATGAAGAATGTCCTACTTGTGGAACATCCAGATATAAAGAAAGCAAAAGTACAGTAACCAAAAAGATTAAAGTTCCTGCAAAAGTATTTTGGTATTTTCCTCCAATTCCAAGATTTAAGAAGATGTTTCAATCAATTCCTACCGCTAAGAATTTGGAATGGCATGCAAATGATAGAGAAATAGTTGATGGTAGATGCGCCACCCAGCAAACTCTCCAGCATGGAAACATGTAGATAGCAAGTGGCCCAATTTTGCATCTGAGTCAAGAAATCTTAGGCTTGCACTTTCAGCAGATGGAATTAATCCACATAGGTCCCTTAGCAGCAGAACTAGTTGTTGGCCTGTCATGTTGATTATTTACAACCTTCCACCATGGCTATACACGAAGAGAAATTTTTTGATGTTAACAATGTTAATATCAGGTCCACGACAGCCTGGTAATGATATAGATGTTTACCTTGCTCCATTAATTGAAGATCTAAAAACTCTTTGGGACGTCGGAGATGAAGTTTATGATGCCTTCAAGGAAGAACATTTCACATTAAGAGCTACACTAATGTGGACGATTAATGATTTTCCTGCTTTTGGTAATTTAGCTGGTTGTACCATAAAAGGGTACTTGGCTTGTCCAATATGCGCTGAAGAAACTGACTCTATTCGATTGACGCATTCTGGGAAGAATTCATACATGGCTCACAAAAGATTTCTTCCAACAAACCACCGGTATCGAAAGCTAAGGAAGGTTTTTAATGGTGAAAAGGAATTACGTCAGAGTCCAAAACCATTAAGTGGGGAGCAAGTTTATGACAAGGTCAAAGGGATTAAAATTGTGTGGGGCAAAAAGGTGGTTGTTGTTGTTGATAAATTAAGAAAAAGGAAGTGGACAAACAAGATTAAATCTGCCAATGAAAACAAAGGCTATTGGAAGAAGAAATCAATATTTTTTGAGCTTGAATACTTGAAAGATTTGCTTGTGCGACACAACTTAGATGTCATGCACATTGAGAAAAATGTTTGTGACAGTATCATTGGGACACTATTAAACATTCCAGGAAAAACTAAAGATGGACTAAAATGTCGTAAATATTTAGAACATGCATCTTAGAAGTGATTTGGCACCAGAAATCAGAGGAAATCAAACTTACCTGCCGCCAGCATGTTATACATTAACCAAAGAAGAAAAAAATGAGTATGCAGAAAATTATATGAACTCAAGGTCCCAGATGGTTATTCTTCAAATATCAGATCTCTTGTCTCAATGGAAGACTTAAAATTACAAGGTTTAAGGTCTCATGACTGTCACATATTAATGCATGCAACACATTCTTCCAGTAGTAATACGATCAGTGTTACCAAAACAAGTTCGATATTCAATTATTAGATTTTGTTTCTTCTTCAATGCTCTTTGCACCAAGGTAGTGGACGTGTCGAAACTGGAAGACATTCAAAAAGAGTTGGTGGTCACTTATGTTTGTTTGAAATGTACTTCCCACCATCGTTCTTTGACATCATGGTGCATTTAACTGTTCATCTTATAAGGGAGGTCGAGCTTTGTGGTCAAGTTTGCTTTCGGCGGATGTATGGATTTGAAAGGTATGTATAAATGAAGTTCAATTCTTTGATAATATGAAAAAGGCAAATCAGTTTGTTAAAACTCATTTCCTCTTTTAAATTTTTAGGTTTATAATGGTATTGAAAAGTTATGTTCGTAACCGAAGTCGTCCTAATGGATGTTTTGTAGAGAATTATGTTGTCGAAGAAGCGATAGAGTTCTGTACCGAGTTTTTGGTTGAATTAGATTCTATTGGACTCCATCCAACTAGAAATATGCCAGCTAATGATGAAGAAGTTGGAAAAATAATTACTAATGGAAAACCTCTTGGGGGATGTGCTCTTATTGAAGTTGATAAAGAGTCAAGGGAGCAAGCACATCGTTATGTGTTAGAAAACACAAACGATGTTCAATCTTATATAGAGTAATTATTATCCTTAACCTTTTACATTAAACAATTTTACTTTATCTAAATTTCGTGGAGTGTGATAATCCTTACTATTCTTATTTTTAATTTATAGGAGACACAAGGTGTACATTAAACATAATAATTCAGGAAAAACACCAAAATGGCTACTAGATGAGCATAATCGCACCTTCATTGAATGGATTCGTCCGGTATATTTGGTTATTTATTATTTTTTTTATATAATAGTAATTTTAATGAGTATGACTATTTTTTTTTATAAAATTTAGGTGGAAGACGAGGAGGATAAACCTGGTAATAATATCTCAGAAGTTGTAAAAGTGTTGGCTGAAGGACCTCGTCGAGATGTACTAAAATACCCTGGTTATGTTATTAATGGTTTTCGTTTTCATACGAAGAATCGGGATGCTTCGTTGGTAACCCAAAGTAGCGGAGTTAGCATAGTGGCAGATGTGATGCAGCTATCTAGTTCTAGGGACAAGAACCCCATTACATCACCAATGAATTTTTATGGTGTTATCATCGAGATATGGTTGCTTAACTATTATACGCTCAAGATTCCGGTATTCAAATGTGATTGGGTTAACAATAATAAAGGCATCAAAGTTGATGAACTAGGTTTCACATCAGCTGAACTTGGTAGGATTAGCCATATATCTGACCCATTCATTTTAGATTCTCAAGCCAGACAAGTCTTTTATGTAACTGACCAAGTTGATCCTAAGTGGTCTATAGTCTTGTCAACTCCTCAAAGGGACTATCGTGGTGAAGACGCTGATGAGCCCATTGAAAAATAGATCAAACCCATTGAAAAAAAGAAGGATTTTTTACAACATTTGGAGGCTCAGAAAGTGGTACACAAGAAAGAAACTAGTAATGTGGTAGCTTCAAAGATTACACCTACACTAGTGAAGGTATTTATTAACTCCCTGTCTGGCTCAATTTCCTAGTTTACTAAACCTAACTAAAAATGTATGTTTGGCGGGGAAAAAAATGTTCTTTGGCAGTTGATATGATTTCAAATATAGTTGCTAAAGGTATGGTATATGAAGACCATGGACCAGAGACAAAAGTACACACTGTTCCCTTGGGAGAAAATAATGTAAGGGTATCAGTTGACGAAGTTGTTATTGGTGAGGCTCTTCTTCCAATTCCAGTTTATGATGAGATGGTAAGAGTCAAGGATGGGAAAGGCTCACAGGTTGCATGGCCTAAAAAATATGTATTAGCAAACGAGGAGGTAAAAAAAAACATCAAAGGTATTAATCGAAGCGTAGTGTACATATTAAAGTTACGTTGATCTAACATGTTCCAAATTTTTTACCATTGAAGGTGTCTCCTCGAAAGCCAATGGGAAAAGATAAAATTTACAACAAAGAAAGGATACACCAGGTTAGATTCCAAATATAACATATATACTAAAAGATTTGTGCATATTGAAATACATTGATCTAACATGCTTCTACTTTTCTTGCCTGGAAGGCATCTTCTCGAAAGCTAGTGGATGAAAACACCATTCGCAACAAAGAGAAGATAAACCAGGTCAACACATAAACTTAAAATACTAATAACAATGTTTTTGTACGCTTTTGTTTTCTAGTTTGGTTTGATTTCAGATTTTTAACATATATAGTTACCTTGATCTGTTTTGATCAAATCCAATAAACATTGGGTGAATGCTATGTGATCTTGTGATCAAATCTCTTTGAATAGTGATTTAATTTTTTTTTTTTTTGTTTTTTGTTACTAATGGAATCATTTGCTGCCTTCACCTACATTTTTTTTTTACTAGGAAGATGCCTCTGGAACTTGTTTTATCGTCTTTTAGAATTCAAAAAAATAAATGCTTGATAACCCTTTGATGTTCACATAGAATTTGGCCATTAGAGATAGGTAATTCTTTTTGCCTAAAACTGTCAGATGTTCACAAACTACCAAAGAACATTTTCTAGCAAGTAAAAGAATGCTTAAGATAAAATAAAATAAAAAATATATGTCATACAAGTTTGTTCCACGTAACTTTCCTTCCCCTTGGGTTCAAGCCTCTATATGCAGAATTAGTGTGGAACTCACTTGAAGATATAGGCTTCCATATAACTTGATCTTGATCAATGTACTGATTTGTCTTATAATATCCTGTTTCAAATTTTTCTTTAGTAGGGTCTTCTTATAGATGTTGTCATTTGTGCTATTATGTTGTAGAGGAAGTAGTGTTCTTGTTATATTTGATGCAGGATAACATATATAAACGTGATAGCGACGCACAAAGCTCAATTGAGTCTTTCCAGGATACGCTTCATTTGATATATCCTAAAGAAACTGATGTAATACAATTTCCAGTTGGAAAAGATGTTTTTGGTGAAGATATTGAGTTTGGATATCTTCCAAAGCGTAATCTTTTGAATAATGTATGTCAGATGAACGATTTAGATTGCGTTGTATTGATCGTTTACATGAGATAAATGCTATAATTGGGAATATTCCTTTTACCTTTGTTATAGTTTCGATGTCGATTTTCTTGTTGTCTTTTTTTACATTTCTTCAATGAAGTTAGTAGTTTCGAGGGACATCCCAAATCCCTTTTAATAGCTAAGTCAGACTAGTGTAAGATTTCTATATCTGTAGCAACTTTAATGTAAATATCACGATATTTCTAGGAACAACCAACAACAGCATAGTGTTCATTGATATGATATATATTGAAAAAGGATATATATTGCATTAATTGTTTTTTTTTTCAGGTGCTTATATGACAAATTCATAAGTTCTTGAGATCGCTTTGTGTTTATAAATCCTCTCACATTTAGTCGTGCTCAAGGGATTGAAAAAGGTAAAATTATTCGAAAAAGATTAAAGAATGTTAAAGGGAAGCAATTTGCTCTTATTCCATATAATCCAGGGTGAGAATTATGTATTGTTCATTTTATTGGAAAATTGGTCTGGATGAAACTCGTTGCATATATTAATGATTTGTGACGCTCATCTTATGTAGGTTTCATTTCGTATTGATTGTGGTTGACTTGGTACATATGGATGTCTATTGGTTAGATTCTTTATACGGCGAACCTGAAGAAAGTTTTAAGTTACTTATTAATAATTGTCTTATCGCATACAAAATGATTAATGGAAGCAAAATTCTCACACCGATTTGGCAATGCATTAAGGTATAAAATTTTATACTAATATAGTAGCTTTTAAACACTTTGTACGTGTAAGCCAAATATTTATTTTCATATACACTCATGCAGGGCCCAAAACAACCAGATGGTAGCTTATTTTTTGGATATTATGCAATGAGGTTCATGAAAGACCTGATGGAGGATTCGTCACAAACTATTGGAGCCAAGGTATATTATTTCAAATTAGTAACTTTTTATTTTTGAGAAAACTAGAAATATTTCATTCATAAGTCAACATATCGGTAACAATAAGTTAGCCATAGAAAACGATAAATGAACAATAGATATGCAAGTTCCTTTCCAACCTTATGCCCAACCTCAACAAGAGCTATCCACGCACACTACAACTCATTAAAAAGCAAACAACACACAACTCACACTGTTGTACTCAGACCCGCCATATTAAGGAGAAACATAGTATGTATTCTTTGGTGTTAAGGAGAAAAACTCTTTATTTAATTCTAATTCTGATTGTGTTATGATAGCTAATTCAAATTTTAAGCTTGGTGAACATTTTACTGTTATGGTCATGATATGGTTAAGGTTTACATATATTATATTGTGTTATGGCACACAATGTTTGCTTTCTATCTTATTAAAGTACAAACTAGCTTACTTTCTCGAGAGTAAGTGATTACCTTTATGGAAAATATGTTGTTTGAGAACACTCTCATCTGTCTCCACTTTTTTTTGCTTATTCTTAATCTATACACCTTTATATCCAAATATGTCACACATATAATTTGATATTTATTTACTTTGATTTTTATTATTCTCTATGAAAATTTGTTTTTCCAGGTTAAGAAATTAGCTGGAGAAAAGAAGTACACAAGGAAAAAAATTGATGAAGTTCGACTTGAGATCACTGAATTTATTCAGCAATATATGGTGGAGAACGCAAACGAACGAAATTGATTTTTTTTCGTATTAGTTGGGTTTGAGATTTATTGGGAGGACAAAAGTAAATCTTATTTTATTTTCTTTTGATTGCAAAGTAATATTTGAAGGTAGTTATATACAGTACTTTACTAGATTATTTGTACTTGTGAAAAGAAGGATGTAGACAACAAAATATCAATGAATTCGATTAATTTTTGTACTGGTCAATTAATTTCAGCATTTATTATAAATTATCAATTTTATTTATTTTTATTTTAATAAATTAGAAAAAAAAATTATTATATCACAGATTTGCACATAAATATCACAGTTTTTGGACTTTTTATCACAGTTTATTTGATAATTTATCACAGTTTTAGGATTGTTTATCACAGTTGTACGACATTTTATCACAGTTTTTAGTGCAAATATCACGTTATTAGTTGACTGTGATATAAGTTCATTATATATATCACAGTTTTAATAGAGTAAAGGACGAAAATAGACGAATTTATATCACCGTTTTGTTATAAAAACGTGACATACTTTTTTTATCACGGTTTTGAGGAACATATATCACCCCAGTATATATCAAAGTTTTTGAAAAAAAAAAACTGATATATATCTTTATATCACAGTTTTTAACTGTGATATATCTTCTACTTTTGTGTAGTAGTGGGGGAATCACCTATCACGGTGGTCAACCGTTTGACGACTGCAGACTGCTCAGAATCCTGACACACGTCCAGGAGTGGACTACCTCTCACTCCCCGTGTCTAACCTCCTCGAGATAGCATGTAACCCCACAACACACTAACCATCCACAACAAATACCACTAAAAGCATGGCAATCCAGGAAGGTAGAAGAGAAATTCCCAAAAACATCCTACAATGTTCGCCTCTAGAAAGTGCCCATTCATCGTCTAAAGGTGAACACTGCATATGTAATCCTAGAAAGAACTGTCATCTCTAGAATATGACAACAATTCCTTCTTTGTAGGAATTCACGGATCCCTTGCCAGACTGCCTCGTGATAATATATATATACGGTGTTTTTTAATAATAATAAATTTAATCTGGCAAGGAATTCACGGATCCCTTGCCAGTCCCTGAATTTATCAACCATCAAACCAGTTCCCTATTCACGGCTACCAGACACGGACACTAGCCGAAGGAACTATCCCCTATTCACGGCTACCAGACACGGGCACTAGCCGAAGGGATTATAATCCGATCTGTAATAATATGTTCGTGTAAGCACCCAGATCATTCCCAATTCAGGAACCTCACACCATACCAACATACAACTGGGATCCCAAATCCCACATACAAAATCCATCTCGTTTTCCAATCCTGGAAAAGAGATGCAATAAAAACTTCATTAGCTTTTCCGTTTATAAAACCATTTCAATATACATATACTGCTTTAATAATTCCAGTATAAAACGTGATATCTTTAACTAATCCATTTAAAGAAACTATAATCGCTAAACCACGAGTAATCTATATATACCAAACAAAACCATACATGCATTTTATCATCAATAATATATCAATTAATTTGCAACATTTAAAATGTGACACATGAGAAGACAGTATAAAAGAAATGTAAGTCCCTACCTCAACGCACTCCTACTGCATCTCACTATCAAAGCCCGAAATATTGATATATGCCCAACTCCTAAAAACAAATGATAGCACACTTTATAATCCTCAATCGTGTAATAATAAATACTACTATTTAATTCGGCTTTATTAATTTTTACAAGTGCACCCATACAAATTCTCGACCACCCGAATATACTCGAATTTAATCCCTACAAAGTAGCTAAACTAACTATTCAAGACAACCCACAACTAATCTAGGATGGAGTCCCTAATTACTCATCAACAAATACCATACGGCTTAAAACCAGCCACTCAAATTTAGATTACAGTCTAGTGTTGTGGAAGACATGAAAATTGACCCAGGTTATGAGCCTACAATCAAGTAAAATGGATGAGATCATAGAACCAGTTCTATAAAACCTAAAATCAAAAATCATATATAAGAGAATTTCTTACCATACACAAGTCCAATGATTAGAAAAGATCATAAGCCACCCTTCACTATTTGATTCCCCACTTCAATATCGATATCACCATCAAATACCAAGCTCGTGATCATGCCATAGTACATCTGTACATGTATCACTACCTTTTATATGGACCCGATCATGGCAGCCCAAATTTGGTTAAAAGAACTCAAAAATAAATAACCTAACTTACCTATATATTTGATGATATGAACACTTCCATGAGACCATGAGTAAATCCTCAGCTGTGGTTTCTAACTTCTTCCTTTTATCATTAATCTCGAATATATCAAACCGGGTTACCTTGCTGCAACTTCATCTCAAGTAGAAAGAAATAAGATGTATATGTATTCCTTTAGCTTTCTTTAAAGGTTACTATTGGGCTGGCTTGTCAAGGTTGAAATCTAACCTATCACATGAAGTCCTATAGTGAAACCCATAGTCTCTTCTCTTCCTTCACTTAGCCTACGCTGGCATGGCCTCTCTCTCATGTAGGGTCGCATAAGATGCAGAGAAAGAACTCAAGGACAGGCCTGCTCTCTCTTTCTTTCTTAATTATCTATGTTTGTTGATGGTAAGAGCAAGACACAAAGCAACCGGATCCTATCTAAATCCAAGCATGAGCTGTCAAGCCTAACTGATCCTAATCCATGCAAAACTACCCTACACGATCATGTGGTCTTGGAAGCAACTTAACTTAAGTGACCCCTATTTAGAAATTTTCGCTTAGAAAATTGTTTGGGTCTGTTAAACCCATTCTATGCACTCACACATCATGCTCGTGCGCTCGATCCGAAAACCAATCATTTATGGTTAATCAGTGATAGCTAGGTGGTTCTTATCAAATATTAAAATAAATGATTATATTTACGTCGAGTTTATAAAATTTCGATAACATGTATTAAGTTTTTACCGTATATTGGTTCTTATTTTTATATATTTTTCTAATAAAATACACTCCATTATCTAAACCAATCGCTTAAGATTATATTAAATTTAATCGTGGTCATAGATTATAAGTAAAATTACTAAAATACCCCTAAGGTGAGTACGGATCGTTACACTGTTTTTTATCTTTGTGTGTGCCATATTTCTGACATGTCTTTGTGAAATAGCAACTGAGAAGAGTCGCACTGGCATTATGTTCCAAACATGCAAGGCTATTGAAAACGCTTCTGTATTAATTCATGAAAATTTATGATTCATTGGGCACAATGTGAACTATACAGATTAGATATGGAAGAAGGGAAGCTTCAAATTCCACAGTCCTTGATAGGCTCATACTACACGCTGTAAGAATCTGGCAAGTGGGAACTCCAAAAACCAGAAGATCCTGTCATCAAGGAGTCTCACAGATGACCAATAAGTTTTGTCACAACTGGGTTTGTTAGGGGAAGATTGGTACGCTGTGCAACACTGCTTACATTGTTTTGAACTGCAGTAATTGACTTTTTGTTGAAGACATATTGTCAAATGCTCCTTTATATTGATTTGCAGCACCAAACCAACAACAGAGGCTTTTTGTGAAGCTACATTGCTGGCTGAGCTGAGGAGAGAACAATGGGAGGGAAAGCAGAGAAAGTGTGAGTTATTCGTGCTGGTAAGACATCTGAGATCTACAGCTTATAGACTTGCCCTGGCCACCATAGTTTTGGAACAACAAAGTGAAGATGTAGAGTTGTGACATACTTCATTTTTTGAAGTCGTACAGTTTTGTAATCTTAGCATCTCTTTTCAACCATTTGTTTTTGGGCAAATTAGACTTACCCCACAGATTTATCAATTTAATTAGACTTACCCCACAGATTTCAACTTATTTAGAGAAACCCGACAGATTTGTAACAAACATTAGTCAACCGTCAGTTGACCTAGTCAAACCCATATTTGAACATGTATTTTGACACATACTACCTTAAATACCCCTAAACTTATACACCAATCATTCTTCCCCAAAATTGTGCATCTTGTATGAAGGAATTCATGATACCAAACAATCATTATGTTGACCTATCACATAAAAAAGATGAAACTGGTACCTAAAACCCTAACTTAATTTACTTGATCTTACTTGAAGTGTTAGATATGCCCCATGTTTTGGTACTTTTTTCATCTTGTTTCATTAACACTCCAACCTTCAAGCTATTGTATAAGTGAAGAAGATGATAAACTGTTTGCGTGCTTTCTATTTTAATTGGTTTGGAATGTAGGGTTATATCTCTATCTTTGGGTAAAAAATCAGATTTACCTTAATCTAAGGGTTGCAAAACCATGTTGCCATGTGTTTAAATAAGTTTTTTGTCCATGTAAAATACTTTAGGGATATTTTAGATATTTAATGTTAAAATACAAGACAAATCTAAGTTTGACTAGGTCAACTGATGGTTGACTAGCATCTGTCACAAATCTGTGGGGTTTCTCTAAATAAGTTGAAATCTGTGGGGTAAGTCTAATTAAATTGATAAATCTGTGGGGTAAGTCTAATTTGCCCTTTGTTTTTTTATGATTGTTATGAAACTTCCAAACAATTGAATAGAACCTTCAAATTAAAATACTATTGTTAGGGTTTAGGGAGACCTAACATTAATGGTTTTATTTATATTAATCAAAGATGTGTAGTGAAATAGCTGAGAGGTGATTATTACATATCTGCAGTTGATATCTTTTATTGGAACATTTTTGTAATTAAGTCAAATAGCTGAGAGGTGATGATTTAGTTATGTTGAGTTAATTAAATTGAATAGCTGAGAGGTGACAGTTTGAATAATAAGACATATTCAATAGCATGCATAATAGAATCTCGTTTTAATTGAGTGGAATAACTGAGAGGTGACTACTTGATTTTTATAGGTATTAATGATTATTTGGAATAGCTGAGATATTGCAACTGGTACACAAGTGAGTTGTCTAATTTAGTACTTTTTTAGTGTCTTCCAAATTTGAGATGATGAAATGTGACTTGATTGATTAAGATTTTGTGCAAGACTTCAAGGTCATCTTTAGAGTTGACGAGAAATCCAGTTGTTGATGAAACCGGTATTCGGTTGTTTGACATTATTTTATGACGAGGTGTGTCCGAGGTTATCTCGCCTTGATGTCATTATTAGGAAGTACCTTGATGTGTGAGCGTCGTCCCGTG
This sequence comes from Aquilegia kansuensis, assembly GCA_020826895.1. Lineage (NCBI taxonomy): Eukaryota > Viridiplantae > Streptophyta > Magnoliopsida > Ranunculales > Ranunculaceae > Aquilegia > Aquilegia kansuensis. Next base: position 13,027,581 of record CM037006.1, read on the forward strand.
TATTCCTTCTCTCATCTCAAGTCTGTCAGTATTGTGTTTGGTACAGTACGTACGTACCTAGTTAGGACGTAGGTACGTAGAGTTAGGAAGCACTTTATATGTGTGTTGGACGTACGTACCTAGTTAGGGCGTACGTACGTCAATGTCGACGGATTATTTTTTGGTTCAGGGACGTACGTACCTAGTTAGGGCGTACGTACGCCGTCGTATGGTTTTTTCTTGTTTTCGGCCCATTTTCTCTCTTTTCCAAACCCTAAGCATAAATAGGGTTTTCAACCAAAGAACAAGTAGTTTGGCCGTCCAATTCAAGTCTTCTTCTTGAGTTTGTTTAGGTTTGTTTAGGTGATTGAACTCACTCTTCTTCCCAATTCATCTTCTTCTTCCTTATTGAATATTGAGATCGGTTTCGAGTCTTCTTGTGTGTTTATCAAAAAGTCGAGTGTCTTGTGTGTACATCAAGGTACTCTGGTGAAGTCAAGGTGTTAGAGATAACCAGTACTGTCAACTTGCAAAGATTGCAGATAGTTGATAGGTTTGTACATCTCTTTTCATCTAGTGGATTTATTTGTTGTCGCGGGGACAACCGTGGATGTTTCCATTATTGGGTTTTACCACGTTAAAAATAATGTGTGTTCATTTACTTTCAATTGGTTATTTTGTTTGTTAGATTAAGTAATCTGTGGAAATAACACTCTTTGTGGGGTTTCAATTGGTATCAATCGCAGGGCGCTAGTTATGGAGCGTAATGGCTCACTCGCAGATCCGTCAAGTGTTATGTCTTACTCTAGGTCGTTTTTTACTTCGCTTGTGGCTCGATTGTTTGATGAGCAATCAACTTGTAGTCAAAATTGCTCTAGTGATGGTGATGTAGAACATGTCTAGGTTTTTATTTTTATTACAAGTATTATTTAGAAGTCCAAGTAGTAGTAGAATTTGATTTCTAAGGCTGTGTTTGATAGGATAGTGGGAAATGGCAAAATAAATTAAAAATATTCACATTCCCTTCTCCAAAATATCTTGCTTGCAAAGGGTGGAGATTTCAACCCATGTATCTTGTATTTTTGTATGCAAGATCTGTCGCTGTCCCTTTGTACATGAAGTACTAAAGAAGGTCTTCAAGACTAACAATGAATTCCAATCCTCTTCCAGATGGACCATCATTCTTCCATTAAGTTGGGTCAAAGCCTTTTTGGCTTAACCATGCATGGGGCTCATGCAGTTGGCTTGAGAGAGACGCTGGGTTGCATGTGATATAAGTATTATGCATCTTAACCCTGAACAGACTTCTAGGAAAAAGCTTTTGCTAGAATTATGACAATGAAGCTTCTATATCTGTAGGTTGGGTTGCGTCTTTCCCTTACGATTTTCCCGATTGCAAAGTATATTCATGCTTCATGGCTGCTGAAACTATTGCTTCTGATGAAAAAATGGAGCTCCGTCCTCTAGCTATGAGACCTTTAAAAGTTCCTATTCCACCTCCATGGGAGAGCGTCAGTTTGGACGCCCAGAAATATGTCTGCTTCATTAAATGATCATCTTTTTCATCTTGCTTCTTGCAGTTTATGTAATTCATATCCTCTTCCATCGAAAGAATGCCGCAGATGAGGGTTTTTGTTGACTGCTTCATAGAGTTGGCAGTTGAAATTTCACCCAACTGATGCAAATTTATGTTTTGTATATATAGTTTTCTTCACGGACGTAAATGAAAAAACTGAGGTTTAACTTAATTGCTTCCTGCTATATCTCAACAGCTAAAACCAGGGCTTTACTCAGCATCATAGTTACTAACCATGCCTATATCACTACTGTATATGCTTTGTGCAAACACCTTTCAGTCTATCCTCATCTCTGAAAACAATTCCAACTCCCGCTGAATTGAACCTGGATTTCTTATTGCCACTCCATCACAATTAATCTTCATTACATCTCCATCCGGTGGTATCCAACTGGTCTCTCTAATGAGAAGATTAGGAGGTGTTCTCAACTCCTAAGGTGCTCAGAATCATCATATCTCCTAAGGTGCTGTAGATAACAAACCAGAATCCTTAATTGCAATTTCAACAAAAATACCAAGCTTACTCTCACAAGGCTAACAAGCTTTGTTTCTCAATTTTCATCTTCCAGACTCCAGAGTTGCACACTTGCACGATCAAGTGTGTGTACCATCTTGCCATAAATCTTTGATGAGTGGACTGAGATGACGCCCCAGCATCACTAAATTTTTAAAAGTATATAGGTAGCTATTGCACTGAAAGTCAGAAATAAATAATGCTCGCAATCTTCTTCAGCTTTTTAGCACATATAACATCTCCACCACCTGATCGAACACCTCTCTTTCTAATTCTTTTCATGGGTGGCCTGGGGGTCACACCATCACACCATGCACAAAATTTCACCTAATAACCGAATCTCTATGGTGTGTATGTGTATTCCAAACGACTACAAACGTACTTAGTCTCCCATAGCTCATCTCCTTTACTCCTAACTGTCTCCTGTCTCACAAACTGACTTGACAGAAAATTCAGCATGCATGTTTATCCTCGGGTTCTTCTCTTACCCACTAGGTGCTGGCAGTTATTAAAGCTCAATACCAAAGTACTCAAAAATCTCATTTACAATCTGTGGATTGTGGAATAACCCACCATTCTCTTGTTTGTTTGTTTGTTTGTTTTTTTGTTTTTTTGCTAAAGGGTAATTTCGTTATGATAAAAATAGCTTTTTCTTCCGTACCAACTCCTTCAGTGCATTCTAAAATCTCATCCACATATTTGGTTGGTTGAAATTTGTTTACTTTTAGTCTAGGTTGTAGAAAAAAAACAAAAGTTTTTTGGTCAAAGAACCTTTTATTCCACCTAACCACTTCTTTTACACATCACTTAATTTTTACACATCACAATTTGGGCTTTGAACTTAATAAATTGTTGAATCCATATCAATGGGCTCTAGATGTAGGCCTGTAAAATGGGCCGGGTAGGGCTAGCCCGGCCCTTGAACCCTCGAGCCCTCACACTTTAAGGGTCGGGCCAACCCTACCCTAAAAGATGATGAGGGTCGGGTTAGGGCGGGCCAACACAAAAATTGTAAAAACCTCACCCGACCCTTAGCCCTTTATTTTAAAGGGTTGAGGGTCGAGCTCACGGGCCCGGTTGATAAGGTCGATACATAGAATTATGTTTTACTTGAAAAAAAAATATGTGATCATGTTTTTATTAATATCATTTTAATATTTTTGAAAATACGTATAATATGTTTCAATTCTTAAATGTACAAATGTATTTTTTTCACCATCAAATTTGTTATAGTATATGATATTATTTTATCCAAGAGCATTACGATTAATAATTACAAAGAACTCGTAGTTAGATGTTATCTTATTACTAAAATTTCAAACTTTAAAAATTTAATCCTAAATTTATAACATTCTAGCATGATAAGTATAAAATACACATTTAAAATAATAATCTAATTACCGTTTATTACATGCTCAATAATAAAATAGATGGTTAATAAAAAAATATTCTATTGAGAATCAATTTTTTTTAGTTATATAATAGTTTTTTAACAACTAGTTCGGAAAATATTCGATAAACATTCGATAAATATCATATAACTTAAACAAAAGTGACATCTATGTCTAATTGAAAAAATCTTTACGATTAAAACTCTAAAAAAATGTTCAAATTTTGATATATAGAGAAATATATTAAAAATTATACATATATTTATGAGGGTCGTAAGAGGGCTTTGAGAGGGTTAATATAATTAGGGTCGGGCTAAGGGTAGGGTCTAAGATTTTCAAAGCTAAACCCTAACCCGACCCTTAAAATGAGAGGGTCGGGCCGGGCCGGGTTTAGGGTCAAAGGGCTATTTTTACAGGCCTATCTAGATGTGGATTCCAACTTTCTTAATGAGCTGCTAAATTCATCTTATCCAACAAATCATTACTCATGGGTTTGGGATGTGGATTTCATATGTGTCTTAAATGGGTGGGCCACTTTGTAGTTATATTTGATTCTAATCTACATGAAAAAGATCCATTTCAATCAAACAACATATAAATATCTATCAATAAAGCTAACACTTAGGAAAAAAAAAAAAAAAAAAACAGAGACCAGCCACCGCCGCCACCAGCAACCTTCTTCCCCTTTCCCTTCCCCTACCACAACAGAAAAAATAAAAAAAAAAAAAGAGAAAAAAAATCAATTATGCAAATGTTATTTTCCATGCAGTTTGTAGTGTGTTTGTCCTCTACTTTTGTGTAATTCCTCAAATTTTTATCAATAAGATTTGGTACCCGCTGCCGCATGAGGCCATCTTTCTGATGACCGTCGTGGCTTGACACACCCTCAACCATCCTCCGCATCACTGGTCCTCTCTCCCACCGCCACCCCTTGCTTACTAAATCACCGGTCCACCACCACCTTCCCTCTTCGTCTGCTGCTCCCACCACAACTCCATTACCACCATCTCTCTCCGCCACTAAGACCACTGCCCCCACCTTTTTATACCATACGCCGCCCCCAAAACCCCCTCTGATAAACCCACACAGATCGATCTGTAATTCTCATTCTCCTCTGTTCACCGTAAATCCAGCATCAAATCTGAGTCGAGCCGATACAGACCAAGCCGTCAAGCCAGCCAAACCAGAAGCTGAGTCAGCTCAGCCAAGCCGAGACAGAATGCCAAGCCAATTGAACCAGCAGAGCAGAGCTAGACACCCCCCCCCCAAAAAAAAAAAAAAAAAAAAAACAAAACAAAACAAAACCAACAGACAGTTCAGCCAAGCCAATCCAGAAGCCAATAAAAATAAAATAAAATAAATTGGCTGCTTGATGGAGAGTATCCATTGTCCATTTCTAAACTTTGATGGATGTACAAATGGACCGTGTGGAAATGGATACAAATCTTCGTACATCCCAACGCATGTTAAGAAAGATCACTTGAAAAAGGGTTGGGATGTACGAAGATTTGTATCCATTTCCACACGGTCCATTTGTACATCCATCAAAGTTTAGAAATGGACAATGGATACTCTCCATCAAGCAGCCAATTTATTTTATTTTATTTTTATTGGCTTCTGGATTGGCTTGGCTGAACTGTCTGTTGGTTTTGTTTTGTTTTATTGGCTTCCTAAGGAAGGAAGATCGACATTACGTCCTACTGATATTCTGGTTTACAACTGGTCTGAAGGTAAACATGCGTGTGTTGATGTTACAGAGGCGTCTCCGATGGTTGGGCTGGGTGCTGGGATTTTTGAGGTGGGGTTAGCAACTAGCAATGCAGCATCAGCAAAAGTGGAGAAACATGAAGGAGCTTGTAGGGCTAACCAACATAGTTTCATCCCCCTTGCATTTGACACATTTGGATTGCTAGGCTCGGAAGCAATTGAGCTCCTCAGGAGAGTGCAGAAGGTAATGGATAGCAACGTGATGACTGTGGGTTCAGACGAATATTTATTTAGGAGAATCGGGTTTGCTATCCAGAAAGGACTTGCCGCGTAGTTTGTAGCACGTTTGTCCTCTACGTTTGTGTAATTCGTTGAGCTTATCAATAAAAATTTTCAAATTAAAAAAAAAAAAAAAAAAAACAGGAAAAAAAAAATTAGCTGCTTGATGGAGAGTATCCATTGTCAATTTAGAAACTTTGATGGATGCACAAATGAACCATGTGGAAATGGATACAAATCTTCGTACATCCCAACGCATGTTAACAAAGATCACTTGAAGAGGGTAAATGACATCGACAGGCTGAGAGATGCGATCAAAGTTGATATAGGTTTATTTTCATCGCTTGACAATACCTTGAAGAGGATGAACAAATGGATGTGTGGTGATTGTTTTGGTATCCATGCATCGACCATAAAATGTAAACATCCGGATGGTGCAGTCATCAAACCACATGCGCGAAAGAAGACCGGTGAGTTAAAGTGCGCAATTGTAGGTATACAACAACCACAGCTTGTGCATGTTGATAATCCACCTGCACTTCCAGCAGGAGGGGACACTGGTATCGATACTCACCTTTCTATTGTTGCATCTTCTTTAGATGAGATTTCCCTTGATCGTATTTTCTGTAGACCTTTCCGCACAGTGAAAAGTATTCCACATCCTTGTCGATTAGCATTTTTCTGTGCATTGGAGTCAGTCTTGTATGAAGTTACTGGAGACCCAATGTCGACAAGGCCATGGGTTAGATAGCTCCTGCTTCCCTATTGTACATTGCAAGTGTTCTATCTGCAGAATCGCCAAGAGCGTCGATCTGGTACTCGGAAATATCTCCAGCAGAATCAGATTTTGTAGGCTATCACTATTTAGAACGAGCATGGGGGTATATTTCGTCTGATTGAGGGGGTCACACACACACAGCCTCTATTGGAACGACCATCTCGACAATCCCAAAACAAGAATGTACGACGGTGTTTGCAAAAGGTTGCAGACGGGCACTTTACAGCAGCCGTGAAGGTTTTGGCTTCATCAGGGGTTGCTCCGAACATTCCAGAGACACAGCGGGGTTTGGAGGATAAACACCCGAAGCATCCACCACCATCTGTCCCCGACATTCCTTTACTTGAGTCACCTCTGTCAGTTGAGAGGGATGGGATATTATCATGCATCAGGTCCTTTCCCAAAGGGACGTCTTTGGGGCGAGATGGTCTCCGGGCCCAACACCTATTGGATGCTATAAGTGGGGCTGCATCCGCTGTAGCCACAGATCTTATGGAGGCCTTGACACCGGTTGTGAACTTATGGCTACAAGGTCGATGCCCACGAGTCTTGGCAGAATTCATAGCTAGTGCGCCTCTCACCCCACTTCTTAAGCCAGGCAACGACATTCGCCCAATAGCTGTGGTTATAATTTGGCGTCGCCTGGTGTCTAAGATTGCCATGAAAGGAGTTTCTAAGGATATTGTCCCATACCTAGAGGATTTTCAGTTTGGGGTTGGTGTGCCTGGTGGAGCAGAGGCAATTTTGCATGCTGTTAATCGGTTGGTTTATGCCAACAAGGATGACATATCGCTTTCTATGATGCTTGTGAACTTCCAAAATGCCTTCAACCTTGTTGATCGGTCGGCTATGCTACGGGAGGTACGCAATCATTGTCCATCTATTGCTCTCTGGGTCGAATACCTCTATTGCAAACCTGCTCGATTGTATCTAGGGTCTACTCATATTTGGTCAGCAGCTGGGATACAGCAAGGGGAACCTTTGGGGCCTCTTCTCTTTGCTTTGGTCCTGCATTCATTGATACACCGCATTAAGTCAAAATGCCACTTGGAGTTGCAGGCATGGTACTTAGATGATGGTACTCTGATTGGTAGTACGGAACATGTGGCTAGAGTTATTCGTATCATTCAGGAAAGAGGACCATCTCTTGGGCTCGTGCTTAATGTCTAAGACAAAGTTATTTTGGCCTTCTGTTGATCTTGACTGCTCCTATGCAGATATCTTTTCTGTTCGTATATCATGTCCTCAGCGAGGGGTTAAGTTGCTTGGAGGGGCTGTAAGTATTGATGCATCCTTTATTGCGGGTAATGTTCGTCAACGAGTGGATAAGACACTTCAGCTTATGGATTTATTACCACAGCTAAAGGATCCGCAATGGGAGTTGGCACTTTTACGTTCTTGTATGGGATTATCTAAACTCACCTTTGCTCTCCGTACTTGCCCCCCTGATTATGTTCACGAAGTAGATGAATGGTTTGACCACAAGCTTCATGCAGCCCTTCAGAATATTGTGGTTTCTGATTGACTTGGTTTTGGCGATCTACAGTGGCGTATGGCAACCCTCCCATTGCGTATGGGTGGACTTGGTATCTATTGTGCTGCTGATATTATGAAGTTTGCTTTCATAGCTTCACGTACGCAAACCAAGGATCTCCAAGACCATATTCTTCGAGGTTGTGAGCAGCACCTATGGGTAATGTTTTTGATACTGCCATTGCTAGTTTACATCTTTCTATACCTGATTTTGATCTCAGTAATCTTGCTCCAACTGCTACCGTCCCCTTCAGACCCCAACATGTATTGGCGGAAGCATACTACGACAAGATTAGTTCTGGTGTTGAGAGAGAATTTGAGTTATCAGCTAGACGAAAAGTCGTGATTGGATGTGTGCAGTCAGAACATGCCAAAGATTTTCTCCTTGCTATCCCGATGGAAGGGCTTGGACAACGCATGACGCCTGTAGAATATCGTGCCATTTTTCGTTATCGATTAATGATCCCTCTATATTCAGATGGTGAGCTTTGTCCAGTGTGCAAGAAGAGCTGACTTGATGCTTTCGGGGACCATGTGGCCCATTGTAAGCATTACCCCGGCTTCAAGTACATGCATGACCACGTTAGAGATATCTTGTGTGATGTGTTCTGGCGGGCTGGAGTACAGGTTAAGAAGGAGGCTCCTGTAAACTTTCTTACCGATCCTAATGAAGGAAGATCGACATTACGTCTTGCTGATATTCTGGTTTACAACTGGTCTGAAGGTAAACATGCATGTATTGATGTTACAGGGGCGTCTCCGATGGTTGGGTTGGGTGTTGGAATTTTTGAGGTGGGGCTAGCAGCTAGCAATGCAGCAGCGGCAAAAGTGGAGAAACATGACGGAGCTTGTAGGGCTAACAAACATAGTTTCATCCCCTTTGCATTTGACACATTTGGATTGCTAGGCTCAGAAGCAATTGAGCTCCTCAAGAGAGTGCAGAAGATAATGGATAGCAACATGATGACTGCGGGTTCGAAAGAATATGTATTTAGGACAATCGGGTTAGCTATCCAGAAAGGACTTGTCGCGCAGTTTGTAGCGCGTTTGTCCTCTACTTTTGTATAATTCGTTGAGCTTATCAATAAAATATTAATTTTTTTTTTTCAAAAAAAAAAAAAATAACAGAAATTTTTTTTGGCTGCTTGATGGTGAGTATCCATTGTCCATTTCGAAACTTTGATGGATGCACAAATGGACCGTGTGGAAATGGATATAAATCTTCGTACATCCCAACGCATGTTAAGAAAGATCACTTGAAGAGGGTAAATAAAATCGACAGGATGAGAGATGCGATCAAAGTTGATATAGGTTTATTTTCGTCGCTTGACAATACTTTGAAGAGGATGACCAAATGGATGTGTGGTGATTGTTTTGGTATACATGCATCGACCAGAAAATGTAAACATCCGGATGGTGCAGTTATCAAACCACCTGCGCGAAAGGAGACCGGTGAGTTAGGATGTGCAATTGTAGGTATACAATCACCATAGCTTGTGCATGTTGATACAGCAGGAGACGACACTGGTATCGATACTCACCTTTCTATTGTTGCATCTTCTTTAGATGAGATATCACTTGATCGTAATTTCTATAGACCTTTCCGCACAGTGAAAAAAATTCCACGTCCTTGTCGGTTAGCATTTTCCTGTGCATTAAAGTTAGTCTTGTATGAGGTTACTGCAGACCTCATGTCGATAGGGCCATGGGTTAGATTGCTCCTGCTTCCCTATTGTACATTGCAAGTGTTCCATCCGCAGAATTGCCAAGAGCGCCGATCTGCCACTCAGAAATATCTCCAGCAGAATCAGATTTTGCAGGCTTTCTCTATTTGGAACGAGCCTGGGGGTATATTTCGTCTGATTGAAAAGGTCACACACACAGAGCCTCCGCTGGAACGACCATCTCGACAATCCCAAAGCAAGAATGTACGACGGTGTTTGCAAAAGGTTGCAGACGGGCACTTTGCAGCAGCCTTGAAGGTGTTGGCATCATCAGGGGTTGCTCCGAACACTCCAGAGACGCAGCGGGCTTTAGAGGATAAATACCCGAAGCATCCACCACCATCTGTCCCCGATATTCCTTTACTTGAGTCACCTCTGTCAGTTGAGAGGGATGGGATATTATCTTGCATCAGGTCCTTCCCCAAAGGGACGTCTTGTGGGCGAGATAGTCTCCGGGCCCAACACCTATTGGATGCTATGAGTGGGGCTGCATCCGCAGTAGCCACAGATCTTATGGAGGCCTTGACACAGGTCGTTAACTTATGGCTACAAGGTCGATGCCCACGGGTCTTGGCAGAATTCATAGCTAGTGCGCCTCTCACCCCACTTCTTAAGCCAGGTAACGACATTCGCCCAATAGCTGTGGGTATGGTTTGGCGTCGCCTGGTGTCTATGATTGTCATGAGAGGAGTTTCTAAGGATATTGTCCCATACCTAGAGTATTTTCAGTTTGGGATTCGTATGCCTGGTAGAGCAGAGGCAATTTTGCATGCTGTTAATCGGTTGGTTTATGCCAACAAGAATGATACATCGCTTTCTATGCTGCTTGTGGACTTTTAGAATGCCTTCAACCTTGTTGATCGGTCTGCTATGCTACAGGAGGTACGCAGTCATTGTCCATCTATTGCTCTATGGGTCGAATACCTCTATTGCCAACCTGCTCAATTGTATCTAGGGTCTACTCATATTTGGTCAGCAGCTGGGATACAACAGGGGGACCCTTTGGGGCCTCTTCTCTTTGCTTTGGTCTTACATCCATTGATACACCGCATTCAGTCAGAATGCCACTTGGAGTTGCAGGCATGGTACTTAGATGATGGTACTCTAATTGGTAGTACAGAACATGTGGCTAGAGCTATTCGTATCATTCCGGAAAGAGGACCATCTCTTGGGCTTGGGCTTAATGCGTCTAAGACAGAGTTGTTCTGACCTTCTGTTGATCCTGACTGCTCCTATCCAGATATCTTTCCGGCTGGTATATCATGTTCTCAGCGAGGGGTTAAGTTGCTTGGAGGGGCTGTAAGTATTGATGCATCATTTATTGTGGGTAATGTTTGTCAACGAGTTGATAAGACACTTCAGCTTATGGATTTATTACCACAGCTAAAGGATCTGCAATGTGAGTTGGCACTTTTACGTTCTTGTATGGGATTATCTAAATTCACATTTGCTCTCCGTACTTGCCCCCCTTATTATGTTCAGGGTGTAATGACCTTGGATATTACACTTTTATTAAAAAAAAAACCATGGACAAACAATAAACATGCAATTAATATGTTATCTAACAAGATATTTTCTCTAAACCATGATCGATAGATTTTAAGAGATCTAAAGCAATCAAGATTTTATTGTTCACGGTAAAAATGAGATTGATCGAACCTAGATAGTGCTTTAAAATCTCTCGAAGTTTAGAGATATGTCATTGTCATAAAAATTGAAAACCATTTGTATGAAATAGCTTAAGCAATAGAAAATAAAACTCACTAACATAAAGAAATAGATTTCTTTTAATCAAGTTGTGCATTAAGCAATAGTAAAGAAAACTCACTAACCTACATATATTTTTCTTAGTTTGAGCCGTAAAGAAGATAACTTAGAGTTTGGGCGTAGGAAATAACTGATGTGAGTGACTAACCTTAACAACAATCTAATTGCGAGAGAAAAACATGATGGAAGGTGGGAATCGAAGAAAGAAGAGAGAAAAGGGAAACATATAAATGAAGATGAAGGTGAGAAAAAAAAATACAAGAAAAGAAAATTTTTGTTGGTGATGTGTATAGATGGGACCTACAAAAATAAAAAACAAATTAACTTAAATTTTTGTTTGACTTTACTCCAGCAGGTAGCAAGTTTTTCAATGATTAGTTTGTTGGTCATGTATGCAATATGGGTAGAGGAGATTTGTTTGTACCAAAAATGCACTGAAGGAGTTCGTTTGGAAGAACAACTATATGATAAATACACAGGATCTTGATATGATTAATGAAGAAACAAACACAAAAGATGTAAACTAAAGCAGAAATGCAGAAACACAATAATATACATGGTTCGGCAATATGCCTACATCCACGGGACAAAGAGAGATAGCTTTATTGATAATTGAGAAGTGAACTACACAATAACTAATGAAACCTTAGTTTTGATTTCCTCACAAATTTCCCTCACTCATACTTTCTTCTTTGCTCAAATTCTTATGGTTACACAACACCAATATTTATAACCTCTTTTGGTTAATCCAATTGGTAACCCAATTCCTAAATCAACAACAACTTAGATTTCTAATAGATTAGAAATCCTTATCGAATCCTAATAGAATTCTACCACGCTTGTTGCCAAATAAGGAAACCGATTTAATAGGAATCCATTACATGTAACCTCCACATGTCATTTTTCTACAAATTGTTTATAAATAAGGAATGGACAAAATTTGGAGTGCAAGCACCAGTTACATCATCTGAAGCGATAGTACACTGTGTATGGGTTTCCTAAACTTCTGATCATAGTATCAGTTCCTTACCACACTCTAGTACTCTACTACCCTTGTGCAGTTGTGCCAAATGAGCTCCTTTACCTGCAATGCAATCAGCTGCAAAGTTAGCTTCACGCTTTGTGCAAGTGATGAGAAGCCATTTAAACTTGCTTTTAAGAGCTTCACAATCCTTCTTTATCTTCTAATGAGCTCTTCCTCCTGAGACTGCTTTTGCTGCTGCTTCGGTGCGTGCTTCCGAGTAAGTTTCTATCCAAAGTTGATCCCAACCTAGCTCAATTGCAATTGGCTTCCACTATAGCTGTACCCTGCTTCATAGTTGGTAGCATGACTGCCCAGGACTGCCATGAGATGCCCCATCAGTGTTTGTCTTGACCATCCCTAGAAAGGGCGGGAGACAATAGCATTCAATGATTTTGGACGCCAATCTATTTTTCTCCTGAAGCTGCAACTTGAGAAGAACCTTATTTTGATCATAGTCTGTGCCAAACTAGTCCTTTGAAGATGTCATATAGGTCGACAGCTTTCTTGATTCTAAAAAATCAAGTCTCCCTCTTTTGGGTTCCTGTTCTCAATATTCAATAATATATGTCCTCAATAATCTCATGTTCTATTTCTGACCAAATTCTGAAAGTTGAATTATTTTCATCACAATGAATTTGCTACAAAAATCTAAATCGATATAGATTGATGGAGATGGGTGTTGCAACTTGCAAGGCAGGAATTTTTTCAGTTTCAAAGTGAAAACTAGGGTGTTCTTCCTCAAAATCAATACTATTGAGCAGTGAAGACTGAAGACATAACATCATCAGGGCATTCATATACTGTCGGATTCAATGTCTTCAAGCTGGATCGGATTAGGCACAAGTGCATTGAGACAGACAACCTACATGGACGTGTATTGTTTGTAGGCGACAATCATTCCTTGTCTGTTCCGGTTTCAAACTTCCCTGAGAGCAAGCAATAAAGCCAAACACTATATATTACATAGACGCTTATGTAGAAGAGTTATGTAATAGTCGACTTAAGATGGAGTACGTAGAAGTTCGTGACATTGCAGCCTTTGCAGCCTTTAACCTTGATCATCATACAATTGAACCTATACTGTCTACAATGATGATCTCAACACCCATATGGATCGAGCCTACGTTGTAGCCTTGTGCGATTTGGCAAGAGGTTGTCTTTCATGTTCAACTGTTGTATGCATGTACATGAGTCATGACTATGCCTGGTTTAACTCAATAGTGTACGATGTGCTTGTCTTCGGTTTTGCTTATTAACTACTAAACTTCATTGCTACTGGTTCAGCAACTAAAGCCTACAAATTGATAGACACATGGCATCAAAGGTATACCTTCAGGGGGTTGTTGGCCAAGGTTATATATATTAGCTTCAACAGTCATAGAGCCAAAAGTGAGAACCATGGAACCGTTCCGACAGTTAATGAGAGCATTAGAGGTGACCAAAAATAGACGGCCAAGGATGATGGGTACCGAGTCATCGGCAGTAAGTTCAGTATCCAACACCACAAAGTCAACGGGGTAGTAAAAGTCAGACACTTTAACTAGCAGGTCCTCAACTATTCCTCTAGGTACTTTCAATGATCTGTCGGCCAGTTGTAAAGACATTTTCGTGGGTTTCATGTTTATTAGACTCAGGCTGAGGTACAAGGAGTAAGGCAAAAGGTTAACACTCGTTCCTAAGTCTAGCAAAGCTTTGCCCACGAATTTCTCACCAAGCTTGTAGGGTATGGTCGGTTTTCCAGGGTCCTTATGTTTTACCACGCCGTTATGTTGGACAAGTGCAGAGAATTCTTCCGCCACAAACGCGTTTTTAGGCACATTTGTTTTTCTTTTGGTGGTACACAAGTCTTTCAAAACCTTAGCATAGGAAGGTATCTGTTTAATAGCCGTGAGGAAGGGTATATTAATATTTATATGTTTGAACACATCAAGTACTTTCTCTGTTTGGACTTCCTTTATAGACCTTGTGAGTCTCTGGGGGTAAGGTACAGGAGGGTTGTAAGTTCGTGGGGGGTCCACAATCTAGTGGGCAGGTTTCTTCGGCTTAGAGGTGGTCGCCTCATTAGCCGGAGCTTTAGGTGGGGTAACATGTGCAGAGGTAACCGGGGTCACAATGTTGGGCTTGGTGTATAAGTAATGTGATTATCCATTTGTTTTCCTGACCTAAGGGTGGAAACCAATTTTACTTCAACAAGCGGTACAGATGGATTTGCATAATCCGTCACCGTCACCAAGGCAACTTCTTTACCTTTGGGATTCGGGATGGACTATCCCGGAAATCTACCCTTTTCATCAAGTTTTTGTTCAATCCTCTGGATGACTTGGGCATTTGACTCAATGGACGTCTGGGTCTGTTGAATGAAACGGGCAAGCACATCCTCAAAGGAGGTCTTAGGTGGGGCAGATTGATTAGTTGGCATATTGTCCCTGGAACCACTCATGTGATGAGCATTGTTCGAGTAAGGGGGGACCGGTGCCCTGTTCCGATTATCAGTATTACCAACATACGTGGCATTGCTACGTTGCCCATAAGAGTTATTAAAACCAGGTGGAGCCGCATAATTATTATTGGAATAAGAAAGTTTGGAGCGGTCCATGTATGGGTACGTGGCATTGCCCTTAGTAAAGTTGGTTCTCCTGGCGTAGTTAAACGCACAGGCTTTCTCAGTTTCTGGTGAATTATTAAGGAAAGGGTGAAATTCGGTAGTATGGGTCTGGTCATGACAAGCATCACATGAGAGAGTAGAGGAACTCATAACAGTTGATGGTGGCTTTAAGGACACCTCAAGTGCTTCTACCTTTTTTACTAAACCATGAAGTAAATTTTTAAGCTCAGAGTCAGGTTTGACATCATACCTCTAGGTTTATCAATTAAGTCTGGGGAAGTGTTTCTCGGGGTTTGTCCAGGTAAGTCCCATTGCTGGCTATTAGTGGCAATCTTTTCAAGGAATGCCAGAGCCTTGGCGGTGGAATAATCAAGGAAATCTCCACCGCTCATGCTTTCAACCGTGTTTCTAGTCATAGTATTAAGGCCTCTATATAGAATTCTAACGTTTTCAGTGTCATCGACTTTCTGGTGTGGACACCAAAGAAATAGGTCTTGAAACCTCTCCTATGCATCAAAGAATACCTCGCCCTCTTTTTGCCGAAAACTTCTTATGGCATCAACTATGTCATTAGTTCTGGTAATAGAAAAGAATTTGGTCAAAATTCTTTTACTTAGTTGAGCCCAAGTATTAATAGAGTTGGAAGGAAGGCCATGTAACCAGTGAGATGCTCTTTCCTCAAGAGAAAAGGGGAACAATCTCAAGCTAACTTCCTCCTCAGACAAATATTTCTCTTTAAAAGTATTGAGAACGGTCAGAAACTTATTGAGGTGCTGATATAGATCTTCCCGTGGAAGTCCATGGAACTTAGGCAACATGCCCACAATCTGTGGGCGAATGCCATAACTATCTACAGTTGTCTCGGGCAAGACTATGCAGGTAGGTGGCCCAGTGGCCAAAGGTGAAAAGTAATCCCGAACGGTAGCTTCTTGAGCCATAGGGGCAGGTGTTACTTCAGAAAGTGAAGTTGAGTCGTTGAACTCTTCTTCAGAAGGTATGGAGGTTGAGTCGTTAAACTCTTCCTCAGGAGAAGGAGTGAGGTCCGTGATTGTGCTTTTTGTGTAGATTGGAGTTGGTTTGGACAAGATTTTACCCGATCTAAGATGCATGCAACATGCGCATTACATATGCCACAGAAGTCCTAACCATTCAAAAGCATCTAACAAGGGGCTCAAAAACTGACTCAATTTTGTGTTCACCTAAGTCAATGAGTTTTTTCCAAGCTTCCTTTGTGAATTCTCCCTATATTTTGTGAGTCAAGCAAAGAATAACCAGTGTGGGAGGTTTTCCGTGCGTAAGCAACGGTCCTTAATTAAGAAACCACAATGATTCTACAGACGTTATCTGTAGGGGTTCCAGACCCAATTCCTAACTTGTGCTCCAATCAAAGGATGGTTCACGCAGTATTAGTTGAAATATCTGCTCAAGGTCTCAAATGAACATCGTGATAGCATGGCTTTAGTTGGTTCAATTTTATAGCTTAGGATATTGCAATCAATTGATATTAGGTTTCACTTATAGGCCAGGTCCGCCTTGCAGTCCCGGTTTAACAAGTAAAAAGAGAATTTAAAATCAAACAACAATCAAGGTCATGCTAATCATTACAAAAACTCCTTCTGCAGGGGATTCGAGGAAGGTAAGGAGAATGCTTACCTCCCACTTTGTGCTAAAAAATAATAGTGCCAAACAAGCACACAAAAGTGGGGAGAAGACGAGTTGATACTTCAGTTCAATGCAGTGTGCAGATTGGATAGTGGCAAAGTGCTTCAGTTTTATCTTTGTCTACTGTATCTGCAACTCAGTTTTTGATACTTCAGTTCAGTTCAGAATAGTAGAAAAGAATATAATTGAGCATTCAAATAATCAAAACAACTATCCAATCTGCACACTGCACTGCGGTTCAGTTTTAATGCTTCTGTTGTTTAATGGAAGAAAGTTGTCCATTCTAAAAATACTTGACATTTGGGTAATCCATATGTAAAGGTGATGCTAAATGGACAGATCTTGCTCTAGTGTTTACCTCCACCCAGGAATATTAGTAGCCTCCAATTCCCATTCTTGCTTGCTTTGTTCTAAGGTTTGAGTAGTAATGTTGGAGAACTTTGATAATTAGTTTGATTATTTCTCTATCAAATCTCCTCATAGATAATTGTAAATAGATCTTTCGGTTTACCAGTTTCTTGGCTGTTTTACACTTTTATTTGATTGGAGTATGGAGTATGATATATGTACGACGAATATGAAGAGAGAGGCAAGAACATACAGAATTACAGAGTTGATTTCCTTGATAAAGTCCCTCATACATATATAAATCAGGTAACATTATTATTCATTGGACTGGCTTTTTATACTAGCTAAAGATTCATTAAACTGGCAAACAAACATGAGAATTGGTCATTCATGAGATAACAACAACTAATTGTCCCAATGATTATCATGGTACAGTTACAAGTCATATGTCAGTGAGCACAATAATTATCCCCAGTGTTCAATAACCAGGAAGATAACCAGAGATCGGGTTTGACTTTTGAGTCTTGTATCTCAATAGGAACTGATAGAAAACTTGTGTACAATGACGAGCCTTTACGAAAAGTAGCTGAAACCTCTCTTCTTTCTTGAACCACCTTCACCATAGAGATCATTCCACTCGATAAGCTTACCATATTTACAAACTAAGATGACACATTGGCACCACCTAAAGTTATAGGTAAGTTCAAACTGAAACCGGCATTTGGTTTCATGGTTTGACATCATTTTGTGTTTGTATCATCGGCTATCTCGCCCGGACTTCATTGTTAGGTTAAACATTGGTACGTGTCTCATTCCTTTTTCATTTCTCTATCATCTTGTGTCTCTGGTTTCTTAGTTTTCAATCTGTCAAGATTTGTTTCGAACGTAACACTTTGGTTCAGACGAAATTCTTCCAGATCTTTTATTCATGCAGAAACTGGTATTTGGTTCGGACGAAACCTTTAGTTTCGAACGAAATTCTTCCAGCAAGTTGTTTCGTCCTTTGGACTTGTGTTTATTTCTAGAGTCCATTTTAATAGGTTTTCTCTCATTAGAAAACCTAACTCTCCAGCCGTCTCTTCCTCTATTGAGAGTGTTTGTTTGTTAATGGAAAAACATCATCTTCTATCTTCTTATTCTTAATTCTTCATTCTCCCATTATTATTCACATTCTTTTGTGAGTGTATATTAGCTTCGCGATCTCCTTGTGTGACTGTGTGACTATCAAGGGATACTAAAGGAGCAATCTATACTTTGTAGACTTTGAGATCTTTGTGTGTTCATCAAGGTTCTCCGATGAAATCCAAGGGTGTTGGAGATAGTCGGTATTGTCAAGTAGCAGGTGTATGCAGTAGTACTTGATAGGCTTGTAATCTCTTACAACATAGTGGATTGATTTGTTACCGATCGAGGTAACCGTGGATGTTTCCCAGTTTGGGTTTTACAACGTAAAAACTTCTTGTTCTTTACTATTCTTCTTGTTTTATTTATTGTTTATTTATTCTAGTATATTGCACTTGTTTGGGGTTTCAATTGGTATCAGTCGCAAGGCGCTTGTTATGGAGCGTAATGGCTCACGCGTAGATCCTTTAAGTGCAACGATAATGACTAAAGCTAAATCTTCTTTCTCTGCAGATAGATTTTCTAATAATTCTAATAAATTTTGTTTGGAAGATATTGGTGTTTTGCAGAATATGATTGATTCTTTAGAACAAAGACTCAGATCTTGTGCAGAAGATTACTTACTTCAAGAGGAAGTTTATGAATCTAAAATTGAAAAATTGGAAAAGGTTAATCTTACTTTGTAGGATAAAGTTGAGACTCTTGAAAAACAAATTCTTTCTGCTGCAGATGATGCAATTTCTATTTCTCCATTATTTGAAAAAGAAAAACTTAACTTGTTGTGTAGAATTACAGATCTGGAGAAGGCTAATCGTGAAGGTGAAAAGAAATCTCTTTTAGTTGAGTCTGAGGTAACAAAGAACGATTTAACATCTACTCAACTCAAATTGCAGGTTTTGGACAAAACTAGATTTGACGCTCCTATTGCTGGTTCTAGTAGTCCATCTGATGTGAATATTTTTGTAAAATCTTGTTTGCCCGCCTTTTTGCCTACACCACCTATTGAGACTAGACTTAATGCTAATAATTTTAAGCATGTTTCGCGTATAAAATTCAAATCCAAATCTATTGGTAAGGCTGGTTTTGATGGTAAGTCTTCGTGTTCTCATAGTGGAAGTAGCGGTCACATTAAGGCACAATGTCATAAACCAAATAGTGACATACATGGTTTACCCACTACTACTACATCTTCTTAAAAGACTTGTTTGAGAAAGTCTAATACTTTTCATTGTTTTTATTGTGGTAGAGATGGTCATTTGGATATCTTTTGTTGGGATTTTAATCAACATGTTAAATGTTATTCCCATGTTCCTTATAATTATAATCATGTTGATTTTTATGTTCCTTCTTGTGCGTTTTCTAAACCTTTGAATTCTAATATTTTTTGTCAAAGGTTTAAGAAAAACAGGTACTCCAACAAAAGGAAGTCAAAGACTAGGGTGGAGTTAGTTAAGGACAAGTCTCTTGCAAAGCTTAGTAAGAGAAAATCTCATATCGTTTCTATACCCAAAATGAGTACGCAGAGTATCAAACAAGTATGGGTAAGAAAAGATAGGTTGAAAGTTTTTCTAGACTTGCAAAAGTCTGGCGGTGTCCCATTTTTTGGATGATGAGATTTGTTTTCTAGCATTGTGTTATTTTAATTGCATATTTTTTTCACCATATAGGCTCTTTGTTGGTTGTTTTTGTCTTTCTGTTTATGCATGTTTGTTTTAAACATATCATTAAAAAATAGGGGTTGTTGGTCTTCTTTTCTAGTATTTTTCTTCTCCATTTTCTTTCATTTATTCCATGTTTGTGTTGTTGGATGCATCTTTTCTGAGATATTGGTTAAATTCAATTGTCTTAAATAAGTTGTAATATGTTTGGGCGTTTTTTTTTTTCTGAACTCTAAGTATGTTTTGGTGTGTATCATGCATTTTTCCTCGCTTGTTTTCACAATGCACAACATGTTTGCATTATGGGAGTTTTTGTAAGCCACTTACATATTCTTTGAGCTCATAAAAGTTTTCTATCTTTTGAATCTTCATGCTATCTTGAGTTATCTCTCTTTTGTTTTGGTTAATGATTATCTTGTTGCTCGTGTTGTTGAGCTTTTTTATCTTCATTTTTCAACTCATGTTAGTGGTCAATGACTCACTTTATCCCCAGCCATTTGATTGTCTTTGGAGCAATATTATTTGGCTAAGAACCCGTTGGGGTTGTGAGGGTCATGCTCTGACGGATGCACTCAAGAGATGTTAGTTCTTGTGTTGCACATTACCATGGTGTTGCACTTCTTGAGTTTGTGTTTGTCAAAAAAATGTAGGCTACACCCTACCCTCGTGTATATGAAAAGATGGAGGTAATTATCCCTCCCACACGGGAATGACATTGAAAAGATGTGGACTACACTCCACCACATGTGGCAAAATGAAATTCAAAGCACATGTTCTTTGTTTTTGTGAAAAACATTAAAAAGTTTATTCCTTTGCCTTTTGGATGTATTGGTTTTCGTTTGGAAGATCATATCTAGATTCGTTTGCCTTCTTCTCATGGTGTTTGTTTAAGAGGCGTTGGAGTTTGTTCTTTCTAAGCTCGTTTGTTAATCTTTCATCTCTTGTTAATGGTTATTTGTTCTAGGAGTTCCAAGGGTGTGTTCTAGTGGTGTACTTTCTCTCTCGTTATGCATTGCATTAATTTCATCTTCACACACCGAGGTTGAGTTTATGATGCACTTCAATTCTCTTGGTTGTTCAATCTTTCTTTATCCTTATATATTGTTTCTTGTTTTTGTACGGATTGGGTTTGGCTAATGTTTTAGCGTTTCATGTTGTATTTCACTTCACTTCTATGGTACATGGTTTAGTTTTCTTATGTTTATGGTTAAACGTTTATTCTCTAGAATTTGTTTTTAAGTTCGTGGATAAATGTAAGTTCGTGGTTTACTTTATCTTAATTGGTAGAGTATGTTTCCTATTTCGTTGGTTATATGTTTAACTTTTTCTCTTGCTTCTTGTTATGTTGTCAAGGATTTGTTATTCATGGTATGGTGTTTCTTTCGTTCTCTAGTTAGTTTGGTTTCTTCACTTTTGTCATCCATTTGCATCATTTGTGACAAAAAGGGGGAGAGTTTATATGACTCTAAAAACTAACATGCTCTTTTTCTCCATTAGTGTATTCCTGTGTTTATGTTTCAGGTATGCTACACTTGAGAGGGAGAAAAAAAATGGAGTTTGGAGTTCATGTGTTAAGGGGGAGCTATTCATAAAGGATTATCATGTTAAAGCTTCCGTTGATTTTCTGATATGGTTTCTGTCTTAAAGCTTCCACACTACCTCTGACTAATGAAAGTTTTGGGTTTGATGTTCTACTTCTTCTATCTCCTTTGATTATTTCGTTATAATTGAAGCTTATGTTGGTGTTCGTGAAGATTGGTTCTTGAAAGTTAAAGCTTCGTGTTTGGTGAAGGGTTAAGTGTAATGATGTAAGCATGATCTATAAATGCTAGTAGGGTTTGTTTTGGATTTTGTAAGCACGTACTATAAGTGCATTTAGAGTCATAGGTTTTTGTCACGAAATGAATGTCAAAGGGGGAGATTGAAACCGGCATTTGGTTTCATGGTTTGACATCATTTCGTGTTTGTGTCATCTGTTATCTCGCCCGGACTTCATTATTAGGTTGAACCTTGGTACGTGTCTCATTCCTTATTCATTTCTCTATCATCGTGTGTCTCTGGTTTCTTAGTTTTCAATCTGTCAAGATTTGGTTCGGACGTAACACTTTGGTTCAGACGAAATTCTTCCAGATCTTTTATTCATGCAGAAACTGGTATTTGGTTCGGACGAAGCCTTTAGGTTCGAACGAAATTCTTCCAGCAAGTTGTTTTGTCCTTTGGACTTGTGTTTATTTCTAGAGTCCATATAAATAGGTTTTCTCTCATTGGAAAACCTAACTCTCCAGCCGTCTCTTCCTCTATTGAGAGTGTTTGTTTGTTAATGGAAAAACATCATCTTCTATCTTCTTCTTCTTGATTCTTCATTCTCCCATTATTATCCATATTCCTTTGTGAGTGCATATTGGCTTCGCGATCTCCTTGTGTGACTGTGTGACTATCAAGGGATACTAAAGGAGCAATCTATACTTTGTAGAGTTTGAGATATTTGTGTGTTCATCAAGGTTCTCCGGTGAAATCCAAGGGTGTTAGAGATAGTCGGTATTGTCAAGTAGCAGGTGTATGCAATAGTACTTGATAGGCTTGTAATCTCTTACAACATAGTGGATTGATTTGTTACCGATTGAGGTAACCGTGGATGTTTCCCAGTTTGGGTTTTACCACGTGAAAACTTCTTGTTTTTTACTATTCTTCTTGTTTTATTTATTGTTTGTTTATTCTAGTATATTGCACTTGTTTGGGGTTTCACAAACATGTCAAGCTACAACTGTTTCAAGATAACTTGTGAAAATCAAGGAAAAGTACTACTACAAACACAATCATGAAGGAGCATCCCCACCGCGCCAACCCCGTAATCCCTCAATTAAAAGAAACGTTTTAGGCGATTTGGAAATTATGTAAACACATTCACTTTGGCTAGAGTAAATGTCGAACCCCCTTTATAGATACATTTGTTTTAACTTTCAGACTTTATAGATACATATGGGTAGCCCCATCCTGTGAATTGTTTCGACTCTATCACAATCATATGATAAAGATTTCTTTATGAGCGTAGATAGGGGAGTGAAAACTCTGGAAAGGCAACAGGATTGAGCTGCTAGAACTATATCTCATCATTATCTTCTTTTTGAATCTAGTTCTAAACCCCTAAATAAAGTTTAAAAAATCCTAAATGTAGAAAAATGATAAGGGTTATTTTGTATTTGGTCCCTCTAGAAGATGTCTAATTAGCATGTGGTCCAAAGTTTTTTGTTTATTAGTAAATGGTCCCAAAATCGTTACTTGACTGTCAGTCAATGTATTTGACTCGAGTCAAGACATCTATATTTTTTTAATGTCCAAATTACCCTTTCACATGTTTGGCACGTGACACAACTTAAAATTTAAAAACCATAAAATTTGTTTATGGTTCTACTTTTTCATATTTCGTTTCAAATATGGTCCTACTTTTTTATATTTCGTTTCAAATATGGTCCCTGTATCATTCATGGAAATAACCATGGAAGTTAAATTTTTTTTTTATTGGAGTCATGTAACCACCACCCATACTGCTTGCTAAAACCTAAAAGTTTGTTCTCTTCTTTGAAGTGAAAATGAAAATGAAGTGAATCTCATACTCTATATATTTCGTTTTCAATGATTCTATGATTTAGACCTTTGGATGAAGTTCATCAGATCTTGCCATGTGGGTGTATAAAAGATAGAATTATATTTTTTGAGTTTTAAGTTGTGTCACATTCCAAACATGTGAAAGGGTAATTTGGACATTAAAAAAATATGAATGCCTTGACTCGAGTCAACTGTGTTGACTCACAGTCAAGTAACGATTTTGGGACCATTTGCTAATAAACAAAAAACTCTGGACCACATGCTAATTAACCATCTTCTAGAGGGACCAAATACAAAATAGCCCAAATGATAATGAAATCTATCTTAAGTGATTGTTTTCTTGAGAACAAAGAATATCAGGATGTATTGCGTCCAACATGGATGATCGAAGTGTGAGAACTGAGAAGACATTCTTACCAAAAATCAGACCAACTATAACTCTAGGGTGTTGTATGAACATGTGTCAGAAAGCGAACACAGTTTTCTTCAATCTAAAAAGCCTGTAAATCATCCACAGAAAAAAATCCTCATTCTAATCTTATAAAAAGCAAGGTAAACTCATAAATCCAATCCATTCCCATCTTCATCTTTTTGGGTTCCTAAAAAAGCTTCAAACCTCTGTTCCGAAAGTGGATCTAGACCCTTTGATACCATTTGATCTCTTGAATCAAGGCCATTTACTGCTTTTCTCATCCTGTGGTTTACAAGAAGCAATTTCCACTAGCACGCCCTTAAAAAGGGTGTCCAGAAACCTTCCCATCACCAAGTTATGAGTTCCTCACAGTTTTGAAACCCCATCATTCAAAGATCTAACTAGTATCACAAGTTTAGCATCACCCTTTAAGCAGAGCATTGCTTAGCCTAGTATAGCCATCCTTTAGACCTCTTCTCAAGAAATCCAGTGGCCCACAACTACTCTCACTCTTCCCCAGCTTATCTCACTAGTTTGTCTGTTCTTCATACTTGTTTATCTTATCCTTTTACTAACCTTTTCTACTTACTTATTATTGTTTTTTGCATTCAGATAGGCCAACAGGTGTAAAAACCAGCTAAGATCCAACTTCCTCCGACACCTCACAGCCACCTAGTAGTCCGCCTAGGCACAGCCTCCGTTGTCTTCGTCGACATAAGATTAACAAAGCAGCAACACGTCCTCAGGCCGTACACCACCTTTCTTTTCAAGCACTCCCATTTTATTTAATCACCCCATTTTCACTCAAGACCACAGAACCAATCAAATCAAAACCCCATTTAATCCCACACAAAAAATTAACCCCAAACTATTAAACCTTTCCCCTACAACTAAGCACTCCTCTCTGCAAATCTATCACAAACCATCACTTCAACAGACCACAAATGGTATCCAGACCATACACCTACAACAATTCTCAACAACTTCAGCACAGCCGTCAGATCGTACTCATCAAAATTGATCAATCTTGGATTAATTTATCTATGCCCCTCAAACAAAACATTCTCAAGATAACCCAACCACTAATTCCCATTCCCATTCTTTGCATTCTTCTGGTATTGGAAAATGAAATTGCAGAGATCACTTACTCTCTCCAAAAATTACCAATTGAGGAAGACAATCTGAAAATTCCGGAAGAGCTTCTCCTTAAAAGCAAGAAAAAATGGGAGAAAACACTTCTAATTTCCATGTTCAGGGGAATTCACCTTAATCCAAACATTGTTATCCATTCAATCCGAGAAAAATGGGGGAGTGAACACCTCATTACAGAGTTTGACTTGGTGAGAGTTGCACAAAACAAGTTTGTCTACAAGTTTGTCAAAGAGGAGGAACAAACTACTATATGGAACAAACAACCTATGCAATCTTGTGGCTGCCTCATTCTAATGCAATTGTTCAATGGAGAAGAGGAAGTGGATGATGTTCAGTTCAACACAGTTCCTGTCTCCATAAGGTTCAAAGGTCTATTTCTCGAGCATCTCGACTATGACGTCATCAATTTCATTGCAAAAAGAGCAGGCTATGTTACAAAGATTGAACCAAAGGACACCAGTCCAGATACGGCGGAAGGTTTCACAGCAAGAATAGTGATTAATGTGCACTTGCCATTAATCCAAGGGCATGTCTTCAATTCGACTTCTAGAGGGAAATTCTACATTCAATTTCTCTACTTTGATATGCCACCTTGCTACTGCAGTAGGTGTTTTATGTTCGGTCACAGGTGAAGATATTGTCCACTTAGATCTGGCCCATTACCAATGCAAATTCAAGATAAAACTCTTCAGATTGGTGATACAGTTCAAGAAGAAGTGGAACCAGAAACAGTTGAGTCACATATCCCAGAATCTAGAGGAGGAACAACATTTGAAGTAGGCCAAAGTTCAGAAAACTTGGTGGAGTCTAGCACCGGCAACTGCCCCAACCATCTTTTTGGTCAACTAGACTTTGGGCCAGGCCTCCACCAGATCAAAGACCTCACAGCAAACAATGAAGAAAAAATGGGCCAAGTTGAAGCATTTGGGCCTGAAATAACCTTAAGGTCCAACTTTTCGACTGGTACCACAAGCCTCTCTAAGAGCCCATCGTTGGCTCTAACTTGTGCAGTGGAGACCATTCCCTCTACCCTCATTACTTTAAGCAAGTATCAGGGTTCAATTGGGCCTCTTATGACCTCTGAAAGTCTCCGCCCTATTACTCTGACGATCAACGGAAAAAGGAAAGGCAGACCTCCAGGCTCGAAAACAAAGTGTCGATCAACGATGACTGGGGAAAAAATTACTGAATCAAAAAAAAAAGGAACTAAAAGAACTTTTCTTCAAGTCAATGAAATCGAAGGGTTAGAAGAAGAGATCGGAGAAAATAATCTGGATACAACAAGGTTGGGAAAGAAGAAGAAAGGCTCAACAAAGAAATTGCTCTCAAACCTTACACTTTCATCTGAAGAGATAAACCCCATTCCAATCTCGTAATTCAACCCTTTCCATACATCTTTTTCACCCATCTTTCCTCATAACCCCACCACACAAATCACAGATCTGGACATGAATGCTCGAATCATAGTCGCTATCTATAACATTACACCCCATCCTGAACTACAAGTTCTAATCATACTATGGTTGATGATGGCCACTACACCTCAACATCCCCCTCTGGTGGGTTAGAAACAAGATCAATTCAGGTCCTATCAACTACTTCCTCGGCAAGCACAAACAATTCGACACCATCTTCCCCAAATCTGATACAAGTTGGATCTAATGCTGTGCTTACAAGTGTGTTGGTCCTTGTCCATGCTGAAAACAATAATGAGGTAAGTCTTTCAAACCTTTTCAATTTCTGTAATTTATACTTCCGCCTTTATCCATGCTCTATTATCAATCTTGATGACACAAAAATAAGATATGATTCTATGGTTATGCTCAGCACTTCTACACCAAATTTTACAAGTTCACACACTAGCCATACACAAGTCATTAAATTGCTTCATTTCAATTGTCTTCTACTATGGTTTGGTCGTGAACAACTGCTTTACAATAGGTGTACTAATACTTTGAATCTGTTGACACCCTCCACATACTTGAAATTGACACATGTATGCTTGCTATGGTCTGATTTGAGTACTTGTAAGAACGACATGCTTTCTTCCAACCTGCTAAGGAATTGGTTGTCTATCCTTAGGACCTTACATACTGGAAACCCTCTTAGCCATCCCCTTGATAAATTTGCACACACACACTTAGACCTTACCTTCTCCCACATGAACAACATAATCCACATCTTATCCTCTCATCATAACTTCTATAACACTTGGTACACACATTTCCAACATCACTACTGTCATACTACTCATCCTCCTAGAAACCAAATCAAAATCATTGCTTGGAATGTTAAAGGTAGTGGGAATGATCCTACTCACAGGTCCATTCTTAACTTAGCTAAAGAAAACAAACCTGATGTTTTATTCCTGTCTGAGACCAAGGCTAACCTCCCTGCTACGCAGAGACTTATTCGGAACCTCAAGTTTTCTAATCACCACCTGGTTCCTTCCCAAAACATGTCTGGATGTCTTCTCCTCTTTTGGAACGCCAACTTGGATATCCAAATTCTTCAGAGTAACAAGCACATCATAGATACTTTGATAAATGATCCTAAAACTCATCAGAAGTGGAACTTATCCTTCTTTTATGGTAGCCCTTATCCTGAGCTAAAGGAAAGAAGTTGAGAGAATCTCACCACTGCTTATGAAAACTCTAGCCATCCTTGGTTGGTTATGGGTGACCTAAACATTATCTTCTCCCAAAGTGAAAAACATGGGGGTCTACCTTTTAACCCTAATGAATGTGCTTTTGCGGACTCTATTGTTACTAATCTTGGATTACTGGACTTAGGCTATTCTGGGGAACCCTTTACCTGGTGTAATAAGAGGTCTGGAAATGCTAATATCAGAAAAAGGTTGGACAGATGTCTGGTAACACCTGAATGGAGATTGGATTTTCCCAACGTCATTTTATCTCATCTCCCAGCTATCTCCTCTGACCATTGTCCCATCCTTCTTTCTCTTCACCCACCCCCAAGACAAGTCTCCTAAACCTTTCAAATTTCAGAGCATGTGGGTCAGGAACCCATGCTACCAAAATTTAGTGGATTTTGCCTGGCATAGTGCCCTAGGTAGGTCCCCCAGTGATTTTCTAATTCCTCAACTTAAGCAAACAAAAAAAAACTCTTAAAATCTGGAATAAAAAAGTCTTTGGGGACATCTTTAAGGAATTAACTGAATTGAAAACTCAGATCATCACCATCCAATCCCTTACCTACAATGAGGAAAACAAACAAAAAGAAAAGGCACTCCTCTCCCGGTTGGATAAGGCCTTAGTAAATCATGAATCCTTCTGGAAACAAAAATCCAGCGACCAAATCATTAGAAAAGGTGATAAAAATACCAGATTCTTTCATCTCACCACTCTTATACACAGATCTCACAACAAAATTGATGCCATTATGGACAACTCAAATAATTGGGTCCATAAGAAGTCCAGTATTGGCAACCTCTTTGTTGAACATTTCACCAATATTCTCTGCCCTAGGACCACATCTCTTAACACATCTCAAAGAAATACCATCAGCAACCTCTTCCACCTCTTCTGAATGCCATAGACAATGACTACATCTCTTCTCCCCCTTCTGTGGATGAGAATAAAGGTTACATTGATGGCATAGGACCCTTAAAATCTCCTGGCCCTGATGGATTTTCCAGCATCTTCTACCAGCACTCCTGGGAAACTATCAAAGGAGACCTTTATAAGATGGTGTTGGAGTTCTGGAGTAACAACTCTTCTCTGGAACATATCAACCATACTAATATTGCTCTCATCCCTAAAGGTCAAAACCCTTCTCATCCTCATGACTTCAGGCCCATTAGTCTTTGTAATGTGACTTACAAAGTTCTATCCAAATCTTTAGCTGAAAGACTAAAAATCTATCTACCGAATATCATTTCCCCCTTACAATGTGCCTTTGTCCCCCAAAGACAAATCTCTGACAACATTATCATAACCCATGAGATTCTTCACACTATGAAACATAAACAAGGTGCGGGGGGTCTCATGGCCATCAAAATTGATATGTCTAAAGCCTTTGATAGAATTAATTGGGAGTGCATGCTCCAAATTCTCAGTTGTTTGGGGCTTAATCAGAAATCTTGTGATCAAATTCATAATTGTGTCTCCACCATTCACTCTTCCATCATCATAAATGGTTCCCCCCATGGTTACTTCAAACCTACTTGTGGCCTCAGACAAGAAGATCCCCTGTCTCCTTCCCTCTTTATTCTTTGTATGGAACTTCTTTCCAGATTGATTAATGACAAATGCACTCAAGGGAAAATTCAAGGAATCAAAGTGGCTAGAAATAGCCCTTCTATTTTTCATCTCCTGTTTGCAGATGACATATTCATCTTCTGTAGAGCCAACATCTTAGAAGCTAATGAGATCATCAACACTCTTGACATCTTTTGCCTTCTTTCTGGTCAAAAAGTTAACTTCCAAAAGTCTAGAATCTTGTTCAGTAAGAACACTTCTCACCATAACAAGAACACCATTCTCGACATTCTCCAAATGAGGAGTCTTGATAAACAGGAACTTTATCTTGCGACTCCACTTTTCCTTGGGGAAAAAAGATCTTGTATGTTCAAAAACCTGATCAAAAGGATTGAGAAAAGACTTATGGGGTGGAAAGGTAAAGTGCTCTCTCAAGCTGGGAAAACTGTTCTTATCAAAAGTGTCACCACTGTTATACCTTCCTACCAGATGTCTTGTTTTAAAATCCCCAAAGAAATCATCTCTAAAATGGACTCTTTCTAAAGAGACTTTTGGTGGGGGAAAGAGGAACTTAAAAAGAAAATGTACTTAAAGAGTTGGGATTACATTTGTAGACCTAAGAATCTAGGAGGAATAGGAACTAAGAAAATGGAAACTCAAAACGATGCTCTCCTTTCTAGGATTACTTGGCGCCTCTTGACTACCCCCACTAACTTGTGCACCCAAATCCTTAAATCCAAGTACCACAAGGATTCCTCTATTCTCCATAGCTCTCACAACTCTAATGCCTCTTGGATATGGAAGTCTATCTCGCATTCTATTCAGGAAATGGACACTAACATATGTTGGGAGGTTGGAAATGGTAGAAACATCAATATATGGAATGATAGATGGGTGCCCACCCTCCCCTACTATTCTATTCCCCACCCGACCTACCAGCCACCTGGCGTTACTAATGTTAGTGATCTTATTATTCCTAACTCTACCTTGTGGAATACTGCTCTCCTGAACTCCATGTTCAGTACTCACACATGTCACCATATCAGTATCATCAAAATAGGAGGACCCCACCATATAGACAAGCATAGATGGATGTGTACCAAGAAAGGAACTTTCAGTGTCAAATCTATGTATACCCATCTTGCTACTCCGCCTCATCTTTCCACTGAAAATAAAAAAATTAACCTGAAAATCTGGAAAACCTTAGCTGCCTCTCAAGCTATTTTATTCACTTGGAAGTGTTTAAATAAAGTTGTCCCTACCAAAGCACACATAGGCCAATTCATCCCTATCCCAACCACTGCCTGTCCTATCTGCTTGCAACACCCCGAAACAATACACCACATGCTTCTCCAGTGTCCTTATACTCAGGCAGTTTGGTTCCTTAGCAGGTGGAATTTCAGGCTAGTCCACTTCTTAAACATGACTGAAAATCAATGGATCCATTCTTGGTTTCTCCCTCACAAAGATTGGCTACTTCAAAAAGAAAAATGGGCATCTCTATGTGTTATTTCTGCTTGGCAGATATGGAAAAATAGATGTATTATGATACACCAAGGCATTCAGACAGAGCCAGCAACAGTTGCCTGACAGATTGCTGAACTAATGGCAACTTATGACAAGCATTCTCTTTGTGCTCCCCTAGCACATGTCAACCAAACTCGAGTTGGAATATGGATTCCACCACCACCAGATTTATTAAAGCTTAATGTGGATATTAAGTTCACTTCTGCAGATGATAGAATTGGAATTGGATACATCTTACGGACATCTCATGGAAATTTTGCAGGTGCAGGATGCAACTCCAGTTCCGCAGGATCATCAGAACATGCAGAATCAACAGGAATCTTGGAGGCCATTTTATGGGCATTACGACAACATGTGACTAAACTATGTGTTGAAACAGACCACAAAGGATCTGCAGACTATCTCAATGGAAAAGATCACAGTTTATCTTGGATTTCTATTAGTACTTTAGACAATGCTCTCAAGTTATTTTCTCAGTTTAATTTAATAAGGGTAAACCATACATGTAGATTAGGGAACCAAGCAGCTCATTTACTTGCACAACATGCAAATATAAGCTTCATGGTTCCCAAGCACTACTCTGTCGCACCCCTTTTTTTGGCTCAGCAACTGCTGCATGACTCTATTTTGTGTAATATTTCTGATCTCTGATCTTTCTAATATAAGAATGATTATTAAAAAAAAAAAAAAAAACTCATAAATCCATATCCTATTCTTAGATATATAATAAATATAGAAAAGAGAAAAAAAAAATGCCATTCCTAATGTCTAGATCTTAGATTACAATTAAATCATAATATATAGAAGTGGATTGTGAGGTCCCAGTTAAAGAGCACAAAATCAATATATCTGAAATTCATTCACAGAGATCAGATGTCTATCCTCTTAGTCAGGGCTAGAAAGAGTTCGCATCCATATATGGTATATGAACATGAAGGAGTCTTGTAGTAAAACTGTAAAACCTACTCTACTCTGGTCATATGTATACATAAAGATGATTTAGTTATCTGGTTATACTCTTACCAGTTTATGAGGGCATTTGAAGTCATCGATATTTAAAAATCGTAAGTCTGTGCAATTCCTCAGGACTGGAGGGGGGTTGTCTTCTTCTTTTGCTCTGGCCTGCTCCTGTTATGTAGAAGATGTAGAATATATTAGGCTGGATACAAAAGAGTGATACATTTCTATACCCACTAGCCACAAGTATAATTTGGACATACTGACACCAAAATTTTGACTATTCATTTCTACATATAATTGCAGAATAAAGAATACCAATACATCAGTTATTATATAAATAATATGCAGGATAAATCCTCTAATCGATAAACAATAAGAGTTGAACTTTTAAGCTTATTTGATTCTAATAGTTGATGTCCATCCTTGTCGA
The DNA here is from genome assembly GCA_020826895.1 of Aquilegia kansuensis. Taxonomy (NCBI): domain Eukaryota; kingdom Viridiplantae; phylum Streptophyta; class Magnoliopsida; order Ranunculales; family Ranunculaceae; genus Aquilegia; species Aquilegia kansuensis. The sequence continues at coordinate 13,059,555 of CM037006.1, forward strand.
AATTTTACCACAGTTCCTACTCATATATTCATATATGACTTCTGGAAATAAAAGACCTCGAGCTTAACCATCTTAAATTGGATGCATCAATTTCATATTGATTTTTAATTGAACCAAACCCCATTACAGCACAAGAGACACAACCCAAAAGAAAAGACCTTTGGACAGCCCTAAAGGTTAACTTGGGACGGCCTATGACAGTTGCCTCTCAGTGTGGCAAAAATATAACTTTGGTGTTTCATAATAGGAACTTACAACAATATGGTGGCATCTTTATAGATGATATCAAATAGGGGTTCCAAATGGTTTGAAAGGCTTGTTCAAAACGGTGACAAATTTAAGTTTGCTTTATGCAGGGGAGCAATGCTACTTTTTTTTTCTTTCTTCAAGATATCTCTGATTGGACAACGTGCAGCAATTTCACAAAGAATCTGTAGCAAATGCAAGATCTTTAAAACACAAGCCAGATCATATAAATATGATTAAAACATGAGAACGGTTGGGATCACCTCCAGAAAACCCATCTGTCCAGCTTGCAATTTTTTCAATATCAACATCTGAAGACAAGTATTCTTTATTTTATCTAGTATAGCTTTCAAATTTTTTTATTCTATTTACGAGTATCTGGCAGGCCTACCATCAGCCTACAGAAAAAGAAAGCAGGCAGTAGGAGGGGATTATACATCGATGTCTGCACATCAGAAGATACTGCGAACAAGAAAAAAATTACTGACGCAATGTATAGGACATTTAACCTGTGTGGAAGTCTCCTTAGTCTCCTGATAACAGCCTCGTCAAGGTCAAAAGGTCTATTTGTAGCAGCAAGCACCCGAACTCGCTCTCTATCTTTTGTGTGCAAGCCATCCTAGTTCACCATACATCCGTTTTTGATAATGCGCAAGGCTTCATGCTCTGTTCTAGTTTCCCTCTGAGACAACATGCTACCCACTTTGAGGGCAACATGGACGCCAGTTAATAAGCTGATAATTCATACGAGAAACTAGAGTGACACAGGAATGTAAAAAGTATACCTCATCAACGAATAGGATACTAGGAGCACTTTTGCTGACATGCTAGTTGTATATACCCATTACCGAGTTCTCCTACTCGGAATGCCAAACACCGACTTTACATCTATTTCATCCGACTTGGTATCTAATCACACTTCACCCATCTCCATCCAAATCCTAATCTCTCTAACTCGGAACACAAAACACCGACATCACACTTATTCCATCCGACTTCGTATAAAACTACATTTCACCCACTTCTGTTCCAATCCTAATCTCATGGAACATCCGAGCACATCCGACTTGGGGCTACCTCACTTTGAACACCGAGTTCGATACATTCAAACTCCAAATCTTATTGCAGTTACGGATCTTTCTCATTAAATCCCCCAAATATCCGCCCACTTTATGATTCGAACGTTGAGTCATTAAATACGATCCACACCCTAAGCCACCTATAAAAGGAACTACGTTTGGCTTGATTCTGGATCGACCCCTTCCAGATACGTAGGCAGCTATCACTGCTCAGATAGTTCAGCCACTCTCATTCATTCAAACCTCCCCTCTTCCGATCATCTTCCACAACTTTCCGGTATCAAATTTACACAACATTTACATTGGCGCCGACTGACTGTGAACGAATCATAACCTGACGAAGACCATGGCTGGAATCACACAAGAGCAATTTGAGACATTCCAACGACAACTCAATGAGCAACAGGAGCAGATCAACAAATTACTATCTGAAAACGCTCAATTGAAAAGCACTACCATCCCTCCGGCAGCTGGCCAAGCAACTGATGAAATTAACACCAACAACCCCATCGTCATACCCACTTCCAGCAACACCACTGCCCCCACCATGGCTGAAATGCAAGAAACTCACAACCGCCTCCTGCAACTCTCAGCCCAACTCCATAAGAACAACCAGGAGTCTGGTAAGGCCAACACTGCCCAAAAGGTGGCCAACACCACTTTAGAAAAATATAGGACAGAGCCCTTACACGATGACCTCCTTCATCAGGAGCCACCCCCACACTTCATTCCCCCTAAGTTCACAACCTATGATGGAAGTGGTGACCCCATGGACCACGTCCTACAGTTCAAAACAAGCATGGCACTGTGGCCCAAGTACAAGGACATCTTCTGCAGACTCTTTTCTGCCTCACTCCGAGGTAGTGCTATCGACTGGTATCACCGACTTCCAGAACGCTCAATCACGTCGTACGACCAGCTCGAGGCACTCTTTGTAACCCAATATATCCACAACAAGCGGCGAAAAATTGAGGTAACCGCACTGTTCCGACTTAAGCAGGGTGACACCGAAACAACCAAAAAATTCATGGCTCGCTTTAAGAAGGAGTGCCTCAAGGCAGACAGCCCAGATGAGAACGCATGCCTGTTAGCATTCATCTCGGCCGTTCACCCCGAAAGCGCCTTAGGGAAAAATATCATCTTAGACGCACCACAAACACTGGAGGACCTGTATGTCCGTGCTGATAAGTACATTAAACTTGAAGAGGCACTGGCAAAAACAAGAGAACATGTCTCTGTCGTACAGACGGTCAAATCCAAAAATCCTGAGCCGAAAACAACAAACGGTACCTCCCGAGGAAAGCAATCTAACAGCTCGGTGAAACACAGGTTTCCTAACCCGTTCAAATGTTCATATACGCAACTATATGAGCTTATCAAAGAAGAAGATTACTTCAAGCCAACAATTCATGAGCTTGAACCCATTGAGGAAAACCCGTACTGCAAGTTGCATAATTGCCGACATCATGCAACAGAAGACTGTCGGTATCTCCGAACTTATTGCCAGAAGCTCAGGATGGATGGACACTTGAATGATTTCTTGGCAGAGGAGTCCGATGACCTCCGCCAGAAGATTAATGATAAGCGCAAGAGAACAGACAACGCCTCTAAGGCAAAAGGAACAATAAACATGATCATGGATACTCGTCCACCTGAATGGACATCCCGAGCTAAACGACAGAAAGTGAATCATATCCACCATATATTTCAGCTCACTCATCAGGCAATAATAGCCAAGCAGGTGCAAGGAAAGAATGCACTGATCTTTTCTGACCACGACTTGAAGAAGGTATGCTTGCCACACAATGATGCACTAGTTGTCCATATCCGACTTGGTGGATGGACCACCAAGAGGGTGCTGATAGACCCAGGAAGCTCTTGTGACGTATTGTTTAACAAAGCTTTCGCTCAAATGCTTATGCCCGACTCGGTCTTGCAGACCCCCAATGTCACTCTCTTCGCTTTCAACTCAACAGAGACAGCGGCAAAAGGTCAGCTTACCCTCCCTGTCACTACAGGAGAGAATGAGGATGAGGTTACAGTTGAAAGCCTCTTTTATGTCCTCGATGTCCCGACGCAGTTCAATGCTATCCTGGGTCGGAAATGGATTCACAAGATGAGAGCTGTTCCATCTACATACCACCAGGTCATCAAATTCCCTGGACCAAATGGTATAATGGAACTCCGGGGTGACCAAATTGAGGCGCATGGCTGCCATGCCATTCCTGAGGTCATACCCCTCCCCAACAAGGAAGCAACAAAGGTGACAGTCGTTAGCCCTGAAAAGCTCACTGTCAACCAGATCTTTGAGGCCTCTGACGGCATGGCCACTACTGAGCCGACCTCTGAAGCCCCTGACGGCATGGCCACTACTGAACCGACCTCTGAAACCCCTGACGGCAAGGTCGGTACTGAGCCAATTACTGAAGCCCCTGACGGCAAGGCCATTTCTGAGCCACTCACTGATGCCCCTGAAGGCAAGCTTGTCACCGACTCCCCAACCATCGAGAAGGGTGAGCCAGTCAACATAGGCACGGAAGCCGAACCTAGAGTTGTATATGTAGGAGCTAATCTAGATCCTATTGTAAAAAAGCAACTCGTTGCAACTTTGAAAATGAATAAGAATATTTTTGCTTGGTCGTATATTGACATGCCCGGAATAGATATTAATATTGCATGTCATAAACTTCATGTCGATCCAACGAAAAAACCAGTAAAACAAAAGGCACGGAAATTGGCCCCCCACTTAGCTAAGGCGGTCAATACCGAGGTCCAGAAACTAATTGATGCTAAATTCATACGAGAAGTCAAATATCCCGACTGGCTCTCGAACATAGTAGCTGTCGTGAAACCAAACGGCAAAATTCGAGTATGCATAGACTTCACAGATCTAAATAAGGCATGCCCAAAGGATAGCTTTCCACTACCAAGGATAGACCAACTAGTGGACGCTACTGCTGGCCACGAGCTCCTCTTGATGATGGACGGCTACTCAGGGTATAACCAAATTAAGCTCACAGAAGAAGATCAGGAAAAAACAGCATTCATCACGGAACGTGGTACCTATTGCTATACGGTCATGCCCTTTGGGCTACGCAATGTCGGGGCTACATATCAACGACTTGCGACACGAATGTTCGAGGACATGATAGGTGACACCATGGAGGTATATGTAGATGATATGATAGTTAAAAGTAAACTCAAATCATCTCACATATCCGACCTGGAGAAGACCTTCAAAAGGCTCCATGACTTCAACATGAAGCTGAACCCACAAAAATGCCTATTTGGAGTAGCATCAGGCAAATTTTTAGGTTATCTAATTACGCAACGAGGAATAGAGGCTAACCCCGAGAAAATCATGGCAATATTGGACATGCCGAGTCCTTCAACGAAGAAGCAAGTCAAAAAGTTAAACGGAATGTTAGCCGCACTAAACAGGTTCATTGCTCGTGCATCCGACAAGCAGAGACCATTGTTACAGCTACTCAAGAAAGGCTCCAAATACGAGTGGACGACAGAATGCCAACAGGCATTCGACGAACTGAAACTTTACTTGGCAACTCCGCCAGTCATAACAGTACCCCAGCCAGGGGACGTACTCGGATTGTACCTCGGCAGCTCCGAACATGCAATCAGCGCTGTCCTTTTCAGAGATGAACAAGGTAACGAACGACCCATCTATTTCATTAGTAAAACTTTACTACAATCCGAACTCAGGTACTCTAGCCTCGAGAAAGTAGGATTGGCCCTATTATTCGCCTCAAGGAAGCTGAAACCATACTTTCAGTCGCACAAGATTAGAGTTATAACTGACGCCCCATTGAGGCAAGTGTTGGAAAACAGGAACAAATCAAGTCGAATGGCTAAATGGGCCCAGGAGCTGGGGGATCACGAACTCATTTTCACGCCCCGGAATAGTAAGAAAGGCCAGGTCGTGGCCGACCTACTTGTTGACTACCCAATCGAAGATATCACCTGGATACCCGAGGAAGAACAGCGGGACGATTTCCCACAAGGAGAACCCATGTGGAAATTATATGTAGACAGATCCAAGAATAATAACGGAGTCGGGATAGGTGTCACACTCATATCCCCCGAGAATGTAATAATCGAGAAGTCAATACGGCTGAACTTCACCTCTTCGAATAACGATGCGGAATACGAGGCCCTGGTAATGGGCTTACGTATGGCAAGGGACATTAACTTGCAAAAAATCAAGATCTACAGTGATTCTCAATTAGTGGTAAGTCAATTACTTGGGGATTATGAAACAAGAGAAGAAACACTTAAGTTATATCTTCAATACACGAAGTGCTTGCTAAGTAGTTTTGAGAAATGGGAAATCCAACATATTCCCCGGGACGAAAACCGCCACGCAGATAGTCTCGCCTACCTGGCATCCCAAGTCGACACGGAAGCAGCCAGAGAAATACAGGTCGAAGTAAGAAACACTCCAGCATACGAAGATAAATTCCATCACGTCAATACAATCTCAGACTTCATTGACATAACTGAACAAGAAATCCAAGACTCGTGGATGGGTCCGATAATGAACTACATCAAGGGAGTCTATCCAGACGACGAGTCGGAAATCAGAACGCTGGAACGAAAAACTAAGAGTTACTTGATCTTAGATGGAAGGCTATACAGAAAATCGGTCCGAGGACCTTACCTCAGATGTTTACCACCTAGACAAGCTCAGATGATCCTAGCAGAAATTCACCAAGGAGAGTGTGGAAACCATGCCGGGGCTCGTTCCCTAGCACAGAAAGCAAGAAATCAAGGCTACTTCTGGCCCTACATGCAAGCCGACTCAGAGATCTTTGTGCAACATTGCGACAAATGTCAACGATTCTCACCTCTACAAAACCAACCCCCGAGAGATCTCAAGACGATATCTAGCCCATGGCCATTTGCCATGTGGGGGCTCGATATAGTAGGACCACTTTCGAGGGATCGGAACAAAAAGCGATATCTCCTAGTTGCCACCGATTACTTTACTAAATGGGTAGAGGCAATCCCACTTCGAAAAATTAGACAACAAGAAGTCAAGAATTTCATTTGGAAGTACAGAATCACCCGATTTGGCATACCACACACATTAGTCACTGATAATGGCCAGCAATTTTGTGGGAGCACGATTAAGGAAGTTTACTCGAATTGGCGGATCAACCACGCGTTATCCACACCGCGATACGCACAAAGTAATGGCCAAGCTGAAGCCACTAACAAGACAATAATGAATACACTCAAGAAAAAGTTAGAAGCGGAAAAAGATAAGTGGATACAGGAGCTAGATAGAGTCCTATGGGCCTACAGAACGACTCCGCGCACCTCGACAGGCGTTTCACCTTTCGCACTATGCTATGGTACTGAAGTTGTTATACCCACCGAGCTGACATACTTAACAACTAGGTCGGAATTGGTAGAATCAGAGGAAAACGAGAATCTCCTAGAACATGAGGTAGACATGTTGGAGGAAAGGCGAGATAAGGCTATCATACAAACAGCTCGTTACCAACAAATATTAAGAAGGAGCTACAATCAAAGAGTAAGGCCACGGACTTTCCGACCAGGAGACTTGGTCTTAAGACAAACCTTTCAGAACACCAAGGTCGCGGGTGATGGAAAATTCAATCCCAATTGGGAAGGACCCTACATTATTCAATTCGACTTGGGTAATGGAGCATACAGATTAATTGATCATGAAGGAAACCGAGTCGATAGACCATGGAATGGAAAATATCTTAAGGCGTACATTCCATAGAATACACACTTCAAGCTAAGGCATCAATTCCATACTTAGAATATTTAAGGCATACAAAAGAATACCTACATGAATAAAACAACTTCTTCCAAAGCAAGGTATATATTTAAACCATTCACATTCGAAAAACCGACAAGAGTCGAGATTATACCACTTTAGTTTTATACAACAAGATACTGGTTTCAGAAATGAACAAAAACAAAAGCCTTGCATCTCTCAAACAAAGAAAAGAGCTAGGCAGTAGCCTCATGATCCATGGCCTCAGCTCCTTGACCCTCCTGCACACCGACCTCATCAACCGGCGCACCATCCTCGGCCACTTCATCATCACCCTCGAGCTCACTAGCCAGGGTAGCAACTCTCTCCCTCTCCACTTGTTGATCTGATTCGAATTGGGCTTGGGCTTCGGCATTGATTTGCTCATTATCGGCTAAGGGATCAAAGTCGGGGATGACTCCCTTAAGCTTCAGCTCCCGACAAATTCCACGTCGCTGCCAATAGTAAGCCATCTTCTGCCAAGCAGTAATGCTTTCAACCGAGCGGGCGTTGTCAGCCTCATACCTTTCATTGGTCGCCTTCAACTCGGTGTCAAGTTCAACATTTTTCTTGTTGACCTCCAACACTTCGTCGTTCAGGGCCCTCACTTTCTTCTCCTCCATATTTAGCTGAGTGCGCAGCTTCTTCAACTCGGCCCGCTCGGCAGCAAGAGCCTCCTTAGCCTTCCTGGCCTCCCTCTCCTTCTCGTTAGCTCTTTCGAGCAGAGCCATCCACTTACAGTGAATGATGTTCATCTGGAACGAGATACCAACCGAGGTCATACAACGGAAATATCAAGGAAGGAATACTAAAAAATAAACAGAGTCTACCTTGTACATAGACGAACTCAGATCCTTTAGGTCGTCCATGATTGAACGTCCGCAAACCCGAGCTCCATCGGCATCTAGAGCCATGTGTTCCATCAGGGTGATACACATGTCTTCGTTTTCCCAGGCGGCATCACTGGCTTTCACATAGGTGTCCTTATAAGGGAAGATAGGAGCAAAATGACCATCAGCAGGGAAAGTCGGAGGATCCTCATCCTCACGCTGGACCGACTTCCCTTTCTGCTGCTTCTCTCTCTGGATACGAGCTCGCTGAGCCTCCCTCTCTTTCCCGGCTCTCTCAGCGTCATTCAAGATAGTTACGCCAGGAGCAGCCACGGTCACTCCCGCCGACTTGGCAGTTTTCCTTTTCTTCGAGGACTCCAGCTCAATATTCCCCCTACCGAACTGGCTAGGTGGTGGACTAGGAATAGGCTTTGGGCCCATCGGTAGAGCAACTCGGACCTCAATAGGTGGATCTCCGGGTCAAGGAACAGCAATTGTGGCAACTGCCTCAGCGGTAGGTAGGTCCTTTTTCTTTCTGACTCTCTTTACCTTCGAGACCGCTGGCTCGGCATGTGCACCACCACCACCCTTTTTCGGACGGGGATCCTTAAACAGATGCGCAAGATGAGGCAGGATTTCACGCTTGCGTTCCCAAGACTCTTCTGCAAACTCGAGAATATTACCCGGAAGGAGGCGCCCGTCAATCTTTTGATTATAATCCCGAGTATGATCTACAGTACCTAACAAAAACGAGTCAGAAACCATGGAGGAACATGGAAATAAAGTAAGTACAAGATACAAAGCAAACGGCCTAAGTACCTATACGGGGAATGCGCAAGTGGTTCAGATAGGCACTAGGCTTGATGAATGAGCCTCTAATCCTATAGCAGGCCGACTTCTTCCAATTATCATTGGAACTCGGTGCATTGTAAAGGTCGTGAGGACCATGCTAAGCCCTCCTATTAAGCGAAAAAGAAAAATCACCAGACCGACCCTCCACACAGGTGAAGTACGCTACGACGTCAGCCTTGCATATGTCATAGCCGAGCTTGTTCAGCTCCTCAAATATTAACATAACCCGCCAGAAGCTGATGTTCATCATTATGGGGGCTTTATCATAATGATTCAGGAGGTCACAAACGAATTTCGAGAAGGGAAGTCGCATCCCAGCTCGCAGTTGGCCCTCACAGATCAGAGTCGAGGTGTCATCCCCACACAAGTCGACTAATCTATTATATACTCTATACATCTCGAGATCGGGGATCCTGATATCGTAAGCAGACCTAACTTTCGGGAAGGCTTTCCGAGCCCGCTCAACCTCTAAGGCATGTCGGCTGACAGCCTCATCGCTTCGGTCTACACTTTCGGCACGGCTAGTGCTAGCCTCCGACTCATTACTATTCTCACTGATTCTCTCACTACCGCCACTCATCCTCACAAGTTTAATTTCACCAAGGTTGCAGAAACAACAATGGCGGAAAGCAGAAAACAAAACAGAAAATCAAAGAAAAAGCAACAAACAGGAACGAAATTGCAGATGCAAACTCAAGGAACAAGTTCGAGCAACAAACTCCGGCAACTTAAAAGAAGAAGAGAAAACAACAATTTATCAAAACGAAATGGACAGCAACTTGCAGAGAAGACACAGCAAATGAAGAAGAAGAAGAGAGACTTACCTTCGAAACGATGCAGGACAGCCTTAAAAACCAACGCGTAAACCCTTGGTTTTTCAGCAGTTACAAGCAAAGGGTTATATAAAAAATCGTGCAAAATCTCAGCCCTTCATCTCTCCCAGAATCAACGACCAGATCTCAACGCATAAAATCTAACCGTTCGACCCTCTGGTTCTCCCACCAAACCACGTTCGAAATTTCAAAATTCAAAACACTAAACGCCCTCCACGTGTACAGGCAACCCACGTATCTCAAGGAGCAATCATGCCCTATGCCTCGAAAATCTAAGCTAGCCATCAAAGCAGCACACAATGGAATCTTTGCCTCTTGGCTCTCTATCCAAGCAACATACCTCGAGGACCGACTAAATTTTCATTTGCCCTAAAGCTACTCCTCAAACCTTCAGCACAAATGAAAAGGGGCTATGTATATACCCATTACCGAGTTCTCCTACTCGGAATGCCAAACACCGACTTTACATCTATTTCATCCGACTTGGTATCTAATCACACTTCACCGATCTCCATCCAAATCCTAATCTCTCTAACTCGGAACACAAAACACCGACATCACACTTATTCCATCCGACTTCGTATAAAACTACATTTCACCCACTTCTGTTCCAATCCTAATCTCATGGAACATCCGAGCACATCCGACTTGGGGCTACCTCACTTTGAACACCGAGTTCGATACATTCAAACTCCAAATCTTATTGCAGTTACGGATCTTTCTCATTAAATCCCCCAAATATCCGCCCACTTTATGATTCGAACGTTGAGTCATTAAATACGATCCACACCCTAAGCCACCTATAAAAGGAACTACGTTTGGCTTGATTCTGGATCGACCCCTTCCAGATACGTAGGCAGCTATCACTGCTCAGATAGTTCAGCCACTCTCATTCATTCAAACCTCCCCTCTTCCGATCATCTTCCACAACTTTCCGGTATCAAATTTACACAACATTTACACTAGTAATCCATTCCAAAAATTATCCTTGAAAATAATGCCAGATATCGAAATGTTGATGAAACTTGAACCAGCTGCACTGGCCATGGCTTTCGCAAGCATTGTCTTATCTGTTCCAAAGAGCCCAAAGAGAAGTATGCCCTTGCAAGGCTGCACAGAATTGACGCCAAGTGAAAATTTGTGTCAAAAAAATTATAGATGGTAATAAAAAAATGAAGGAACACAAATTGCTTAATTTGCACATGTTGTGCAGGGGTATGGGGCATGAGATCACGTCCAAATAACAGTTGACGGATGACGCCTAGTAACAGAATGGCAGTGGTACAAATCTTAACATGGGTATAGTGTAAATCATTGAATGCTTTATTCTTCTCTTATTCAATATAATTTATTGCAAGGCTATGCCAAGTCAGAGTGGAACTTTAGAAGCAATAAATTAGGTGGATTAGAGCATCTCTAATGGGTCTCTCATATTTAGCCTACACATGGGACGATTTAGCCTCCACGTAGGTGCCAGCTCTTTTCCTATCACTTTTTTTAGCAGGCCTTCCATACCTATATCAGGTGTATCCCTAACGCGTTTCCTATTTTTTTTGCCAAATTTTTATCTTCCACGCTGGTGCAACCAGCGTGGAAATGTTTTTCTGTTCCACGCTGGTCCAACCAGCGTGGAAGACTTGGACTTCGCGTGGTTGGGCTTGGGGGCAGTAGCTGGGCTGGGCTTCGGGCAGTGGGTTTGACCTGCGTGGAATAAAAAAAAATTAAAAAAAAAGGTTCCACGCCGGATTGACCTGCGTGAAAGAAAAAAATAAAAATAAAAAATGTTCCACGCTGGTTGAACCAGCGTGGAATTAAAAAAATAATAAAAAAAAAGTTCCACGCTGGTTGAACCAGCGTGGAACATTTTATTTTACCCATTCCTATAATCCTATAGTCCTACGTGGATGGCCGGCTGCTATAATTTTAGCAGACGCGTTAGGGTGCTGTTTTTTTCGGAATTCCTATAATATAGGTTTTAGGAGACCCATTAGAGATGCTCTTAGAACCCAACTCCATACTAAAATAATAATCTGTGATTAAAATGATATTGTTTTGTCGGAAAAGTATATGTGAACCCCGAATGGTCAGACCAATTCCAACATCTAAATGATCAAACAACGGAAACTAAGCTGACTACTTGAGAGATATGTATATACTAACCCAAATATCATCAAAAGAACTAGTTAAAAATGAAAATATTGTGTCTTTATATCTGAAACCCTGGCTTCTTAGAAACCTTTTAACATAATAGTTTTAATAACTCAAAATATGATTCTTCCAAAACATTAACTTTATTCTGATCGTTCAGTGCTCCATAATTCCAATCTTTGATCTGACGCACGAAGATAAGAAATTCACCCAGTTACCCAGATACTGTTGTTTTCTGAGGAAAAGTGGTTCCACAAGAATAATCTGATTTCTTCGAACAAGAGTTTCGATCTAGTTAAGTCAATTAACGTGATTTAACTTTTGAAAGACAACCATATGCTCATTCCTTTAGATATTATGCGATGAAAGAAGTTGTACTCTGTCAAAAAATAAAACATGTGCTAACGAAGCTACCAATTCCACAAGGACAAAGGAAAAGAATTAATTAGATCTCCTACAGTTATTGTAGCTATTGATTGAATATACCACATTATATAATACCGTTAAAAGTAGAGCAACCTCAAATCTTAACTAGTTGACCTTTAAGAAGTAGCTTTGGTCTTTGTAACGGAGGCATAACCAACTCCTTTGAAGTATACTTGACATTTTCTAAAGCACCGATGTTATCAAAGGTAATGGGACTATCATCAGGTGGAACCACATCACCTAGGAGCGTCTTCTCAAATTCATTCTTAGTCACAACGTACTGATCAAATCCACACATTCAATCAAAACAGTGGATAATCAATTAATACATATACATGTAACAAAGGCCTTATATTCAACCAAAAAGAACTGATATGTTAATTTTTGTATAGGATTCAACAGAAAATTATCAAATGAGACAAAACTTCTTCAGGAGTTCTAGACAGTAAACACCACTGAAGTAAGAGAATTACCTTAAGCGATTGTTTCAAACTTTTGCACTCATTCAGTGTAGTCTGTCGACGTTCAAGCCCATACCTAATGCTTCCATAAATATTAATGTTCTTAAATAATTCCATAGTTCACCACTGACTTCATATCACTAAACCTAAAACTTGATGAGTTGGCAGTCATACTTCTTGTTGACGATACAATTTTTGCACTCTCCTCATTAGCTTCTCCTTTCTGCATGATATGATGAGTTAAAGCCCATCCAACTATCATCTCAGCATCTGCAGTGAACAGTAATAATGTAATACTATCAATACCTCGGTTGATAAAATGCCAACCATTGCAAAAAGAATGTAGTCTCTTTCATGAACTAATAATGAAAATACATACTTTCATTTGTAATTATGTGATCCTTAGGACATTCGTCTTATTCCAGCTTATGGCGATTCAAAACCTGAATAAGGTAAAAAGCAGCACTTTGACTTAAACCAGAAGTCATTGTTTCCAAATGTGGAAGTATGTGCCCTTAAAATCACAAAAACATGGCTCTATGGACTACTTGTCTTGTGGATGTGCACACATACCAGTACACCACAGTTGTGTTTGATTAGTGATCCAGGATATATATATCACCCGTATATATATACATACATATATATTCTCAAAAATTGTCTTAATATATATATATCTATATCTATGTCTATATACTATATAATAGTGGAGCCTAACAAGTGCCACGTGGCGTGTTCTCAACAACTTGAGGATAGAACTTAAGCTCAATTGAAGCCCAATTGTAGACATCAAGTGTCACATGACACTTTTCTAGAGATTTGCTTAAATTTGGTGAGAGACCACAATAAAAAGGAAATCCACCTTCCATGTCAACAGAGATTTATACAAACCTTAAAACCGTTTAGAAGTTGATTCTAAATCTATTTTTCCTACTGAATTCTTCTTCTATTTAAAATCCTTAATTCATAGATTAAAACCATGCTAAATACAAAAATATTAATTATAAATCTCTACAAATTTAGGTTAAGAAGGGCATTAAAAAAAGTTTGGTGAATTTTCATTTTATTGAATAACACAAATCCCGGTGCGTAACACGGGCTCAACAACTTAGAGAGAGAGAGAGAGAGGGGCTCTCATACGGACCTGTTTAATGCGGACCTGTGCGGACATGCCAAAAATAAAAAGAGTCACGTGAGTTTTAAACGCTAATGTGATATATTGTACAGGGTTGAGTTTAACCCAGTTAGGATCCGGTTATGCGTCTGTTTCCTGTATTTCTTTCTACTTGTGTCTCTTTCTCTCTCTCCCCATTTCTAAGCTTCTCTTTCTGCACTTCTTCTAATTAATGGAAATATGTTATCAACCAAAGTGAAAATGAATTAAGCAGAGTAATAACAAGGTTACATAGCCTGACAACCAATTAAGTAGAGTAATCATGAAATATGGAATCGTTTACCAAACCATAGTGAATATCAAGCATATTCTAATAACAATCAATAGACTTCAGAATCTATAAGAACACAAGACCATAAAATCTCTTCGATCTCCTCCACCATCTTCTAGAAATTTCTGCAATTTCATCGATTTAGAAAACCACACATCTTCTTCCCCAAAATTATGGTTTGCAGAGAAATAGACAAATATGGCTTCTTCTTGGGATTTGTGAATGCTGACTTGTGTATGGGATTTTGATTAAGCTTGTAATTTGGCTCTTAAATGATCCACCTATAACCAAACTAAGAGTGAACCTTCGAAACTCAGAATTCTTTTTTCTTTTTTTCGGTCATCATTCAAGCTTTTAAATTTCAACAATTTGTTTTCTTTTTTCGTTCATCATTCAAGATTTTAAATTTCAACAATTTGGGAGAACAACTCAGTGGCGACAACAATTAAATGAAACATACATTCTATAATTTTTTTATTTTCTGTTAAGATTGAGACGGAGAGATATCAGTTAATAAAGTGAAAATATATTAACAGAGAAAAGAGTCAAAGGCACGAAGAGAGGAAGAGAGAGAAGAAGAATATAACCGGTTTAATAAGGTTTATTTCTGACCCGGTAGAGAAACCAGATTTACGTAATAATGTAAAGAGGGCGCGTGATGTTTCTAAAAATATCTAAGTCCGTATACGGACGGGCCGCATAGGAGTCTCTCTCTGTATATATATGAGAGAGAGAGGTTCTAGTGCGGACCGTCCGCATACAGACTTGTATTAAAAAGGGAAACTCACGGTGCCCTAGTCAAAACCATCGTAAATTTGGTTGGGTGAGTTGGGCCCAAGGACACGGTTCTTATTCCGTTGGGCCAAAAGGACACGGGTAGAATTCCATTAGTTTGCAGGACAAAAGGCCTGCCCGATTAATCAGCTTCTTGAAAAGACCTAATTAACCCTTGAAATCCAAATCACAGATAAAAGGTTGCTTGACTGTCTTGTTCATCTTCTCTAGTCTTCTCCACGTCTTCTCTCTCTTTCATTAAAATGAGTAAAATGAAATTCAAAAGGCGAAATCAACAACAACAATCATCAGACACTGATCAAGCATCTAATCATGAAGAATCATGTCAATGTATTCAAAATCATAGAAGAATTGCAGCATTAGTTGTCGAAGATTTAGGGCTTAAGAAACAGTACAATGAAGAACCTCTAGAACAAGAAGAAGGCAGTTCGAAAAGAAAACTGGTAAAATTTCAATTTGATTCGAAATTTAAGGATTGTTTATTTTAAATTTCAATTTGATTCAAAATTTAGGGTTTATTTAGTTAAAATTTCAATTTTAATTTTTTTTTAATCAATTTGTTGAAATATAGGTTTGACAATCTGATGATGTTGAAAAAAATGGACAAAATAAGAAAAAAAAATTGTAAATTAATTCAACATCAGCAACAAATTTGAAGTCTAAAGAGGTATTTTCATCAAATTTTATTATGATTACACTATAAATCATGTAGGTAGTGTCATGATTGAAAGTTTGATCATATGTTTTGTTATAAGATATTAATATGATTGTGTGTAAAATCATGTATGATCTAGCCTCTCATCATTATACTACGAATGTACATTTTGTTGTAATACTGTATATGGCAGCAGTTTACATGTGACAGTCTCAAGCACTTTGGTTCTAAAAAGTTAATGTGATTGGAGGTAAAATCATATATGATTATACGTCTGATCATGTATGATTATAAGTCTGATCATATTTTGTCGTTTTAGTTAATGTGATTGGAGGTAAAATCATATGTGATTATACATTTGATCATATATGATTATATGTCTGATCATGTATGATTATAAGTCTGATCATATTTTGTCTGAACATATAGTTGGTTCTAAACAGTTAATATGATTGGAGGTAAAATCATATGTGATTACATCTAATCATATTTGTCTGAACATATATTTGGTTCTAAACAGTTAATGTGATTGGGGGTAAAATCATATGTGATTATACATCTGATCATATATGATTATATGTCTGATCATGTATGATTATAAGTCTGATCATATTTTGTCTGAACATATATTTGGTTCTAAACAGTTAATATGATTGGAGGTAAAATCATATATGATTATACATCTGATCATATATGATTATACGTCTAATCATGTTTTTGTTCTGAGCAGTTAATGTGATTGTACTTTAAATCATGTATGATTACAAGTCTGATCATATATAAAAGCGCAACTAGTCAAACGACTAATCATATGCTTTGTTTTGTTGATTTAATAATGCAGAAAAAATATGTGACCCAAAACGTCAGTAGGAAGTTTGTATCGGAGGATAGAGAGGAACCACTTGACATTGATTGTCCACTACTTCGTCCACAAACTCCACATCAAGGTGAAACAACTGATTGTGCATTATTTGTATATGAAATCATGGAGACTTTGAATCATGGCAACCTTGTTATTCCTTCTAAATTTGATGCTAACTTTGGGAATCTGAAGCATGCATCAATTGCCGTTAATGTTTAGAGAAATCGATTAAAATTCTTGGTTTGAAGTTCAGAGCTTAGGAATCTTATATATTTTCAATAGAGATGATAAAATACAGAAAAGAGATTCTTATATTCATGAATTCAAAGTTCAAAGCTCAATCTCACAGTTTAT
Organism: Aquilegia kansuensis; assembly: GCA_020826895.1. Lineage (NCBI taxonomy): Eukaryota > Viridiplantae > Streptophyta > Magnoliopsida > Ranunculales > Ranunculaceae > Aquilegia > Aquilegia kansuensis. The sequence goes on from CM037006.1 coordinate 13,076,347, forward strand.
TAGAATTCTTCGTGGCAAGAGACGACTATTTCAGTTTAATGAAAGAGAGAGAAAAGGCTAAGAAAGCCACAAAGGTAATTAAGAGTCGACGGGATCCAACTGGGTATTTTCAACCCAAGAGATAAACCACATTAGCGATAGAATTGTAGAATAGAAACGCGTGACTTTGTTTCCATTTCTGCAGGTCCATATACGAACGGTCCGCATAAGAGCCTCTCTCTCTATCAAGGCGGTCTCATAAACACAGCCATTAGATGTCTATTAAGACAACTATAACCATCAGATGTAGACTAATTTTTATAATCAATGTATTAATAGCCTTTAGATATGGAAAATCGATCCTAGCCTTTAGTTGTCTATTGAGACAATCGTAGCCATAGGATGAAAAGAATCTTATATAATATTAATTGTAAAAGTGAATACCAATAATTAATGAGCACATTTATTAATAGATTTGCAACCCCATTTCCAAGAGTGGGTGTTAAACAAATTAATGTCTAACACATTCAATTCCAATAGGTTTTAATTTTAAATAACCTTCTTATTGTTTTTATGAGTCCTCTCCCATCATCCTCCTCACCAAATATACCTCTCAAAAAATATATTTTCCTTTCTCAATTTAATAAGTTTCTTTTTTCTTTTATATATATATATATAATATTTGCAAGCTGATTGTAAGAGAAGATGCCATTAATAAGATGTATCTTACATCAATAAATGATTGGCTATCAAATATTTGCGATTTATCCCCAAAATGATTAGCACGAGGTTTTGACCACATTTCTTTTGATATATGTCAGACCCTAGACATATATTTAGTGTGTGAGCTTCATCATCTACAGTCAGTGATGACAAAAGGGTTAGGTATTCTCAATAGAATCTTAGACTTAATCTCAATTCACCTGCAGGGCCAGACACTAAAATTCTGGGGTTCGACATAGGGAGTCCAGAAAAACGTTGTGTGTTTCCAATAGTTCAGGTGTAAAGATGTCGTCGCTATAAGCTCATCTTTTGTGCTTTTGCTGTAACCAGGGGAAAAAGAGAGAGGGGAAAAAAAGGAAGAATGGTTCGTGAATAATCTTTTGGGAATCATAGTGTATTCATGCGGTAAACAAAATTCTGGACCCAATGAATGTTCATCAATCATCATTAGCTGTAAATGTAGGTAAATTTGGGTTCGGGCAGGTCGGAGAAGATGATCGGAAAAAGGAGGAGGAGGAGATAAAGTTATGAAAATGGCTGAGCTACCTGATTTAGATAGTTGCCTACGTATCTGAGAGTGACCAGGTCCCAGAATCAAGCCTACGTAGTTCATATATATAGGTGATTGGGACAACGGATAGCTCATTAATTGCCTAACGGTGTGGTCAATTAATGGGCGGATATTTTGGATCTGAAAATATATTGTAACCGAAGAGGATCAAAACGTATAGTGTTTGAGTAAGGACGATGTAGGTCGAAATAAAAGTAGCTCTACGTCGGGTGAGCTCGGATAAAAATGGGCTTATGCCGAGTGAAGGCCTTTCAAGGTCGAATTGGATTTGTATTTGTGGTCACGAAGTGAGCTCGAGTAAGAATAGTGTTACGTCGAGTAGGCTCGAATAGAATTGGGTTCACGTTGGATTTGTATTTGTGGTCACGAAGTGAGCTCGAGTAAAAATAGTGTTACGTCGAGTAGGCTCGAATAGAATTAGGTTTACGACGAGTTGTGTGAATGGGTATACACATAACCCCTTTTTTATTTAAAGTGAAGGTGAAGAAGTCGACCTCAGTTTGAATGAAAAATAGAGAAGTTATTAGATGGGAACGAATGTTGAGGTGTTTATGGCAGGCCCACAAAGATTCCTTTGTGTGCTGTAGTAAGTAAGCGTAGATTACCGAGGCAAGAGTTATGATTGCGTTTATGGCAGGTGCTCTGTGTTTTGCCACGTGGAAATTTGGTTTGAATTTCGATTTTCAGAAAGTAACCGAAATGGGAGGGAAACCAAGGGTTTCAGCGGTTGGATTTCTCGCACCAGATCTGGCCTTTGATTGAAGTTGGTTTGAACGGTGAAGATGAAGTGGTTGGGTTTTATAAAACCTAACCGCAAGGTTGGAAAACCAAGGGTTTCTTTTGCTAAGGATTTAAGACTTCTGCATTTGCTCGGCGCAAGGTACTTTGTTCTTTTTGTCTTCTTCTTCTTCGTGTTTTCTGCTCTTGCATATTCCATTGTTGTTCTTCATCATTTGTGCATGTGTGTTTGCTTGTTCTTCATTTGTTGCTAGAATTACCTGTATTTCTTGTTAGATTTCTTTGATTTTATTGTATCTGTAGTGGTTTCCGTTTATTCTGGTGCTGTTTGCTGAAAACTTCTGCCATTGTTGAGTTTGTGAAGCTTTTTCTGCTTCTGTAACTTGTATTTCTCTTTGCCAGAAATTGCTTTTCGTTGATTTTACATAACTATACTTATACATCCATCGAAAAGTATGAGTGACAGAGGGTCGGAAAGTATGAATGATAATGAGGATGATATCCAAGTTAGTACCACCAGTAGTAGGGCCCTTAGTGTAGAGGAAGCTCGGAGGTCGTTTCCTGAAATCCGAGCTGAGTTTAATATTAGGATTCCCGACCTTGAGATGCATAGGGTCAGTGATAGATTATTTGATTTGTGTGGGGATATGACCTCGACCTTGATTTGCCTTGCCCAACTGAGAGGGGGTATGCGTCTTCCATTTAGTAAGTTCGTATGTGATGTCTTGAATCACTACGACGTAGCCCCTATCATGATGCCCACGAGCTTTTGGACATCTATGTTGATATTTGAAGAGTTAAATAGGCTGCATAAGGCCGACATTGTAAAGTCGGATGTTGTGGCTTACTTTATGTGTGTAACTGGCCGAAGTAGAGATTACGTATGCTCCCTGAATAGGAGGCGAAGTTGTGGGCCAGCAAAACTTTTTAACCCCCGACCTCGAATGATGGGTGGAAAAACTCCTCAGTCTTCCGAATTCGTGGTCAATTTTTACAGCCCAGTGCATACTTGTGCCGATATGCGATCCCCAGCATAGGTGAACGTATGTCTGTAACTTTACTCTTATCTTGTTAAGTTAAATATGTGACTGATCATTATGCTTGTGTGATTGTCGCAGGTCAAACAAAGGATTATAACGAGCACATAGACGGACGATTGCATCCCGGCAATATTATTGATTTTGCTGAGAAATCGTGGGTAGAGAAGAGGAAATTGTTGCCCCATCTTGCTCATCTGTTTCGTGAACCACGAGCGAAAGTGCCCAAGGGTGCAGAGGTCGAGGTAGCTGGAACGAGTGCAAGTGTTCCGAAAAGGAAAAGGAGAAAAAGGGGTGAGCTCGCGGTAGCCCTTCCAGTCGCGGAATTGGTTTCAAGTCGACCTGGTGACTTAGTTGTTGAAGCATTGCCAGCACTACCTATGTCTCCGCCAAAGAATTCGCTTGAGTTTCCGTTGACCGGTGGTGTAGTTCCCCTACCAAGTAAGATCCCCAATGCCCCAAATATGAGTGATATTTTTGGGTCGAGGTCTCTTGCACCTGCTCCTCAAACTAAGAAGAGGAAAGCCCCGGCTAAGGCCTCTGAGCCTGTGTCGACCTCGAAGGTCGATAAACCAGTTCTGGACAAGGGGAAAGGAAAAGCCCAAGTTCCTTCCTCGAAGTCGACTAAGCCCTCGACTATCGACGTGAGTGAAGATTTTTCAGCTGGTGAGGCCAATCGGTTTGCGCCGGTGTTTCCGTGTCGTGAGGCTTATGTAAGGGCCGATGACTCGGCTTGGGATGACAAGGAGATGACCCTCTCTCTGATGGAGAACTGCTTTCTCTTTGAAGATGCTAAAAAGATCCAGCCTCGATCTCTGGAGGAGGATTCTCAAGAATTTGCTTCCTGCGCTTATAGGGTGAGTTCTGCTGATGGATATGATTTGGTTTACTGTTTTATTTGTTATGTAATTGGCTTATGATTTTTGCCTTGCGGTATGTCAAATGAATGTAATCCATAATAAGTGGATTGTCAAGCTCGAAAATGCGAGGAAGAAGGATGAGGCTCTGCAAAAGGCCAATATCGAGAACAAGGCATTGCGAGCTGAAGTCCAGAGTCTGAAGGGCAAATTTGATGCTTCCCAGAAAGAGTGTGCCGAATACGTTGCCAATCTGGATGAGGCCCAAAGTTTTGTGATGACTCTTCAAGGTCAGCTTGCCGGGGTGAATGCGAGCTGGGAAGCTGATGCCCAGAAGTCTATTGAGAGCATCTCGGGATGGAGGCAGATAGCTTATGGCTGGGAGGAGAGGTGCCTCCGTCGTGAAGCTCATCTTGCGTCGCTGATAGAAAACTTTGATGCCTCTGCAGATAGGGAAGCCATCAAAGTTTCCGCTCTTGAGCGTTTTCGCCACGACATGGAAGAGGAGAAGAACGTCGAGGCTGTTCCTTCGAATGTGGAGGCTGACAAGGAACCCTCTCCCCAGGTTGAAGAGAATGCTGGTGCGGCGACCCAAGATCCTCCTGAGGAGCAAATTTGAGAGTTATTGGTGCATTTGTAATTATATTTCAGAGTTGTGAGGTCTCTTCTGGAGTTGTCAAACATAAGTAGGGAATTCCGACTTTGGTTGGCCCTACGTCGTTATCATTTTGTATTCGAACTATTTTGACTTCATTGTTTGAAGAAATGTATGTTGAATTGAAAATGTTTGGTTGCCATTAGAACTTGTTGTTCCATGTAGCTCAAAATAAAATGTTTTGTAGTATGAATCCCTTGTGGTTTTATTTCTGAACCTTAATGGGAGAAAATGAAAGATGTCAACCCTTGCAGGTGATTAGGGTAGATAGATTTTTAGAAATTTGGAGTTCCAAGGTCGAGGCACCTGTTCTCCTTCGCCATCAATGAGTGTGTATGCACCGTTTCCTAAGTTGTTTTTGACAATGTATGGTCCTTCCCAATTAGGATTTAGCTTTCCGTCCCCAGGCTTCTTAGTATTGGAAAAAACTTGTCTGAGGACGAGGTCTCCACTTTGAAATTCCCTTGATCGGACTTTTTGGTTGTAGCTTCTTTTTAAAACCTGTTGGTAACGAGCAGTTGTAATTATGGTTTGGTCTCGTTTTTCTTCGAGCATGTCGACTTCGTGGGCCCATAAATCTTCATTTTCCTTGGATTGTACAAGCTCAGATCAAGTAGTGAGGAAGTTTAGCTCAGTTGGGATGATAGCTTCTGTGCCATAACATAAGGCAAATGGGGACATTCCTGTCGATGTGCGTGGTGTCGTTCTGTAAGCCCATAGTACCCTATCGAGTTCCTCTATCCATTTCTCTTTGTGTACTTCAAGTTTTTTCTTCAGATTATTCATGATGGTCTTGTTGGTGGCTTCAGCCTGACCGTTACTTTGAGCGTAGCGAGGTGTTGAGAGTGTTGATGAACACATTATATCCATAATTTCTACACCCAAATTTATACTAGTTAATCTATTTATATTTACTATTTTAAATAATTAATATGTATTTGTTCATTTTGTAGGATTTGCTTAATTGGTCGAAAGAGCATAGTTTTGCGTCATTTGGATTGCAAAATTTGTTGTCAAAGTGAATGCATCGGAGCCCAAAACATTTTGGGTGTGATTCCATTGGAGCTCTAAAAGGCCCAAAGCCCGTCCATTAGTTCTCAATTCAATGGCTTACTTCTAGTAGGCTTATACATTTGACAATGTGAAGGAAAGAGCCGAAATATTGGATTGGCATATGAAATAAAGTGGAATGCATTAAATGGGAGAAGGGGAAAGAAATAAGCTACACATCCATCATACCACCATATAGCCTTTTAGCCCCACTATTCATCTTTTCACATTTCCATATTTATACCAAAATAATTCACTATTCTCTATACTATTTCACCAATTTCTTACTATTCATTGCACTATTCTTCACCACACCCATACTTATTTTCCTATTCTCCTACACGTCTAGCCCACACAAACCACTCTTCCATTTCATATACACCATTTGTAAAGTCAATTGATGCCATTAACCACGCATGGAAACACTTTGGTGCATAGTTATGAAAGTCTCAAATTGTGGCTTTAGATATGGCCATAGGTGGTGCTATAGGAGTGGCTATTAAATAAAGAGAAGATCATGCCTAGTTTTTTTACGTGTTTGCATGAACACATTTCTCTATATAAGGGCATGCATACCATTGATGAAGAAAACAACTTTGGGGAGATACAAAGTGGTGTAAGCTAGAACTTTGTAAGCTTAGTAATAATGAAGTTATGCTCTTTTGTATTTCTATTTTCCATTATGAGTAGCTAAATTATTTAACTAGGATTGAGGAGGAAACCATCATTATGAATATTTGATTAAAAGTAATTCTCCATTAGTTATATTCTTTTCATTTTAGTCTTTAACGATTACTAATCTTGCTTCATTTGATATAATCATAAGCTTTGGTTTTATAATTCTTTAAGTTAATTTCTTTGATTATGTATACTTCCGTTTGATAAATCATACTTAGATTAAATTCTTTGATGGTTTATACTTATGTTGATACATAATTCTTAGAGTTGTTGTTTTTGAAAGCGAAGAAAATTAAATTTGTTTGGTTTATTTAAAAAATAATTTAAATGATGTATTTTTCGTGTCATTATTATTCATCTATGATAATGATATGAGTTATAGAAAATGATTAATTAATGGAGAATAGGTTTTGTTGGACATGAATAGTGATGGTGGAATCCAAAATATCCTAGTGTTTCTTTTAATTACTTGAATCTTATATTTTACTGCTTTTATTTAGTTAATTGTAATTCAAAATCTCATCTTAAAAGGTTTGCTAGGATTAAGATTTAGTTAGTCTTAGATTTGATTTTTATATCTCTTGTCCTCGTGGATCGACTCGTACTTGCTCTATTTATTTCGATAAATCGTGCGATTGCGATATTGTTAAACTGTTTTCACGACAATCATATTGTTAAACTGTTTTCACGACAATCAAATTGGCGCCGCTGCCGGGGACAAGTAACGGTACTAAAATCAAATATTAGCTAATTAGATATTTATCTCTAGTATTATTATCAAATTAAAAAAAAAATTAAAAATTATTTTATTTTTCAGTCATTTTTTATCTTTTTACGCACTTTGGTGTTAGTGACTGTTTGCAGGACAGCAGTAGAAATCAGACCATCAGACGGACCTTTATAGATCCGATTGAGCTGAAATTTTTACACAAGGTTCACAAGACAGTCAGGAACATCCTGGAATATTTCCAGAATTTTTGAGGACATTCTTCCTGCCGAACTACACTGACCAGCAAAGTGCAAGAACTTTGAATTTATTTTTTTCAGTTTTATTTGCAAAACTTTGCAATATTTATTATAAATTTGTAATTTTAAGAAGGACAACAAGGGGTCAATAGGCGATTGACTCGCTTGTTTCTGCACTAGGTTCGAACACTAGAATCATTCTGGTGGCCTAGCAAGGTGAGTTTATTTTTTTTCCTTAGCCGCGAATCCCTTGTTAGCGGTTAAATTTTTGTGTGGTGTTTTGCGCAATTTACTTTATAATCTTTTATTTCTTTTTAGGTTTCAATTATTAGGTTGTGAGAACCTCTTGAAAGGAAGCAACTACTAGCCACTCTATTGAGAATCAATCTCCCTTTTGGTTTGGACAAGTGTGTTTCGAGGAGCTCCGCCCTCAGGATCAGAGTGTGTGCGAAGGAACTAGGCCTTGAGCCGATGTAAGACCCCACACACGTCCGCACACTTGTATCGGCCTTAAGCCCAGAAAGATCTTAAATAGTAAGCTTTCAGTTAATTCTGGAAAAGAGTTAGACCTTTGACCACCCTTAGAATTAATCAATCCATAGATGCTGAATGATTAGGAAATTTTGTGGTTGAGTCTATTGCTTGCGCATCATTCTAGATAGAATTGCATTTCTTTTATTTCTTTTATTATTATTATTATTATTATTATTATTATTATTATTTTAAAAAAAAAGTAGGGTTTTTCCAACCTTGTTATTTTTAGTTTTTTTTTTCTAGTTTATGCGTGTTTACCAACGTAACTCTAGTGGTCGTTTAGTGAGCTTTGAGATAGACGAATCTGAAACTTTCATTGGAGAGACATCTATATTCATTGAAATGGGTTACACTCACATAGTTGCCGAGGCCAAAGCTTTAGAAGACTATTATGCACCTATACCAATCTCCAATCCATCATGTATCATGTTGCCTGCTACACAACAAGGTAACTTTGAGTTGAGAGCTCCCATTATCAATCTACTTCCTACTTACCATGGTCTTGACTCTGAAGACCCATACCTTCATGCTAAGGAATACTTGGACATTTGTTCCACCCTTCAATTCCAAAATGTTATGCAAGAGTCAATTCGACTTCGTCTTTTTCCTTTCTCTTTGAAAGATAAGGCAAAGTCATGGTTATATTCAATAGAGCCCAATTCTATTACCTCTTAGGAAGGGTTAAGTAAAAAATTCCTGATTAAGTTTTTCCCCATGCATAAAACGACTAATCTTCGACGTCAAATTATGCAATTCACTCAAAAAGAAGGTGAAGAGTTTAATACATATTGGGAAAGGTTTAAGGATTTACTCTTGAGATGTCCTCACCATGGTCTTGCTGTATGGCAATTAGTGCAATTCTTCTTTGAAGGATTGTCACATCAAAATCGTCAACTTATTGAATCAAGAAGTGGTGTAGACTTCATGTCTATGCAAGAGGAGGAAGCATGGAAATTTCTTGAAACTTTATCTGAAAGTTCTCAGCAATGGGAATCCACTGGTAGAGTCTTTGATAGAAATACCACAAACACTGTTTCTCAACCCAAGAAAGGGGGCGTTTATGAGGTGAGGGCAGATTTTGAGTTAAGTGCCAAACTAGCCAACCTTGCTAGAGAAGTTGAAACATTGAAACACAAGGGGGATAACCCTACTGTCCAGTCAGTTAGCCAAGTATGTCAGCTATGTGAGAGTTCTGCTCATACAGCTCAAACTTGCCCTTCGATCTCCGCATTTCATGAATGCATTACTGAGCAAGCTAATGCACTCGATTCTTTCAAGAAACCATATGGAAATCCTTACTCGGACACTTATAACCCTGGATGGAAAAATCATCCCAATTTCTCGTGGAGACAAAACCAGCCTCTAGTGAATCCAGGTGGGCAACCATTGCAACAATATCGCCCTCCTAATCCTTCATACCATCCACATTCACAATTTGCTGCACCCCAGCAACAACCATCTTCTTTGGAGGAATCCTTACAAAAATTCATGCAGGTAACTGGCCAAGCTATTCAAGAGGTTAAAAACTCCACTGTTCAGAATACCCAGGCCATTGCAAAATTGGAACATCAAATGGGCCAATTAGCAAGTACCATTGGGGAGAGAGAAAAAGGAAAGTTTCCTAGTCAACCCATCCCAAATCCGAAAGCGGCATTTGAGGTTAGTGACCCGTCTAGTTCTTCTGTAAGTCACCACCATGTACAAGCCATTGCCACCCTAAGGTCTGGTCGACAGGTTGATAATAAGGTTAAACTTCCTGATGAGGATGATAGTGAGGACAAAAGTGAGTTAGAAAGAACAGAACTTCCATCACATAGTGATACAGAGAAGGTAAACAATACTACACCTGTAGTTAACTCTGGGACTCAAACTGAACCTATTTTGAAATCTTATGTCCCACCAGTTCCATTTCCACAAAGGCTCCAAAAGCCTAAGAAACTGAGTAGCTACGAGGAAATTCTTGAGGTATTCAAACAAGTCAAAATCAATATCCCTATTTTGGATACTATCAAACAACTCCCTCGTTATGCTAAGTTCTTAAAAGATTTATGTACGATTAAACGTAGTTTGAATGTACATAAAAAGGCTTTTCTTTGTGAGCAAGTTAGTTCCATCATACAACACCGTTTTCCACCGAAATATAAGGACCCTGGTTGTCCTACTATTTCTTGCATCATAGGTGACCATCCTATTGAACAAGCATTGCTTGATTTAGGTGCAAGTGTCAATCTTCTTCCTTATCACGTCTACTTACAACTTGGGCTTGGAGATTTAAAACCCACAAAGATCACATTGCAATTAGCAGATAGATCTGTTAAGATTCCGCGTGGAGTTGTTGAGGATGTTTTAGTACAGGTTGATAAATTTTTCTTCCCAGTGGACTTTATTGTTCTTGATACACAACCTGTTGTTAATCCTCATAATCACATCCCTGTTATCTTAGGCCGTCCATTTTTGGCCACATCTAATGCTTTGATAAATTGTAGAAATGGTGTCATGAAACTCTCTTTCGGAAACATGGTTGTTGAACTTAATGTATTTAACATAAGCCAACAACCCCATGATTTTGAAGATATACAAGAAATTAACATGATAGAGAGTTTTGTTTTAGATACCTTTCTCCAATCTTATGAGGACCCATTAGAAGCATGCATTTCTCATTTTGGGGAAAATTTTGATCTTAATAATGCATTTAAAGAGATAAATGCCTTATTGGATGCAAGCCAAATCATGGACACTGATAAATGGAAAGCAAAAGTGGAACCCCTTCCACCTCTTGGGATAAAACAAGTCCCATCCCTAGAATATGCACCTAAACCAGATCTTAAACCACTACCTTCTGAGTTGAAATATGCTTACCTAGGCCCAAATCAGTCATTTCCTGTCATTATTGCTGCTGAGTTGAATAGGGAGCAAGAAGACAAGTTGTTAGATATCCTTAGGGATCATAAATCAGCACTTGGATGGATTATTGCTGATATTAAGGGTATAAGTCCTTCTGTTTGTATGCATCGCATCCATTTAGAGGAAAATGCAAAAACATCACGTGAGATGCAACGGAGGTTAAACCCGAAAATGAAGGAGGTAGTGAGAGATGAGGTGATTAAGTTATTAGATGTGGGGTATCATATACCCTATCTCAGATAGTCGTTGGGTCAGCCCTGTTCAGGTTGTACCAAAGAAATCTGGAATAACTGTAGTCCAAAATGAGGCAAATGAGTTAATACCTACCCGTACAACTACTGGGTGGAGGGTTTGTATTGACTATCGCAAGTTGAATAAGGCCACTAGGAAAGACCATTTCCCACTCCCATTTATTGATCAAATGCTCGAGAGGTTAGCCGGTCATGCTTATTACTGTTTTCTAGACGGTTATTCTGGCTATAACCAAATCCCTATAGCACCTGAGGATCAAGAGAAGACTACTTTCACTTGCCCATTTGGGACGTTTGCATATCGTCGCATGCCCTTCGGGTTATGCAATGCACCTGGAACATTCCAACGCTGCATGATTTCAATTTTCTCTGATATGGTCGAACGTTTTCTTGAGGTCTTTATGGATGATTTCTCAGTATTTGGGTCGTCATTTGATGAATGTCTTTACCATTTAAAACTCGTCTTGATTAGATGTGAGGAAAAGAATCTTGTGTTAAACTGGGAGAAATGTCATTTCATGGTTCGAAAGGGAATAGTCTTGGGGCATATCATTTCTGACAAGGGTATAGAAGTTGACAAAGCTAAGGTTGATTTAATTTCTACTCTTCCACCGCCTCGCATGGTAAAAGAAATTAGGTCTTTCTTAGGTCACACTGGATTTTATCGTAGATTCATCAAAGATTTTAGTAAAATTGCTAGACCATTATGCAATTTACTTAGTAAAGATGTTTCTTTCATCTTTGATGATGATTGTTTAAAAGCCTTTGAGAAGCTTAAGACATTGTTAACTTCTGCCCCTATTATCAAACCCCCTATTTGGGATGAACCATTTGAAATCATGTGTGATGCATCTGATTATGCACTTGGTGCTGTTTTGGGACAAAGAGTCAATAAATTGCCACATGTTATTTACTATGCGAGTAAGACATTGAATGAAGCACAACTAAATTACTCCACTACTGAGAAAGAACTTTTAGCAGTTGTGTTTGCATTAGACAAGTTTAGGTCTTACCTTTTAGGATCTAAAGTGATTGTATATTCTGATCATGCGGCATTGAAATATCTTCTCTCTAAAAAAGATGCGAAGGCCCGTCTCATCCGATGGATCTTACTGCTACAAGAATTTGATTTAGAAATTAGAGATAAGAAAGGTTCAGAAAATGTTGTAGCTGATCACTTGTCTAGGCTCTTTCTAGATTCTTCATCCGAGTCAGTACCCATCCTTGAATCTTTCCCAGATGAACAACTTTTTTCAGTATCCCAAACTCCTTGGTTTACAGATATTGTAAATTATCTTGTGAGTGGAGAAATGCCTTCTCAATAGACTCCACGGGATAAGTCAAAGTTTTTATCTGAGGTAAAATATTTTTTTTGGGATGATCCATATTTGTTTAAATATTGCCCAGATCAAATGATTCGACGATGTGTTCCTGATAATGAGCATAACAATGTTATCTCATTTTGTCATTCCCTAGCATGTGGAGGCCACTTTAGTGCTAAGAAAACATCTGCAAAGATTTTGCAGTGTGGTTTTTATTGGCCTACTATTTTTAAGGATTGTCATACATACTGTTTAAGTTGTGAGCGTTGTCAAAAATTAGGAAAAATTACCCGTCGAAATATGATGCCTCTAAATCCCATTCTTATAATAGAAATCTTTGATGTATGGGGTATAGATTTTATGGGTCCATTTCCTAATTCTTTTGGTAACTTGTACATACTTATGGCAGTTGATTATGTTTCCAAATGGGTGGAAGCTATATCATGTAAAACTAATGATAGCTTTGTGGTTATCAAGTTCATAAGAGAAAACATATTTTCTCGATTTGGTACACCAAGGGCCATCATTAGTGATGGGGGGAGTCATTTTTGTAATCGTGTATTTTCCAATCTCATGCATAAGTACTCCATTACCCACAAGGTAGCTACACCCTATCATCCACAAACAAGTGGACAGGTTGAAGTTTCAAATAGGCAGATTAAGCAAATTCTTGAGAAAACAGTGAATCCTAATCGTAAAGATTGGTCTTTGAGGTTATTGGATGCATTGTGGGCCTATCGCACTGCCTATAAGACACCTATTGGGATGTCACCATATAGGCTTGTCTTTGGCAAATCTTGTCATTTGCCTGTCGAACTAGAACATCGTGCATACTGGGCTATGAAAAAGTTAAATTTTGATCTACCCAAAGCTGGAAAACTTCGACACCTCCAACTCAATGAGTTGGATGAGATTCGAAATGATGCTTACCAAAGTGCTCGAATTTATAAGGATCGAATGAAAGTGTTTCATGATAAACAAATTCTTCGAAAATCATTTGAACCCAATCAGAAAGTCCTTTTGTATGACTCTAGGTTGCATTTATTTCCTGGCAAGTTACGCTCTCGTTGGACTGGTCCATTTACTGTTAAAATGGTTTATCCTCATGGAGCTGTTGAAATTGAGAACCCAAATAATGGTAATGTCTTTAAGGTCAATGGTCAACGTCTTAAGCCATTTTTGGAGGTACTATCCCCAGAAGTAGAGAAGATACTCCTGGAAGATCCTGTTTATCAGGATTGAATATCTTTTTGGTCCTTTGTACATATTTTTCTTTTTCTTTGGTCTGGCTGAAGACGTTAAACTTAGCGCTACTGGGAGGCAACCCAGGTTTGTCGTGTGTGTATGCAAACCTCAGGTTTGGGGGTGCCCGTTTTAGAGTCTAGTTGGCATTTTTATAGTATTTTGCATGCTTATATATATTTGTCACAGGAAAATATCGGCTTAATGAACATCGATCAAGGTATAATAATTTGAGTTTTCTTTACCCAAATAAATTTTAATTTTGTCCTTGTTTTCACATATGTTACTTTATAGTCACAATTTGAAACATTGAGGACAATGTTTGCTTTAGGTTTGGGGGTATAGGAATTTCAAAATCCTTTTGATGTCCATTAAAAAAAAAAAAAAATCTAAGATTTCTCTCGTAATTTTTAGTGAGAATTAAACCTTTCGTAAAGGGGTGTTTTAGCTTTCAAGTGATATGTATGTTGAAGTTTACTATATTATCCTTATTCTAAAGATTTTTCATAAATTTCAAGTCTTGAAAAATTCAAAACTCACAAACCACATCTGTGTAGTCTAAGTGAATGGTAAACACAATTGAGATATCCAGAAGAATCCTTAGTGGAGACTAAACCCATGTAAGGACTGAGCCATTCTATTTTTCAGAGTGTGTATGCATAAATTCCGAGTTACATGTTAACTCATTTTGCTTTGTAGTCCGCATAATCTCGTTGATTTGATCTCATTATTATCATTTTTTTTTGTCAATGACGACATCAAAATTGGGTTATTACACTAGAAATTCTTCCAAAATCTATTCGAGGCATAAATGACCGTATAAAACTTAGGAAATGATATAGGCTATCATATTTGGATCGATTTTTAGCCTTCAACCCACCCATATATACTTTTACCGCCAGTTAGCCCATTGAGCCTTTTTGTGTAAGCCTTTTATTTGTTCACCAATAAACCATTACGTTTACTCCATCTAGGAGTGTAACACATAATATCATATCCATTACCCATTGCTTTGAAAACTTGTATACTTATTTGTTTTGAGAAAAGGCATCAAAGTAGTATTGAATATCCCATGAATCTTCTGAAGAAAAAAAAAATTATTTGAGGAAGAAAGGCATGTAAAACAAAAGCAGAAATTTCAAACATCAAAGAGTGATATTAGAAATATAAAAGAAGGAGAGATGTTGAATTCATGATAGAAGAAAAGATTGATGGTGGCCAACATTAATTTGAGCTTCAAGAAAAAACCTGTATTTTTGTTAAAGGTTTACAATTCTCAAAGCAACTTTGAACACTTGTATCCATTCTTGTTTAACCATTACCTAAGCCCCATTACAACCTATCAAAAGTCCTATTTGATCTTAAGTCTTAAATGGTTAAATGTTGAGAATAGACGAGGAAGATCTATGGTGTTTGACTCAACGTTTTCAAATCATTGACGTTTTCTTCATGAGATTAATTTTTGTTTGATTTGGTCCGTTTAATGTTTTATGTGATCTGCATTTTAAATTCTATTCCTAATCACATATAAATTGAGAGATTTAGCCCACTTCTGAGTGATTAATTTCCTGAGTGAATACCCTGTGAGATTTGAGTCAAAACTAAATTCATTCGGAAGGTAATCAAGGTTGTGTTTTACCAAGAAACTAAAGCTACACAATTATGGGTTTTATCACACACGGACACTCCAAGACTAGATTATTTACGACAAGTTTTTAGCATTTGCATAATATTTTGAATTTTTTTCTATATTTCACTAGTATGCCAAAATAGTTCCTTTAAGATAGGATTTATATTCTTACAGAAATAATTATTAGTTAGATCTTATATTTTGAAAATAAGAATTTTGTGGGTATATTCACTGCAAACCCTCACGAGACACCACTCGTCCACTAGAGGTAATCTAGCGGTTTAACGGCTTGTTGTACATGCTGAGTACATCCGCGATTTCTGCGAAAGTGAGTTAGTAAATTTTGTTTTTTATTGTTTTGCTCGAGGACTAGCAAAATCTAGGTTTGGGGGTATTTGATGAACACATTATATCCATAATTTCTACACCCAAATTTATACTAGTTAATCTATTTATATTTACTATTTTAAATAATTAATATGTATTTGTTCATTTTGTAGGATTTACTTAATTGGTCGAAAGAGCATAGTTTTGCGTCATTTGGATTGCAAAATTTGTTGTCAAAGTGAATGCATCGGAGCCCAAAACATTTTGGGTGTGATTCCATTGGAGCTCTAAAAGGCCCAAAGCCCGTCCATTAGTTCTCAATTCAATGGCTTACTTCTAGTAGGCTTATACATTTGACAATGTGAAGGAAAGAGCCGAAATATTGGATTGGCATATGAAATAAAGTGGAATGCATTAAATGGGAGAAGAGGAAAGAAATAAGCTACACATCCATCATACCACCATATAGCCTTTTAGCCCCACTATTCATCTTTTCACATTTCCATATTCATACCAAAATAATTCACTATTCTCTATACTATTTCACCAATTTCTTACTATTCATTGCACTATTCTTCACCACACCCATACTTATTTTCCTATTCTCCTAAACGTCTAGCCCACACAAACCACTCTTCCATTTCATATATACCATTTGTAAAGTCAATTGATGCCATTAACCACGCATGGAAACACTTTGGTGCATAGTTATGAAAGTCTCAAATTGTGGCCTAGATATGGCCATAGGTGGTGCTATAGGAGTGGCTATTAAATGAAGAGAAGACCATGCCTAGTTTTTTTACGTGTTTGCATGAACACATTTCTCTATATAAGGGCATGCATACCATTGCTGAAGAAAAAAACTTTGGGGAGATACAAAGTGGTGTAAGCTAGAACTTTGTAAGCTTAGTAATAATGAAGTTATGCTCTTTTGTATTTCTATTTTCCATTATGAGTAGCTAAATTATTTAACTAGGATTGAGGAGGAAACCATCATTATGAATATTTGATTAAAAGTAATTCTCCATTAGTTATATTCTTTTCATTTTAGTCTTTAACGATTACTAATCTTGCTTCATTTGATATAATCATAAGCTTTGGTTTTATAATTCTTTAAGTTAATTTCTTTGATTATGTATACTTCCGTTTGATAAATCATACTTAGATTAAATTCTTTGATGGTTTATACTTATGTTGATACATAATTCTTAGAGTTGTTGTTTTTGAAAGCGAAGAAGATTAAATTTGTTTGGTTTATTTAAAAAATAATTTAAATGATGTATTTTCCGTGTCATTATTATTCATCTATGATAATGATATGAGTTATAGAAAAGGATTAATTAATGGAGAATAGGTTTTGTTGGACATGAATAGTGATGGTGGAATCCAAAATATCCTAGTGTTTCTTTTAATTACTTGAATCTTATATTTTACTGCTTTTATTTAGTTAATTGTAATTCAAAATCTCATCTTAAAAGGTTTGCTAGGATTAAGATTTAGTTAGTCTTAGATTTGATTTTTATATCTCTTGTCCTCGTGGATCGACTCGTACTTGCTCTATTTATTTCGATAAATCGTGCGATTGCGATATTGTTAAACTGTTTTCACGACAATCAAGTGCGTGGTTGATTCTCCAATCGAGGTAGAATTCCTCGATTACAGTTCCACAGAATTGTTGACCGTTGTCGGTGACTAGAGTATGAGGTAGTCCGAATCGGGTGATAATGAATTTCCAGATGAAGTTTTTAACATCTTGTTGGCGTATGCGTCGTAGGGGTATTGCTTCGACCCATTTGGTGAAGTAGTCAGTTGCCACAAGTAAGAATCGTTTTTTGGATTTATCCTTCAAGATAGGCCCCACAATATCGAGCCCCCAAATTGCAAAAGGCAATGGGCTTGAGATTGTCTTGAGTTCTCGAGTTGGCTGGTGAATTAATGGTGTAAATCTTTGGCACTTGTCACAGTGTTGGACAAACTTGTCTGAATCTGACTGCATGTATGGCCAAAAGTAGCCTTGATTTCTTGCTTTTTGGGCTAAAGACCTAGCCCCTGCATGGTTTCCACATTCTCCATGGTGGATCTCAGCGAGAATTGTGTGCGCTTGTTTTGGTGGGAGGCACCGCAGATATGGCCCTCGAGTTGACTTTCGGTAGAGTCTTTTGTCGAGTAAGATGTAGCTTTTAGCTTTTCGTTCGAGTTTACGTTTCGAAATCATCATCTGGGTACGTCCCCTTTAAGTAATTGATGATTGGTCCCATCCACGAGTTTTCTATTTCACTTGGTGGGATATCTATGAAGTCTGAAATTTCATTTACCTGATGTATCTGTGCCTCATATGTCGGAGCTGACTGTATGTCAATTTGTATTGTTCGAGGTGACTCGATGTCGATTTGCGAGGCTAGATATGCCAGGCTATCGGCATGGCGGTTGTCATCTCGTGGGACATGTTGAATTTCCCATTTGTTGAAGTGACTTAATAATTTTTTGGTATGCTCCAAGTATAGCTTCAGAGTCTTTTCCCTTGTTTCATAGTCGCCGAGAATTTGGCTAACTACCAACTGTGAGTCACTTAGGATTCGCAATTCTTTGACCTGTAAAGTTATGGCCATTTGTATGCCAGTGAGGAGTGCCTCGTATTCTGCATCATTGTTGGATGAGGTGAAATTTAATCGGACTGACTTTTCTATGACGGCGTCGTCCGGTGAGATTAGTGTGGCTCCCACTCCTGAGCCATTGAAGTTTTTGGAGCCATCGACGTAGAGTTTATATATTGGAGTCTTTGTTATTGGTTGGTCAATGACCTCATTATCAGGTATCCATGAGTGGTCGTCGATGGCGTAGTCGACCAGGAGGTCAGCCACGATTTGACCTTTTCTGCTACTTCGCGGAGTGAAAATGAGCTCATGATCTCCGAGTTCTTGGGCCCATTTTGCGATTCGTGTAGATTTGTTTTTGTTTTCCAATACTAGCCGAAGAGGAGCATCTGTGATGACTTTTATTTTGTGTGATTGGAAGTAGGGCTTCAACTTTCGTGAGGCGAAAAGTAAAGCTAAACCTATTTTTTCGAAGCTTGAATACCGAGCTTCGGAACACAGCAATGTCTTACTGATGAAGTATATTGGTCTTTCTATACCTCTTTCGTCTCGGAACAATACTCCACTAATTGCATGTTCGGACGTGCCAAGGTAGAGCCCCAATACGTCGCCATCTTGGGGTATCGTGATGACCGGTGGAGTAGCCAAGTATAACTTGAGTTCGTCGAATGCTTGTTGGCATTCAGGGGTCCAGCTATAAGTTGACCCTTTCTTTAGTAGTTGGAGTAGTGGGCGTTGTTTGTCTGATGCCCGGGCTATGAACCTGTTTAAGGCTGCTAACATGCCGTTAAGCTTTTGGACTTGTTTCTTGGTTTTTGGGCTCGGCATCTCAAGTATAGCTTTGATTTTTTCTGGGTTGGCTTCGATACCCCTTTGTGTGATGAGGTAACCCAAGAATTTTCCAGATGCGACGCCGAATAAACATTTTTCCGGGTTGAGTTTCATGTTGTACTCATGAAGTCGGAGGAATGTTTTTTCAAGGTCGATGACATGGGTAGATTTGTGTTTGCTTTTGACAATCATATCATCTACGTAAACTTCCATTGTGTTACCAATCATATCATGGAACATTTTGGTTGCAAGTCGCTGATATGTGGCTCCTGCATTTCTTAGTCCAAATGGCATGACTGTGTAACAAAAGGTACCTTGTTCAGTGATGAACGCAGTTTTCTCTTGATCTTCGTCTGCTAGTTTTATTTGATTGTATCCTGAATAGCCATCCATTAAGGAAATGAGTTCGTGACCTGCTGTTGAGTCAACGAACTTGTCTATTCGAGGGAGAGGAAAGCTATCTTTTGGGCAAGCTTTGTTAAGGACCATGAAGTCGATACATACTCTGACTTTACCATTAGGTTTTATGCCTGCAACAATGTTAACGAGCCAGTCAGGGTATGTGACCTCATGAATGAATTTTGCATCTTTTAACTTTTGTATCTCTGCATTAACTGCATTGGCGAGATGAGCTGCTAGTTTGCGAGCTTTTTGTTTCACAGGCTTTTTGTTGGTATCTACATTTAACTTGTGGCAAGCGATAGTGGGATTGATCCCTGGCATATCGGTATAAGCAAAAGCAAAAACATCTTTATTCATTTTGAGAGTAGCAATAAGTTGTTGTTTTACAATGGGGTCCAAGTTAGCCCCGACATAGACATATTTAGGATCGTCATCCGATCCTATGTTGACCTTTTCACCTTGTTCAATGACAGGTGGGTCGGATGGATGAACAATTGCCTTGCCGTTTTCAGCTTGTGAGATCTCATCCCCAGTGGGTTGAGTAGATTCTTCGACTGCATTGCAGATTGCAGAGATCATATTGACAGTGGGCTTAGATGAGCTCGCCACTGTTGTGGGGGTATCCACTTTATTAGGGAGTGGGATGACCTCGGGTATGGCATGGCATCCATGTGCTTCAATCTGGTCACCTCGTAATTCCATGATGCCTCTAGGGCCAGGAAATTTGATGACCTGGTGATATGTCGATGGTACTGCTTTCATTTTATGAATCCATTTTCGTCCGAGAATTGCATTGAACTGAGCAGGGACATCAAGGACGAAAAAGGTGCAATACACAGTTACTTCGTCTTCATTTTCACCAGTTGCCACAGGAAGGCAAATTTCACCTTTTGCCTCAGTTTCGGTCGAGTTAAATGCAAAAAGGGTGACTTGAGGTTTTTGGAGGACTGAGTCGGGCATTTGCATCTGACTGTATGCCTTGTTGAAAATCACGTCGCATGAACTTCCTAGGTCGATAAGCACTTTTTTCATTATCCATCCCCCAATGTTGATGTGGACAACCAGTGCGTTGTTGTGAGGAAGACACACTTTTTTGAGGTCGAAGTCAGAGAAGATCAGAGCATTGTTCCCTGTGACTTGTTTAGCCACAATCGCCTTGTGAGTTAAATGGAAGGTATGATGGATGTGATGGACTTTTTGTTTCTTAGAACGAGCTGACCATTCTGAGGGTCGAGCGTCCAAGATCATGTTGATGGTTCCTTTCAGTTTTTTACCATTCTCATTTGAAGCCTTTTGTCGTTTGGCCTCTAATTTGTTGCAGAGGTCTGGTTCATTTTCTGAGAGGAAGTCATCGAGGTGACCTTCCTCCTTAAGCTTGTGACAGTAAGCTCGTAGGATGCGGCAATCCTCAGTGAGGTGATGTCGACACTTATGTAATTTGCAGTACGGTTTTCCGTCAATCGGTTCCAGGTCGTGAACTTGAGGCTGGAAGTAATCCTCATCTTTGATCAGATCAAAGAGTTGATTGTATGAGCACTTGAAGGGATTTGGGAACTTGGATTTGGCATTGGATGTGGACTTTCCTTTGTAGTCGGATCGAGTCACCTTTGGTTTGGAGTAAGTGGACTCTGTTGTTTGAACAACAGCCACTCGTTCTTTGGATTTTGTGAGGGCTTCTTCCAGTTTGATGTACTTGTCAGCGCGTACATTTAAGTCTTCCAACGTTGTCGGGGCATCGAGGATAATATTCTTTCCTAGCCCTGTATTGGGGTTGACAGCGGAGATAAAGGCTAAGAGACATGAATATTCATCTGGATTTTCGGCACGCAAGCACTCCTTTTTGAATCTTGACATGAATTTCTTTGTTGTTTCGGTTTCGTCTTGCTTGATACGAAAAAGGGCAGTGACCTCAATTCGTCTCCTCTTGTTGTGGATATACTGGGTGACAAAGAGTGACTCCAGTTGGTCATACGAGGTGATGGACCTTTCTGGCAGTCGATGGTACCAATCTATGGCACTCCCACGGAGTGATGCAGAAAACAGCCGGCAGAAAATATCCGTGTACTTTGGCCATAAGGCCATGCTTGTCTTGAACTGTAGGACGTGGTCCATTGGGTTTCCACTTCCGTCGTAAGTGGTGAACTTTGGAGGTATGAAGTTTGGTGGTGGTTCCTGTTGTAGTAGGTCATCATGAAGGGGTTCGATTTTGTAACGTTCAAGGGTTGTTGATGCTACCTTCTGTGTTGTGTTGGCCTTGAGTGAGTCTTGGTGATTTTTGTCAAGTTTTTCTGACAGTTGGAGGATTCTGTCATGAGCAGCTTGAAGGTCAGCCATGGTTGGGGCGGCGGTGTTACTGGAGGTGAGTAGGGCAGGGTTGTTGAAAGTTGTATTGACTTCCTCGGCGTTGAGCGCATTTGTAGCAACTCCGTTGAGCGGTGTGCCATTAGTGGTGGTGGTGGTGCTCTTGAGGTGGATGTTTTCAGCCACCAACCTGTTGATTTGCTCCTGTTGATCAGCCATTTGTTTCTGAAGTTGTTCAAATTGCTCATTAGTGATTGTTGCCATGGTCGGTTGTCAGGTTATTATTCGTTCACGAATCAGTCGGCGCCAATGTAAATGTAGGTAAATTTGGGTTCGGGCAGGTCGGAGAAGATGATCGGAAAAAGGAGGAGGAGGAGATAAAATTATGAAAATGGCTGAGCTATCTGATTTAGATAGTTGCCTACGTATCTGAGAGTGACCAGGTCCCAGAATCAAGCCTACGTAGTTCAAATATATAGGTGATTGGGACAACGGATAGCTCATTAATTGCCTAACGGTATGGTCAATTAATGGGCGGATATTTTGGATCTGAAAATATATTGTAACCGAAGAGGATCAAAACGTATAGTGTTTGAGTAAGGACGATGTAGGTCGAAATAAAAGTAGCTCTACTTCGAGTGAGCTCGGATAAAAATGGGCTTATGCCGAGTGAAGGCCTTTCAAGGTCGAATTGGATTTGTATTTGTGGTCACGAAGTGAGCTCGTGTAAGAATAGTGTTACGTCGAGTAGGCTCGAATAGAATTGGGTTCACGTTGGATTTGTATTTGTGGTCAGTGGTCACGAAGTGAGCTCGAGTAAAAATAGTGTTACGTCGAGTAGGCTCGAATAGAATTGAGTTTACGACGAGTTGTGTGAATGGGTATACACATTAGCTATGCTAAGAGAATGATCTTTAGAGAAAATTATCATGTCAAGCTCAAGCAAAGTGCAAGCACATATAGTCCTAAACACAAGATAGGTCTGTAACTGTCAAGACTCAAGATCACTATAAATATTGTAAAGTAAAATAATTCACATAGAGCGAAGAACTATATTTCTGATACACATGATGACTTCTATACCAAATATCAACACAATCTAAGACCAAGGGATTGTTCAACACTGAAACTCATAAACGACAATGGTAAATGCTTCATATATGAAAAGCATAATAATGGTATCAGGTTTGACTGTTAATGAAGATGCATAATGATCAAGAATTGTGAGTGTGGAGATGACTAAGAAAAGAAATATAAGCATATTTTTCAGTAATCACATAACTAAGAGTCTAAGAGTGATGCATTCCATATGCATTGATTTCAATTAGCAGTTTGATGTGCATTCTTAAATTTGCATGTGCACATAAAAATTCACATGAATTTAGTAATATAATATGGTATATGGAAACTTCTGCATAAAAGCATATGTAGGTAGTGGTATGGTTATTGAGATATCCAAGTGGCAACATTTTTATGGGTGTGTTCCGATCGAAGGAATAGTAATTCACATAATCATATCATCAAGTAGTTTACTTCAATCATGTAAGTTGAGTTGAATAAAAACTAGTCCGTCTTGTGTGGATTTACATTATTAAATAATCTTATCAATTGGCCATCAATGTTACCTCTGAAAGAAGTGAAACTAAAATAATGTAAGCTGCATGGATTTGCTCTTTGGGGGACGACTTGGAGAGTGTTAATACCACACCTATAGACAATTGTTATTCATCACAAAAGGAAAAGACATAATAATGGTTGGGATTGTTTTATTCAAGGGATCGCTTTACGTAGGTAAAATCTTGTGTGGCAGATAATGATTTCAGGATGTGTGAGCAGCTCTTGGATTACGGAGTATCTTTTGCAACTTGCAAGGTGCAGTGAGAAAACACTTTGATGGAAAATATGGTATTGCTTAATTTCAGCTGAAGTAGAGGTTTCGAGGTGGGGTGACTCAATTACTATTGAGAATGGTTGGTGGACTAACTAACTATCTAAGGCTTCAGATAACTGAGTATAGTTGTTGAAGACCTAAGATACTACATATTGATTTCTAATTTAGAATGGAACATCTCCCAATTCAAACAGGATTTTTGTTAATATTTGCAATTGTATTAACCATTTTTGTGAGGTTGGTCAGATGAATATATGTAATGACATGACAAGTAATAATAAAGTAGAGAAGACATGACACTATTGTTTACGTGGTTCGACAATTGTGCCTACATCCACGGAGAGAGAAAGAACTTTATTATAGTAGTGGTGATACAAAAGAGAGGTCGACGATGAGGAGAGCTCAAGAGAGAGATGAGACCTGAGAGGTGAGGTCTCATCATGAGAGGAATGGGGAGGTCATTGATCATGAGACCTCACCATGAGATAGTGTTGAGAGCATGAGATTATGAGAAGATGAGAGGAATGAGTGATTTGCCTTTATATTTATAGGCTTACAACGTAACTCCATTCTTAGCAATTAATAAGGTAATGATGGGGAAAATATCTTTGTAATAATAAGGCTTAACTTTGTAACTTGTGCTATCAAGAGAAAGCCCATTAGATGATGACATGTGGCACCATGATGGACGGTAGAGATGGTGCCGCATGTATATTGTATGTAGTACCCCTACATAAGCCCCCTCTTTTTAGGTTGAACGGAGTTCGGGCTGAAAAAAAGTAATGGAACCGATCTAGCTCCCAAGATGAATGATATGTGGGATTCTTTAACGAAGTCGATCCACCCCAAATTTTGATGAGCTTGATCATTGGGATTTGTAGGACGCGATGAAGGTCCCTTGTGGTAATGGCAACTCGATCATGACTTTGTGTATAGCGAGCTAGTTAGTTCCAGGGAGACCTGGTAGCTTGTTCAGAAGGCATGTAGACGAGATGGACGGCTGCAAGTAGGTCGTACTGAAGTGGGTCCTTTTGCATGTGTGTGTGGTTGGTCTCGATCATACTTGAAGGTGGTCGCCTTTTTGTGGTCCAGTTGCATAGACCTGATACTTGTTGGTAATGTTAGCATGTGAAACATTATAAAATTCAATAAAAGACTTACATGGAATTGTACGTATTCCTTATGACTTTTGTATGTACTATCTAGTTGCTTTGTGGTTGGACACTTCGATGGATGTGGCACTTTGGAGTACAAATGTAGCTCGTTTGAGAAAAAACATTGGTTGACCAAGTGTTGTGAAAGTTACTTGGAACCTTTTGGTGCCCGATCTAGTGAATGGTCGCAGCGTGGAGACCTGTCTGACAATTCTCGGGCAAGTGGCCTTTGTGGGTCTGCATTGCTTTGAGAGTGAATGCGTTCGACCAGGCATATGGCTAGAGAATTGTGGTTGAGGTCGTCCCACATACGAGTGACTCACTAGTCAATGAGGGTGGTCATATTTTATATCAAGCATTTCACTTGTAAAGAGTTCAGTGAAAGTAATGTGGCACATTTGTGCAAAAATAACTCGATCATGGGGAGTGAGGTCGTGTTCATGTGACCTGCACAGAGAGAGAGAGAGAGAGAGAGAGAGAGAGAGAGAGAGAGAGAGAGAGAGAGAGAGAGAGAGAGAGAGCTACGCAAAGAATATCATTAATAGCTAATTGTGTTAATAATAAGTTAAAGAAATTAGATAAAGTGAGAATAGCCCCCTGTATGGCATAAATATTCTTGAGGTCGTTGAAAGACCTGTAATTTTAAGAGGTCGTTGATAGACCTGGTGAGGTCCCAGTTAGAGAACTGAACATGAAGTGAGGTCGCGACGAGACCTGAGTGTTGGAGAGATCGCAATTAAAGACCTGGTGAGGTCGCGTTTAGGGACCTGGTGAGGTCGCAATTAGGGACCTGACATGAAGTTGAGGTCGCGACGAGACCTGAGAGGTCGTTGGCTTATTGACCTGATCGAATATGAGGTGAGGTCGCGACGAGACCTGAGCTTGCTAGTTTAGAGACCTGAATGTATGAGGAGTTTTCTGCAAGACCTGAGAACTCCATTAGTGGGCTTGATGAGAAGTGAGTCATAGTCAACATCATTAAAGTGGTTTAATGTTGAAAATATATAACAAAATTGATTGTGGGTTACTGGTGGCTACAAAAAATGTAACTGATGTGAGAATGTAACTCTTATATATGTAAGCATAAAGCATGTGATTGATTGTGCATGTGATAGTAATCAATTGATATGGCTCATGAATGAGAGGAGATAATCATGGATGAGTTATGAGAATAAATTGCTACATAAATGCACATGTAATGGAAAAATGTTGAATGACCAGTAAGAGAATGGAGGTCGATTTTGCCTTTCAGTAGCTCGGTGGTTCATCTCAATGACCAGTAACAATAAACAGAGACAATTGAGGTCGCTCTTTGGTAGCCCGTTGCCTCATCTCAATGACCAAAACATATTAAAATGATACTTATCTTGCTTCTGTCGAGCCCAATAATTGTGTAAACAATTTACTCCAAGCCTCCAACTGTGAGTTGCAATTCTATCATTTAAAATTCAATGAATTTCTTGACGTCACCACTTATGAAACAATGGTGTATGGTGGGGTTGGTGGGTGGAATTCGCTTGAGAAAATCTGAAGTCCCTATAGTCGGCGCCAAATGTATTAACCATTTTTGTGAGGTTGGTCAATATATTAATGAAAGATGAATATATGTAATGACATGATAAGTAATAATAAAGTAGAGAAGACATGACACCATTGTTTACGTGGTTCGACAATTGTGCCTACATCCACGGAGAGAGAAAGAACTTTATTATAGTAGTGGTGATACAAAAGGGAGCTCGATGATGAGGGGAGCTCAAGAGAGAGATGAGACCTGAGAGGTGAGGTCTCATCATGAGAGGAATGGGGAGGTCATTGATCATGAGACCTCACCATGAGATAGTGTTGAGAGCATGAGATTATGAGAAGATGAGAGGAATGAGTGATTTGCCTTCATATTTATAGGCTTACAATGTAACTCCATTCTTAGCAATTAATAGGGTAATGATGGGGAAAATATCTTTGTAATAATAATGCTTAACTTTGTAACTTGTGCCATCAAGAGAAAGCCCATTAGATGATGACATGTGGCACCATGATGGACGGTAGAGATGGTGCCGCATGTATGTTGTATGTAGTACCCCTACAACAATTGAGAACAGGATAATCATTTTTCACACCCTTGTGGTCCATGATCGAGGATTATACGGTGTATCTCGTGTGTCTCTTATGGCATCTATTAGTGGAAATAGCTTTTTAAAATCTTTTCTCATGGAATAGGAAACACTTGAAATATGTGATTTATTGGTTTTTAAGATCTTAAATCCATTTAAACTAACAACAAAATGTGATTTATTAATATTTCAATCACATAGAATGAATGCTATCACGAACTTAAAAACCACATTAAGATTTCAGAAAGATCAGAAGTAAGGGACACTCCAGCAAATAAAGAAACACATTCGTAAGAAAATTATTGACGACATAACAATAATGGTATTCATTAACAAATATTGATATTAATGTATGGAGATCCATACCTCAAGACATATGGGAAGGTGTTGAATGACACATCTAATTCTAGTCCATCAAGAACGAATGTTTTCCTTGAGTGCAGCTTCTTTTAAAGATATACCAGTTGGAAATGCAGATAGAGACTTCTTCGAGATATCCTGTTCTTTATCCAATGCCTGTGAAAGAATATTTACTTTGAGTTCAATGTTAAATGTTAATGTTACTAGATCAAGTTAACATCTGGCAACAAAGGGTCAAGCTTTACCATGACCGACTCATTAGTGGAGTACTGGAGTTATGGTCATAGTAAAGATGATGGGTTGTGCAATCTTAACATTTCTCGTCATCAAAATCCTTTACATACAACTTCCATAGACTCAATCCTTCGGAAGAAAAAAAGAAACTAAATATCTTTACAGACTCAAATTCTTTGTAAATAATAACAAAAGATTTACCTGAAACTTTAATCTTCACTTCTTCTGAGCCATTATTTTGATTTAAAGCAAGTGAAGAACAGAAATCATTCTACAAAGTTTCTCAATCGAATTTTAACCTAAAAATTCAAGAAATCGAAGTTTAAGAACACATAAACGCTTGAAATTCAAGAAATCTTTTAAATTCAATAGAATTCAAAAACCTTTTGTCGCTTTGATGAAGATGAAGGAGTTTTATCTTCTGGTGACTTCGAACTTCTTCTCGAAACCATCTTTCTATTCACAGAGAAAACCTATAAACATTTGCAGAGAAAAAGAGAGATGAGTGAGACTGTGAGAATGAGATCTTTTGAAAAGAGGAATTATATATATGCAAGGTAAACGGTGCACTACTAGCGTACGGTAGCCTTTCCTTTTCAGTTTATTCTAATATGCGCTACGGGTGGGAAAGCAAATTTAAAAAGGTGGCATCCGTGCAAAAATACAGCTTGCTCGTGTGCGGTCACTTGGTTATCATACTTTGAGCTGCTCAGTGTTCAAAATATGGAGGTAGATTAGTATTACACATTTTTTTGCCTGATGGAGGCTAAAATGATACTGTTGTACAGTCTCGCGTCACCATGATGGAGTGTGGACGGACAGTTTAGGAGAGAAAAAGAGAGCGTGGCAATGGCCAACAAGAATAATTGGGCTGTGGGTAAACCGCAATGACATTCAACCTTTGAAGGAAAGATTAGCTACAAAGTTATAGGGGACATCAACCACCAGGATCTCTTCTCAATTCGGATGCATTCATTCAGGCAAACAGTTTTTATGGTGTATGATGCACGTCATTAGTTGTGGAATGTCACTAATGAAAAGTGCCAAGGCAAAATTACTGCATAGCAGTTAGTCAGTTTAATTTTACTCTGAATGTATAAGTATGTAATTAAGCAGTATATTGTATATACTTTTACAGGATATGGTTGTATTAGTAAGTCACTAATTTGCCTAAAAACATCAACTTTCAGAGATGAAATCGACACATTTAGGTTAGTACTGAACTGATTGGAACTGTCATCAATGAATTACAAATCATACAATGCATAATCAGCAGTTAATCAATGCTGCGCAACTTACTGGTACATATACTGTCCCATATTTACAGATCATAAAACCCTGATATAAACAACCCACCCCCATAAAAGAAAAGAAAGGGAGATATACATTACACCAATTCTTACATCTTGCTTAAACTGAATTCATCTCAAATGCTAAAATGGTGTAAAATTAAATTCAGCAAATATACACCCCTATCCTGATGATACCAGCATTCACATTTTCTCTTCTAATAGCCTTACAAATCCATACCGTCTGGAAATCACTAGTTTAATAATTGATGAGAATTCCAGGTGATGTTGCAGTCGCTACCATTTGCAACATCGCCAACTCTGGCTTCCATCGCTGGAACCGATTCCAAATTCAAGGCAGCTTCATCACTGGCTGCCATGGTTTTAACATGGTTAAGAATCCGTGCAAGCTCTCTATGAACATAATCAACACGCTCTTTTGTCATTGATGCTTCTGCAAACAAACTCGAAGTAAGGGATTGAAATGAATGAGACCAGTCATTATCATTGCTGTGAGTCAATGAACACTGTTGTCTCCATCGAATTGGCAAATACTTTTCAGGAAGGTGGAAATAATTCTTTAGTGCAAGTACCCGAAGTGCATGTCTACACAATATCCCTGAAACTTCAAATTCTCTACAAGAACAACAAATCCTTTCATCTTTTGCAGTCCAACTGACAAGGCACCCTCCATCCATCTTCTTATGGTGCCTCACGACATATGATCCATTTGCTGTTTCAATTGCTGCACACTGCATAGACTGCACAATCTCATGCTGCAGCAAACTGAAGGCATAGGGTGTAAGAATACTAGAAGCATGTTCTTCGATGGGCATGGATGTTTTAATATGAATCTCGTCAACCACTTCATCTCGTGATTGATTTCTATCATTGGCAACAATTCCAACCTACAAGAATTCGGAAGAGGTTTCAAACAAGAAGTCAAAAAAAATAGAAAAAATTATAGAGTGCACAAGTAACACAGACCTGCTGAAAAAAGCTCTCCAAGCTTGTCTGTGACCACAACATCTGCTTTAAGAATGCATCCAAAGACTTTGAACATTCTGCGGTCGTCATATTAGCAAGGAAGGAACCCCTAATATAGGGGAGCGCCCATGATGTACGGAGAGAGAAGAGTAACGAGATGTGTTTGTTTGGACCAAATGAAAATCGTGTGACCATCTGATTCCACTGACACTCAAAATCCTTTTTAGTCTCCAAACTATACAACCTATCAAACTCAGTCTTGAATTCTTCAAATCTCGATCCAAGCGGGAAAGAAAACCAACTCCATAGTTTTGAAACGATATGCCATATACAAGTAACATGCTTAGTATAAGGCATCAAACTTGTTATGGCATCTTTAAGCCCCAAATCTAGATCAGTTAAAATTGTCTGTGGATATCTACTTTGCATGAATCGGAGAAAAACCTGTACAAAATAAAAATTATAAAGAGATATTCTGGGTATATGTAAAACCAAATGAGGGTTTTGTCACACAATAACCTGCAAAGCCCATGCATAAGATTGAGCTGTTTCATCCCGCAAGAGAACACAACCAAAGAAAATAGGTTTTCCATAGTTGTCTATGCCAAACCATACCCCAAGAAGCCTATCATAGCTGATCTCACGATATGCGGCATAAAAAATAACTACATCCCCAAACAATCTATATGCACGAACAGAGTTTCCATACGACCATGCAATGTTTTCAAGCTTAGCATGATCATCCATCGAATAATCAAAAAGAAATTCTGGGTTACTCTCTTTCACTGTCTTGCAAATATCCAGAAGCTCTGACACATCATTTCCTCTATCAACTTTCTTACAAGACTGAAGAAAATTCCTCACATCCCGATCTATAAATGGTAAATTCCCTGGGTTTCCTCCTTTATCTAATTGCAGCACCTTCATTATATGTCGCACAGAACATCCAGTTTTATACATGGATAGAATTCGTTCTCGATCTGCATGTGGAATTTTACGGTAAGCGGGAAGATGTCTTACTTGATCATCCTCCAACAATTCATGATTATGATTGTTATGAAATTGTCTAACAATCCATCGAATAGAGCCTTCAATGACCTTTTTCAGAATGTACATCCTGGCCTCACATCCACATGCACAAGATTTTTTTCGACCCCTCTTGCGCTCTTCTGATTTTGTTCTGATACGTTCAGGTCCATAGCGATGACAGGCATATACTCTAATATAAACTCCTCTGTCTTCAGTACTTCTAGAGCTTTCCTTCCTGATTGCAAAGCCATTATTTCTAGCAAAATTTCTATAGTATTCAAAGGCTTCATCATCAGTCTCAAACACCTGGCCTATGTGAGGAGGTGCAACATCAACATGTCTATTATTCGCAGTTAGTTCATCAGATGGTTGTACCTCCTCCTCACTCTTTTCTTCTTCATATCTAATGTAACATTTGCGCTCTCCACATGGGCATTGTTGCTTTCGAATCCAGCAGCTGACACTGCCACTGCTTGGTGTTTTTGTCAGTGACATTTTTCACTTACTAGCATGCTGCAAAGTGGTGAGGACTGACACAAGTTCGAATCTGTAAACACATTGAAGACAAAGAAAAACAAATTAGCAGAAATATTGAAGCGCTGAGGAGGGGGTTCCAGAAACCTATACTATCAGAACAAAAGGCCTATTCGTAGAAGCATGTCAAACAATACGGGGATCTACATAGTCAAAATGATAACAAATTATGCAGCACAAATGGATTTAGGAAAAGGGATTAAACTGAAAGTGAAAAAATACAAATCCTGCGATTTCCATCAGATCTCCATACTAATTCATCTCCATACTAATTCTTCACTCAGATGCATAGCTATAACATAAAAGGTTAAGTAATAGGCAAAAGCATGATAAAAAAAAAAAAAAAAAAAAAACCAGAAGCAATTAAGAAAGAAATATTATAAACAAAGCAAGCATGCAAAATTGTCATTAGTCTAACAATACAGGTTTCACCAATTCAGACGCAAAACACTTGTAGAATATTGTTCAAGTCATACAATTAAGTCATCGATTTCAAATTGCTAGAAAAAAATTACCTAGGTGAACAAAATAAATATATAAAAAGAATTAGATCCACACTTCTTTCTTAAATACAAATATATACAACTTCAATAAAACTAACACAAGCAAAATGATCAAAATTACTAACTTTGAGGCTAGGGCTAAGATTTCCAGAGCAGGACTTCTAATAGAAGACACCCACAGATGATTAAATATGGTTGTCTGGTTGAGATTAATTAGCCAAGACAGAAAAGGAAATATACAGTACAGAGACAGTCCTGTGAAACAACTCCACTCCTCCCCCTTGCCCCCTTCCCCCTCTCTCTTTTTGTCTCTATTTCCCCACAAGCCCCGAAGATTTCCTTCCGCTTGTTAATTGGCTAACATTACTAGTATACCATAGTGTCAAGGAGGAACTGTAAGTTGAGACACATAAGAAAAGTTGCAAGCATGAATTGTGACCTTTGTTATTATAAGTCTGAAGACAAGCTTAGCAAATGTGATCAATGTACATCATATATTCTAATTGATTTTCAACAACTAAACCTCATTCCTCAAATCTAATAAAACAAAACCTCTAGTCCTTCAACTCATGATTCCTTCAATTCAAAAACAAAACTAAAACAGGCTCCCACAATGAGGATTGTCATTTGATTAAAAACAAATCCAAATCATATAGGCTCAAATAGAATATCATTTTCACTATCCAATTGAAATCAACTCTTAAACCCTCTCAAATTCAAATGAATGATATGCAGTGAATAAGTCAAACTTCAAATTCAACTTATTAGTAGAATCAGCTGCTTATGAACAAATTCAGGATGACGAAACAGCGCTCAATAGAAAGCTAGGAATAAGAAAAAGAAAATTAACATGAACACAATTATTAGAGTTGATATAGAACTTGGAAGCTGTTCAAAGGAATTCCCTGTAAACTTTTTTCCCTTACAATTCTTACAAGCAATATCATATGTGTATTCTTTAAGTCCAATATGTGTTGTTTTGGGGAATAAACTTGTTTTTAACTTCTCTTTTGTGTACTTCAATTCCATAATGTTATCACATGAATTTTACATAAAATTCAATATTCTATTAATACAACAAACTTCCAAAATGCAATTGATTCCCTTAATCTCAAAATACAATATGAATTAAAGGTTTAAATGAAACTTACATCAATTAATTCGAGATAAAAGAGTTGAGAGTGAAGGAACAAGCGAAGAAGATCAGAAGAAGAAGAAGAAGAAGAAAGTAGGGAATATACACTATGACTGTATCTGTACGTAAGACCTAGAAATGAAATGATGGTAAATCTGCCCCCATGTTGTAAACCGTAAACCGGGGATGTTGATTTGTTGATTACTAATACCAGTTGACCTCCTCACGTGGGCCAGGTGTTTAATCCAATGGGCTATCCAATAATAAATTCTCAAAGTTATTTGCAGCCTTAAGAAATAGTTAAGGGGAATTAAGGTTTGGTACGTGTTAAGTTTTGGTCCTACTTTTAATAGGATAATTAGGTTTTGGTTCATATTAATTGGTTTTTTAGGTTTTGGTTCTTTTTCCGTCTACTGACCATGTTGACTGTTAGTTGACTTGTTAAACTTTTTCAAGAAGGTTGCTCGAAAAGGTAACTTTTACATGCAAACTAGTTAAATACTTCTTCTTCTTCTTAAATAATTCTTCTTCTATACATAATGTATTGTGGTCCCAAAAACCCTAATTTAATACGGTATTGTGGTTCCAAAAGACCCTAATTTATTATTTGGGATGTGAAATTTTTGTACTTTTGATCGCATATTACTTGATTCGATTTCATATTATATGTTGATTTGTGATTTATGTCTTAATTTCGTAGTTACTTAACTCAATTTCATGTTATGGTTTATTTGAAATTGGGCATAATTAGGGTTAAATGTACGTACATCAAGCTAATTAGGGTTTCATGTAGGGTTTATTATACATAATTAGTTACTTTTTAATTTAATTTCATGTTAATTAGGCTTTGTTTGTGAACAATAAATTGGGGTTTTTTTGTTTGCAGCCCTAATTAAACATAATTAGGCTTTAGTCTGAATACCAAATTGGGGGTTTTCTGTTGCAAAACTAATTAGACATAAATATGCTCATTAGTTATTTGTTTAATTAAATTTCATGTTACAGTAAAACCTCTCTATAGTCATATTCTTGGGACCAAAATAAATTATTACTATAGAGAGGTTATAACTTAATAGAGTTTTACTTAAGAAAATTATCGTATAATTTCAATAATGGTATAGTTTCAAAACAATAATATAGCTTCAAAATATAGTGCACATATACTAACTTAGTAATGGGAAGTGTTAGAAGATGAAAAAACATATTAAATGTCTCAAATTTTATATTTCTTTAATATTTTTCTCAATATGTAATATATTTTTTGTTAATATATACTTAATTATAACTATGTAGAGGCAATTTTCTTCTAGATGGGACCTAAAAAAATTATAACTTATGGCAATATGAATATTATTCCTATTTATAACTGGCCCAAGTTAGGACCAGAATTTTTTATGACTATGTAGAGGTTATTCTATATAGAGTATTCCTATAGAGGGGTTTTACTGTATTTAGGCATACTTACTTATTTAAACATAATTAGTTAATTAATTTCTTTACGATATGATGCAATTGCACATAATCACACATAATTACTTAGATAGGAATTACCTTTGGTTGTTGTTTGTAACTGCCAGTTTTTTGGAATGCATAAATAATGTTATTATTTATAAAGGAATTAAATAAATCATGTTATTACTTATATAATGACTATTTATTCAGGAATTACTTATATACTAATAGATGTTGTCATGTTTTTTGTCTGTTAGTGACTTTCAAGGGATTTGATTTGCTTGGTTTTAAGAAGTTTCAAATCCACTTTGTTGGTGAATGGGCACTTGGTATAGTTTGGAGACACATTAGTAACGATGACTATATAGGGGGAAGAAAAAAGAATATTATATTGCAAGGAGATGAGCTGAACATTAAAGACCTGAAATTGGAAGTTTTACATTTGATGGGTGAAGGTGATAATCCTACACCACCCAAGATTTTACTGGTTTGTATCATTGATGGTATCCATGTGGAGATTGATAAAGATGATGATTGTATGGTGATGTGTGAGAAGTTGAAACCTGATAAAGGGAGATATCATCTGTTTGTATACCAAGAAGAGACAGCCAAACTCAAAGCCAAAACCAATGACAATGCCAAATCCAAAGGCAAAGCCATAGCCATCCCCTCTTATAAAACTTAAAAAACCATCCAGCCCGATCCCCTAATAAATCCAATGCTAAAAGTTGGTCAAATAGAATCCTAGCTCAAACTGAAAAACAAAAATTGTTTTTTCTGAGAGTTCTGATGATGTTATTAAAATTTCCACTCAAGATTTAATACCCATTTCCGCCCAAGATGTCCCACCCCCTGCAAGTCAATCTGTCATACCTTCCTAAGTTGAAGAAGTGTTGTTAAGTCAGTTTGCTGATGTACTTGAAAGTGGTTTTGCATTTGATGATCAGAATGCAAGTGTGATTGTCCAGAATAATGAGGAAGATGTGCTTGTCCAGAATGATGGTCAACAAAATGCAGATGAAAGTGGTAATCAAGATGTAGTCCAAAATGAGGAGGAAGATGTGCTTGTAGTAGAGGGGGGAGAAAGTGAATATGAAGTTGTACGTGGGTGATGGTTTTCAGCATATCCAGGAATTTGGACCTTTACTCTGACTGATTACATGTCAGATGATGATGGTGGTGGTTATAATGGTGAAGATGATGGTGAGGATGATGAATACATTCTAGATGAACTTGACAGTGAAGGTGGAAAGAGTGACATTGCTGAAGGAATTGATACTGTTGATGATGAAGAGTTGCAGTCAGACAAACTTGGATTAGGTGAAGATGATAGTGAGGATGATGAATACATTTCAGATGAACTTGACAGTGAAGGTGGAAAGAGTGACATTGCTGAAGGAATTGATACTGTTGATGATGAAGAGTTTCAGCCAGAAAAGGTTGGATTAGTACATGATAACATTATCATTCATGAAGAATCAACAAAGAATTTTTAAAAAAAATGTGCAAAAGACATTTTTGAAAAGGAAGAAAATAAAAAAGTTGGAGACACACAGGTGGGTGAAGAAGACCCAGAGTTGGTTTCAGATATGCAATGGAGAACAATGAAGGATTTTAGACAATGGTTTAAGACATATGCAAGTAAAAAAAACTTTCATTGGAAACAAGTGAAGATTGATAGGGGAAGATATGAATTGAATTGTGCTGATGAAAGTTGTGCATAGTTCATTAGGGTTAGTCTGAAGTCTGACAATCATACAATGCAGCTGAAAAAACATTGTAGTTTCCATACTTGTTTAATAACTTGGAACAACAAAAACAAACATTGTACAACTCCTTAGGTGATTAAAGAATATTTGGATATGTTCACATGTTATCCATAGACTAAACCTAGAGAATCATAGTTATTTAAATTGTAAATGGAAATGATGAGTAGTCATTTACCTTGGTACCTGAACTGAAAAGACAAGTTTTGAAGAAGAACCCTGATGCTATATGTAATTGGTATAGAGATGATAATACAAATGAATTTGAAAACTTCTTCCTTGGTTTTAAACCATCATTTATTGGTTGGGCTTATGGATGCAGACCTGTAATTGGTCTTGATGGGACATTCCTGAAAGGAAAGTATGGGGGTTGCATCTTAAGTGCAATGGGAATGGATGTTATGGATGATGGTTTGTTCTCATTAGCAATTTATATGCACAAAATAAAGAAGCATGGGGGATCTACTTGCTCATCTTGCAGAGTTCATGCCAAAACATTCAAGCAAAGACCCAATCACTTTCATTTCTGAAAGGCAGAAAGGTCTTATTCCAGCTGTTACAGATGTGTTTCCCAGGTGCTCATCACAGGTAACAATGAGTTTAATAATTTCAAGTTTATTATTAAATGCAAGTATTGATTTTAATTTGATTAGTTTATTTATATTGTTTAATGATTGTATAAACCTTATATTAGGTATTGTTTCACACTTGTACAAAAAATTTAAAGGTTCTCATTTCAAAGGTGACCACTTGGAGAAACTGTCATGGGGTGCTGCGAGAGCCTATAAGAAGAATGAATTTGATAGAATATTATGCATAATGGAAAAAAGATGCTAAGGATGCAGTTGAGTGGTTATTGAATGTACATAAACCATTATAGGTTAGGGCTTGGTTTGATAGAACTTCTAAATGTGATGCAATAACAAACAACTTCAGTGAATCTTTCAGTAATACAATTCTGCATATTAGCAATTATCAAGTTTATTGACTCCTACAATTTGGCTTTGATTGGGTCATTTTATGAGAGGAGGATACAATCTAGAGAAATGTCTTTTGAAGAGGTGGTTCCAACTGCCATGTATATTATTGAGCAATTGCAGAAAAATATAGTAGGTATACAGTTGGTGGAGTTGCAGACCATGTTTTATTTGCACAGAACAATGTGTCAAAGAAGAAGTACACGGTGGACCTAGTTGCTCACACATGCACATGTATGGCTTGGGAGATAACTAGGCCGCCATGTGTCCATGTTGTTGCAGTGATTAGGCCAAGGAGAGAGCCATGGGTCAAGTAAGTGGTTAAATTTCTTAATCATTTTCTGATTTTTATTTTCTGATAATTATTTTTTGCATTAAGTATTATTGTGCACAGGTATTGCAACCCATATTACAGTGTAAAGAAATTTAGAGCTACTTATGCAGGGTTCATTTATCCAATTGATAATGAAGAAGATTGGGATAAGGTAAGTGTTCGTTACAGTTTCTAAATTGTCAGATATTATATTAGTTGTACAAACCTAATTAACATTTGTTATTTAGGTTGGGAAGATGAGAAGGTTCTACCTTCTCCGGATCCCTATATTACACAACCAGGTAGGCCTAAGACTCTGAGAATAAAGGGTGATGATGAAGATCAACCTTCATCAAACCATAGGTGTAAGCTATGTGGAAAAGCTAACCATAATTATACGACAAGCCTTCAAAGAAAAAAGCTGGTGAAAAGGAATCCAAGAAGATGAAAAACAAGAGGAAGAAGAGTAACAAGTATGGTGGTGAAACATATGTGCAGTGATAGAGAGGGAATTGTACCTACTCTAATCAAAAGATGAATTTGTATTGATATTTTCCTTCTTGTGCATGTAATAATTGGTTATCAATGTATAACAAGTAAAAAACAAGGGTCGTACCCACCTCGAAGGGGGACTTCTTAGCTCAAACACAATAGAAAGTAATAATTAAAGAACACCAAATGAATCAACTAATACAATGAGATTGATTCTACTTCCTACAGATAATAAAATAAATAAATTAATACTTAAACTAATATTAGAAGATGAAAAAAGATGGAAAGAAGATCTTATGATGATTAGGGGAAGAATTGGTATCCACAAAGTAAACAATGCAAAACATACATGATATTCAATCATATTCAATCTATAGTAATTCCTTAGTCACCTCTCAACTATTCCTAGTAATTAGTAATGCCTATAATTATCAAATAGTCACCTCTTAGCTATTCCATTCAATTAAAATGAGATTCTTTATATGTATTAATTGAATATACCTTATTAATTAAACTGTCACCTCTCAACTATTCAATTCAATTAACTTGGTATATTGATTTATAAACAAATCGTCACCTCTCAGCTATTCAACTTGATTACAAAAGGATTCAAATAAAAGAGATTGATTGTAGATATGTGAAAGTCACCTCTCACCTATTCCTTCACCTATCTCCAATTAATCTAACACTATTATTATTACTAGGTCTCCCTATACTCTAACAATAGCATTTAACAATATGGATACAACAAATACATAAATAATCATACTTACTTCATATCACGAATAAAAATAAACAAGCATTAAACAATTGAATCACAATGAATATAAAATAACAATCGGGGTGCTATTTGCATTATCCAGAGTGCTTCAACGATTGCCCCTAAAGGGAACTTAGCTACTCGTACTTGATAATGACACCATGAAAGAAATAGTAAAACAACACAACATCATAAGTAGGAAAGAGAATTGATTATTATTATTGATAGAGTGTGAGAACAATAGACTTCAAGAAGAGAGGTTCAAGAAGTAGTCAAGAAGAAAAGAGTAGTAAATCTCAGCTATTACTTGTCTTTACATAGAAATTACAATATACGAGCCCTCATGAAATAAGAAACTTCTTTGCTTGCACACAAAGTATCCTTGCTCTCCAAGATTTTCAAATTATGTCAAAATTTGTGGTGCCTGTTGTATGGATTTTACAAGAATCAAGACCACATGGAACCCTAATTCTCTTAAGCCTAAGTTGTATCTTGGATCAATACCTTTAGATAGACATCTTACGGGCCCAAATTGGAGTTTTGGATCATCATATTGAGCCTTTTTAAGGTTGGACTTCAAGTAACAGGCTTCAATGGATCTTTGACCTGTGGGCTCCAATACAACTTGGATTGAGCTGAGATTTGGACCACCCATTTTGGACATAAAGTCAAGTCCACAGGGCCGGTCCAAAAGGTTCCCTCAGTAATGTGCGGGTGCAAATAACAATTTCCCTCCTTTGTGTAAACAACACTTTTGAACGACTTTTCTTGGCTTTTGGAGGGCTTAAACACAATATTCAACTTTTGGCTCATTAAACCTACACAAATGACAAGAAAGCACTAATCAATAGATATTACACAATAATATAAGCTAAGTGCTATGCAAACAAGGTGTTATTCGGGGGATAATTATACATTTTTGACGACATCATGCAACATAAGAAGAAAATGCCAAAGCTTGGGGGTGGTACTGGTACATCTCAACCTACTCCACCTCAAATTCCTGGTGGAAATGGTGGTTCAAAGGGTTCAAGTGCAGCTGGAAATGGTGGTTCTAGTGCAGTTGGAAATGGTTGAGGTGGTGAAACAATGAGTGGATGGAATGGATGGTTTTATCCTTGTAGTGCTCAGAGGGAACAATAAACCTTTTATCTTTTTTTTTTTTTTTTTTTTTTTTTTTTGCCTATGATATTTTCAAACTTGGATATGGTTATTGTTGTTGGATTTTGAGACTTGATATGGATATTGTATGTTTTTGTCTAGTTTTTTCTGAGACTTGAAATACATTTTATTGATAAAGGGAATTGTTGTATATTACTGATAAAAGGAACTGATACATTTTGGACAGTAGTTAAAATACTCAACACACACGCACTGCATACACTTGATCATTTAAGATCATTTCTGGACACTAAGCACTTCCACTGCATTTTGGGCACTAAAACATTGGGAGGTACTTGGTTACACTAATTAGCTCATTTCCAGGATACTTGCCATTTTCACATTTTAGATGTTTCATTTTAGTTGTTCCATCTTGATCAATTCCTATCACCATTATCATCATTCCTCAGCATCTAGATTCCTTGCATCTCACATGTAGTTATGGGCATACTGGTGTTGTGTGGCATTCATCCTTACATAACTGACACCTAGTTTGTAAACAAAAAATACAGAAAATTAGAAAATACCACAAGCTGTGTATTATCGTATTAGGTTATAGTACTATCTGTTAATGCATTATTTAGGGATTGGTACAATTTCTACCATAAATAAGTAAGTAAGTTTACCTGTAACACCTCGGGTCAACAGGTGGTTTGCCAAGGGGGTGGGTCATACGACACCTAAAAGGGGATGTCTTGACATTGGAATATAGGTATAGTTTCGTCATATTATCACCGAGGCCTTTTGGGTTCACTTGGCTCTAGAGTTTGAAAGAACTCCGGAGTTAAGCGTGCTCGGGTGGGAGTAGTCTCAGGATGGGTGACCTCCTAGGAGCAGGTTGTTGCCCATAAAACCCCATACTGTCGGATGTCCGCAGTGGTTAAATGAGACAATATCGGTGGTGATATAGGTTGGGTCGCTATAAATGGTATCAGATCCGACGACAGTTCTCCTGTTGAAAGTGGGAGAGTATGCTGGAAAGACGCCTAGCCTAGTAAAGGGGTGACGGTTGCGTCGAGTGCTCATTTTGCGAGGGGCAGGAAATGTCAGAGATCTGGGGCTGTATATTCTAGAGCCGAGGGCGGCTCTCCTCTAAGGTGGTGGGATTGTAACACCTCGGGTCAGCAGGTGATTTGCCGAGGGGGTGGGTCCTACGACACCTAAGAGGGAATGTCCTGACATTGGAATATAGGTATACATTTGTCATATATTATCATCAAGGCCTTTTGGGCTCACTTGGCTTCAAAGTTCAAAAAAACTCCGGAGTTAAGCGTCCTCGAGTGGGAGTAGTCTAAGGATGGGTGACCTCCTGGGAAGTAGGCAGCGGCCCATAAAACCCCACATAGGTCGGGTCGCTATATTACCTTTGGGACCAAAACCACAGTTTTCTTGAAGTTGAGTTTGTTGCCATTTTAATGAGTAAGAAAGTTTCTATGTGTTCATGAATGGAAATAAAATAGTGGTGGTTGTGGGTGTACGATCTCACATTCCGAGGCTCAATAGCCGAGGACACTGGAGCGGCAGAGGACATCAGCAAATGGCTTGGGACCTGAAAAGGCTCAACGCAAGAGGATCCATGCTTTACATGCACGGTGCTAGGTTGAGCGGTTGCCAAGTAGAATCCGTGCAGACTCTCAACAGGAACATGCTAAGCAGACATGAAAGTCGTTCCTGGAACATTCCACCACGTTTATTATGTGTTTACATGTTTACTTGCAGCCTAAATATGCATGCTCATTGGATCCTTTCAGAGGCCAAATATAGAAGGTTCTACCCATCCAGAAATGGCAGTTAGCCTGAATCATGCACTGATTGGAGGGCAAATGGTCAACACACGTGCAACCCTACTTCAACTATAAATACGAGGTAATGTACAAAACAAAGGTATGTTATTCTCAACATAACACTCCCCACTTAAGCTATTCAAACGCTTTCAGCTCCTTCACTGACTTGAGCGTCAGAGCGACTACGGCCAAACCCTCACAGGTGTGTCCTGGTCCCTCTTCACCATTTACTCTTATCTTACGGGTGCACAGAAGCAGTCTTGTCAGAGTCCTTGCAATCTTGTCAAAGTCCTCCGATGGTCCCAACAACCTCAGCAGAGTCTGTCCGGCACAATCAGGTCCCGTTTGGCAGAGGTTGGAGATTTGTTGAACCTGCATCCACAATTGGCGCCCACCGTGGGGCACGAAAACTAGCACTTTTGTCTCCATCCGGAACTCCGTTCAAACCTTCGCAATTACCAAGCTCCGGAACTCCAAGGTTGTTGGCAACGAGGAAGTTGCTGAGAAGAGCACTGGATAGTGTTTAGATTATTAAAGTTACAAGGAAATTCGATAAAACCTCTAAGTTTCAAAAAATTCCTAAAAACCCTCTTCCATTTTAAACCATGTCCTAAGCCAAGTTACAACCCATTAATGTCTTTGTAGATTTAAGTTTGATATGGTAGGCTGTGGAGAGTAAGTGAGAAGGCGTTAAGGTGGATTACCCAACATCTCAATCGCTAGCATATTCGTT
Source organism: Aquilegia kansuensis (assembly GCA_020826895.1). NCBI lineage: Eukaryota > Viridiplantae > Streptophyta > Magnoliopsida > Ranunculales > Ranunculaceae > Aquilegia > Aquilegia kansuensis. The sequence continues at coordinate 13,118,604 of CM037006.1, forward strand.
CTATGAGACTAATTTCATTCCATACATTCTTGTGCTTCATTTTCCTTTAGTATATGGGACGTTTGTTCATGTTCTTCCCCATATATATGAGGTAAAATATAAACCCAATTCTAAGTGATTTACTTTTATGAGTGTATGTGAGGATTGAAGTCAAAGCAAAATTTTGGATAGTTATTTGAGATGTAGTTGGTTGTGTACATCATGCATACTTGAACATGTGATTATGTTGTTTGTGCATTATATCATACACTTGGACTATGTTTCTACATATGGAAAGACTTAATTATTTGTTCTTGTATATCTAGTCGTTGAATTGATTGACATTTTTTAGAAATGTATGGTATAAAGACGTTTTTGTATATTTTGCATGTTTGTTTTATAACCTCTCCTAAAGGTCTTGGAATCTGACCTTAAAATACCACCATGCATGTATTTTTTGCATAGTTTGACTCATGTATTTCCGGATACTCCTCATAAAACTTTAAAGAATTCTTGAATATTATCTTGAGCAACGAGGACGTTGCATTCTTTTTGTTTGGGGGTTGGATATCCATTCAAACAAATTATTGATTTTTAAATAAATCCATACATTTTAGTCAAATTTTTTATTTCATTTGCATTAGTGAAGTTTGTGGGTATCTTCTCGGGAAAACCCTTAGGAGACTATAACTCCTCCACCTGGGAATTCCTTGTGGTTCAAAGCGTTGGTGTTGAAGGTAAAAACACCATGTAGTCAATTTAGTCATTGTAGTATAGATGTGCTCTTATTCCTTTAATCTTTTACTCTTTTGCGTGAGGACAAGCAAAGTGTTGTTTGGGGGTATTTGATAAGAGCACAAAAGTCTTATTCGCTAATATTTTTTGAATAGCATTATGCTTACTCTTATGTGCTTTAATGTCGCTTTTAGTCTTATTTTCAGGTTTATTATATTTCACAGGCCTTAACTCTTACTAACTTGAAAGAAGGCCTAAAGTACCAAGTATTGGGCTTAAGTTGATGGATTATGTATTAAAGTTGATAAACGCTCCAAGTCCACCTCCTCAAAGACTTCCATACCAAAGAGGAAACCCAAATCCAAAGAAGAAACACTTTGAAGCCAAAAAGGAAGCCACAACTGTACTAAGCTCATAGGAGTATTTCTACCGAACCAAAGTCCAATAGGATAAACTCACTGATCCAGAAGGAAGGCAGAGTGGACGACAAAAGACGGTGACCCAAAAGTCAATGGTCAACTCGCCACCTCGCTAGTTGATCGGCTCCAAATCAGTTAAGGTCGGTGCCGATGTGAAGCACATGGACTCTACACCGACTTGAAATTATCCTATCACCGACTTGAAGAGTTTGAACCCGTCTGCACACATGATTAGTATAAATATAATTATAAACTAGGGTTTTGTTATCTTTTCCTTCAACTCTCTTCTAGAGATACCATCTTATATTAGGGTTTTGCAATTAATCAAAGGTTTAAGAGTAATAGATGTATGTTCTTTTTATTGATGATGTCTTCTTCATCAATGGAAGGCTAAAACTCTTAGGGGATAAGCAACCTCCATTGATGAAACCTTAATGTTAACTTAGTTTTTATCCTTGTTCTTAATTGAATCGTTTTCCTGTAAGAGGTAATAACAACACTTTCATATTACCGTATCGAGAGAGAAGTAATATGTTTAGTTTATTCTTTTTGTTCTTGTATGTCGCCCATGACTACATGCTTAATACTTACAATACCAAAGAGGTGAGTGCATAATAGGGTTTCAATATAAACTTGGATTGCTTAGAAGATGACAAACATACGTTTGCATGAGTGTAACCATATGATTGATTACTTAGTGTATTGTCACTTTGGGCTTCATCCACTCCATTTATGCATCTCAAGTAAAATAGTAAGATGGAATAGCTGAAAGGTGAGTCTTTATATATCCCGATAATAGCTGAGAGGTGAGTCGGGAGCTACAATAGCTGAGAAGTGAGTACTAAAGAAGATGCATATTAATTAGGTTATTATTGTGGTGGATTCATGAGGTGAACATGTCCCATATTTCCTTTATTGATCTTATTTCGTTTAGTAATCTTAGTTAGGTTAGACTTAATTTACTTAGTTTATTATAAATTCTTTACAAATTATTGTGACATCTTCCTTGGTAGCTTCTTTTTTTCTTCTTCATTAGAGTGGATTGATACCCTTCTTTGCCGCTATACTCGTATCCTTGGAAGGATTGTTGTTATAATAGTATTGAGTCAACGAGAACATCTCATCATTCATTGATCACATCAACATCACATCTGTATCCATCTCAACCATACTCAATACCATTACAATACCTACATGCAAAAAAAAAGACAACAAGTCAGAACAACACCCAATCGAGAGATAACAACAAAATAATAGAAAACAAGGTCGGAGACACTTACTTCCAGAGAAGAACATAGTCTTTGGCTTCTTCACGCCTTTGGGACTCCAGATCCCAAAAACCGCAAGGTACACATCATTCTAGTTGTTGTCCCTTCCTTTTGGCAGCGGTACCAGGTGGTTCCCCTGAACTTGGGACACGTAATACATCCCCTCAGCTTGGGACTTCAGAGTATAGATGGATGATAAAATGGATGATAAAATGGCCGCTAAAATTGGCTTCTCATGTTTCTTAGCGAGGACACTGGGATACACCAGGAACTTGTAGTTGTTTGGAGTCAGTTGCCCCACAACAAGGTCTTGCATGTTCAGAAACTCACTTAGGGTGGGAGAAAGTGGAAACCTCAATCCAGCCTTAAAGTGGCCAAGCTCTATTTTTGGATCAGTTATGGAATCTGCTTTTGAAGAGAACTTGACTTCGATTTCAACAGGAAACGAGAAGGCTTCTCTGATCTTGTCGATGCATGTAGGCAAATAACGGAAGTCATAGTTGTGGAAATACACCATCCTTGCTGAAGTTTGAAGAAGGATTCAAAAGGAACTTCAAGAACTGAGAAAGCGAAGAAATTGGTGATTAGAACAGAGGGCTCTCAATCTTTTTATAGGGAAAAACAAAGAGTTTGGAATTCTTAGGATTGTTGAGGATATTTCCAAAATCAGTTGAAGAAAACGTGAAAAAAATCGCAAAAGGATCAAAGATTTCGTATGATTCCTGGTTATTCGGGATTCTTTCTCTTTTATAGACGGAGAAGATGACCGTTGGCAACTAGTTGTTGCAGCGCCCAAACACGTGGAAGCTGTAAGACCACAAAACTCTTATTCCTTAAAACCTTCCGTATAGCACTTTGCTTACTCCTATGTGTTTTAATGTCGTTTTTAGTCCTATCTTTAGGTTTATTATATTTCACGGGCCTTAACTCTCACTAACTTGAAAAAGGCCCGAAGTATCAAATATTGGGCTTAAGTTGATGGATTATGAATTAAAGTTGATTAAATCTCCAAATCCACCTCCTCAAGGACTTCCATACAAAAGAGGAAGCCCAAATCCAAAAAGGAGGAAGACTTTGAAGCCAAAAAGGAAGCCACAACTGTATCAAGCTCAGAGGAGTATTTCCAACAAACCAATGTCGGATAGGATAAAGTCACTGAGATCCAGGAGCAGCACGGAGTGGACGACTTAAGACAGAGTAACCAAAGTCAATAGTCAACTTGCTACCCCGCAAGCCAACTCGCCACCCCGTAAGTTGACCAGTTTGATAGATGGACTTTTGTGTATCCTTCTAATCAAAAGATAGATTTGTATTGATTTTCCTTCTTGTGCTTGTAAATATTGATTATCAATGTAGACAAGTAACAAGCAAGGGTCATACCCACCTCAAAGGGAGAATTCTTAGCTCAAACACAATAGAAAACAATGGGTAAAGAACACCAAGTGAATCAACAAATAAGATGGAGATTGATTCTACTTCCTATAGGCAATAAATAAATACTAATAATACTTAAAGTAACAATAGAAGATGGAAATAGATGGAAAGAAGATCTTATGATGATTAGGGGGAAGAGTTGGTATCCACAAACTAGACAATGCAAAACATACATGTAATTCAATCATATTCAATCTATAGCAGTTACTTAGTCACCTCTCAGCTATTCCAAATAATCACTAATGCCTTTAATAATCAAGTAGTCACCTCTCAGCTATTCCACTCAATTAAAACGGGATTCTTTATATGTGTTATTGAATATATCTCATTAATTAAACCGCCACCTCTCAACTATTCAATTTAATTAATTCAACATATTAATTTGTATTCAAGTTGTCACTTCTCAGTTATTCAAATTGATTACAAATGGGGTCCAATTAAAAAGATTAATTATAGATATATGAAAGTCACCTCTCAGCTATTCCATCACATAGCTCTAATTAATCTAATACAACCATTATAGCTAGGTCTCCCTATACTCTAACAATAGTATTTAATCAACATGGATAACAATAACACATAAATAATCATGCTTACTTCTATTTAGAATTGAAATAAACAAGTATTAAGAAATTGAATCACAATGAATATAAAAGAATAAACATGGTGCTTTTTGCATTGTCTAGAGTGCTTCAACCATTCCCCCTAAAGGGAACTTAGCTACTCATCTTTGATAATGACACCATGGAATAAATAAATAAATAAATAACACAACATCATAATGGAAAAGATAATAGATTATTATTGAGAATTGAGAATAAGAAGAATTGAGTTCAATACAAGAGAATGAACTAAACTAAACCCTACAAAAACAATAGTATTTCAGACCTACAAAAAAATATTATCTAATTTACGTCAACAGAAATCTTAACGCCACTAAAATCAGGTTGATTAGGGAGTTCCATCGGATCAGTAATATGGTTAGGGGACTCGTTGACTTGACTAGTCCTTCTTCCTTTTTTGAGTTTAATCCTCTGTCTAGTCCGACAAGACTTCTTAGAACGCGCCAGGGGTAACTCAGGAGATTCTGGTAGAGACTCTGACTCGCCTTGAATTGCCTGAAAATCAGATATCTCAGTTGAAGGAGTAGGAGAAATATCACAGCTAGAAGATCTGACAAACTTTTGAAGGCGCAATGCAGATAAGAAAGGAGAGAGCTTAGAAGTTACTCTTTTTTGTTTCTTCTTCACTGGAGATGCCAGCGGCAAGATTGGTTGTGAAGTTACGACAGGAGAAGGGGATGAAGGAATACGAGAGCGCTTCAGAATCAAAATATCCTGGAGTGGGATATCGTCTTCGTCATCTTCATCGTCGCTGGTGGTCGCAGCAACTGGAGCTTTGGCTTTGTTTTTTTGGAGGGAGAAGAGGTGCAGGAGCAGTAGAAGGTGGTTTGCCTTTCTTATCCTTTAAATAGTCTTTATGACAGCAAACAGGGAGAACGTAATCCCCGAGATCAAGCTCCTTTATTAGTGGAGTGTCGTTCTTTCTTTATTTGGTAAGGGACTGAATGGCAGAATAGCCGTCAGGGCCTGAGCCGACTAGAGGTTCCCAAGGGGCGTCAGTTCGCGGTTTGATAGCTTTACCGTCTCCCCAGATTTCTGACCAAGAAAATAGCAAAGTATGAATTAGCAGACCAAAATAGAAAAGAATAAAACAAGCAAACCGCCAGTATTTCAGGTGCTTTTTAATATTGGGACCTTCACCCCCAAAGTTGCCACTTACAACAATGGATTTTCTACCAGTGCGCTTGACGAAGTAGTAGTAAGGTTGACCATATTTTTCTTCGCAAGCCCTAACGTAGTAGCATTGGCGTACATCGTTAAGGGTAACAACAGAGGTACCCTCACTGTTTAACTGGTTCATGGCTCTTAAGATTCGCCAGAAATTGCCTATGCATTGACCAGGGGCGAGCTTATAGAAATTAAGAACATCACGGACAAGCTCCGAGAGTGGGAACCGGCAACCAAAAGCAATTTGGTGGGCCGTCACCATGCTCGCGTCTTGTCTGGAGAAATCGTGATGTGCAAACCGTAGAGACTTTTATAATGAAAAAGATCTATGTCAGCGGGTATATCGTATTGCTGACGGAAAAGATCTAGGTTAGGTCTAAACTCGTAGGTAGCGGGATTTTGTAAGTCCAGATAGTAAGTGGAAGAAGGGGAGTCAGCGTCTTGACGGAGTTGAACACCGCCATCTCTAGGGGCGTCATCCACAATTCTGCTTGAGGTATTTTTCTCCTAATTGGCTTGCCTAGATGCCATTGGTATGCCACTCAACAAATCTACAAGAAGAAAAATTGGGGGCGCCGAGAGGGGATCCTAAAATAAAAGAAAAAGGCGATTTAGAGATCTAAATTAAAGCTAAGGTCGAACACTGGGCAAACAGAGGAAATCCAAAGTCCATAAAGAAGGGAAACAAGACCGATTAAGATATGCAGCATACAAACAAACAGGGGAAAGGAAAGAAATATAAACAAATAAGGCAAGGAAGTAGATAAAATAAAGAGAAAAATGGAGAAAACTAACCCAAAAACGCAGATGGATGTGTAGAAGATGATCTCCAGCAATGAAAACGCAGATGAAAGAAGAAGAAACGTAGAAGATGATCTCCAGCAATGGTGGCGTAAGAGGAAGAAGAGGAAATCTAGAGGAGAAGATAGAAGATGAGAAAGTAAGAGTAAAGAATTAGGAAAATTACTTAAGTTTCCTATTTATAGAGGAATCGATTGAGGGGTAAAAGTGGAAAGGGAAAAGGCAATGACAAGACAATGCGTAGGGAAACAAAAAGACAGTAGTAACCACCATCATTGTGCCTAGGGGAAAGACAAGGAAGCACGTGGGTCTGGATTAATGTATGTTAGACAAGAGTAATAAATGAGCAGTTAGAAGCTGAAGAGATAAGTGTGGACAGCGCGTGAGTCAAATTAGAATTGAAAAAATAGAACTTTTCCCGCCAAAATTCTCATAGCAATTGCCACGTAAGGAAAGCCTATGAGCTGCCATCTAGATAACATGCCTAGTTGACGGACAAAGGAGGGGCGATGTAAGTACCATATGTCGTGACCCAACGTGGAAGCATTGAAGAATAGGAGTAGGTGAAAGAGGCGAAACCGAGAAGTGGGGGATAAAACCTAGGAACATTCTGGAGCATCACGGACGAAGCACGAGGGTATTAGCTGTCAAACATTTTCCCGATAATGTGTGAAGGAGAAAAGACCACGTAAAGGCAGGGAAAGCCCTAGGATCTAAAGAGTGATCCTAGGGCTAGAAGGAAGCGGTGTAAACTGCTATATAAGGAAGATAATACGGGAAACCTTAGGTAACTATTCACTCTTTGCTTATTCTGATTCTAAACTTGGTCTCCATCACTGACTTGATCGTTGGAGCTTTACCCACCGGATTATAGCCGGTGGTCTTTGCAGGTATTACAGGGAGATTGAAGAGAAGGAGTTCATCAACCCTGATCTGTGACCAAGCCTAAGGAAGGGCTTACAATAAGTACAACATACAATCATTTCATCCAAGAACCATGTTGAACACAATGTTTTCTCCAAGGTCCATGGCCTATTAGGATCCACTTTCAAATAGGTGGCCAATGTGATTATGTGAATGTGCCAACTTGTTGGAATATATTGCTTGTGTCGTTCAACTTCAAAATATATATCAGAATGGTAGTTGATATTTGATAAGTCTACCAGGTACATTTAAATTTAATTAAGTTTTGGTAACAACAGCTCGATCCTTTCTTTCATTTTCTCCTTTTTTTCATTTTCAAGTAATGAAATATTGAAATGTCAATGCAAAGATAATCTCTTTAGAACAGTCTTGTTTCTCTCCATTGCATTTGCATGCTAGCTCCTCTTCTTCCATTTTATGGCTTTCCTTAAGAGCTTCAACTCCTTAAAATCCTCTGGTCTCTTTGTGATTGCTTTGCTTGCTTGTATGCTCCCTTCTATGAATCCATTTCAGAACATTCAGAAATCTTGGCTTTGGAAAACTGATCAATATTGAAGTAATAAGACCACCGCCTTGATCATTCTTTCGATTCATTTTCCATTCTTTCAAATTATATGTATTTCTGCTATGATCATCAACATACTGATTGTAGTATAGTCCAGGTTTGTTCTAAGGTTTATAACGTTTATTTGGTGAAATAAAATCAAGTTAACATGGTGTGTTTAAAACAAAGGAACTAAAATTTCATATAATTCACTAAATCCTTCCTCAATAAAATGGCCATATAGAATCTATATACTGTATGAGATTTGCATGGAAACAAAAGTGATGCTGTGACAGATGGTTGTTGAATGTGTAGAGACTTGAACCTGAAGAGCTAGGGAAAGTATTAAAGAACGCATCCATGTCAGACAGAACAGACGAACAGTCATACTAACCACCTCTGTCATGGACCTTTTTCTTGAGAGCTTTCGCATAGGTGAAGGGACATCAAGACTCCTGAACCATTTAGTAATTGAGGCCATCGATCAACAGGCGTTTTAATCGATGCATGTTTATACATGAACATTAGTTGTTACTCTTTAACAACCACTGGTGTCAGTGTCAATAACCATTGGTGTCAACTTTTCTGCTGAGAAGCGCTTCTTCACACCAGATTATCTTAAGCTCATGTGGAGGAGGATGGACTTCTTGAATTGGGCTACAACTTCGTTTCACGGTAATGGATATCTACTATATATATGATCCCTACCAACTGTTGGTTTATTAAACCCTACGTATACAATATATATGCAGTCTTCGGTTTCCAAAAAATGTACTTGAAAGTTGGAATTTAATTACTTTTTTTTGTAGTGACTGGCATATATTCATTCTGTTATCTGGTGAAAGATCACAAATTCATAACAGTCCACCCATTATTGCAAGATGCAGATACAATGTGGTTCAGGGACGCCTATCCCTACTTTGATACCTTCGACGAGTTTCAAATTGCATGTGATATAAAGGCAATCCAAGAGACAAGGGGAACAGCCGAACAGGGCAAATATAGGATTTCACTACATAAAAACTGTTGATGCAACCATCGAATTCTACAAGTACTGGTACATATGGTGAGAATCATCCACCCGAACTTACATGATCGAACAATCTTTGAGATTATCAAGCATGAACCAAAAGTTGATGTGTCGGGTTTGACGATCAAGTATATCTGGACACAAAGTATTTTGGTGGGTTTTGCCAACCAAGTAAGGATATGAACAAGGTCTATACTATGCATGCCAACTGTTGTGTATTGAAAAGAATATTCATATATGATCTGGGACTCAACTCAATTATTGATAACTGGAAGAACACCTGAACAAAAGAAAGCAATAAGGTCTTCATCTCCATGGACAGCTCCAAGTAAATGCATTAAGTGCTAGTAGTACTATATGCAGAAGTAGATTGTTTGGGGGTTATGGACTGTGGAATTGGATTGTTTGGGTGTTGTACTATTCAGCTATTCAAAAATAATTTTAAATGAACGTACAAATTTATTAACCAAAAAAAAAAAAAAAAAATTAAAATTATAAAAATTTCATCTGACAAACAAAAAATTGTAGATCATATTTCATTTCTATTACATTCAGGCAGGATATAAGTACTAGAAGGCACAATACTACGCATGGGTTGCTGAAGAATGGAGATCATATCCTTCTGGCCGTGTCCAATTATACTTTCTAATAAGGTTGCCGTCTTTTAACTGAAAGTAGACCCCATCCCATTTAGCCATTCGCAAACAATTTTTACTACAACAATTCATGTCTTCAAGGGCATGATAAACTTCAAAGTCTCCTGTGATCAGTTGATCAAAATCATACCACCACATCTTACACCAAAAGAGAGTTGATTCCCAAATATTAGGATAAAAGCCCCATTGATATTCTTGATCAAACAGAATTTCCTGAACGCCGAGATCATCATCCCTTGATTTGCAATGAAATCTTAACCAGTTGCTTGGGCCAAGTCCATTGACAATATTTATATGTTGTTTTTGCATTAAAAATCTTGGAACTGATAAACTTCTGCCAAGGCCAAGTGAGCAACTCATCCACAACAGAACAACCACTACTAGCATAAACGCGGAAGAGAAAGAAGTGCTACCTCTCAAAGCCATGGTTTTAGATGTCCTAGTTTTTTGAATTATTTGAGTATATACATTAATATTTATATATAGAGAGTATAAGTATAATAGAACAAACTTTGTTTAAAAAGGAAATAAAATATACAAAGTTATATATTTAAGAACATAAAAACGATAATAAAAATCTTTGTTAGTTGTAAAAAAATAAAATAAACAATATATAATGAGATTTAAGGCATAAAATATATATCTGTACATATAATTTCTTCCATGCTCATCTTTGTTAAGGAAAAGAATGTGCCGTGCTACAGTGCTACTGCTGCTACTGCTAAATAAGCATATTGAAACGTTTGTATGGTCAGCCATATAATAAGACCACCACCTTCAATTTACTCTCAATTCATTTGCCAGTCTTTGAAATTATATATATTTTGCATCATATATATGGCTATGATCATCAACATACTGTATCTATGTATTCCAGCTTTAATTTGTTATAAGGTTTGTAATGTTTATTTGGTGAAATTAAATCAAGTTGACATTGTAACTTTTTTTTTTTTTTTTTGCCAATTGTGCTGGGGTTAGGCAGACCCCACCTGTATTCATCAGAAAAAATTTACATTCTCTCGTATAGGGTTTCTATCATGTCATCACTAACATGCTTGAACAAATACCTGTCCAGAGGTGGAACAAAAGAAATTATGTCTACTACATTAGAGCTTCCTAGTATAGCTAGATAATCAGCACATTGATTACACTCCCTTAACACATGTTCAAAGGTGATTTCCTCGAAACAACCTGCTAGCTCTAGAATAGTGGCAAGAAGTCCCACACAATACCATAGTACTTGAACCTCATTCTTCATCATTTTCACTGCCCACATACTATCAGAGCATACTTGCAGCTTCTTTACTCTCAATTTACTTGCCAGCTTCATCCCTTCTAGCACTCCATTGCATTCCTGCTGTATGACTTCTTTGATGGTCGAGCTCCCAGCATATGCTGCCATGACTTCACCATTGTGATCTCTAAGCAATCGACCAAAGCCTGCTCCCTTCTCATTCAATGCTCCATCTGCATTCAACTTAATGGTTCCAGTAGAAGGTGGTTCCCATTTGCAGAATTTTCTCTGCTTCTTCTTGAATTGCACCGTTATGCCTATTCTATGAGCCAACACTCTGTTTTATATGTTGTCTTCTACTTCTTGGAGTTTGCTTTGTGTGTATGTTCTCATTTCAGAAATACATCTGTCCTTCACCACATCAGCTGGCATTGCTTTGTCTGTGAACCTCTTTTGGTTTCTTTCTCTCCATATGTAGTATACTGCTGCACAAGTAAAGATGTTGAACACATAAGTTGACATTGTAACTTGATTTACTGTAACAATGGTCTTTTGGAAACAAAGGTACTAAAATTTCGTACATATAATTGGGCCAGACCAGTTACATATATAATCAATTGGGCCGAACCAGTTGAACTATTTAGGTGTACTTGGGCCTTCCTCTATTCTTTTCGTGTCCAATAAAACATATTCCTCTTCGAATATCCCTTCTATCTATTACCCTGCCTCTCTTATCAATTTTCTTCTCTACCCTCCTAAATCTCTCGGGTAAACACAAACAGAATCATCCATTATTACGTGACTCGTTCTCTCACTCTATCTATCTTGATATTATTATGGCATCCGTCTCAAACTTTTTTCAAGAACACTATGTGGATTGGATGATCTTAATTATTATTTATCGACCGACTTTAGGAGGTCCATTATACTTCGGGTAGTTAAAAAAACAGTGTCCATCCGTCCAATTAAAAAAAAATCTCTCTTTTCCTTCTTCTCTTCGTCTCTCTTCTTATTTGTTTCTTCTCTCTCTCTCTCTCTCAATTCTCCTTCTTCTCTCTCTTCTTTCTCTCTCTCTCTCTCTCTCTCTCTCTCTCTCTCTCTTCTCTCTCTCTCAATTCTCCTTCTTCTCTCTCTTCTTTCTTCTCTCTTCTTTCTTCTCATCTCTCTCTCTCTCTCTTCTTTCTTCTCTCTCTCTCTTCTCTCTCTCTCTCTCTCTCTCTCTCTCTCTCTCTCTCTCTCTCTCTTCAATTCTCCTTCATCCCTCGATCTCCGATTTCTCCTCTAAAATCGGTCCCCCACCGTCTCACGGTTCTATATTTTATTTATCTGCCCATGACATAAGAATGAGATTGTATTTTCTTCTTGATTTTTTCCCTTCAATATTTAGTTTATGCTTCACCATGGTTTTTACTTTTAAAATCTTACTGTCAAATTTTTTCTTTTTCTTCACCATGTTTGCAGGTTTGACTTTGATGTAAATCCAGACTTCACAGACTCATTTTTTAAACGTTTAAAAAATCCAGACCTTTTTGCTGAAGACAAACAATAATAAATATTTTGGGTAGACTCCGATCACTGGCAAAGGAACCTCCTTGTGAAATGAATTTGCCTGTGGTTTATAAAACATTTCAAGCTATGAAACTTAGTAAACAACTTCTAATTGGCATTACAGATTATGGGTATGACAAGTCGTCTGTCGTTCGATGTCATTGTGCAAGGAGAATCTAACCCAGGAAAGACATCAAGAATTTGCTTAGGGATTTTGCATCGCCTCGATTTTTGTCGTAATTGCCAAGCCTCAGTTATTACAAACGATTATTATTCGGCTCTAGAAATCACCACGGATATGCTGGCACTTCGTAAATATCTAGGTGTGAAGGTCCAGTTTGAAAAGATTTTCAAACTCGAATTGAAGCTCATGTACTTGTTGGGACTGTTGAATAATGAAGAACTTTTTGCACCGATGTTCATCATCTCTATATTACGGGAAAATTGGTCAAAACCCCCTATATTTTGATCGGGAAAATTGGTCAAAACCCCCTATATACCCATTACCGAGCTCTCTCTTACTCGGAACTCCCAATAACCGACTCTGCACTTGTTTCATCTCTATTACTCGGAACTCTAATAACCGACTCCGCACTTATTTCATCTGACGTCAATCGAGCTACATCGACGTCAAACTTATTTTTATCGAGCTCACCCGAGCTCAAGTATATTTCCAACGACTTGGCCCGCCCGACATGCAGTACAAGTCATGCTCCGACTTGGCCCAACTCGATGACTCATCAGCTCGTGTGGCGCTTACGTGGCAATGCAGGTTAATGCCAATAATTACAAGATCAAGATCTAATATTCTCCATTATTATTTGTTCGTTACAACATCAATGTGATTTATATCACATGTGCTCAATTGTAATTCCCTATCTATATAAAGGGACATATTTCATGTAAAAGGGAAGGGCTCTCTAGCTCCTCACAAGCTCTCTCTCTAGCTCTCTCATCTCTACTCATCTCAGATCAATAAAATACACTTTATCTCCCGTGGACGTAGGCACCATTGCCGAACCACGTAAAATCATGTGTCTACTTACTTCTATTTTGTTATTTGATAACTCGTTTATTTTGGTAAATTTTATGTATTTACATTGGCGCCGACTGTTTGTGATCGAACAAAAGGTTTCGTGTTCTTCATCAACCAATCAATGTTTCTAGAACTCAGAATGAAAACACAGGTTGTGTAGCTCTCTGTCTCTGTGTACAGGTCGCATCTATTGCTTTCTAAATGTTATTTTTCATTCAATATTGTTAATATTATATTGGGGCTAATTTAAAAGACCTCAAGCTAGTACTAATCAATTTCTCAAGTCTCAGGAAAATCTTAGCAAGGCCTCTTAAGACCTTCTTTCTACTATGGAGGCAAAATCTCTCTGTATGTGCAGGTCACCCATATACGACCTCACCAGCTCCCCAATCACGACCTCACCAGGTCTTTAATTGCGATCTCTCCAACACTCAGGTCTCGTCGCGACCTCACTTTATGTTCAGGTCTCTAATTGGGACCTCACCAGGTCTATCAACGATCTCGTCAAATTACAGGTCTTTCATCGACCTCCAGAATATTTATGTCATACAAGGGGCTATTCTCACTTTATCTAATTTCCATAACTTGCTATTGGCACTATTTGCTACTAACAATAAATATTTTTGGTGTAGCTCTCTGTATGTGCAGGTTACTCAAATACAACCTCATTATCTATGAGCTACTTTCACACATATGGGCCACATCGATCGCTTTCACTTGCTGTTTTATAGGTGAAATTCTAAATGGTGTCACTATGTCATCTATCAAACTCAAAACGAGGCACTGCCCTCTCTCGTTCAAAAAACAAGTTGAACAAGGCATTGCGCCCTTTCGTTCAAAAATAAAATGGAATCTCGAAAAAACGAACAATGCGTCAGGACCTTTCGTTCAACGAATCTCCAAAAATTGAACAAGGCATCGGGACCTTTCGTTCAAGGAGTCTCCAAAAATTGAACAAGGCATTGCGCCTTTCGTTCAAAAATGGAATCTCGAAAAAATGAACAAGACGTCAGGACCTTTCGTTCAACGAATCTCCAAAAAATGAACAAGGCGTCAGGACCTTTCGTTCAACAAATCTCAAAAAATTGAACAAGGCATCGGGACCTTTCGTTTAAGGAGTCTCAAAAAATTGAACAAGGCATTGCGCCCTTTCGTTCAATGGAATCTCGAAAAAATGAACAAGGCGTCAGGACCTTTCGTTCAACGAATCTCGAAAAATTGAACAAGGCATCAGGACCCTTCGTTCAAGGAATCTCGAAAAATTGAATAAGGCATCGGGACCTTTCGTTCCAAGGAATCTTCGAAAATTGAACAAGGCATTACGCCCTTTTGTTCAGCTGAATCTAACTCTCTTTTCGTTTTCATCCAAATCGAAGTCAACTCGTATACACTCTTTTCCATCAATCTGAATGAAAAGGGGCTATGTATATACCCATTACCAAGCTCTCTCTTACTCGGAACTCCCAATAACTGACTCTGCACTTGTTTCATCTCTATTACTCGGAACTCTAATAACCGACTCCGCACTTATTTCATCCGACCTCAATCGAGCTACATCGACGTCAAACTTATTTTTATCGAGCTCACCCGAGCTCAAGTATATTTCCAACGACTTGGCCCGCCCGACATGCAGTACAAGTCATGCTCCGACTTGGCCCAACTCGATGACTCATCAGCTCGTGTGGCGCTTACGTGGCAATGCAGGTTAATGCCAATAATTACAAGATCAAGATCTAATATTCTCCATTATTATTTGTCCGTTACAACATCAATGTGATTTATATCACATGTGCTCAATTGTAATTCCCTATCTATATAAAGGGACATATTTCATGTAAAAAGGAAGGGCTCTCTAGCTCCTCACAAACTCTCTCTCTCTAGCTCTCTCATCTCTACTCATCTCAGATCAATAAAATACACTTATCTCTCCCGTGGACGTAGGCACCATTGCCGAACCACGTAAAATCATGTGTCTACTTACTTCTATTTTGTTATTTGATAACTCGTTTATTTTAGTAAATTTTATGTATTTACAGGGGTTTTGACCAATTTTCCCCTAAATTACATCAAATTGATTGTTGTGGACGAGCCAGATTGCATTTTGTTTCTTCTATCAAATCGATCCATTTTGTTTTCAACCTTCTACCTTGTAATGTTTTTAGTCGGTGGGGAGTACAATGGGAGTCATGTCAGATTGTTGTTTTCTCAGAGTTTATGTTGTCTAAAAATGGTCTGGATGTTGAGTATTTGATGAAGAGGCGTTTGATAATTAAAGATCGGAGCATGCAAATGAGTTCACATTTAAAGGTATAAAAAGTCATAAGTTCATCAGCGTTGGTCGGGATAAAAGTACAAAAGACCAAGCACTTCTCAAACTGTTAGGAATATTCGAGAAAATTGTTGTTTTTGTGAACTCTTTGGAAACGGCTGGTCGTCTGGATATAATGATGAAGTGCCAGAAACCAAAGTTCGCAACATATGTCCATTCCACCACCAAGGTCATGAACCAGAATGTCAGGAAAAGCATTGGGCTCAGTTGTCACGGCCAAATTATCCTTTTGTGCTCATTACCACTTGTGAGTAGGCATGTTGTATTGATTTTAAAGATAAGCTTTTGGTGATCAACAACGATATGACTGGTTATATCCCAAATAAGTATCTTCGCCATATGGGTCGGTTTAGTGGAGTTCTGCTATCAACTTTGTCGTTTGGAATGAGTGGCAGTGTTTGTGTTTAACGTTCAAAGGAAATATATAGATGATGGTGTGGTATTTGAGGCAGATTCCCTACATGCCACTGCAGGTTTCTCAGATGATGGTGTGGTATTTGAGGCAGATCCCCTACATGCCACTGCAGGTTTCTCAGATGATGGTGTGGTATTTGAGGCAGATTCCCTAGATGGGCCTGCAGGCTTCTCCTTAATATGCTCAGATAGGCTGCCAGAATCTGCTTTATGTAAGCGACAATTACTTACTGGAATTTGAAGTTGACAGCTGGAAGATCTTCGGAATAGTTAATCGTATGGAAATAGTCTTACAAACAAAGAGTGTCGTTTTCGTGAATACTGTTGAGCAGGTTTTGTTTTTATGTGAAGAACTACAAGCACAAGCAGACTGTAGCGAGCTCAAAGTTGTTACGAAAGTGCAGGAACTTTCAGAGGCTGATGGCCCTTTGTATGCTCATTATTAACTACCTTCATATTGATCTCCCCGAGGAAGTGCCCTTCGTAATTAACTTTGATATGCCTTTGTCAATATCGTTATACGATCGTTGTCTAGCTTGCTGCAATAAAAAATGGAGCAGTTGTCAACTTTGTCATCGAGGATGATTGGTTGAAGGTGTTTTACATTAAGAAACAACATAAATGTGAACTTCTCTGGAATGCAGATGTTGATTCTTGCATGTTGTGTAAGGCCGGATTGTGAATACTTGCTGCTGATATGTCTTGGTTAAACGAGGCTTGGTTTAGTGAATGTTACTTGTGTGCATTATGGATTTATGATTTGTAATCGATATGGTAATCATGCTGGTTGCGCATCTATTTAGCCCAGCATGTTGGTTCATGTAGGATTTACATCGATCTAGTTTTCTATATTTATATGTACTTAACTACTTTTTTGAACAATTAGATAAGGGTAATATCCCCCAAAAGCCCCATGTTTAGGTGCCTCTTCCTCAATAGGCCCTGACATGGGTCATCTTCTCAAACAAGCCCCCTCATCACCTTTCTCTATTTTATTTACTGAAATACCCCTAAGTACAACAGATCTGCCATCAACATATCAGACCTTTATCCAGTTTCTGTAAGCATTAATGACTGCGACAATGACTATAAAACTATTTCTAACCGTTGGATTAATTTGTGACACGTGTATGATAATTGAACAATGCTTTATCCACTAAACACAACAAAGCTCTCATCAAATCTGCATAAGAAAAAAACATGTGATCAACTCCCCAAAAAAGTGGTTTTATATGGTTTGATGTTTGAACCATCTTCGTCGTCCCAAATTTCTTTTACTTCTTATTCTCTCTAAAACCTTAACAATCTTCATCTTCTTTGACCAAGTTCATAAACCCTTTGTTTTACAACCAAGATGACGAAGAAAAAAGGGAAATCAAAAGTGATGGATGAGCAGATCTTCATGATCAACAAGAAATCAGGTAATGCAGTAGGTCTTTTTGGGATTTTAAGGTTTAATCATAACGATATTACCATAAAGATAGTGTTTTTCTCAACATAAAGACGACATCATTCTGATCATAAATACAGTATTTTTATGATCATAAAGATGGTATCTTTCTCATCATTAAGATGGTATCTTTCTCATCATTAAGATGGTATCTTAGAGGTCCATATGTCACAGTATAAATTTTATATTTTCTTAGAGGATACACTACAACTATAAATTTTACTGATTAGAGGATATTATTGTTTTGGGTAGAACAATCAATGTTGTGTTTCGATTTGGTGGTGAGTTGGAGATTAATGCAGATGGATTATCCTCATACAAGAATGCAGACACAAAAATAACAGTTTATGACCTGAAAATATCGTATGAAGATTTTATGGAGATGGTTGAAGGTATAACCAATGTAAAGAGAGACAAATTTTCAATTCAATGTGTTGTGAATAAGTCTCCAATCAACATCCAATGTGAATCTGATTATGATCAATTGGTGATGGCAATTATAAATGCCAAGAATTTATACTAGGCGATTTACAACCACTGAATGGGGAAGCAACTTTGACAATACAAAAGAAGGGGAAGGAGAAAGGGAAAGGAAAATCTGCCTTGAAAAGAAAGCTTTTCCCAGATGTTTTTTCTCCAACCAATTGGGGTAATCAACTTGATTATTCAGATTTTTGCGCACCTCAAAAGCAAGGTGATGTTTCTTTCAAATATTTGATAGACCCTGGATCAACACAGAAGAAAAGCCATGTTATTTTCCCAAAAGGGGGTGGTAATGAGCAACATCCTTTAGTTTTGGATACCCCACGTGGGACTCAGAGATTTCTTGTGTTAGAAACTCCCCCTTCTAGTCCTGCTAAAGTTCCAGGAGATTATCAAACTCCTTAGAAAATGTTATGTGACCTAATATCACCTAATCGCCTGACGCATCCGCTAATATGGAACCTGGATCCTCTAATTTTAATGCAGCAGCAGCAATTCTTTCACAAATGTATAACAATGATGGATTTTGGGATAGATTCTCCCATGAACTTGAAGAATATGGTGGAAGACAAACACAACTAGAAGATCAATGTGCAGCTCAAGGTGAATGCAAACCAACAAATGAAGATGATGAAGGGTGTTCAATAGAAGAGGATAGCGATGCAGCTCATTATGATTCTGATGTGGAAGTGCATGATTCACCAGTGATATCGACCATATAAGATGGACTTGAAGATCAGATGTATGATGATTTACCAAATGAATATCAGATAAATGAAGACCTTAGGCATGATATGGAAGTATTGGAAGATCAGATGTATGATGATTCCCAACCAATGTTCCCTACTGATGATGATCATCCTTCCCAACCAATATTGGATGATGATTCGCCAACTGAAGATCATATGAGGAGTTTTTATAGTACTAGCGCCAATGTAGAGGATACTGGAAGTAATTTGCGGTGCAAATTAGAGGATAGATTTAGAAATGCAGCTGACCCCAGCAATGTTTCAGTCTATGAGACCAATCTACCAAGACATGACAATGTTCCTCAACAACATAACAATTTTCAGAGCCATGAAAATGTCCCCCAACAACAAGCTAATAACAATGTACCAGTTGGAGGAATGTAAGAAATCAAAGGCATTACCCATCTGTGAACAATCGTGATTGGGATGATGAAGTCAAAAGGAACTTAAGTTTATCTACGTAAATCTGCATAGACCCAATATTGGTTGCGTTCCACACATTGAACCTTTACACAATGAGTATGTGATCCCTAAGATTGGACATGTATATTTGTCCAAGGCTCATTTTATTAGAGACATCAAACAATATGCAATCAAAAATGAGTTTGACTTCAACAAGAGTAGCACAAACAGTGAAAAGGTCGTTTGGAAATACAACATTGAATGATGCCTATGGAGGATTCGTGCAACACCAAATCTGGATGCTACTTATACCATAAGAACCTTTAATAATCATCACACATGTCAAAATTTCAGACTTGGAGCAACAAATCGTCAAACAGATGTTGAATGGGTTGCATGTAAATGTATAAGAAGGCTAAGGAATAATGAAGACCTCACACCACTTCAATTGAAAGCTGACATTGAGCATGAATTCAAAATTAATGTCTCATACAAAGTAGGCTGGAGAGCTAGGGAATTGGCCATGAAACAGGTATTTATCCTCTCTCAAACTCTGTATAAGTCATATTGTTTGTTAGTTGATATCCTCAAGATGGTTGATTTGCTTCCTCTAAATTAGTTTTTAATATCGTCTAAATTTAAAACCCAAATCACCTAAGGTTTTGCATTATTAACTATACTATTCTTTCTTGCAGTTAAGAGGTAGCTTTAGTCAGTCATATCAGCTCATTCAAATACAATGTAATGAACTTAAGTTAGTCGATCCTGATGTTGTTACTGAAATTGTGACAGGCCATGGTGATCAATTCGAATGTTTATTTTGGACATATGGCATAACTGTGAGAGCTTACAGAAGAACTATGAGACCAATAATCATGGTGGATGGAACCTTTCTTAAAGGTAGATATCCAGGAGTAGTTCTGACAGCAATTACAATTGAGGGAAACAATCATGTGTACCCAATTGTTTTTGCACTTGTGTGTAAAGAAAACAACGAGTATTGGGAATGGATTTTCAAAAAACTTAGGGATCATGTCTGATAGGCACAAAAGTATTATTTAAGTTGTACCAAAGATTCTCTCAAACGCTTGTGATATGTATGGTGCACAATACATGTCCCTCAAATATGGGAATGCAAAAGTAAGGTGGTTGCTTAAGGAAGCTGGAAAGACTCTGAATATAAATGAGTTCTGGGATTTTATGCTACAAATATGGGCCATTTCTGAGAAGGCATACCACAGCTTAATGCAAATTGGACCTTTAATAAGTGGGCAAGTACTTTTTCAAGAGAAATCAAGGTTTGTCTTCTAATAGTTTGTGTTTATCCTCTATAAGAATATAGTTATCCGCTAAGGTACTATTTTCTCTAACGTGCAGATATGGAATTATTTACACCAATCATGTGGGATCATGGAACAGAATGATTATACCAACAAGGCAGATACATGTTACTTCTATTTTGGAAGGAATTCACGCCAACATCATAAGGCATCACCGTGACTATCATGTTGATGGTGAGAAGTTCAAGACACCTGTAACAAAGTGGTGTCATGAACTAATATTGCATAATGTTTGGCGGGGTTGTACATTCACTCGTGAGAAGTCATTTCCAACTCTTTGGATAGATTATGGTGAGAATAGGACATGTGTGGTTGACCTGAACGCACGATCTTGTACTTGCAAATGGTGGGAAGCAATGGGAATACCTTGTGAGCACGCAATGTTTGTGATTAGAGAAACCAAAAGTGATCCATATGTTTTTTGTGTTGTCTACTACAAAAGGGAAACATATGCGGAGATATACAAAGAACAATGGAGACCCACAAGAGGAAAGGATGAATGGTCGTACGACAGAGCATCAAGAAGGATTCTTCCACCAGTACCTTTTAAACAACCAGGTCGCCCGAAGAAAAAGAGAAGAATATGCAAACTTGAAGGTGTCACAGTTCAACTTAGAAGATGCTCAAGGTGTAAACAGCCAGGACACAACAAATTAACATGTATTGAAGTCATACCAGACTATGACTACTTCTTCCAACCTTTACCTGGAGAAGGACCAGTAATAGTATTTTTTGTGAGCTAAATTGTATTTTGTCACTTTTGTATCCGTCAAAACAATCCTAGGTGTTAGATGGATATTGCTATCTCTCTAATCAAAAGATGAATTTATAGATTTATTTTCCTTCTTGTGCCTGTAAATATTGATTATCAATGTAGAACAAGTAACAAGCAAGGGTCGTACCGACCTCGAAGGGAGAATTCTTAGCTCAAACACAATAGAAAGTAATAATTTAAGAACACCATATGAACCAATGAATAAGATACGTTTTGATTCTACTTCATACAGGCAATTAAATAAATAACTAATAATTAAACTAATATAATAGAAAATGGAAATAGATGGAGAAAAGATCTTATGATGAATAGGGGAAAAAGTTGGTATCCACAAACTAAACAATGCAAATATACATGTCATTCCTTCATATTCAATCTATAGCAATTAATTAGTCACCTCTCAGCCATTCCAATTAATAACTAATGCCTTTAATAATCAAGTAGTCGCCTCTCAGCTATTCCACTCAATGAAAACAAGATTCTTTATATGTACTATTGAACATGTCTCATTAATCAAACCGTCACCTCTCGGCTATTCAATTCAGTTAATTCAACATATTGATTTGTATTCAAGTTGTCACCTTTCAGCTATTCAACTTGATTACAAATGGGGTCCAATAAAAGAGATTAATTCTAGATATATAATAGTCACCTCTCAGCTAATCCATCACATATATTTAATTAATCCAATACAACCATTATAGCTAGGTCTCCCTATACTCTAACAATAGTATTTAATCAACATGGATAACAATAACACATAAATAATCGTGCTTACTTCATGTTGCGAAATAGAAATAAACAAGTATTAATAACTTTGAATCACAATGAACATAAAGAATAAACATTGTGCTTTTGCATTATCTAGAGCGCTTCAACCATTTCCCATAAAGGGAACTTAGCTACTCATCCTTGATAATGACACCATGGAATAAGTAAATAAAGAACACAACATAATAAAGGAAAAAAATGGATTATTATTGAGAATTGAGAATAAGAGAATTGAGTTCAATACAAGATAATGAACTATCTAAACCCTAGCTATTACTTCTCTTTATATAGAGAATACAAAGCACATTACTTGCTCACGAAGTATACTTGATCTCCAAGTTACGTCAAATTCGTGGTGGTTGCTGTAGGTCTTTTTGAAGTAGCAAGACCTAATGAAAACCTAATTCACTTGGGCCTAAGTTTTAGCTTGGACCAAGACCTTCAGATAAAAAGGCTTCAATGGATCTATTGACCTTCATATAGAGCATTTTTAAGATTGGACTTCAGGTAATAGGCTTCAATGGATCTATTGACTTGTGGGCATAATTACAACTTGGATTGAGCTGAGATTTGGACTACCCATCTTGGACATAGAGTCAAGTCCACAGGACTAGTCCACGGAGTGCCCTCAACAACTCTATGGGTGCAAATTGTAATTTCTCTTCTTTGTGCAAATAACACTCTTTTAGTGGCTTTTCTTGGCTTTTGGCGGGCTTTAACACAATATTCACGTTTTGGCTCATGAAGCCTACACAAATGACAAGAAAGCACTAATCAATACATATGACACAATAATATAAGCTAAGTGTTATACAAACAAGGTGTTATTCGGGGGATAAATATACACTTTTGAGGACTTATCACTATGTATCCGCTAAATGAGTCCATGTTATCATGTAAACATAACATAGTGGATTTTGGGTTATGATATTAGAGGATAATTTTTGAATGGATTTTTATTAAGTACTAAAGTGTTGATAACTTTAGTTTATTAGTATTTTATGTTTCTATAACTACTTTATTAAGTGCATCCTCTTAGGGTACCATATCACATCCTCTAATTTACATACTTCGTATCCTCTAAAATATGTACTTGGTATCCTCTATAATACTTATTCTCTTTTCTCTAACTAACTGTATCAAGCAGGTAACATAGCTATGATACCAAATTAAAGAGAAACTGCATGTAAATACAAAAACGGTCTAATTACTGAAAATGACAATAACGTTTAGGACAATTTTCATTTTTAACAACGTGTTTCACTTCATGACACAAACGTTTGTTTTTATTTCACCGGATAACAATATAGTTTTCCTCCGATGTCTAAGTCCGGTGACCCAGATGATGTGGCATAGCAGATGCTGACCTGTCATTAAAATATTTAAACATAATCCACGTGGCTTTAACATGTGCAAAGCATGTGATTTTTTACCATGTGTAGGGCATGTGCTTTAGACAAAACCCCATTTCGAAAACAAATACGTATAGAACTTTGTTGTCATATACAAAACCCCTTCAAGCCGTCTTCTTCTCCATCTCTATACCCTACATTTTCACTTCACCCCAAAAATGGGGACCAAGAAATCAAACAAGGACAAAGATAAAGCAATTCAAAATGATGATGATAGTAACAAGTCAATCCAAAATAGCAAGGAATTGTTTGAAAATACAGAAGCAACAGTGAAGGATTTCTTCCAAGCTATGTGTATGTAATTTTCTTTTAGTAATTTTAAATTCAATTGTGTTGTTCATTTTGAAAACATGGTGGGGTTAGATGTACTGTTATGTTGTACTTTTTATTTCTAGGGTTTTTTGGGGTTTTCAATTATAGTATGAAATTGATTGGGAGTTACAATTATAGTATGAAATTAATTGGGGTTTCAATAATTAATTGGGGTTTTTTTATTGCAGTAGGAAATTGATTGCATTTAACACTTTTATGACTAAAATCTAGCTATTTTATTATGAAATTAGGGTTTTTATAAATAAAGAATGTATTTTTGGGGGGTTCTCAAATATAGTATAATATTAATAAAATTGATTATTTTAAATACATTAATAAAGCATGCTAACACTGTAAAGCATGCAATTTTATTATTAACAATTATAGTATAGTATATTGTTGATGGAAGTAACACTACAAGTGCATGATAGTAACAAATTATTTTAAGTTTGAGCATGATAATACAGTTATTTTAAAGTATACTGTTAAAATAGGTTTTATTTTTTGTTCTTTTCAGTTCCACAGGCCACAAGAACAATTGAACTCCATCATGGTGGTACATTCATTACAAAACCCTACCTGTATTACGACAAGGGGTATGTTACTCATTATCCCAATATCCCTACTGATAAGATTACTTATCATAATCTCATGGTTGTACTAGAAAGGGATTTAGGATACAAAAATGTGACAGGTCTGCATTATGTCCTTCCTCACCAAACATTAGAAATTGGTCTTAGAGCAATTGTGGATGAGGACACCTTCAAGGACTTGTTTCAAGGGTCTATCTTCCACGGATTGATTATTATCTTCACTGAGCACTCTGAAGAAGACTTGAACAATCCAGAAATTACTGAAGATAATGACAACAATGCAGACACTGAAGATAATGAAGAAGAAAGTGTACAAGAAGATGAAGAATAAAGTTCACAAGATAGTGAACAAGAAATTGATAGTGATGTTCCAAGTGTAGATGAAGAGGAGAAAACAAAAGAAGTTAAAAAATATACAGTTGAACAAAAGAAGTTGAACAAAAAAGAAGTTGAACAAAATGAAGATGAAGAAAACTTTCATGAGAGTGAGGACAGTGATAGTGAAGTTGCCAGTATTGACAATGTGACTGATGATGAAGTTAGACAAGTTAGAATTGAAAAACAAACTGGGAAGGTTAGTGAAAACAAACATATTGAACAGGAAGATGGCCATCAAACTGGATTGAGGCTAAAGGTATGAAGGGAGGTATTGATAAAGACTTCAAAGACACTGAAGAATATGATGAAAATATGGAGTATGACTCACTTGTAGGTTCTGAAGCAGAAGATGAAGACTATGTAAGAAAGAAGGTTGTCATTCCTCAGAAAAAGACACCAAGGGTAGTTGTTTTGGCTATGTTTCAATTGTAGGGCATAGGTTTGAGACTTTGGCCAAATTAAAGAAGTGTTTAGTAGGTTATAGTATAGCTAAGGGGTATGACATTGTGTTTCCTAGGAAAAATCCTACTCAAATGCAGGCTTGGTGTTCTAAAAGTGAGTATCCTCGGAGACTGTGGGCTAGCTATGACTATGAAGACAAATATTTCAAGGTTAAGACAATGCATGTTAAACACAAGTGTAAGAGGTCTGCTAACTGCGGTGCAATGACAGCACCCCTTTGAGCAAAGATTTATCATGATAGGATCCTAAGTAATCCCACCTGGAAACTTAGTGAATTCAAGGATGATGTTTTGGCTACTTATCAACAAGAAGTTTCAATTGTACAATGTTGCAGGGCAAGAGCGATAGCTAAGGGGGATGTGGAACTCACCTTGAAGAACCATTATGCCCAGCTAAGGAGTTATGGAGCAGAGCTTGCACAGCAGAATCCTAATGGTACTTTTGAAATTCTTACTGACAGGCTATTAGAAAATGAGCCACCTTCAAAAACCAATCCAACATTCTTGAAAGGATTTTATGTTTGTTTTGAAGCTTGTAAGGAAGGTTGGATTAAGGGATGCAGGCCTATTATAGGGGTTGATGGTTGTTTTTTTAAAGGATATGTTAAAGGAGAACTGCTTACTGCTATTGGTAGGGATGAGAACAATCAAATGTTCCCAATTGCCTGGGCTGTGGTTAATACAAAAAATGCTGAGATGTGGTCATGGTTTCTGAAGAATGTGATGACAGACTTAAACATTTCAGTTGGACAGGGAAAGGGGCTTACAATCCTAAATGATCAACAGAAAGGGTTAACGAAAGTTATGTAGGATTTAATGCCACAAGCTGAACACAGAGAATGTGCAAGACATATTTATTGTAATTTCACTAAGAGATGGGCTACTTATAGTCTTAAAGGGTTGTTCTGGCAAGCTTGTAGGGCCTACACTAAAGTGGAGTTTCTGGCTGCAATGGGGGAGATCAAAGCTGAATCACAAGAAGCTTATGATTATCTGATGGTTACTAATAACCCTAAGTATTGGGCAAGGTGTTACCAAAGTAGTTATCAACATTGTGAAAATGTTGAGAACAACCTATGTGAGACATTCAATGGGGTGAGACAAATCTTGGAAGCTAGGGCAAAACCTGTCATTTCACTACTAGAGGGTGTGAGAAGTTATGTAATGAATAGGTTGAACAATAAGAGGGTTGAAATGGATAAATGGCCTGCTGATTTACTTACTCCTAAAGCTAGGGAATTGTTGGAGGCCAACAAGAGTGAATATAGGTATTGGAGGGTTATACTAAGTGGTCCCAATAAGTTTGAAATTAAAAGAACTCCACAAGGCTATTTGGTGGACATGGTGCAAAAGTCGTGTGCTTGCAATCAGTGGGATCTATCTGGGATACCATGTGTACATGTTATTGCAGCTATCAACCACATGAAGTTAGATCCGGATGATTATGTCAGTGAGTGGTTTCATACTTCTACTTGTAAGAGAAGTTATGATCTTTATATTCCTGGCTGCAATGGTCCAAGCATGTGGCCTCCAATGCCTGACTTTGAACCAATACTGCCCTGGCTTAAGAGAAAAAAACCTGGAAGGCCCAAGAAGAAGAGAGCACCATGAAGTAAAAAATAGTAAAACTATTAAACTGGGCAAGAGTGGGAAGAACCAAAAGTGTACGAACTGTCAGCAGCTTGGACATAACAAGAGAAAGTGTCAAAATGGATATGTAAGTGTTTTATTATTTATTGTAATTATTTATTTTTATATGTAATTTAAGTGTTTTATTATTTTATTTACTAAAAATGTTGTACATATACTTGTAGGTCCCACCTCCACCGAAACAACCAAAGGTGAAGACTAGGAAGACTGCAAAGAAAGGGAAAACTGTAAGTTTTTGGGTTTTCTAAGTAATATTCTGACAGACACTGTAAGAATTTTTATTATGTAATATTGTGTATTTTGTAAGATTCAACGACAACAAGTAAAACAAAAGGAAAAACTCAACTTCCAACAAGTAATACGAATGCAAGTAACAAGACAGGCTGTTCTAAAGCTGCAACAAGTAAGAAGACAAAAAAGGAACAACCTACAACTAAGAAGACAGGAAAAGCACCAACTGCATCAACCAATGAGCCAGTAGTAAAACAGAAACAAGGGGTATATTACATAACATAAGACTGTAAGTTATGTTAGGGTTACATATGACTGCATCTAATTTTTTTTTTCTTCTTTCCAGAGACCACCTAAACTACAAGTAAAGAGGAAAGAGGGAGTAAATAAGGCCCCTGGAGGATTTGGTGTGTTAACTCTTCCTAATGGAGAGTTATATATGAGGGTAAGTTATTATATATGGAGGGTTATTTGGTTTGATGTTATATATTAGTAGTTGTATTATGACACTGGTTTTGATGTCACAGATGGGGAAGAAGAGAGGAAAATATTACCCAGCCCAGGATGAAATGGTGATGGAAGATGCACCTCTTGGCTCCCAATCCTCTACTCTTGAAATGGTGATGGAAGATGCACCTCTTGGTTTGAGAAGATCACCAAGGAAGAGAAAACTATTTGAAGAAACTGCATGTTCAAATAAATCTAAAGATCCCAAGGGGAAGCCACCAGCAAATCCAACTCTACCAACAGAAAAAAAAAAAACCCTAAAACACTTGGTGTCAAGACTAGGAGTTTTTTCAACAAGGGTGGGATTCATATGGGGTGAAAAAACAGCTGCAAGTGTATTTTGTGAATTTTGGGTCAAATGCTTTGTTTTGTTTTTTTTCATGTATGGCAGACTTTTGTTATGTATTGCAGACTGGCAGACTTTTGTTATGTATGGCAGACTTTTGTTATGTATGGCAGACTTTTGTTATGTTGAACAGGAAAGCGCATTGCCATGGACCTTGTTGAATGTGGATTTAAACCAATCAAGAAGTAGATCTTTCATTTTGTTGGATGTTTTGTTTTAAAAATGTTTATTTTGTTGTTGCAAAGTTGTACATGTTTTGAGGTTGTGCTACTCTATATTCCTGAAGAGTTAAGACTGAGGTTAATATATTAGTTTTTGTATGGTCTAATTACTGAAAATGACAATAACGTTTAGGACAATTTTCATTTTTAACAACGTGTTTCACTTCATGACACAAACGTTTGTTTTTATTTCACCCGATAACAATATAGTTTTCCTCTTGTGTCTAAGTCCGGTGACCTAGATGATGTGGCATAGCAGATGCTGACCTGTCATTAAAATATTTAGAATTTTTTCCATGTCATCAAAGTATTACTACTGTAGACGCGTGCAAATCACGTGATGTATTTTATTAAATATCAATCCTCTTCCATCGAGCTCCTATCTTATTCCCCAACATTTTTCAAAACCCTAGAAGCTAATATATGTCTTCTTCCTCAATTAATTCTCATACCCCTACATGTAAGTGTGGAGAAGAAGCTGCAATCAAGACTTCTTCGACCCCTGATAATCCTGGAAGGATATTTTATGGATGTTTAAAATACCCATCAAACAATTGTAATTATTTTTGCTGGATTGACCCACCAACGACACCATTGAGGATGGAGAGGAAGCTAGAATACTTTCAGCACAAAAATGAAGACTTGGAATGCAGGGAAACAATATTAGAGAAGAAGAACTGGAAGTTGATAAAGGAATTGGAGATGAAGAATGTCGAGACTCTTGAATTGAAAAAAATATATATATATATTTTGCTTTAATTTTTGTTTTTATTTTCATGTTTATTTTCATATTGTGATGAAGAAGATGTATTTTTTTTTTTTTTGGTTTGTGATGTTGAAGATGTGTAATCTGTTATCAATGGAATGAAATTTGTTTTCTTAAATATGTGTTTACTTTAATTATTTCAATCAATCAATGGAACAGTTGTAAAGCATGACCTGCAAAATGGCCTGAAAAAATGGCCTAAAACATGACCTGAAAAAATGACATGGAAAATGGCTTAAAACATGACCTGAAAAAAGGCCTGATAAAATGGCCTGAAAAAATGCAGAAAATTTATAACCTGTAACTGTATAAATTTATATAAATTCACAAAATGCAGAAAATTTATAACCAAATGTATATTCTATAAATACAATAGAAACCTGATTAAAAGAGATGGATCTCCTCTCAAATATTGGTGCTCACCTCTGAGAACACATTCAAGATATGCAAGCAAAAAATCTCCACAGCAGCAGCCATCATCCTGAGGTCTACAATTAATATATTTGTGTTCCCATTCTCTCTCAAGGTCAATATCTTCTTCAGTAGGGTTAGCAGCAAACACCACATAGGGCAACATTTCCTCAGCCCCCAACTGTTGTGATGATTGTCTCTTATAACCCAAAGAGTCATATATTCTGACCTTCCTCCCTAAAGTTAAAGGCAAGCAATATCCAATGATTGCGATTAACCTATATACATTAGAGGATACAACATAAGTCGTTTGAGGATATGGGATCATAATTTAGAGGAGAATAAGAATGAGATAACATATGTAAACACAAATAACAACTTGTAAGGGAACAAGGAGAGACTTTGCAAGTCTTGCATGAACTTGACCTTTCAAACCCCTAGATGGGCTAACAATGTTAAATGTACCTTAGTGTATTTTAAACTTGCCACTCCTAATTCTTTCTGATGGTGAAAGTGCAGCAAAACTTTTGTCCTTCATGCGCCTTATATATGTGTCCTGAACTATCTCATGCAACATATTCTAAATATAATAAGAAAAAATAAAAGTTAACATAGTTAGAGTGCCAACAAACCATTCCAGAAATGAAAGAAACCAAACATACTAACAAAAACAAATGCATACTTACAACAAAATACATAGTGTTAACAACAGTAAACCGATCCTCGGGTTGAGGGAGCTTCCTTATTAGTCTACACCACTTAGTGAGCAATAGTGCATATGCATCAACAATATCTTCATGCAGCCAATTGTCCCTATATAGAGAGTGTAGAATTGCTTCACAATTATATCAGGAACATCCTTATATTCCCTCACAATTGCATATTCATACTTTGGATCCTTTGCCAACCACCAGAAATAGTTCAGAACATTTGTTTCATTATTGGTGGTAGTTCTTTCCAGAAATAGCTTACCCATGATGTTCATAATAATATCAATGTCCAATTAGTCCATAGTTTCTTCTAATCCATTCCCTTACCTTTTCTCTTCATTTTCTTCTGGCTTGTTTTATAAGCTTGAATATCTTAGATGTCTTTAATTACTACACCAACATTTGTTTCATCAAGCTCATCTGCCTCACCCTCCTCATCCATCTCACCAACATTATAGTCATCTATGTCCATTAGATACTCTTCAGGAATATTATTGGGCTCTGGGATGACATCAAGAAAGTCATCATCCTCAACCACCTTACTTTCCTCCTCTTCAACTGCTTCACTGTCCTCCTCATTTTGATAAACCATATCCTCCACAACTTTATTGTCCTCCTTCTCCTTCACCACCTCCTCATTTTTATCAATCAACCGATCCTCGGGTTGAGGGAGCTTCCTTATTAGTCTACACCACTTAGTGAGCAATAGTGCATATGCATCAACAATATCTTCATGCAGCCAATTGTCCCTATATAGAGAGTGTAGAATTGCTTCACAATTATATCAGGAACATCCTTATATTCCCTCACAATTGCATATTCATACTTTGGATCCTTTGCCAACCACCAGAAATAGTTCAGAACATTTGTTTCATTATTGGTGGTAGTTCTTTCCAGAAATAGCTTACCCATGATGTTCATAATAATATCAATGTCCAATTAGTCCATAGTTTCTTCTAATCCATTCCCTTAGCTTTTCTCTTCATTTTCTTCTGGCTTGTTTTATAAGCTTGAATATCTTAGATGTCTTTAATTACTACACCAACATTTGTTTCATCAAGCTCATCTGCCTCACCCTCCTCATCCATCTCACCAACATTATAGTCATCTATGTCCATTAGATACTCTTCAGGAATATTATTGGGCTCTGGGATGACATCAAGAAAGTCATCATCCTCAACCACCTTACTTTCCTCCTCTTCAACTGCTTCACTGTCCTCCTCATTTTGATAAACCATATCCTCCACAACTTTATTGTCCTCCTTCTCCTTCACCACCTCCTCATTTTTATCAATCATATCCTCCACAACTTTACTGTCCTCCTCATCCTTCACCTTAATGTCCTCCTCCTCCTGCCCAACCATATCCTCAACTTTAGCTAGTACAACAACATCATTAGAGGATATACCTTCAATATTAGCAGCTGACAAAGCTAACAGTTCCTCAGGAGCTGACAAAGCTAAGAGTAGCAAAACAAACATGGGTTCCATAGTAACATAATATGCATCATATGATATCATTCTCAAGCTATCAACAACAACACCTTCTCTCTCTTGCACAACATGATTATCACTATCATCCTCATCAAAGAACAACCTTCTATTTTCTGTTTCTATTTGATTCTCTGTATCTGAATTCAACTCTCATTTGTTTTTCTTGTTTTTCTTGTTCTCCGCTTCCTTTGCTTCTTTCCACCATGTCCTATCTTGTGCCACATGTTTGCATTAAGATTTTAAGAACCAAAAATGTTAGAGGATAACATGTGATAAGTCCTCAAAAGTGTATATTTATCCCCCGAATAGTACCTTGTTTGCATAACACTTAGCTTATATTATTGTGTTATATCTATTGATTAGTGTTTTCTTATCATTTGTGTAGGTTTCATGAGCCAAAATGTGAATATTGTGTTAAAGCCGCCAAAAGCCAAGAAAAACCATTAAAAGAATGTTAGATTGATTAGAGATATGTGATGGAATAACTGAGAGGTGACTATCATATATCTAGAATCAATCTCTTTTATTGGACCCTTTTTATAATTATATTGAATAACCGAGAGGTGATGGTTTAATTATGAATTAATATGTTGAGTTAATTAAATTGAATAGCTGAGAGGTGACGATTTGATTAATGAAGCATATTCAATAGCATATATAAGAGAATCTTGTTTTAATTAATTGAGTGGAAGAGCTGAGAGGTCGGTGACTACTTGATTATTATAGGCATTAATGATTAATTTGAATAGCTTAGAGGTGACTAATTAATTGTTATAGATTGAACATGAATGAATGACATATATGTTTGCATTGTTTAGTTTGTGGATACCAACACTTCCCCTATTCATCATAAGATCTTCTCTATATCCCTATCCATCTTCTTAAGTTAGTTTAAGTGTTAGTTTATATATTTATTGCCTGTAGGAAGTAGAATCAATCTCCATCTTATTTTTTGAATCATATGGTGTTCTTTAATTGTTGTTTTCTATTGTGTTTGAGCTAAGAATATTTACAGGCACAAGAAGGAAAATCAATACAAATCTATCTTTTGATCAGAAGGATACACAATTATCCAACTATCAAAATGGCGTCGTTGCCGCTTTAAGGAACGAAGTTCATTCAAACACAAGCGAGAATAGTAGTTTTGGGACATCATCCCACTTGTATCCCTCCCACCCTTCTATTTCTATTTATTTTAATCCTTTTTTAAGTGTTTTGTTACTTAGTCCTCTTACTGATCTCGCAGCGAATATGGATCGAAAAAAGCTCAAGGAACGAAGCTAATATATCAATTTGAAAAAGATTGCGCAAACAAGAATTTTCCAGAAAAGTTACTGGTGCTTACTGTACTCGATCTCAAGTCGAGTTCCTTACAGCACAAACTGATCTCGAGTCAGGTTCTGAACA
This sequence comes from Aquilegia kansuensis, assembly GCA_020826895.1. NCBI lineage: Eukaryota > Viridiplantae > Streptophyta > Magnoliopsida > Ranunculales > Ranunculaceae > Aquilegia > Aquilegia kansuensis. Next base: position 13,151,613 of record CM037006.1, read on the forward strand.
AGGATTTGACACGTATTTGTGGGACCCATAGAAGATATTCCAGAGCAATATTTCAATTTTTATTTTTACTGTTTGAGTGATTGTGAGGCTAAACTAAGTAGTTTAATTTTTACAACATTTTTAAGGACTTGTAAGATATTTAATTTTTTGATCCACGAAGGGGTCGCGGTTGTAATATTTTTAAAGTAGGTGTTGCTAGGATTTATTTATTTGTGTGTTTGCGATGGATAGTAGAGCAAGGTTGTGGACCTAGCCTTGAGTCTACTAAGGAACAACTCTTAACCCTGCTTGAATCCTCTGCAAGAAGAGTTTCTGTAATGATTAGTATGACCTTGAATGTTGCTTGATTTTAATTCAGTTTTTACTTTTTGCTAAACCGGGACTGACGGCGGACTTGGCCTACGGAAAGTGAAACTTAATATCAATTGATTGCAATATCCTAAGCTTTAAAATTGAATCAACTAAAGCCATGCTATCACGATGTTCATTTGAGGCCTTGAGCAGATATTTCAACTAGTACCGCGTGAACCATTCTTTGATTGGAGCACAAGCTAGGAATTGGGTCTGGAACCCCTACAGATTACGTCTATAGAATCACTGTGGTTTTTAATTAAGGAACGTCGCTTATGCACGAAAAACCTCCCACACTGGTTATTCGCTACTTGACTCATAAAATATAAAGAGAATTCACAACGAAAACTTAGGAAGAACTCGTTGACTTGGGTGGACACAAAATCGAGCCAGTTTTGAGCCACTTGTTAGATGCTTTTGAATGGTTAAGACTTCTATGGCATATGTAATGTGCATCATGCATGCGTCTTAGATCCGGTAAAATGTTGTCCAATCATATTCAAGTCTACACAAGTCGCACAATCACGGACCTCACTCCTTCTAAGGAAGAGTTCAACGACTCGACCTCCATACCTTCTTCTGAGGAAGAAATCAATGACTCAACCTCACTTACTGAAGTAAATCCTACACCGATGGCTCACGAAGCTACCCTTCGGGATTACTTTTCACCTTTGGCCACTGGGCCACCTACCTGCATAGTCTTTCCCAAGACAACTGCAGATAGTTATGGCATTTGCCTACAGATTGTGGGCATGTTGCCTAAGTTCCATGGACTTCCACGGGAAGATCCATATCAACACCTGAACAAGTTTCTGACCGTGCTTAATACTTTCAAGGAGAAACATTTGTTTGAAGAGGAAGTTAGCTTGAGGTTGTTCCTTTTTTCTCTTGAAGATCGTGCATCTCACTGGTTAGATAGCCTTCCTTCCAATTCTATTGACACCTGGGCTCAACTAAGCAAAATGTTTTTGACCAAATTTTTTCCAATTGCCAAAACCAATGATATTGTTGTTACCATCAGAAATTTCTGGCAAAAATAGGGTGAGGTTTTCTTTGATGCATGGGAGAGGTATTAAGACCTATTTCTTCGGTGTCCACACAACAAAGTTGATAACACAAAAAAAAATCAGGATCATGTATAGAGGCCTCAATTACACAACTGGAAACATGGTTGAAGGCATGTGGAGTGGCGGTTTTCTTGATCTATCAACCGCCAAGACTATTGCATTCTTTGAAAAACTAGCTGACAATAGACAAAAATGGGATTTACCTGGACCACCCCCGAGAAACACTACCACAGACACATACGATAAACCTAGAGGCATGTATGAGGTCAAACCTGACCCCGAGCTTAAAATGTTGCTCCATGGTTTAGTCAAAAAGGTAGAAGCACTTGAGATGTCCTTAAAACCCACATCAGCGGTCATGAGTGCCTCCACTCTCCAATGTGATGTTTGTCACGACCCATCCCATATTGCCGAAGTTTGCCCTCTCCTTTATACTTCACCAGAAACTGAGGAAACCTGTGTGTTCAACTATGCTAAGAAAACAAACTTCACCAAGGGCAATGCTACGTACCCATACATGGACCGTTCAAATCTGTCTTACACGAACAACAATGCTCAGACGGTTCCACCTGGATTTAAAAACTGCTATGAGCAACGCAGCAATGTGACCTATGTTGCAAACAATGACAATAGAAACAGGGTGACAGTCTCCACTTATACGCAATGCTCATCGGATGAGTAATTCCAGGGACCCAGTTCCAGCAAATCAACCTGCCCCTCAGAAGTCCTCCCTTGAGGATGTTCTTGCCCGTTTCATGCAACAAACGCAAGCATCCATTGAAATGAACTCTCAAGCTATATAACGGATAGAACAAAAACTTGACGAGAAGGGCAGATTTCTGGGTCAACCAATTCCGAACCCCAAGGGCAAGGAAGTTGCCTTGGTGACAATCAGATTAACTACAAACCAAGTCCTAGTATTGTGACTCTGGTTACCACGACACCTGTTGCACCACCTAAAGATCCGGCTAATGAGGCTGCCACCTCTAAGCCGAAGAAACATACCCGTGAGATTGTGGATACTCCATAGACTTACAATCCACCCGTGCCTTACCCCCAAAGACTCATAAGGTCTCTGAAGGAAGTACAAGCAGAGGAGGTACTTGACGTGTTCAAACATATAAACATAAACATACCTTTCCTCACGGCTATCAAACAGATACCTTCTTACGCTAAGGTCTTGAAGGACTTGTGCACCGCAAAAAAAAAAAAAAAAAATGAATGTGCCCAAAAGCACGTTTGTTGCGGAAGAATTCTCTGCACTTGTCCAACACAACGGTGTGGTAAAATACAAAGACCCTGGAAAACCAACCATACCCTACAAGTTTGGTGGAAAGTTCATTGGTAAAGCTTTGTCAGACCTGGGAGCGAGTGTCAATTTCTTGCCTTACTCCATATACAACAGTTTGGGTCTGAACAACATGAAACCCACGAGCATGTCTTTACAACTGGCATACAGATCATTGAAAGTACCTAGAGGAATAATTGAGGATCTATTAGTCAAAGTGTCTGACTTTTACTATCCTGTTGATTTTGTGGTGTTGGACACTGAACCTACTGCCGATGACTCGGTTCCCATCATCCTTGGCCGACCATTTTTTGCCACCTCTAGTGCTCTCATAAACTGCCAGAATGGTTCTATGGTTCTCACTTTTGGCTCTATGATCGTTGAAGTAAATATTTTTAAACTTGGCCAACAACCCCCTGATCTTTCTTTATCTGAAGATGTGTGCCTTCTTGATTCTTTACCTTATGAAATGGTGCATACTTGTTATCCCAAGATCCGGTTGTTCATTGTCTTGCCATGCATAATGCTGACTTTGACATCGACCAATCGATTGTCGAAATCAATGCTCTTCTTGATTTTGTGCCTATTTTTGAACCTAAAGACCCTGAGGCCCTTGATTCAGTTTGTTGCATTGATTCTGAGTCCCAAGTCGAGACCATCACTCCACCTCCTGTTACTCTGGATCCTCTTCCTCCCGAGCTGAAATGTGCCCATCTTGATTCGGACGGTAATCATCTTGTTATCATTTCTTCATTTCTTACTACCGAACAGAAGAGTCAGCTTTTAAAAGTTATTCAGGAGCATTGTTCTGCTATTGCCTGGTCTATCCACAACATTAAAGACATTAGCCCTTCTGTTTGTTCTCACCGTATTCATCTTGAGGACAATGCTAAAATTTCTCGTGAACCTTAGAGACGTCTTAATCCTGCTATGAAAGAAGTTGTTCATGCTGAAATTCTTAAACTCTTAGATGCAGGTCTGATTTATCCCATTTCTGACAGTCCCTCGGTTAGTCTTATTCATGTGGTTCCTAAGAAGGTCGGCATGACTGTAGTTACCAATGATAAGAACGAACAAGTCGCCACTAGAGTTCTAACCAAGTGACGTGTTTGAATCGACTATAGAATGCTTAATACAGTCACCCGGAAGGACCACTTTCCTCTTCCCTTGATAGACCAGATGTTGGAATGCCTGGCTGATCATTCCTTCTATTATTTCTTAGATGGTTATTCTGGTTACAATCAGATTCCTATCGCCCATGAAGATCAAGAGAAGACAACTTTTACATGTCCTTTTGGAACTTTCGCTTATGCCCGTATGCCTTTCAGTATGTGTAATGCACCTGCTACCTTCCAGAGGTGTATGTTACACATCTTTAGTGATATGGTTGAACGATTTATGGAGGTGTTTATGGATGACTTATCCATATATGGTTCGTCTTTTGAAGAGTGTCTTAGTCATCTTTCCTTGGTTTTTCAGCGTTGCATTGAGAAGAATTTGGTGCATAACTAGGAAAAGGGCCATTTGATGGTTAGAAGAGGAATAGATTTGTGCCATGTAGTCTCTCCTGAGGGTATTCAGGTTGATAAAGCTAAAGTAGATGTTGTTTCATCTTTGTCTATTCCTAAGTCTATTAGGGATATTCGAGCCTTTCTAGGCCATGCACGATTCTATCGACGTTTCGTCCAAGATTTTTCAAAGAAAGCTCGCCCCTTAACCAATTTATTGCTTAAGGATGCACCTTTTGATTTCACAAAAGAATGCAAGTCTACCTTTGACAATCTTAAGACCACTCTCACGACTGCACCCATCATTAGGGCACCGGAGGGGAGTAAACCCTTTTGATGTTCGCAAAACTCTTAATGATGCTCAACGTTATTATGCTCGCAAAACTCTTAATTATGCTCAACGTAATTACAATATGACTGAAAAAGAGTTGTTATCCATAGTATATGCTCTTGATAAGTTTCATTCCTATCTTTTAGGTTTCCGTACTGTCATTTTCACAGATCATGCTGCCCTTAGATTCCTACTCTTCAAGAAGGAAACTAAACAGCGCCTTATTCGTTGGATTATGTTGCTTCAAGAATTTGACACTAAAATTAAAGATAAAAAAGGGACTAAAAACGTAGTAGCCGACCACTTATCTACACTCGACCGTCCTGAGGATTCTAGTGTCATTTCTGAGAACTTTCCTGATGAGCTTCTTTTTGCCATATCGAATGCTCCATGGTTCGCACATATAGTTAATTACTTGGCTAGCAACAAGTTTCCAAGTCATTGGAACAAGCAAGATAGATCCAAATTCCTTGCTAATGCCAAGCATTATTTCTGGGATGACCCTTATCTTTCTAAGTATTGTTCTGATCAGATTATTCGTCGTTGCATTCCTGACTGGGAGCAACAAGAGGTCCTTAAGTTCTGCCATGAGCATGCTTGTGGTGGACACTTTAGTACCAAAAAGACAGCTGCTAAAGTATTGCAGTGTGATTTTTATTGGCCAACTTCTTTCAAGGACACTCACATGCATTGGACAGTCTGCACTCGTTGTCAACAAATAGGCAAAATCACTAGGCGACACATGATGCCTTTACAGCCAATTCTTTCTGTAGAAGTTTTTGAAGTATGGGGCATTGATTTTATGGGTCATTTTCCTGGTTGTTGATTAGTCATCAAAAGTGTATATTTATCCCCCGAATAACACCTTGTTTGTCTAGCACTTAGCTTATATTATTGAGTTATATCTAATGATTAGTGTTTTCTTGTCTATTGTGTAGGTTTTATGAGCCGAAATGCGAATATTATGTAAAAGCCCGCGAAAAGTCAAGAAAAGCAAGCAAAAAGATATTATTTGCACATGGGAAGGAGAATTGATATTTGCACCCACAGATCTGCTGAGGGCACTCCACGGTCAGCTCTGTTGACTTGACTTTATGTCAAAGTGGGGCGGTCTAAATCTCAGCCCAAACAGGGTCCTATTGGGGCCCACAAGTCAGAATTTCTATTTAGGGCTTTATTTAAAGCCAAACTTAAAAAGGTTCCACAAGGACATCCAGAAGTCTGATTTGGGCCCATGAGCTATCAAACTGAAGGTCTTGGTCCAAGATACAACATAAGCTCAAGATAATTAGGTTTTGCTAAAAACCTAATGCCTCTAAAAGACCAACAGCAGCAGCCACGAATTTGACCTAATTTGGAAGTCTTTGCATGCAAGTATTCTACTTTGTATTTTCTATATAAGAGAAGTAGAAGTTACGGTTTAGGTATCTTTTAGACTCCCATCTTTTAGATCTAGATTTTTTCATAGAGAGAAAAAAAAAGAATATTTTTGTGAGAGAAAGCTCATCTTCTTCTTCTTTGTATCAACCTCTATTCATATCAATCAAATCAAATCACTTTACTTTATGATGTTTTGTTATTTATTTATTTATTCCATGGTGTCATCATCAAGGATGAGTAGCTAAATCTCCTTAGGGGGATGGTGGAAGCACTCTAGATGATGCAAAAGCACCATGTTTGTTCTTATTGTTCATTGTGATTCAAAGTTCTTAATGCTTATTTACTCCAATTCGCGATATGAGGTCAGTATGATTATTTGCATGTTATTGTTATCCATGTTATTAAAATACTATTGTTAGGGTTTAAGGAGACCTAGCATTAATGGTTTTATTTATATTTATTAGGGTTTGTAGTGAAATAGCTGAGAGGTGATTATTACATATCCAAAGTTGATATCTTTTATTGGAACCCTTTTGTGATTAAGTCAAATAACTGAGAGGTGATGATTTAGTTATGAATAATATGTTGAGTTAATTAAATTGAATAGCTGAGAGATGACGGTTTGATTAATAAGACATATTCAATAGCATGCATAAGGAATCCCGTTTTAGTTGAGTGGAATAGCTGAGAGGTGACTACTTGATTATTATAGGTATTAATAATTAATTGGAATAACCGAGATGTGACTAATTAATTATTATAGATTGGACATGAAGGAACAACATGTTATGTTTGCATGATTTAGTTTGTGGATACCAATTCTTCCCCTTTTGTCATCATATATCTTTTTTACATCTCTTGCATATTCTTAAGTTAGGGTTTACTATTTATTATTGCCTGTAGGAAGTAGAATCAATCTCCAATCTTATTATTGATTCCCTTGGTGTTCTTTAACCATTGTTTTCTATTGTGTTTGAGCTAAGATTTTCCCCTTTGAGGTGGGTACGACCCTTGCTTGTTACTTGTCTACTTTGATACCCAATTTATACAGGCGCAAGAAAGAAAATTCAATACAAATCTATCTTTTGATTGTGAGGTACACAAATTTCCATCTATCAGTTGTCATGGTTTTTTGTACATTCTGGTCGCAGTAGACTATGTTTCAAAATGGATCGAGGCCATTCCCAAAGGCACAACGACCAAGAAACTGTGGTAAATTTTATCAAAGAGTACATTTTTGCCCGATTTGGCACTCCCCATAAGATCATTAGTGATGGGGGGGCCATTTCTGCAATAAAGCTTTTCAAAAGCTTGCCCAAATGTATGGAGTAACTCATAAAGTGGCCCTTGCTTATCATCCACAAACCAATGGCCAAGTTAAGGTTTCCAATAGAGAGATCAAAAACATTTTGCAGAAAACAGTTGATCCTGATAAGGTTGATTGGTCTCATCGAGTGAGTGATGCGTTCTGGGCCTATTGTACTGCTTTTAAAACTGCTATAGGGATGTCTCCCTTTCGTCTTGTATTTGGAAAACCATGTCACCTACCTGTCGAGCTTGAGCACCGAGCCTTTTGGGTGATGGAAAAGCTCAACTATAATCTCGACCAGGCGGGTAAGAGGAGAAAACTCCAGCTTTCTGAGTATAATTGATCCAGTGCACGCTTTTCTCTTGAGCGTCACCACCAAACAGATCTGTTTCCCGCTCTGTTTGGGGGTGGGAAAGTCATTTCCCATCTTCTTTTACGTCTCGAGTATCTGACTTTAAAAGACTTTTTGTTGTATCTTAGACAACAGGATCTCGCGCATTCCACTCTAGTGGTTTATCTCTCTTGTATCTTTGTTTTGAGTAGTGTTTATCTAGGGAGTGAGTTTCTTGTTTATCCTCCTGTCTGGCTAAAGACGTTAAACTTAGCGCTCTTGGGAGGCAGCTCTATGTATCTTCTAAGCCCGGTCGTGCTTTATTGCTTCTTTTTTATTGTCGGGTTTAGTGGCTTTTTGGCTGATAAACTACCCTTCTTGAATTTGTGCTCAAGTTCTGTTTAGGGGTGGGCGCGTCCCACCCACTCTCTGTTACGGTTCGATTGGTTAAATAATTATTGCAGTTACAAATTTGAAATTATTTCAATTTTCGAAATTTTCAATAATTATTGCTTGATTTTTGGAATTTATTTAACACCTTAATGGCATCTATATTCGCGAGAATATAATTTACCATTATCACGAAATTTTTAAAATTAATTTTGTGTCGTTACGCATCCCGAGGGTAAAACCGTTATTTCTATTAATTCCAGTAGTCGTGGTTGCATAACGGGTTCGTGGATGCCTACATATACCCCGTGGTATAATGGAAAAGTCATAAGTCAAATTTTCATTCTTTGGTCAAATTGAGTCAAACCAAGTCAACAGGGATCTACTTTCTCGAGATTCGAGGCGGATTTACTTTCTCTGTCTTTGTATCTCCCTCATTACTCAACCATTTTCAAAATTTCAAGTTCCTGTATGCTCCTCTCTTCATTCTCTTCATTTTCATACCTTTTTCTGTAAAATCATGCCTCCTAGAAGGAGATCTAGAGTAGTTGTCCATGAACGCGATTATTCTCGTCTCTTCGATGATAATCGCTTCGTACATAGTTTTGTGGAGAGAATCTATGTGAGAGGTTGGGATGCACTCCTGGGCGTGGATTACGAATCATTTGATGTTTAAGTGGTTCGTCGATTCTATGAGTCCATGGAGTCGACCGATGATGGCATTTTCGTAAATTAGGAAGAGATCATCAGTTTCCACTCTCACCAGAGACCATTTCTGTGGTCACGGGCCTCGATCTCGATGAAGCTCCCCTTCAGCAGGAGGTTGCACTGGTAACCCCCGAGATCATCGAGGTTGTTCTAGTCGATGATCGGGTGGCGCACCAGTATACCAGCCACATCTCCATCGGTTGGCTCTGAGTCAACCAAGGCTTGGTAGCTCACTGGTTGACCACCAATGTCCTTGGGACGAGCAGGAGGAGCGATCTGTTTTCGGAGGACATCCACATCCCGCGTCTTCTCCAGGAAGATCTCCACAGTTATTGTATGGTCCGGCGCCTGTTTCAGACCATCACCAATGCTCGTACCACTTCTGCCTCATTCCTAGCCTGGTGATTAGTATTCTGCGCTACTGGGAGGCGCCTCTTCCTATTGGCCTATCTTTGGAGTCAGTCCTTCATCTTGAGGTCTCAAACCCCAGTCTGTCTCCCTGTCGACAATAATTGTGGGACCCACAGGAGGAGCCACCAGTTCACTACAGGCCCAACGATCAGCGGGCATTCGAGCAGATTCACACTAATGAAGAGCGGTTCCAGCTGATTTGGAGGGGTATGGGAGAGATTTTGGACGCGGTTGAAGACGTCCGGCGTCGATTGGACGAAGGCCAGGGCCGTCGACGCAGTTGAGAGAGTGTCAGCCATTCTTGTTTTTATTTTATTGTATTTGTTTTATTTTGTTTTTAGTCATTTGCTCTTTTCATGTATAAATTTCATTCCATGTACTTTATTTTAAATATTTTATAAAATATATGAAATTTTAATTTCCAAACTTGTTGTCCTTTTCTGGAATTTTCAGTCATTTATGGGTTTTATTGCAAAAATCTGGACTCGTGGAGTTATTTTTAAATTTTTTTTGTCCCATGGACCCAAATCCAAATATTTTTTGAGAAAAATGTTTAGGGTTTTGTTTTTTGGAAACCCTAAAAGATATTGGCAATATTTTGAGTCCTAATTGGATTTAAACTCTTTTATTTTGCCTATAAATACCAAACAAACAAAGGAGGCCGTCATTTTTCAAACATACTTTTTATTTTTCTAGGAACTGCTTAATCTCGAGTCGAGTTCCAAATAGGCTTTCCTGATCTCGAGTCGAGTTCGAGTCTGCCAAAGGCTTTCTGCTTTGGTTTTTGTGCTAATTTTCTCGATTTTCGTGCTGGTTTTTGGTGTTTTCTTCTTCCTTTTTCAATGGCTGACGTCCAGAATGAGTTGTGGGTGCCAAGTGGTATGCATATTGTTCCTAAGATACATTTTTCTGGTATTATGAATGGTCCTTATGGAGCCACTTTTCGGGATGAAATCTTTAACAAGGGTTAGGAAGGGTTTCTTTATGATTCTACTGTCGATTACTCACCTTCTATGGTAAGATACTTTTACCTCATGTTACCCTTCCCAGATACTCTTCTCTTTGATAGTTTCCAGGTTTACATACATGAATCTGTAGTCGTTTTTAATGTTGTTGCCATCTCACTTGTCAATGATAACCCTTTTGTCTTCAGTCCTGTCATACCCTATCATGATTATCGCATCGATAATAACGTTGATATCCTTGAAAATTACCTTGATCATTGGGCCTTGCACCTTTTCTCTGTACCCAACTACCCGCTTACCTGTTACACCCACTATCTCTCTTCCTGCTAATGTTGCTTTATGGGTTATGAGGAATTTGTTGGGTTATGAGAAGTTGGAGTATGTTAATGAGACTACTATGCATGCGGTGTATGATACAACTGAAAATTTTAATGCACTTGACATATCTTCTATGATTCTAGATGGTATCCGTAATGTGTTCATCATGGGACGGGATAAGCTATTATACCCTATTGCTATCTGTAAGATTATCCTTCATAGCTTTCCTGAGTGGCGAGCCAAATATACTGATTGGACCCGCCTACCATCTATGGATCCAATTCATCAATACATTAGGAGAAGCCGCCAATTCACTTAGGTGGTTAATTCTGAGTATGAGACTTATCCTGCTTTACACAAAGATGATGAGTTTATGAAGCATGGCCAAGATGATTGGGGTGTGATGATGAATGCGATCATCGACTGGCGTAATGACTTGGATGGCCTCCCACGAAGTCGTGTTTGGGAACGAAGAACTTAGGATAGGATTTCCTTTTATATTGAGTCAGTCTTTTATTTCAGCATATTTTATTTCTATTGGGTCTTAGTATGGAATTCCTTGTAATCTTTATATATGTGGATATAATATTGTTTGGCAGGAATTTATAAAAGCGGTTTGAATTTTTAGTACATTAATGGTAATATCTTTCTTTCTCTCTTTTCTATGCTTAGTATGAGCCTTGAGGACAAGGCATTTTTTTGTTTGGGGGGGGGGGGGGAGTATTACAATCTTTTTTGCAAAAGATTTTCAAACTTCTTTTTCCATACTTGTGTAAAAATTCAAAAATTTTGAAAAAAAATCTAAAAATCTTTGTACAAATACTTTTCCAAAAGTTATGATAAGTACACCATCAATGATGAGTATAATGGTTGAATTCTATCTTTTTCAAGTTTAAGGACATTTATTGCTTCACCTAGTAGTTTAGTTTCATACTATATTTGCATAAGCATGACATTCACTCGCATTTATGACAGATAACATGTGCACATGCAATCACACCTTGAGAATCTTGAGGAATAAGTGTGGAGACTTAACCCAGTAAGCTTTTGAGACCCGTCCTTTTCTTGGAGAGTTATTACGTAATCTGGAGTCAAAAGACTCAACCTCTCAGTCTTGTCTGTTTTTAGTCTCATATTCATATTTCCAGTTAACCTTGATATGACATCAAGTGGGTGTAATATAAACTTGGGTCTTGTAGCTTATTCAAGATGTGATCACCCTATCAGTACTTAGAAAGGATACAAAGACATTTAGTTAAGCCATGTTTACCTTAGCCTACCTTTATGATACTTTATCCCTTAGGTTAACCATTCTGAGCCTTTCTTGTTACTTAGCCTTTTTTTTTTGCCCATCATCCTTACCCAACTCTGTTGTAGGAGTAATTACCCTTTTAGAATGTTTAGGTCATTTTACCCACTGTTTTTGGAACATGAAGATGATTGTTTCTGTGATTACAAAGAAGAAAGGAGAAATACAAAGAAATCTCCAAACTACTGAGATGAACCAAATGTTGAAAATCAAAAAGTTTGAAGAATTCCAGAAAAAGCCAGAATCTTCCAAAAATCAAGAAAATCAAAAAGAAAAAGAAGATTCCATTTTTCTACTCAAGAGAAAAATCCCAAAATGTTCTCCAAGTGTTGTTATTACAAATCACAAGTATTGAAGCCCCGAATGTTCCAAAATTATTTCACAAAAATCTTTTTCATTTTTAGCCATGTCCTGAGCCCAGTTACAACCTATTTCTGTCTTTTATAGATCTAAGCTGATATGATAGGATGTGGCGAGTAAGTGAGAAGGTGCTGAGGTGAAAAACCGGACATCTCAAGCAAGGCTAACTTTTCCATTCTTTGAGACTAAGTTCATTCCATTACACCAGTCCGTTTTTTTTTATATATGTGAGATTATTGTCCATCTTCTTTCCTCGCATTGAGGTAAAATGATAAACACCATCTCCGAGAGATTTTTATTTCTGAGTGTATGTCTGTGAGGCAAAAGCCAAAGCGACTTTTTCAATGGTGACTTAAGACCTATGTCGTATGTGTACATGTCTGTCTTGGATGGATTTGAAACCGTTATGCTTATTTTTTTCATGCATTTGTAGTACGTTATCTCATATGAACGGTTTTGCAATGCTTATCCTTATTATTGATATACTATGTGGATGACATCCATTTCTGAGGTAAAGGGTAGAACATCATGTTCTTGGGATTAGTCATTGTAATAAGTTTGTGGGTATCTACGCTGGAAAACCCTCAGGAGACTATAACTCCTCCACCTAGGAAGCCCTTGTGGTTTTAAAGCCTTGATGCATATGGTTAATGCAATCACTCTAGTTCTATCTCTCTTTTGAGTCATTATTTCTTTTCTTCTCACCTTTGTTTGAGGACAAGCAAAGTGTTGTTTGGGGGTATTTGATAAGTCCCCAAAAGTGTATATTTATCCCCCGAATAACACCTTGTTTGTATAGCACTTAGCTTATATTATTGTGTTATATCTATTGATTAGTGTTTTCTTGTCATTTGTGTAGGTTTCATGAGCCAAAATGTGAATATTGTGTTAAAGCCCGCCAAAAGCCATTAAAAAAATGCTATTTGCACAAGGAAGAAGAATTCATACTTGCACCCATAGAGTTGCTAAAGGCACCCCATGGACTGGTCCTATGGACTTGACTTTATGTCCAAATGGGTGGTCCAAATCCCAGCTCAATCCAAGTTATAATGAAGCCCACAAGTTAGAAGATTTATTGAAGCATTTATTGAAGCCCAGTCTTAAAAAGGCTCTATATGAAGATCTAGAATTCTGATTTGGGTTGATGAGCTGTCTATCTGAAGGTCTTGGTCTAGGCTACAACTTAGGCCTAATAGAATTAGGTTTTGATGAATCCTTGCTGCTTCTAGAAGGCCTACAGTAGAAGCCATGAATTTGACCTAACTTGGAGAGAAGTATACTTTGTGAGCAAGTAATATTCTTTGTATTATCTATATAAAGAGAAGTAGTAGTTAGGATTTAGGCTAGTTCATAATAATAGTTCTTTCTCTTGTATTGAACTCAATCTTCTTATTCTCAATATTAATCCATTCTCTTTTTCTTTATGATGTTGTGTTATTTATTTACTTATTCCATTGTGTCATTATCAAGGATGAGTAGCTAAATTCCCTTTAGGGGGAATGGTTGAAGCACTCTAGATAATGCAAAAGAACCATGTTTGTTCTTAATGTTCATTGTGATTCAAAATACTTAATGCTTGTTTATTTTTATTCGCGACATGAAGTAAGCATGATTATTTATATGTTATTATTATCTATTATAAAATACTATTGTTAGAATATAGGGAGACCTAGCTATAATGGTTGTATTAGATTGATTGGAGATATATGATGGAATAGCTGAGAGGTGATTATCATATATCTAGAATCAATCTCTTTTATTGGACCCCTTTTGTAATTAAATTGAATAACCGAGAGGTGACGGTTTAATTATGAATTAATATGTTGAGTTAATTAAATTGAATAGTTGAGAGGTGACGGTTTGATTAATGAAGCATATTCAATAGCATATATAAGAGAATCTCGTTTTAATTGAGTGGAATAGGTGAGAGATGACTAGTTGATTATTTAGGCATTAATGATTAATTGGAATAGTTGAGAGGTGACTAATTAATTGTTATAGATTGAACATGAATGAATGGCATGTATGTTTGCATTGTTTAGTTTGTGGATACCAACTTTTCCCCCTATTCATCATAAGATCTTTTCTAGATCTCTATCCATCTTCTTAAGTTAGTTTAAATGTTAGTTTATTTATTTATTGCCTGTTGGAAGTAGAATCATTCTCTATTTTATTTGTTGATTCATATGGTGTTCTTTAATTGTTGTTTTCTATTGTGTTTGAGCTAAGAATTCTCCCTATGAGGTGGGTACGACCCTTGTTTGTTACTTGTCTATATTGATAATCAATATTTACAGGCACAAGAAGGAAAATCAATACAAATCTATCTTTTGATTAGAAAGATACGCAATTATCCAACTATCAGCATGCAAACCTATATGAGTTTAATCAGATAGTTTGAGGATAAGAAAGAACAAATTAGAGGATAAAAGTTTTAAATCTTACCTTGAAGGTTGTTTTCTGGTTGGAAGCTTGGGTTCTTTGTTTTTTCTCTTGTTCGCAACTACTTTAGCTGTATGCACCACATCAAAATCAGGTTGTTGAGGTTTTTCAGGCTTTCTCATTTTTAACATGAATTCCTCTGCTCCTTTGCTTCTCATACCACCTATGATGATTTCAAGTAACTTAATATTCCTTTGTTTTTTGTTTTTTTGTGATGGATCAATACCAATCTCTTTCCTCTTTCTCTTTCCCAAGATAGGTGGAGTAGTATTATCAGTAGCAAGGTGTTGGCTTTGGCTCCTTGTTTTCACAGAGGCCCTTGAGAGTTCTGGGGGTGATGGACTTGGCTTTGGTAGATCTGCAAGGGGTGGTAGTTTCTTCTGTTTAGGTGGGACTTTGATCCTACCAATATTCTTCTTTGTGGCGCACTCATTTTTTTGTGGTTTCTTGTTGACACTTGTCTTGTTTGTTACTTCCTTGGTGGGAATGGTTTTTTTGTTGCTCCCATGCTGACACTTGTCTTTTTTTCTGTTCCTTCGTGGCAATTTTCATCCTAGGTGAACTCCCAGTGGCAATTGGCTTGTTCTGCTTGGTGGCACCCAACTGTTGTGATGATGGTTTGCTCTTTTTGGTGGCACCCAATTGTTGTGATGATGGTTTGTTCTTCTTGGTGACACCTTGCATGATGATGTTCCAGCTTGTACTTTTAATTGTTTAAGCATTTTTTTCACTCATTCAACAACATTCTTTTCAAATTGTTGAAGTTTTTTTATAACACCTTTGTCTAAGACTTGTTTCAGTTCTCTGTGAACCTGCAATTAGAGAATAAGTGTGCAATGTTTAGCAGACAGATATCAGACACATAGAGGATATTACTTAACCAATTAAAGGATATCCATTTAAACAAACTTACCACTCCTTGCACAATCCCTTCTAGATCATCAACAACTCCCTTTTTAGCATCATCAAGTGTTTTTATACTACAACATTGTACAGAAAAAGAAAAACAAAACTACTATAAAAATTGAAACTTAAATAATTTCTGTTATAAAAAACATTATTAACAAGTGGAGGATAATCTACAAACAATTAGAGGATAATAGTACAATCATTTAGAGGATAATTGACATACCTCTTGTGCTTCTTTTACTAGTTCTTTAACAGACTCTGATGGTGTGATGAAAGGGGGCACAACTTAAACTTTTCTTCCTCTTTTTGGATAAAGTTTTTTATCAATGGTATTCCTCCCAGTGGTCTTGCCAAGTAGATCTGTCCAAGCAAGCATCCTTGGGAATGGGGCATTAGGCAACCTTTTAGGACCTAAGCATGGGAGGTGTATGTATGCCTAGATAATAAAACCAAGCACACAACCATCAAGACCATAGTCTAGCTTCTTTTCTTATTCATTTCTTGCAGATTTCTCTAATGAATTTTTCAATAATTTGAAAACAACCGACCCCCATGGAAATTTATCAAAAACAGCAAGGTCTTCAGCAATGTCAACATATTTGACATCAAGAGTTTGTCCTGAATCAAGAAGTAAGCAAAGATGCAATAATAACAACCGACTCAGACGATGAACGTCGTCCCCGGAATCTGGGTCACCTCTTGCTCTTTGTATTAACCTGTTTCCAGATTAATGCATTAACTAGGTCAGGTCGATGTTTGCCTGACCAAGATGGGAGATTAAGATCGGGGGTGGTTGCACCTCGATGTGGTCGAGATTGCCTACGTACTCTAGCTCGAGCGAGTAGAACTTAGAGATCAAGCCATCGTAGTTTTGTTCTTATAGAAGGTGGAGGAGCGTAGATCATGGGATCATGCGAATTCTCCGACGTCTATTGATTGCGTGATAATTGGCATTAAATGTGTAACGAACCAAGATATTCTTTGAGCATTGATTAAGGACATGTGTCTGTAATGAGGTCGCCAATGGTAATATGGTCGAGCTGCACTAGTCGGACCGGATGAGGTCGTTGCCTGGCTGACCTGGTGAATTACTGGGTGAGCATAATCCACTTGTTCAGTAGAAACCCACATTCCCAATATATTATCCAACCATGACGATAAATCACGCTAACAGTTTAAAAATGCAAGTTTAAATAAGAACTGTAAAGATAATAAATATAATGTAAAGTATTTTCTACTATAAGTAATAACTAATATACAAGCAATCATACAATAGATCGGGTACCTGTATCCTATTAGAGTGGTGAGGGTACGACTGGAACTCAGCCCCAGACCCAGGCAAATTCTTGGTTCAGTACTTACTACTGTGAACCTGCACCGTTATTCTTGATTCACGGTCGGGTGATTACCGTTTTGTGCATGACCAACCCTCTTTTAGGGCTCAGGTGGGCCCTTTGACCACGACGCTCCAGAGGGAGAATCACATATCACGGTGGTCAATCGTTTGACGACTGCAGACTGCACAGGATCCTGACACACGTCCAGGAGTGGACTACCTCTCACTCCCCGCGTCTAACCTCCTCGAGGTAACATATATCCCCACAACACACTAACCATCCACAGCAAATACCACTAAAAGCATGGCAATCCAGGAAGGTAAAAGAGATATTCCCGGAAACATCCTACAATGTTCGTCTCTAGAAAGTGCCCATTCACCGTCTAAAGGTGAACACTGCATATGTAATCCTAGAATGAACTGTCATCTCTAGAATATGACAACAATTCCTTCTTCGTAGGAATTCACGGATCCCTTGCCAGACCGCCTCGTAATACAATATATATAAAATATATAGGGTGTCTTTTAATAATAATAATTAATTTAATCTGGCATGTGTGACGAGTCCCTGAATTTATCAACCATCAAACCAGTCCCCTATTCACGGCTACCCTAACTGGGCCAAAGTCGAAGAGACTATCCCCTATTCCATGGCTACCCTACCCGGGCCAAAGCCAAAGGGATTATAATCCGATCTGTAATAATATGTTCGTGTAAGCACCCAAATCATATTTTTTTTCCCAATCCAAGGACCTCACACCATACCAACATACAACTGGGACCCCACATCCCACATACAAAATCCATCTCCTTTTTCCCATCCTGGAAAAGAGATGCAATAAAAACTTCAATAGCTTTTCCATTTATAAAACAATATCTTGTACTACTTTAACAACTCAAGTTTAAAACATGATATCTGTAACTAATCATTTTCATACATTTTACAATAGTAAAACCGTGAGTACTATATATATTCCAACCAAATATTGTAACATTTGAAACATGAACCATGAGAAGATAATACAGAGGAAATGTAAGTCCCTACCTCGGCTCGTTCCCACAACGCAGCTCTAAACCCAAATAAAGCTAGCAATATATCAATTCCTAAAAAGGGCAAAGACAAATATAAATATATAATCTAAAAGGCGGAACAAAGCTATTACAAATCACTTCCTAATCTACGTAAAATCGACGTTGCGGCAATTCTATCAACATGTTATAACTTCCCTCTAAGGTGTGTCCAGGTCAAGGATATATTAGTGAAAACGCAACTAGTTGGTATATGAATCCATGGATTACCAACTACTAACAGACTAGGTGGTGTCTTGTAAAACAATTGACCATGTAAATGAAGTATCTAAGACAATCCACTATTAATGTTGGGTGTGACCAGATCTTTTTCCCTTCTAATTGAAGTTGTATAGCTACTGATCACCACCACCGTCAATAACCAAATGTCCAAACCATCACAATCATGTCTGGGATACAATCTTTCATCTACTAACCTTATAAGATAGTTCTTATATATGATAGAAAACTAAATAACTTAAGAAAGAAATCAGATTTACCTTGTCCAAACTAAAACCAAGTATTAAATCTATAGCCAAGAAACAAGATTCCCACAACCAGGTGTTCAGCCCATAGCTTTTCTTCTTTACATACTCAAACAAAATCTTTCTTTCCCAACCATAATTTCTTTGATTGATATTGATTCCTTATATTAGCTTTCTCCTTTTATGCATCAACACAACTTCAGCCAAATGATATTCTTACGATGGTAGCGCGTCTCTCTTCTCTCTTTCTTTTGGTTTCTCACTATCTGGTCTTCAAACAGGTTATAAGATGATAAGATGTGCTACCCAGGTCAGGTAGGAGGTGTCAAACTGGTGATCATATGCACCCACGCAAGGAGACCCACATAAAGTATATAGTGGTCTTGGAGGCAACTTAATTAAAGTGACACTTATTAGTAAACTTTTGCCATCTATAATTTTGGGTCCATTTAAGCCCATACCAATGCACTCGCACACTCGATCCTAATTAAATTAATGAGTTCACGTGTTAATGATAATAAGGTGATTCTTACTATTGCCGAAATACACTTCTATACTTACGCCGAGTTTGCAAACTTTTCTAAAGGTGCTTTAAATTTTCGTAGTTTATTTGTTGTTATTTTTATCATTTCCTATTTAATCTAAATTTATCGATCATGACCCTAGGCTCAAAAGTATGATTACCAAAAATGCCCCTAAAGAGTGCATGGGTTCTTACAAGACCTTTTGGGGAAAAGCTAGATGGGTGGACCTTGATCCAAAACCCTCTACTGCTGGATATCCGCAGTGACTAAAGGGAGACAATATTGACATTAGCGAGTGGTATGGTGCTCCACGCACCGGGATGAGCGAAGACGAAATCCCGGGGCATTACAGTTGGTATCAGAGCCGACGATGGGTCGCCTGTTGCAGGTGGGAAATACGCTGGAAAGGCCCAGGGAACGTCAGGTACTTGTCTCATTTGGCAGGGAACGTCGGAGATTTTGGGACTATACTGAGTGTACTGCAGAGCCGAGGACGGCTTTATTTCTAAGGTGGTGAGATTGTAACACCCATGAGTTAGTGTTAGTCCCACATTGCCAAGGAAGTGGTTGTATTGATAGCTATGCTGTCAGGGGCGGCGCCTAGGCGCCGCTCAGCGCCGCCTAGGCGCTATTTCTTGAGAAAGTCGCTCCGCTCAGCAAAATTAGCGCCTAAAACGCTTTGGGCGGCGCTCAGGTCCAGCGCTCTGTTCAGAGCGGTCCATACAAACTGCTCAAGGCGGCCCAAATAAAACAGCCCAAAACCTAAGTTCAAAAAAAAAATAAAAAATCTCACGTTCTCTCTCTTGCTCTTTGGTTTTGCTGCTGCTGCCACTTCTTCTTCTCTGGTTTTGCTCCTGCTGCTACTTCTTCTTCTCTAATCTTCTTCTAATCTTCATTCTTCCTAAATAAAATCTAAATTTAATCTTTCTTTTTCTTTATGGGAAAGAAATACTGTTAGAGAAGAGTAGTGTAAAGTATAAACTCTATGGTCTGATCAGAGCGCCGCTTCAGCGCCGCTTAAGTGGTGGAGGCGGTTCCCAGATATCTGAGCGCCTGGCGCTCCGCTCCGCCCTTGACAGCATAGATTGATAGTATATAGAGCTTTACCATACTCTAACTAATGTCAAGGCCTTTTGGGGAAAACCTAGATGGGTGGACCCTGATCCAAAACCTTCTACTGCTGGATATCCGCAGTGACTAAACGGGGACAATATTGACATTAGCGAGTGGTATGGTGCTCCACGCACCAGGATGAGCGAGGATGAAATCATGGGGCGTTACAGTACCCCTACATAACCCCCCTCTTTTTAGGTCGATTAATTATCGGGCAGAAAAGAACTTCGTCGTTTGTGCGGACTGCTTGCTTCGACCTTATTTTTTTGAATTTTGCAATTGTACACATGGCTGACATGCACTGTTGTTGGACACCATCATTGCGTGTTGTGGGGAATAGGAGAGGTTTTCTCGAGCAGTTGAATTTGTAAGGATTTGACAACTACGATATCTTATTGTCTGATATGCTTCAGTATGACACGTGGATTGATCCGACGGTAGATGTAGAATGTCAGAGTAGTGGGTAATAACTGTAAATATCGTGTTTGCCCACATTCGATCTTGTCCGTTGATTGTTGCTTCATCGATGGTTGAGAACTTTCTTCGATTGGAATTTAAACTCGAGTTGGTTTATTCAATTCTTTACTTTCTTCATTTGCTCTCTCGAACTGCTGTCGTTCTCTTGTTGCGACTTGAAGATCTTGAGAGCTTTTGAGGTGAGTTCTTTTTTCCTTACTTTTACTTATTCTTTCATTTCATTTTTTCTGCGTTCCTTTCCTTTGAGCGATGTCTAAAGGTAGTGATTCACAAAATGAGCATTTGAGTGGGGACAATGTTGGTTGTTACAAGTCAGATGATGAGAGGACTCGATCTGGTGATGATTCTTGCTCACCTGATCGAGTGGAGGAGCATTTAGATGAAGATAGCCCAGGTAGTAGTGGTCCATATGGGGAGGACAGTTCTGATGATGAGATGGTAGAGGGTGAGAACAACTGTTTTCACCGTGTAGTCAATCATTCGTATGTGAAAAGGCGTCTTGCCTTTAGGAAGAGCTATGAGTTAGATTCCATTATTAACATGGAAATCCGTTTTTTGGGAGATCGTTTGCTTACTTAAGCGTATCGAGCCAACAACCCTTTCTTTGTTGTGTTCACTTTGGCCCAGTTCTGTTACCCCTTTCTCGCTTGGTAGTCGATCTACTCAATACTATCGAACGAGCTCCATGCCAAATGAATGAAAAAATTTAAAGAAATATGAGAGTTATCGACGACCTGAATAGGCTGCACAAGTGGGGGGTCACTGTGGCTAACGTTCTTGGTCATTTTTGCTTTAAACGATCTGCAAAGTTGGAAGGTGGAGGTTACAACATACAGGGCAGACCTGAACGTTTGCCTCTGATCTATCCAGTCAGTAGTGAGCCCTGGTGAAAAGAGCCTATGCTGCTCACTAGTCAGGTTACTAAGGATAATATTTTGTTGTTGTATGTTACTAAGAATTTATCTGATAAACGTAAGCTTCTGGTCGTTGGGCATAGGTCGTTTGGAGTGGATTCTTTTGTTTCTTTGTTTGTTGACATTGTTTGTTTCTTTTGCAGCGATAAAAGACGACTTCCTGATAAAGCATAGTGATCTTGACGATGTCTTGAACGTGTTTGGTTCTTGGTCGGACGAAAGAAAACTTAAGCTACTTCCTCACCTGAAGGATTACTTCACTCCCAAGGGTGGTCCGAAAAGCATTGCAGACGAGTTGGAGAGGAGGAAAGCTTTGAGAAAGAACTTTTTAGCTTTGATGAAGAAGATAGGTTCTAGTGAGAAGTCCCGAGCTCCTAGTAGCTCGAAGTTCAATGAATCTGTTGCGAGCCCGTAGATCGTTACACCACCGACCTATTTTCCAAAGTTGGTTGTTGGGTCGAGTAGGAAGAGGTCGTCGTCTGGTACATTGAAGTTGATGGAACAACCTCCAGTTATCCATTCTTTTGTTCTTTCTAAAGCCATGAAGGTTTTTGAACCTACTCCCTTGTCTAGAAAGTGTGTTGTTCGTTATTCTGGTAAGGGTAAGGGTGTTTAATCTGAATTGCGACCTGGTCTTTTTGAGTATCTAGATGGCTATGGAGGTAAGCACGTGGTGTTTAATAATGAGAGTATTATAAATGACCCTTGTGTTGCCCGAGCTATTAACGAGGGCACTGTTCTGGATGTTGATGCTCTAATGGTTAAGTTTCAGAGTCTTCTTGTGACCTGCTCGAAAATCAATTATGCTCTTTCTCTGGTGAGCTGATGATTGATGTTAGAGTCTTTTGTTCTTCATATTTATTGGCTTCTGACCTCTGGGTTTTTTTTTTAGCTTAATGTTACCTTCCAGGAAGTACGTCTGGTCGCTGAGATTGGAGCTCAAGCAGAGATTGAGCAGAACAAGCTGAAGGACAAGGTCGAGCAGGCGAGGAACGTTGCCCTTGTTTCTGAGACTAAGTGAGGGATATGGACATAGAGATTGATAAATGGTAAATGAACACCACCTATCAAAAGATTATATTTTTATTTGAAGTTCCTTCTTGTGCCTGTATAAATTGTTATCAAAGTAGACAAGTAACAACCAAGGGTCGTACCCACCTCCAAGGTGAAGGTCTTAGCTCAAACACAATAGAAAACAATAATTAAGTAACACCACTAATGAATCACAAATAAGAGAGATGTAATTCTACTTCCTACAGACAATAATTAAATAAACTAACTTAAGAATATGGTAAAGATGTAAAGAAGATCTTATGATGACATAGGGGAAGAATTGGTATCCACAAACTAAATCATGCAAACATAACATGTTGTTCTTTCATGTTCAATCTATAACAATTAATTAGTCACCTTTCAGCTATTCTAATTAATCATTAATACCTATAATAATCAAGTAGTTACCTCTCAGCTATTCCACTCAAATAAAACGGGATTCTCTTATGGATGCTATTGAATATGTCTTATTAATCAAACCGTCACCTCTCAGCTATTCAATTTAATTAACTCAACATATTAATTCATAACTAAAACATCACCTCTCAAGTATTTGATTTAATTACAAAAGGGTTCCAATAAAAGATACTAACTGTAGATATGTAATAATCACCTCTCAGCTATTTCACTACACATCTTCAATCAATATAAATAAAACCATTAAAGCTAGGTCTCCCTAAATCCTAACAATAGTATTTTAACAACATGGATAACAATAACATGCAAATAATCGTACTTACCTCATACTGCAGATAGAAGTAAATAAGCATTAAGTACTTTGAATCATAATGAACATTAAGAACAAACATGGTGCTTTTGCATTATCTAGAGTGCTTCAACCATCCCCCTAAGGAGATTTAGCTACTCATATCCTTGATGATGACACCATGGAATAAATAAATAAATCACAAGACATCATAATGGAAAAGAAATGGATTGATATTGATAATTGAATTTGATACAAAAAAGAAGAAGAAGATCAGATGAAGTTTTCTCTCACAAATATTCACTTTCCTCTCTCTTCAAAGATACCTAAACCTTAGCTACTACTTCTCTTATATAGAAAATACAAAGAATAATACTTGCATGCAAAGACTTCCAAATTAGGTCAAATTCGTAGCTGCTGCTGTTGGTCTTCTAGAGGCATTAGGTCTGCAGCAAAACCTAATTATTTTGGGCTTCACTTGTAGCCTGGACCAAGACCTTCAATTGGACAGCTCATGGGCCCAAATCAGACTTCTGGATCTCCTTGTAGAGCCTTTTTTAAGTTTGGACTTTAAATAAGGCCTAAAATAGAAATTCTGACTTGTGGGCTTCAATAGGACCAGGTTTGGGCTGAGATTCGGACCACCCCACTTTGACATAAAGTCAGGTCAACAGGACTGACCATGGGGTGCCCTCAGCAGATATGTGGGTACAAATATCAATTCTCCTCCCTTAGTGCAAATAACACTTTTTTGGTTGTTTTTCTTGACTTGGCGGGCTTTAACACAATATTCGCATTTCGGCTCATGAAACCTACACAATAGACAAGAAAGCACTAATCAATAGATATAACACAATAATAAAAGCTAAGTGCTAAACAAACAAGGTGTTATTCGGGGGATAAATATACACTTTTGAGGACTTATCAGAGATCGATGCGAAGAACAAGGAAATAGAGTGTCTGCGAGGTGAGGTTACTACTGCTAAGGAGTCTGCTGCGTACTGGGAAGACTTCTCCAGAAACAATGGCCCTGAGTGGCAAGAATATTGTGAGAATATGAGGAAGCAGCTTCTGGGTTCGCCCGAGGGAGAGGAGACGTCGGTTGCTGAGGAGCCCACTCCAGCTATTCTGCAGGACACCTTGATGGGCCCTGATGAAAATATAGAAGAGCCCCAGAGGGAGCAGATGCAGCAGCAGTGATTTTTTTTTCTTCTTCTTTTCTAAGTGGTGTAAGGTTCAAATAACAGTTGTTCTTGAAAACTTGTTCTTGTTTCATTTGGTGGTAGCCCTGCGTGGCTGTAAAACATTAGTCTTGGGCTAGTTTGGTTTCGACTAGACTAGTCCTTGGCGACCTGGTTCCTTTTGGCTTGAGGCCGTAAACATTAGTGATCGATCTGTTTCGGCAGGTCGATTGCGCTTTTAATTTTCTGTTATTTGCTTTTCTTTGTTGTGGATAATGTCTCCTTCAGAAGGCAGGTAGACGAGATGAATGGCTGCAAGCACGATGAACTGAAATATTTTCTCTTGCATGCTTTTTGAATGAATTGTGCTTTTGAATTTCTGTATGTTTTTTCTGCTCGTAGCTTGTTTTGATGTTTGCAGGTACCTAGTTTTGCGAGCTGGAGATACTGAGGATGCTGAAGTAGCCCTCAAGTAGTATAGGTCTTTGATATATGTAATATAGCGACTTGAACGCTTTCCTATAATAGTTAGTTAAATTTAAAGAAATAAAATAAAGATTCGTTCGTTTACCTTATTCTTGTTACCTTTTTGTTATCGTATTATTGTCTGCGTAGTTAGATTGCAAACAATAAATAATTTCTGTAAAGTATGTAGGTTCGACCTGTGATGATGTCTGGTCGACTAATAGTGAGCTCATGGTTACTGATATACGCTTATTGTGTATCAAAAGATTAAATTAAGAGATTTTCCTTCTTGTACCTGTATAAATTGAAGATCAAAGTAGACAAGTAACAAGCAAGGGTCGTACCCACCTCAGAGGGGGAGATCTTCGCTCAAACACAATTAAGAACAATAATTAAGAAACATCAATGAATCAATAATAATAGTTGAAGAATTGATTCTACTTCCTACAGGCAATAAATAATAATTAAACCTAACTTAAGAATATGGAAGATATGGAAAAGAAGATAATATGATGACATACGGGGAGTAGTAGGTTTCCACAATCTAGGTTATCCAATTATATCATGTTGTTCTTCATATTCAATCTATAACAACTAACAAGTCACCTTTCAGCTATTCCTATTAGTTATTAATACCAATAATAATCAAATCCTCACCTCTCAGCTATTGAATCTAATTAAAACGGGATTCTATTATGCATGCTATTGAATATGCTTCATTAATCAAATCCTCACCTCTCAGCTATTGAGTCTAATTAACTCCACATATTATTCACAATTAAATCCTCACCTCTCAGTTATTGAATTTAATCATGAAAGGGTTCCAATAAAAGATAAATAATACAAACATGCAGTAATCACCTCTCAGCTATTTCACTACACATCTACAATAAATATAATACTATTATCAAAACTAGGTCTCCCTAAATTCTAACAATAATATTTAACACCATAGATAACAATAGCATACAAATAACCATACTCACCTCATATCGCAAATTAGAGATAAGTAAGCATTAAGAACCTTGAATCACAATGAATAAGAAGAAACAACATAATACTTTTACATCACCTAGAAAGCTTCCACCTTCCCCCATGATGATTTAGCTACTCATACCAAAGGAACAAATAAGTAAATCAAAGAACATCATAAAAGAATTCATGGATTGATATTGATTGAATTGAATACAAAAGTTGATCTTCAAGTGGAGGCTAGAAGATCAAGATCTAAAAGAGATTCTAGATAGATAAACCCTAGTTACAACTTCTCTTATATATCATTACATAATGGAATACTTGCATGCAAAGACTTCCAAACTTGATCAAATTCGTGGCTGCTGCTGTTGGCCTCCTAGAGGGATTAGGCAATCAGCAAAACCTAATCCACTTGGGGTAAAATTGTAGCTTGGGACAAGACCTTCAGTTTGATATGTCATGGGCCTAAATCAGACTTCTGGTTCTCCTTGTAGAGCCTTTATAAGATCAAGACCCAAAATAGGAAGTCCGGTCCACGTGAGTCAACAGATTTGACCCAAAGTCTTCAGAAGTCAACAGTTGACCGAAAGTCAACATAGGTCAGCAGCAGTTGACCCGAAGTCCACCGTTGACCGAAAAGTCAACCAAAGTCAAAGTTGACCTAAAAGTCAACTCAACATATTTGACCAAAGTTGACCGTGGGGTGCCCTTAGCAGATTTCGCGGGTGCAAATATCAATTCTTCTTCACTTGTGCAAATAACATCTTTTTGCTTGCTTTTCTCAACTTTTTGCGGGCTTTTACACAATATTCGCATTTCGGCTCATAAAACCTACATAAAGACAAGAAAGCACTAATCAATAGATATAATACAATAATATAAGCTAAGTGCTAGACAAACAAGGTGTTATTTGGGGGATAAATATACACTTTTGAGGTCCGATCAAATACCCCCAAACAGCACTTTGCTTGTCCTTGAGTAAAAATGACAAGAAATAATAAGGAACTCAAAAGAGAAATATAACTAAGGTGATTGCATTAACCATATGCATCAAGGCTTTCAACCACGAGGGTTTCCCAGGTGGAGGAGTTATAGTCTCCTGAGGGTTTTTCAGAGAAGGTACCTACAAACTTACTACAATGACTAATTCAAGGATAGAATTTTCTACCATGTACCTCAGAAATGGTCATATCAAGAATAAGGATAAGTATTGCTAAACCGTTCATATGAGATAACATACTACCAATGCATGAATGAGATATGAAATATAAACCAAGCATAACGGCTCAAATGCATCGAATACAGGCATGTACCCATACTACCACGGGTCTTAACTCACCTTTGGAAAGGTCGCTTTGACT
Organism: Aquilegia kansuensis; assembly: GCA_020826895.1. Classification (NCBI taxonomy): domain Eukaryota; kingdom Viridiplantae; phylum Streptophyta; class Magnoliopsida; order Ranunculales; family Ranunculaceae; genus Aquilegia; species Aquilegia kansuensis. The sequence continues at coordinate 13,178,648 of CM037006.1, forward strand.
TCTGCCTCACAGTCATACACTCAGAAATAAAATCACTCAGAGATGGTGTTTATCATTTTACCTTTATGTGAGGAAAGAAGATGGGCAATCATCTCACATATATATAAATAAGAACGGACTGGTGTAATGGAATGAACTTAGTCTCAAAGAATGGAAAAGTTAGTCTTGCTTGAGATGTCGGGTTTTTCACCTCAGCATCTTCTCACTTACTCGCCACATCCTACCATATCAGCTTAGATCTACAAAGACAGTAATGGGTTGCTTGGCTTAGGACAGGGCTAGAAATGGCACAGGCTTTTGTGAAATATTTTTGGAACATTCGGGCCTTCAATACTTGTGATTTGTAATGCTAGCAAATGGAGAAATTTTTGGAAAATTTTCTTTTGGAAGAAGTATTTCTTTTCTTCTTTTGGAAAATTTCAATGAAGCTCTAGCCTATTTGGGAATCTTCCTTTCTTTTTGGATTTGGAATGGTTTAGAAGATTCTGGCTTTTTCTGGAATTTCTTCAAACTTTTGATTTTCAACATTTGGTTCATCTCACTAGTTTGGAGATTTCTTTGTATTTCTCCTTTCTTCTTGTAACCACATAAACAATCATCCTTATGTTCCAAAAACATAGGTAAAAGGACCTAAAACCTTCTAAGGGTATTTACTCATACAATGGAGTTGGGTAAGGATAATGAGCTCAAGAAAAAGGCTAAGTAACAAGGAAAGGCTCAGAATGATTAACCTAGGGGAATAAAATGTCATCAAGGTAGGCTAAGGTAAACAGGGTTTATCTAAAGGTCTTTGTATCATCTCTAAGTACTGATATGGTGATCACATCTTGAATAAGCTACAAGACCCAAGTTTATATTACACCCACTTGACGTCATCTCAAGGCTAACTATAAAAATGAATATGAGACTAAAAACAGACAAAACTGAGAGGTTGAGTCTTTTGACTCCAGATGTACGTGATAACTCTCCAAGAAAAGGACGGGGCTCAAAAGCTCACTGGGTTAAGTCTCTACACTTATTCCTCAAGTTTCTCAAGGTGTAGTCGTATTTGCACATGTAATCTATAATAAATGTATATGAATGTCATGCTTATGCTCATGCAAATGTAGTATAAGACTCAACTACTTGGTGAAGCAATAAGTGTCCTTAAACTTGAAAAGGAATTCAACCATTATGTTTCATCATTGATGGTGTACTTATCCTATTTTTGAAAAAGTCTTTGTAAGGAAAGAATTTTTGTTGATTTTTCTCAATTTTTTTGAATTTTTATATAAGTATGGATAAAGAAGTTTGAAAATTTTTTGCAAAAGGGATTGAAATACTTCCCCACCCCCAAACAAAGAGATTGCCTTGTCCTCAAGGCTCATACTAAGCATAGGAAAGAGAGAGAGAAAGATATTACCATGAGTGTGCTAAAAATTCAAACCGCTTTATAAATTCCTGTCAAACAAAATTATCTCTATATAGAGATTACAAGGAATTTCATACTATGACACAACTGAAATAAAATATACTGAAATAAAGGACTGGCTCAACAGAAAAGGAAATCCTACATTACACTCTTGTTTTCAAGCAACCTCCCTTGGCAAACCATCCTTGTCATCACGCCATAGGGTTAATGCCTCTTTGACCACATTCCAAGCTCCCTCACCATTATCCATAAAATTATCATTTCGATGCAACTCTGGAAACTCTACATATATAGTGTTAGGCACCCATGTGAATAGGCGACTTCTCCTGATATAACGGTGTGTAGGATCCATAGGGATAAGGTGAGTCCAATCATTGTACCTAGTCCTCCAATCAGGATAGCTCTCAAGGATAACCTTACAAATAAAAGTAGGAAATACAAGCTTGTTTTCATCCAATAAAAACACATTCCTAATACCATCCAGAATCCAAGTGGATATGTCAAGAGCATAAAAATTGGTGGTAACACCAACTACCGCATGCATGGCACTATCATTGACATAATCCAACCTATCATTACCCAACAAATTACGCAAAACCCATAAAGCAGCAGTAGCTACATTAGCAGGAAGGCAAGTGGTAGGTGCAATACTAGGACGTCCTTTGGGTTGGAGTGAGAAGGTACATGGGCCAAAGTGATTGAGGTAATTCTCCAACATGTCAACATGATTGGAAAGGAAGTAATCAGGATGTGAATAGAGAGGTCGCAATTGGAGTGGAACACCCAATGCCCGAGTGAGAGAAAAAGAATTGATAAAGACGGGGAACCCATGCATAGTAACTTTGAAACCATCAAAAGGAATAGCATTATCAAAGAGCAACATACGGTAAAAGTCTCTTACCATAGAAGGGGAATACTCAGCAGTATAATCATAAAGAAAACCTTGCCAACCTTTGTCGAAAATCCCATCCTTAAAGGAAGCTCCATAAGGACTATCCATAATTCCCGAAAAATCCATCTCGGGGACGATGTCCATGCCATCGGTCATCCACAATTCATTCTGATCATTAGCCATTGCAAAAGAAGGAAGAAAACACCAAAAACCAGCACGAAAACCGAGAAAAAATCACTCAAAACAAACCCAGAAAACTGCTGCCAGGTCCAATCTCGAGTCGAGATTTAAATGGCCTATAAGAAACTCGAGTCGAGTTCGGGCCAAAACCAGAAAATAAAAAACTTTTTGAAATCTGATTTGTTTAAGTGACGGTCCTCTAACTATGGTGTGGTATATATAAACTAGATTGTAAGAGTTTGAGCCCTAGTAGGACTCCAAAAGTTGCCTAATACCATAGGGTTTCCAAAAAATCAAACCCTAACTTCCTTTCTAATAAAAATATTTGGACTAAGGTCCCTAGGACCAAAAAATTTTCAAAATTTACTCCAAGAGTCCAAAATTTTGCAATAAAGCCCAAGAATGGCTAAAAATCTCAGAAAATGACAAGTTGACAAGATAATTCAAATTTCAACCATTTTCATTAAATTTTTGAAATAAAGTACAATGATCGAAAGTTTTAATACAATAGTGCTAAATCAAAACAAAATACATAAGCAAATTACAATGGCTAATAACAGAAATGAAAATCAACCCCGTCGACGACGAGATTGCCCCTGGCCTTCATCGAAGCGACGCTGCAAGTCCTCGACTTCAGTCAAAATCTCACCCATACCCCTCCAGAGAAGCCGGAACCGCTCCTCGTTGGTATGGAGTGAAAAGAACGCCCGCTGGTCCCCGGGCCTGTACTGGACGGGCACCTCTACCTGTGGGTCCCACAACAGCTGTCGACAGGCTGACAGTCCAGGGTTGGAGACCTCGAGCCGGACGACCGACTCCAGAGAGAGTGCAGGAAGAAGAGGCGCCTCCCAGTAGCGCAGAATAGCCATCACCAGGCTAGGAAGTGGAGCAGAAGTGGCTCGGGCACTGGTGATAGTCGCAAAAAGACGGCGGACCATACAGTAGCCGTAGACATCCTCCTGAAGCAGGCAGAGGATATGGATACCCTCCGAGAACAGTTCGCTCGTCCTTGTCGTCCCAAGGACATTGGTGGTCAGCCAGTGTGCCACCAAGCCTTGGTTGACTCGGAGCCAACCGATCGAGATATGGCTGCTATACCGATGAAACACCAAATCATCAACGAGGACGGCCTCGATGACGTCTGGTGTCACCGGTGGAGCCTCCTGCTGTAGTGGAGCCTCGTCCATCTCGAGCGTCGTGACTATGGAGACAGTCTCAGGCGTCAACAGGTAACGATGGGCAGGATCCCAGTTGATGAACACGCCGTCACCGGCCAACTCCATTGACTCATAGAAACGACGAACCATTTGAGGATCAAATGGCTCATAGTCTGAGCCAAGGAGTCCATCCCAGCCTCGGGCATGAATCCTCTCAAGAAAAGTGCTCCCAAATCGATTATCATCGAAGAGACGCGAGTAATCGCACTCTCGGATAATCACTCTCTCTCTCTCTCTCTACGTCTAGGAGGCATGATAATGGGGGATTTTGGTATAGATTTAAAGAGGATGAAGAAAGGAACAAAACCCCGCAAGAATTTTCGAATTTGGCCTAGAAACGAGTGAGAATCGAAGAGAGAGAAATGAAATCTGTTGAGGAACTCGAGTCGAGATTGAAATGCACTGTAAAGAACTCGAGTCGAGTTCTGGGGAAGAAGACGACCCTGGTTTGACCCGCGTTGACTTGGTTTGACTATGGTTTGAAAATGACTTTGTGACTTTTCTAAAAACACCCGGGGGTATATATAGAGAAGTTACTTCCCCTAGACGCTTCCCCCACTACTGAAATTAGTGGAAATGACGGTTTTACCCCTGGAAAGCGAAAAGGCACGAAATAATTCAAATTTAATTTTGAAAAATTCCGCAATAATGTATAATTATATTCTTGCGAATATAAGTACCATTAAGATGGTCAAATAAAATCCAAAAATCATGCAATAATTATTAAAAATTCCAAAAATTGAAATAAATTCAAATTTGTAACTATAATAATTATTAAACCAAGTAACCGCAATCAAAGAGTGGTGGGCCACGCCCCACCCCCAAACAGATCAATTCTAGGATCCTAAAGAGATAGTTATTAGCCAATAACCAGTAAACCCGATAACTAATAAGAACACTAAAACACGATTGGGTTTAGAAGATACACAGGGCTGCCTCCCAGGAGCGCTAAGGTTAACGTCTTCAGCCAGACAGGTGGACAACTAGGATTCACTCCCTAGATAAACGCTACTCTAAACAAAGATACAGGAGAGTCAAAACGCTAGAATGGAATGCGTAAAATCCTGATGTCTATTATACAACATGAATCTTTTAAAGTCAGATACTCTAGACTTAGGAAAGATGGGAAATGACATCCCCACCCCCAAACAGAGCGAGAAACACGTCTGTTTGGTGATGACGCTTCAGAGAAAAATGTGTACTGGATCAATTAGACTCAGCCAGTAAGAGTTTGTGGACTATAGGTCCCGGCACTTTCAACCACACCTCCCAAAAGAGACAAGAGTAGAGTAAGGCAGGGTCCAAATACCAGCAGGTCAAGGGTCAATCTAGATAGGTAGGGTCTTCTAAGAGAGTTTCCTCTACTTCAGGGGACCTTAATTCATGGAAATGTTTAAGACGTTGACCATTGACTTGAAATTCAGTATTGTCTGCAGGATTTAGACAAGTGATAGCACCAAAGGGTGTTACTGCAGACACTACAAAGGGACCCGACCAACGAGACTGTAGTTTACCAGGAAATAAATGCAACCTAGAGTTATATAGTAAAACTTTGTCCCCAATTTGAAAATCTCTACGTAAGATCTGACGATCATGTAGTTTTTTATATTAGCTTTGTAGGACTTGGAAAGATCATAAGCTTCATTCCAAAGTTCCTCAAGCTCAGAAAGCTGGAGTTTTCTCCCCTCACCTGCCTGGTCGAGATTAAAATTGAGTTTTTTCATTGCCCAGAAGGCTCTATGCTCAAGCTCTACAGATAAGTGACAGGGTTTTCCAAAAACAAGACGAAAGGGAGACATGCCTATGGGAGTTTTGAAAGCAGTACGATAGGCCCATAATGCATCACTAACTCTATGAGACCAATCAACCTTATTAGGGTCAATTGTTTTTTGGAAAATATGTTTTTAATCTCTCTATTCGACAGCTCAGCTTGGCCATTAGTTTGCGGATGGTACGCAAGGGCCACTTTGTGAGTAACTCCATACTTTCGGACAAGTTTTCAAAAAGCTCTATTGCAGAAATGGTTCCCCCCATCACTAATGATCGCACGGGGAGCGCCAAATCGGGCAAATATATAGTCTTTCAGAAAATTTACTACAGTTTTTTTGTCGTTGTGCCTTGTGGGAATGGCCTCGATCCATTTAGAAACATAGTCTACCGCGACCAGAATGTACAAAAAAACATGACAACCAGGGAAAGGGCCCATGAAGTCAATGCCCCATACATCAAACACCTCTACAGGAAGTATTGGTTGTAAGGGCATCATGTGTCGCCTAGTGATTTTTCCTAATTGTTGACAACGAGTGCAGACAAAACAATGCATGTGAGAGTCCTTAAAGAGAGTTGGCCAATAAAAACCACATTGCAATACTTTAGCAGCTGTCTTTTTGGCACTAAAATGTCCACCACAAGCATGCTCATGGCAGAACTTAAGGACCTCTTGTTGTTCCCAATCAGGGATACAACGACGAATGATCTGGTCAGGACAGTACTTAAAAAGGTAAGGGTCATCCCAGAAATAATACTTGGCATTAGCAAGGAATTTGGATCTATCTTGTTTGTTCCAATCACTTGGAAGCTTGTTGCTAGCCAGGTAGTTAACTATATCTGCGAACCATGGAGCATTCGATATTGCGAAAAGAAGCTCATCAGGAAAGTTCCCAGAAATGACACTAGAATCCTCAGGACGGTCTAATCTAGACAGGTGGTCGGCTACTACATTTTCGGTCCCCTTTTTATCTCTGATCTCAAGGTCAAATTCTTGAAGCAATAATATCCAACGAATAAGACGCTGCTTAGTCTCCTTCTTGGATAGAAGAAATCTAATAGTGGCATGGTCCGTGAAGACAATGGTACGGGTTCCTAAAAGGTAGGAGCGAAACTTATCGAGAGCATATACTATGGCTAGCAATTCTTTCTCGGTTGTCGTATAATTACGTTGAGTGTCATTGAGAGTCTTACTAGCATAATATATGAAATGGGGCTTACCATCTAGACGTTGACCTAAGACAGCCCCCACAACATAGTCTGATGCATCGCACATCAGGTTAAAGGGTTTACTCCAATCAGGAGGCCTAATAATAGGTGCAGACGTGAGGGCGATTTTAAGTTTTTCAAAGGCACTCTTGCATCCTTTTGTGAAATCAAAATGTGCATCCTTAAGAAATAAATTGGTTAAGGGACGAGCTATCTTAGAAAAATCTTGGATAAAGCGTCTGTAGAAACCTGCATGGCCCAGAAAGGCTCGAATATCCCTAATAGACTTAGGAATAGGCAAGGATGAAACAAGATCTATTTTAGCTTTATCAACCTGGATACCCTCAGAAGAGACTACATGACCAAGGACTATCCCCTTCCTAACCATAAAATGGCACTTCTCCCAGTTAAGTACCAAATTTTTCTCTATGCAACGTTTAAAAACTAAGGAAAGATGACTAAGACACTCCTCAAAAGATGAACCATATATGGAGAAGTCATCTATGAACACCTCCATAAATCGTTCGACCATATCACTAAAGATGTGTAACATACACCTCTGGAAAGTAGCAGGTGCATTACACAGACCAAAAGGCATACGGGCATAAGCGAAAGTGCCAAAGGGACATGTAAATGTCGTCTTTTCCTGATCTTCAGGGGCGATAGGAATTTGGTTGTAACCGGAGTAACCATCCAGCAAACAATAGAAAGAATTACTAGCTAGACGTTCCAACATCTGGTCTATGAAGGGAAGAGGAAAGTGGTCTTTCTGGGTGACTGTATTAAGCTTTCTATAGTCGATACAAACACGCCACTTAGTTGGAACTCTAGTGGCGACTTGTTCGTTCTTATCATTGGTAACTACAGTCATGTCGGCCTTCTTAGGGACCACATGAATAGGACTACCCCAGGGACTATCCGAGATAGGATAAATCACCCCTGCATCTAGAAGTTTAAGAATCTCTGCTCGAACAACTTCTTTCATCGCAGGGTTGAGGCGTCTCTGAGGTTCACGAGAAGTTTTGGCATCGTCCTCAAGATGAATACGATGAGAACAGACAGAAGGGCTAATTCCTTTGATGTCGTGGATAGACCAGGCAATAGCAGAACGATGCTCCAAAATATCTTCTAAAAGCTTACTCTCCTGTTCGGTAGTAAGAGATGAGGAAATGATAACAGGATGACTACCGTCTGAATCAAGATGAACGTATTTCAGCTCAGGAGGAAGAGGATTCAGGGTAACAGGAGGTGGAGTGATGGTCTCTACTTGAGTCTCAGAATCTAAGCTACAAACCACATCAAGGGCCTCAGGGTCTTTAGGTTCAAAGATAGGCACACTATCAAGTAGAGCATTGGTTTGGGCAATAGATTGGTCAATATCGAAGTCTACATTGTGCATGGCAAGGCAATGAACAACCGGATCCTCAGGGTAATGACAGTGCACCATCTCATAAGGTAATGAGTCTAAAAGGCACACATCCTCAGATAAGGACAGATCAGGGGGTTGTTGGCCAAGGTTAAATATATTAACTTCAACGGTCATAGAGCCAAAAGTGAGAACCATGGAACCGTTCCGGCAGTTTATGAGAGCATTAGAGGTGGCCAAGGATGATGGGCACCGAATCATCTGCAGTAGGTTCAGTATCCAACACCACAAAGTCTACAAGATAGTAAAAGTCTGACAGTTTAACTAATAGGTCCTCTATTATACCTCTAGGTACTTTCAAAGATCTGTCGGCCAGTTGTAAAGACATTTTCGTGGGTTTTATGTATGTTAGACCTAGGCTAAGGTATAAGGAGTAAGGCAAGAGATTACAACTCGCTCCTAAGTCTTACAAAGCTCTACCCATGAATTTATCAGCAAGCTTGCAGGGTATGGTCGGTTTTCCAGGGTCCTTATATTTTACCACACCATTTTGTTGGACAAGTGCAGAGAATTCTTCTGCTATGAATGCGTTTTTAGGCACATTAGTTTTTCTCTTGGCAGTGCACAAGTCTTTCAAGACCTTACCATAGGAAGGTATCTGTTTAATAGCCGTGGGGAAGGGTATATTAATATTTATCTGTTTGAACACATCAAGTGCTTCCTCTGCTTGGACTTCCTTTAGAGACCTTGTGAGTCTCTGGGGGTAAGGTACTGGTGGGTTGTAAATCCGTGGAGGATCCATGATCTCACGGGCAGTGTTCTTCGATTTAGAGGTGGTCGCCTCCTTGGTCGAAGGTTTAGGTGGGGCAACGGGTGCAGACGTAACCCGGGTCACAATGTTGGGACTCGGTGTATAATTAATTTGATTATCAACTTGTTTTCCTGACCTAAGGGTGGAAACCGATTTTACTTCAGCAATTGGTAAGGATGTAGACGGATTTGCAGTTTCCGTCACCAAGGCAACTTCCTTGCCTTTGGGGTTCGGGATGGACTGTCCCGGAAATCTACCTCTTTCATCAAGTTTTTGTTCAATTCTCTGGATGGCTTGTGCATTTGACTCAATAGACGTCTGGGTCTGTTGAATGAAACGTGCAAGCACATCCTCAACAGAGGATTTAGGATGGGTAGATTGATTAGCTGGCATGCGGTCCCTGGAACCACTCATAGGATGAGTATTGTTCGAGTAAGGGGGGACCGGTGCCCTATTTCTATTGTCAGAGTGACCAACATACGTGGCATTGCTACGTCGCCCATAAAAGTTGTTAAAACAGGTGGACCCGCATGATGATTATTAGAATAAGAAAGGTTGGAGCGGTCCATGTATGGGTACGTGGCATTGCCCTTAGTAAAGTTGGTTCTCCCTGCGTAATTAAACGCACAGGCATCCTCAGTTTCTGGTGAATTTATTAGGAGAGGGCAAAATTCAGCAGTGTGGGTCTGGTCATGACAAGCATCGCATGAAAGAGTGGAGGCACTCATAACAGTTGATTGGGGATTTAAGGATACGCCAAGTGTTGCTACCTGTTTAGTTAAACCTTGAATTAGATTTTTAAGCTCAAGGTCAGGTTTGACATCATACATTCCTCTAGGTTTATCATTAGAGTCTAGGGTAGTGTTTCTCGAGGTATGTCCTGGTATATCCCAATGTTGGCTATTATTAGCAATTTTTTCAAGGAAAACTAAGGCCTTGGTGGTGGATTAGTCAAGAAAATCTCCACCACTCATGTTATCAACTGTGCTCCTAGTTTGAGTATTAAGGCTCCCATATAAAATTCTAACTTTTTCATTGTCATCGACTTTGTGGTGTGGACATTGAAGAAGTAGATCATGAAATCTCTCCCATGCATCAAAGAATACCTCACTCTCTTTTTGCCTAAAACTTCTTATGGCATCAACTATATCATTAGTTCTAGTGATAGGAAAGAATTTGGTCAAGAACTTCTTACTTAGTTGAGCCCAAGTGACAATAGAATTAGGAGGAAGGCTATGTAACCAATGATATGTGATCGGACCTCAAAAGTGTATATTTATCCCCCGAATAACACCCTGTTTGTCTAGCACTTAGCTTATATTATTGTATTATATCTATTGATTAGTGCATTCTTGTCTTTATGTAGGTTTTATGAGCCGAAATGCGAATATTGAGTAAAAGCCCGCAAAAAGACGAAAAAAGCAAGCAAGGAGGTGCTATTTGCACAAGGGAAGAAGATTGGATATTTGTACCGCGGAATCTGCTAAGGGCACCCCCGTGGTCAACTCTGGTCAAATAGGTGAGTTGACTTTATGGTCAATTTTAACTAAGGTTGATTTCGGGTCAACTACTGCTGACCTAGGTTGACTTTCGGTCAACTGCTGACTTCTGAAGACTTTGGGTCAAATCTGTTGACTCATGTGGACCGGACTTCCTATTTTGGGTCTTGATCTTATAAAGGCTCTACGAGAAGAACCAGAAGTCCAATTGAGTCCAATTGAGGCCCATGAGCTATCAAACTGAAGGTCTTGGCCCAAGCTACAATTCTAGCCCAAGAGGATTAGGTTTTGCTGATTGCCTAATCCCTCTAAGAGGCCAACAGCAGCAGCCACGAATTTCACTAAGTTAGGAAGTCTTTGCATGCAAGTATTCCATTATGTAATAGGTATATAAGAGAAGTTGTAACTAGGGTTTAAAAGGGATCGATCTTGGAGCTAAGCTAAGTTCTTAGCCTCAACTTGAAGATCAACTTTTGTACTCAATTCAATATCAATATCAATCCATGATTTCAATTATGATGTTCTTTGATTTAATTATTTGTTCCATTGGTATGAGTAGCTAAATCATCATGGGGGAAGGTGGAAGCTTTCTAGGTGATGTATGGTTATTATGTTGTTTCTTCTTATTCATTGTGATTCAAGGTTCTTAATGCTTATTTACTTCTATCTGCAGTATGAGGTAAGTATGATTGTTTGTATGCTATTGTTATCCATGTTATTAAATATTATTGTTAGAATTTAGGGAGACCTAGTTTTGATAATAGTATTATATTTATTGTAGATGTGTAGTGAAATAGCTGAGAGGTGATTACCACTTGTTTGTAATATTTATCTTTTATTGGAACCCTTTCATGATTAAATTCAATAGCTGAGAGGTGAGGATTTAATTGTGAATAATATGTGGAGTTAATTGGATTCAATAGCTGAGAGGTGAGAATTTGATTAATGAAGCATATTCAATACTATACATAATAGAATCTCGTTTTAATTGATTCAATAGCTGAGAGGTGAGGATTAATTACTATTAGTATTAATAATTAATAGGAATAGCTGAGAGGTGACTTATTAATCATTATAGATTGAATATGAAGGACAACATGATATAATTATATAACCTAGTTTGTGGAAACCTACTACTCCCCCTATGTCATCATATTATCTTCTTTTCCATATCTTCCATATTCTTAAGTTAGGATTTATTATTCATTGCCTGTAGGAAGTAGAATCAATTCTCCAACTTTTATTATTGATTCATTGATGTTTCTTAACCATTGTTCTTAATTGTGTTTGAGCTAAGATCTCCCCCTCTGAGGTAGGTATGACCCTTGCTTGGTACTTGTCTACTTTGATCTCAATCTATACAGGCACAAGAAGGAAAATACAAAAATATTCGTTTGTTAGTAGATGTAAAAGGTTTACTAACAATATGCTTTATCCTCAAGAGAGAATGGAACAATCTTAGGCTAACTTCCTCCTCAGATAGATGTTTCTCCCTAAAAGTGTTAAGAACGGTCAGAAACCTATTGAGGCGCTGATATGGATCTTCCCTTGGAAGTCCATGGAACTTAGGCAACATGCCCACAATCTATGGGCGTATGCCATAGCAATCTGCATGTGTCTCGAGTAAGACAATGCAAGTAGGTGGCTCTGTGGCCAAAGGTGAAAAGTAATCCCGAAGGGTAGCTTCTTGAGCCATAGGTGTAGGATGTACTTCAGAAAGTTAAGTTGAGTTGTTGAACTCTTCTTCAGAAGGTAGGGAGGTTGAATTGTTAAACTCTTCCTCAAGAGAGGAAGAGAGGTCCGTGATTGTGCTCTTTGTGTAGATTGTTGGTTTGGACAAGATTTTACCTGATCTAAGATGCATGCAACATGCGCATTACATATGCCACAGAAGTCCTAACCATTCAAAAACTTCTAACAAGGGGCTCAAAAACTTACTCTATTTTGTATTCACCCAAGTCAATGAGTTCTCTCCAAGTTTCGTGAGTGATTCTCCTTCTCTTAAGAGTCAAGCAGCTAATAACCAATGTGGGAGGTTTTCTGTGCCTAAACACGTTCCTTAATTAAATAACCACAATTGATTCTACAGATAAATCAGTAGGGGTTCCTGACCCAATTCCTGACTTGTGCTCCAATTAAAAAAAAAACAAACAGTAATAGTTGAATTATCCGTCAAAGTCTCAATGAGAACATCGTGATAACATGGCTTTAGTTGATTCAATTTTAAGGCTTAGGATATTGCAATCAATTGATATTTAGGTTTCACTTATAGGCCAGGTCCGCCTTGCAGTCCCGGTTTAACAAGTAAAAAGAGAAATTGAAATCAAACAACAATCATGGTCATGCTAATCATTACAGAAACTCCTCTTGCAGGGGATTCAAGGGGGGTTGAGAAAATGCTTGCCTCCCACTTTGTGCTAAAAAGTAAAATTGTCAAACAAGCGCACAAATGTGGGGAGAAGACGAGTTGAAGTCGACTAAGGGGAAACCGCTCCTTGGGTTTCAATCGTCCTTAGGAGTCGTTCCTTAGTAGACCCAAGGCTAGCTCCACAACCTTGCTCTACTACCCGCTTAGAACATACAATAATAAAAATCCTAGCAACACCTACTTTAAAAATATTACAACCGCGACCCCTTCGTGGATCGAATAATTAAATAACTTATAAGTCCTTAAAAATACTGGAAAAAAAAAAGACTACCTAGTTAACCTCACGATCTCTCAACAGTAAAAAATTTAGCTAATTTGAAGTTCTGGAGCGTCCAGGAAAAATCACGCAAAACGAGCAAATTCCCTGCTTGGAACTGCCTGTTCAGTAATTTCAGCAAAACTTCCCGTCTTTGGACGAAAATTTAAATAACTTCCGCTGCTCCAAAAATTCCGAAAAACTTAGGACAAGTAAATCACCCCGAAATCTTTCAACAGTAAAACTTTCAGCCGAAAAGGAGTCCTGGATCGTTCTGGATAATTCACGCAAAACCGGGCCAAATTTCTGCCGAAAACTCGACTCGAGATTGTTAATGACCAAAGTGATCTCGACTCGAGGTCAAGCCCACTTCGGAACAGTAACTTCAGGAAAAAAAATTCTGAATGCGCGCCTTTCTTCAAACTTTGATATCTACTCCGTTTTTCGAGATTTTTTAGATCCGTTTTCACTACAAGATCAACAAGAGGACTAAGTAACTAGACACTTAAAAATAATAATTAAAAAAAATTAAAAATTGAAGGATGGGATGGATAGAAGTGGGATGATGTCCCAAAACAACTATTCTCTTTTGTGCTTGAATGAACTCCGTTCCTTAGAGCGGCAGCGGCGCCATTTTGATATACGCTTATTGTGTATCAAAAGATCAGATTAAGAGATTTTCCTTCTTGTGCCTGTATAAATTGAAGATCAAAGTAGACAAGTAACAAGCAAGGGTCGTACCCACCTCAGAGGGGGAGATCTTCGCTCAAACACAATTAAGAACAATAATTAAGAAACATCAATGAATCAATAATAATAGTTCGAGAATCGATTCTACTTCCTACAGGCAATAAATAATAATTAAACCTAACTTAAGAATATGGAAGATATGGAAAAGAAGATAATATGATGACATAGGGGGAGTAGTAGGTTTCCACAATCTAGGTTATGCAATTATATCATGTTGTTCTTCATATTCAATCTATAACAACTAACAAGTCACCTCTCAGCTATTCCTATTAGTTATTAATACCAATAATAATCAAATCCTCACCTCTCAGCTATTGAATCTAATTAAAACGGGATTCTATTATGCATGCTATTGAATATGCTTCATTAATCAATCCTCACTTCTCAGCTATTGAATCTAATTAACTCCACATATTATTCACAATTAAATCCTCACCTCTCAGCTATTGAATTTAATCATGAAAGGGTTCCAATAAAAGATAAATATTGCAAACATGCAGTAATCACCTCTCAGCTATTTCACTACACATCTACAATAAATATAATACTAATATCAAAACTAGGTCTCCCTAAATTCTAACAATAATATTTAATACCATGGATAACAATAGCATACAAATAACCATACTCACCTCATATCGCGAATTAGAAATAAGTAAGCATTAAGAACCTTAAATCACAGTGAATAAGAAGAAACAACATAATACTTTTACATCACCTAGAAAGCTTCCACCTTCCCACCATGATGATTTAGTTACTCATACCAAAGAAACAAATAATTAAATCAAAGAACATCATAAAAGAATTCATGGATTGATATTGATTGAATTGAATACAAAAGTTGATCTTCAAGTGGAGGCTAAAAGATCAAGATCTAAAAGAGATTCTAGATAGATAAACCCTAGTTACAACTTCTCTTATATATCATTACATAATGGAATACTTGCATGCAAAGACTTCCAAACTTGATCAAATTCGTGGCTGCTGTTGTTGGCCTTCTAGAGGGATTAGGCTATCAGCAAAACCTAATCCTCTTGGGCTAGAATTGTAGCTTGGGCCAAGACCTTCAGTTTGATATGTCATGGGCCCCAATCGGACTTCTGGTTCTCCTTGTAGAGCCTTTATAAGATCAAGACCCAAAATAGGAAGTCCGGTCCACGTGAGTCAACAGATTTGACCCAAAGTCTTCAGAAGTCAACAGTTGACCGAAAGTCAACATAGGTCAGCAGAAGTTGACCCGAAGTCAACAGTTGACCAAAAAAGTCAACCCTCGACCAAAAGTCAACCGAAGTCAAAGTTGACCTAAAAGTCAACTCAACATATTTGACCAGAGTTGACCGCAGGGTGCCCTTAGCAGATTTCGCGGGTGCAAATATCCATTCTTTTTCACTTGTGCAAATAACACCTCTTTGCTTGCTTTTTTCAACTTTTTGCGGGCTTTTACACAATATTCGCATTTCGGTTCATAAAACCTACATAAAGACAATAAAGCACTAATCAATAGATATAATACAATAATATAAGTTAAATGCTAGACAAACAAAGTGTTATTTGGGGGATAAATATTCACTTTTCTGGTCCGATCAGTTACCCAGGTCGTGGGATTGATATGACCTAAGTAAAAATGTGTTAGTTGTTTTATAGATGCCAACTTAACACTTATGCAATTATCAAAGGGACTAGAGTATTGATAATTGAAGGTCTAGCACGATTGGTTTCGACTTTCCAAGCCATTTATGTATGAATTTAGATGAAGGCAAATTCGAGCTCGTTTATTGACAAAATTTGTGAATGCATGCTTACATTTATTTGTAAAATTTCTTCAAATGATAAGCATTCCATGGATTCTTGACATCTTCTCCTTCTGGAGTTTGTAGACGATAGGACCATTGCTTTGAATCTTTGTAACGATGTAATGTCCTTCCCAGTTAGCATTGAGCTTCCCAATATTTGTTTTTCTCTTGTTGTGGAACATTCTTCTTAGTACGAGTTCTCCTAGTCAGAAGGTTCGAGGTCGTACTCCCTTGTTGTAAGCTCATTTTAACCTTTGTTAGTATTGCTCAAGCTTAATGGTTGCATGGTTCCTTTTTTCTTTGACCAGATCTATTCCGAACGACCAGGCCTGATTATTGAGTTCCGTATCGACCAGTAATGACTTGATCCTACCAAATTTGAGCTCGGTTGGAATTACAGCTTCTACTCCATAACATAGACTGAATGGGGACATTCATGTTGATGTTCTAGGAGTGGTTCTGTACGCCCAAAGTATGTTCTCGAGCTGCTGGGACCATTGGTTTTCCTGGTCTTCAAGTTTTTTCTTTAAGTTAGATAGGATTTGCCTGTTTGCAGCTTCGACGTGACCATTACTTTGTGGGTATCGAGGAGCTGACCTGGAGTGCTCGATTTTCCATAGCTCGTAGAAAGCTTTAATGTTCTTTCAAACGAACTGAGTTCCATTATCAGTAACAAGCCTTTTGGGCAGGCCGAATCTGGTAATGATGTTTTCCCACAGAAATCTTCTCACATCTGCTTGAGTGACATTGGTGAGAGCAATAGCTTCGCCCCATTTGGTGAAGTAATCTACTGCGACCAAGATAAATCTTTTCTCAGATTTCTTCTCTTTGATTAGTGGACCCATGATGTCGAGCCCCCATATATGAAATGGCCAAAGAGTTGTGACGTTGATGAGATCGTTGGGGTGTTGATGAGTGTGATCGGCAAAACATTGACACTCTTTGCACCTTAATACAAACTTCTTTCCGTCTTCCTTCATTCTTGGCCAGAAATATCCTTGTGAGATCGCTTTGTGAGCAAAGGTGCGACCTCCTGAGTGATTTCCACATTCTCCATCATGAATTTCTTGAAAGATGATTTGTCCATGCTTGGGAATTAAGTATCTTAAGAGTAAACCAGTGGCTAATTTGTGAAATAGCTTTCCTTCATGTAACTTGTACATAATGATTTTATGTAACAACTGGTTGGCTTCTTATTTGTTAGGAGCTCGCCAGTTTGCAAGTAGTTGATGAAGGGTTCCATCCATGTTCCTTTGGTGTCCTCTGAGGTCGTATTGAGGAGGTCGTTGATTTGGTTGACCTCTTCTTGTTTTTATAAATACGCAGGTAGCGTGTTTACTGCTATTGTCAGAGCTCGAGGTCGATCTGATTCGACATTGGATGCAAGGAATGCGAGTGAGTCAGCATGTCTGTTGTCGTCTTTTGGGATGTGATCGATGGTGAAGAAACTGAATTTGGTGATTAGTTCATTTGCTTGCTTGCATATCTTATCAAATTGACTCCATGAATTTGGTAGTTACTTGTGATCTGGTTCACTACCAGTTGAGAATCACTAAAAACTTTGAGTCGATCTGCTTGGAGGTCGATGGCCATTTGTAGGCCTTGGATTAAGGCTTCATATTCGGCCTCATTGTTGGAGGTCGAGAAGTCTAATCGAGTTGATCTTTTGTGTTGTGAGCCCTCAGGTGAGATGAGTACGACACCAATGCCACTTCCATTTGCATTGTGTGAACCATCAACGTACAGTTGCCAAGTGTTTGGTGGATCAACTTGGATTGGTCTAGTCTCTGGTTCTGGTTCCCAGGTTGAGTCTTCGGCAGGGTAATCTACCAAGAAGTCAGCGACGACCTGGTCCTTAACGGCCTGGCGAGGTACGAACTCAAAGCTGCATACGAGCTATTTTATTTTTCTTTTCTAGAATGTGTCGTAGTGGTTGGTCGGTGATTACTTTAACTGTGTGTGCTTGGAAATAAGGCCTAAACTTGCATGTAGCATATAGAAGAGCTAGTGCTAAATTTTCCAGAGGTGTGTACCTTATATCTTCCTACTGCAACACCTTGCTTGTGAAATAAATTGGTCTCTTGACCTGATTTTCTTCTTTGAATAGTACCGCGATGAACGAGAAATCTGATGTGGCAAGGTAGATTCTGAGCACATCTCCATCATTAGGCTTGGTGAGAACAAGTGGAGTGGATAAGTATGCTTTGAGGTCGGCAAAGGCTTGCTCGCATTCTTTTGTCCATTGATATGCAGCCCCCTTTCTTAGAATATGAAGCATTGGTGTAACACCCATGAGTTGGTGTTAGTCCCACATTGCCAAGGAAGTGGTTGTGTTAAAGCCCGCCAAAAGTCAAGGGAAGCCTACAAAAAGGTGTTATTTGCACAAAAGGGGGAGAATTGATATTTGCACCCACTAAGTTGTTGAAGGCACCCCACGGCTGGTCTTATGGACTTGACTTTATGTCAAAGTGGGGCGGTCCAAATCTCAGCCCAAACCGGGTCCTATTGAAGCCCACAAGTCAGAATTTCTATTTTAGGCCTTTATTAAAGTCCAATCTTAAAAAAGCTCTACAAGAAGATCCAGAAGTCTGATTTGGGCCCATGAGTTGTGCAATTGAAGGTCTTGGTCCAAGCTACAACTTAAGCCCAAGATAATTAGGTTTTGATGAAAACCTAATGCTTCTAAAAGACCAACAGCAGCAGCCACGAATTTGACCTAATTTGGAAGTCTTTGTACGCAAGTAATAAGCTTTGTATTTATTATATAAGAGAAGTAGTATCTAGGGTTTACGTAGTTCATATAGAGTTGAAGTTCTTATTGAAAGTTCATGCAGTTCATCTTCTTCTTTGTATTGAACTCAATTCTTATCAATATCAATCAATCCATTTTCTTTATGATGTTTTGTTATATAATTATTTATTCCATGGTGTCATCATCAAGGATGAGTAGCTAAATCTCCTTAGGGGGGTGGTTGAAGCACTCTAGATAATGCAAAAGCACCATGTTTGTTCTTAATGTTCATTGTGATTCAAAGTTCTTAATACTTATTTACTTCTAATTTGCGATATGAGGTAAGTATGATTATTTGCATGTTATTGTTATCCATGTTGTTAAAATACTATTGTTAGAGTATAGAGAGACCTAGGTATAATGGTTGTATTTATATTGATTGGAGATATGTGATGGAATAGATGAGAGGTGACTATCATATATCTACAGTTAATATCCTTTATTGTAATTCTTTTGTAATTAAATTGATATCCGAGAGGTGACGGTTTATTTATGAATTAAAATGTTGAATTAATTAGATTGAATAGCTCAGAAGTGACGGTTTAATTAACAAGACGTATTCAATAACATGCATAAGAGAATCCCGTTTTAATTGAGTGGGATAGCTGAGAGGCGACTACTTGATTATTATAGGTATTGATGATTAATTGAAATAGCTGAGAGGTGACTAATTAATTGTTATAGATTGAACATGAAAGAATAACATGTTATGTTTGCATGATTTAGTTTGTGGATACCAACTTTTCTCCCTATGTCATCATAAGATCTTTTTTTCATCTCTACCATATTCTTAAGTTAGTTTAATTATTAGTATTTATTTATTGCCTGTAGGAAGTAGAATCAATCTTTATCTTATTTGTTGATTCCTTAGTGTTTCTTAATCATTGTTTTCTATTGTGTTTAAGCTTTGAGTGGGTAAGACCCTTGCTTGTTACTTGTCTACTTTGATAATCAATATACAGGCACAAGAAGGAACTTCAATAAAAATCTATCTTTTGTTTAGAGAAGGAATTTTCCCCTCTATCAGCCGACATTTATCGGATGCTCTAGAAATGAATCTATTGAAAGCTGATACCATGCCATTGAGTTTCTGTATTTGCTTCTTAGTCTTCGGGCTAGACATATCGACCAGGGCTCTGATCTAGTCGGGATTTGGTTCGATTCCTCTTCTTGTGACTAAGTAACCGAGGAACTTCCCCGATGCGACCCCGAATAGACATTTCTTTGGATTAAGCCTCATTTTGTACTGCCGCAATCTCTAAAATATCTGATCGAGATTAGTCAAGTGATTCTGCTCGTGATTGCTCTTGACTAGCATGTCGTCAATGTAGACCTCCATTGTTCGACCTAGCAGGTCGTCGAACATTTTAGTTACCAATCGCTAATAGGTCGCTCTTGCGTTTCTAAGGCCAAAAGGAATAATCTTGTAGCAAAAGATTCTTTGTTCAATGGTGAACGAGGTTTTATCTTGATCTGGCTCGTGCATTGGGATTTGGTTGTACCCTGAATATGCATCCATGAATAATAGGAGTTCGAAACCGCAGGTCTGATCCACTAGCCTATCGATTCGTGGGAGTAGGAACGAATCTTTAGGACAAGCTTTGTTTAAGCTTGTGAAGTCGATGCAGACTCTTGTCTTCCCATTCTTTTTCAAGACTGGAACAATGTTGGCCAAGCAATCAGGTGTTTCGACCTCTTTAATGAATCCGACCTGTTTGAGTCTATTGATTTCATCATTAACGGCCTGATGAAATTTGGGAGCAAGTCGCCTTGGTTTTTGTTTAACAGGTCGATATTTGGGATCTACTCGTAACTTATGGCATGCAATTGATGGATCTATCCCAGACATATCAATATACGACGAAGCAAAAACATCTTTATTAAGAGAAAGCAAATTTACAAACTCATTGTACTTATCTGTTTCTAACTCGAAGCCCACATAAACCTACTTGGGGTCGTCCTCTGACCCTAAGTTCACTTGTACTCCAGGATCTGTGCTTCCAAGTGAGAGTTGAGGGGAGCTCATTTACTCCTTTTGTGATTGCTATTTGGCCGTGTCTGCGACCTCTGTTTTTCCCTTGGCAACATTCTTGGTTGGAGTTGCGACCTCCTTGTTGGCTGAGGTCGTTGGATTTTCATTTGTCACAACTTCTATGATTCCATGACATTCTTGACCTGCGTTCTGATTTCCTCTGAGCTCCATTATCCCATTGGGACCAGGATAACGGAATACTTTGTGGTAAGTTGATGGAATTCCTCTCATGGAGCGGATCCATTTGCGGCCAAGTATTGCAGTGTACTTGCTCACAATGTTGAGAACGCTAAACTTGGCTGTAACTGAAACTCTATCTTCTTTTATGCCGACAGAAACGGGCTGTAGAATTTCTCTTTTTGGGTCATCCCTTAAACTATTGAAGCACAAGATCGGAGTGAAGTTAGGAATAAGGACTGAATCAGGTAGTCTCATATCCTTGAAGGTCTTGTACATCAATATGTTGCAGGATGTTCCTGGGTCGATCAGGACCCTCTTGACAGTGTAGTCGAGTATCCTTAATTCAACGACCAGGGCGTCGTTGTGTGGAGTTATGGCCTTGTTGAGGTCATTTTCTGTGAAGCACATGTCTGTTTCTTGTCGAGCAAGAATATTGGTTCGAGCTGCTCGACCTGTGATGGAGTAGACGTGGTGAAGATGTTCTACACGCATTTTCTTCTCCCTTGGAACTGGTGTGGAGTTGGACTCATAGATCATGTAGATGACATGACTTTCCGTCTCACTATCTTCTTCTATTCTGTTCGCGACCTGTTTGCTAATTTGATCGCGGAGGTCGCCAGGAGGACCTAGTCTTCTTGAGAGGTAGCGCCCTCTGCTGTGTGCTGGACTTGAAGAGGCAGCTCTCGCCTTGCTTTGAGATCGTTTGTCAAAACATATGGGTGTTCTGGATCTCTTATTGCTTTTCTTTTCTCCAGAATCATTTGTTTATTGTAAATCCAGTTGTTCAGCCTATTCTCATCAGCCCATGTTTGGAGAGCTCGCTTCAGTATGCGGCAATCATCTGTTTTATGGCATCTCACCTTGTGGACCTTGCAGTATGGACGACCAAATGTGTCCTCGAGTGATGTGAAATCCAGAATCTTGCACCAGTGGTGATGCTTGATTCTCTCATAAATATATCTTGCAAGTCATGTAAATCGGTGGTACTCCCGCTGCTCGGTGGATAGCAGCTTAGCCTTGAACCTCTTGTTCCTTTCTGATCGAGGTCCTTTGGTGGAGCCCCCTTCTAGGTTTGCGATAACATGGCTTTTCACCTTTCCAACCTAGGCTTCCTCCAGTTTAATATAACGATCTACCTTAAGATAAAGCTCGTCGAGAGAAGTTGGCCTTTTCATGGCCAATGATTTGTGGAGGTCGAATCCAGGGATCAGACCGTGGAAGAATGCAATGGTCGCAAAGGGTTCGTGATCCTTTGCAAAATCTTGAATAGAGTGCAGTTCAGTTTTGAATCGAGAGAAGAAATCACTCAGCAATTCCCCATCTCTCCAATTCGTTGAAAGAGATAATTGACCCTGGCTTGAGATGATGGAACTAGTCGAGCGTTGGTCCAGTGAGACTGGATTGGAACAGTAGGCATAGCAGGTGGTCTTCTTTGATCAGTGGAAACGATTTGCGGAAGCTTTTGATGTGATCTGTTGGATCTCCAACGCCTGAGTACTGATCGAATTTTGGTGCATTGAGTTTGTTTGGCAGTTCTTGCTCTAGGATCTCCTTTGTGAACGGAGATTCCTGAAATTGCTGCAAAGATTGGACAGCAAGCTGTTCTGCTATGCGACCTCTGCCCAGTTGAATTGCGGCCTGGGAGGCCTTGAATTTAGCGAGTTGTTGGCTAAGTTCTTCATACTTGCGGTTGTTGTCGGTGATAATGGCTCCTCCCTGGTCGTTAGTTGTGTCGACATCACTTGCAGCCTTTAGCTGCGTGTTCTCTTCTTGGAGACAAGTGAGTTGATCCCTTAGTTCTTGAATAATATTGTCTTGGTTAGCCATTTGTGAATTGAATCGTGGTTTGTGACTTTGAGTTGGGTGGGAGGGTTGGTTTTTCGATATAATCGAATCCTTTCAGTCGGCGCCAAATGTATTAACCTGTTTCCAGATTTATGCATTAACTAGGTCAGGTCGATATTTGCCTGACCAAGATGGGAGATTGAGATCGGGCGTGGCTGCACCTCGATGTGGTCGAGATTGTCTACGTACTCTAGCTCGAGGGAGTGGAACTTAGAGATCAAGCCATCGTACTTCTGTTCTTATAGAAGGTGGAGGGGCGCGGATCATGGGATCATGCGGATTATCCGACGTCTATTAATTGCGTGATATCTGGCATTAAATGTGTAACAGACCAAGATATTCTCTGAGCATTGATTAAGGGCACGTATCTGTAATGAGGTCGGCAACGGTAATATGATCGAGCTGCACTGGTCCGACCAGACGAGGTCGTTGCCTGGCCGACCTGGTGAATTACTGAGGTCATGCCACGTGTCGTGTTTTGATTGGGTGTTGTATGTAGTACCCCTACACTCTTAGAATTGCAGCTTCTATGTTCTTTTTCTTAATGCTCTTAGAATTACCAAAATACTTCTGTCTGAATACACTAACTACTTCTCTATTCATCAACAAGAATTCACTCGGAACATCACCAATTTTAAAACCTAAAATTAATGTGATATCTACAGCTATCCCCAATGTTGTATTTCAGTTTTGGAACCCTAGATCTAACAATTTGGGTGACAACAGAAGTACACATATGAATTTTATCATATTGAACATCTAAGAAATACTTAAAACATGAATTTTTAACATTTCCTTTTCTAAATCTGGTAAAGTATCAACAAAATGAGTCTGTACCTTTCTCATTGAGCATCTCATTGTTACACTGAAGTTCCTCCCACACTTCTTCTTCTTATCTTTAGTTTGTACTTCGTTTGTATTTTCTTCTTCGTTACTTTGTTCAAGTTCTTCAAAATTTACACTAATTTCATCAGCCATTTCGAAAAATTTGATAAGAAACCGAGTCCAGAAGATTTTGATAAGAATTTCCAAGAATTTCAGAAGATTGCAATTGAGAATAAGAGGGAATTTAGGGTTTCAAGTGTGGCTAAATCTAAAGTTTTTATCAATTAAAATTGTTCCCACTCTAATACAAAAACTGAATAGAACACGTGACAATCAATCAAGGTTTAAAAAAAGCTATTTTGAGAACTGAGGCGATTCACTGAAATAAGGCCAGGCGTATGCCTTAAAGCGCAATGAGGCGTAAGCCTCAGATTTTTTAAAAAAATAAATCATAAAAATAATATAAGAAATCTCAAAAATAATAACATCCTGTAAAATATATAAACAACAAAAAAAACTCAGTGTTTTGATGAAATAAAACTTTTAACATGGAAAAAATAAAATTTTTTTAAGAGTTTTGGCTCTTGGAACAAAGAAATAAAAATAAATAAATAAGAGTGAGAAACAGAGGAAGAAAAACAGAAAAATAAAACAAAAGATAACTTTTTATTTTATGGTGAAAGATAGTAGTTTTGGTTATTTCAATGAGAAGGAGAAGAAGAAACGTACAGAAGATGGGAACAAAATACTTGGTAGTTTAGTTGCTAATCTAATAAGTCATAAAAAGGGTAGAAGTGTAAATATACTTAAAATTATATTAATATTTTATTGATTTGGATCTGTCTACGTTGAAAGTCAAGAGTCCATCTGTTATATGCAAGCTAAAAAGTATAAGGCGCGCCTAAATTATCACCCCAACTCGTACGCTTCAATTCGCGCCTCAATTGGATGAAACGTAAGCCTCATTCTGCACCTATAAAACGTAAGCCTCACTATGTATTAAGACCGCCTCGCCTTAACTCACGCCTCAAGGCGCGCCTCAAAAACGTTTTTTTAAACCTTGCAATCAATTAGAGCAACAACACATGCAATGGTTGATAGTTGTCATCAATTAAAACCAAAACCAAATTTTATTAGAGGATATTAGATCTTTATTTGATGATAAGTGCTTCCACCAAATAAATTCATGGTTGTGATCAATTTGATCTTTATCAAACTAAATTAACGATTAGGATTAATAACTTGTCTATGTCAGAAACGTCACAATCAAATCAGAAAGTGTTTAATACATCCAAAAAGTTTGATTTGGTGTTTGAAAAGGTACAAAAGGTATTAAGGTCTCAAAAAACCGAAAATTACTTATCAGTGTTGTTTAAGTTTGCAAAAGACTTAAACACTCAAGGGACAAGATTGTGGACCAGACAGTACATTGTTTGTAAAGTATTCACTTATTAGTACAGGACCCACTTGTCCTCTCTTTTTTTGGACTTCCTTGCCCCTGGACTAAAGGTCAAAACTTGTTTAGTTCAGCCCAAGAAACTTAACTCACTACCCAACTCACTCTGGTTATAAGAGATAAGAACTCAAGAAGTCTAAGTCCATTCTTATGAAATCTTGAATTAGATCCAAATTTTTTAAACGAGGATTTGGAGAAATTCGATTCTTTAAGAACAGCTGCTGATACAAATGAAGCTACCGTTTCTTTCTTTGATTAATGAAGTGGTTAGTGAAGACCAATTGAAAATTTTGTTTTGATTCTAAAAAATTACCATAAGTTGATTCGCAAAATCAGAGGGTTGTAATCGACTTCAATTGGGCATATTCACTACAAGAATACATCAGATTTGCCACGGACCCAAACCGTGGCAAAACAGGATTAGCCACTGTTTTTTACCGTGGCTAGACCGTGGGTGTTCAGGGCGTAGCTAATTCTTTGCCCACGGTCCGGGTCCGTGGCGGCTAGCTATATTTAGCCACGGTTATGAACCGTGGGCCTAGCCACGGATATCAACCGTGGCGATGTTAATTATCCCCACGGTCCGGATCCGTGGCGAATATTTTTTAATTTTCAAAAAAAATATCGAAATTAATTTATTTTTCAAATTAGCTACGGTCCGGATCCGTGGTGAATATTTTTTAATTTTCAAAAATAATATTGAAATTAATTTATTTTTCAAATTAGCTACTGTTATTAGCCGTGGCAAATCCGGAATTTTTCAAAAAAAAATGAATTTTGTTACTGTTCGGAGCCGTGGGAAATCTGAATTCTTTGCAGAAAAAAATAACAATTATTATTTTTGCACCTGCCCTGCATGATCTAAAATCGGCTAATGCCGAACAAATTTTTTGCACCTCCACAATGCATAATATAAAATCATATTCTCACTGGATACAAAAAGGAAAATTAATTGGTTTAAGCGCATTTACAGACTACATCCAAAATCACTTTTAACCAAGCCAGTAATGAAGTACAAACTAAAACAATTAAAAGTAGCCAAAACTTAGACGATTAATCGTGTACCAAAAGATGCATTTGAATGTTCAACGAAACAATGAAATATAACATCTCTGTAAGAAACCATGGTACTTACCAAGAGAAGGTCCTCGTCAGTACCAAACGATTTGCGGGATTCTTCTAGGCAATTGAATGTTGTCAGCTAATCTCTTCAACCATTGCTTGCTGCAAAGAAAAAGAAATCAATTTGTAAATTGTAAATAATAAAAATTGCAATTTAATCTCATATCACTGATTATTTTGTACTTACAATCCAAGAGATGGATGTTTTCCACTTAGAGTCCAATGGTTCACAATTGAAACATCTTCCTGGAAAACCACAGGAGCAATTGCAAACAAGATTAGCTAAATTATGGAGCTTCACCTCTGCAACTAGAAATGCAGTACATAATTATTGCAAGCTGAAACCTCACCTGAAAATACAAAAGAATTGAGGAAGATGACATAACCAAAGTCCCACTGGGAAATATGTACTCCGTATACCAATCATCTTCATCCAGAGGCTGTCAAAAACAATGTCACGAAAGGGTCCACATTATCAATACTGTATTCCAGATATAAGAAAGGGAAAAGAAATAATAATCTTGAATCGAAAGATTAACATTTTGCAGGAATATCATACCTCATACTGGTACGCAAAGACTTTGTGACAGTGATGTTCAACAAAAAGAAGTCCATCTTGTGCAATCCATGTAGAAACTTTCTTTAGAAATAGTTCATAGTTTTTCATGTGCTGAAACAAAGATATTGATTACAGTCATTTACATGAGACTTGATCATTTTATAATTAGGAATTTTCTATTAAGTTGTAATAATTACCTCAATCTATGCAACCACAAATATGCGGTCATGCGGTCATACGGTCATAGGTAATCTTTGTTTCAAACTTGGTTACATCTTCTAGTATAATTTCGACATTGGATAAATCAAGTTTCCTAAAAGAGAAAGTATTAGTATACCATTGTATAGTGTACTGTAGAGTCTAAAAGCCATAGAATTGAATTAATACATTTTGCTGTACTTACTTGCATTGGTCCATGATGAACTCCTTTTGTGATAGAGAGTTGGTAATTCCAGTGACTTTGCGACCTCTATACTTCTGGGCAACATGCAAAGTTAGAGATCCGTGTCCACACCCAAGATCCAGGATGTTTTGGCCATCTTTTATCTACGCCCACTCGCAGTAAAGATCCATCATATTAATTTCAGACTCGTCCAATGTTGTCAATTCATCTTTGAAGTACCCTGGGCTGTACAAGTTTCCAACACATAACAGACACGTTTAGGTAGATAGCTAAAATACACTGAAAGCTTAAAACCAGCCGCCCTTGAGGACCCCAAGCTGGAAGTTCTGCTAAGCCTAAAACTAAAACTGCCTGGAATGAAACTAAAGCGAGAACGTAAACGACCTGAATGCCAAGAAGAAACATTATGGGAATGGAAATGAGGACTTCACCTGTACAGTCATTCAATGCATTGCCCCTTTACACTGAGCTGCCATTTTTCCCTCCTCCTTTCCCGGGCTTGGGACCGGCAATGCAATATATATTGCATTGGCGGAGTTAAAAAATGGAATAAACCTGCAAGACAACAAAGAATCTTATACACTCAAAGAAGATAAGATCCAAAACCTTGATATTTATCTAATGAAATGAAAAATATTAAGTTTGCATGTGTCCACTGACCATCCAAAAGGGGAAAAACCATTAAATTAATGTATCAAACAACTCGAGTTGACATGTCTCCATAATATAGTCCAAGCACAAAGGCATACCCGAAAATAAGAAATAAACGAAATCCTAAATGAAACATAACGAAAAAATTTGTTAACAAAACCAAACGAGTAATGTTCAGCTGATGAACTCAAGACTAGCCTTCGGCCATATAACATGGCCTTGCCCAACCTGCCCAAGAGTTGTGAAATAATCATCATGAGGTAGGGGTAAAACAGCATCCGCAACCAACACCGTAGTGATGTATACCAAGTAATTTCCGTCGCCCAAACACCTCTCACAATATTTGTGTGTAGGTTCCTAAGGAGTGAGCATGTGAACCCAATCCACTATTAATTGCTGAAAATGGTGATCTCTGTTTGCTGTGTCACCTCCTAAGTCCTACCCAATTCCAAACATAGCCTTGCACACCAAGTTACACGACAATAATTTTTTCCTAAAATAATTCCTAGGTTTATGAATCTAAACATCATCAACATTACTGTCAATTAAGAACGAATGGAACAGATGACGGGTAATGTAGTTCAAATGGTGCACAGACCTAATATGGAGAAGACGAAGGATTTAATTCATTTTTGTTTTACTGTAAAATTCCTTGTCAGTACACGAGTATTTACAGTATAAATGTATATATATATATATATACAAATTAGAATAAAAACTCGATCTCAATAAATGCATTTTTGATGGTTAGTGCTTAGAAAGCGTAAAACAAAAAAGGCCAAATTTTTTGCACAAAAACCCAACATTTTGGAACGCGGCATTTTTACTAATTTGTTTGCAATAATATTCAATAAAGAACTAAAAACCTTAATTAAATAAGTAAAAAAAGAAATCAAACAGAGAAGATGATGAACGGCTTACGCCGGCGAGTTGAGATAAAGTCGATTCAACAGAAATTACACTGAGACTTTGCCATTTCCGAAATTGAAAACTAAAAACCTAAGTTAAACAAGTAAAAAAATAGAAATCAAACAGAGAAGATGATAAAGTCGATTCTAATAGAAATTACACTAAGACTTTGTGATTTCTGAAATTGAGAACTAAAAACCTAAATTAAACAAGTAAAAAACAGAAATCAAACAGAGAAGATGATAAACTTACGCCGGTGAGTTGAATGGAATTGAGATTGGACGATTCAACAAAAATTGAGACTTTGCGATTTCTGAAATTAAGACTTTGCGATTTCTGAAATTCAACAGAGAAAGATGATAAAGATAAAATTCATGCAACAGAGAAGATGAAATTCGATTTCTTAAATTGAGAACTAAAAACCTAAGTTAAACAAGTAAAAAACAGTAATCAAACAGAGAAGATGAACCACTTACGCCGGCGAGTTGAATGGAATTGAGATTGGATGATTCAACAGAAATTGAGACTTTGCGATTTCAAAAGTTGATACTTTGCGATTTATGAAATTGAGACTTTGCGATTTCTGAAATTCAACAGATCGAGAAGATGGTAAAGATGAAATTCGATTTCTGAAGAAAGGTGAGTTGGGAAGAAAATCTTTCGTTGCTTTTTCTCTCTTTTTTTTCCCGTTATTTCCTTAACCAAATTGTTTAGAGTGTAGAGAAATCTCGAGATAGGAAATAAGAATCTTATGGTTCATAGTCATTTCGTTCCCACGGTCCATAACTGTAGGAAAATTTCCCATAATCCTAAATATTGAATCAAGTTTTTGCCACTGCTTTATATCGTTTGCCACGGTTTTTGACCGTGGCTAAATTTGCTACTGACCCGGACCGTGGCTAAGGGAGCCGTAGGTCTGTACCTAAAACCAGATTTTCTTGTAGTGATTATTTTTGGCTTTTGTAACAAACAAACTAATCAGGTATTTCCTTATTCCCTTTATATGTTGCAACTATATTGGATGGAAAACCTTCGAAGGTCTAGTTAGAATTTTCTTGGATTAAAGCTTAAAATTGATCCATTACCACAAAACAAAAAAAAAAAAAAAAAAAACATGATCATTGTTTGTTGGAAGTCGAATATTTTCAATGTCTAGATTGATTTTGAAATACCAGTCATATCAATCTGCAATGCTTGGTTACAAAACTCGCTTGCTTACTGAGAGTGATTCTATTGGAAAGGGTAGACAAGATTCATGTGGTTGTTGACTACCTGGTTCAATTGAATACGTTAAATTTCATATTGCTCATAACAAGATGAGGTTGAACTCTGAAGTCTGAATTGGTTGTGGTGTTGTGTTCTACACTTGGAAATTCCATTTAATGGGTGAGGAAGTAAACTAGCAGGGGCAAGAAGTCCGAAAAAAAAAAGGGGACAAGTGGATCATGTACTGATAAGTGAATACTTTGCAAACAATGTACTGTCTAGTCCACAATCTTGTCCTTTGAGTGTTTAAGTGTTTTGCAAACTTAGAGCATCTCTAATGGGTCTCCTAAAATCTAAATTATAGGAAAACCGAAAAAAACACCACCCTAACGCGTCGTCTATAATTTTAGCAGACGGCTATCCACGTAGGATTTGGTGGGCCCGTCTGCTAAAACTTCGTCCAAAATCGAACAAAATTTAGGATTATAGGAATTGCTAAAATAAAATGTTCCACGCTGGTTGAACCAGCGTGGAACTTTTTTTTTATTATTATTTTAATTCCACGCTGGTTCAACCAGCGTGCAAATTTTTTTTTTTTTTTTTTTATTCCACGCAGGTCAAACCGGCGTGGAACTTTTGTTTTTTTTTTTTTTTTCTGTTCCACGCAGGTCCAACCAGCGTGGAACATCTTCCAGATCAGCCCACTTCAGCAAGCCCAGCCCAGCTACTGCCCACTGCCCCAAGCCCAGCCCAGCTACTGCCCCCAAGCCCAGCCCAGCTACTGCCCACTGCCCCAAGCCCAGCCAACACGCGAAGCCCAAGTCTTCCACGCTAGTTGGACCAGCGTGGAACAGAAAAAATTTTGCACGCTGGTCGTACCTGCGTGGAAGATAAAAATTTAGAAAAAAAAATAGGAAACGCGTTAGGGATACCCCTGAATATAGGTATGGCCGGTCTGCTAAAAAAGTGATAGGAAAGGAGCTGGCACCTACGTGGAGGCTAAATCGTCCCATGTGTAGGCTAAAAATGGGAGACCCATTAGAGATGCTCTTAAACAACACTGATAAGTAATTTTCGGCTCAAAAAATCTGCTCAAAGCTAAAGTGGTGGGTCATGGGGCTTGTTTGAGAAGATGACATGACCTTATATAAGGGCCTAGGAAGAGGAACCTAAACATGGGGCTTTTTTGTGATATTACCCATTAGACAAAGACAAAAAAACAAAAAAAAAAACTTTTGTGTTGGCAACATCTTGGTTTTAGTTGTTTTTTTTTCTGTACAAGTGTTTGTGTTTAATTCCGTACACCTCGATAGATTTTTAAACCTTAAAACTTCATCAACTCAACAAATTATGGGATTTTGGTCTCTGCAAATTAAGGTTTCTGATTTTTTGAAGGTGGTTTGTGGATTTATCTATTCATTACCAACCAAACTTTACTTCCTTAGTCAGATTCTCTTTCTCTTAGCGAAAGTTCTTCATTAAAAAAAAAAAAAAACAATCATCTCCATTTCACTCATTCAGGTAAACTAATTCTCTGGTCTGTTATTTTGTTTTCTTTCCATATTCTCAATAAAAGTAAACATCCTCATATAGATGTGATTTGTTTTCCCTTCATGCATCCCCTGATACAGGTGTATCCTTCTTTTAGGAACTTAGTTCCCTAATCTCTGTTTCTAACTTAAACAGGAGTTTAAGCTCTTAAAAGGGGGAGCCATGATACAGGTGTATCCTTCTTTTAGGATACTTGGTTTCCTTTTCCTTGTGGGACAAGGAAAGGAAAGTCTTTATAAGAGTTTTTCTTGTTACACAAGGATAAGAATTTTAGAAAATAGGAAATCCTTTTCCTTTGCCAACTACAAGTTGTCCAAAGCCTATAAATATTGATGTTTTGGCATAATATAGACCAAGACATAGAGAAACAACTATTTATTAGCTTGTTTAGAGAAACCACTAAGGTTTAGTGTGTTTAGAAATATTGAGACAACTAGGGTTTAGTTTGTCTAGAGAGTATTGTGAGGCAGAGATTATTGTAATCTTCATAATATTCAGTAAAGAAGATAGTTTTCTTCAAGATCTTGTGTTTTGTTCATCTTTATTTATTGCTATTGTTTAAATTCCGCACTCAATAGTACCTTTACCTAGTAATTTGTATCAAGTTGGTATCAAGAGCAAAGTTCGATTCTCTGGTGGAGTTTTCTGTGGTTTATGGTCTTTACTCGTTCGCAGTACAGAAAGCTAGGTAAAGTTCTTGTGTCTTTAGAAGAGTCTAAGAAGACAAGAAAATAGATGACGGAAACAGATCTGAAGAAATCAGAGGAGGAGGAGACACCTACTCCGCAGCAGAAACTTAGTACAGAGGAAACAATGGCTTCGTTTCAGATCCAGATGTAGTCGATGATACAGTAGCTCTGCTTAAATTTTACATTTATTGTAAATCATTGTGGGTAAACCATGTTTTCATAGTAATTACCAGTCATCCTGTAAAACAATCAACTGGGAACTAGCCAATATTTTGGTGTTAACATAGACTGACTGACTGACAGATGACACGATGACTACCGAGTTCAACCTGGCAGCATGGTTTGATAGCCTTAGTGAGTATGCCAACTTTCTAACATTGATTCCTCAGTCTCAACCTATTGTCCAACCATGATCCATGGCCTATTAGGATCCATTTGATTATAAGTGGGCCATAGTGAGTATGCCAACTTGGAATATACTAACTTGGAATATACTGTTGTTAGGCTCTCAATTCCAAGAATAATAAACAAACAAAAATATGCTAATAGTTGATAAGTCCTCTTTGATACATATAGAAAGCAAATATAATGAAGGTTCCATATCAATGCTTCAATCTATTCTGTCTTATCTTCTTCAATAAATGTTAGTCAATGTTGCAAGGTAATATATTTAATTTCTATATGAATCAAAGAAACAAGAGAAAAAACAATAGATTGGGCAGTCTTGTTTCTTTCCTTTGCATGCTCTTGATCTCATCTCTAAGAACATGTAAGAGAGAACTGAAGAAAAATAAAGATCATCATATCATAACATGACTTTTCTCAAGAGCTTCAAAGCCTTAAAATATCCAAGTGTCTTTGTGTTTGTGCTGCTTGTTTGCTTCCTCTTCTACCTATCTACAAATCCAGTTCAGAACATGGAGAATTCTTGGCTTGGGAAAAATCAATATGTAAGACCATCTTCAATTCTTCACCCTTTCAATTCATTTGTCTCCTTCTTTTAAATTATTTCTATATATGCTTCCTAGGCTCCTAGCTATGATCATCAATCAACATATACAGTCCAGGATAGATATATTGTTTGTATAAAAGGTTTGTAATGTTTACTAACTGAAATCAAATAAACTTATTAACATCATAACAGGTTAAATTACAAACATAATAATTTTCATTTCATGTACACCAAAGAAGATTTAGTTGACTAATTTATTTTTTCAAGATCTCCTAAGAAGAACCTAGCTAGCTACAGTATGTTGCTATGGGGTAGAAAGTCCACTGTGTCATTCGATTCAGGAATCATATTGATTCCTCAGACTGTCAATTTTGTATCCAATTAAGGTCCATGGCCTATAAGGATCCACTTTCAAATAAGTGGGCCATGTGAGCTTTTGTAAGTGACCATGTGTGAATGTGCCAACTTAAAATATATATATTGCTTGTTCAACTCTCAATTCCAAGAAAAATATATATCAAAATGGTAGTTGATATTTGATTAAGTCTACTGCCAGGTAGTCACTTACAATATTTGAAAGTTTAAATTTAATTAAGTTTTCTTAGTAATGGCTCAATCTTTTTTTCCCTTTTCATTTCAAGCAAGAAATGTCAATGCAAAGATAAATTGTTTAGAGCAGTCTTCTTTCTCAATCTCCATTGCATGCTAGCGCGCTCGATCTTCATCTTCACTTTAATGGCTTTTCTTAAGAGCTTCAAGTCCTTAAAATCCTCTAGTCAATGTGTGTTTGTTTTGCTTGCTTGTTTGCTCTTCTACTTTTCTAAAAATCCAGTTCAAAACATTCAGAAATCTTGGATTTGGAAAACTGATCAATATGTAAGTAATAAGACCACCACCTTCAATTTATACTCTCAATTCATTTGCCAGACTATGAAATTATATATATTTTGCATCCTATATAATTATATGACTACATAAATATATCACTACAGCGGCCATATAGAATAATCTATTTACTCTATCGATCTGTATGTGATTTGTATGGATACAAAAGTGATGTTGTGATCGATGGTTGTTGAATGTGTAGAGACTTGAACGTGAAGAGCTAGGGAAAGTATTAAAGAACGCATCCATGCCAAACAGAACAGTCATACTAACCACCTTGAATGAAGCATGGGCAGATCCAGGCTCTGTCATTGACCTTTTCCTTGAAAGCTTTCGCATAGGTGAAGGGACACCTAGGCTCCTGAACCATTTAGTAATTGTGGCCATGGATCAACAAGCGTTTAATCGATGCAAGTCTATACATCCACATTGCTACTCTTTAACAACCGCTGGTGTCAATTTTTCCGCTGAGAAGCGGTTTATGACACCAGATTATCTCAAGCTCATGTGGCGGAGGATCGACTTCTTGCGTACAGTTCTTGAATTGGGCTACAACTTTGTTTTCACAGTATGATTTCTACATTGCTATGGACTTTTTTATTTAGTTGATCAAACCATAGATATAGCATATATTTTAGTTGGAATATGAAAAGAAATAGTTTTCTTAGCAACTGGCATATATATGCATTCTGTTTCTGACAAAAGATCCCAAGTTAATAACAGTCTACCTATTGCAGGATGCAGATATAATGT
Source organism: Aquilegia kansuensis (assembly GCA_020826895.1). Classification (NCBI taxonomy): domain Eukaryota; kingdom Viridiplantae; phylum Streptophyta; class Magnoliopsida; order Ranunculales; family Ranunculaceae; genus Aquilegia; species Aquilegia kansuensis. The sequence continues at coordinate 13,213,036 of CM037006.1, forward strand.
GGTTCAGGGACCCCTTCCCCTACTTTGATAGCCTCGACGAGTTTCAAATTGCATGTGATTTTTACAAAGGCAATCCAAGAGACAAGGGAAACAAGGCAAATGGAGGATTTAACTATGTAAAAGCTGTTGAGGCTAGTATCAAATTCTACAAGTACTGGTACATGGCGAGAATCATCCACCCGAACTTACATGATCAAGCAGTCTTTGAGATTATCAAACATGAACCAATAGTTGATGCGTCGGGTTTGAGGATCAAGTATTTGGACACAATGAATTTTGGTGGGTTTTGCCAACCAAGTAAGGATATGAACAAGGTCTGCACTATGCATGCCAACTGCTGTGTAGGTATTGAAAAGAAGATTCATGATCTCGGACTCATTCTGGATGACTGGAAGAAGTTTACATCACTTCCACCTGAACAAAAGAAAGCAATAGGGTCTTCATCTCCATGGAGAGCTCCAAGTAAATGCAAGAAGTGGTAGCAATATATGCAGAACAGGGCTCAAGTTATTACATTTTTCTTTTCAGAGGATTTTCAAGTGTATGCATGTTTGCAGGCATTGCATGACTTACCATCAGAAGACGAGATGTACAAAAAGTATACAAATCTGATCAACTCAAGATGGCTCATAGATTCTCTCAAATTGGTGTTTCTCTTCAATATTTCTTAACAGGAATAGGGTCTAACGGTACATGCAATAGGGTTGCCACCACAAGTGGTTAGTATTTCACACTGCATAAAATCATATGCCAGAGCTCAACACGCTTTGGCAGCTTACCTACATTAATTTGATTTGTCTTCGCTCAGGTATCTCTAATACAACCCTGTCATAGTAGATTTGAACACATTTCTGATTCATAGCTTTTAGTTGAGTGAGTGTCCAATCAATATGAATTTGTAAGAGATAAAAGCTCTTTTGAGTTCTGCAATTGTTCATTTTTTTCTCATTAAACTTGCGAACATATTACTCGTATCAACCTTGGCAAAGATTATTATCGGTTGAAAGTCTCCTGTAAAGAAATAGGAAATTACCAACAAACTGAATACATTGAGACTTGCAGTCAAAAACCATGCTAATTTGCTAGTTCCTTGAGTAAGCTGCAGATCAAATAAAACAATTCAAATTGAATGATCCCAGTTAGAGAGAGGAGTGTTATTTAACCTTCGATTGGAAGACATAAGTTCACAAATCACAACGCCTTTATTTCGATATCTATACTCTATACATAAAAGAGAATCTGCCCATAAGGAAAATTTCAAAATAAAAGCGAGTGAATTAGCCATGCGTACCATGATCAAATTATTAATACAAATACAACCGTATTCTTAAGTACTCCATTCTCGGCACTACCTTTTGCACCTCTCTCTCAATATCTTGTCTTTTGTTTATCTACACATCACCAGACCTCCGCCAATAGTGTGTCTTTGCTATTCATGTGTGATGATAAAATCAGAACATGTATAACTAGAATGTATGTGTGATGACAATGACAAATGATCAACCCTTACTCTGTTACTCCTGACGGGATAATTGGCTTTGTGCTCTGATATGCATTCGGCTTCCCACACAATTTTTATAGGCAAAAGTGAAAAGTGTTATGTTCAGAAAAAGAAAAAGAAAGAAATTCTACCAGATTGCTTTTCCAAACTGTTATTGGGTTATTGACGATGATGGGGCCCTACGTTCTTGGTTCTACAATCAAGACATTGCTTCGGCAGACGGCAGTGCACACACACTATGACACTATTGACACACACCAGTCAATTCTAGTGAAGCTTCTGAGAATTTCAATAGCTATTGTGGCCTTAAAGAGACTGAGGTCAAATGTCTAGAAACTTGGGAGAAAATTGCAATTTTGGTCCACAAACTTTCACAAAGTTTTCATTTTGGTCCACAAAGTTTCATTTTGTCAATTTGGTCCGCAAACTTTCATTTTGTTTGTCAAATTGGTCCACAAAGTCACCACTTTTATTTGGTTTTGTGGACCAAATTGACAAGCAAAATGAAAGTTTGTGGACCAAATTGACAAAATGAAACTTTGTGGACCAAAATGGCTTTTAGTGTGAAAGTTAGGGGACCAAAATGGCTTTTAGTCAGAAACTTGGAGACGGCTGAGTTAGATTTGAAATACTTGGCCAGGCCACTTGAAAGTTGAAAACGTCCTTGACAAATATTAGTGAAAACAAGTGACCAACCAACAAAATGAGATTGACAACAAAAATCTAGTAATACTTAGAACTGATGAATTCGATCAGGACAGAAAATTAAGCATTTACATAAACAATAGTCAAACGATTTCTTGTATGTATCCCCCATCAAGTTTTCACCTTATTGCTTTCAACTGATGGTAGACTTGTCTTACTGTAGAGTGTGTTGACTAATTGCCCATTTATCAAATGTAAATGTGGATGCCTAGAATAGTCTTGAAGACAATTGAGTCCAAACTGAAATTGTTTCTTTGGGGTTTGCTGCTGGAGAGGAAGAAGTAATTATCTGGTATGTTGGAATTTGGAAACAAGTGTGCTCGCCAAGAATAATTGAAGGTGGCCTGCGCATACAGCCATACACAATCTTCTAACTATGAATAATGCTCTTATGTATGGAAGTAGTGAACCCCAGTTGACTTGAATTAGTTGGAAATATGGGACACATGGGGTTTTATGATTGGGACCTCATGTCCACTTACAAAATGGGGTCTAATACGAAATTTTTTGTAGGATTTATGCAACAAATTTTATCTGTGTTTCCTCTAGTATGTGGTTCGTGTGGTCCCAATCACATCACGTGTTAACAAAAATATAACCTAGTATGGGTATAGTTAATCCTAGTGGGTTTGAATCAGTTATCCAACTAATTTATAGTGGCATGTTGTGATTGGGACCACATGAACCACATACTAGAGAAAACACAGGTAAAATTTTTTGGGATTTACGTCAAAAGACGGATGTTGTGTGAGTGGAACAAGGCAACAAGTAGACATGGACGCACAATCTAATGACAGTTTTGCAAGGGGTAAAACTGAAGGATACGGGGACGCTTGATTTTGGAAGTGAAGCAAGAAAAGTAAATTCTCTTTACAATCTATGAACAAGGAATCATACTGTCATGCGCGACCCATGGACCAAGTAATCACAGTCTTTCCAGTGGATGTGATACGAAGAAATCTTTACCCTTAAAGATCAGATTTTTTTTCTGGACCTCTGTTCTTGGGCGTAGTCTCACTGCCTCATTAGAAGAGGTAAGCATATGCCCCCTTTCTGCTAGAGGTGTAATTTCTTGCATGAAGATATTGTTGAATAATGGGTCATGAGGTGGTAAACCATTAGGATTCCTATTAGGTTATTTTACTAGATTAGAAATTAAAGTGGACTTACGAATTGGAATTGGGTTACCAATTGGTATGACCATAAGGTTATATATATATGTGTTGTAGCCATGGCCCATGAGATTGAAAAAGGTTAGAGAAAATATGTGTGAGAGCTTAATTTGTTGTTCTTTTCTCCATTAGTAATAAAGTTATCTTTCTTTGGTATGTGGATATAAACATATTGTACGAAGAAGTATCAAATTCGGGATTTGTTACTTCAGTAAACGGACGTTATAATTGGTATCCTCAGAGCATTCCCAATGGTAAAAGGGTTTTAGGGGTGCCACATAGGAGAGAGAGGGAAGGTTTTAGCATAAAATTAATGTTAAAAGTGATTAGTAGTTTTAGAGTTTCCGATGGTGTGTTTTAAATTAAGTGTTAAAACTTAAGTTTTACTTTTCTCAAAAAAAAAATGATGTATATTATGATAAAATTTAATTTTTAATTAGTTAAAAGATTCTATGTGGCACTTTTAAGCAAATTTACCAAGGAGTTAAAAGTGTAGCTTGGAAAGTGTGTTAAAAGCTACCATCGGCAATGCTCTCACAAGGGAATTGTAAGGTCTGTTTTGTCGTTTTGTTTCTCATCTGGCGTTGTGCTTAACATAGCTGATTGGGGAATGGGGATGAATTCATTTTTACAATAATTTATGATAAAAAAATTATTAATAAAAACCTCTTTTCATATTTCCTAAGTAGAGTGTTCAATAAACCTCAACATATTTACACCCACGAACATAATGTGACTGCCATGCCTCACCATTATACTTTTGCATGTTTGAAAAATATGGACTGGATGTTTTTCCAAGTTTTATCTTCCTCAATAATCGTTTACCATGTAAGAAATGGAAATTATCCGGATTGTTATTTGGAAGTAGGTTTTACTATTTACTACTTTATTTGCATTTATGATTATTGTAGTAGTAAAACTAGTTTGCCCTACTAGGTAATACTAGTAGTGGTTTTGCCGATTGCTCATCCATAAACCTAATCAAGTCGTTGGTAAAAAAAAAATCTTAGTTGCATTCTTAAGACCAATTCTTGAGTTCTATTTTTTTAAGAAATTTTTTTTCTTCGTAAGAATTATTTTCTTATGTGTTTAAAAGTAGGGGTGTTAAATGAGCCGAGCTTCAATATGTTCAAGCTGGGTACGTTTAAAAACGAGCTGAACTTGAGTCGAATCAAAATTTTATATGTTGTGTTCAAGCTCGACTCGTTTAACCATACGAACGACCTCGAGCTGATAAATGAGTCGAGCCCGAGCCCAACTCGAGCTACTCGATTAAATTACATAAAAAAATATTTTAGCCGAACGAGCCGAACTTTGGTATGTTCAAGCTCGGCTCGTTTAAAAACGAGTAGAGTTTGAACTGAGCCCAAATTTATACGAGTTTTGTTTAGTGTTCAAGCTCGGCTCGTTTAGCTATACGAACGAGCTCGAGCCAAGCTTTTAACAAGCCGAACCCAAGCTTTTGGCTTCGTTTAACAACCCTATTTAAAAGAAACGTAGCTACATATGTGGGCCATCTATGTTTAAATTTGAATTGGGCCACCCAAAACTCAAGATCGGCCATGTGTAGGGCCCATTTTTTATTTTATTAATTTTTAAAGAAAATCTCAAAATTTTGAGAAAATTCCTTTATTCTCAAGTCTCTACAAAAATCGTCATATGTCACTTCTTAGGTACAACTATTATGTAGTACAAATTGTTGAACCCGTGCTACCCATCGAGATTTGTGTTATCCAATAAAAGAAGAATCACTTATAATGCATGGTATTTCCTAAAAAAAAATTATTACCTTATTAGATCGTTGCAATGATATGATTGTTAAACCGAGGTTTTTTAATGATTTTCTCAACTTAAATTTGTAGAGATTTATAATTAATATTTTTTATATTTAGTATAATTTTTATTAAAGAATCGAGGACTTTAAATAGAAAAGGAGTTGAGTAAGAAAAGAGTTTTAAAAATCAGTGAAATCTAAAGGGTTTTAAAATTTCTATATAAATCTCTACTGACATGGTGGGTTCCTTTTTAAATTGGACTCTCTCACCAAATTTAAGCTTTATTCTAAGTCCCTAAAAAAAAACAGATAATAGATATCTTACGCCTCTCTGAGTTGAATTTATGTAAATGATGACTAGGCGCCCACTCTTGTGATGGCACTAAAAAGCCTCATGCATAATCACCTCAAAACAACACCATCAACTACATAAACACTACAGGGATAACCAAACAGCAACTCCATTTCACCAATACAATCAGCTAACCCAAGAAATCATTTAGTGGACATCAAGATTAGAACTAATGAAATACTATCCAAATAACTTGAAAAGATAGGTTTGGTGACCATCAAAATTCGAACCTAGGGAATTTGGATAAGGCCAAAAGGTTTTCCATAGACCTAACAAATGTAAATAATGAATGCATACAACAAATCAAAAAAGCTAAAACTAAGACTATTCTGAATGTCCACAGAAAACATACAAACTGGATGAAGTACAAATTTGGAAATGAGAGTTTGCAACCAGTTCAGAAGCTATAACACGATTCACACACTTTGGGCACAATCTCTTAGAGAAATCCATTCTAGGCTAAACCTAATCAATTAACCGATAAATATGATCTAAACTGAATACATTTTAAACCAATAATCATAAAAAAGCAGTTATGGTACACCAAAAACTGATTCAAAATTATCATGTTTGAAGATTCACCACTCAGAACAAGTACTCCATTAAAATAGAACCAAAAATGTTTGGTCATAAGCGAAAAATACCAACATCTAGCGATTATCATAATACTAACTGCTCACAAAAACTTAAGAAGATGCACCACTGCGGAGGGAACCCTTTGTCTTCCTAGGGGCCAACTGAGTTTCAGCCTGCAAAAGATGATTAACAAAAAGATGATTAACAGTTTTGTTCAGCTGACCTTCAAACCTATAAACTGAGAAAGATTACAACTTAGTCCAATTACCTCCTTCTTGACTGCTTCTTCCTTTTCAGACAAAATCAACTCAATATGGCATGGAGATGACATGTAAGCTGCCAGGTAAAAATAGAAACCCATCAGTAGCAAGCAGAATCAGGTAAATAGAAAGTAACATCCTTTAGCATCAAAAATAAATATTGACAAAATTAAACTTACGATTAATTCTTCCATGTGCTCGGTAAGTCCTACGCCTCTGCTTTGCGGCTTGGTTCACTTGAATATGTGAAACATAAAGTGAATCCACATCCAACCCTTTCACCTGCCAAAAATACAAAAACCATAGTTTAAGTAAAAGAAAACATGAGTCAGCAATGACAAATATTAACAGAAGGACAGGATAAGACATAATACATCAGCATTGCTCTCTGCATTCTTGAGCAAATCCAGAATAAACTTCACAGATTTGACAGGCCAACGTCCTTGTCCATTGGGGTGGCGATCTTTGACCTGAGCAGTTCGTCCAACACCCCTACAGAAGCGACGGAAGGGGACAGCTTGCTTATGAGCCAAAACATCCTCCAAGTATCTCTTAGCCTTGATCAAAGACATTTTCCTGATTGCATGGGCAGTTTCCCTAGTGTTCTGAGATCAAAATATGAGACAGTTGATTGAGATCTACCACTTCACAATGCTACAACTATCATGAAATAATTCAAATAATGTTACTTAAGTTGAATGTACATATATTGAGGCCAAAATGGAGTTGCAGCAAAATAAAGCCTAAACCACAATACATCATTCATAAATAATGATTCACGTGAGCAGACCAAGTACATGAAGAAGCACATATCACACAACAGTTTACATCATAATAGCCAAGCAATCCTACAGGCTGTAATTGCTGAGTTTGCGGGGCTCTGACTAACAACCAATGAGTACAAGATCAAATACACAGCCCACAATATTTGAGTGGGAGTTGACTCGCCTAAACATACCAGACAGACCTAATATAAAGCAAGCAAACTCACATAAACAGAAGGAGCCAAAGAAAACTACAAATAGAAGTTTAAGCACCAATGCGACACCTAAACTATAGAAACCAGACACCAAGCCAAATAACTACACTACTAGCATTGTGTGAGGATCAGAAACACAGAATCAAGTTAATTACTCATCTACGTCTGGGTCTATCATCACGTGTTGTCTTTCACCAAGTCAACAACCATAATTACTACCTAGGGATCCCTCATTGCAGAGTATGATTTTGACAACCTAAAATTCATCCAAAACATATTTGAACATTTATTTAGGAGATGTATAACTACTTCTTTCCATATTTTATTATCTCATATAAATTAGAGCAGTTAGTTTTGCTGTACCTAACAAAACGATATACTCACAACTACAGAACTACATCCTCATTTAGACATTTCTTTGATTGGGGCCAGTGACCAACACACCTCCATCATAGCTTAAAATCACAACGAGTCCATGCTCAGCTAGACATGAATGGAGGTTAGTCATTATTAACTCATGACACATGAGCTTTATTTTGTTCACCCTGCTCAAATCATTATTTAGCCATTCTTTACGACAAACATCTCAAATGGTCTAGGTTTAAGGTTTATAAGTAAATTATCACTTGCAGAAAGATCAAAACCCTTCAGTTGCTAATCCCTTCCATTCTTTGGATAAATCTCATGGAAGGCAGTCAAAAGATTAAATAATTAAAGTCATTATATTATCAAATAATCAAGAATGGACATCAAGCATCAACTTCAGACTCTCATATACCCAGCTCAACAGTTTTACTTGGATGGTAAAAGCTCTAACCTTCAGACTTTTTTACCACCATAATGTAATTGTAAACTTCATGTATTATTAAATTTATATAAAGGTTGGTAACATTTTATCAGCCTTTATGTGGTTATAGGAAGCTAGTCTAACCCACTAATACTGAAGAAATTTTCCAGAACTATACAAGGGACCTACAAAGAAAGTCAACAAATTCCTAGACTCCTAGTCTTTATAACTTTAAACAACACAGAGCACAAAGTTTTATGTGGATATAGAAATAATTCGCTACATCTTCCAAATGGGGGAGGAAACAGTAGCAAGAATATAATGAGTCATATATTTGTAATGTACAATCATCTCATGAACAACCTGTTGCAGCATACCATCATCTAATGAACAACTCAACTGAAGTGATATTCCTGACTAATAAGATAGATATTTTCAGATGCAACAGACTCCTTTTTAAGACAGTACACAAAACCAACAGCATATCCTATCAAGGCACATTGGTCACTATGTATAACTAAGAACAATGATTTGCTTACACTGCTAACAAGGTGTTTATAAGTATGTGTACATTCTTGTAGTCACTCACTGTCTACAAGAAAACATTATAACAGGGAACATAACAGGGAAACATTATAACAGGGAAAAATACCAGTACTCCGTTAATAACATTACATAGAATAGTGACCAGTGACTTGTGAGCTCTGTAGCTTGGATACTTCAACATGGCAGAGAGTCAAGTGTCAAACCCTATTTAATAATTCCTATGTAACCTAGTTAGAACCAATAGCAAAAAACACATAATACACTCATATCCATAAAAATATGAATCAGAGAAGGAAAAAAATCCATTAACTTCAAAACACATAAATTTTTCATTCATTGATAAAATAACTATCTATTAATTGAATATTGTATCATACAGTGCCCTAAACAACCAACCAAAAACCACAACCAATCCAAGCATATTCATCATCATTTCAAATCTCCAAAAACAAAATAAAATAAACATACATACACACCTTGAAATGACATCGGAGATCAGAACCCCTAGCCTTGCAAGCTGAAAAGGAAACGAAAAAAATAAAACAAAAACACAAATCAAAACTTCAATTTGAACTCTTTCAACAAATAGATCTAAACAGAAATGCAAAAAAAAATCAAAACTTGAATCGATCTGTTAAAAGATAATTACATTTGGTAATGTTATCAGGTTCCTGCGAGTACTTAACCTACAAAAGATCGAAAAACATATAAGCTTGAATCAGTATCAAATCAATAGATCGAATAAGCAATATGAGAAGAAGAAGAAGAAGAAGAAGAATAGATCATTTTCATTTTCAAAAGAGTGATTCGATTAGAGAAATTACCATGGCTGCTTCGCTGTTTTCTCCTTCTCTTCTCTTCTTAGCTAACAACGAGTGCAAACGACGGACTGTTGTGAGGTTTTTAGGTATAAAGGGATGTGAATGAAACCCTAGCTAGGGCTTTGTTTGGTTGGTTAAATGAGCCGGACCGAATCTCGCCCGTTTTGAACCCATTTCGAAAAGATCTTGGACTTTAATTTGTTAACTTGAAGCGAGTTGTCCAACCCAATTCTAAGCCTTTTATTTAATAAAGCCCAAGCCTGTTACTTTCAGCAGGCCGAGCTCCGCTTATGATGGAACTAATTGAGTTGTTCTGTGTAGGGGTGTCAATGGGTCAATTTCGGTTGGATTTGACCGGTTTCGGTTCGGGTTTGACTTTTTGCGGGTTTAGTTGGTTTTGAATTTTGGTGGTTTAGTGTCATATTATAAAAACCCAAAATTTAATGGTTAAAAATTTCGAATTTTTATCGATTTCAGTTTCAGGATTTTTGAAATTACTATATAAAATTTTAAAATTGTTAAATTATAATATAAACCAAAATAAATAATACAAATTTTAAATTATCAATAAAACTTGTCAATGAAATATATGAAGTAATTTCATGGTTCATAATCCTAAAGTAAAACAATACAGTAGTTGTCATACGAACTTATATACAACGAATGTAAGAAAATATAAAAAATTAAATTTTATTACAAAACAAATTACAATTTATACTGTGAGGACTCGAATCTCTGGATTGAGTGGTGCCCCCAGTTGCCTCTTTAACCATGGACTTCACAGTTGTTGTTGTTGTTATTCGGGATTCACGTTGATCACCTAGGATCTCGTATTGTCCTTCATCTGTCAGGAACCTTACTGTCTAATACAATGTGAACGGGATAGCCTGCATCTTATGAATCCATGTCCTTCCTAGTATTGCATTATATTTGGATGGAGCATCAATTACTACGAACTGTGTCATTATTGTTTTGATATTGGCTATAACAGGAAGTATGATCTCCCCCAGTGGAGTACTTGCTCCTCCATTGAAACCATATAAACTTCCGAAAGTTGGTGTTAAATCTGAATGAGCTATTTTCATCTGATCCAAACCTCGGGTATATAAGATATTCACGCCACTTCCATCATCGACTAACACGTTACTAACATTCCAACTGGCGATCACAATTGAAATAACCAAAGCATCATCATGGGGTGAAAGGACTGTTTTAAGATCATCCGGACAGAAAGATATTAGCTCGGGATTGATGCAAATGTTTACCATTTCGCATCACTTTTTGAATTCGAGGTGTAACATTTGTTTCTTCTCGAAGTTGCATGACTCTGCATATCTTCTTTTTGGATTCATTTACGGTATCCCTTATTGTTTCTAAGATCATATTCACATTCCCCAAGATCTGCAGAGCCTGGAGAGGTGCCCTAGGTGTTGGTTCATCACGGACCAAGAATTCTTTTAGGTGTCCTTCTTCCATTAATCGTTTAAGTGTATACATCAGTGCATAATACTCATTTGTAGCATGATTAAACGTCTGGTGGACATCACAGTACGACCTTCCCTTCAAGTTTGCACATTTAGAGTTTGGATATTCGAAGTAAGCCCGATCTTTTATTCTGTGAAAAATCTCTGTAATTGAAACATTAAAGACTGGCATGTTCTTTGGTGGAGATGGTCGTCGTGGGGGTGATCTCTTCCCCGTGTGATTTCTTTTTGGTCTCTTGTCATAACCCTTTCAGTCATCTCTAGTTTCATTTTCTTTGGATTTCTTTATCTTAGATGATCCCGAGGGCTCCGAATTGTTCACGGAATGGATGGGTATTGCTACCGCTGATGGCGTTAGACGGGTGAGATTGTCATCTAATATGACGTATCTCTCCAACTTTCTGAACAACTCGGTTAGTGATGACATCTTTTTGGTACTGATTGAATCATAAGCTTTTGATGCTCTATTCATTCCCTTTTGAAATGCCACCACTGCAATATTCTCTTGGACACCATCGGTTCGAAGGAATATTTCCTTAAACCTGTTGATATACTGTCTGAGAGTCTCGTTCGGCTTCTGTTGAATATTGAAAAGGTCAGATACTTATTTCTCTCGCTTTCTGATGAATGAAGAGAGTGAGAAATGCTTCTTCAAGCTGGTGAAAGTTCTCTATACTTATTTCTTTCAAACTGAGATACCAGTGCGTTGCAGTGTCCCTAAGACTCTGTGCAAACAGTCTGCACCATAGTCCATCATACAGCAGTCCTTCCCACATTGCTAGTTTTTTTTTTGTAACTATTGATATGATAAAACGGATCGGTCGTCCCATCATACTTGTCAAACTTTGGTAACGTAAACTTGCTTAGGAACTCAAACTCGTAACAAGATTCTGCCAGAGGTTTCTTTTCTAGTCTGGTGATAAGTCCTCAAAAGTGTATATTTATCCCCCGAATAATATCTTGTTTGTATAGCACTTAGCTTATATTATTGTGTCATATCTATTGATTAATGTTTTCTTGTCATTTGTGTAGGTTTCATGAGCCAAAACTCGAATATTGTGTTAAATCCCGCCAAAAGTCAAGAAAAGCCATAAAAAATGTGTTATTTGCACAAGAGAAGGAGAATTGATATTTATACCTAAAATCTTAACTCCCCAAAGGTTTGTGAGAAACACCAATCAAGGTCAAAGACCAAAAATGCAACAAGGGAAGAAGAAGTTGAACAAAGAATTAGTTGTTGAATAACCAAAGAGACTACAAGAACGTTTAAAGCAAGGAGAAGATGCGGAGGAGAAATTGAAAACAGATTTGAATGTTAACATAACAACCAAATTCAATCAAAAGGAATAAGGAAGGATACTATAAAACAACACCCCAAGTTTTAAACCCCCAATTAAAGGTATAAAGAGAGCACCACCACCAAAACCTAAGATTGAACAAGGCTTAGATAAACAAATAAAAATAGCAAACAACCCCTTAAGAGTAGAAATATAACATTTTTCTAAGAAAGAATTAAAACAAATCAAGTTGAAAAATTATGAATCAAACACAATCAAGGAAACTAAGGAAGAGTACTACAACACACGAAGAACACACAAGCTTCGACCACCAATGAAGCTATAAGAAAGAGCACCACCACCAAAATCCAAGACTAAAAAAGCCACCTAAAGAACCAAACCAGATTTGAGAAAAAACCTACAAGGAAAAACAAAATCTTTCTTTTTGAAGAGAACCACAAAATCCATAATTAAACAACCTTCTTTTCAAAACTATAACTTGGTCGATAGTTGCAAACATCTCCTGAAATATTATTCTTCTGCTTTACTCCTCAAACATAGTATAGGTTAGCTAATGCTGGACATTTCATTTCTTAAAAAATTCGTAGAGTGAAAGTCCTCATAAAGTTGTAGCTAATCATACATATTGCACATCTTTAGACAGACTGGTTTGTCTGAATAATTTTGAGAGCCCGTATTCAGCCCCAGCTATTAGGGTCTGTTTGAAAACAACTCAATATATAATAACATTTGTTATCATGTATAAAAAAACACCCAAATTAACGAATTCGAAAAACAAAAAAAATTACTCAACAATAACACACATAATATAATTAACGAAATTATATACATTGATAAAACATAGTTATAGGTTTATGTAAACATAATAAGTTCTTAAAAATGTCATCAACACGACCCCCCATAGTCAGACAAAACAAAACAAACAATCAACCTTCCTGGTGAACACCCAACTAGACAACATATGGTGAAGCTAGAGTACCCGAACCTTCCTCTTCTTGTTCTTCCTCTTCTGGTTCGGTCTGGTCTCTAGCTGGGCCTGATTGGGCTCTCTCAAACCCAGTAGGCCAAGTCCTTGTCGCCGGTGGCGGTATATGCCCAAAGAAAAGCCTAGGTCGTCGCCCATCGCAGTGATAAATCTGAACTCTAATCCTCCCCAGCTCGTGTGTGCGACAAAGACCCCAACACTCAAACAAGATTGTGTCGCCTTCCTTGAGTCCCACTGAATCGATGAAACACTTCCACCCATTGTACCGGAAGTACAAAGAAGCGTGGTGATCATTGGCAATGTCAACATCGAAACTTTTTTCACCAGGCAAGATCAGCACAACTCGCTTGCAGTGTGCGAACAAATACTTGTTCGCAGCGGGGATTTTCTGCCATATACCAACAATATATATCAACATTACTAGGCATGGTTATATAAAATTTCTGCCATGAATCCAAACAGTTCTGTCAAACAATTCCATATATCAACAGTATATATAAAATTTCTGCCATATATCAACAATATATATCAACATTACTAGCCACATATCAAACAGTTCTGTCGAACAATTATTCGATATATCAACAGTATATTCAACAGTTCTGCCATATATCAACAGTATATATCAAACAGTTTTCTGCACATGTAGCAGCCCATATATATGTGCACATTTCTTGCCATATATATCAACATTACTAGCCATCACTGTGAGGCCCAACTAACAGCCCAAAGCCCATCATTTTATCTAAGTCCATACATAATTAGGAATTTGCTTACCATTACGCAGCACTTGGTGACGTGGCCCTTTGTAACTTGCTTCACCCAGAATGGGCTATCTCTCATGATTGGCCTTAGGTTGGGCGCCATTGCTTGGTTCTCTGTAACACATATTGCAATACCCATAAGTTTACAAATGTATTACTCAACATACGTAAACAATGCTACACATGATGAGCAACAATTTGTTCAAATTAGACTAGCAATGTTCCATACAAAATCTAAGCAACCATTTGTTACACGGCAATGTTAATCCGCAACGGTGTAAGTTATACAATATGTTCCATACACAAGATAATTAATACAAAGCACTTTACGACCATTACATGATAAGGAATACAAAGCACTTTACGACCATTACATGATTCATATCAAAACGAAAGTTACAATACTATTTTAAAATGTGTGTTACATATAACATAATAAATGAAAATGTGTCTTACATATAACATAAATGTCTAGTCACGACTACAACAATCACAATAATTGGCACAATCCCACGTACATGGGTTGCCTAAGCAGTGCAAACAAACACCATCATCAGGTGGTGGTAAAGAAATGTGCTTCCAATATCACCATGACAAGGGTTTTGAAGACATTTTGCACAAATCATCTCAAGGTCTCCTCCAGATGGTGTCGATACATGAAATGGATACAAGAATATAATTCCTGGGCATGCTTGATTAGCGCATTTTGCGAAGCATACCCATTGCTTGTCATTGTTTCCCATTCCCTTGTGCATTTTCATCAAACCATCGCACCCAAGGTTGTCACAATGCATGAATGGTTCGATTATTGGCAAACAAGGGAGGAATTCAAACCGCCCGTATTGGTTAATTTTGTATAAATTGCACGCTTCTCGGATCCTTTCATTTTCGTCAGTGATAATAGTTCGTTTTAGGCGGATGAAGTCTATTAAACTAACCAAAAGTTTTGTGCACTCCCAAATGTCTTGAAATCGACTAGCGAAGTGGCCTAGTTCCTTTCTTTCAACAACTCCCTCCATCTCGTGAAAACGAGCCGAAATATCTGTCCAATAACTTGTACCGACATCATTAACCGGAGGACAAGTGTGTATCGATACTCATGCAAAACACAAGTTCTCGTCTTCCTTAGGAGTCCACCACACAATTATCTGAGTTTGATTCTAGACCTAATATTGGCAATCCAAAGATAATAAAAATTATAATATTACGAAGATATTATACGAACAACAACCAATAAATCCACCCACTCATAGATAATTAACAAAGACAATTACCACCTACATATTTAAGAAAGAGTTGCATAAATCACTTTTTAAACCTCACAAAAACACTCGTTGCCTACAAACGATACTTTGCTGACAGTTCCAAGTACACCGGGTACGCTGGAACATACATGTTTCTAATGTGTGTGTAATACTCGGGTATCTCTTCCTCAAGGGCAATCCAGTCATCGTCCGTTGCAATCACCGTACTTCTTTCATTGTCCCAATGAAATCTTGGATGCTCTTCACACAACTCAGTGATAAGTTTAGCCAAACGTTTCAAATAACGCAAACGAACCCAGATGTTTTCAACACACAAATCCAGCCTAATGTGTTGATCTAAAACATCACAAACATTTACCATTCCGGACCTAAGACGAACCATAAGTGGGCCTGGTGTATCATCTACCAGCATAGCAGTGCACATCGTGTGGTCCGTATCTGAGGTCCATGCGAACAAACGACGTCCTAGACGGGGATTTTTTGGGGTGTGAATAATTCGCACCATTCCCACTGACTGAAATAATTCAGCGCAGTCAGTTTACATTACACAAGATATATATATATTCTCAACAAGACACAACTCGACAACACATTGTAATAAGTGTGACAGAAAAATTCAAGACTTAACCATGCCCAGAAAAATTGCTAACACAAACAAACGTATGACAGAAAAATCCAAGAAAACTGTTCCCACTGACTGAAACAATTCTGATCAGTCAGTTTACATTACACACATGCGACAGATAATACTTAGCCATGCCCAGAAAAAATCAAGACTTAACCATGCCCAAAAAAATTGCTAACACAAACAAAAGTATGACAAAAAAATCCAAGAAAACCGTTCCCACTGACTGAAACAATTCTGATCAGTAAACTGAACTGAAACCAATTGTAAAGTAAACATTCCAATTGTACTACTGTTTCGAAAAAATTACACACATGCGACAGATAATACATAAACTAGAGACATTCAGATAAAACCAATTGTACATAAACAATTCTGAACTACTGTTTGAAACTAGGATAAGATTAACATAAAGTTAACATAAAGTAAACATTCCAATTGTACTACTGTTTCGAAACATAAAGTTAACATAACTGAAATGTACTATTGTTTGAACCCCCAATCACTGAACCTGAAACATATTAACTAACAAACTAAACTGAAACAAGACACTACTCCCCAGCCCACTCGTCCCCATTGAAAGGCTTAACATAGTTAAGCTTATCAACCAACCAATCAGCCCTCAGATCAGCGTCCATCCCAAGAAATATCTTCGCCTGCTTGTCTTCAACGCCAAGAAAGTCAAGACCCTTCAGATACAAGACTCTGTCCCCATTGCTCACCTCTTTGATTGCATCACACAGCTCATCGATGTTAGGACCAGCGAATGCCACTGCCAAGGTCTTAACAGCTTCCATGATGCCTGCAGCATAATCAGAGTTACTTGGATCTGATGGTCCCAAACGTGACTTTTTGCGTTTATTCTGAATGGGTTGCACTGGGGGTGGGATTGGGTGCGCACGAGGGGCAGATTCATTGCAGTTGCTAGAGCTCTCATTGTTTGTTCCAACTGTTTCAGTAGCAGACGCAGATGTTTCAGACAATCCAATACCAGCACCAACATCATCCCCCAATTCAGTATACGAATCAGCCCTAACTGCATCTGTTCATTGTGTATATTCTGTGAGTGAGTGTATAGGTTTGAACCGAAAGCTTTTGAAAATACATTTTTAAAGGATTATAGCTTACCGGCTACTCCAGGAGACCCCTCAACTTGTTCTTCATCAACTTCATCACCAGCGCATGCCCCTTCACCATTTGCATAGTCATTACCGATGATGAGGCTCAATTGTTCAAAATATGGAAAATGCTTGCCACGAAGGTTACGGGCTTCAGGATGAGCCTGTTAAGCACCCAAAAAATCGTTACCATCCTATAACACATCATTTTACTAGCTAATTGATCAAACTGATAAAAGTGCGTGCCTTACCAGAAAGTATCTCTCCCATACATCCTCTTCGGCAGCAACAACAGTCTTGTTATCAAAATCAAAGGTAAATCCAAAGCCCGACAAATCAAGAAGTTCCTTACACAACTTGTAGTCCTTCCTAAGTGTCTTGAGTCTAGTCCGCACATGTTCAGAAGTGACACTCATGCGGAGGGTTGTATTGACACTCTCTGCAGCTGCTTTCAAGGATTCAGTCCTTATTCCATTATTAGCTCTCTTGCCATTCCTTAACACCTCTTCGTACAAGGTGTTTAGCATGACCTCTTCCATCTTTTTTGACCATCTTATATGGGACTTGGTAGCTGGAGTTGGCTTGTCAGATGGAAAGTATTTCGGTGTCGGTGCAACATTGTCTTTCTTGCTCTTTCTAAGCTTCCTAAATTGTCCGCTCGACATGGTTGTACCTGATGATATCCAAATTCACAACTATTACATACACCAAGCAACCATTTAATCCGAAAACATATTAGCTTTAACAACATACATACATCCAAATTATCATCTTCAAACATCCATACATAACCTTATTCAAACATCAAAGACAAATTATTCCAACTTATTACAACCCAATAAAATTATTCCAAACAACTCCTCAAGTTGACAAATACAACACCACCAAGCTCACTCAACAACTCCTTCATTGTAATTAACATAGTTATTCCACATCTCCTTTTTTAGGTCATCGCGCCATTTAGTCCAAGCCCGTGATGCAGCAATGAGTATGCCTCCACCTTGTTCATTAGCACCCTCGTTCGCCTCAGGCGGAATCGGTTCTTCTGGTTCCTCCAAGTCTGGCTCTATTTCATCGGTTGGATCATGATCTTTGAGGAAGTTGTGGATCGCACAACACGCCAACACTATCTTTGTGTGGGTCTTCACATCATGGAACAGTGCTTTCCTCAAATAAGCGAATCGCTTCTTCAACACCCCTATGATCCTCTCAACAACATTACGTAGCATGGAATGCCGACAGTTGTACAACTCTTCCTCAGTTTCTACGGCGCGATGTCCTTGTTCTTTGACATGGTATCGGACGCCACGATAAGGTGTGAGGAAGCCAGGACTTAATGCGAAGCCCGTATCCGCAAGGTAATACTTACCCTTGGGCAAGGTATGACCTAGTTAGTAATCGAATAATTTGATTCTAGGGTGATAAAACACACGATGATTTTTCTAACCTTGAAATACTGATGCCAAAAGACATTGCCAGCACCATCAGCGAGGGGTGAGTTCTGATCAGTAGCATTGACAACCACTTGCCTGTACAACTCTACGCAAGCATTCAAGACCAAGTGGAAGTAATGACTCACAGTTTGACCAGAACGCCTAAACTCGTGACGTGTTCTTCTACACCGATTGTCGTGCCCAACTATAAGCAAGAACATTGCAACTTGTTCTTCAACCGACACATACCGAGAGTCGGTTAAACCTATAGTCTTCAACCTAGCACATAAGCGATGGAATGCAAAACGCCTCATCCTCAATTGGTCATGGCAGTCATTGTCATTATCGGTATAGAAACGAGCTAAAGTTGCGCCACGCGCTGAATCCCTATTGTAGGTATAGGGAGCCCTAGGAACTCTAGGAACACGGTTACGTCTTGCGTTTGAGGCAATATATTGCAATAACCAGTCCACAACTACGATTACAACAGTAGCTGTAACCAAACGTTGATCCTCACTGGACATTCTACATAACAAGCGGTCGGTAAGTATAATAATAAGGTTAATCATATAACTAGTTAGGAGAAGGTTAGTCGTTAATGGTTATAATTGTTAATAATGCCTTTTTAATCAAACATTATAATAAATGGTTATTTTTACATCTTCAAATTTAACAAATTGTTGACATAAAATATCATAGTACGAATAACAACTTAATCAACAGTGCAATTACAACAACTAGCATCACCAACACCAACTTCTTGACAAACCACCAAAAGTCGTCCACCACCACAACATTGTTTGTTCCACCAATATTAAGGGTTGAATCGTGGCTAGTGGAGGTACAGGTACCTGAGATTGAGCGACAGATTGGTATGATTGACCAGATTGCTCGGGCGGTTGTGGCGCATGAATAAAAGGCTGGGACAAAAGATGTTGGGGATCACATAAAGAACGAGATGATTGACAGAATCCATTCGTAAGTTGTTGCTGAAGCAAATGTCTTGCTTCGGCAATAGTATAAGCACCACGCCAATCAGCGTTACTAAATCCGTCTGTCTGTGCCTTGCACTCTTCCAAGTAGTGTAGATACCCGGACAAAACCCACGGCGCACAACGTAATAACAATACTTACCCATTATCTGAAAATTATTAATTCAAATGTTTTTAACATGATGGGTTATCAGATTTCAATTTATGAGTTCATATTTCATTTTATTTTTTAATTATTAGAATATAAAAGAGGTTTATTTTCGGGTATAGTTGTCGATAGTACATTGTATATGTGATTGCATACAGTTCTAATAAATAGTGTGACTATAAACAGTTTTAAATAGTGTGATTCTAAACAGTTCTAATTAGTATGATTCTAAACCAATTAAAAATAACCATGGCAACAATATATTTGTCTATAGAATTGATACCAAAAACATGGCAACAATATATTGTCTACATAATTGATACTAAAAACATGGCAGCAATATGTAGTTAACATTTATATGATTCTAAACCAATTAAAAATAACCATGGCAACAATATATTTGTCTATAGAATTGATCACAAAAACATGGCAGCAATATATTGTCTACATAATTGATACTAAAAACATGGCAGCAATATGTAGCTAACATTTATATGTTAAAATAATTACAATTAATATAACAAGAAAAAAATATATTAGCCTAAGTATTGATACTTAAAAACATGGCAGCAATATATAGTTAGCATTTATATGCTAAAACAATTACAATCTAACAAAGAAATGTGACAATATGTCGGCATTTATTACATGAGAACGAAGAAACAACAAACCTTGAGCAGCTAAGCTAGACAGTAAGCGAGACAGCAAATTACGAGAGAAAGCGAGACTGAAAGGATGAGAGTGAGGTAAGAACTAATATACATTACTAAACATATTCGATCAAAACATTTTATAAAGATAAAGTCATACCTAGTAGTGAGAGTGAGGTACATGAAAATGGAAGTCTGCAAAAATTAAAAACGATATATCAATCGTCGTTGTACAACAATGTAATTTGAAAAAACAACATTCAAAAAATAAATATAATAGGGTCAAGAAAATAGAACCAACCTGACACAAACGAAACTCGTCTGCAAAATAAAAACAAGTATCAACAAGCCATTACAGTAATGGAATCCAAAGTAATGTACTCAAGAAATTATTTTTTAAAAATAGTTCTGGCAACAATTCAAACATTACCAATAACATATTTTAAAACAGATCAACAAAAAAGTTGCAATTCCATGCACCATTTACACTCGCCGGACATTCACACTAGCCGGACTGTTACAGACTTACGACAGTGCATCTTGAACAGCCACCTTTGGCCAATTGGCCGGGAAGAATTATACAGTATTTCTTAGCATTATATATTGCTTCGCTATGAACCATTACCATGCATTAACTACCATCACCATCACTCACAACAATGGAGCTAGGTCGGTCACCTTCTTTCAATCTCATGAAGGTGGCAAGTTACACCCAAACAACCAAAACTACGGTCGATCACTAAATTAATTAACAAATGCAAGCTAAGGAAACCACGCCATGATAATGACATGACTAAAAAAGATGGCACAACAACTAACTAACACATTAGAATCTGATCAGTATGGATACTCAAATGAATAGTACAAAGACCATGCAACCACAAGCTAGACTACTCAATATACAAATGAATTTAATTAATGCGTACAACCGATCAAAGGATCAATACATAGAAATAAGTATAACTACTACACTTTCTTCACAATTTAATTTAATTTATTCCTGAAATGAATCGGTGGTCATATTTATTTTATATTACTATATATACAAGTACCTTACAACAAGCTTCTAAGGTTAGGGTTTGAAAAAAAAATTCTAAATTTCAACAGTTCATCACCTCAACAATACTGGTGAATGGACATAGACTGCTTTTCTCCTACCAACCATTCATCCATACATGCAACAACAACTTCTTGGCAGGTCGCCAGGTTGTAGATATAAACTAATGTTGGCATATATACAGGGAATGTAGAGAATAACAGCGGAGATCACAAGAATTAGAAGGGGAATACAGGACCAATCCGAGAAGGACAAGAGCTAGCTAGGCAATTTCAACTTTAAAGTGACAGTGGTACAAATTTTTCAAATTAAATTTCGTATCACGTTGAGCAAAAGATTACAGGGGACTAAACTTCAAAACTGTATCACAAACAAAAAGAAATAAAAATATATAGAATGAGAACAGATTTCAATGTGATGCTACGTCAAACAGAATACTATCAAGAACTAACATAAAATCCTAGCATGATGATTCTAATATATTGAGCATCATATATTCATAAGGAACAGCCTGAATATATCATATATCATCATATATCATCATATGATTCATATATCATCATATATCATCATATATCATCATATATCATATATCATCATATATCATCATATGATTCATAAGGAACAACATCATATGATTCATAAGGAACAACATATATTCAAAATCAAGAACTAATATATCATATATATCATATATTCAAAATCAAGAACTAATATATCATATATATCATATATTCAAAATCAAGAACTAATATATCATATGATTCATAAGGAACAACATCATATATCATATATTCAAAATCAAGAACTAATATATTGAGCATCATATATTCATAAGGAACTTGAGTAGAAACAGCCTGATTTGTAAAGCAACTTGTAAAGTGAAAATGCTTACAGTATGAGTTTAAGCAAGTATGAGTAAAGCAACTTGTAAAGCAACTTACAGTATGAGTTTAAGCAGACACATGGATACAAATTTTTGAACAAGTAGAAGATCTACACAGATCTATTTTAAACAAGTAGAAGATCTACACAGATTTTTGAACAAGTAGAAGATCTACACAGATCTACACAGATCTATTTTAAACAAGTAGAAGATCTACACAGATCTATTTTAAACAAGTAGAAGAAGAAGAATTTTTGGTGTTTTTTTCTGGGCGCAAGAAGAAGAAGAAGAAGAAGAAGAAGAAGAAGAAGAAGAAGAAGAAGAAGAAGAAGAAGAAGAAGAAGAAGTGAAAAATCTACCTTTTCGCCTTCAAAATCGCCCTCGTCGCGCCGCCATGAAAGAGTTTTGAAGGTGTAGGGTTTTTTCTTGTTAGAATAGGGTTTTTTTCTGGGCAAAAATATTATTTATACTTGGCAAATTTTACCGGGTTAAGTGGCAAAGCAAATTTTGCCTGGGGTTGAGTCAAGCAAAATTTGTCCGCCTTTAAGCGGGAATTGGGGCAAATTTTCGGTCACATGAGGGCTTAGCGGCAAACTTTGCCGAATCATCCAGTTACGTTATCAAACGATGACAAACACAACAAATACAGAAAAATAGGGATTTGCCGCAGGAAAAGGGCGTTATCAAACACCACCTTAGTGCTTAAGCCCCATTTGGTATTTGAGTCCCATCCAAATTCTAAAAATGATAATTAAACCCATTCACTAAAAGCACCCATTTTATGGGTTTTGTTTTCTTTGAAAATTGAAACAACTTGTATCTTACTAACAATCACCACTCACCACCACCATCACCACCGCCACTTTGGTTTGTACTAATTTTTTTTTTTTCCTGCTTTGAGTTAAATTCAAATTTTATTGATAAGCTCAACGAATTACACAAAAGTAGAGGACAAACGCGCTACAAACTGCGCGGCAAGTCCTTTCTGGATAGCAAACCCGATTCTCCTAAATACATATTCGTTCGAACCTGCAGTCATCGCGTTGCTATCCATTATCTTCTGCACTCTCCTGAGGAGCTCAACTGCTTCTGAGCCTAGCAATCCAAATGTGTCAAATGCAAAGGGGATGAAACTATGTTGGTTAGCCCTACAAGCTCCGTCATGTTTCTCCACTTTTGTCGCTGCTGCATTGCTAGCTGCTAGCCCCACCTCAAAAATCCCAGCACTTAGCCCAACCATCGGAGACGCCCCTATAACATCAACACATGCATGTTTACCTTCAGACTAGTTGTAGATCAGAATATCAGCAGGATGTAATGTCGATCTTCCTTCCTTAGGATCAGTAAAAAAGTTAACAGGAGTCTCCTTCTTAACCTGTACGCCAGCCCGCCAGAACACATCACACAAGATATCTCTAACGTGGTCATGCATGTACTTGAAGCCGGGGTAATGCTTACAATGGGCCGCATGGTCCCCGAAAGCATTAAGTCTACTCTTCTTGCACACTGGACAAAGCTCACCATCTGAATATAGAGGGATCATCAATCGATAACGAAGAATGGCACGATATTCTACATGCGTCATGCGTTGTCCAACCCCTTCCATCGAGATAGTAAGGAGAAAATCTTTGGCATGTTCTGACTGCACACATCCAATCACGACTTTAGTATTTTCCTTTATCTTGATAAAGTGAACCCTAGTTGGGTCGTGAAATTTGAGATTCACATTATCAAAGTCAAAATGCTTAACAATAAAAAAAAACAGAAGAAAAATGATGGCGGTGGCATTGGATTTGAGAGCAAATTCTTAAAGTGTCCAAAACCATTACAAAGTACAAACTACAAACATCCCAATTAGGATACATTTGGGCTGTGCTTGTTTACTTGGAAAAAATATGGAATTAGTAGGTGTAAAAAATTACTTAGAAAAGTTTTTAAAAAGTTTCCATTTTTTTTCGGTAGGAGTGCTTGGTTAAAGATGGTAATAAAATAAGAATAAACATGTGCAGATAGAGAAAAGAACGGGGACCACAGGTTTTGAAGAAAGAGGAAAGAGAGAGAGGACAGAAAGACAGTGGGGACCATGAGTTTGCAAACAATTCTCATAATTATGAACCGGTAAAAAAATCTGACGTGGTTTGATTTATTGCAAAACTTTTTTGTAGGACCCACACATTCTGAAATCCAACCAAGCACCATTAAAAGGAAATAAAACCGGAAAATCTGATGTGGATTTGTTTTCCATCAGATTTCCAGGTAAACAAGCACAGCCTTGGTATTTCAGTTTTTATTCTAAGGGTGTGTTTGATTGCTTAAGTTTTCCCACTGTAGTGAGAAAACTTAAGCATTTTCTCACTGGACCAATGGAAAATAAACACTGTTCACATGTTTGATTGCCAATTTAAGTGGGTGGAAAAGAAAATGGTATTTTCCCATCGTATAGCAATTTTCCATTATACAGTGAGAAAAGATTTTCTTAGCTCCCCGCTAGTAATTTAAAAGGTGGGAAAAGAGGCTTCTTAAACATTTTCTCACCTCTTACAAACCATTGGATTGATATTGAAGGATATCTAGCCATTGATTACATTATGATTATACATTTGAAGTTTTAGATTGTTGCTTTCAACCTTGGTCGTGGTAGATTTGGAGTTTTGGGTGGTAAATTATAAGTTTTGGTGGTTGGTTTCAACTTTTGGGTGGTGAAATCAAACATTGAGTTAGTGGGTTTATTGTTTTGTGAGTGGATTTAAAGTTTTGAGATATGGGTATTAGTGTTTTTAGTGGTGGAGCTCAAATTTTGAGGTGGTGGTTGGTGTATTTTCATGATGTTTAAGTCAAATTTAATCATTTAAATGATGAATTATATATTGTTGGTGTTAATTTCATGTTTTAAACTTGGAAATTTAACATTTTGATTTCAAAATCTATGATTGTGGAGGTTGATTTCGAAGTTTAGGTGGTGGATCTATGATTTTGGTGGATTATTTCATCACTTCCTTCTTAATTTCTCATTGTAATCAAACAAAACATGTGAAAAAATAATTAGAATTCTCATTGTCAATCAAACACCCTTATTTGATCAAGTGAGAAAACTTAAAAATATTTTCACACTGAAGTGAGAATTCTTTTTAAGTCATTCCCACTATAGTGGGAAATTAATTAGAATTCCCACCGAAATAATTCTCACTCCCTTTTTTTCCCACTCTGCGATCAAACGCACCCTAAGTTAAAGTACTAAAGTTGGGCCTGTGGTACACAGTGGGTTAGACCAAAGTAATGGGCTGATATAAATAATAAGCCCACTAATAAACCAGTTTATCATGTCTTCACTCTCACTCATCTCTTTCTTTCTTTCTTTCTTTCTCTCTGACAAACTAACCAACGGACAACGAACATGAACAGCAATAGCAGCAGCAACAACAACAACAACAACAACAATAACTCTCAGTCTCAGACAGGAGAAAGAGAAAACCGAGAAAACAATAACAAATCTCTCTTACTACCTTTTATTACTACAACAATGTCTGGAAAAACTTTGCTATCTATAATCTCCATCTTTCTTATCTTAATACCACTATATCTTTTCATCGGAACCGTTGATCTTAAATCTCATTTCTTTCCTTTAGCTCAACCATCTACTACTACTACAACTACATCTTTCTTCTGTCCAACTTCTTCATCTTCACAACATCAACCTCTTCGTGTTTTTATGTATGATCTTCCAACTCGATTTAATCTTGCTATGATTAGTCGGAAATTTTCTTCCGATGAAACTCCGGTAAATAATCGGAATTTTCCACCTTGGCCTTCGAATTCAGGTTTAAGACATCAACATAGTGTTGAGTATTGGATGATGGGGTCTTTGATGTATGAACAACCTAGTGATACTGAATGGAGAGAAGCAGTTAGGGTTTTGGATCCAGATATTGCTGATGTATTCTTTCTGCCATTTTTCTCTTCAACTAGTTTTAATACTCATGGACATAACATGACTGATCCTCAAACCGAGATCGATCGCCAATTGCAGGTATTTTTCAGAGTATTTTTTAAATAGATTGTTTTTTTACCTACATTTTATGTTGATCAATCTGAATTTATTTTACAATGCAAATTTTCACAAGTGTGATTTCGAAAAAAATAAATAAAATGATACGTTTCTTGCATCAGAATCAATGTCTTTAGCTTGGCTTGATAATTGGTATAAACGTTTCTTTTGGGATTCCCTTTTGAAAGTTTGTAATAAGCAATACAGAGAATGTTTGTAAACCAGTATTGGTTATTTAGTCTACAGCCTACAGTATAGGGAAAAATTATTTCACAATTATTACTGTGAAACACGAATTTACCATCGTAAAATACATGAGTTTGGTTTTTAAATTTGCTTGCCTTCAACATCCACCACAAACATAATGTCTCAAGGTGCTTTGCATTCCTCTTGTTTTCTATGTTCTTTGGTGGTGCCATAGATTGTTTTTAAATCATAAATGTTTTCCTGTCCTTCACTAAGACAGTTGGTTGGATCATGGTGCCTATGTAACAACATAAACACTTGCGTTAGTCTCAAATGTGGGTATAAAATTTCCAGGAATTCAAAGATATTCCTGGAAATGAGAGTCTCTTTGTTATTTGTATTGTTTTTTCACAAGCTCAAGGACCACAATTAAATGATACTAGCATTTTAATCAATATTATGCTAAGTGCTCTTAACTCGAACTTTAGTGATTAGTAGAAGCTTTATCTTAGTTAGGCTTACTGGAACAAACTAGTTGGTCGATTTTAAGTAGATAATAGACAGAACAAGTAAGTAGAGACTAGGGATACACATGCAAACAGCTGTTTTAGGACTGTTTTATTTTCTGAAAATTTTGACAAAGATCTGCTTTCATCTTGTTGTTTTTGTAATGTGGCCTTTTTGCATTATTTTATTTTGAACAAATTAGGATCTTCTTTGTGTCGGACAATATAGTTGTAATTAATTCTAGTGAAGTTCATATGGGTTTTATAATGTTTAGAGCAGAGATTTTTTATTGTTCTTTACTACGGTTTACAAGCTCTGTGTCTTAACTTGTCTAATTTTATTTCATTTTCATTGATGTTCTTTTTGTGATTGATTTTGTTCAGTTAGTTGTTGCAGATGGACTTGTTTTTTCTATGTTATCTTGTAGATAACTCATTATTTCAACTTCTTGCCTGGTTTCAGATTGACATACTGGAGTTTTTGAGGAAATCCCAGTACTGGCAGAGGTCTGGAGGTCGAGACCATGTAATTCCTATGCATCACCCCAATGCTTTCAGATTTCTCCGGGATCAAGTGAACACATCCATTCTTATTGTTGCAGATTTCGGACGCTACCCAAAAACCATGTCACGCCTGAGCAAAGATGTAGTGGCACCATATGTACATGTTGTTGAGTCTTTTATTGATGACAATTCTCCGGATCCATTTGTATCGCGTACCACACTTCTCTTTTTCCGAGGAAGAACAATTAGGAAAGATGTGTGTAAGATTGGCTTATTGAGATTTCCCTTTTCCCTCTCTTTTTCTTTTTTTTCTTTTTGAAATATATTTTGAGCCAACGCTGATCAATGCCTTGCAATGTTGCAGGAAGGAATTGTCCGTGCAAAATTGGGCAAGATATTAGAGGGTTATAAAGATGTCCACTATGAACAAAGCTTTGCATCAGATGCAACTATCAAAGCGGTAAGTAGTTGCACTTGTTTTATGCTGCTCTGGTTTGAGGTCATTGTTGGCATGTTCATGCTTCAAAGTCCCCTGATAGCTTGCAATAAGATGTCTGCTATACAGCTCTTATGCAAATGCATAGTTGTATGTGCTATTATTTCTTTCAGTTATGCAAGCACATAGGAAACAATAAATGGTCAATAAATATGTAATTTGTTTTCTTCTCTTCTTTTCCCTTAAGAAAAATGGTGTTGCCATTTTATCACACTAACTTTCTTCTGTCACACCAGTCCTCGCAAGGGATGCGCACATCAAAGTTCTGTTTGAACCCAGCAGGAGACACCCCTTCCTCCTGCCGGCTTTTTGATGCTATTGTAAGCCACTGTGTCCCTGTTATCGTGAGTGACAAGATTGAGCTTCCGTACGAGGATGAGCTTGATTATAGTCAATTTTCTATCTTCTTTTCTGTGAAAGAGGCACTGGAACCAGGTTACATGGTTAGCGAGCTCCGAAAGATAGAGAAAGAGAGATGGATGGAGATGTGGAAGAAGCTAAAGAACATCTCCCATCACTATGAATTCCAGTATCCCCCCAAAAGGGAAGATGCCGTCAACATGTTGTGGAGACAGGTCATGCACAAGCTGCCTGAGACCAAATTGTCTGTACATCGGAATCGAAGATTGAAAATACCTGATTGGTGGGACCTGAAAAGAAAATGACCAATTGAGTTCTGTACATTCGTCATCAATTGCTTTACAACCCTCTGAAGGGATAATGACAAACATAAACAGTAGATCAGCCGGCCTTGGATATTTACCATCATGAATCATGTAATCTTTAGAGCAATTTTCTCCTCCTGTATACCAATTGAGTGTAATCAGTTGTTTTCTTAAATAATGTATAAAGTTTTGTAGCATTTTCTATGCAGCTTTCTGAAGCAAAAATTGTAATGATAGTTGAGGGCACTTGTGCTATAAATATGGATAAAGCCCTGATTAGACAATGCAAGACTGCTAATTAAAACCAGTTCGCTCTCAGAGAACATGTTTGATACACTTGTGTAAGATTTTTGTGCAGACTTCACCTTGGCACCATTAATTTGCAGACACACGGTGGAGGGGCGGCAACACCTCTAATGACCCTATGATGAACACCAGAATCCTATTCGTTAATACTTATAAAAAAAAAAAAAAAAATACACCAGAATCCTATTCGTTGGACCTCGTTATCCTACTGGTACCTTCTCCCCATCAACAGACCATTTACTATGCTGTGAAGATCCTTTTAGTATCATTATAAATAAGCTCAAAGTAAGCATAAAACTTTTCAAACAGACACTAAGCTAGGACAAACAAGAATATAAGCATAATACTGGAATTATTATGCATCATATATGGATGACTTCCATCCATGAAAGGTGAGGGTGCATAATTTTAAAGAACATATCCAACAGTAAGCTTAAACATGTCAAACAAACACTAAACTCTTCCCATAGTACACTAAAAACTACCACGAAGACGCAGAACAAGATGAAGAGTCGACTCCTTCTGGATGTTGTAATCAGCAAGCGTGCGACCATCCTCGAGCTGCTTACCAGCAAAAATGAGACGTTGTTGATCAGGAGGGATCCCTTCTTTGTCCTGAATCTTAGCTTTTACATTGTCAATTGTGTCACTGCTCTCCACTTCTAAGGTTATGGTCTTCCCAGTAAGAGTCTTTACAAAGATCTGCAATTTACCACGTAGACGCAAGATCAAATGCAGGGTAAACTCCTTCTGAATGTTATAATCAGCAGTCCTACTCCTACCATCCTCCAACTGCTTGCCAGCAAATATCAACCTCTGCTGATCTGGGGGGATTCCCTCCTTGTCCTGAATTTTGGTTTACCAGTCAAAGTCTGAACAAAGATCTGCATGCCCCCCCTCAATCGAAGCACAAGGTGGAGAGTGGACTCTTTCTGAATGTTATAGTCAGCAACTCAGCAAGTGTTCTGCCATCTTCCAACTGCTTTCCAGCAACTATTAAACGCTGCTGATATCAGGGGGAATACCTTCCTTGTCCTGGATCTTAGCCTTGACATTGTCCATGGTGTCGGAGCTTTCAACCTCAAGGGTGATGGTCTTGCCAGTAAGGGTCTTAACAAAGATCTGCATACCACCACGAAGACGGAGGACAAGATGGAAAGTAGACTCCTTGTGGATATTGTAGTGAGCAAGGGTGCGACCATCCTCGAGCTGTTTACCAGCAAAGATTAGACGCTGCTGCCTGCTGGTCAGGGAGGGATACCTTCCTTGTCCTGAATTTTGGTCTTGACATTATCAATTGTGTCGGAACTCTCAACTTCGAGAGTGATGCTCTTACCGGTCGCAAAGATCTGCATCTGCAAAAAAATACCAATACATATGTTAATGCTGAATTTTGAGATTAAGAGCATTAGTGAAAACAAATAAAGACAGATTATAAACATGGACATGGTGTCATGATATGTGTCTGTCACCTGTTAGACATCTTTTTATGATTTAATGCAAATTATGAAATTTGACGGTAAGTAAGAATGGCAACATATAGCAAGGTGGTAGCTAGGTGGGAAAAAAAGATGGGAGAAGGGGAAGGACCATGGTTTAAGGATATTATGTAGGAGATGAAACAGAATTGAAAAGAAACAAGATGGTTTAAGGATCTTCAAGGATTAACTGGGAAACTTATACGTTCCTTATTAAATTTATCCAGTTGTGGAATCAGACCAGTAACTGATGGGATTTTGTTGCATGGTGATGGACCTCCTAGATTGGGGAACACTAAACTTGTTTGCGCCATTGCTAATGAAACAAGGATTCCCATTTTATCACATTTCGGCTACTCAAGTTGTTTCTGGTGTTTTAGCCTCTCAGAGTCTCAGGTTATGAAATTGTTTCATATTCATCTTCATCTTCATGACCATTTTTTTTTCATTTTATGTTTGTTTCGGGTAAATATTGGTTGAGTAATTGGAGTTGGTTCTGGGCTGGTATATATGGATGAAATTTATGCCATTGCTTCAAGAAAACAAGGGTCCCCTCAACCCTGCTTGCCAATAAAAAGAAAAAAAAAAAAAAAAGATGGAAAAGCGGAGGGCAGCAACAACATTAACAACAAAATTAATTAATTGCATGGATGAGCCATACAAAAGTTCAGGAGGATATGGTCAGAAACACAGTATTTTCTTGTAATCGGAGTTACTTAGACCCGATGAATTAGGTTCTGCACTAAGGAGGCCTCGCAGGTTCGACCTGTACATCGGCCTAAAACATCCGTATGCTAAAACAACTTTAGTGTATCTAAAACATTCAGGTAATGCTAAAACAAGAAGCTCGTGCTTTGCTACTGGCATGTCCTCACTTGCTTATTAAGTGATATATGGCTTAGAATTACACATAATATTCTAGGAAGCAGCATCACAGCGACATTCAAAATAAAATGTGCACAAAAAGTGAATAAACAGAGACAAGAACTCTGTAGCTTGTCAGTGGTTAACTTGAACCAACACTTTATAAGATTGCTCACAAATTCAATCTCTAAAAATAGTGGCAATGGATCCTATATCAACACTTCTCTTCATATCCACTAGACCTCGTTTTTCAAGGTTACTTCAGATTAACAAAATCTCATATCACATATAAGTATATAACTCCAAGAACTTATTAATGCAATATAGATGACTGTTCCCATGAAAGGTATTGTCTGGAAGGCGCAACAATAAAGCTATACTGTTGGACCCAAAAGTTTTAACAATTAAACATCCAACAGTAAAGCTAACAATTAAATAATCCATTGCCTAAAAATAACAGGAAAAAAGAAAAAAGTTCCTACCAGTTTAAAGATTAAACTATTAATTGGCAACCACTACCTAAAGTGATCTTTATGGCATCTGTATCATCAATTTTTTCTTGATTCATTATAGTGCAATATAAATGCCCACATTGTGTGAATGAAAATAAATGCCCAGAGACAACAATGAAGTTTATGCCTCAATTTAACACCTTGCTACCTATAACACAGACCAAACTGAACACACGAAAAATTATTAGATTCATTTCCTACTAATGTTGTTGGACAAAGCTTGCCTTAATCTGGAAGTACACAAGCCAAATCAATGTAACGGAGAAAAGAAAGAAAGACGAAAAAAAATACAAATATCATCTACAATGTACAAATGTGCCATACAGATGCTGAATTCAGATTCCAGACTTGTTTTTCCCCTCTTTCACAAAAATTCAAATTAGTCAAACTATATTTTTCAAGTGACAACATTTCCAAACCCAGAATTAGCTCAAAAGTTCTCACCCCTTGCATGTAGACACATTTGATGGGGGTTAATTTGTTCCCTTTCGAACTATACTTCCTTATCTACCTTGTCTTCCCTATCTACCTTGTTGCTTCTAAGGCGCGCGAGCAACTCATCCTGCGTATTCAACGTTATATCAGTATTTGTTCACCATATAGCTGGCCAGATAATGCAAAAATATAATTGAAACAATAGTCTACATATCATGAATCAAGGAATAAAATCCATTAACCACCAAACCCCAAAAGCCCATTAATTACCGAAACCAAAAGCCATTGGCTTACATGTTGCACAATGATCCATAAACCGACCATACGATATTTCACATGCACTTTAGATAAGTTAAGAATGACCAGCATTGAATAATTTCAATACTCAACACATCCCCATGTACTTTACAGGATACTCATTCTTCACAAATCAAATGTAAATGCATCTTTTCTGTTCTACAAACTTTTCATATAATTCAGTCACTTAAATTCATAACAGTACAATACCTGGCCACAGCTTGTTCGTACACAGGTATGATCAATAGTTGAAACTAATTGGGAATTGACAAGTTCTATACAAAGATATAAGAATTCATGAACAAAGGACAAATACATGCTGAGTTCGATAATGATAAAACATGTCTACAGATAGTCAAAAAACCCTATTGAGTTTGTTTGGCATGATATAAGCTGCATAGATCTATCACCTCTGTGTACCCATTTTGGACGCAGCCAACATTTCCAATTTCTTCATACTATATATTCATTCAGTAAATCTATCCTCTACATGTACCCAGTCAGAACACAACCCACATTTCTCCAGACCCTATACAAAGAGCCTTGCCATTCTCTCTTACTGCAGAAGTGTTAGAATAAGGGTTACCTTTTTTCCTTTGGTTGACAGGCCTCTTTCCTTCAGAATCGCACGAAGTTTCTCTACTGTTAAACCCTGGAAATCCTTTTCAGATTTACGGCTGCTCGATCCCTCTACAAGAACAACAAAAAATCAAAATCTTACATCCCCACAACAGGATATTTGACAGGATTGATTAGAAGAACTATCTCCAAGCACAAGAACACGTCAATACAGACCATTACCAACAAACTGCTAAGTTATTCGTTTTCTCTTCTTTTTCATGTTTCCTTTTCTTTAAAGTAACCAAGAACTGCTAGTACAAAATCTAAAACAAACTTATAGATATGAAAGAATGAAAAGAAAAAGTAGCACAACAAGACTACATAATAGAAACACAATGCAACAAGATTTTATCACTTTTAACGAGAAAAACCTCATTCTACCCACAAAACTATTTTTGTATGCCCATTCTTAGGGCATTATGTTTTCAGATTTTACATTATATATTAAATCAGGTCGAGAAAAATATTCTTAAGTACAGATGTAGCAAATTCTGACCATCCGTCTGTCTGGTGCATGGCCACAAGGATTATGCCTGACCATCTAACAGACATAACCTTCCAATTTTTAAGATTACCCCCTCAACAATAGTCATAAAGTTTGCACAGGGGTCTGGGGGATCAAAGAGTGGACCCATTCTATTGCCATCATTTGCAGAAACACTATCACCCACTCTAATCCATCAGGTAAATATCACCTAACTTAGTGGGGTTTTTTCAAGACAAACAGGAAAACATATCTTGAAAACATATCTTCTAGCAAGAGAAGACACATAAGACTGAACCTACGGCCTGTTAATGAAAGTGTTGACCTAATTATAACTGTCCGCTAAAATGAAATGTGAAAGCTATGTTTACATCCTTGGCTTCAATTCCAACAACATAAATAGTAATCACAAATCACTCTTCTAAAATTTTCTGGAATCCAATCCTTTATACTTTTCAGGATATATTGAGAAAAGTAGATCTAATTTTATATTGAGTAGTCAAGCTGGGTATGATATCTCTATACATTCATGT
Source organism: Aquilegia kansuensis (assembly GCA_020826895.1). NCBI lineage: Eukaryota > Viridiplantae > Streptophyta > Magnoliopsida > Ranunculales > Ranunculaceae > Aquilegia > Aquilegia kansuensis. The sequence goes on from CM037006.1 coordinate 13,247,146, forward strand.
TTGTCTCCAAGTACCACTAGAAAGAGATATGCTCCTTTTGCTTATAAGTTCAATAGGTGACATTTCGCAGCAAGAAAAAAAAGGCATTGTTCTTTCATTAGTGAGGAGGAAGTCAAAACTCAAAACAAGCCTCACTAACATATTTTTGCAAATAACAATGCAGCTCCACTATTTCCAGCTTAAAATGCCAGGAGTATATTAGAGAGCTATTCATTTCACAAATCAAGAAAAATAAACACTCAAACTAATCCTCCTTCGAAATCTTAAAATTTTACAAGTCAATACTATTTTTAGGTAACTAATATGAGACATACATCTATTGTTGGTTATTTATTCACTAAATGAGAACAAACTAAGAAAATGTGATATCAAGATTGACAAGTTTGAAAATCAGTGATCCCAACACCATAGTTCTGACACTCAACTGCTAAATAACTTACCCTGCCGAGAACTACAGGAATTTGAGGCAGTGTTGGCTCTCTTAGTAGAAACCCTCCCATCTGTAGATCTTTCGGTGGCAGCTCTGAGAATTAAAAGTAAAGACGTGAATAAAACGCAAGGAGTTTAAATAACAATAAAGTAATCACAAATTAGCAACTATAAGTGCATCTATTAAGAAGACCTAATTATGAATATCCTCTTCTTAATAACAGTCTTTATCATGCACAAAAAAAAAGCTGCACAAGAATGATACTTGTGAACGCAAAGCAAGGTATGAGAATGCACAACAGTGATGGAGAGCTTGCACGTCCCAAATGAGGTCAAGTCCAAGTACGAAAAAAGCATATACCTCTTGCCTTTTGCCTTATCGGGAGTAGCTTTACCCTTTGCATGCTTTGCGATTGGCTCATTCTTACTTTTCCCTTCGAGAGATCTAATCAGTATATTAGTAGCATTTGTCTTCACTACTTGATCCTCTGCATAACCAGATATTAAGAATGTTGGTTTCCACTAAAAGTTCCAAATTTACAAAGACTAAGAAATGAGGAAGAATAGGAAAGAAGTTAAACTTGATGTTAGATGTAATCATGTAACAAATAGAATCAACGCTCTGCCACCCTGCATAATGTATCACATCTTCGACATGAAGTTGATGGTTCAAACGAGCATTTTGTCCAACTAGTGGAGATATTTCTGGATTTGTAGTCCTTTGTTAATCTTTAACATGTATGAATGTACTATAGGAATTCAAGTCACGGAGGTTTGAACTAGATAACACAAGGAAAATAGTTTTAAGTCATTGGTGGCCAACGTGTTTCATTTACAAAACAAATCTATTAATATGCAAAAGTTTAAACTCAATTCCTATGAATCAAAAGTGAAGTTGGGTGCACATTATTTAAAAAACCTGATCGACTAGAGCTATAAACTAACATGTTCACAAAATCAATCTCATTATATCTTCGTTTGACACTCTAACATGGCGAATTGAAAGACTGACCAACTTAAATACCTTAAACTTAGAATCAAAAGGATGATGAAACATTTTAAGAGTTTTATTAGTGGTTGAAATCAAATCTCTTCAACATTTTGGTTTAAAGCTCTAGCCAATCATGTCCTTAAAACATGTGCATCTAATTTCACATTTCATAGAGAGCGAGTTTAAACTTCTGTATATATATTGACTTGTCATGAAGACAAAACACATTGATCACTAAAGATGTAAACTGTTTTCCCTTTGCTATCCAATTCAAATCTTCGTCACTTAAGTTACCATTATACATGTTAAACACCACATAAAGATTACAACCCCATAAATATCCTCCACCTATTTGACAAAATGCTTGTTTGAACCATCAACTTCTTGTCCAAAAATGAGACTATATGATGGATTATTATGCAATCTGGCAGAACAATGATTCTATCACTTACGTATAACGAATCAGATTTCATTTCTTTCAACTTCTTATACCCACATCCCCATGTAAAAGCTAGTACAAAAAGTGGTCACAATAAGGTTATAAATTAGTTCATTTAATAATTCAATATTTTAAATCATGCTTTTATTTCTTAAGATTTCAGTACTGTGAACGAAGTTTACTGCGAAAGGGTGTAAGCTTCAATTCAGTATTGCTTTTTATTTAATGTGACAATAAAGAACTTACTATAAATTATCGTCTGGTGGTTTTTTGTGTGGAATCGTGGTAATTTTCCTATTGTCAACACAACCACTTTGATCCTAGCCTGAGCATATGACTCTAAATGTTTAAATTTCTCCTCTAGATTCTTCTACTTTTTCAGGCTTGTGGTGCCAATCTCCATCATCCTTCTAGGACCATTGAACAACATCTTTTGAAGTTTTTAACACTCGCAACACCACTAAGAAGATATTAGCATTGGCATTGCATCCATCTTTGCAAAAGCATGTTCATAGTTGAAGTGAATATTTTACAAATGGCCCTTAAAGGTTGGAGAGGGAGATTTGATTAAACATATGCAACATGCTTGTGTGGATGTTTTTGCCTAGATTGTTGATATGTTTCAACCACATGTGATATGTTTCCTTGTTCGGTTCGCGAAAGGTTCACCCCCCAGTAATTATAAGAACTCATCCCCCTTGGATGTGTATGATAATGAATTTTGTATGCCTATGCCTTCAAAGGCATCCCTAAGAAAGAGAAGAAAAAAAAATTAAAACAACATCAGTTGCAATCCATCACAAAATTGACGGCCACATCTTTCCTTTTTTGATAACCTTATCTCGAGTCAAATTCAAAAGGGCAATCTCAGTAGTCAACTGAAAATATATAAGAAAACTTATCGCTTAAAATATTAGTTGATTATGTTTCAATTCTAGTAAGAAAAATTATTTTTTAAAAGAACAATGCCTAAGTTTACTAGAAAGGAAAAATATAAGAGAAACTTTAAAAAGCATTGCATAAGCTAATCTTTGGGATATTAATAAACTCCTGGATGCAAAAGGTACAAGAAAGAATTGGAATAAGTAAAGAGAGCTACCTGGAGGCGATGTATCATGATCACAAATATATACTCGCATACCACCCTGCACAAAACAATAAAGATGCAAGCACTGAATCTTACTTAAATGTCCAAACGCTTAAGAAATTCTACGCAATATTTGTAAAAAACATCTCCAGTTTGTACATTAATACAGTATGTGAAAATTAAATGCGGTCAAAGGGTATTTCAGTTTTCCCTAGAATAGACTATTGGCTAATACGACAATATGTAATAAATGTGAAGGGTTGTAACTTGTAAGGTATAAGATTCCAACTAATTTTTACAATATAGCTACAGCTTGGCCTAAGGATTTCAATATGTAGAGATAGACAACCACCATATTTATGTATGTACCTGGTGACAAAGTACAGGCATAGAAATTTGTTACAAAGGACCTAGCTACCGCAAAACAAACTCTGGGATGAGATCAGAACATGTAACTGAACTATACCAAAATTTGCCTAGAGAATAACATGTTAAGACATTCTCAACAGTGTAAAGTGAAGATAAGAAACGAAGTAGCACCTCCTTGGCTCATAACTTGGGACTTTTCTCAAAAGGGGCAGTCATTAATCACATAAAGTCTATACACTTCAAGTATGTCTACTGTATATGCTATGTAATATGAAAGACCGGTCCACTGGTCACGACACATACAGTAAGTACCAAAATGGGCACCAACTGAAACACTGAGAAGCAATAAGAGGAATTTTTACAAGATTGTGATCTTGGGAGATTTGAATTTTTGTATTCAACATTATTCTGCCTGCCAACTACATTATAGTAGTACAAAACTAAAACATTCTCAAAATTTTACCACGTAGCAATATGGCATGAATAATGAAAGATGTAAACCATCTAAGATGTACAGCCAAAATAGTGGCAAGTTCATTATAGTACAAAGTGCAATCTTCACTGCTTGAAAATGCTATCTTCACTGCTTGAAAATGCACTCTGGCATAGCTGTTCGTATTAGTGTATACCAAAGTACACTATATGAGGGAAGCATATTGATACTACATTCTACATTCTTTGGTTAACAAGATCAAGACTAGACATGAAATTTAGTAAAAAAAAAAAAATAGAAACATAACAACATAAAACCAATCAATTTAACTTGTCTAAAATAAAAACAATGTATAGCAACATCAGTTCATCCAAAAAATCTCTGAATGAGAATAGAAACTTAGCATACTTCCTTAACTAGGGTTTTACATAATTGATAAATTTCAGAAAAGTTTCCATCAATAAACTACACAATTGCAAAGAAATCACCAGCAACTAGGATTGAATTATTACTAAAATGAATCAAAACTTGAAAAACAAAACATAATATAGTTAAATCAATTAGAACTAATTATAATCAAAAGTTGCGAATCAGGAACATAGGGTTTTTTGTTATATAAAGAAGAAGAAGAAGAAGAAGAAAGAGAAAGAAAGAATACCGGATTGGAATGAAAAGTAGTGGAAGAAGAAGATGAAGTAAAGTAGCCTTGAGATGGAAGATTCCCTAGGTATTTCGATGCTCCTCCACCCGCCATTCTTTCTTTCTTTCTTTCTTCTTCTTCTTCTTTCGCCGTTTCTCTTCTGTTAAACCAAGCAGTAGCACAACAACAATAACATGCTTTTATTATGTTATGAGACAAACTGTCCTCTATCATCATCATCATACTGAATGCTTCGAGATCACTAAAAATACATATCTCGATGTCACTCTATACAACATCACGCCCCTTTGATGATCTGTCGGATCAGAGAATGTTTTATTTTCCTTTTCCCATAATACCCTCACAATTATTTTAACAAGGTAATCCATTTGAGGACAAATTGGTATTTTATCATAACTTGATACTGTAATCCATTTCAAGCTATGTTTTTGAATTTTTCTTCTCTTCACAAGGTACTCAACAATATTGCTGTTATTTTTTTTCAGAGGTTAAGACAGAATCACAGAATGGTGCACATTTGGAATGCCACCAATCATTTGGGCCTATGGAGACCAAATTTTCTTGCAAACACCTTGGATATATATATGCTGCTGAGCAAGCCGAAGACCCTCAATGGCTGCTCATGTCAATCTTTTGAGAGACAAGTTGTATATGTTTAGAGCTCAGCATGATTAATTTAGGTTTTGCTTATGTTTAGAGCTCCCATCCGCCCTGTTTTATGATGTAGTGTGCACTTATAAATTGTAACAAAATATTGATCTCAACAAAAAATGATCTTCTCTACCAATTTTTTCACTTACCATTTCTCTAAACCCTTTATTTTTCTAGATTTTAATTTTATTTCTGGAGCCTATATATTTATATTTATCTCGAGCATTTTCCGATATTGATTGTGGTTGATTTGGCATGGTCCTAGTATGCTACTTTGGATGCTATAAGGCAGGCTCCCATTTATCTCAGAGAGTTTCTTGACTTGAAATGGCTTTACATAAAACCACAGAATTACCTTTTTCATGGTGATATAGTATATCTGAGTAGAATCACAAATTTTAGAGTGGTTATGAACAAAAATAATACAGACCACTTCAAATAATACAGACCAAGAAGATGAGTTTCATTTAACAAATGACCAGTATCAAAGAACAAAAATAAGGTCGTAGAGGAATCTGTCATAACACAAACTCAATGTGTTAGACTGGAGTTGCTTTGCATCTGGTCTCTTACTACCTACAGTATAATGTAATCCACAATTCATCAGACATTGCAAGTCTCCGACCATATCTGCTCCTTGAATGAAATAGAAAAAAATGCCCCTATTTTTAAATGGTGAGTGATATGAATAGGCAAGTTCAGCAACCACAAAGGATCAGTAGAAACCTTTATACATCCTCTTCCTAAATTCTGAGAAAGAGATTCAGATGTGAACTTACTTATATCACTTATAGGCGCTATAGCAGAGGCCAAGCAGCGAATTTAACAAATCACTTCCAAGTTCCAACCAGACTCTTGTAAATTCAAAAAGCTGAGAAGGAAAAGGCGGACAATATTACAAAGGTATCAAGGACGACCACAAAAATGCTTTCCTCCAGACTCCAGTCCTCCAACAACTTTCATGTACTGTACTTAGAACAAGTACAATACCTTTAATTCTTTTAAGTTATTGCCATCATAATTGTACATTCACACTAAAGCTTCTTGTCTTCTTCTTTACCCCTACGTATTTGCACATGCAAAATACCAATTTCATTGTGAAGATAATATGAGCAGCAAATGTTTATTTATATTCTTGCCATCACAAAGGTATATCAGACCACAGCTTCTTCTCTTCTCCATTCTCTAGGTGTGTGCGCATTTGGCCCTAAACTCATTGGACAGGGTGTCAGAGAAAAAAGTTTTGTAGGAAACAGTTGTCCTACAAAGCCATTCTCAAACAACACTAGAGTACTAGATAAGAATTTTGCTGCCGATCAGAGTTTCAAAAGAAGCGCTGCAACTAACAGCACAGGATTTAGTCACTCATCAAAGAAGGCCCCATTGGCTCTGCAAGTGGGATTCTGCCAATCAAGTTTACTATCATTTTGGGTGATGTATTAATTTATGCTTGAGTTGAGTTTTTGTTATGAGGTGAGGGGTAGACATGTACAACCCTCCTCAATCCTATACATTTCTATTCTTTAATAAAATTATACCTTAACGGAAAAAGAAAACTAAAAAGAAAAAGAAAAAAAATAAGCCCTTGGAAAATCAAGCTGTAAGCTACAAATCACTCAAATCATCATGGGATTTTTGAATTTTTGGAAATATGAGGGTCGTAAAGTGCTTACTCTTTCATGACTTTCAAAGTGTAATCAATGACAACTCAACACGGTGGGAAAGGGTGACAAAAAATTAACACAAAGGAATATAGATACTGCCTCATAGCTTTCAGCCTTTCAATTGACAATAAACAAATCTCCATAACATTTAAAGGAAAAGATAGAAAAAAGAAAATCTACAATAAAAATAAAATGACCACCATAACTGCAATTCCCCAATCAGTCAATCCACTTTCTAAATAGTAAGCACTACATGAATGTAACCAATGAGCACCACTACAGAGTCATGAAATTCTGAAACCTCTCATCAAAGTATTGGCTACAGCCTACAAGCATGATATACAAATTAATTGAGATGCACAACAACAAAGCCATGAAATTTTGAAACCATTCACACTACAGGGTCTATACTCTATACTACATGTACATAATTATTACAGTATATAAAAAGGCCGAAAACTTAGTATCCTGAGATCCTGTGATTACATCATAAACAACAACAAAGCTAAAAACCAATTCATCAGGGCTAGAATTCAGCAGGCAACCTGAATGAGTAGCACCAATGCACAGGAGGAGAGCATAAAACATACCTATAAAACAAATCACACCAGCTAAGAACTTATTTTTCTCCTTGGATTGTGCAGAAGTCCAGGGGTCCCTTCAAATAAATCCAACAAGTGGTTCTCTAAATCATCAGGGTTGTACTTGATGTATTTTCCAGAATGTCTTCCACTCTCTAGATGACTCCCAAACCTGCCCAAAAAAGAGCGGTATGCTGGAAGAACTTTCTCTGATATAGATATTCGAAGCTCTTCTCGAAGTTGAGGATCTGGAACCTTCCATTGTGTCTGGTTTCTGTAAACTTCTTCAAAACTCAAATTAAAACTCTTAAACCTTTCCTTTAAAGTCACCTTTGAAATGTTACTTGAGCTTCCACTCCCACCAATTCCTTCATCCTTCAGACAAGACAAGACTTTGCTCCAAGAGGCTCTGAGGTATTGCGTGGCATACTGACGTATCTGCCCACGACGTTTACGGACCCAATGATCTCCTAAAAGTGTGCCAAGGTCAGAGCCTTTCACCTTTTGAACAATGTAAAGGATATTATTCATCAGGAATATATACTGCATTGCACCATCCTCGTAAAGCTTTGACTTCTCTATAAGATTTGATTCCAGTGATGAAATCAATATCAGCAACCGACGACCCAATGGAGATTCAATCCCTGAATACAAGGTATCATCTTCATCACCTTCCTCCCGCTCTGGACTCTTGGTACTACTTTCTAAAAGAAGATTCAGTGTATCACTGTAATCTACAAGTAACTTAACATAATTCATCACATAACGAGTTAATGGGTGAATCTCACCACCCTGGATTGGCTTTCGAGAAGTTTCACTCTGAACTGCATTCTCAAACTCCACAAATGTACCTTTGGCCGCCTCGCCTAGACCTTTGAGTATGGTCTCACCCTCACCATACACGAAATCACCTGAATCATCTGAAAACAACATCTCCAAATCCGGCAATGCATCTGCTAGAGCTTCATACATATCCAGTATGCGAAAAAGTTTTTCGGACGACCGTTTTCCAATTGCAATAGCCTCCCCGAAATTCAACAGCTGTATCACACAACCCTTTGCAGTCTCAGTAAAACAGACCTCCCTGATGAGTTCCGACCCTTCGAAAATCTGTTCACAGAGATGCTTCTCACCAGACAAAAGAACCCTAACCACAACTTTAACAGCATGAATCCATTTCTTCATCTTCTCATCCAAGGCTCTCCACTCAACTCTTTGAACTTCCTCAATGCTCAGTTTCTCAATACCAAGAATAGACAAACACTCATCCAAAACATCACGGCGAACACTACTGTACACCTGACAACATTCCTTCTCATATCCAGACCTAATCATTCTCTCAGCAATCTCCTTAAGATCAGCAACAGCCTCTGGATGAATCAATTCAACACATAAATCATCACCCAAACTCGCTCCTCTCTCATGATTCCAACTCACACTACTATCGTCTTCAATAGAACTCTCAAAATCTTCAATCTCCCCATCATTTGAAGCAAACGAAAGAGAAACTCTACGAACTGACCCATAGAGCCTTCCTGCATCAAAAGGAACTGTATTCCTAATCAAAATATGACGAAATTCATCCTCAAGCCTCGACATAGCAATCTGTAAAACACTCTCAGCTCTGTCCATAATTTCTCCATCAGGAGACAAAGTAAGATCTTCAGTCAATTGAAGGATCTCATCTACAGCAGATAAATACTCAGCCGCTTCATCTGGTGCTTCTTCCCATGGCAATGAATGATGTTGTGGAGTACCTGTATTTGAATCCCATCGAAGAACAATCTTCTCTGCTGCTTCAAATTGTTCTTCCGATTTCCTTTTACCACCACCGCCAGCACCACCACCACTAACATCTCCTCCTCCTCCTACTCCTCTTCCTTCACCACCACCACTTCCACTAGACAACAAATTACTAATTGTTGACAATCGATTATCAAAATTCGATAAAATCAAGATCATATCTTCAGTAACGTTCTTATTAGTACCTAAGTTCTTCACGATCTGTTGAGCTGCCGCCATAACTCTCTCATCTCCATCAATCGTTGCCGCCATTTTTCTTAATTTTTTTTTTTCTCTTTCTAGGGTTTGATAAATTAGGGTTTTCAAACAAATTAAAGAGAAAAAAACAAACCTTTATTTCGAGATTGTTGATGAAGAAGGAGAAGAGTTGTTATTGTTGTTGTTGTTTGTTTTGTTGTTGTCAATCATGAAAATCCTTGGGTGGTGGATGAAAAGATTTTTGCGTCCGACCGCATCAATCAGATGCCGGCTTAATAATAATAAAGTGATTTTGTGAAGAGTGAGAAAGAGAGAATGCTCTGTTGTTTTGTTTCCTTTTTTTTCTACTTAAAACACATTCAACTGTTTCTGTCATTCTGTATTCTGTGTGTATCTTTTAGATTGTGGGTTGGATCTGCTGGATTTCATTTCACTAGTTGGAGTTTGTTTTTTGTGTGTCCACCAAATTAGGTCACAGAAGGCTATCTCCATGAAAAAGCCCAATGAGCTATAAGAATATGAGGCCCATGTCAAAAATATTGCAAAAAAATTGACTCTACTAACTCAAAAGAAAACAAAAAATGTTTAAAATAAAGTTGAGGCATAATATTTGTCAAAAATATCGCATACACATAACTCGTGAATGTCGAGTAAGTGGTCTCCCCAGTGGAGGAGGCGGTGGTTATAGTTATGGCGATGGTTAGACATTTCTACCGTGAGTACATTCTAACAAGCATATTTGCGTGTAAGAATGCAACCCTAGCATGGGCATTGGCAATTTATAAGGGGATTGATGTACGGTAGGCAAATACTATGTAGCTTGCTCGTCATCCGGTAGGTTGGTACCGAGTGAACCTTGCCAGATGATAAGTAGCTCAGTTGGTTTGGTACTCCTCTCAAACACTCCTACGAGTGAGAGGTTGTGAGGTCAATTCCCACCAAGCGCTTGTGGGAATTTCTCATGTAATAGATGGGTCAAAGCCTTCGGGCCTAGTTCATGATTAGGAGGCCCATGCTCCCATGATGACATGATGTGGACGTCTGATGTTCTTCAGCGAAAGCAAGTCCTTGTGTAGCAATATTACTCGAGCATCAAGGTGGCGATGTGGACGCTTAGGTGGCAGCAACAGTAGTATTTCTAGCGTTCGGGCCTATGTCTTTGTAAGTCCTCTGGCTCTATCTATTAGGTGTGTGGACCAAATAGTCCCACATTCGAACCATAACAGATCTCTAAGGGGTTTATAAGTAATGGTCTGGTATCCACTATTGTCGAGGCCTTTTGGGTAAGTGAAACCCATAGGGAAAAATCGCACACCATGGATATGGCCTTGGGCCTAGTGGTGACTAAGGTGGGGACAATATCGACAGAATAGTGGTGGACCATGGGCCCAACAAATGGTATCAAGAGCTTAGGGCATCCCTAATGGTATTTTTGTTTTGGTGGTCCACCTAAGCACATTTGATACCCATTTTGTGTTTTATTTGCTACCAAAAATCGTTTTCTCTAATGGTTCATCAAACTTGAGCGGGCAACAGAGAACCGTTTTGGTTAAGCATCATTTAAAACCCGTTTCTTTGGGGTGGGCTTTTAACACCCGCGTGCATGTTATAGGGCGGGCAAAAGAGAGCCGCCCATATGCTTTTACACAGGGGCGGGCATAGAGAACCCGCTTACAAAAACGATCCAAAAGTTAGGTGGGCAATGGGGTGCCGCTCAACGTAACGTTTGGTTAAGTTGAACTTGAGTGGGCAACCAAAAGCCGCTTAAGTTAGTTTGAACTTGAGTGGGTAATGAAGGACCGCTCAAAGCGGCTGTTCATGAGCCACTTAACTTGAGTGGTTCTCTCTTGCCCACTCAAGTGTGGTATCAAATTTCTTCCAAAACACTAAATTTGGTGAAAATTTGATCAAAATTTGCTACCAACTCAAATTTGATGGTCCATTAGAGATGAGTTTTTTTGTTTTTTTACCAAATTTGAGTTTGATACCAGGTTTGGTGGTCCATTAGGGATGCCCTTAGGTTGGATATAAGGTTCTGTCAAAGATGACGGAGACTACAGGTGTTCCAGCGAATAGTGACGGTAAGAAACTATCCGTTACTACTCTTGGCGGCGGTGTAAAAGTTGAGATTAAACTGTTTGACGGTAGAGATAACTTTACATTATGATAAAGGAAGATGAGAAATGTTTTGATCCAACAAGATCTTCATGTGGTTCTTGACGGGAAAGACAAGAAACCAAAAGACATGTCAGTTGACGAATGGAGCAAAACAAATCTCAAAGCCATGAGTTCCATCGAACTACATATATCTCGGACGAGGTGATGTTTAATGTGATGGAGGAAAGTAGCACCAAAGGAACATGGGAAAAACAAAAAGCTTGAGAAGTTGTATATGGGGTTTTTATCCAATAAACTTTCTTAAAGGATGAACTCTTGAATCTTCGGATGGAATAAGATGGTGATCTTATGGAACATCTGAACGTGTTCAATAAGAACATCACAAATTTGCTACGGGTGGATGTGAAGTATGAAGATGAAGACAAATCTCTGTACCTGCTCAGATCTTTGCCTCCATCTTTCAAGCACTTCAGGACCACATTGATGTTCAACAAGGATACTTTAAAGTATGATGAAGTTGTTCAAGATATAATCTCTAATGTGAAGATGAATAAGAACACATGTGGAGACTCTCAAGCAGAAGGACTATATATCAAGAATTCTAATGAGAGAGGTCGAACAAATAAGAGAAGTAGCAAATCAAAAGACAGGGACAGATATAAATCCAGAGATAAAGAAGGTTGCTTTGAATGTGGTGCGACAGACCACTGGAAACGAGATTGTAAAAAATATAAAGATAAGAAGAAGAAGGCCTAAAATACAAATTCAGCCAATCGGCGTGGAATTGTAAAATTGCCCACATCTTAAGAAATAAATTCCAACATATGTAACTTAAGACTACAACAAAAAGTGCACCACGAGCAAAAACTAACTGCTCAATCACTGTAGTTTTCTAGCACTTTAGACACTTGTCTTCTGTGACGCAATGAAAATCGGGGAAAATTTGTGCCGACACATTATCTTGATGAGAACCCATGTGTTTGCAGCCAAGAACAATAAACCTGCAACCCATAACTGAACAAAGACATTCTTCCCTTTGAATTCCAACATATAACCCCACATCAGCCAATGCAGTTGCGCACCCATCCATATGAGAATGCACGATAAACCTTCCCATCTGAGATTCATATTACTCCATGGTAGCAATAAGGGAAGCAGGCAGAAGAACCATACAAAATATTGCGCTGTGACAACCTGTCAATGATTAATATTTATCATCTGTTAATAAAATTGTGATGCATAAAGATCATCCCAGATTTATTATAGCAAGAAGCTGCAGTTACCTTACGTATAATATGTCACAGTTGTTAACCATTCTTGGTTTGGAATCAACAACCAAGATGATGATAAAACATAATTTCACATGTATGCGTAACAATCAATCTCAAAATATGGGGAAAAACGCATCACTAAGAAGAATCTGTAAGACGTTATATTAAGATAGAAGTTATGTTTTAGAAATGAAAAGAAATTGATCACAAACTCAAGTACCTTATTGAATGCTACAAAAGCCACTGTCTGGACAAAGAGGCAGAATGGGAGGTCTTGTGCGTAGCGGAAAATAAGAACAAGTTGCACCGTCAACTGAGGCAAAAAAGACACAAGCTTCTCCAATATTGAAAATTCACGTTCATGATGAAGATAGATGTGATAAAAATATATGGAGAAGTTGTGCCTTGGATCAGTGCGTGTAAGATGGTATAAGAGTGCCTCATTGAGAAACTCCCATTGGTAAAGATAAAAGAAAAGCCAGGTCCAAAAGAAGAACACCGATGCAGAGAGAAGCCCAAATAATATCCTCTCTCTTGTTAGCAAATTTCTCAAACGAAGCAATGAATCAAAAAGAAAACTTCCTCCTTTACAATTAGAACCTTGGCTAGACTTTTGTTGTGTGGCACCCCAAGTTTGGAGAAAAGGTTTTGAACCAGCTTGAATGTTGCGTGGATTTAGAACTAGAACAAGAGGAAGTGCATAAATGATTGGATATATTCTGAAGTGGACAACAAGACCGTACCAAAATGCTGCTTGTAACACCTTGCCTGTAAATTGAGAAACATGATGAGATTAAAGAAGGCAAATATGTCATACATAATTTAAATTAAAAAAGGTATGGTATTAGTTACAATCTAATTAAAATCTAAAACGTTGAAGAAAGTACAATGAGTTATACAGTACTATTCCTACAAGAATAACGACTGTAAAAGTACATTGAGTTATATGAATCCATGGAATATGGTCAAGTCCCGCATTCTGTGTTCACCACTAACAGCCAACTACTTTAAGCAGGGTGGGAAGGGGTTAACATAAACTCAGAGGGAAGGGGAAGAAGAGAATTCTCTGATATTGCCGACATAAAAGCGGACACTTGAATTAACTCCATATCCTCTGCTTGAAAACCTCACCACAAATGACTACAATGTAGTCTTTAAACTCTTTTACCGTCCATCCTTGCTGCGTGACTCTATAACTATATTTGGATGCGATCACTATATTCCTAAGGGAAACAGGATCATGAGAAACCTTGACCAAAATCCATTTTGAAGAGGTGTTCGTTGTGTTGGGTGGCCAGTGTCGGGTCAGATGCCTCATCTAGCTTCAACTATACCTTTTTTCTTATCGTATCATTTAGATGCTACACTATAAACATTGGAGAACAGGTTATTATGAAAAGAAAGGATTGTCGAAAGAATAAAAATGCTTAATGGTGGGAAACCCAGTTTTTGCACAGCAGAATCAATATTGGACGTCATTGTAGGCTTTATGCTGTTATGGTGATGCCTTGTTTTTGGCATAAAATTTTGGTATCGTTAACCGTTTTGCACATCAGTATAAAAGGTGAACAGCATAAGAAAGTCATCACAACTACATAAAACTAAGAATCTTATGGTCCATGATTAACACTTAATCATCACTAATAAGTGCCCTCAAGGTTAAAAGTTATCAAAGGGAGCAAAACTTACACCATTCATAATACATATGATAATCCACAGAACTATGGCACAAACAATTGGCTCGCAGTTCCCACGAGTCCCTATGGTGAAGGTAAATGGATTAAAGAGCCATGCTCCCATAGAGATTAGGCATAAATTCTCCGGAACACCGCGTAGCTTCAAAATATTGCGAATAAATAATCCCACAAGAATATCTGCAACATAAGCACATTCATCAATCTATGTCATCTGTTGATGCTAATTCTCATTATAAAGTTCAACCGGTAAATCCAACTCAAATAAAAATCAAGAACGTATAAACCTCCCAAAGTAGGTAATGGGTTAAACTTCATATGGAAGAAAAAGGAAGGATTTCAATACCTGAAGCAGAAAACAAAAGTTTCCCCCATGAACGATGAATAAATGAATTCGGCAAGAGTAGGAATGCAAGTAAAGGCGAATAACGATATGTAGATCTCTTATAAGGCGACAATCCAGATGCCATCAAAGAAGAAGAATCCGAGAAAACAAGGTAATCAACATCAGTGTATCTAACTTCCATATGGGTATCTTGCCATTCTCCATAAATAATAAGAACAATGCGAAGGACAACTGAGAATATAACAAGTGAATTGAAATCACACCTCATTACTGCAAAAACAGATTTAAGATCGATTTCCATCAGAATTTCTAATCACCTCAGTAGAATTTATTTAGAAATGTAAAACATTGTGCATTTCAAGTCACAATTGGATCTCAAAATCCTCAATCATTTTTAGATTTTAAAGATACCCTTTAATGGAAATCTCAATACTTTCAATGGGTTGTTATTAATGATTAAAATCCCACTTACTAAATAGCAAAAAAGTCATAGATATATATCAATAGATCATCATAGAAGTAGCTAGTTTTAGATTTAGAATGCAATAAAAATGAAGAAAAAGTAGAGAAGAAAACACTAGAGATCCATTACTGTGAAAAAATCAAACACAACCCAAACAGTAAAAAAGCTTGCCTTTAGAATTTCCTCAGAAGAACAAGCAAGAGATGATAGTGATGGAGAAAGAGTGAAAAAGAAGAGAAGACTTCGCGGCGCAATTATCGGTTTTGGGCCTAATCATGTGGGTGTACATAGCCAACAACCAAACAAGTTCTTGGGCTAGCTGATCTTATGGTGGAATATTTTGCATTTTTGCAAAAAAAAAAAAAAAAATGCAAATATTTCACAAAATATCCCAAGTAAGAAAAATTAATTATTTCAGTTCATTCACAGACACAAATCATTTTCTGAAAAAAAAAAAATTAAAAATAATCCAAAGTTAATAATATGAAAACACATTTGTATAAAGAAAAATCTATTATTTTTTCTATAATTTTTTTCTAGAAGAAAACAAATACAGTATGGTTGGAATATTGCAATTATTAATCATGGTACGTTGTTTGACCATTCATGCCATCAATTATCAATAGCATGTCATGGTTGAATACATAAACAACTACTCCTCTAAGCAGTCTAGCTATATATTAAGCTTGGTTCTCTGCTCTAAATCTCCACAACTCTTTCTGCTCTATCTATATCTCTTTCTTCTTCTCAAACCTACATTTGTTCTTCTATTTCTTTCTAGGGGTGTTATTCGAGCCGAGCGAGCCGAGCTTTGAATGTTCATACTCGGCTCGTTTTAATACGAGTCGAGCCCGAGCCGAGCCCAATTTATGAATCGAGCTTTGTTTTATGTTTAAACTCGGCTCGCGAGCTATTTATCAAGCTCGAGCTCGTTAGGCTCGTTTCCCTCCAAGCTCGTTTGGGGTCAATGATTTGCTAAGGCAGATTCATCTTCTACACTGCCCAGTGCCAACTGTGTGAACCCTTGGCAACACACTTCTTATAAATAAAAATGCAGTAACACCAGTGCACCACTGAATTGAATTGAATTGAATTGAATTGAATGATGCTGTACTACGTTTCTCATTACTCACCGCAACTCTATCGATCAATTCCTTTTCTTTCTCCTTCTCATACACACTTGTTCTTGTTCAATTTCTCTCTCCTCAAACCCATTATTATTACTAATTCATCACACTCACACACCACCTTCTTAACTAATCGTCGTAAATCCTTTAAAAATCATCTTTCATCTTCAAATTCATCTATCAATTTCAATCTCCATGATGATGACGAACTTGTTGAAAATGATGTTGATATTGAAATTATAAAGCTTAGTAAGAATTCAAGAAGAATTACTTGTCGAATTGCTATAAACGCAAATCTTCATTGATAAGACAGAGAGAAAGAGAGACGAGAAGCTCGAATTCATGAATCAAAAATTTCAAACAAAAAAAAAACCTTACCAGCTATAATTCCAGAAGCTACCACCAATGAATTGGAGAAGAAGAAGGAGACGGGCTTATATGTTATGTTGATTGAGTTAGAGTCGTAGAGAAGAAGAAGGAGACGGGCGGGGGCGGCTAGGTTTCCAGAACCAGAAGAAGGAGAAGCTTATGTTATGTTGATACTAGCAGCTGACCCGTGCCTTCGGCACGTGCGACGGATTTTGACACTGATTTTGGGAGTTAGGTTGGTTGATTTGTAACAGTTTTTCTATTATCGGAGTTTGATCCGGATCGTTGACGAATGCAACTATACTGAAATTTCACTAAAATGTTACTTTTACTGACTTGTTTAGGTTGAGTCAATGAAGATTACTGACACAGGCGTAACGCATACTACACCCTTACTTCCAACAATAACTAAAAACTTATTTTGCCAAAAAAAAAATAAAGTGAAGGGAAACTTACGGCAAAATCAAGGTCTCTAAAAATAGCTACCGCAGATTCCTGATTTGGTTTTGCAAAATATAGCAAGATTTACATAACAAAGAATTGATGAAGAAATGCAAAAGTAATATAACATATGGTGGCAGAACATTAGACATAGAACAGATTAATAGGTTGAGTTTAGTAAGGTCAAATTCAATTCAATACATCAATGCTTTGTTTTCATATTTATATCCCAACATTATAAACGGAAAAAGTAGGGATACATGGTAAGTAATTACAAACCTGGATGAAAAGAAAATGCAAAATCAAGTAGCAAAGGTAGTTTGATTTTTGAACCGTCGACATCCTATTGGCAGTGATGAAAACCTTTCTGCATAATCAAAAAATTCAGAGGTTGAGCATGTAAGATAAAGGGAGAAGAAGAAGAAGAAGATCTTGTTCGCACTACTATTCCCTTAATTCCTTCTTACATTCTAGTCAATGCAGTCAATCATGTCGAAATTCGTTTTACAAATAGATTACAGGAATTGCATTTTTCATGTTTATAGAAATTGTTGTTAGTAAAAATAATGCCTATGTCTAGATAACTCTATCAACACTCAAAGTCCAAACACAAACATTATCTATCTCTAATATCTATCATTATCTATTTTTAATAATTTAGTTTGATTAACCAAAAAGTAAAATAAAAGCTACCTACATTATCCATTCTAACAGCCACGCTAACTACATATGTACATAATGCTAAACGTGCAAATGCTGGAGGAAGGGCTTGAACCTTCAACCTTGTGGTAAAGCCACATGCTCTAACCATCTGAGCTACACCAGCCAATTAATAAAAATATGATCAACATTAAAATATTGTAAACAAACACCATATTCTTGTCCTATTTGATCATCTATTCACATTTAAAAACTAATTCCTGCCAACGTGTATTGTGTTCTTGAAAGGAAGAAAGGAGAGGTATCATTTACAGCTATATTTCAGCAATAGTAAGTATTTCTACTTAGCTTATTGAAAAATTACAAGCCCACCCAGAAAAGTGAGTAATGTAAACCTAAGAAGGGGAGACGCAATAATATGTATGTCAAGCCTCTATTGACCATGGGTTGCTAAAGTTATTAATACTGAGAACTTTTTGTCCATTACGACAGGCCTATGCCAAACAATCACCTCGAGTGAAAGCTGCCCTAGGTGCAGCAATTTCAGCCACTGGGAAAATAAAATGGGAGGACACCCACTATTAGTGAAATTTATAAGACTAACAATTTTTCATTCCTCAATGATCAATTGATCATAAGTCTCAGTACTAAAGTACCTCCAACATAAAAGATAACATAAAAATCTAAGCACAAAGTGTAAAGAGAGTTTTGTGTTGCCCTTCCATGTGAGGTGCGCAACCATGATGGGATATGAGGCAATTTTTGATTCTCTGATTCTCCACCATTCACTATATATTAACATATATATTTTATTAATGCTTTTATATGACATAATCACCAGAGTTTATGGCATATTTGATACTTGTATACGGTAATCTCAAGAAAATCATAAAGTCTAAGATTTTGAGAGTTTGTAATCTGCTAACATTTGATTGTACCATTCTAAATTAAGTTCCTTTGGAAACGTTTCCAGCTCACACTAACCATGTATATGATTACAACTGTATGATAGAAAAACGAAGGATATCTTCGTATTGACTGGTTGTTCTTGGTTGATTTTGGAAAAGTAATATAGTTGACAGAGTCTCGAGCCTCAAATCCAGATATTCAAGCACCAAGCAAGACCGCAAATCATAGACTTGTATTTATTCGGCTCAATGATAGAACTCACAAACATAATTCAGCTCTGTTTTGTACCTACCTAATCTGTTGCCAATCCTCCAAGGGATAATAACAGGAATAAACTTGGAAAGGAACTAAAAGAAAAAAGAAAAAAAAAGAAAAAATAATAATAATAGTAGTTTAGCCAAAGGGGGTAATAGTTCTGTACTTGTATATTATACATACTTCTTATTCAACCGGTTGTTATTTTGCATGTTCAACAGTAACAGAATGAAGGCAAACCCGACGACACATTGCCGACGGCACAAACCGGACGAATAATTTTATTGAAGACATCCATCCAGTGTTCCTTTGTAATGAAAGCAATTAGGACGGCACATTGCCATGGGACCAAATATCCACCTTGCGAGCATGATGGAGAATATCTCAAATCTGGAAAAAAGTGTGAAAAAAAAAAGCTTAAGATATTAACCGGATGTATATAGTGTGTGAAAATAGAAGCTTTAATAGGATCTTCCCAAATGTAACAATGACAACGCGAGCATCTATTTTAAGCAACATATATATGTTCAAATCAGATAGCTAAACCGTTACTTACAAAGGCTAGGGTTAAGACCTGTGGTTCAGGACAACATGAGCTAACTATTTTCCTTTTGCCTGATTATTTCCAAACCCCTCATTAAATTTAATTGTCAAACAAACTATCTGAAAGGAAGATATGAAGATGTCACAAACATACTGTATTTGGCCCAAAGGACACCAATCGATCAGTAATATGATGCCAGAAAGGTGAAATACAAACTACAGCCGCTTGTGCATGCAAACCCAGGTAGAAGACCTGCATATATGGTGGAAGTGTTTCCACTTCACTAACATCCCATCTAGAAAATGTTTCATGATTAACAAAATTATTTAGATTCCTTTATTAAATACATAATTAAGCAAAACAAATTCTAATAGCACAAACCTCTAGATTTCTTTGGTAAAAAGTTCCAACTCTTCCAAAAAAAAAAATGTCATCCACAACAGTATTCGTTTGAGTAATTTTTCCCAGGTCTATTCTAAAATGCCCAAACTGCAGTTCTGATATCAGTCCCATACACCAGAAGTATTGTTTCTAGCAATCAGTCTCTGAAAAAGTCCATTTTATCGAGACCTTTCATATTGTTGAGAGCCACGCCCACCCACCATCTGCAAAATATTAATTTTTAGTTATATATGCAACTAAGCAAGTCGATGTCACCAATCGATGATATCTTAATCATTGATATTTACCTCATTAATTTGACAACTTCGGCCTCCTATATGGCTTGGACAATGTTGAAGTCTAACTTGGCTAGATCAAGTACAACCGGGAGGCCTCACCTTCCACACCAAGATAAGAAGTTTCCTACAAACTCAATTCCCTTAACATCCTCACCAAGGCACGATTTCAAACTACCATTTTCATCTTTAAATTTATCAAAAACAAAAACACCTGTTCCATCAAGTAATATATATAGTAACTTCGATTTAATTCATATATACATATTCATGGTAGGGATCAGAGTTAATATTTTGTGTATATATACCTTGTTGTACATCAAAACCATTCGAAGAAGCTTGATTTGAAGAGAAGTCGTTTATAAATCGTCATCTAACCATGGAACCTGTTTTTCAATCTATTGTTGTCGGTTAACCTGTTTTCAAAATTGAAAATGGTATCAAATTGAGCTTTTGTATGAAGAGATAGAGGAGGAGATTTATTTTATTTAATTGAACACACGGAAAAATGATCCATCTAAATATCCCCACTAAACCTTTAAAAAGCATTATTTATCTGTAGGTAAATGCATTGTAAGCACCATTTTATATCAAGAAAATGAAATCCAGAAGGAATCCATCTATTTAAAAACAACTATCACAACATAGGAAAATAAGGTCATTAACAAAACCAATATTCACAGTACCATCCACATGAAATCCTTCGAACCCATTTTCAATCAAATAAAAACTCATCAAACCCATATCTTAGATCATCAAACCCATATCTTAGATCATCAAATGAAACTCGAACTTAACAAAATGAAACAGAAAATCTTTCAAGAGAAAATAGAACAAAACGAAATTTGCCCTTTTACAAACAGATAGGAAGAGAGGATAAGAGAAATCTTACAGACAATCATTTTAATAGAAGTCTGGGGGAGGAATGAAATGACGAAATCTCTGAGTCATTTTTCCTGCGAATTTCACAAAAAAATATCAATTAATACAACAAAGGTCCCCTAAACAACATGATTTCAACTTTAAAGAAAATTCAATATTAACCCAAACCTAATAAGAACATCATGATCAGAAACTCTGATGAATTCCCAAACCCGTTTAGAAGTAAAAGGTGAACAAATTTGGAATGAGATTAAAAAATCCATGATTAGAAGGATCGGCAAAAGCGCTTTTTGAATAAATAAAATTAAATGATTTTGAAGTGAAATTAAGTTATTCTTAGTGCTGGGCATGCACCAATGCTTTGGCCCTGTGCCCAAGGAAGATTGTTTTGAGTTGAGCCTGTGCTTGCTTCTGACACTGTGAAAAAGCTGTTGTGGTTAACATTTCCCTATAAGCTGCTTACTAAGGATTGGGAATAGTATTTTCATTGATTTCTTTCTTTATTTTCCATTTCATACACCATGAATTGCGAACCTAACCTCTGCCAATACTGTGACAATCTCATAGCCTCTAAGCAACAATATTTCCCTCTTTCTTATAAGATGTCCACAAAACAAATCAGACCTTTCTTGTTTGTACAAATGATTGATACACAACCCTGCTAAGTAACAATAAGCTCAATACCAAGCGCATAACATGCTATTAAAAGTAGGAATAAGAAAGCAAACAAAACAATTACTCATATCACGATACGTCCTAACTTGGGTATTTAACTTCGACCTCTACCTCTGCAAATCCTCAAAGACACAAAAACACTAAATAAAGATCACAGGACAAACACAAAACAAAGACACCCAAAAAAAAAAGTATATTCAATTCACCTGTTTTAAACCTTGAATTCTATCTAGGAATTCAGATTTTGTTTCAGTTATTTCTTACAAACAAACAAATGAGGAAAAACTAAATAAAATTCATGATTAATTCCAAATAAACTTAAATCGGAAACAGGTACAATTGTTTAAATTACCACAATCTTTGGGTCATCTGACAGCGGGCTTTCTTTGTTTCTGCAAAATATGGGAAACAGATAAACCGAATTATACGCAAATTCAATTAAATCAGATGAAGAACATTAGGTTTTGAGGGATTTACCTTTACGACAGAGAGAACGGTGAACAGTGAGAGAGAATGAATGTGTGAAAGAGTAGGTTGAGGATAAGTTTTGCAATGGTAGAAGCTGTCATTTTTAATCTACAATGTCGTGCATTGTGTGCAATTCATTTTTAAATTTGCACTATGTAGGAATGAAACAGGTTGAGAATAGAAGAAGTACCTGATATTTGTATGGAATCTGTGCAAATAAGGACATCTTCTGAGCAGGAATTCCAACTGTTAATAATCCAAGAACAGTTTAGTCTCTGAACAATTAGCGGAATATTATCTGTATTAATAGCAGTAAGAAGAGTTATATTCGTAGAGACCATAAGTTGAACTACAACAAAATAAATAGCAGTTGAGAGAATGGTTTTGAAATGTTAGGCGTAGAAAGGTACTATGATCTTATTTGTCCAATAGAATGTATAAGAAAAAGGATGTGGACAATGTTTATTTATTTCAGTATAGACCTAAGTGTCCTAACATGATATCAATAGTCCTCGAAATTGGCAAAACATCAAATACTGTGGATCAAGACCATCAACGACCAAATAGTTGACAAAACCTAATCAAGTCTATTGAAAAAACAGAATGAAATTTGAAGCCTTCATCCTAAATAGATATTTTTTGAATAAAACAACAATGCAAGTACCTTGTCTCATTTCAGAATGTGTTTGTTTTCATCAGATTTCGGTGTTGTGCTACATAGTCAAAATTTCTCCCTGCAAAACAATAAAGAGCCATTACAAATGTATCAAGTATAAGGTAAATGCAGAACCGAACCTTCGAAGTTGCATAACAGTAATTAAAGAAAAAGAAAAGGTGCAAACTAAATGAGAAAGCCATTTTACCCATTTGAAAGAGTTGATGTCAGTTGTTTCGTGGTGTCCAGTGAGACGACGTTCATTGCCTTCTTCACAGGCGTCTTGTGTCGCAGACTAAGTTTCTCAATCGCTTTCTTGATGATTTCATACCCTCCATCATTTCTCATGGACTTGGTGCTGCAGCCAACACAAAAAATGCGTCAGAAGACGATACATTAATTTTTTTTTTTTTTTTTTTTGACACAGTAGTTGTAGAAAGAAAAGATAATTCTCTAAATACAAGGACATTTATAAATCATACGTAACAACAGTTACCAAAACATTGGGCACCAGTAATTTAATTAGAAACTACCATATAGTTCACATATCTTCTTCTTCTTCTTCTTCTACAGAGTACCTAAGCCTAGAAATAGCACAGCAAATCCAAATTATGATTACTGTTACAAACATGAACTTGACACTATTTTTACTGCCTAAATAATACAAATATAAATGACAACTTTTTTGCCCACAGTGCTCACGGTCAAAGATCACCCATGGATAACACCAGCCAAACCAAACACCAAGAACAGGCAGACATGTTTAAACACAATAAAAATAAAAAAGAAGAAAAAGAAGTATATAGACATATAAAAAGAAAACAAAGAGCTTGAGAAACAGGTTGCCCTCATCATATTGGCAACCCAACCCCATCTCATTCTCAGTTATTTGCATCAAGATCAATTATTTAAGAATTAGATTCTATCAATCAAGATTGATAAGTTCAAGACTATAAATTGATGCTTACATGGTGCCCATGAGAAATGCAGTGTTCCACAATATGCCGTGTTCCATATGCAATCCCCTGAACTGCAGCAAGATATTGAAGAGCCAGCTGTTTCTCACTTGTATCTAGTGTCAAACCAGGAATCATTCCTTTGGCTTTTGGGTCAGCAATGGGAGACCTATGTCATCACAAAGATGAATGTAGTAATGCTTAATTTTCTAAGATTTAATATTTGAGCCATATTATACAGCACTTTAGAAGCGTGTACCTGTTCCCAAGAAAGTCTGGAAGGACATGCAGATCTTCAGTCAAGGCCGCAAGAAAAGGCGTGTTCAAGTCCTGCATCATTGATTCTAACATCTTGTTCAGTAGTTCAAATACAGATACACCTGGAATATGGGTGAACAGCAACAAGGGAATAAGAACAATCTATCATATGTATTCTATAGATTCAGCATCTGTGCTACTTTATATTACATTATTTCAATCTATGTGACTATGTCTACGAGGCAAAATGACTCACCTTGAGAAGCAGCACGGTTTGCAAGGTGGGGAGCAGCAATGTGATTGTTGATTATGTAACCCAACAAAGCCCCAGTTGCACTCTGTCCACCTTCTGTGAGCCAGTACTCAGGTACCATTGCTGAACATGCAGATAAAAGTAAAAATCCAATTATGTAGCTGCTTAAATATGGAAATAAGAAAGGCCTTCTAATTCCTATGAGAAAACTTTACCTAGGTTCATCTTAATAAAATAGATCATCTACCACTAAATACCAGGAAACCTTGCGAAGAAAACAACCAGGCAAACCTTGATCTGAGATAGAAGTGGTGTACCATCTAAACCTGAGCCTACCTGATGATTAGGATGCCTAAGACTACAATTTGCAGGGGCTTAATACAACATTTACCAAGAAGTGGCCAACCTATTGATGGGTTTACAAGAAAGGCCTTGTGGAAGGTAGTTCCAAGAATCAATTAGAAGAAACCACAAAGTGGATGAGAAGGCCTCAAAATCTTAAATTGTATCAACAAAATAACGACCAAGTGACAAAAATATACCTGGCCAGAATGGTCCCCAAACCCCGGGAATGAATACTTTCGTTTGTGATACAGCCATATGACAAGTGGATGTTCCACAGACCAACACCATCCGATGGCATATAGCTTCTTTGTCATCCTCTGGAAAATAAACCATATCATCAATAACGATATACTGTATATACAATTGGCTACACATATGGAGAGACAAAAGAGACCTGTACCTTTGGAATCTGACACAGGCACACTTTCCATTACACCAACACCACCAGCATGAGCATCAATCAATGAAGTACCAACAGGAGTTCCTACTTCCAGACCCAGCTCCTGAAATTTAAGGTTTTTTTAGAAAAAACTCGTGAAAAATATATAGTGGATGAAAAGATCTACATTTTGTAAGATCTCAAAAGGAGAACCTTTAGAAATCAATGTAAGTAAGAAGTTTCTTACCTTCACAGCAGTTGCCGTTAGACCAGAGCCTAAAGAATGGCCAGGAAACGCAACACTTCCTCCTGTTTGCATTATTTAGCAAAGTCATGAATTGTAGCCGAAGAGACACACTGAATATATATAGGTACTTAGGTAGAACCAGTCAGATTGACCGTGGAAGTGACCTCTTCCAATTTTCAGTTCATTACACAACTTACAGAAAAGAATGCAACAAAGAGGAAAATGATGCAAGAATATAGATGTCATCCATGTCATATGAATGCATCAACTTAATCTTCATGTTTGCACAATTACCAGTCTATATATTTTACAAGTGATACATAGAATGCAACTGAATTCGTAAATGAAAAAACCCCTAGTAGGGATCCACTTAAAATTTTCTATCAACTAAACTTTCGTGTATCACTATTTGCTAAGTTAAAGGGGCAGGCAAACGAAACAGCTGAAAACAGTTCTTTCATAAAAAAAGAATTTAGGGTTTGAGATGTGTCAACAGCTGAGAACAGTTCTTTCATAGAAGTACGTGTCAACAGCAGCGTCACAGTTGATGGCTGAGATGTGCTTAAATTATAAATTCGAATAACCCCTTCCCCAAAAGGCCAAAACACACAAACACATAACTACAAGCACCATATTCTTCTCATTATGCCATTCAAATTGCAAGTGTGATTGATAATTCTATTTTCGCTTAGATAAACAAATGAACTAAAATCAAATTGTGTAACACAGCCTACCAATCTTAGCATGATGCCCATCTACAAGATCTCCCAACCCAATCTCCTCCCAAAAGTCATCATCCCATCCACATGCTTCCATATCCCGTGAATCAGTATCGGGGATCTGTTGCATGTGTGCGTGAGCAAGATATGTCCATTTACAGACAATTGTGCATAGACTGCGAGTATCATCTCCTGTTGCTCTAAAGAATATTCATGTAAATATGAAAAACGTCAAATATTAAGAAATTTGGAGTTAGCAAACAAATACAATTTTACTCTGCAAAAATTTGCCAGAGTCAACCATTAACGTAATTGTAGGTTTTGTAGTGTCAGAAAGCATTTAGAATAAAACCTGTACAACAACCAATCACTCAAATCCATCCATCTGAATGCCATGGACCACGACTCTTGCAAATTCTCCTTTATCCACAAAAGCTGCAACAATTAACTTTCCATTAAACAGATCTTTCTAATTATGGATAGCAAATATTTTATAGAAGAGTAAAAATCACAAAGAACAAGGTATATAGAATAAAGGAATGAACAACGCATATAGTTTAGTAAACTGACAGAGAGATAAGTAACAAAAACATATACACCTCAACAAGGGGAGCGTTGAACTGAAGCTTCATTATATAAGAGTTGGTATTTTTGAGGTGTAGTGCCAAAACAAAAAAACGGATAAACAATGTACCTTTGGAGGTTGCATCTCAGGAGATAGAGCACCACCACAATATTGCAGGACTGGTGAGTTGTTGGAATTGATTCGTTCTGCTTGCTTGACAGCTCTGTGATCCATCCATACAATAATATTTCTTCTTGAATCACCACCTAAAGAAACTGTAACAGGAGAGCCATCAGCATCCACAGTAACTGCAAACAAATCATTCCAATATTTAGTTATAAACAAAACAGAGTATATCACAAAAACAATTTCAGATCCTCCAAAGTAAAAATATAATGTTCCAAGAAGCTCATTATGGAGATACCTCCAGAATGTATCGAGCTACCCATAATTCATCGCCAGCACATATACCAACAGCAGGACCAACTTGGAATTCCCACTGAGAAAGAAGAAGAAAAAGAGGACAAAGCTTAAAAACATACAGGCAAGCTTATAAAAAAGAGAGGACAAAGCTTAAAAAGGTATAACCATTAGAGAAGTTAAGAACACAATGAAAAATAAAAGAGGACAAAGCTTAAAAAGGTATAACCATTAGAGAAGTTAAGAACACAATGAAAAATAAAAGAGGACAAAGCTTCTTCAATAATACCTGTGCTGGCATCACTTCTCCATTGATGCCGCTGATGTTGATGCCAGCATACAAGCAAGCTTTGTAATGAGAATCAAAAATATCACGCCCAAAGGCTTTGTCAGCACCAGCACCACAGTAATATTGAACCTGTAATGCAGTAAACAAAAACTATTAGTTAAAACCTACCATAAGATGATGAAAATGTAGTATCTTTTTTATGAATCTCTATGAGTTATATATCAAATGAATTATTATAAAAAGTGCATAGTAATACACACAACCACCTCTCCAAACCTAGCCATAGCCAAACTCTACCAGGATCGAAATGCTGACAAAATCAAGTAGAAATTTCACAGATTGGAGAACAAAAAAAAGGAATAATTATATAAACCAAACAGAAGGATCACCCACAAATTTATAAATTCTCAACCTCATCATTCATCATGATACTATTAATATTTTTGCATACTCCTTCGTTCATCATGAACAATTAATTGTCTAGTTTGGGATGATACTATATATTGATTATTTTCCTCACAATGAGATAATGATCTTAGAGAAACAAAATTTCGAATATACCTGAGGACCAGGATAACCTCCAATAGGCCAGCCAACAGGACAGTTGATATCTTTATGCAATAAAGTATACTCCTGCTGTATACCATACCTGTTTGATTGAAAATGGGATGGTGTTAAGTTAAATTAGTAATACAACTTGCTGGAAAATTTCAGATTAATTACCATGGCTCTTCAGCAACAACATCAGGTTGGCTGAAGATGTTTGCAGGATTAGCCCTTTTGTTTGTTGGAATTGGTTACAACTTACAAAATGTTGCCTCTTCTGAATGGGTCCTTCAAAATAGCCTGAGGACTGTTTGATGAAAGTACAAAATTAGGAAAAAAATGTAATGAACAAGATAAAGAATCTAAAGATATGATTATTTATGGATAGAAAATTTATTTAATAGAAAAAAAAAAAACAAAGGGGGATTTGGATTCAGGGAAAAAAAAAATGGACCCCCATAAGAGCCCAAAAAGCAACATTTTCCTATCTAAGGAACAAAATGTAAAAAAGGCCCCATTTTAAAGTCCAAGAGGTGAATGCTTACTATGCCAAGAGGAATGCTTACTATGCCAAGAGATGAATGCTTACTATGCCAAGAACTCAATGCTTTGTTTCAACACAATTTTGGGGCCTTTTTTACATTTTGTTCCTTAGATAGGAAAATGTTGTTTTTTGTGCTCTTAATGGGGGCCTGCATTCATTTCCATGATTTGGATGGAATGTGTTAAAAAAAAAAAAAAAAACTTACTATAAAATAACTTCACTACCTTCTCCTGGAGCTTGACCGGTGCTTGAATCACCATAATTCCACCTGGGGAGTTTCGTAGGATCTGAAACTGGTCCTGGAAGTGTGTATTTTCATGGAAAAACAACAACAAGATCAATCACAAGTTGCTAAAAAATAAAAAAAGGAATTTGCCTTTTTTGATAGTGGAAAAGGTGCAAATTAATTAACGAAAACCCACCCTTGCTTTACTATGCAGGTCCATACCAGATCCACCGATCCTGTATCCAAAAAAATATAGAAGAGAAAAATCAATATGAGAAACTTGTAATACAACATAGAAGAGATTCATTTTATTTTTTTTAAGTAGAAGAACAAATTTATAACACAATAGTACCTAGTAATAGTCTAATAGAAACAAACATTTGATCAATAAAGTTATAATCTTATTATTAAAGCATCATGTTGGCTAGGTGCATTTGTTGGCTATTAAGTGTCTTTAGGTTGCTAACTCATCCTGTGAGCATAACAATCTTAATGATTATAACCGACAAAGAAAATTTACCAATACTGTAAAAGGAATCACTTTACCAATACTGTGATTAATACTAACTTAACATCTAAGTTAAGTATTAATCATTTCAACAACAAAGAAAATTTATATTCTACATCTCTTCCAAAGTTTGAAAGATCATACAGTATTTTGATTTTAAAAGCATGGGTTTTGTTAAAAAGCTTGAAATTTGCTGAAAGGGGTCTGATAATTCCACATGAAAAACATGATCTCAAACAATGAATCTCTTCATTGAGCTTAAATTTTCACATTTGGGCATTAATTTCTTCAAATTCAAACTGATATTTTCTTCAGAACAATAATCTAACTTGGGTAGACAGAATTACATTCTTAAAGTACAGAAACAATATAATCTAACTAAAAAGAGTAAGAATTATCATACCTCAGTATCATTATGAATACCATCACCAATTGCACCAAAATCATTCACAGAAAGAACCAAAGTTTTAGAGTTGAGTCGTCATGGAAACTGAGATAGTAGCTTAACTAAGTAAGGATCAAAACCTTGTAAACTTATAAGGTTTGCAAGTAGAAATAATAAAATTAAAAACACAGTTTGGTCATCATGTTGTTGTTGTTGTAGGAGAGAGATTCATATTGATCAGATCTGAAATCAAAGACATGATGATTCCGTAACAATGAACGAACAAAACACACTGATTTTTTTATTAGATAAGGAGAGACCAAGGTGGTGGTGGTGCTGGTGTGTCATGTCCTTGGTGTCTTTTATTACATTTTCAAGGGTATAATAGTCTAATTATTATCTTGGTTGTAAGAATGCCACGTACAGTGGTTGGTGAGAGTCATGCTGAGAGTGTGAGTATTAGTAGAGAGAGAGATTGTATCTTTCTTTTTTATCAAGAATATTGTAAGAGAAACTTTGGCTCTGTTCTTCATCTTGAAGCAGAGATTAATCAATGAAATCAACTATTCTTCCTTGTTTATCCATCTATAGATAGAAGGATATTACAATTGGTATCAGAGCAGTTCGATTTTGGATTAAATCATGGTAGCTGACACTAGAATGAAGGAGTTAGAAGGGATTTCCAAGGAACACACAAATCAACTTTCAGATCTGAAAACTCAGATGGATAAATTAGTAAAAGATGCTGTATTAACCATTTTTGTGAGGTTGGTCAATACATTAATGAATGATGATGATGAACAATAATAATAAAGTAGAGACATGAACACCATTGTTTATGTGGTTCGGCAATTGTGCCTACATCCACGGAAAGAGAGAATGAACTTTATTATAGTAGTGGTGATACAAAATGGGAGCTCGATAATGGAGAGAGCTCAAGAGAGAGATGAGACCTGAGAGGTGAGGTCTCATGAGAGAGTGTTGAGGTCTTGTGTATGATTCACCATCAGACCATCTGAAGATGAGTAGTTTGCCTTTATATTTATAGGCTACAATGTAACTCCATTCTTAGCAATTAATAGGGTAATGATGGGGAAAATATCTTTGTAATAATAAGGCTTAACTTTGTAACTTGTGTCATCAAGAGAGAGACCATTAGATGTTGACACATGGCACCATGATGAACGGTAGAGATGGTGCCACATGTATGTTGTATATAGTACCCCTACATAAGCCCCCTCTTTTTAGGTTGAACGGAGTTCGGGCTGAAAAGAAGTAATCGAACCAATCTAGCCCCCAAGATGAATGAAATATGGGGTTCTGTAACGAAGTCGATCCGCCCCAAATTTTGATGAGCTTGATCATTGAGATTTGCAGGACGCGACGAAGGTCCCTTGTGGTAATGGCAACTCGATCATGAATTTGTGTATAGCGAGCTAGTTAGTTCCAGGGAGACCTGGTAGCTCGTTCAGAAGGCATGTAGACGAGATGGACAGCTGCAAGCAGGTCGTACTGAAGTAGGTCTTCTTGCATACATGGGTGGTTGTCTTTTTGTGGTCGAGTTGCATAGCCCTGATACTTGTTGATAATGTTAGCATGTGAAATATTATAAAATTTAGTAAGAAACTTACACTGAACTGTATGTCTTCCTTATGAGTTTTGTATGTATTATCTTTGTCGCCTTGTGATTGGACATTCCGATAGATGTGGCACTTTGGAGTGCACATGTAGCTCGTTTGAGAAAGAGCATTGGTTGACCAAGTGTTTTGAGAGTTACTTGGAACCTTTTGGTGCCCGATCTAGTGAATGGTCGCAGCGTGGAGACCTGTTTGACAATTCTCGGGCATGTGGCCTTTGTGGGTCTGCATTGCGTTGAGAGTGAATGCGTTCGACCAGGCGTGTGGCTAGAGAATTGTGGTTGAGGTCGTCCCGCATACGAGTGACTCACTAGTCAATGAGGATGGCCATATTGTATATCAAGCATTTCACTTGTAAAGAGTTCAGTGAAAGCAATGTGGCACATTTGTGCAAAAATAGCTCATGGGGAGTGAGGTCG
The DNA here is from genome assembly GCA_020826895.1 of Aquilegia kansuensis. Taxonomy (NCBI): domain Eukaryota; kingdom Viridiplantae; phylum Streptophyta; class Magnoliopsida; order Ranunculales; family Ranunculaceae; genus Aquilegia; species Aquilegia kansuensis. Next base: position 13,278,702 of record CM037006.1, read on the forward strand.
TGTTCATGTGACCTGCACATAGAGAGAGCTACAAAAAATACCATTAATATGTGCCAATAATAAGTTAAAGGAATTAGATAAAGTGAGAATTGCCCCCTGTATGGCATAAATATTCTTGAGGTCGTTGAAAGACCTGTAATTTGAGGAGGTCGTTGATAGACCTGGTGAGGTCGCGATGAAGGACGTGGCATGAAGGACCTGGTGAGGTCGCGATGAAGGACCTGGCATGAAGGACTTGGCATGAAGGACCTGGTATGAAGGACCTGGCATGAAGGACCTGGCATGAAGGACCTGGGATGAAGGACCTAGTATGAAGTGAGGAGGTCTCTGCAAGACCTTGCTTTCGTCGAGTTTCACATACAGTAATGGTAACCGAAAGTAAACCCCCAATTGGAAATTGCGATTGCAATTCTACCAAATAGAATTTCTTGAACTTGAAGTCACCACTTTGAGAACCTTACAACAATGGTGTAATGGTGGGGTTGGTGGGTGGAATTCGCTTGAGAAAATCCCAAGTCCCCTTAGTCGGCGCCAAATGTATTAACCATTTTTGTGAGGTTGGTCAATACATTAATGAATGATGATGATGAACAATAATAATAAAGTAGAGACATGAACACCATTGTTTATGTGGTTCGGCAATTGTGCCTACATCCACGGAAAGAGAGAATGAACTTTATTATAGTAGTGGTGATACAAAATGGGAACTCGATAATGGAGAGAGCTCAAGAGAGAGATGAGACCTGAGAGGTGAGGTCTCATGAGAGAGTGTTGAGGTCTTGTGTATGATTCACCATCAGACCATCTGAAGATGAGTAGTTTGCCTTTATATTTATAGGCTACAATGTAACTCCATTCTTAGCAATTAATAGGGTAATGATGGGGAAAATATCTTTGTAATAATAAGGCTTAACTTTGTAACTTGTGTCATCAAGAGAGAGACCATTAGATGTTGACACGTGGCACCATGATGAACGGTAGAGATGGTGCCACATGTATGTTGTATATAGTACCCCTACAGATGCTGAAGAACGCAAAGTAACAGAGAAGAAGTTTGGGGAGCAACTTGATAAGTTGTTTCTGATACTGAATCCGGGATTAGAAAAGGGAAAAGATAAAGTTGGGGAAGCAGAAGCAAGTTCACAAGGGAAAGGGTTCTCCATGGCGGATTCAGATTGGGGTTTTCATCGCCGTCCACCACGCCGACTTCAATCTCCGATGCAAGAAGGTTCAGGTAACATTTTAAGACCACCTAAAGTTGATTTTCCTCGTTTTGATGGCACCAATCCTCGAGCTTGGTCAAGAAAGTGTACAAAGTTTTTTCAACTACATCCAGTGGAAGAAGAACAAAAGGTACCAATAGCTTCTCTATACATGGAAGGGAAGGCTGATGCATGGTTTATGGATTATCAGGAGGGTAAGGATTTCATTAATTGGGATGAACTAGTTGAAGATATGTGTCTCAGATTTGAAGATTTAAATCAAGGAAATTATGTCGGCAACTTCAATAAATTGACTCAAACTGGTACTGTAGAGGAGTATATAGAACAGTTTGAGGAGCTTAAATCGTTGATGGTGAGCAAGAATAAACACTATACTAAAGAGTATTTTGTTCTCAGTTTCTTGAGTGGCTTGAAGGATGAAATTAGAGGTTTAGTTCAAATGCTTAATCCTGATTCGCTTAATCAGGCATTTCATTTAGCTAAAGCACAGGAAGGGGTACTTGAAGGACAGCAGAAGAGTTCACGAGGTAACACTAAAATCATTGGAGGTTCTACTTCTTATTTCAGTGGAAGTGGAATTTGCCCAAAACCTATCAGTTCAAGTAACTCTACAAATTCAAAACCCAATCAGTCCATTAAGCCTCTAAACTCTACCTACACACTACTTAAACCCATTTCTTTTACAGAATCATCTAATTCTAACAATTCTCTTCCACCCATTAAAAGACTCACACCAGCTCAGATGAGAGTCCGAAGAGAGAAGGGCTTGTGTTATAATTGCGATGACAAGTATAAACCAGGTCACCTATGTAAGAGTCAACAATTATTCATGCTTATTGCCGACAAGGAGGAATCAACTGAGGAATTCGAAGAAGAAATGTTAGAGGGGGAAGAAAGGTTAGAGGAAGCTGGTCTGGAAATTTCAGTCAATGCACTCACAGGACAGGTGGGACAAAATACCATTCGATTGTATGGCTACATTAAGAAACGAAAGATCACTATTCTGATTGATGGAGGCAGTACTACCAGCTTCATCACTCCTCAAGTAGCTAAGGAAGCTGGCTGTAAGACAGAACCTACCCCTTGGATGTTAGTCGAAGTAGCTAATGGCGCCAAAACCATTAGCAAGTCCATCTGCAACAATCTCAAGTGGGAAATGCAAGGTTACAATTTCTCAGGTAATTTCAGAACTCTTAACATTGTTGGTAATGATATGGTCATTGGTGGAGATTGGCTTAAAGCATTGGGAGATATTGTGTTTAATTATGCAAAACTAACCATGGTTTTCAAGTGGCAAGGCAAGACCATTAAGTTACAAGGGGTGACTGAAACTGCAAGTATTTCAATGATGACTGGACTGGCTATGAAAAGATTTATGAGAAAGTCTACACCTAGTTTGGTAGGTAGTTTGTTTGCTGTGCAAGCTGTTTCCATTCCTGACACAGTTCATGCTACTATCCAGGCCCTTTTAGAGGATTTTAGTGATGTCTTCCAAGAACCTAATGGGTTACCCCCACCAAGACAATTGGACCATCACATTCCTTTGAAACCCAATGCGGAACCCACTAGTCAAAGACCCTACAGATATCCTTATGTCCAGAAGACTGTAATTGAGCAGCTAGTTCAAGAAATGTTGACTTCTGAAATCATCCAACCAAGCCATAGTCCTTTTGCTTCACCTGTTCTCCTGGTTAAAAAAAAAGATGGTTCTTCGAGATTTTGTGTGGACTACAGACAGTTAAACAACCTCACAATAAAGGACAAATTTCCTACGCCTATCATTGATGAATTACTGGATGAGTTACATGGGGCCTCTATTTTTTCCAAAATTGATTTGAGGTCAGGATACCACCAGATTAGAGTCAATCCTGCTGACGTGTACAAGACAACTTTTAAAACACATCAGGGGCATTATGAATTCAAGGTTATGCCTTTTGGCTTAACCAATGCCCCTGCCACCTTTCAAGCTCTTATGAATGAAGTTTTTCAACCCTACTTGAGGAAGTCAGTTTTGGTTTTCTTTGATGATATATTAGTTTATAGTTCCACTTTGGAGGAGCATATTCACCACTTATCACAAGTTCTGCAGCTGCTGAGGGCCCACACTCTGTTTGCCAAGTTTTCTAAATGTTCTTTTGGTCAGATTCACTTAGAATACTTGGGTCATATTGTTTCTCAAGAGGGTGTAGCTGCTGACCCTTCCAAAGTTGAGGTGATGACTGCTTGGCCTACACCTACTTCATTGAAAGGACTGAGAGGGTTTTTAGGGTTGACTGGCTATTACAGGAAATTTGTAAAAGGGTATGGCACTATTTGTCAGCCTCTTACTGAGCTCTTAAAAAGGAATAACTTCCACTGGAATTCTTTGGCTGAAAAGGCTTTTGAGCAACTTAAATTGGCTATGACTACTACACCAGTTCTTGCCTTACCAGATTATTCTCAAGTCTTTATCATAGAAACTGATGCTTGTGCTAGGGGTGTGGGAGCAATACTCATGCAACAAGGCAGACCAATTGCTTTTTACAGCAAAGCATTGGGTCCCAAGGCACTTGGTTTTTCTACTTATGAAAAAGAGCTTTTGGCTATTGTCATGGCTGTTTCTAAGTGGAGGTCCTATTTGTTGGGCCATCCTTTCATTATTCACACTGACCAGCAGAGTATTAAATACTTTATGGAGCAAAGATTGACCACCTTGTTACAACAGAGATGGCTTACCAAATTGCTAGGATATGACTATCAGATAAAGTACAAAAAGGGTAATGAAAATAGAGTAGCTGATGCACTCTCTAGAGTTGCTGAGGAGATAGGGACTTGTCACTCTCTTTCTACAGTTGTTCCTAAATGGATCACTGAGGTGATACTTAGTTATGAACAAGACAATATCTCCCAACAACTCATGTCCCAACTACTCATTACTCCCAATGATGTGCCACATTATTTTTACTCTACGGGTATTATTAGATACAAGGGACGAATATACATTGGACAAAGTACTGATCTGAGGCAGAAGTTATTGTTGTCCATACATTCCTCAAGTGTTGGTGGTCACAGTGGTATCCAAGGAAGCTACCATAGGGCTAAGTTGTATTTTTACTGGCCAGGTATGAAGAATGCAGTGTTAGAACTGGTCAAGCAATGTGATGTGTGCCAGCGAAATAAGGGTGAACATGTGTTACCTGCTGGTCTCTTGCAACCATTACCTATCCCAGAGCAAGCTTGGCAGCATATTTCCATGGACTTCATTGAAGGTCTTCCCAAATCTGATGGAAAAGATGTCATCATGGTAGTGGTTGATAGACTAACCAAGTATAGTCACTTCCTCACTCTTTCTCATCCATTCACTGCAGTACAGGTTGCAAAACTTTTCTTGGATAATGTACATAAATTACATGGTCTTCCTTCTTCCATTGTGTCCGACAGAGATAAGATTTTTCTGAGTAATTTTTGGAAAGCTCTTTTCACCAGCTTGGGTACTGAGCTACATCTCTCTACTGCCTACCATCCACAAACTGATGGGCAAACTGAGAGAATTAATTCTTGTTTAGAACAGTACTTACGATGCATGGCAGGTCACAAACCTTCTTCTTGGCACGACTGGATTTCACTTGCTGAATGGTGGTTCAATACAAATTTTCATACTGGCTTGAAGATGACTCCATTTCAGGCTTTGTATGGTTATATACCCCCTCATATGGCGTTTCCTTCTGAGGTAACTTCTTCTGTTGCTCAAGTTGAGACTTATATTAAACAAAGGGAACTATTGTTAGATATCGTCAAGGAAGGACTTCATACTGCTCAGGAGCGCATGAAATGGTATGCTGACCAGAAAAGATGTGACAGGCAGTTTGTAGTTGGTGATTGGGTTTACTTAAAGCTTCAGCCTTACCGACAAACATCTGTAGCAATGCGCAAAAATCAAAAACTGTCTGCCCGGTTCTATGGGCCCTTTCCGGTTATAGCTAAGATTGGAGAGGTTGCATACAAACTTCAGTTGCCTCCTGACTCCAAGATTCACCCGGTGTTTCATGTCTCACAGCTGAAACCGAAGGTTGGTAAATCAGTGGTTCCTCGACCTACACTTCCTCTTGTTGATACTGAAGGTCAATTGTTGGTGGAACCTGTTGCTGTTCTGGATCGAAGGATGGTGCCTCGCCACAATCAGGCCGTTACACAAGTGTTAATTCAATGGTCACATTCCAACCCTGAAGATGCAACTTGGGAAGATTGGCAGCAAATTCACACACATTTTCCAGACTTTCATCCTTGAGGACAAGGATGTCAGAAGGAGACGGCAATGTCATGTCCTTGGTGTCTTTTATTACATTTTCAAGGGTATAATAGTCTAATTATTATCTTGGTTGTAAGAATGCCACGTACAGTGGTTGGTGAGAGTCATGCTGAGAGTGTGAGTATTAGTAGAGAGAGAGATTGTATCTTTCTTTTTTATCAAGAATATTGTAAGAGAAACTTTGGCTCTGTTCTTCATCTTGAAGCAGAGATTAATCAATGAAATCAACTATTCTTCCTTGTTTATCCATCTATAGATAGAAGGATATTACATGGTGGTGGTTGTGTTGTGCTAATATTCAACTGTTCTTGAAAATATAAATCTCTCTCTAAATACCACTATATAGAAACATGGGAAACATAAAAAGATGAGGATGAGGATGAGAGACTGGGAGGCAAAACAAAAAAATGAAAAATATCTGAATATCTGAGTGGGACCACGCCCAAAGTGAAGTCCGGACCGTAGGATTGGCAAGTCATGCCAGCGCGACAAATCGGGGCCTTTAATCGTCTTCGGGTGGAGCCCAGGTCCAGGTACGCAAAGAATTTGTACCGTCGATTCGGACCGCTCGATCCTGACCGCTGTTTGTCTTTCCTGGGAACACCTTTTCCATCGACCGATGTCTTTCCCAATCCTCGAGATGTTCAATCGCTGTATTATAGATATAGATATACTGGGGTAGGATAGGAATAAGATATATTAGTGGGGGTAGGCTGGTAATTTAAATTATTTAACTCGAGCTACTCGGCTCGGCTCGAATAAAGCTCGGGCTCGGCTCGAGCTCGAGACGAGCCTTAAATCTGTTCAAGCTCGGCTCGTTTTACAAGATGAGCGAGCCCGAGCCGAGCTTTTTTCGAGCCGAACACGAGCCGAGCTCGAGCTGCTCAGCTCACATAACACCCCTATTTCTTTCTATCTTTTCAAAGAACATTATTTCTCTAGCCATGGCTGCTGTTAAGGTTTATGGAATGCCTTTGTCCTCATGTACTGCACGAGTACTAACATGTTTGATTGAGAAGGGTGTTGAATATGAATTGATTCCTCGTAATCTAGCTGTGGGTGAACACAAACAACCTACTTTCCTCGCCAAGCAGCCATTTGGTCAAATTTCAGTGTTAGAAGATGGCGATCTCACACTTTTCGGTAAGTTGTTCTGATTTGTCGAAAAATCCATACATATATTGTCGAATGTCAATGCATTAGTCCCTTTATAGAGGTTGTCAGATAAAAAAATGCTGATTATATGCACTATAGTAACAATGTGATATTCATTTAATGTGCAGAATCTCGAGCAATAGCCAAATATGTGGCCTACAAGTACAAGGACCAAGGTACTGATCTCCTCAGACATGAGAATGTCAAGGAATCCGCATTGGTGCTTGTATGGACAGAAGTTGAATCACAACAGTACAACCCACCTATCTCTACCTTAGTTTACGAATTGCTTATCAAAGGTATGTATGGGATGACAACCGATCAGGCTGTTGTTGACGCTCGGTCCGAAAAGCTTGGAAAAGTTTTGGACGTGTATGAAGCTAGACTCACGGAGAACAAATACTTAGCTGGGAATTCCTACAGCTTGGCTGATCAGAACCATATTCCATACACCTATTTCTTGATGAAGACCTCAGCTGCTTCTTTGATCAATTTTAGGCCTCATGTCAAGGCTTGGTGGGAGGATATTTCATCAAGACCTTCTTTCCAGAAAGTTCTTGCAAATGCAAACAAACAATCAACGAAAATTGAAAGTAGGCCGCATGATATCTTACTTGAAGGTTCTTACATTGACTCAAAAGTGACCTTGTTACAGCTATGTCACCCTACGAAGACTATGTTGTGCTCACATTGGCTCATGTCATGATTTTATTTAGCTACATTTCTAGAAGGATACTATTCATTCAACACGGTTTATACAATCTAATGATCTATCCTACATTCATAACTACATGTCTATATATATAGTTCAACTTCTCTATAAATAAACACCATTCATCACTACTCTAAATTCCTCATCTCAATCTCTTTCTCTCAACAATCTATCTAGCTACTTCTCTTTCTTGCTTGATCATTTGTCTTTCATTGCATATATATCTATCTTTCCAGTTAACATATATCTTTAGTTATGGCTGCTGTTAAGGTTTATGGATTACCTTTGTCTACATGCACGGCACGAGTCTTGACATGTTTGATTGAGAAGGGTGTGGATTATGAATTGATCCCTATTGATCTCAGCGTTGGTGCACACAAACAACCTGCATTCCTCGCCAAACAGCCCTTCGGTCAGGTTCCAGTTTTGGAGGATGGAGATGTCACACTTTTTGGTAAGTTGCTTCATATGAATCTGAGCTTAACATATATGAAACTGTTGTTGGATGTTTCTTGTATTAACCATTTGTTCTTCATGGAATGACCAGAATCTCGCGCAATTGCTTCATATGTGAGCTACAAGTACAAGGACCAAGGTACTGATCTTCTCCGTCTAGGCAACATTAATGAGACTGCATTGGTTGGTGTATGGGCAGAAGTAGAATCACAACAATACAACCCACGAATCTCTACAATAGTCTATGAACTTGTTATTAAAGGCATGTATGGAATGACAACCGATCAGGCCGTTGTTGATGCTCAATCTGAAAAGCTCGGAAACGTTTTGGATGTGTATGAAGCTAGGCTCACTGAAAACAAATACTTAGCTGGGAATTTCTATAGTTTGGCCGATCAGAACCATATTCCATATACATTTTTCTTGATGAAGACTCCATTGGCCTCTTTAATCAATTCTAGGCCTCATGTTAAGGCTTGGTGGGAGGATATTTCATCCAGGCCTTCTTTCCAGAAAGTTCTGGCAAATGCAAATGTCTAAGTTTGGATCGACAAGAAATAGGAGCTAATGAAGCAAATATCGCTCTTGCTTTTATATATGTATTTTTCGGAATTTTTCCTATATGTTCATGTTAATGTATTTGTAATAATACTTCCTTAATGCACGCATGGTTCGTGTATAATCTAGAGATGAATTACTGTTATTGTTATTGGTATTGTGTACACAGAGCTTTTTGTTTAGATTGACAGACACTACCCCAGACTTTCTCCCTTCTTAACTCTGAACTGCTGACTCTTAGGATCATGAGGCCGGGAGCCATAGCAACCGACCAACTGTATAGTGTTATAAACTATCAAACAAGGTATAGATCGAGTTAGCAAAGAACAGGGGAATTATGAAGCTCTTAATCCTGGTTCGAACACCTATATGCTATAGATGTTGCACCTGTAAGGGAATTTAAAAGAGGATACATGGCTTGTCTTTTGACCACATAATGTAAGGAACAACAATCATTTATGTAATGGCAAGACAATCTAATTCATGGCGTCAAACGAGCATTTTGATTTAATATTTACTACCTTGAAATGAGTATGTTTCGCCAGAAATATACGTGTTAAAACATTTGTTAGTGATTTAATTTGTGGCTCACAAGAACAAGGATAAGATGATCAATACGGTGAATAAGTAGGCATGATATCTTCTTACTTGAACAGCAAGGGTGCTGTATAAGCTAAGCTATCATCACTGTTGAGGTAATGGAACAAGAAGCGATACTTGCTTCCACATTCTCTTTGCAAACATATGTTTTGATCTTAGTTTAACTAATATATAAAAAACTTGTCTAGCAACATCTTAAACACATGTTGTTAAGGTTTATGGATTCCCATTTTGTCTAAATGCACACATGTTTGATAGTCATAGAGAAGGGTGTTGAGTATAAATTCCTCCCTGTTGATCTCAGTGTTGGTGCACACAAACAACCTGCTTTCCTAGCCAATCAGCCCTGGTCAGGTTCCAGAGTTGCAACTTAGAAGTGAAGGAGTTAATCACCTAAAACTAGAAGAAAGCACAAAGAAAGAAAATATATGGATAAAGAGAAATTTGCTTGATTGTAAATTTGTAATATTAACTTGAATGTATCAAAAAACAAATTACTGCCATCGCGCGCCTTTATATAGGCCACGGCAGATAACATGAATGATTCGTAATAAAAAATTTCCTACTACAAAGATTGATAAGAACTAAAAGCTTAATTGACTCTCGACTTCTAATGAAAACAAATAACTTTTGGATAAACTTTAACATCTTCCCTTACTGGACTAGTTCAAACATCCTCCCTTACTCCAGCTAAAACATCATCTTCTTGGCCGGGATTTATAAAAGCATCTTTTGGTAAAAAAGGCCACTCTAACAGGTTGACCTGATCAAGACTTAGTAATAACGCATGCTTCTTCCATGAGTGAGTGGATTCTTCAAATGGTCTAGTGCAAATGATTCGATCCCAGAGGCAGATCTTCTTTCTTTGTGGTTTGAAGAGGCAGCTCTAGATTCCTCATAGGAAAATGGGCTATCTTTATCGACACTAAATACTCTAATACTTGGGAATCCATGCACATGGAACCTTCTCGCCAGAGACTGTTCAGCTTGACAATCCACATGACCTAACTTCACCTTCCCCTTCAACATATTTGCAGCTTTCTCCCAATTAGGTGCCAGCTCGTTAGAAAATTTACACCAGGGTGCAAAGAAGTCTACCATCCAAATATTGTTACTTTTCAAAACTAATTCATCAAAATTAGTAGAATTGAGTTCCACAGATGCAGATGCAGATGCAGGAGGTTCGCTTTTCTCAGAAGGCCCTCCATAAAGTGCACGCGCACTACTCTGATGAAACAAACAGACCAACACAAAACAAATCAACACTTGTGCTGGTCTTCTTGCCAACACCATTATCTCTGATCTCTTTCTCTCTCTCTCTGTCAATAACAACTCAAGATAAAAGAATAAGAAGAAGAAACTGATGTTTGTGTTCTCGATTTTATAGGCCATGGTTGATAACATGAATCCTACTCAAACTCTTCTTATTAGATTGATAAGAACTAGACTTTTATTGACTCTAGACTTCTAACAGAATCATAATATCTGGATCTTGCCATCTTGGTTTTGTTACTTTTCATGCCATTTTTTTAACTAATATACTTCTGTGTTCCCTACTATCTTCAGTACCCTGTGAAACTGGATTTACCAAGATACAACCAATTACAAGGAAATGTTCATTTGATATCATATTCAATGTTAATGGATTGGTAGTAAAAAATGTTTAATGCAGGTTGGCACTCCTCACTTTCGCTGTTAGAATGTCCTGATTGTTCAAAATGCTTCTGAAGAAATTTTCATCTTACATCATTCAACATCATCTTGTGAAAGTGCAATATTTCGGCGTGGAATTGTAAAATTGCCCACATCTTAAGAAATAAATTCCAACATATGTAACTTAAGACTACAACAAAAAGTGCACCACGAGCAAAAACTAACTGCTCCATCACTGTAGTTTTCTAGCACTTTTGACACTTGTCTTCTGTGACGCAATGAAAATCGGGGAAAATTTGTGCCGACACATTATCTTGATGAGAACCCATGTGTTTGCAGCCAAGAACAATAAACCTGCAACCCATAACTGAACAAAGACATTCTTCCCTTTGAATTCCAACATATAACCCCACATCAGCCAATGCAGTTGCGCACCCATCCATATGAGAATGCACGATAAACCTTCCCATCTGAGATTCATATTACTCCATGGTAGCAATAAGGGAAGCAGGCAGAAGAACCATACAAAATATTGCGCTGTGACAACCTGTCAATGATTAATATTTATCATCTGTTAATAAAATTGTGATGCATAAAGATCATCCCAGATTTATTATAGCAAGAAGCTGCAGTTACCTTACGTATAATATGTCACAGTTGTTAACCATTCTTGGTTTGGAATCAACAACCAAGATGATGATAAAACATAATTTCACATGTATGCGTAACAATCAATCTCAAAATATGGGGAAAAACGCATCACTAAGAAGAATCTGTAAGACGTTATATTAAGATAGAAGTTATGCTTTAGAAATGAAAAGAAATTGATCACAAACTCAAGTACCTTATTGAATGCTACAAAAGCCACTGTCTGGACAAAGAGGCAGAATGGGAGGTCTTTTGCGTAGCGGAAAATAAGAACAAGTTGCACCGTCAACTGAGGCAAAAAAGACACAAGCTTCTCCAATATTGAAAATTCACGTTCATGATGAAGATAGATGTGATAAAAATATATGGAGAAGTTGTGCCTCGGATTAGTGCGTGTAAGATGGTATAAGAGTGCCTCATTGAGAAACTCCCATTGGTAAAGATAAAAGAAAAGCCAGGTCCAAAAGAAGAACACCGATGCAGAGAGAAGCCCAAATAATATCCTCTCTCTTCTTAGCAAATTTCTCAAACGAAGCAATGAATCAAAAAGAAAACTTCCTCCTTTACAATTAGAACCTTGGCTAGACTTTTGTTGTGTGGCACCCCAAGTTTGGAGAAAAGGTTTTGAACCAGCTTGAATGTTGCGTGGATTTAGAACTAGAACAAGAGGAAGTGCATAAATGATTGGATATATTCTGAAGTGGACAACAAGACCGTACCAAAATGCTGCTTGTAACACCTTGCCTGTAAATTGAGAAACATGATGAGATTAAAGAAGGCAAATATGTCATACATAATTTAAATTAAAAAAAGGTATGGTATTAGTTACAATCTAATTAAAATCTAAAACGTTGAAGAAAGTACAATGAGTTATACAGTACTATTCCTACAAGAATAACGACTGTAAAAGTACATTGAGTTATATGAATCCATGGAATATGGTCAAGTCCCGCATTCTGTGTTCACCACTAACAGCCAACTACTTTAAGCAGGGTGGGAAGGGGTTAACATAAACTCAGAGGGAAGGGGAAGAAGAGAATTCTCTGATATTGCCGACATAAAAGCGGACACTTGAATTAACTCCATATCCTCTGCTTGAAAACCTCACCACAAATGACTACAATGTAGTCTTTAAACTCTTTTACCGTCCATCCTTGCTGCGTGACTCTATAACTATATTTGGATGCGATCACTATATTCCTAAGGGAAACAGGATCATGAGAAACCTTGACCAAAATCCATTTTGAAGAGGTGTTCGTTGTGTTGGGTGGCCAGTGTCGGGTCAGATGCCTCATCTAGCTTCAACTATACCTTTTTTCTTATCGTATCATTTAGATGCTACACTATAAACATTGGAGAACAGGTTATTATGAAAAGAAAGGATTGTCGAAAGAATAAAAATGCTTAATGGTGGGAAACCCAGTTTTTGCACAGTAGAATCAATATTGGACGTCATTGTAGGCTTTATGCTGTTATGGTGATGCCTTGTTTTTGGCATAAAATTTTGGTATCGTTAACCGTTTTGCACATCAGTATAAAAGGTGAACAGCATAAGAAAGTCATCACAACTACATAAAACTAAGAATCTTATGGTCCATGATTAACACTTAATCATCACTAATAAGTGCCCTCAAGGTTAAAAGTTATCAAATGGAGCAAAACTTACACCATTCATAATACATATGATAATCCACAGAACTATGGCACAAACAATTGGCTCGCAGTTCCCACGAGTCCCTATGGTGAAGGTAAATGGATTAAAGAGCCATGCTCCCATAGAGATTAGGCATAAATTCTCCGGAACACCGCGTAGCTTCAAAATATTGCGAATAAATAATCCCACAAGAATATCTGCAACATAAGCACATTCATCAATCTATGTCATCTGTTGATGCTAATTCTCATTATAAAGTTCAACCGGTAAAGCCAACTCAAATAAAAATCAAGAACGTATAAACCTCCCAAAGTAGGTAATGGGTTAAACTTCATATGGAAGAAAAAGGAAGGATTTCAATACCTGAAGCAGAAAACAAAAATTTCCCCCATGAACGATGAATAAATGAATTCGGCAAGAGTAGGAATGCAAGTAAAGGCGAATAACGATATGTAGATCTCTTATAAGGCGACAATCCAGATGCCATCAAAGAAGAAGCATCCGAGAAAACAAGGTAATCAACATCAGTGTATCTAACTTCCATATGGGTATCTTGCCATTCTCCATAAATAATAAGAACAATGCGAAGGACAACTGAGAATATAACAAGTGAATTGAAATCACACCTCATTACCGCAAAAACAGATTTAAGATCGATTTCCATCAGAATTTCTAATCACCTCAGTAGAATTTATTTAGAAATGTAAAACATTGTGCATTTCAAGTCACAATTGGATCTCAAAATCCTCAATCATTTTTAGATTTTAAAGATACCCTTTAATGGAAATCTCAATACTTTCAATGGGTTGTTATTAATGATTAAAATCCCACTTACTAAATAGCAAAAAAGTCATAGATATATATCAATAGATCATCATAGAAGTAGCTAGTTTTAGATTTAGAATGCAATAAAAATGAAGAAAAAGTAGAGAAGAAAACACTAGAGATCCATTACTGTGAAAAAATCAAACACAACCCAAACAGTAAAAAAGCTTGCCTTTAGAATTTCCTCAGAAGAACAAGCAAGAGATGATAGTGATGGAGAAAGAGTGAAAAAGAAGAGAAGACTTCGCGGCGCAATTATCGGTTTTGGGCCTAATCATGTGGGTGTACATAGCCAACAGCCAAACAAGTTCTCTATAGGTTTCACTTACCCAAAAGGCCTTGACAATAATAGTGGATACCAGACCATTACTTATAAACCCTTTTGAGATCTGCTATGGTTCGGATGTGGGACTATTTGGTCCACACACCCAACAATCTCCACCTTGGACCAAATCCCGGCCCAAGCCCGCCCAATCAACCGTGGGCTCTGATACCATTTGTTGGGCCCATGATCCATCACTATTCCATCGATATTGTCCCCACCTTACTACCACTAGGCCCAAGGTTATATCCATGGTGTGGGGTTTTTCCCTATGGGTTTCACTTACCCAAAAGACTTCGACAATAATAGTGGATACCAGACCATTACTTATAAACCTCTTAGAGATCTGCTATGGCTTGGATGTGGGACTATTTGGTCCACACACCCAAATCTCATGAATGCATTTTCATCGGCTTCGAAAAGGGAGTGAGGTTATAAGTTATGGGATCTAGTGAACCGAAAGAAAATCCTTAATAGAGATATTGTGTTTGATGAGAAGACTATGCCTATCAATCAAGACATGAAGAATGGTGAGAAAAACACTATTGTTGGGAAAGTAACTATAGAGATATCTCCTCTTACCAAGGTATCCAACAGGAAGACTCCTATTCAGGTGGAGGAGTCAAATGCAGGGGTTGAAGATTATGGGCCAGAACAATAACAGTGTGAAAATGAGGTTGAATCTAATAAAGATAAGCAACAACCTTACATCATAGCAAAGAGTCGGAGCCAAAGACAAGTCAAAACACCTATTAGACTTGGGTTTGAGGAAGAAGTTCATTATGCTTTAAGCATTAGTGAAGGTGATCATACTTCTTATTGTGAAGCAGTTGAAAGTAACGAAAGAGAAGAGTGGATTGAAGCTATGGCTGAAGAGATGAAATCTCTATATAAGAACTCCATTTGGGAGTTGGTTCCTAAACCCGCGGAAAGAAAAATTGTTGGTTGTAAGTGGGTTTACAGGAAGAAGGAAGGAATGCATGCGAAAGAACCACCAAAGTTCAAAGCACGTTTGGTGGCGAAGGGGTACTCACAGAAGGAATGAGTTGATTATGATGAAATTTTCTCTCCGGTAGTGAAACATACTTCTATTAGAGTGTTACTATCACTGGTTGTTCAGCAGGATATGGAGCTTGAGTAACTAGATGTCAAAACTGTTTTTCTCCATAGTGAATTAAAGGAAGTCATCTACATGTCTCAACCTCAGGGTTTTGTTGAAGCTGGTAAGGAAAATTTGGTTTGTAGGTTGAAGAAGTCTCTTTATGGGCTCAAGCAATCTTCAAGGCAGTGGTACCAACGCTTCGACTCTTATATGCTGAACATTGGGTATAGAAGATGTGACTATGATTGTTGTGTGTATACTCATGTGTTCGACGATGGGATGGTGATCCTATTGCTACTTTATGTAGATGACATGCTTATTGCTTGTCGGGATATGTTTAGAATTAAGGAGCTGAATACATTATTAAGCAAAGAATTCGACATGAAGGATCTTGGTTCTGCACAAAAGATCCTAGGTATGGAGTTAAAGAGAGACAAAAAAGTGGGAAAGTTATGGCTGTCACAAGTTAAGTACATTCAAAATGTACTTGAGCGCTTCAATATGATTGATGCAGATCTTGTGTCAACTTCTTTGAACAACAGTTTTGTTTTAAACAAAAGTCAATGTCCTTCCACAGATGTTGAAGTGGAAGAAATGAAGAAGAAGCCGTATGCAAGGACAGTAGGGTGTCTCATATACTCAATGATATGCACAAGACCTGATTTAGCTCAAACACTAAGTGTAGTATCAAGATACATGGCGAATCCGGGAAAGCCATACTGGAAAGTTGTGACATGGATTCTCAAGTATCTGAAGAGCACTAAGACATTGGGTATCTTGCTTGAAAGACAAAAAGGGAAAACATGTGTTTCGGGTTATGTGGATGCTGATTATACAGGAGATTTAGATAAACGAAGATCCACCACAGGGTACGTCTGATGTTACAATATTTGTGTATTGTAAATCAAAAGATTATATTTGTAGATTTTTCCTTCTTGTGCCTGTATAGATTGAGATCAAAGTAGACAAGTAACAAGCAAGGGTCGTACCCACCTCAGAGGGGGAGATCTTAGCTCAAACACAATTAAGAACAATGGTTAAGAAACATCAATGAATCAATAATAAAAGTTGGAGAATTGATTCTACTTCCTACATGCAATAAACAATAAATAAATCCTAACTTAAGAATATGGAAGATATGAAAAAGAGAATTATATGATGACATAGGGGGAGTAGTAGGTTTCCACAAACTAGGTTATGCAATCATATCATGTTGTTCTTCATATTCAATCTATAATAATCAATAAGTCACCTCTTAGCTATTCCTATTAATTATTAATACCTATAATAATCAATCCTCACCTCTCAGCTATTGGATTGAATTAAAACGGGATTCTATTATGTATACTATTGAATATGTTTCATTAATTAAATCCTCACCTCTCAGCTATTGAATCTAATTAACTCCACATATTATTCATGATTAAATCCTCACCTCTCAGCTATTGAATTTAATCATGAAAGGGTTCCAATAAAAGATAAATATTACAAACATGCAGTAATCACCTCTCAGCTATTTCACTACATATCTACAATAAATATAATACTATTATCAAAACTAGGTCTCCCAAAATTCTAACAATAATATTTAACACCATGGATAGCAATAGCACACAAACAATCATACTTACCTCATATTGCAGCTAGAAGTAAATAAGCATTAAGTACCTCGAATCACAATGAATAAGAAGAAACAACATAATAATCATACATCACCTAGAAAGCTTCCACCTTCCCCCCATGATGATTTAGCTACTTATACCAATGGAACAAATAATTAAATCAAATAATTGAAATCATGAATTGATATTGATATTGAACTGAGTACAAAAGTTGGTCTTCAAGTTGATGATCAACCAAAGTCTAGTAAACCCTAGTTACAACTTCTCTAATATAGACACTACATAATGGAATACTTGCATGCAAAGACTTTCTAACTTAGTGAAATTCGTGGCTGCTGCTGTTGGCCTCCTAGAGGGATTAGGTTATCAGTAAAACCTAATCCTCTTGGGCTAGAATTGTAGTTCGGGCCAAGACCTTCAGTTTGATATGTCATGGACCCCAATCGGACTTCTAGTTCTCCTTGTAAAGCCTTTATAAGATTAAGATCCAAAATAGGAAGTCCGGTCCATATGAGTCAACAGATTTGACCCAAAGTCTTTAGAAGTCAGCAGTTGACCGAAAGTCAACCTAAGTCAGCAGCAGTTGACCCGAAGTCAACAGCTGACCAAAAAGTCAACCTTTGACCAAAAGTCAACCAAAGTCAAAGTTGACAAAAAAGTCAACCTTAGTCAAAATTGACCAAAAAATCAACTCAACTTATTTGACCAAAGTTGACCACGGGGTGCCCTTAGCAGATTCCGCGGGTGCAAATATCCAATATTCTTCCCTTGTGCAAATAACACCTCTTTGCTTGCTTTTCTCGTCTTTTTGTGGGCTTTTACTCGATATTCGCATTTTGGCTCCGAAAACCTACATAAAGACAGAAATGCACTAATCAATAGATATAATACAATAATATAAGCTAAGTGCTAGGCAAACAAGGTGTTATTCGGGGGATAAATATACACTTTTGAGGTCCGATCAAATACCCCCAAACAGCACTTTGCTTGTCCTCAAGCAAAGGTGAGAAGAAAGAAAGAGGAACTCAAAAGAGAAGTATAACCAAGGTGATTGCATTAACTATATGCATCAAGGCTTTCAACCACAAGGATTTCCCAGGTGGAGGAGTTATAGTCTCCTGAGGCTTTTCTAGAGAAGATGCCCACAAACTTACTACAATGACTAGTTCAAGAATAGAATTTTCTACCATGTACCTCAGAAATGGTCATATCAAGGATAAGGATAAGTATTGCTAAACCTTTCATATGAGATAACATATTACCAATGCATGAATAAGATATGAAAATATAAACCAAGCATGATGGTCTCAAATGCATCGAATACAGGCATGTACCCATACTACCACGGGTCTTAAGTCACCTTTGGAAAGGTCGCTTTGACTTCTGCCTCACAGTCATACACTCAGAAATAAAATCACTCAGAGATGGTGTTTATCATTTTACCTCTATGTGAGGAAGGAAGATGGACAATCATCTCACATATATATAAGAACGGACTGGTGTAATGGAATAAACTTAGTCTCAAAGAATGGAAAAATTAGCCTTACTTGAGATGTCGAGTTTTTCACCTTAGCATCTTCTCACTTACTCGCCACATCCTACCATATCATCTTAGATCTAGAAAGACAGTAATGGGTTGTAACATGGCCTAGGACAGGGCTAGAAATGGCATAGGCTTTTGTGAAATATTTTTGGAATATTCGGGCCTTCAATACTTGTGATTTGTAATAATAGCACATGGAGAAATTTTTGGAAATTTTTCTTTTGGAAGAAGTATTTCTTATCTTCTTTTGGGAAAATTTCAATGAAGCTCTAGCCTATTTGGGAATCCCCCTTTCTTTTTGGATTTGGAATGGTTTGGAAGATTCTGGTTTTTTTTGGAATTTCTTCAAACTTTTTGATTTTCAATATTTGGTTTCTCTCACTAGTTTGGAGATTTCTTTGTATTTCTCCTTTCTTCTTGTAACTACATAAACAATCATCCTCATGTTCCCAAAACATGGGTAAAAGGACCTAAAACATTCTAAGGTATTAACTCCCACAATGGAGTTGGGTAAGGATAATGGGCTCAAGAAAAAGGCTAAGTAACAAGGAAAGGCTCAGAATGGTTAACCTAAGGGATAAAATATCATCAGGGTAGGCTAAGGTAAACTGGGTTTATCTAAAGGTCTTTGTATCATTTCTAAGTACTGATATGGTGATCACATCTTGAATAAGCTACAAGATCCAAGTTTATATTACACCCACTTGATGTCATCTCAAGGCTAACTATAAAAATGAACATGAGACTAAAAATAGAGAAAAACTGAGAGGTTGAGTCTTTGACTCCAGATTTACGTGATAACTCTCCAAGAAAAGGACGAGGCTCAAAAGCTCACTGGGTTAAGTCTCTACACTTATTCCTCAAGTTTCTCAAGGTGTAGTTGTATTTGCACATGTAATCTATAATAAATGCATATGAATGTCATGCTTATGCTCATGCAAGTGTAATATAAGACTCAACTACTTGGTGAAGCAATAAGTGTCCTTAAACTTGAAAAGGAATTCAACCATTAAGTTCATCATTGATGGTGTACTTATCCTATTTTTTAAAAAGTCTTTGTAAGAAAAGATTTTTGTTGGTTTTTTCAAATATTTTTTTGAATTTTTACACAAGTATGGATAAAGAAGTTTGAAAATCTTTTGCAAAAAGGATTGAAATACTTCCCCACCCTCAAACAAAGAAATTGCCTTGTCCTCAAGGCTCATACTAAGCATAGGAAAGAGAGAGAGAAAGATATTACCATGAGTGTGCTAAAAATTCAAACTGCTTTATAAATTCCTGTCAAGCAAAATTATCTCTATATAGAAATTACAAGGAATTCCATTCTATGACACAACTGAAATAAAATATACGGAAATAAAAGACTGACTCAACAAAAAAGGAAATCCTACATTACACTCTTGTTTTGATATACAAAAGTGCTAAATCAAAACAAAATACATAAGCAAATTACAATGGCTAATAACAGAAATGGAAAAGTGCTCCCAAATCGATTATCATCGAAGAGACGCGAGTAATCGCGCTCTCGGATAATCACTCTTTCTCTACGTCTAGGAGGCATGATAATGGGGGATTTTGGTATAGATTTGAAGAGGATGAAGAAAGGAACAAAACCCCGCAAGAATTTTCGAATTTGGCCTAGAAAGGAGTGAGATATGAAGAGAGAGAAAACGAGATCTGTAACGAAACTCGAGTCGAGTTCAGTTTGCTGCACAAGCAACTCGACTCGAGATCTGGGGAAGAAAGGACTCCTCTTTGACCCGTGTTGACTTTGGTTTGACCTGGACTTTGAGAATGACTTTGTGACTTTTCTACTATACCCGTGGGTATATATAGAAAAGTAACTTCCCCTAGACGCTTCCCCCACTACTGAAATTAGTGGAAATGACGATTTTACCCCTGGGAAGCGAAAAGGCACGAAATACTTCAAATTTAAATTTGAAAATTTTGTGATAATGTATAAATATATTCTTGCGAATATAAGTACCATTAAGAGGGTCAAATAAAATCCAAAAATCATGCAATAATTATTAAAAATTCCAAAAATTGAAATAAATTCAAATTTGTAACTATAATAATTATTTAACCAAGTAACCGCAATCAAAGAGTGGTGGGCCACGCCCACCCCCAAACAGATCTATACTAGGATCCTAAAGAAATAGTTATTAGCCAATAACCACTAAACCTGATAACTAATAAAAACACTAAGGCACGATCGGGTTTAGGAGATACACAGGGCTGCCCCCCAGGAGCGCTAAGTTTAACGTCTTCAGCCAGACAGATGGACAACTAGGATTCACTCCCTAGATAAACGCTACTCTAAACAAAGATACAGGAGAGTCAAAAGCGCTGGAATGGAATGCGTGAAATCCTGATGTCTAATATACAACACGAGTCTTTTAAAGTCAGATACTCTAGACTTAAGAAAGATGGGAAATGACATCCCCACCCCCAAACAGAGCGGGAAACGGGTTTGTTTGGTGATGACGCTTCAGAGAAAAGCGTGTACTAGATCAATTAGACTCAGCCAGCAAGAGTTTGTGGACTATAGGTCCCGACACTTTCAACCACACCTCCCAAAAGAGACAAGAGAAGAGTAAGGGAGGGTCCGGATACCAGCAGGTCAAGGGTCAATCTAGGTAGGTAGGGTCTTCTAAGAGAGTTTCCTCTACTTCAGGGGACCTTAATTCATGGAAATGCTTAACACGTTGACCATTGACTTGAAATTCTGTATTGTCTGCAGGATTTAGACAAGTGATAGCACCAAAGGGTGTTACTGCAGACACTACAAAGGGACCCGACCAACGAGACTGTAGTTTACCAGGAAATAAATGCAACCTAGAGTTATACAGTAAAACTTTGTCCCCAATTTGAAAATCTCTACGTAAGATCTGACGATCATGTAGTTTTTTCATATTAGCTTTGTAGGACTTGGAAAGATCATAAGCTTCGTTCCGAAGTTCCTCAAGCTCAGAAAGCTGGAGTTTCCTCCTCTCACCTGCATGGTCGAGATTAAAATTGAGCTTTTTCATTGCCCAGAAGGCTCTATCCTCAAGCTCTACAGGTAAGTGACAGGGTTTTCCAAAAACAAGACGAAAAGGAGACATGCCTATGGGAGTTTTGAAAGCAGTACGATAGGCCCATAATGCATCACTAACTCTAATAAACCAATCAACCTTATTAGGGTCAATTGTTTTTTGCAAAATGTATTTAATCTCTCTATTCGACACTTCAGCTTGGCCATTAGTTTGTGGATGGTACGCAAGGGCCACTTTGTGAGTAACTCCATACTTTTGGACAAGTTTTCGAAAAGCTTTATTGCAGAAATGGCTCCCCCCATCACTAATGATCGCACGGGGAGCGCCAAATCGGGCAAATATATACTCTTTCAGAAAATTTACTACAGTTTCTTGGTCGTTGTGCCTTGTGGGAATGGCCTCGATCCATTTAGAAACATAGTCTACCCCGACCAGAATGTACAAAAAACCATGACAACCAGGGAAAGGGCCCATGAAGTCAATGCCTCATACATCAAACACCTCTACAGGAAGTATTGGCTGTAAGGGCATCATGTGTCGCCTAGTGATTTTCCCTAATTGTTGACAATGAGTGCAGATAGTACAATGCATGTGAGAGTCCTTAAAGAGAGTTGGCCAATAAAAACCACACTGCAATACTTTAGCAGCTGTCTTTTTGGCACTAAAATGTCTACCACAAGCATGCTTATGGCAGAACTTAAGGACCTCTTGTTGTTCCCAATCAGGGATACAACGACGAATGATCTGGTCAGGGCAGTACTTAATAAGGCAAGGGTCATCCCAGAAATAATACTTGGCATTAGCAAGGAATTTGGATCTATCTTGTTTGTTCCAATCACTTGGAAGCTTGTTGCTAGCCAGGTAGTTAACTATATCTGCGAACCATGGAGCATTCGATATTGCGAAAAGAAGCTCATCAGGAAAGTTCTCAGAAATGACACTAGAATCCTCAGGACGGTCTAATCTAGACAGGTGGTCGGCTACTACATTTTCGGTCCCCTTCTTATCTCTAATCTCAAGGTCAAATTCTTGAAGCAATAATATCCAACGAATAAGACGCTGCTTAGTCTCCTTCTTGGATAGAAGAAATCTAATAACGGCATGGTCCGTGAAGACAATTGTACGGGTTCCTAAAAGGTAGGAGCGAAACTTATCAAGAGCATATACTATGGCTAGCAATTCTTTCTCGGTTGTCGTATAATTACGTTGAACGTCATTGAGAGTCTTACTAGCATAATATATGACATGGGGCTGACCATTTAGACGTTGACCTAAGACAGCCCCAACAGCATAGTCTGATGCATCGCACATCAGCTCAAAGGGTTTACTCCAATCAGGAGGCCTAATAATAGGTGCAGACGTGAGGGCGGTTTTAAGTTTTTCAAAGGCGCTCTTGCATTCATTTGTAAAATCAAAAGGTGCATCCTTAAGCAATAAATTGGTTAAGGGACGATCTATCTTAGAAAAATCTTGGATAAAGCGTCTGTAGAAACCTGCATGGCCCAGAAAGGCTCGAATATCCCTAATAGACTTAGGAATAGGCAAGGATGAAACAAGGTCTACTTTAGCTTTATCAACCTGGATACCCTCAGGAGAGACTACATGACCAAGGACTATCCCCTTCCTAACCATAAAATGGCACTTCTCCCAGTTAAGTACCAAATTCTTCTCTATGCAACGTTTAAAAACTAAGGAAAGATGACTAATTATATAAGACACTCCTCAAAAGATGAACCATATATGGAGAAGTCATCCATGAACACCTCCATAAATCGTTCGACCATATCACTAAAGATGTGTAACATACACCTCTGGAAAGTAGCAGGTGCATTACACAACCCAAAAGGCATACGGATAAGCGAAAGTGCCAAAGGGACATGTAAATGTCGTCTTTTCCTGATCTTCAGGGGCGATAGGAATTTGGTTGTAACCGGAGTAACCATCCAGGAAATAATAGAAAGAATGACCAGCTAGACGTTCCAACATTTGGTCTATGAAGGGAAGAGAAAAGTGGTCTTTCCGGGTGACTGTATTAAGCTTTCTATAGTCGATACAAACACGCCACTTAGTTGGAACTCTAGTTGCGACTTGTTCGTTCTTATCATGGGTAACTACAGTCATGCCGGCCTTCTTAGGGACCACATGAATATGACTAACCCAGGGACTATCCGAGATAGGATAAATCACCCCTGCATCCAGAAGTTTAAGGATCTCTGCTCGAACAACTTCTTTCATCGCAGGGTTGAGGCGTCTCTGAGGTTCACGAGAAGTTTTGGCATCGTCCTCAAGATGAATACGATGAGAACAGACAGAAGGGCTAATGCCTTTGATGTCGTGGATAAACCAGGCAATAGCAGAATGATGCTCTAAGATAACTTCTAAAAGCTCACTCTCCTGTTCGGTAGTAAGAGATGATGAAATGATAACAAGATGACTACCGTCTGAATCAAGATGAGCATATTTCAGCTCAGGAGGAAGAGGATTCAGGGTAACAGGAGGTGGAGTAATGGTCTCTACTTGGGCTTCAGAATCTAAGCTACAAACCACCTCTAGGGCCTCAGGATCTTTGGGTTCAAAGATAGGCACACTATCAAGGAGAGCATTGGTTTGGGCAATAGATTGATCAATGTCGAAGTCTACATTATGCATGGCAAGGCAATGAACAACCGGATCTTCAGGGTAATGACAATGCACCATCTCAAAAGGTAATGAGTCTAGAAGGCACACATCCTCAAATAAGGAAAGATCAGGGGGTTGTTGGCCAAGGTTAAAGATATTGACTTCAACGGTCATGGAGCCAAAAATGAGAACCATGGAACCGTTTCGGCAGTTTATGAGAGCATTAGAGGTGGCCAAGAATGGACGGCCAAGGATGATGGGCACTGAATCATCGACAGTAGGTTCAGTATCCAACACCACAAAGTCAACAAGATAGTAAAAGTCTGACATTTTAACTAATAGGTCCTCTACTATACCTCTAGGTAGTTTCAAAGATCTGTCGGCCAGTTGTAAAGACATTTTCGTGGGTTTCATGTACGTTAGACTTAGGCTAAGGTATAAGGAATAAGGCAACAGATTACAACTCGCTCCTAAGTCTAACAAAGCTCTACCCATGAATTTATCACCAAGTTTGCAAGGTATGGTCGGTTTTCCAGGGTCCTTATATTTTACAACACCATTTTGTTGGACAAGTGCAGAGAATTCTTCAGCTATAAATGCGTTTTTGGGCACATTAGTTTTTCTCTCGGCAGTGCACAAGTCTTTCAAGACCTTAGCATAGGAAGGTATCTGCTTAATAGCCGTGAGGAAGGGTATATTAATATTTATCTGTTTGAACACATCAAGTGCTTCCTCTACTTGGACTTCCTTTAGAGACCTCGTGAGTCTCTGGGGGTAAGGTACTGGTGGGTTGTATATCCGTGGAGGATCAATGATCTCACGGGCAGTCATCTTCGACTTAGAGGTGGTCGCCTCATTGGTCGAAGGTGTAGGTTGGGCAACAGGTGCAGATCTAACCGGGGTCACAATGTTGGGACTCGGTGTGTAATTAACTTGATTATCAACCTGTTTTCCTGACCTAAGGGTGGAAACCGATTTTACTTTAGCAATTGGTGCAGATGTGGACGGAGTAGTAGTCTCTGTCACCAAGGCAACTTCCTTGCCTTTGGGGTTCGGGATGGACTGTCCCAGAAATCTACCTCTTTCATCAAGTTTTTGTTCAATTCTCTGGATGACCTGGGCATTTGATTCAATAGACGCCTGGGTCTGTTGAATGAAACGTGCAAGCACATCCTCAAGAGAGGTCTTAGGTTGGGTAGATTGAGTTGTTGGCATGCGGTCCCTGGAACCACTCATAGGATGAGTATTGTTCGAGTAAGGGGGGGACCGGTGCCATGTTCCTATTGTTAGAGTGACCAACATACGTGGCATTGCTACGTTGCCCATAAGAGTTGGTAAAACCAGTTGGAGCCGTATGATGATTATTAGAATAAGAAAGATTTGAGCGGTCCATGTATGGGTACGTGGCATTGCCCTTAGTAAAGTTGGTTCTCCTGGCATAGTTAAACGCACAGGCATCCTCAGTTTCTGGTGGATTCATTAGGAGAGGGCTAAATTCAGCAGTGTGAGTCTGGTCATGACAAGCATCACATGAAAGAGTGGAGGCACTCATAACAGTTGATTGGGGATTTAAGGATACTCCAAGTGCTGCTACCTGTTTAGTTAAACCTTGAAGTAAAATTTTAAGTTCCATGTCAGGTTTGACATCATATAGTTCTCTAGGTTTATCATTATGGTCCATGGTAGTGTTTCTCGAGGTATGTCCTGGTATATCCCAATGTTGGCTATTATTAGCAATCTTTTCAAGGAAAGCTAAGGCCTTGGTGGTGGAGAAATCAAGGAAATCTCCACCACTCATGTTATCAACCGTACTCCTAGTTTGAGTATTAAGGCTCCTATATAGAATTCTAACCTTTTCAGTGTCATCGACTTTGTGGTGTGGACATTGAAGAAGTAGATCATGAAATCTCTCCCATGCATCAAAGAAAACCTCACTCTCTTTTTGCCTAAAACTTCTTATGGCATCAACTATATCATTAGTTTTAGTAATAGGAAAGAATTTGGTTAAAAACTTTTGACTTAGTTGGCCCAAGTGACAATGGAATTAGGAGGAAGGCTATGTAACCAATGATATGCTTTATCCTCAAGAGAGAATGGAAACAATCTTAGGCTAACTTCAGAATTTACTTCAGAAATTGAAGTTGAGTTGTTGAACTCTTCTTCAAGAGGTATGGAGGTTGAGTTGTTGAACTCTTCCTCAAGAGAAGTAGAGAGGTCCGTGATTGTGCTCTTTGTGTAAATTATTGGTTTGGACAAGATTTTACCTGATCTAAGATGCATGCAACATGCGCATTACATATGCCACAGAAGTCCTAACCATTCAAAAGCATCTAACAAGGGGCTCAAAAACTGACTCTATTTTGTGTTCTCCCAAGGCAATGAGTTCTCTCCAAGCTTCGTGAGTGATTCTTCCTCTTTTGAGAGTCAAGCAAGCTAATAACCAATGTGGGAGGTTTTCCGTGTAAACACGTTCCTTAATTAAATAACCACAATTGATTCTACAGATAAATCTGTAGGGGTACCTGACCCAATTCCCCACTTGTGTTCCAATCAAAGAAAAACCAAACGGTACTAGTTGAAGTATCCGTCAAAGTCTCAATGAGAACATCGTGATAGCATGGCTTTAGTTGGTTCAATTTTAAGGCTTAGGATATTGCAATCAATTGATATTTAAGTTTCACTTATAGGCCAGGTCCGCCTTGCAGTCCCGGTTTAACAAGTAAAAGCAGAAATAGAAATCAAGCAACAATCAAGGTCATGCTAATCATTACAGAAACTCCTCTTGCAGGGGATTCGAGGAGGGTTGAGAAAATGCTTACCTCCTACTTTGTGCTAAAAATAAAAATGCCAAACAAGCGCACAAAAGTGGGGAGAAGACGAGTTGAAGTCGACTAAGGGGAAACCGCTCCTTGGGTTTCAATCATCCTTAGGAGTCGTTCCTTAGTAGACCCAAGGCTAGCTCCACAACCTTGCTCTACTACCCGCTTAGAACACACAATAATAAAAATCCTAGCAACACCTACTTTAAGAATATTACAACCGCGACCCCTTCGTGGATCGAATAATTTAATTAACTTACAAGTCCTTAAAAATACTTAAAAAACTAGACTACTTAGTTAACCTCACGATCTCTCAACAGTAAAAAGTTTAGCTAATTTGGACTTCTGGAGCGTCCTAGAAAAATCACGCAAAACTGGCAAAATCCCTGCCTGGATCTGCCTGTTCAGTGATTCCTGCAAATTTTCTCGTCTTGGGACGAGAAATTAAATAACTTCCGCTGCTACAAAATTTCCAAAAAATTTAGGGCAAGTAAATCGCCCCGAAATCTTTCAACAGTAAAACTTTCAGCCGAAAAGGAGTTCTGGATCGTCCTGGATAATTCACGCAAAACCGGGCCGAATTCCTGCCGAAAACTCGACTCGAGATTGTTAATGAACAAAGTGATCTCGACTCGAGGTCGAGCCCACTTCAGAACAGTAACTTTCAGAAAAATTTCTGAATGCGCGCCTATCTTCAAACTTTGATATCTACTCCGTTTTTCGAGCTTTTTCAGATCTGTTTTCACTGCAAGATCAACAAGAGGACCAAGTAACGAAATACCTAAAAAGAATAACTAAAAAAAAATCAAAAATTGAAGGGTGGGAGGGATAGAAGAGGGATGATGTCCCAAAACAACTATTCTTCTTTGTGCTTGAATGAGCTCCATTCCTTAGAGTGGCAACGGGGCCATTTTGATGTTACAATATTTGTGTATTGTAAATCAAAAGATTATATTTGTAGATTTTTCCTTTTTGTGCCTGTATAGATTGAGATCAAAGTAGACAAGTAACAAGCAAAGGTCGTACCCACCTCAGAGGGGGAGATCTTAGCTCAAACACAATTAAGAACAATGGTTAAGAAACATCAATGAATCAATAATAAAAATTGGAGAATTGATTCTACTTCCTACAGGCAATAAACAATAAATAAATCCTGACTTAAGAATATGGAAGATATGGAACAGAGAATTATATGATGACATAGGGGGAGTAGTAGGTTTCCACAAA
The DNA here is from genome assembly GCA_020826895.1 of Aquilegia kansuensis. Lineage (NCBI taxonomy): Eukaryota > Viridiplantae > Streptophyta > Magnoliopsida > Ranunculales > Ranunculaceae > Aquilegia > Aquilegia kansuensis. The sequence goes on from CM037006.1 coordinate 13,306,766, forward strand.
CTAGGTTATGCAATCATATCATGTTGTTCTTCATATTCAAACTATAATAATTAACAAGTCATCTCTCAGCTATTCCTATCAATTATTAACGCCTATAATAATCAATCCTCACCTCTCAGCTATTGAATTGAATTAAAACGGGATTCTATTATGTATACTATTGAATATGCTTCATTAATCAAATCCTCACCTCTTAGCTATTGTAGAGCAACCGCTACAAGAAGAGACCAGAGAACCTCTCCCCTGGCCACATGAGGAGGTTACACCGAGCAACAGAAGGGGAAAGGCCCAGCGACCGAGTCCCCAACTGCAATCATCAAGCGGTTGACAAGGGAAAATGCAAAACTGGGAAAAAAGAAAAGAACCAGGGCCGGAGATAGCCAGTCATCTTCAGCTCTATCTTCAAGTCCATCTCCTCAGGAGAAGATAAGGCCGCGGTCAGGAAGCGACCGGAGCCTTACCCCTCATAACCATGATCCCCGCCCTGTTAGGGACAGGCTAGCACCGGGGAGGGATAGGATGTCTATCTCTCCAGTTTAGAGACATCGCCGCGGACGTGCAAGAACTCTCGGACCACGTCATGGCCGCAGGGTTACTCGTAGCAGGTCCGTCAAAGAAGTTACTCCACCAGAAGGACCGCGCCAAAGGAGGCGCCAGAGCACTCCCCCGGCACACCACGGTCAGAGGGGAATGAGTCCCCAAAGGGCCCACGCCCATCAGAGACAACCGGAGCTGAATGTGGAACAGATGAATCAACTCAAGCTACAGGAGATGATCGACATGGCTGTTTCCAACAAAGCCAACCGGGATGAACGAATCAGAAAGTTAACTCTCTCAAGGTTGGTTGTGTTACCTTTGGCAGAAGGATTCAGAAGTCATACAGTCCCAGCCAGCTTCAAACAGCCACCCTTCGAACAGTATGACGAGACAAGCGGATGTCCAGTTCAACACGTTATGAACTACAAGACCACCATGGCCATCTGGGACCATGATGACAAGTTACTTGTAAAAATGTTTGCTACTTCACTTAAAGGCGAAACACAAACGTGGTATCACAATCTGCCACCCGCATCCATCCACACATTCGTACAACTAGCTGAGTTGTTCGAAGAAAAGTACCGGTTCAATGTGAAGACTAAGAAGGAAGCTGAAGTCTTGTTCTCTCTGCAGATGGACCAGAGCGAAACACTCAGGAATTTCGCCCGAAGGTTTCGAACCTTATTGTCAGACTTGCAGGACGCATCTGATAACGTCGTCATTTAAGCTTTCAAGTATGCCTTAAACATCAACCATGAAGAATTGTACCGGTCGCTGGCAAGGAAGCCTCCATTCTCTGTTTCGGCCTTGGCTTGAGAAAGTGGAAAGGTATGCTCACGAGGAGGACGACCTGAAAGCCACGAGAAAAAGACTTGCCAGAGGTCAAACCTCCGAGAAGCCGCAGAAGGCAAAGGAAGAAAGCTCCGGCAGGGATCGCAAAGAGGAGAAGGCTCCTGAAAGAAACAAAGACAGGAAGGGGAAAACTCCCACCCAGCAGCTCGACCGTCGGTCAAAAAAGTCTACCGGGGGCGAACACAATAAAAGGGAATTCACACTCCTGAGGTTTTCAATCAAGGAAGTATTCAAAAAAATCAAGAACAGAGGGCTGCTCAACAAACCTGCCTCTCTCCCGGTAGACCCGGAGGGCAGGAGAGATAAGTCCAAGAAATGTGATCACCACAACGATTACGGTCACGAGCTGAAGAACTGCAGGTCATTGAAGTATGAAATGCAGCGTCTAGTCGACGCCGGCCTCATCCCTGACATGGTGCAGACCGGAGCAGTCGAACAGGTAAAAACCCGAGATCGAATTGTATATGCCTGCCACGTATAGACGCCCGGTTCTTCCAAGACAGAAAGGAAGAATTACGCTCGAGAAAAGCTCCGGTGGATAGGACATGTCCATGAAGTTGGACAACTCAACTTCAACGAAGGGACGAACACTGAGTCCATTGTCCCCGGAGGTTTGACATTCACTAAAGAAGACGAAAGGGGCGTGCATTATCCACACAATGACGCCCTGGTCATCACAACATGGATTGGCGTCTACCGGGTCCGACGAGTCATGGTCGACACCGGTAGCACCTCCAGCGTCATGTTCTCTTGTGCTTACAAAGCTATGGAGCTATCTAAGGGTCTCATCGAATCTGATGAGACTCCTTTCTATGCGTTCAACGGGGAGCCAACACAGTCCTTCGGGCGGGTCCACCTGCCAATCACAGTAGGATTCAACACCGTCGGGATAGACTTCCTGCTAGTCGACTCCCCCTCCTGCTATAACGTCATCTTGGGAAGGGACTGGGTTCATCAAATGAAAGCAATTGTATCCACCTTCCACCAAAGCCTCAAATTCCCGACTCCCAACGGAATTTGCAGGGTCAAGGGAGATCAAGGGATGGCGTTCAAATGCCATCTCGATGCTGTCAAAGGAAAGTCCATTTCCGAAACCAAGGGGAACACTATCTTCCTAACGGACTCCCATCAATAGCAACTGATAAGTCCTCAAAAGTGTATATTTATCCCCCGAATAACACCTTGTTTGTCTACGTGCTTAGCTTATATTATTGTGTTATATCTATTGATTAGTGCTTTCTTGTCTATTGTGTAGCTTTCATGAGCCGAAATGCGAATATTGTGTTAAAGCCCGGGAAAAGTCAAGAAAAGCAACAAAAAATGTGTTATTTGCACTAAGGGAGGAGAATTGATATTTGCACCCACAGATCTGCTGAGAGCACCCCATGGTCAGTCCTGTTGACTTGACTTTTATGTTAAAGTGGGGCGGTCCGAATCTCAGCCCAAACCAGGTCCTATTGAAACCCACAAGTCAGAATTTCGATTTAGGGCTTTATTTAAAGTCCAAACTTAAAAAGGTTATACAAGGAGATCCAGAAGTCGGATTTGGGCCCATGAGATCAAACTGAAGGTCTTGGTCCAAGCTACAACTTAAGCCCATGAAAATTAGGTTTTGCTGAAGACCTAATGCCTCTAGAAGACCAACAGCAGCAGCCACGAATTTGACCTAATTTGGAAGTCTTTGCATGCAAGTATTCTACCTTGTATTTTATATATAAGAGAAGTAGTAGCTAAGGTTTAGGTATCTTTTTTATGGAGAGAGGAAAGTGAATATTTGTGAGAGAAAGTTCATCTTCTTCTTCTTCTTCTTTGTATCAACTCAATTCAAATCAATATCAATCCATTAATTTTTCATTATGATGTCTTGTGATTTATTTATTTATTCCATGGTGTCATCATCAAGGATGAGTAGCTAAATCTCCTTAGGGGGATAGTTGAAGCACTCTAGATAATGCGAAACTACCATGTTTGTTTTTAATGTTCATTGTGATTCAAAGTACTTAATGCTTATTTACTTCTATCTGCAGTAGGAGGTAAGTATGATTATTTGCATGTTATTGTTATCCATGTTATTAAAATACTATTGTTAGGGTTTAGGGAGACCTAGATTTAATGGTTTTGTTTATATTGATTAAAGATGTGTAGTGAAATAACTGAGAGGTGATTATTACATATGTGCAGTTGATATCTTTTATTAGAACCCTTTTGTAATTAAGTCAAATAGCTGAGAGGTGATGATTTAGTTATGCATTAATATGTTGAGTTAATTAAATTGAATAGTTGAGAGGTGACGGTTTGATTAATAAGACATATTCAATAGCATGCATAAGAGAATCTCGTTTTAATTGAGTGGAATAGCTAAGAGGTGACTACTTGATTATTGTAGGTATTAATGATTAATTGGAATAGCTGAGAGGTGACTAATTAATTGTTATAGATTGAACATGAAGGAACAACATGTTATGTTTGCATGATTTAGTTTGTGGATACCAATTCTTCCTCCTTTGTCATCATAAATCTTCTTTTCATTTCTACCATATTCTTAAGTTAGTTTATTTAATTATTGCTTGTAGGAAGTAGAATCAATCTCAAATCTTGTTTATTGATTCTCTTGGTGTTTCTTAACAATTGTTTTCTATTCTTTTTGAGCTAAGATCTCCCCCTCTGAGGTGGGTACGACCCTTGCTTGTTATTTGTCTACTTTGATAAAAGATTTATACAGGCACAAGAAGGAACATCAATAAAAATATAATATTTTGATAGAGATTAGAGATTAACACCCTTTGGTCTCTATCAAAATGGCGTCGTTGCCGCTCTAAGGAACGGAGTTCATTCAACACAAGCGAGAATAGTAGTTTCGGGATATCATCTCACTTCTATCCCTCGCACCTTTCTATTTTTATTTCTTTTAATTATTGTTTTTAAGTGTCTTGTTACTTAGTCCTCTTATTGATCTTGCAGCAAAAACGGATTGAAAAAAGCTCAAGGAACGAAGCCACAATCAAATTTTGAAAACGATCGCACATTCAGGATTTTTTCCAGAAAAGTTACTGGTTCGATTTGGTCTCGATCTCGAGTCGAGTTCATATTGGCCTTAACCAATCTCAAGTCGAGTTCGTACAATCTCGAGTCGAGTTCAAAACAGTGCAAACTGATCTCGTACACGTTCTGAACAGGAAAAATACCCGTTTTTGTGCGAATTTTAGAAGACGTTCCAGAGCACTCTTTTCAGTTGATTTTTTTTCTGTTGAGTGATTGTGAGGTGAACTAAGTAGTTTAACTTTTTCAGCATTTTTAGAGACTTGTAAGATATTTAATTATTCGAACCACGAAGGGGTCTCGGTTGTAATATTTTTAAAGTAGGTGTTTTTAGGATTTAATTTTTGTGTGTTCGCGGAGGATAGTAGAGTAAGGTTGTGGAGCTAGCCTTGAGTCTACCAAGGAACGACTCCTAAGGACGATTGAAATCCAAGGAGCGGTTTCCCCTTAGTCGACTTGAACTCGTCTTCTCTGCACTTTTGTGCGCTTGTTTGGCAATTTTTATTTTTTAGCACAAAGTGGGAGGTAAGCATTCTCCCAACCCTCGTCGAATCCCCCGCAAGAGGAGTTTCTGTAATGATTAACATGATCTTGATTGTTGCTTGATTTTAATTATGTTTTTACTTGTTAAATCGGGACTACAAGGCAGACCTGGCCTAAAAGTGAAACCTAATATCAATTGATTGCAATATCCTAAGCTTTAAAATTGAATCAACTAAGGCCATGCTATCACGATGTTCATTTGAGACCTTGAGCAGATATTTCAACTAGTACTGCGTGAACCATTCTTTGATTGGAGCACAAGCTAGGAATTGGGTTTGGAACCCCTACAGATTATGTCTGTAGAATCACTGTAGTTTCTTAATTAAAGACCGTTGCTTACGCACGGAAAACCTCCCACACTGGTTACATTATTCGCTACTTGACTCTCAAAATATAGGGAGAATTCACAAGGGAAGCTTGGAAAGAACTTATTGACTTAGGTGAACTCAAAATTGAGTCAGTTTTTGAGCCCCCTGTTAGATGCTTTTGAATGGTTAGGACTTCTGTGGCATATGTAACGCGCATGTTGCATGCATCTTAGATCAGGTAAAATTTTGTCTAAACCTATTTCAATCTACACAAAGAGAACAATCACGGACCTTACTCCTTCTCTTGAGGAAGAGTTTAACAACTCAACCTCCATACCTTCTGAGGAAGAGTTCAACAACTCAACCTCACCTTCTGAAGTAACTCCTGCACCTATGGCTCCAGAAACTACCCTTCGGAATTACTTTTTACCCTTGGCCACTGGGCCACACCTACCTGCATAGTCTTGCCCGAGACAACTGTAGATAGCTATGACATTCGCCCTTAGATTGTGGGCATGTTGCCTAAGTTCCATGGACTTCCACGGGAAGATCCATATCAACACCTCAATAAGTTTCTGACCGTTCTTAAAACTTTCAAGGAGAAACACTTGTCTGAAGAGGAAGTTAGCTTGAGACTGTTCCCCTTTTCTCTTGAGGATCGTGCATATCACTGGTTACATAACCTTCCTTCCAATTCTATTGACACCTGGGCTTAAAAAAGCAAAACGTTCTTGACCAAATTCTTTCCTATTAGCAGAACTAATGATATTGTTGATGGCATTAGAAATTTCCGGCATAAAGAGGGTGAGGTTTTCTTTGATGCATGGGAGAGGTATCAAGACCTATTTCTTCAGTGTCCACACCACAGAGTTGATGACACAGAAAAAGTTAGGATCATATATAGAGGCCTTAATTATACAACTAGAAACATGGTTGAAAGCATGAGCGGTGGAGCCTTTCTTGATATGTCCACCGCCAAGGATATTGCATTCCTTGAAAAATTGATAATAATAGCCAGCAATGGGACTTACTTGGACCAACCCCGAGAAACACTCCCCTAGACTCATTTGATAAACCTAGAGGTATATATGAATTCACACCTGACTCTGAGCTTAAAACTTTACTTCATGGTTTAGTAAAAAAAGGTAGAAGCACTTGAGGTGCTTTTAAAGCCTACATCACCTGTTATGAGTGCCTCCACTCTCCAATGTGATGCTTGTCATGACCAGACCCATACTGCCGAGTTTTACCCTCTCCTTTATAATTCACCAGAAACTGAGGAAGCTCATGCGTTCACTTACGCCGGGCAAACCAACTTTACTAAGGGCAATGCCACGTACCCATACATGGACCGCTCCAATCTTTTTTACTCAAATAATAATTATGCGGCTCCACCTGGTTTTAATAACTCTTATGGGCAACGTAGCACTACCACGTATGTTGGTAATAATGAAAATCAAAACAGGGTGTCGATCCCCCTTATTCGAACAATGCTCATCACATGAGTTGTTCCAGGGACCAGGTGCCGACCAATCAATCTGCCCTTCCTAAGACCTCCCTTGAGGATGTGTTTGCCCGTTTCATTCAACAGACGCAAGAGTCCATTGAATCAAACGCCCAAGCCATCCAAAGGATTGAACAGAAACTTGATAAAAAAGGGCAAATTTCTGGGACAAGCTATCCCGAATCCCAAGGGCAAAGAAGTTGTCTTGGTGGCGGAAACTCCGTCTACATCTGCACCGCTTGCTGAAGTTAACTCGGTCTCCACACTTAGGTCAGGTAAACAGGTTGATAATCAGATTAATTATAAACCAAGTCCTAACATTGTGACCCTGGTTACCACTACACCTGTTGCCCCACCTAAAGGTCTGGCTAATGAGGCTAACACCTCTAAGCCAAAGATACATACCCGTAAGATTGCGGACTCTCCACTGCCTTATATCCCACCCATGCCTTATCCCCAAAGACTCACTAGGTCCCTACAGGAAGCACAAGCAGAGGAGGTACTTGATGTGTTTAAATATATAAATATTAATATGCCTTTCCTCTTGGCTATTAAAAAGATATCTTCCTATGCTAAGGTTTTGAAGGACTTGTGCACCGCCAAGAGAAAAACAAATGTGCCTAAAAGCGCGTTTGTGGCGGAAGAATTCTCTGTACTTGTCCAATATAACTATGTGGTAAAATATAAAGACCCTGGAAAACCGACCATACTCTGCAAGCTCGGTGATAAGTTCATGGGTAGAGCTTTGTTAGACCTTGGAGCGAGTGTTAATCTCTTGCCTTACTCCTTGTACCTCAGCCTGGGTCTAACATACATGAAACCCACAAATATGTCTTTACAACTGGCCGACAGATCATTGAAAGTACCTAGAGGAATAGTTGAGGATCTATTAGTTAAAGTGTCAGACTTTTACTATCCAGTTGACTTTGTGGTATTGGATACTGAGCCTACTGCCGATAACTCGGTTCCCATCATCCTTGGCCGACCGTTTTTGGCCACCTCTAATGCTCTAATAAACTGCCGGAATGGTTTTATGGTTCTCACTTTTGGCTCTATGACTGTTGAAGTTAATATCTTTAATCTTGGCCAACAACCCCCTGATCTTTCTTTATCTAAAGATGTGTGCTTTCTCGATTCTCTACCCTATGAGATGGTACATAGTTGTCACCCTAAAGATTCGGGTGTTAATTGCCATACCATGCATAATGATAACTTCGACATCGACCAATCTATTGCCCAAGCCAATGCTCATTTTAATTCTATGCATATCTTTGACCCCAAAGAGCCTGAGGCCCTTGATTCGGTTTGTTGGATTGATTTTGAGTTCCAAGTCGAGACCATCCCTCCATCTCCTGATCCTCTTCCTCCCGAGCTGAAATATGCCCAATTAGATTAGACCGGTAGTCATCCAGTTATCATCTCTTCATCTCTTACTACCGAACAAGACAATCAGCTTTATTTTTAAATTGGAGACAAAATTTTGATTTATAATCCTCGTTTGCATTTATTTTCTGGCAAACTTATATCTCGTTGGTCAGGCCCCTTTGTTGTGTCTACAGTAACTCCTTATGGTGTTATTACATGTATTAATCCTGCAGACGGTTCTGAATTTACAGTCAGTGGTCAATGTCTTAAGCATTTTCATGAGTTAAAGCCTCCTGAAACTCTCTTAGAGGTCCCTACTTATCTAGACTGACCCTTGACCTGCTGGTATCCGGACCCTCTCTATGTTACTTTCTTTTTGTCTCTTTTGAGAGGTGTGGTTGAAAGTGTCGGGACCGTTAGTCCACAAACTCTTACTGGCTGAGTATAATTGATCCAGTGCACGTTTTTCTCTTGAGCGTCACCACCAAACAGACCTGTTTCCCTCTCTGTTTGGGGGTGGGGAAGTCATTTCTCATCTTCTTTTAAGTCTCGAGTATCTGACTTTAAAAGACTCTTTGTTGTATCTTAGACATCAAGATCTCGCGCATTCCATTCTAGCGTTTTATCTCTACTGTATTTTTGTTTTGAGTATCGTTTATCTAGGGAGTAAATTTCATGTTTGTCCCCCTGTCTGGCTGAAGACGTTAAACTTAGCGCTCTTGGGAGGCAGCCCTGTGTATCTTCTAAACTCGATCGTACTTTATTGCTTCTCCTTTTGTTGCCGGGTTTAGTTGCATTTTGGCTGTTAAACCGCCCGTTCTACCATCTGTGCTCAGTTCTGTTTGGGGGTGGGCGCGACCGACCCACCCACTTTCTCTTTGTTATTTGGCTGGTTGATAATTATTGCAGTTACAAAATGCATTGTTTTAAGATAGAATTTCCTTTTTCTGTTGAGTCAGTCCTTTATTTTAGTATATTTTATTTCAGTTGTGTTGTAGTATGGAATTCCTTGTAATCTCTATGTATGTGGAGATAATTTTGTTTGGCAGAAATTTATAAAAACAGTTTGAATTTTTAGTACATTCATGGTAATATCTTTCTTTCTCTCTTTCCTATGTTTAGTGTGAGCCTTGAGGACAAGGCAATCTTTTTGTTTGGGGGTGGGGAAGCAATACAATCCTTTTTGCAAAAGATTTTCAAACTTCTTTTTCCATACTCGTATAAAAATTCAAAAATTTGAAAAAATCTAAAAATCTTTGTTACAAAGACTTTTCCAAAAGTTAGGATAAGTACACCATCAATGATGAATATAATGGTCGAATTCTATCTTTTTCAAGTTTAAGGGCATTTATTGCTTCACTAAGTAGTTGAGTCTTATACTACATTTGCATGAGCATAAGCATGGCATTCACCTGCATTTATTACAGATTACATTGGCAAATACAACTACACCTTGAGAAACTTGAGGAATAAGTGTAGAGACTTAACCCAGTGAGCTTTTGAGACCTGTTCTTTTATTGGAGAGTTATTACGTACATCTGGAGTCAAAAGACTCAACCTCTCAGTTTTATTTGTTTTTAGTCTCATATTCATTTTTATAGTTAGCCTTGAGATGACATCAAGTGGATGTAATATAAACTTGGGTCTTGTAACTTATTCAAGATGTGATCACCATGTCAGTACTTAGAAATGATACAATGATATTTAGTTAAACTCTGTTTACCTTAGCCTACCCTGATGATATTTATCCCTTAGGATAACCATTCTGAGCCTTTCTTGCTACTTAGCTTTTTTCTTGAGCCCATTATCCTTACCCAACTCTATTGTGGGAGTTAATACCCTTAGAATGTGTAGGTGCTTTTACCCATTGTTTTTTAGAACATGAGGATGATTGTTTATTTGGTTACAAGAAGAAAGGAGAAATACAAAAGAAATCTCCAAACTAAGGAGATAAACCAAATATTGAAAATAAAAAAGTTTGAAGAAATTCCAGAAAAAGCCAGGATCTTCTAAAAACCATTCAAATCCAAAAAGAAAGGAAGATTCCAAAATATTGGCCAGAACTTCATTGAAATTTTTCCAAAGAAGATGAGAAACACTTCTTTCCAAAAGAAAAATTCCAAAAATTTCTCCATGAGCTGTTATTACAAATCACAAGTATTGAAGGCCCGAATGTTCCAAAAATATTTCACAAAAGCATTTTCCATTTCTAAGCCCTGTCTTAAGCCAAGTTACAACCCATTATTATCTTTAGTAGATCTAAGCTGATATAGTGGATGTGGCGAGTAAGTTAGAAGGTGCTGAGGTGAAAAACTCGACATCTCAAACAAGGCTAATTTTTCCATTCCTTGAGACTAAGTTCATTCCATTACACTAGTCCGTTCTTATTAATATATGTGAGATGATTGTCCATCTTCCTTCCTCACATAGAGGTAAAATGATAAACACCATCTCTGAGTGATTTTTATTTCTGAGTGTATGTCTGTGAGGTAGAAGTCAAAGCGACCTTTCCAAAAGTGACTTAAGACCCGTGGTAGTATGGGTACATGCTTGTCTTCAATGCATTTGAGACCGTTATGCTTGGTTTATATTTCATATCTTATTCATGCATTTGTAATATGCCATCTCATATGAACGGTTTTGCAATACCTATCCTTATCCTGGATATGACTATTTCTGAGGTAAATGGTAGAAAATCCTCTTTTTTAGATTAGTCGTTGTAGTAAGTTTGTGGGTATCTTCTCTGGAAAACCCTCAGGAGACTATAACTCCTCCACTTGGGAAATCCTCGTGGTTGAATTCCCATTGTATGCAATCAACAAAATTAGGGTTTAAAAAATCATCAAACTTTTAAGTTCTATCAATTTATGCAACCTCGTTAATTAATTGCTAACAGACGTTAGGATTTAGTTACGTATTTTTTTTTATTTTAAATTATTGCTGACTGTATAAATAAAGTATGCTGACTGTGTAAAATATGGCACGAGCTTTGCACGTGATCCCTACCACTCGCCCAGCACGTGACTGCACGTATATAAGCAACACTTAGCCAAAATTCACATAAAAAAAAAAAAAAAAATCCTACCATTTCTGTTGAACTGACGGCCATGAATTCTTGAAGAAGAAGAAAAAGTAGTAGTAGAAGAAGAAAATATAGCTTTTCGTAAAAGATAGCTGCAATTTTGTTAGTGAGTCCCCTTTAATCATACTTTATTGGTGAGTCCCCTTTAATTTTGTTTTGATTCATGGATTCATACTTTATTGTATTGTTTTAGTAATTCAATGTACTTTAAACAATGTATTTTAACGATAAAATCATTGTTTATTTTTTCAATTTTGTGAATTTGATATTTAGGGTTTTAAATAAAATTTTGGGGGTTTTACTGTATAGTTCGAATTTTAGGTTTGTGGAATAACTAATGTTGTTTATTCTTGCTTAAACCACTGATTTCTATACTTAGTTAATTGTAATGTATAAAGTACCCATTTGTTGACTCATTATTGAATTTCAGACTGTTGTTTACTCATTCGTGACATTTCGACACTTAGTTTATTAAGCATGTTGGTATACAATACTTAGTTTATTAAGCAATGTTTGTTTTGACACTTAGTTTATTGTAATGGACATTTCAACACTTAGTTTATTGTAATGTTTGTTATTAAGCATTTTTTTATTGCTTTGAAACAGTGATGGAAGAAATTCTGTTTGAGGTGCATCATGGGGTTTTTTTTCCCTCATTCCTTCGCTGCATTATAAAATGGGGAAAAAAGACTATTTTGCATTGGATGTTGATAAGCTTGGTGCAGTTGAGATTAAGTCCTACATTGAAGATGATTTGAAATGTAGAGATGTGAGTAAGATACACTGGTGTGTAGCTGGAAGGCCTTTGAATAATAACTTAAGGCTGATTGTGGAAGATAGCAGCACTTTAGATATGATGAATGTTGTGCAAAGTAAAGAGATGATTGAGCTCTATGTTGAACATGATTTATTTGATGAGGTATTGTGGGACTTTAGGGAATCAAGTCAACCTAATAAACCAGAAGAGGATGAAGACAATGTTGTTTATGAAAATGATGAATACAATGCTGCTTATGAAGAGGATGAAGACAATGATATTTATGAAGAGAATGACCAAATTTTTGAAACTGGAAGTGTTGACAGTGAGGCAAGATCTATTGATGTAAGTGATGATGAACTAAGAGAAGTAAGAGTTGAACAACAAGAGGAAAAGAAGGGAAAAAAGGGAAAAAAGACTACAAAAAAATCAGAAGATGTGGAACTACCTTATTTTGTTGATAATGCAGAAACTTGTTTTAATGTAGATGGTGAGTTAAGTGATGTTGCTGACAGTGATGAATTGAACATGTCATCAGATAGTAGTGATGAAGAAGATTCAGTGATGAAGAAAAAGATAAAGAAACCTAAATCTCCAGTTTGGAACCCTAAGAGGGATATTTTCACATTTGTTCCTGAATTGTACCAGAAATTCAAGGACATTGATCAGCTCAGAGACTGTATAACAGGATATGCAGTTAAAGATGGTTGGGGCATTAACTTTGACAGAACAAGCAAAGACATTTTGCTTGCAAAGTGTGTGAAAGGATGTCCATGGAGGTTGTGTGCCACAAAGATGTCAGATGAGAATAGTGTGCAGATAAAAACACTAAATTTAGAGCACAAGTGTACAAGGACTTTTAATATTAAGATTGTTAAGGCTGAGTGGTTGGCTAAGGTATACCAGAAAAAACTGCTTGATAACCCTCAGTGGAAGTTGAAAGATTTTCAGACTAATGTGTTGGAAACATATTCTATAGATGTTAGCATTAACATGTGTGGCAGAGCAAGGGCCAGGGCTATGGGTGGGATTGAGAGTTCTTTGGTGGAGCATTACGCAAGGGTTAGAGATTATGGTGAATAAGTGGTTAAGAAGAATCCAGGTGTTGTTGTGGATATAACTGTTGATAGAGCTCTGCCAGGTGATCCCCCAACATTGAAAACTATGTGGATTTCTTTTCCAAGTCTCATTCAAGGATTTCTGGAAGGGTGTAGACCTATAATAAGCCTTGATGGATGTTTTTTTAAAGGATATGTGAGTGAATTCCTGACAGCTGTAGGTAGGGATGCAAATAACCAAATGTTTCCATTTGCTTGGGCAGTAGTTACAGTTGAGAATAAGGAAAACTGGAAGTGGTTTCTCAAACATTTAATGGCTGCTTTGAACACATCAGAAGGGGCTGGATGGACTTTCATCTCAGATAAACAGAAAGGATTAATTCAAGCAATTGAAGAGCTGATGCCTGAACCTGAACATAGGATGTGTGCTAGGCATGTGTATTCTAACATGAGGAAGTACTACATGGGTGCTGAACTAAAGGTTCTTTTCTGGTCTGCAGCTAAAACATGTACTAAACAGGAATTTCAACAACATATGGCAAACCTTAAGAAGATTTCCGAGGATGCTTATGACTATCTTATGAAAACTGATCCTAAACTTTGGTCTAGGGCATTTTATTCAAAACAAGTTTGTTGTGATGCTGTAGAGAATAACATGAGTGAGACATTCAATGGGAAAATTGTTGAAGCAAGGGGTAAGCTAATAATTTGGATGTTGGAGACCATTAAAAAAATATGTAGTGGGAAGGATGGAGAGGAACAGAAATGCAATAGAAAAATGGATGGTGAAAGACAAATTTACTCCAAGAATTAGGGAAAAGTTTGAAGAGAACAGGATGGATCAGAGATTTTGGAGGGTTTCTTACAATGGGAATAGAAAGTTTGAAGTTTCATTAGGTGAAGAACAGTTTTCTGTGAACTTGAATCCACGAAATTATAGTTGTTCATGCAGAATGTGGGAGTTGAATGGGATCCCATGTTGTCATGCTATCAAAGCAATTTATTATCTCAAGGAGAATCCTGAGGATTACATAGCTGAATGGTTCACAGTCGAGAAATGGAAAAAGGCAATGATCATTATATTGAACCACTTGATGGTCCCATGATGTGGCCAAAATCTAATTGTGAACCTCTTTTGCCTCCATTTGATAGAAATATGCCAGGTAGACCAACAAAGGCTAGAAAGAAGGGAAAGAATGAAGAAAGGAAGAGTAAGGGTGGGGGACTCAGAATCTCAAAAGTTGGAGTTAAAATGAGTTGTAGTAACTGTGGTGTAAAAAGACATAATAACTCAAGATGCAATTTACCACCAAGACCATATCCATTACCTGTAAGTACTTGTGTAATTTTGGATTGTTTTACATTAAATGAATTTTTATTTGTTTTGTTGCTTACACTTACATTTAATCTGCAGAGAAAGAGGTATGCTAAAGGACTGGAGCCTGCATGTCCAGTTAGGCCAAAAAAAATTGGCAACAAGTATATTGTTAAAGAGCTTATGTTATTATACTTGAAACATATTAGAATTAATGCTTAGCTTAATGGTTATGACATTTTACTTGAAACAGATCAGAAGAAATATAAGTGCTCAATCATCAGGAATTTCACAAATAAGTCAACCAACTGATAATGTGCAAGGAGTACAAGGTATGAAAAGAAAAAGGCAATCAGCTGCATCCCAGAGTACACAGACTTCGCAGGTTTTGAGTTCAGCTACTCCAATGCCATCCCAGAGCACACAAGCTGTCAGAAGGTCTCCTAGGAAGCACACCACTTCAAATACTGGTAAGATAAATCCTCCACAAGCTTCACAAGCAAATACTGGCAAGAGAAAGGTTCCACCAGCTCCAAATACTAGCAAGGTGAAGGTTCCACCAGCTCCAGCTCCAAATTCTGGCAAGAAAAAGGCTGCACAGGTTCCACAAGCTGCAAAAACTAGTAAGGTGAAGGCTGCACAGGTTCCACAAGCTCCACAGGCTCCAAATACCAGCAAGGTGAAGGCTACACATGTTCCACAAGCCCCACAGGCTGACAGGTTCCAAATACTGGCAAGTTGAAGGCTGCACAGGTTCCACAAGCCCAACAGGCTGCACAGGTTCCAAATACTGACAAGATAAAGGCTGCACAGGTTCCAGAAACTTCAAAGTCAAAGGCAACAACAACAACATCAGGTTTGGCAGCTAAACTTGCAACAACTTCTAGAGTAGGTGTCAGGTGCTCTATAAGGAAGGCTGCAGAAGCTGGTTCAAGTGTTGCAAGGTCAAAGAAAACTGATGGAGGAAACAAAACCTTGGGAAGGAAACCAAATTTTGTTGACAACTGGCTCCTGTTAGGAAGCAAACATAAAATGACTGATAACTGGTACTTTATGAAAAATGTTGTTTTTTGGCATTTTTTTCTTGTTTTGGCAGATGTTTTTGGACAAATGTTGTTTGGAATGTATGTCGGCAGATGTTTTGGACAAATGATTATGAATGTTTTGGATAAAATAATTATGTGTTGGTGGAAATGAATCTCTGTGAATTTGAAGTCTTATATTGCATTTATGTTGAATTGAAGTGTCGTTGCAGTGGTATATATTGTAGGCATTTCACCGTTAGGACTTCCTATACAGTGTGAATTTTGCAGACGTTATAGTGTAGATTGTATATGCATTTTAATTGTTTCAGGTTAAGAAATGGGAATTGCAGTGGTGCACTTCAAATTCAGGGCAAATTATACTGAAATGCACATTTAAATTGAATTTGTAATGCACTTCCAAATTGGCAACAGTATAAAAAAATAGTACATCAATAAATGAAAGGAGAATCAAAACAAACTTTCATTCATAATATTTGCAATTCATAACACCAATTCTACTGTAACTTTTAACATTAATTTCATAATCAATCCTAAAATTTCATATAAACCCATATGCAAAATAAGAAAACAACACAACAAACAACAATTTTGTTCTTCCTAGCAGCATTGTGAACTTCCTTCTCCAAATCCTGAGCTTTTGCCATCCATTAATTGCAAAGTATTTTGTTCTTCAATCTTCAAATTCTTCTTCAAAGTTAATACATTCAATTCCAACTCTTCCTTTCTCCCCTTCAATGCATCAATTTGAGCATGCATACCCCATACTCGATCACGAAGTGTTGGATAATAGTCATCAACCCATTTGAAGTGCTTACAATGAAAAATAGAATCATCTTTCTTCACATAATTTGAGCAACAAAGGAATCTCTTACCTGCGTTTTCCTCTGTCCAAGCCAATTTCAATGGAGATGATGACCCACAGTAGCAATTCTTGTAGGAAGAGGAGTTTGAATTCGAAGAAGACATTCTCTAGAAAGAGTTTGATTTAGGTTTGTAGGAAGAGTTTCAATCCAATTTGTAGAAAAAGTTTGATTTAGGTTTAGGAGAATTGGGGATTTTCTTCTTCTTCTTCTTCAAGAATTCATGGCCGTCGGTTCAACAAAAATGGTAGGGTTTTTTTTTAGAAAGAGTTTGATTTAGGTTTGCAGGAAGAGTCACGTGTTGGGCGAGTGGTAGGGATCACGTGCAAAGCTCGTGCCATATTTTACACAGTCAGCAATAATTTAAAATAAAAAAAAAACACGTAAGTAAATCTTAACGTCTGTTAGCAATTACTTAACAAGGTTGCATAAATTGATAGAACTTAAAAGTTTGATGATTTTTTAAACCCTAATTTTGTTGATTGCATACAATGGGAATTCGACCCAACTTTGTTGCATAGTTCGATAGTTTGGCCTATGGTTAATGCAATCACCTTAGTTTTACTTCACTTTTGAGTCCTTAATTCTTTTCTTCTCACATTTGCTTGAGGACAAGCAAAGTGTTGTTTGGGGGTATTTGATAAGTCCTCAAAAGTGTATATTTATCCTCCGAATAACACATTGTTTGTCTAGCACTTAGTTTATATTATTGTGTTATATCTATTGATTAGTGCTTTCTTGCCTATTGTGTAGGTTTCATGAGCCGAAATGCGAATATTGTGTTAAAGCCCGCGAAAAGTCAAGAAAAACAACAAAAAAGGTGTTATTTGCACTAAGGGAGGAAAATTGATATTTGTACCCACAGATCTGCTGAGGGCACCCCACGGTCAGTCCTGTCGACTTGACTTTATGTCAAAGTGGGGTGGTCCGAATCAGCCCAAACCGGGTCCTATTGAAGCCCACAAGTCAGAATTTCTATTTAGGGCTTTATTTAAAGTCCAAAATTAAAAAGGCTCTACAAGGAGATCCAAAAGTCTGACTTGGGCCTATGAGCTATCAAACTGAAGGTCTTGGTCCAATCTACAACTTAACCCCAAAGAAAATTAGGTTTTTCTGAAGACCTAATGTCTCTAGAAGACCAACAACAGCAGCTAGGTCTGGCCATATGAACCGAATACCCAAGCCCGACCGAAAATCCGACAAACAAACCCGCTCGGTACCCGAACCCGACCTGATATGGGCCTGAGACCGACCCAAGACCGAAATTTTCATATAGGGTTTGGACATTCCATCTAAGACCGACCCAAAACCGAGACCGACCCGATTTTTAACCCGAAACCTGACATATAAGCCCGTTTAGCCCGAGCCCGACATAAATTAAATTTAACTACAAACAATTTTTCATATACATGGCAACAATTAAATTTTTTGACTTTTCTATCAAACCACTAAAAAATTTATTAGGTCATTAGGTGAGACTTTGTACTTCCAAAGTTCCAAGTTTCAACAAGATAACCATGCAATAATTACTTCCAAAGCTAGTACATTTAACTTATTACACTTCATTTTTTATTATAGCTTTCAAGTTAAGAAAAACTCAATTTGGAGTCAAGATCAAATATTTTTTCGAAGCTTGGAATCAAAAGTTCAATTATCCAAGTGAATATTCAAGATCAAAAGGCTCAAATGTTTGGTTAGTTATTTACATTCATAGCAAAACTTTATATAAATTATGTCGGGTAAACAAACCCGACCCGAGACCGAGCCCGATAATTACCCGATAAAATCGGGTACCATACCGGGTTTTTGAATACCTATTTTTTATATTATCCGAGACCGAAACCGACCCGATTTTATACCAACCCGAGTAGGGTAACCCGATACCCGACCGTACCCGACATTTCGGGCTCAGGTACCCGATTTGGACAGGCCTAGTGCCAGCAGCCACGAATTTGACCTAATTTGGAAGTCTTTGCCTGCAAGTATTCTACCTTGTATTTTCTATACAAGAGAAGTAGTAGCTAAGGTTTAGGTAGTTTTTTTATGGAGAGGGGAAAGTGAATATTTGTTAGAGAAAGTTCATCTTCTTCTTTGTATCAACTCAATTCAAATCAATATCAATCCATTAATTTTCCATTATGATGTCTACTTGTGATTTATTTATTTATTCCATGGTGTCATCATCAAGGATGAGTAGCTAAATCTCCTTAGGGGGATGGTTGAAGCACTCTAGATAATGCGAAAGCACCATGTTTGTTCTTAATGTTCATTATGATTCAAAGTACTTAATGCTTATTTACTTCTATCTGTAGTAGGAGGTAAGTATGATTATTTGAATGTTATTGTTATCCATGTTATTAAAATACTATTGTTAGGGTTTAGGGAGACCTAACTTTAATAATTTTATTTATATTGATTAAAGATGTGTAGTGAAATAGCTGAGAGGTGATTATTACAAATCTGTAGTTGATATCTTTTATTGGAACCCTTTTGTAATTAAGTCAAATAGCTGAGAGGTGATGATTTAGTTATGAATTAATATGTTGAGTTAATTAAATTGAATAGCTAAGAGGTGACGGTTTGATTAATAAGACATATTCAATATCATGCATAAGAGAATCCCGTTTTAATTGAGTGGAATAGCTGAAGGGTGACTACTTGATTATTGTAGGTATTAATGATTAATTGGAATAGCTGAGAGGTGACTAATTAATTGTTATAGGTTGAACATGAAGGAATAACATGTTATGTTTGCATGATTTAGTTTGTGGATACCAATTCTTCCCCCTTTGTCATCATAAATCTTCTTTTCATCTCTACCATATTCTTAAGTTATTTTATTTAATTATTGCCTGTAGGAAGTAGAATCATTCTCAAATCTTGTTTATTGATTCCCTTGGTGTTTCTTAACAATTGTTTTCTATTGTGTTTGAGCTAAGATCTCCCCCTCTGAGGTGTGTACGACCCATGCTTGTTACTTGTCTACTTTGATAACCAATTTATACAGACACAAGAAGAAACATCAATAAAAATATAATCTTTTGATAGGTGGTGTTAAGTTGCCATCTATCAGCAACCAGCTCCTGGCAAGTCTGTCAAGGCAAAGCCAGACACAAGAACCGAGATATCACCAATGGTCGGCAAGCTAGAAGAAGTTATAGTGGGATTGGAGTCCCACAAGACAACTTACATCTCCTCCGACCTATCAAGGGCTGAGAAGGATCTCATGATCACTCTGCTCCTGCAGAATCACCACGTCTTTGCATGGAGTGTCAGCGAGATGCCAGGAATTGACCCTTCGGTCGCCTGTCATAAACTGGACATTGATCCTCAGTACAAGTCGGTCAAGCAGAAACCAAGGCGAATGGTACCAGATCGAAAGCTGGCGGTCAACGAAGAAGTCGATCGGTTACTCTCAGTCAACTTCATCAAACCAGTCATCTACCCTACCTGGGTATCCAACATCGTGGTTGTTCCAAAGAAGAACGGTAAGATCCGAGTTTGCATCGATTTTACTAATCTTAAAAAAGCATGTCATGTACACGCATATCCACTCCCAGGATCACAGACATGGTAGACGCCACCGATGGTTATCAAAGATTGTCCTTCATGGACGCCTACTCTGGATACAACCAAATTCCACTTTACGAAGAAGATCAGGAGCATACCGCATTCATCACCGACCGGGGGCTTTACTGCTACCGGGTGATGCCATTTGGTCTGAAGAATACCAGAGCAACATACCAGAAGCTGGTCAACACCATCTTCAACGAGCTCATAGACCGGACCATGGAAGTCAACATAGACGACATGGTGGTCAAAACTAAGGAGAAAGACAATCATTTGCGAGATCTACAGCAGACATCGATATCCTGATACGGTACAACATGAAGCCACTACACCAAAACAACAAATTTGCAATGGTTATTTAACATTGCAAACTTGCAACACCTTATCTTTGTTGCAAATATATTTTTCCTTTGTAAAATAATAAAATACATATATATTATTTTCTTATGCGTTGCTATTATGCTTGAAACCCTTGGTTGTCGTTGCAAAATATTTAGGTAACTGATAAGTCCTCAAAAGTGTATATTTATCCCCCGAATAACACCTTGTTTGTCTAACACTTAGCTTATATTATTGTGTTATATCTATTGATTAGTGTTTTCTTGTCTATTGTGTAGGTTTTATGAGCCGAAATGCGAATATTGTGTTAAAGCCCGCGAAAAGTCAAGAAAAGCAACCAAAAAGGTGTTATTCGCACAAGAGAAAGAGAATTGATATTTGCACCCACAGATTTATTGAGGGCACCCCACGGTCAGACTATTTGACTTGACTTTATGTCAAAGTGTGTGGTGGTCCAATTCTCAGCCCAAACTGGGTCCTATTGGAGCCCACAAGTCAGAATTTCTATTTAGGGCTTTATTTAAAGTCCAAACTTAAAAAGGCCCTACAAAGAGATTCAGAAGTCTGATTTGGGCCCATGAGCTATCAAACTGAAGGTCTTGGTCCAAGAAACAACTTAAGACCAAGAGAATTAGGTTTTGTTAAAAACTAATGCCTCTAGAAGACCAACAGCAGCAGCCACGAATTTGACCTAATTTGGAAGTCATTGCATGCAAGTATTCTACTTTGTATTTTTTATATAAGAGAAGTACTAGCTAAGGTTTAGGTATCTTTTAGATCAAGAGTTTTTCATAGAGAGAGGAAAGAGAATATTTGTGAGAGAAAGTTCATTTTCTTCTTTGTATCAAACTTAATTCATATCAATCAAATCAAATCACTTTACTTTATGATGTTTTGTTATTTATTTATTTATTCCATGGTGTCATCATCAAGGATGAGTAGCTAAATCTCTTTAGGGGGATGGTTGAAGCACTCTAGATGATGCAAAAGCACCATGTTTGTTCTTATTGTTCATTGTGATTCAAAGTTCTTAATGCTTATTTACTTCTATTTCGCGATATGAGGTAAGTATGATTATTTGCATGTTATTGTTATCCATGATGTTAAAATACTATTGTTAGGGTTTAGGGAGACCTAGCTTTAATGGTTTTATTTATATTGATTAAAGATGTGTAGTGAAATAGCTGAGAGGTGGTTATTACATGTCTGCAGTTGATATCTTTTATTGGAACCCTTTTGTAATTAAGTCAAATAGCTGAGAGGTGATGATTTAGTTATGAATAATATGTTGAGTTAATTAAATTGAATAGCTGAGAGGTGACGGTTTAATTAATAAGATGTATTCAATAGCATGCATAAGAGAATCCCATTTTAATTGAGTTGAGTAGTTGAGGGGTGACTATTTGATTATTATAGGTATTAATGATTAATTGGAATAGCTGAGAGGTGACTAATTAATCTATTATACTCTATTAAAGCAGAAAATACCCCTAAAAAAATATCTCTTCAATTAGACTATCAATCAGACTTAAATTGATAGCCTAATTAAAGAGAATTTCATTCAATTTTGGGTATATTTGTAATTGTACAAAACATAACTTTTTCACTTATTCGCCTTCCTCTTCTCTCAATGTCTCAATAACGACTGTCGAACTAAACCATTATTTCAAGTGCAAACATCTTTTATTATCACCAATGATCTTAGGAGGTAATTTCTCTTCTAGAGAAAAAAAATACATATGTAAAAAAAAAGGGGGGGGGAAGAACTCATTTTTAGGTTGCAAACTGGAGATTTTTGTTGTCATGTTTGCTATTAAAACACAATATTGTTATACCAATCCTACACACGCGTGATGCATTTTTTCCCTTACTCTTCATGGTTTTAAGATGATTTCTTGGAGTCTTACTATTATGCTTTATATGGTTTTCTTTTGATAGAATCACGATTCTGTCATTGGTGTCGGTAGCTTTAGATTGGTCTGACATGCAAAAACCCCATATCACATATTTGGCAACATGACTGGAGGTTAAAATTAATATGATTTTGAAAACTGTGAGTACTTAATTATCTGTGTTATTTTGATTTTCACTTTTGACATTATGTTGCACCAATGTAAGTTCAGAGTTTATTTGACATTAACAGACGGTGCTCTATCAATTCTCAATTTGGGCAATGGCTCAAGGGTAAGAGATTCAGGATCACTATAACTGCTTAGAATCTTAATGCTAGCTGCTTCTATTGGTCTAAATAGCATTCAGAGGTTCTACACGTACAAAGATCACTATACATTTTCAATCAACTTGATCTTCAGTTACCTACTTCTATACAAATATAAAGAAATTGAGGTTAGGCTTTCAAACTTGATAATTTCTGTTTTAATTGCCTGTGTATATGTATCATTGAGAATAAATACAAGAAGAACAGGTAGATTTATCAAGCTTGGAAATTCAAATTGATATGTTTTATTTCTGTTTTCCCTTTGGGCTCCCCATGAATACCAGTTTCTTCCTGAGCAACTCACTGTGAGATTTGAATATGGCAGAGGTGATACATCCCACTATTATAATTCAAGCACCGAGGTTCCAAGTGGAAGGGTTTCATCGTATTCTATTGGGGCTCTATATCTTCATGAAAAAGAACCGCCGGTAGCAGATTATGGTTTCCAAGGTCAATTGTCGAGTGGAAGTTATCCTCAGCCAGGGAGAGCATGCCATGTATTTTCTTTATCTTCAGGAGAGTATGAAAGTCCACACAGAAGCCGTTTTACAAACATGGTAATGGAATCTTAGGTTGCTTCTCAGTTCTCACCCTACTGTTGGAATAGAAGATCGGTTTCAACTAACGTTTGATAAATGCTGCAGTGGGATCAAATTGATCACACAATAACTAACACCAAAAGAACCCGACCAGTATCAGAATTTATATTAGACACCAATACACCATGGCAATAACAGCCACAACCATACCAGTTACCACGCACACCATATTCATAACATCGAGTCTTCACATTAATTTATTATAGCCGAGCTTCTTAACTTGCAAAACGGAAAGCTTGCATAATGTCTCAGTATTTCTGCTATTTGAAGTGTTTTTTACCCCTGAAATTTTTGAACTTTTGGAATCAACGTATTGAAACAAAAACTTATTTTAATGAGCAGATTCAATGTTATATTTCAACAAAGAAGATCTTCGTTTATTTATTAAGATGTCTTATTTACTTTTGGGTTAAACTTTACATTGATTAAAACCTAGATCAAAATTTAATGATGACAGTCAAAATTTGAACTCTGCAGAGAAAAATGTTAGGATGCATGACAGGTTGTCTTCATTTTGCAGTGTACCTTTTGAAACCTATTCAAATATATTTTTTACCACAATTCGCACGTCAAATTCAGATTTTCAAGTTAGTCAATAAGAGCAAATCTCATAAAAATCATCCCAAGTCATCCCAAGTCGAATGTTGGCCAGCCTCCACCAAGGTGATTCAACATTCTACATTTGTTTCCAAAAAAGCTTTCTTAAAACAGGAAATCATCTTGCATTCATTAAGAAATCTATAATTCAGATATAATATTCCATTAACAACCATGAACTGGAGATATTCATGCTTTAATAACTCAAAACACCTAAGAAACGTAGAAAATATGCAAAAACCAAGAACCTGAGGTATGAATTTTGAAACAATATATTGAAACAAATTATTAGACATTACAAAGTACAAACCAAAAGCAACATGAAACCCACAACAAAAGCCCAAAGTTAATAAGATCCATCCCGTGCATTGCACGGGCCTAAGGACTAGTTGTTATAGATTGAACATGAAGGAACAACATGTTATGTTTGCATGATTTAGTTTTTGGATACCAATTCTTCCCCCTTTGTCATCATAAATCTTCTTTTCATCTCTATCATATTCTTAAGTTAGTTTATTTAATTATTGCCTGTAGGAAGTTAGAATCAATCTCAATCTTATTATTGATTCATTTGGTGTTTCTTAACAATTGTTTTCTATTGTGTTTGAGCTAAGATCTCCCCCTCTGAGGTGGGTACGACCCTTGCTTGTTACTTGTCTACTTTGATAACCAATTTATACAAGCACAAGAAGAAAAATCTATAAAAATATAATCTTTTGATAGGTGGTGTTAATTTAACATATATCACTTACCGGAGAGAATGAGAGAATCTTAGCAAGAGAAAAAACCGTTCTTGACGACAAGAGAGAACAAACCCTGCAACACCTCCTCTAGTACCAGGAAACTATCAAGAGAGGATATGACAAGCGAGTCGTAGAGAGGAAATTCAATTTGGGCGACTGGGTCATGAGGAAAGTCAAAGTCATGACTGAGGATACAACCGCCGGAAAGCTTTGATTCCCTTGGTGTTTACATCTCTACCATATTCTTAAGTTAGGGTTTACTTATTATTATTGCCTGAAGTTAGAATCAATTTCAAATCTTGTTTGTTGATTCCCTTGGTGTTTCTTAAACCATTGTTTTCTATTGTGTTTGAGCTAAGATCTCCCCCTCTGAGGTGGGTACGACCCTTGCTTGTTACTTGTCTACATTGATATCCAATTTATACATGCACAAGAAGGAAAATCAAGAGAAAAATATAATCTTTTGATAGAGGTTAGAGATTAACACTTTTTGGCCTCTATTAGTAACCGAAAGAGAAAAGGTAACACGGCACGGTTTTAGCACGTGGAGCGTTGCAAATTGGAATCAGTTAAGAGTTAAACTCTTTCTCTGTAACGACCCACACTCACCATAGGGGCATTTTAGTAATCTTACCCACAATCAATGGTTGCGATCATATTTAGCATAAACTTAATCAATTAGGTTTAATGAATTAACGTGAGTATCGAGCTAGTGAATGTGCAAATGGGTTTAAATGGACCCACATATGATATAGATAAGAATTTACCAATAGGGGGTAACTTGATTAGATTGGGCTCATGAGTATATTATCAAGTAAAACAATAAGTATGCCGGTAGTGTATTGGTGTTTAGGCTATTGGACTATATCAAACCTGTTTGGTGTAGATACTTTGGTGGCCCATGGTAATAGAAGCCTATAGTGTATAAAGTGGATAGGTGTTGATAAAAAGCCAACACCTCATACATTCATGCAAGCATGAGCTGGCTATCCATGTTTCATCTCTTTCATTCAAACTCTTCCGTCTATGTATAGAGAGCACAATATGTATAGCTTACATCTCTTGGTTGAAAAAGGTGATGTTGTTGGTCTTGTGTGAAGTGGATCAGGGGGTTGTTTGTTTCATTAATTTGAAGAGGGTCTGGCAGGTTCGGAAAGGTTCTTTAATAAATGGTTATGTGCAGTTGAGGTAATTCTTCAATCTAGAATACATATTAAAAAATACATATTAAAAAGTATGGACACAAGAAAAATGAGAGTACTAGATTTTGAATTTTAAAAGTGAACTGCCAGGTGTTAACTATAACACATGCAAATTAATAGTCAAATGTGGACCTATAACCCAAGGAATATAAGGCACAGGGTGAACACCTAGCCTAGGTAGGACCTTCTCCCGTTAAGCCAATAATGCACCTCACATCCTTCTAGTGCAATTTCTTCTATTTTCTCTTAATAACACAAATAACATGTTCTCTAACTATTATCTCATCTAAATATAGGTTCCAATTTAGGTTTTTAAACATTAACTAAATATAGCGTTTACTGAAAAGACATGCATGTTGATGAAAAGTTTCAGACAAGTGACTAGGAATTTGGTTGGGGGGAATCTACCTTAGCAATAGCCCTAAGTAACAAATTATCACTTACGTGTAAATACTCGAATGAACAGAGAAAAAAAAAAGGGAATCTAGGATGATTCCTTTTCTTAGTCTATGCAACTCAAAAGGTGAAATGAAAAAGCAAGGAAAACAAGGATCAACATTTGCATGAAAGTTTATAAGAATTTCAAAACAGATTCAACAAAATTAGGCGACTAGAGAAAAGTATTCACCAGAGACGTGAACTGCCACAGATATCCCTCTACTTCAGAATCGACCAAAGATGAAGTTTGGAGTCCAAGATATATAAAAAATCTTTGAATAACACCAGGAAGTACACGTTCCCTGAATTAATGGTGAAGAAGACAAAAAAGACATCAATTAGATATAAATATCTAAAAAGAAAATTAGCAATATAAAGACAATCATATAAATATCTAGAATTTACAGCCATGACTGGGTTTGTAATTACATCGATACCCCTACAGTTCGGTCCAATAAGAAGTTTGGATTTAAAACAATTTGTGCCCCACTGAAATTCAATGAAATGGTAAGCCCAAATGCCCAATCCCTCAGAGGCTCAGACCTACTACTCTCTAATACCTACTAGAGCTATGGAAATGGAAAATCATACTGTGCATTAGATAAAACATAGTGATGGTGATGCATCCTTCGAGCCTTAGTAAATATACAATAGAAGAAAAATGAAATTACTAGAGAGGATTCTTCACCCCCTTGGCGGTATTCTGAAGCAAACATCTTATTGACAAACATTCAGGTTGGTAATTTGAAACCAAAATAGTTTATACAAGCAGGCTGATGTGACTGATCATATTATGCTATCTTCTAAAACATGTGTTTAAATCGGAAAAAAAAAATCATAAAATGAAAAAGTAACCATATTAAGCTGAGCACCCATGCTTTGACAAGTAGACCTGCAATAGTTTCCAATTAAGAATTTATTAGAAAAACTATTTACGTTATATAGGAATAGAACTTATATCTAATCATATGCATATTCAATAATTCACAAAGTTGAAAAGCAGATAACTATTAGAAAAGAAATAGTTGGAGGATAAGCATAGTATCCTATTATAGGAATGTCGGACCTTTGATGTTCTTAAGCTAATTTGGCTTAAATCCTTGTTATCCAAGTTTGTTCCATGAAACAATCTCGCAAACCCAGAATCTTCAGACGCACAATTATGCCATGGATTTTCAAATAAAGAACTGCCAAACATGTTGGATCGATGTTATGTAAAGCAATATAGACCAATAAGGAGAGTACCTTAATCATCAAGTGTCAGACTGTGTTTAACATGATGCAATTCCACCAGGATTGCTATGCATGTGGATTCTACATAAAGGGGAGAAAAAAAAGAGGTTGAAAACAAAGCCATAGAAAAACGTATCAACTTTGAGCAAGCAGAACACAGTGCATGTATACAATTGCATACCTGAATTACCAAATCTTCCCAAGGATATCTTTCATCTGTAAGACGTCCATCCAGTTCTTGTTTTATGATTCAGTTCTTTGTTTGCCCTCACACGAAATAAAAGGAATGCTAAGTTATACGATGAATCAATTTATAATTTTAAGGTATATGAGCTGTGACAAAGAGAGGATAGAACTTATAATGAGGTTTAGAGTAACAGACCTCATAACAGAACACATTCCCTGCAGTGTTTACAGCAACTATATGTCCATATTCCATCAAGACTTTGTTCAGGACTGTGCGGAATTCTCCTGCAGAATTATGAAAGAGATTTAACAAATATCAACATCACAAGGAACTCAAGATTCTTTTAAGCTCAAAAGAATACAAAGGGTGACATATTAGTATTTATTTATTTGAAAAATTGGAAGAAATTATGGGCATTTAGGGTTTATTGAGGATGCCGAAGGTTTTAAAAACTCCTCAACTCCACAGTGTAGAACATTACGAATTATTTTGATGATATTAAGGAATAGACCCAGCTGCCATGAATGAAAACAGCGTTAAGGGATTTTATATGATTTAGCTATGATATTAGCCTAAATGAAATTATTAGAAAGAAGGGATGTGAGGAAAATTAGATTAGGAAAACTCACTTGATTATAACTGGAATAAAGCGACATAGTACCATGATTAACATTTCAAGATCTTCCGTCTTTCAAAACTAAAGAATATTGCGGACTGCTATACTCATTCAGATTGTCTATTATTTTCTCATCCACATCCTCAGCAAACAGTGACATGGAATGACTTTGTAGGCACATCACACCATGGTACCTGCATATGGTGGTGGCGGTGGTTGTCAAGATTAGAAAAATCCAAAACTCCATCATGTTCGCTGTGTGTGCGCGTGTGTTTGTAATGGTGTAGGGGATGATGGTCAATGAGAAAATCAACCTAAATATGCTCTTACAAAACTAAATAACATTGCGGCCACCAGTTGTCTATTCGCAATTTGAGGTGCTTAAAATTCAATAAAAATACACACTACTTTGGACGACGTGCTTGCAGCAATGTTTCAATGCCTTCCGTTCTGTAATTAGGATTCCATTCATTTGTCATACGCATGCAAGATTTTCCTGGCCCGTTAATATAATTACAGAGTGTTCTTCTCTTTTAGTTTTTCTTTTTTTTTTTCCTTTTTTCCTTTTTTCTTTTCTCCTTTTTTTTCTCTTTTTTTTCTTCTCTTTTTTTTTCTGGGGTTTTCTCTCTTTTTTTTCTTTTCTTCTTTTTTTCGAAAGCAATTATTTTTCTCTCTTTCTTCTCACTTTTTTCCTTCTCTTTTTTTCTCTTTTTTTCTCTCTTTTTTTCTTCTGTTTTTTTATCTTGCTTCTTACAACTTGGAACAAGAAATATTCTTGAACTGAGCTCCTAGGCTTTAGCAAATAGACCTGCAATAGTTTCCAATTATATGAGATAAAGCAACATGATTATCAGAAAAAAAAAACATTTACATTATATAAAAACAGAACTGATAATTAGTCCTATACATATCCACTAATGCACAAAAATGAAAGCAAGAAATCTATTAGGAAAGCAATAATACAGTTTGAAAGCTTACTAGTACTGATTTGACTACGGCTTTTGCTTGTGTAACCACCTTGTTCGGGAACAATAATCTTCTATATCTTCAAACATCCACAGAAAAAGGAAATGATGCCTCGTTTGCTACAGAAACCTAAAAAAGTACAGAATCGACATAAAAACATGATTCAACAACCACCTAGAATAAAACGAGAAAAAAATTCTAGCTACACCATGGGTCAATTACATGATAAACTACAACAACTGACCAGGGTCATTCCAAACGACAAGAGGAATTGCAAAAATCAGTAAGTTATCACTTACATGCTCATGCCCATGGCGTTTCAATTTAAGTGATTATATCTTCTAACGGACAAGATCATAAATCATATGCACACAACAGAATACGTGATTAAAACTATTAAGATGATAATGAAACTCTAAGTTTACATTCTAGTGGACAAGATCATCAATCATATGCACACAACAGGATACGAGAATAGGACTATTTTAATTAGAAGATAATGAATTTCATTTTTCTACAAAATAAAAACTTTGTGGAGACTGTACAGCAAATGAGAACATAAGGGTCATAGTCCTATGTTGTACATAAGGACTATTTAGAAGCTTAATTGGAGAGTATTAATGACGACTCTCGCATAGGGGATTTCAAAGGAAGCAGGAAGGACAGATTTGAGTTCCACCATATTCAATGGAAGACCGCAGATGTTATCAAAATCCTAACACATTAAGTTCTTGAAAAGAACCATAGGTCGCTTCGTCTCAGAACAAACTCATAAAACTTTTCTAGTTTCTTGGATGGTGGATATGTTTTTTGTGCTCCTGTGTGGGCATATAAGCAGGCTGGACTTGGATGGAACTGTGAAAAATTCCTATGCCAATTCAATTTTATCTTCTTTTGAATGCTAATAGAATGCATGGCTACATAGTTCAATGATATATGGTGCAGATAAGAGAGGTTCCATAAACCACAAATCTACAGGAAGGAAGAGCTTGCATTACCAATTACAAAATTAAAGTGCCGACTTATTCATGAACTATCAAATCAAGGTAGAAGATGAGCAAAATTGTTGTTGAAAATGGTAACATACCTCCTTTTACTCTTCGAAATCCTGAAATTGACTAAGCCGCAGAGACCATTTTTGAGAAACATTGTCAAAAATGGCTTCTGATTCAGCTCCATACATTTATCTTCATCTGTTTGTCATGATCAGGAGTACAAAATCTGGTCAAATTAGAGGATTATATGATCATAGATGCTTCTACCAAATAGATTGTGCATAAGAAATTCCAAACATATATTATTTTCTTTGAAGTTCTTTACGTGGTATATATAGGGAACTATTGGGGGACAAAGAAGAGGATTGTCATTACCTTTATCGCTCCACCTTCCGTAGTAGTAGAAGCAACTGAGACGCCTTCCATAGTAGTGGTCGTGTCTCTGTCTTCCAAATGTACAAGAAAAAGAAATGAAAATAATATGGGAAATATAGAAAATCGTAACCCAATGGAAGGCAAGAATTACAATGAATGTGTGGACAATCGCTTTGTCCTTATGGAGATGCTGCATGTAGGGGAGAGGGAGAAATTTAAATAGGATATAAGGAAAACAATAATTTATGTACCTGGAGATATATCACATGTGGCGGCATAAGGTTAGTGATATTCCCTGCATGGTAAAAGCGATAATGTAGGAAAGTGTTAGAGACTTAGAGCATATATGTGCTAGAGTTTTAAAGCATGAATGCAAGGTAAAACAATTTCAAGGTGAAAGGAATAGGGACATAAGAAAATAAATAAAAAATCAAGCATTCAAGTAATATACAGTAAGTAGAAGGCATAACTTTGAGAAGTGTAAAAAATTTGAACTTATGGATAGCAGGATAATCCTAAAATAATACAATAAATTAGCAAAGCCCTCTGAGCTCCCTAGAAGTAGTACCTGGAAAGTTATGGGTTTTATGAAGTTGAAAAGGTAATCTTGGAGAAGAGAAACTCTGAACAATAGAGATTATGTGAATGGATGAATTGTGTATTGGATTTGGACCAGTACCACCACCACCACCACCTAATAATAGCTGCACCAAATAAATAAATAATTAATAAATAAAGGGTCATACTTTGGAACTTAAAAGATAATCTCAATGTCGAAGAAGAAGAAGAAAATCACATTAAGTTTTTGAAAAATTCCAAATCGAACTGTGTGCCTAGTGATGATGATGATGATGATATACATAAGATGAAATGTTAGGCTTTGTAACAATATGTATACTGTCCTAGTCATTTTAAATAACAATATTCTATTTCTAAGGTTGGTAACATACCTAAAAGTCACTCCGAACAACTTCATCGTACAAAATTCAGAGGTTTTTGTGCAGCCTCTTGCCCCCTGCATGAGGGACCAAGCTAATGCATGCGTCATAAGCTACATTTGTTTGCCAAGCAATTTTACCACTGCAATAACATATTACCAATCAGGACACAAATACATTTAGTCATTCGAATTTGGAAATACTCTTTTCACGGAAAAAAATATCTAACAAAACAACAAAGTCAGATAATACTATCCCCTTATGAATTGACTAAACTAATTCAATAGGTAGGTAAGTAGGTTACTTGTTTTATTAGCATCTCCAAAAAGTAGGGTTCAATACAAACCTTTTGATCTTCTTTACTAGTAGAAGAACACCACTTGGTACAGCATTAATGGTTAGTGCCAATCTTGATTTGTTGTGAGGTAGATTCTAAGCTTGAAATTTATAATATGTGTTCAATAAAGAATTTCAAGAAAAATAAAGACATGCTTTAGTTATACAGCGTGAAGTCAAGAGCTGAAATGCAATAAATGACGAAACGGATATGATTTAATTAGTACCTGTTTGGAATCTCCCCTCTTCCATTACTTCTAGGGTAGTCAAGAACCCTACAACTCCACAAAAACAGTATGTTTGAAGTTCAGATGATTCACAGACTTGTATAGGATGAAGAATTGGGAACCATTTGTGTGAGGACAACTGTTTGCAATACTGACAAAACTCCTTCCCGAGTGAACTACTTTCGAGTGAAGTTCATCTTTGAAAGGCAGTCCCCAGATAAACCAACCTCCTCTTCCAGTACCAGTGGGATCACCATCCATATAATTACTAAATAATATGGCCAAAAAACACCTGTGATTTTGGGATTAAAAATCATGAACAAAAGCAAAGAACACAATGAAAAAGATGGCAAAGATGCATACCTAATACTTCGAAGAAAAGATAACCATTGCAGTAGCCACCTCACATAATGTGATAAATTCCCACATTCCCTGGAAGCTAAGTCACAATGCAGTTCTACGTTCAAGTCACCATGTGTAGTGTGTAACCAAACATACCCTTTCTTCTAAGGGTTTCTTCACCTTTGACATATTCATATTTATACTTAGTGACATGATCATAAGAAGTAGATGTGAAAGACCATGAGGCAGCGTCTGAAGTATTTGTGCTTTTTACCTGAAAAGTTTGACAAATATCAAAATGATCACACTCCATTAGATAATGTGCATTCAATTTTCGACGTGATATTCATACATGCAAACACGTGACTTCGATGTCTACTGCTAAATCAAATAAACCATAAATTTACTTTTCTCACAAATCATGCAAACACAAAAGCAATTTCACAAAAATCAAACTTTCGATAGTTTGGATCATATTTAAACTTTCTACAAGTAGAGTACCAATCTGATAAATTCATTCCTTCCCATGAAATTTCAAAATTAAAATCCTGAAAGTTATGCATTTCGATCAGTCTCATTTTCTGATCCTGGGTTAACATTCCATGGCAGTGCATTGATATTTGAATTTCACTATAATACCATGAGCAATGTTGACACTTCAAGCTCTCCATCGAATGGGTTGGTGGGCCTTCCAAGAGAAGGGAATAGGGTCACATCTAATGGATACAAAGACGGGATATTTTTCAGTGGCCCTTCCATTCAATCATCATACTGCAAACATATTAAAATAGGGAGAATTTAAGTTGAGTACCTAAACTTTACTCGATGGATTACATATTGTAGATATTTCATAAAATACACATCTCAAGACAAAAAGGTCATAGAAATTTAGTATCAACTTTCAGCGAACAAAACACAATAAATGGACACTATTGCATACTTGAATTGTTATCAAATCTTCCCTAGTAAATGGTTCATTGACTATCATACACATGAAAGATTAGGAATTAAAGCAACACTACTTACTTTGGTGGACGTGCTTGCAGCATTCCAATGACTGTCATACACATGAAAGATACTCCTGGCCTGCTACTACAATTACAAAGTTTTTTTTTTCTTCTCTTATTCTTTCTTTTCTTTCTTTTTTTTTTTTTTTGTCTTTTTCCTTTCTTTTTTTTCAGTATGTGGTACGCGGAGAGACGTTCTTCAATATGGGAACTTTAAACCTGGAAGTGGACAACCTTGGAGCATCTGGTTTCTTAACTTGCTTTCTTCCCAGTATTAGATTCCTACAATAATCAAAGATGGAAATAACTATCATGAAGATGTTGACAAATTTGCATTCAGGGCTAGTGTGTACCTCCTAAATAAAATTCCAATCAAATTCAAAATAATATGTTGGTGAAATGCTACGAACCCATAATTAAATTCAAAGAGAAAGATAATCACAAATCACAATATATCGAAAATGCTGCCATCGGTAGTACATATAGGGAGTGATGGTAGTAATTTGGCGCAAAATGAACTTCTAAGTAAAAACATTATAATAAGTGAGGCATTTGACTTGACAAAGAATTTGATGCAGCGGAAGCTAAAATAAACTTACTCTAACAATTGAAATTGCAAGGAATTGAAATAACGGAAAAGAATTACAATAAGTAAAAGCTGAAATTTAAATAACTTGAAAGTAAATTGCAGAAATTAAAGAACTTGAAGTAAAAACTAAATTGAAAGACAATAAACTAAATAATAAACTCTTCAATCATCAATCTTGGCTAAGAAATTCGTTTTTGGAGCTCTTTATATAGATAACTCCTTTGACACAACTAGGAAACCTACTAGAACTTGAATTACTACTTCCCTAAGGTATATATTACCTTTTGGCAACTTCCTAAGCCTATTAGGACTCAAAATAAGACTTCTAGACACTTCTAAAGATACTCTAAATAATAAAAACAAAAATAACAACTTAGAAATACTATTTAGGCTTCTAAATAAATCATAAACCCAAATAGGAAACCAATTGGTGTGTGTGTTCTGTCCTACATCAGTCCCCCATTCTTCAAAAGAATTCGTCCTCGAATTTACGTTGTATTGATGACGCCCGCTCCATAAGAAAAGATACTTTGAATAACATGAACTCTTATGAACTATTCCCAATGTGATTGTTTGATCTTTTGATCCTTGGACTTCGAAAACAAAGAGAACTTGCTTGGAAAGAATTCGATCAATACCAATAAAATCATAATGATGAACATTAATGGACAATGAATCTTTCACTGCAAACTCAACTTTATGATTCTCTTCTTCCTTAAAAACATGTGTTTGATCTTCAATTTTGACCACATGGGTTGAAGGATCTTCACGAATACTTGGTGGCTCCTCAATAAAAACCTTTCTAACTTCTTCAATAATATCATGATGTTTTGGTGTGGAAGAGATTTCATTGGTGAGGGTAAGAATAGTAGGTGTGGGAAGGTTGTTGGTAGAAAGGAGGGGTGGTGGGGTGGTTAAAGATGTATTGATTGGTTCATCATGGATATCTTCGATAATGTCTGCCTTGATTTCTTCAATCTTATAGCTTGATTCTTCATGGATACCAAGGGTTGTCTTGATCTCTACTAGTAGTTGAGTGAATTTCGAATCGAGTGTTGCATCTTGTTTGACAAATAATGTGTTCAATGAATCCTGAAACAAATCTCTAAAGAAATTTTTTTCTTCATCACTAAGAGCCATGGTGGAAAAAAAAAACTTGGTGGTGGTGGGGAGGTGGTGGATCGATTTAAGATAAAGATCTAAAAATAACTTGCTCTGATACCAATTGATGCAGCGGAAGCTAAAATAAACTTACTCTAACAATTGAAATTGCAAGGAATTGAAATAACGGAAAAGAATTACAATAAGTAAAAGCTGAAATTTAAATAACTTGAAAGTAAATTGCAGAAATTAAAGAACTTGAAGTAAAAACTAAATTGAAAGACAATAAACTAAATAATAAACTCTTCAATCATCAATCTTGGCTAAGAAATTCGTTTTTGGAGCTCTTTATATAGATAACTCCTTTGACACAACTAGGAAACCTACTAGAACTTGAATTACTACTTCCCTAAGGTATATATTACCTTTTGGCAACTTCCTAAGCCTATTAGGACTCAAAATAAGACTTCTAGACACTTCTAAAGATACTCTAAATAATAAAAACGAAAATAACAACTTAGAAATACTATTTAGGCTTCTAAATAAATCATAAACCCAAATAGGAAACCAATTGGTGTGTGTGTTCTGTCCTACATCAGAATTGGATCGAATGATTGTTATGTCATTCATAAGGTCAGTATCTTAAGTTAAAGTTGAGTTGAAGACCGATCTGGGTAACCTCCTCTCTCTCTCTCTCTCCCTGTTTTTGCACTCCTTGTTTCAGCAATTAAAAAGTCCTATTTACAGGTGGGATAAATCAATTGGGGTTGTTTGACAAATATAAATTTACCACATCAATCTTTCACATACTTGGAACTTGGATGATAAGATATACCTTATTTTTAAACATAACATTGAAAAATGGACAAAAGCTGAAAAATAGAGGGACTGTGAGTGATACTAACATTGGTCGCAAGTCTCTCCATGCATGTAATTCTTCTATTTTGTCCTGAACAACACTGTAACTCCATTCAGCTGCTCCCCAAAACTAGATTTTTTTGTCTTCGATAACAGGTAGACTCCTGCCCAAGGTATTAAGAAATCCTCAACTTGATAGTGTTGATTAAAACTTTATACTCATTGAGACTTATCTTGTCTTTTCTCATACATATCCCCAAGATATAGTGACATGGTATGATTTCCAGAAGACAGTACCTGCAAAGGGTGATCATTACTTGTCAAGATAAGAAAACACCAAAACTCCAAGATGTTCCCCTTGTGTGTGTATGTGTGCCGCGTTAGTACAGGTGTAATATATGCAACAAAATCATATTCTTACGCTTTCCAAAGCTAAAGAATATTGCGAATACCAGCGAATACCAGTTGTCAATCAACAATTTTAGGTGCTTAATATATCGGGATTAAAAGAAACACCACTTACTTTGGTGGACGTGCTCGCAGCATTCCATTGACTGTCATACAAATGAATGATATTCCTGGCCTGCTACTATAATTACTATTTTTTTTCACTTTTTTTTTTCTTTCGTCTTTTTTCATTTTTTTTTTTTTTTTTTTTTCATTTTTTTTTTTGCCTTTCTAACAGAAACTTTATTGATAAACTCAAAGAATTACACAAGATGTATCCACAAGCGACACCTAAATCACCAAATACAAAACCACACAGTTAGTCCATTTTGCTTGTTTCAATATGGCTGTAGATAGATCCAACAGGCTAAAGCTTAAAATCAAAGTATCGGACCAAATCCAACTATTGGATAGTAGCCCAAGCAAACTATTAGAATCAATGTGCTAACCTGCATAGTTTCCAGTCAAGGTAACGATGACATCAGAATTAGGTCCAATTACTGCAACTGTACGATGACGAAGGGCCGATAATGGCAGTGATGGACCACGGTTCTTCAACAAGACTATCCCTTGTTGAGCAGCTTCAAAGGCGAGTTGGTTGTTAGCCGCCGAACACACTGGTGGACCTAAGTGTCCATATGGCTGCCTAGATGGCTCAACATCAAACATACCCAGCCTCATTTGGACTGTCATTGTATTAACAAGTGAATTGTTTACATCCACCTCACTCAATAACCTTCTATCTATGGCCTCCTCAGTGTGCACTGCAAGAAATGGGCCACAGTCCAAATCCAAGCCTGAAAATAGAAATACAATAACAACAATCAAATTAAGATTCATGATACTATATCAATCAATAAAAGTTCTACTCAGCCAAAAAAGAAAAGAAATGACGACACTAATCTATATAGGCATTTACTAACCGGCTTTCATGACATCTGCACCTGCTTCCTTCGGTGTAGCGGTGCAGTGTTGGTTATCGTAGAAAACACCTCTACGATATGTCACTGTTCCATACGCAAAATATGTCAAATTTTATTTAGTCCCATGGATGTAATCAACTTTTTAATTGGTGTTGACTGTTGACTTTGGTAATCGGAGTATGAAACTCACCCATAGAGCTTCCAGTTCCCTCTGCTGTATTACGTAGAAGATTAGGGTCAGCACATGATTGCAAGAAGTAAGAACACAGAACACTGGAAACTTTTCCTTCCAAAACACAGGCTCTAAATGGAACATCAAAGGTATCCTCAATGTCTTGTTTGCTAACCTGCAAATGTGAAAACCCCAAACATGCTCAAATCAGGGGTTTATTTACTATAACAAAATTCAAACCAAGACCTAACAGGTTATTGTAATATTTACCTTGGCATTGAAAGGTGATCAACGCCATTCCAGTTATATATCAAGCTCATAAGTTGTGTAATGTTTACGACATGCTGCTACCTTCAATCGGTTAACCTTGCAGTCCTCTCACGTAGCTAGAGGCGTACTAACCAGCTACAGCTGAGTATTCACCAGGAGTTTCTTGTCCACGACCCCACCTTGGGTCTCTAAATATGTTCACATTTAGACTCCAAAATGTCAAGCCAGCATCTCCCCAGTTGTACATTGCTCTTGCTTTCATTTGATACTACCTACTCACAGTAAATATACATATAATGTTCATTCAAAAAATCAATAATAGACCAAATAAAAGAAATAAAATTCGACGTCTCGTTCATTTTGGAAATCAGTAGGCACATTTCTGGGATCTTATTCTTATAAAATTGCATCATTCCAATAAAACTGGTATGGCATATACAAGTCTTCCAGAAACACCTTGGATCGGCTTTGATAAATCTTTCAAGAGGTTGAAAATGTTCTTTTCGGATATCAGGTGACATGCGCCAAAAGCAAATAAGCCAGCTGAAATGTGCACTACGTGGAATAGGCTAACTCTATAGCAAGTTAGCAACACTTTCCGACCAAATTCCCACTATCCCACAATCAGCATGGGCAAAATTAGTATATCTTGAAGCAGTGTACTTCCTCTCTCATGTTCTAACTATGGTGGTTGATCCAAAGCTTGGCAGTAAAGAAAAAGCAAAGACAGGCTTTTAGTCGGTGTTCAAAAAATATACTGTATTAAGATATATTAATCATTTAGAATTTCATCACTAAAACGAATATGAACAATCTGATTTGATCAAACTCAAAATGTTAATGCTTTAGATGATCATCGATACCATTATGAATCCCAAAATTGCAAAATTTATTAGCAAAATACCTATTTTGTGTTATTGGCTATGATGAGCAATCAATTTTTAAAATTTGGAAATGAAAAGCATAGACAAAAAAGATCGAACAAGGCTTACCCATCCGATTTGCTCCCAGAGAGAGACCTTGAAGGAAGTAGCAGCGGTAATGACTTGAGGAAACAAAGTTGCACCAAAAAAATCCCCGACAAATTTAGTAAGAGGACCCACATTAGAGACTCTGTGAAGTGCTTCAGACCATCATTCATAACCTGTAATTCCAAGCCTAGGAGCTGGTGTAGCGTTATTAACTAACAATCCAACCTTTTCTTGTAATGTCAGCCGTCCAATTAAATCTCTCAATCTATCTGGTATAGGCAAAGATACTCTACAGAATGGTAAGTTATTTGAAACTCTACTTCTTGGGTCTCATGCAAATGGGGCACGTAGAGCAGTTGCATCTGATAAGAGAAGAAGGGAAGAGAGATAGGTGGTATGAATGAGCTGGCCATTTGATAAGATGATGCAGTGGTTCTGTTGTGTGGGTGTAATTTGAAAAAGTGGGGTGTTCGAAGAAGTTTATAGAGAATTGAGATTCAAAGGAATGAAGGAGAATTGATGTAATAAGAGAAGATATGGTTTTGATGATTAGATCACCATGTCGTTCTTTTCAACTTAGAGAGAGAGAGAGAGAGAAATACACAGAAGTTATAGGATGAAAGAGAATAGAGGATATGAAATTATGAAATGGAGGTTGTAATCTGTAATGGCAGAGAAAATCACGGGGAATGGTTCAGAACTGGCATGGTGCTCTCAAGTCTCAAGTAATAAAACACACATGTGAGAGTGAGAGGGTTGTTTGTATATCTGGGTTGACGTTTCAGAACTGTTTACAGGGTTTTCAGTAACTTTTCAATGGCAGATGGCATTACCTTAAGAATATGAAAAAACAAGGTTTTGAAGTTGACGTTGCCAGGCTCTCCCTTGCCCTTTTTACATACAAGTAGACTTGTAGAGAGGGTTTGGTTTGGAGTCCTTTTCTTCTTCTTCTTCTTTTTGTTTTGCTTTCTTCTTTTTTTTCTTTTTCTTTTTTCTTTTTTTTTCTTAAATCCAAATTTTATTGATAAGCTCAACGAATTACACAAAAGTAGAGGACAAACGCGCTACAAACTGCGCGGCAAGTCCTTTCTGGATAGCAAACCCGATTCTCCTAAATACATATTCGTTCGAACCTGCAGTCATCACGTTTTTTTCTTTTTTTTTTCTTTTCCTTTCCTTTTTTTTTTCTTTTCTTTTTTTTTCCTTTTCTTTTTTTTTCTTTTTTCTTTTTTTTTTTCCTTTTTTTCTTCTTTTCTTTTTCGTTTTGTTTTTTCTATGTGGTATGCAGAGAGGCATTCTTCAGTTTGGGAACTTTCGACCTAGACGTGGACGTACTTGGAGCATCTGAAATGTTCTCCATTCGCTTCCTCTTCTGGGTTCTAGATTCCTATTAACAATATAAAGATGAAAAAAGTTTAGCAACGAAAAATATAAATGATTAAAACCACAAGCAATTTTAGTTTTATATATGGAACAAGATAAGAAAAAACTACCAACTACTTAAAGCAGAATTGTC
The DNA here is from genome assembly GCA_020826895.1 of Aquilegia kansuensis. Taxonomy (NCBI): domain Eukaryota; kingdom Viridiplantae; phylum Streptophyta; class Magnoliopsida; order Ranunculales; family Ranunculaceae; genus Aquilegia; species Aquilegia kansuensis. Next base: position 13,346,807 of record CM037006.1, read on the forward strand.
TGAGTTTTCATACAGAACTCCAAGTCATTTATTAGTTGTCTGAGTTTTCATACAGAACTCCAAGTCATTTATTAGTTGGATGGCACTTAGTGAATGTATAAAGACCCTTTTAAAGCTGAAAACTTGGGGTGTTTTGGACTCTGACGTATGTATCTTATGTTTGCTGGTGTAGATACATTATCACATGTCCTTTGAATGGTCATATATACAGGCAGCAGGTTATCATAGACAACAACATGTATATTGGCAGGAAGAAATCAGTTGGGTAATGACCAGTACAAAAAGCAAAGTGATGCATTGAAGCTACAATTCAAAAGCTTCATTTACTGGATCTGGAAGCACAGGAATGATAGGATCTTTTCATGACAAGAGAATGAGATCAGAGAGAAGCAAGCAATGTTAGTATTCGTAGATGTGGAAAAAAAGCTACAGGGAAGTACTTAACTACATGATAGAACTGGGACCAGAGAGAAACAACATAATGGCATCTGGAATGTAGACATGAAGGAGATTAAACGAGTTAGTGTATATTTCCGGGAACTCCCTGACCTCGGGTGGTATGCACCAAAAACAAATTGTACACTAAAGGCAGGGATGGAGGCTGGGCAGCAGTTCATAGGTCTCGTAAAGGTGAAGTTGTAGTAGTATGCAAGGTCAGAGTTTCAATTATCATTCAATTGCATCAATAGAGATACAAGGGGTTATTGTAATATGTTAAGTCTTTTATTAATAGTCCCACATTGGGACTAGAGTCTACTGACTGTAACTCTGTTCATTATAAATATGAGTCTTAGTCTCACACTGAGAACTAAGTCATTACGACCTAATATTATATTCTACTTGGTATCAGACGCCAAACCCACCAAACCCTAACCCTCACCACCATCAACAAATCCTAACCCTAATTCCCTGCGCTGCAACAAACCCTAACCCTAATTCTCTGCGCTTCTACTGCTGCTGTCACTTCCCTGCGCTTCTGTGTAGCCATTCCCTGCATCTGTTCTGAGCACGGCTTCCGTCCATCCCTTTCTAGGGTCTTTGTCTTCAGCGGCTCCACCGCTCCTATGAAGGCTTAAATCAGCCTTTGTTATTGTCTTTTCCTTTGTCCTGGAGCAGCTCCTCTCTTTCTTCCTTGATTAAAGGTATCGTCTCTTTGTCCAGAAATCTCTTGTTCATTAGGTGCTGCTCTATTGTCTCCTCTTTTTTGTCGTTATGCCAGAATCTCCTACGGATACATCTTCAATGGATAAATCACCATCTAATTCCAGTGTCTCAAAATCTGAATCTGGTAGTGGGAATGAGAATCTGTTGAACTTCCCTGCTTCTCATCGGGTTACTAGTGTTCTACTGAATGGCCAGAATTTTTCGTCTTGGTCTAGGTCTATCTGCTTGTTCTTGGGAGCTAAGGGTAAGATTGATTGGTTATTCCCTAACAAAGTGTTGCGTCCATCAGAGGCTGATTCTACTTATGGGAAATGGTTTATGGATAATTGTATGATTTTGGGATGGATTTTAAACTCGATGGAACCAGAAATCTATGAGTTATTCACATTTCATGAAACTGTTGATAGTTTGTGGGCTGCTTTGACAGAGATGTATTCTACCTCGCATAATGAGGTACGCATTTATGAGTTGTACAGGGAGCTTGGTCAGGCCTGTCAAGGTTCTTTGTCTGTAACAGCCTACTATGGAATTTGAAGAAGAGATGGGAGGAGCTTGCAATCTACACCTCTTTGACTGACATTACAGGAATGACTTCAGCCAATGCTACAGCCATTCAAAAGCGAGAGGATAAACAGAAAGTCCACCAGTTTCTTATCGGTTTGGAATCGGACTTTGAGGCTATCCGTACCCAAATTCTCAACACTTCACCTCTCCCTTCCATCGGAGAAGCTTATGCATCAATTGAGAAACATGAGCGTCGTGTGAAGTTGAACTCCAAAGTCACCATTGCTTCTAATGCTTCACCATCTTTAGATCAGATGGCATTTGCTGCCAATTCTCGCTCTCATGTCCGGTCAGGAGGCCCCCGCTCTAATGCTCCACCTGGGGGCAATCGGGGTCCTAATCGACCATTTTGTGAATACTGCAAGGCTGATGGTCATTATCAATCTACTTGCTATCAACTTCACCCTGAACTTCGCCCGAAAAAGGTTTCTGGCAAGTTAGGAGGTGGCAAGCCTCGTACGGCAGCCTTTTCAGAGGTTCCCATCAGCTCTTGGTCAGGGGGAGTCTCAGATGATCTTAATGCCACTATTGAGCGGGCATTGAACTCGAAGATGGATCAGTTCATGCACGTCTTCAGAGAAGAGAAATCAGCTGAAGGTGTCGCTGCCACATCAGCTACTACAGGTACACCCACTGCTTTTCATGTTACGACTGCTAGTAGTCCATCAACTTGGATTCTTGACTCCGGTGCCAATGATCACATGACCGGTGAGTCTAATCTTCTCTCCAATTCTCATACCCCAATTAATAAACATGTCGTTATTGCTGATGGCTCTCTCTCCCAAGTTCAAAGTAAAGGCACAGTTAATTTGTCACCTCACATTGTCTTGGAGTCAGTTCTTTACATTCCGAGCTTTACTCTTAATCTATTGTCTGTTCATCGTCTAGGTAAGAATCTTAATTGTGCCGTTGTTTCTCGCTAATTCTTGTTATCTTCAGGACCTTCGTACGAGGCGGATTTTTGGCAGGGGGTATGAGCGTGATGGCCTGTACTACTTTGGAGATCCTCCGCCAGTTCCACCTATTTCAAGTCTACATGCTAGTGTCTTGCCTGAGTCAGGCCGTTATGTTTTTTCTTTAAAGTCTTTGAACACTTGGCATGCCCGGTTAGGACATGTTAATTTTCAATACCTTTGTCTTTTGTTTCCCGAATTAATCACAACATGCAAGAATTCGAAGTTTCATTGTGATATTTGTTCTTTATCTAAACATGTTAGAAATACTTACATTCCTCGCATGCATAGATCTCCATGTGCTTTTGATTTAATTCATTCCGATGTTTGGGGACCGTCTCCTATAACTGCATGGTCTGGGCATAGATATTATGTGACATTTGTTGATGACTATACTAGATGTACATGGGTGTATTTGCTTCGTAAAAAGTCTGAGGTCCTCCCCTTGTTTTCCCAGTTTCTGCAACTTGTTAAAACACAATTTAACGTCGTTGTTAAGGGAATTAGATCTGATAATGCTAAGGAGTATGTGTCTAATGAGTTTGTCTCTCGCCTTAATCAGCAAGGTATTCTTCAACAATTAACTTGTCCTTACACACCTGAACAAAATGGTGTTGCCGAGAGAAAAAATAGGACTCTAATGGGCATTGTTCGATGCTTGTTACGTGGTATGCATGTACCTCAGTCGTATTGGCATTTTGCTGTACTTACGGCTGCCTATCTTCTTAATCGTACTCCCAGTAGGATCCTTGGTGGTAAGGCTCCTTTCCAGCTTGTTTATCCAGGTCACACTTTGTTTCCTATTATTCCCAGGGTTTTTGGGTGCGTATGTTATGTCCACAACAAGAGTCCTTCTCGTACTAAACTTGATGATAAGTCCATTCGATGTGTTTTCTTAGGGTATTCTCCTCTCTCCAAAGGCTATCGATGTTATGATCCCTCTCGTCGTCATATTTATCACACTATGGATGTTACCTTTGTTGAGCATGTTCCTTTCTTTGGTAACACTTTATCTGTGCAGGAACCTATAACAACATCGGAGGAGGAATCTTCAGCAATATATCCTATGCTTGTCCTTGATTCTTCTCCTCCGGTGGAACCTATGCCAAAACCTCTACAGGAACCTATGCCAAAACCTCTACAAGTTTACACTCGTCGGCCACATGCTCACCACAATACCTTGTCATCCGCCTCAGGTAACATCTCCCCTTCTGTTACCCATGTTCCTGATCCTCCTGTGATTGTTCCTATTGATACGTCTTCTCCTATTGTTGAACCTCGTTACCCTTCACGGGCGCGGTGTCCTCCTGAAAAATATGGATTTCCCTGTTCTACTAATCATCCTATTGCCAAGTTTGTTTCTTACCAGGGCTTGTCAACCTCTTACCATGCCTATGTATCTTGTACATCTACCATTCAAATTCCTCGTTCTTTGTCTGAAGCTATGGCAAATCCTCATTGGGTAGCAGCCATGCAAACTGAAATGGATGCACTTGAATGGAGTCAAACTTGGGAGATGGTTCCTTTACCTGCTAATGGAAAGACAGTTGGGTGTCGATGGGTGTTTAATGTGAAGTTTTTGGCTGATGGAACCGTTGAAAGGTATAAGGCTCGCCTTGTTGCTAAGGGTTTTACACAAGTACCTGGGCGTGATTTTGGTGCTACTTTTGCACCAGTTGCTAAACTTTCTTCAGTTCGTCTTCTCATCTCCTTGGCTGCTTCCTTCCATTGGCCTCTTCACCAGTTGGATGTGAAAAATGCTTTTCTTAATGGTGACCTTGATAAGACTATTTATATGGACCCTCCACCAGGCTTTCGTGGTGTGGGGGAGTATGTTGGTAAGGTGTGTCGTCTTCGGAAGTCATTGTATGGGCTTAAACAATCACCACGAGCTTGGTTTCTTCGGTTTAGTGAGGTAGTTCTGTTAAATCATCCACATAGCTTGTGTAACACATGCTTCACATGCTCATAATCCACAATATATATTGTGGATTCCTTTCCTAATAATCCACAATATATATTGTGGATTCCTTTCCTAATTTGTATTATTAGCACATGTGTTATAGCTGTAGATATCTTACCTTATTTAGTTTAGCATTGTATTATAAATACTCAAAAATACAATGAATAATACATTCAGTATTTTATTATCTTTCATGGTATCAAGAGGGTTTACGATCCTTTCTTCTTCATTCTGAGAGCAGCTCTAAGCGCCTCTTGTGTGCAGCCTCATTGTGCGCCACCTCTTCCATAGTCTATTTAAACAAATAATCTATGGCGTCTGAATCAACATTGTTGTCCACTAATACTGTGGCTTCTTCCTCCTCCACCACGGCAGTTGGATCTGTGTCTTCTGAAGCTTCCAATAGTGGTAACACATATTTTCCAATCCCAAATATAACCAATCTGGTTACTGTTCGGCTTAATGAAGCCAACTATCTGTTATGGCACAAACAGATGAAATCTTTCCTGGTTGGCCAAAACTTTTGGCGTTTTATCGATGGTTCCTTTCCTCAGCCAGAACCTTTTCTCCCAAGTACGGAACAAGCTGCTCCCACTGTCAATCCAAGTCATCTTTCTTGGCATCGCACAGACCAATCTCTTGTGAGCATTATTGCAGCCACTCTCTCAGAGTCTATCTTAGCAATGGTGGTTGGGTGTCAAACTGCAAAGGAAACATGGGACTGCCTTCAACGTCACTATGCACAGAAGTCTATTGCAAATGCTCAGAATCTTCGCTTTCAGCTGTTTGGCATCTCTAAAGGTTCAAAATCAATTTCTGATTATTTACAGTATGCTAAGTCTCTATCTGATTCTTTGGCATCCATCAATGAACCTGTTACTACCAAGGATTTGGTTTCTTCTATTCTCAGAGGACTTGGTCCGGATTATCAAATGATTGTCACGGTGATTTTGAACACATAGCCTCTTCCCGACTTTGAGGATCTGCGTGCTCGTCTTATTGCCTTTGAAAACCAGAACCCTACATCTTCCCAGCCTACTCAAATTGCTCTTCTAGCCACTCAGCCAACTGGGCAGTCTACTGGACCTTATCACCAACCTGTCTCACATGGAAATGCTCAAACCTTTTCCAATTCAAATAATAATAAGAATGGAAATGGTAGTCGTGGTCGCCGTGGGCGTGGTAACCGAAACAACAATTCCAATCATTGGAATCGTAACTCTGGGACTGTTTGTCAGCATTGTAATCATTCTGGTCACACTCCACAGTGGTACAATTATGGTCAGCGTCCTCAATCTGCTCCGCCTTCTGCCGCTTTCAGTTATGCCTCACCACCATATTATCCTCCGCCATATGCTCCACTACCATATGCTCCTCCTACAGCTGATCCTTTGACTACTGCCTTTGCTGGTCTTCAACTCTCAAACTCTGGTTATCAGCCGCAGCAGCTTCCTAATGCAGTTTGGTATACCGACTCTGGTGCGACTAATCACATGACAGGTGATCCTCGCCCCTTGCAGAACCGAACCCCTTATGCTGGAGCTGAACATGTGCAACTTGGCAACGGTGATACTCTTCCGATAGCTCAATCTGGTAACCTCCCCATTCAAATTGGTCCTCGTTCTTTACAACTTCGTAATGTTTACCATATACCTGCCATGAATAAAAATCTGTTATCTGTTGCCAAATTTACTCGTGATAATCATGTTCGATTCATCTTTGATCCTGATTGCTTCTTAATTTCTGATTTGCGTTCTGGTGTTACACTCTTTCAGGGCCCATGTAAGGATGGTCTCTATCCTTTGTCGCTTGCTCAATCGGCTCCTATTGCGCTTGCAGCTTCCTCTCAATCCAGTACTTTGTGGCACAACCGTTTAGGTCATCCTTCCAATAAAGTTTTGCAATTTCTTGGCTCCAATAAACTTCTGTCTCTTGATTTTAAATTTCAACATGAGTTTTGTAAAGGTTGTGCTTTGGGTAAGTCCACACACCTTCCATTTGAACTAAATAAAGAACATGCCACTTCACCTTTTCATTTAGTACATTCTGACGTTTGGATGTCTCCTGTTACTTCAGTTTCTGGTTTTCGGTATTACGTACTATTTACTGATGATTATTCTAGGTTCACATGGGTGTATCCTATGCGCCGCAAATCAGAAATGGCTTCTCACTTTGAAATTTTTTTAAACTTCGTGAAAAATCAATTTGATACCACTATCAAACTTTTTCAAAGTGATGGCGGGACAGAATATGTCAATAAAAATGTTTCCACTCTTTGTGCAAAACTTGGTATTCATCACCGATTGTCTTGTCCACACACACCTCAGCAAAATGGTCTAGCTGAACGCAAACACCGCCATATTTCTGAAATGGCTCGCACACTTATTGTATCCAGCGGTGTTCCACTCAATCTTTGGGTTGAGGCTGTCTCTACATCGGTTTACATTATAAATCGCCTACCAACTCCTGTCCTGCAATGGTCCTCCCCTTTCTCATGTCTCTATGGAACTCATCCTTCTTATGTCGAGCTTCGCACCTTTGGGTGCGCCTGTTATCCATACCTTGGGGATTATTTTACTAACAAACTAATGCCCAGAACTGTTGAGTGTGTTTTTCTAGGCTACAGCTCTCAGCACAAGGGGTATCGATGTTTGGATCCAGTAACAAACAGAGTCTACATATCGTGGCATGTTCGGTTTAATGAAAGCACATTTCCTTTTACCAAGCAAAGATCAACTCTTTCATCAACAACTGAAGGGTCTGATTTGGTGTTTGTACCTGTCCTCACGCCACCTCCTGTGGTGTTGGATACGCCACCTAGTCCGCTCCCTACATCCCAACCTCATGTGGCCTCGGATATGCCATCTAGTCCGCTCCCAGCATTGCAACCTCTTGTCAGAGATGATAGACTATTCCAACAAACATACCAACGTCGACACAGGGTACAAAATGAGCATCCACCTCCTATTGCTCATGCACAACCAGCTCCAGCTCAAGGGACTCATTCTATGACCTTGCGGTCTAGGGATGGGACTCAACGTGCGGTTACTCGTACAGATGGTACTGTTCGATATCCTATTCCCATAGCACTTGCTGCCCATCTTACCACACCGTCGATCGAGCCCACTTGTTATACACAGGCTGCCCGTTCTCCTGAATGGCGTGCTGCCATGGTTGATGAGTTCAATGCACTTCTCAAAAATCAGACATGGACACTGGTCCCACCTTCTCCACGCCATCACATAGTTGGGTGTAAATGGGTCTTCAAGCTTAAGCATCGAGCTGATGGCTCCATTGAACGCAACAAAGCAAGATTGGTGGCCAAGGGCTTTCATCAAGAATATGGATTGGACTATGACGAGACTTTTAGTCCAGTGGTTAAGCCAACTACTATTCGTACTATTCTCAGTCTAGCAGTTTCCTCTGGGTGGTCCATTCGACAATTAGACGTGAAGAATGCCTTTCTCCATGGGTTTTTAAGTGAGACAGTTTATATGACACAACCACCTGGTTTTGTTGATCCACACCGTCCCCATCATGTCTGCAAACTTCAGAAAGCCATTTATGGACTCAAACAAGCTCCCCGTGCCTGGTTTACAAGATTCAGCTCTTTCCTAATCCGTTGTGGTTTTACTCAAAGTCGGGCAGATCATTCGATGTTTGTGTATCACCGTGGACGAGACATTATGATATTACTTCTCTATGTTGATGATATTGTTCTCACAGGGAGCTCTAATGATTGGCTTGCCTCTTTTATCTCCACACTTGGTCGAGAGTTTGAGATTAAGGACCTCGGTCCACTGCATTACTTTCTTGGTGTCGAGGTTACATCTCTCTCTCCTGGTTTACATCTTTCTCAGACCAAGTATGCCATGGACCTTCTCCAACGGACTGACATGTTGGAGTGCAAACCTTGCCACACTCCAGTGAGTGCAAAGTCTCAGCTTTCTTCCATAGATGGGTTACCACTCTCAGATCCTACTGAGTATCGTCAGATTGTTGGTTCCTTACAGTATCTGACCTTGACTCGACCTGACATCTCCTACGCTGTGCACCATGTAGCCCAGTTTATGGCTGCCCCTCGAGAACCTCATCTTGTTGCTGCGAAACGCATTCTCCGATATCTTAAGGGAACCTTGGAATTTGGTTTAGACTTCCGACCAGCTAGAGGTCCTTTGTCTCTCCATGCCTTTTCGGATGCTGACTAGGCTGGCTGCCCTGATACTAGGCGTTCCACTTCTGGTTTATGTGTTTTTTTGGGACCCAACCTCATTTCCTGGTATGCCAAGAAGCAGCCCACTGTTTCCCGCTCTAGTGCAGAATCTGAATATCGCGCGCTTTCTTACTTGTGTGCTGAGACAGTGTGGATAGCGTTTCTTCTTCGCGAGCTCCACATGCCCGTTGCAAAACCCATCACATTATACTGTGATAATCTTAGCACTACGTACATGACGGCCAATCCAGTTTTCCATGCACGTACTAAGCACATTGAATTGGACTATCACTTTGTTCGAGAAAGGGTTGCTTCTGGAACTCACCGAGTTCAATTCATACCTTCAGTTGATCAGACTGCTGACTTCTTCACTAAGGGTTTACACAAGCACCGATTTCAGTTACTTCGGTCCAAACTTGTTCGTCCAAGACCACACAGTTTGCGGGGGAGTGTTAAATCATCCACATAGCTTGTGTAACACATGCTTCACATGCTCATAATCCACAATATATATTGTGGATTCCTTTCCTAATAATCCACAATATATATTGTGGATTCCTTTCCTAATTTGTATTATTAGCACATGTGTTATAGCTGTAGATATCTTACCTTATTTAGTTTAGCATTGTATTATAAATACTCAAAAATACAATGAATAATACATTCAGTATTTTATTATCTTTCAAGTTCTCCGGTATGGCTTTACTCGTTGCCATTCAGATCATACAGTGTTTGTCAGATGCATTTCAGGAAGACGTACCTATCTTCTCGTCTATGTTGATGATATGATCATCACAGGTGATGATATTGCGGGTATCTCACAGATTAAGGAAGATCTTGGGAAAGCTTTTGAGGTAAAGGACTTAGGGCCTTTGCGATATTTTCTTGGGATTGAGGTGGCCCGTTCTTCCAAGGGAATTTCTTTGTCTCAAAGAAAATATGTCCTAGATCTGTTGAGTGATACAGGGAAGTTGGGATGTCGACCGGTCTTTACACCTATGATTCCTAATAGTAGGTTGGTTGCAGACACAGGGCCTCTGTTATTAGATCCGTCAGTCTACCAACGCCTTGTCGGTCGTCTAATCTACTTGACTAACACCCGACCAGATATTTCCTATGCTGTAAGTCGAGTTAGTCAGTTCATGCATGCACCGTGTCAGTCACACCTGGATGCAGCTAACCACATCCTCCATTATCTCAAGTCATGTCCTGGACTAGGATTATTCTATGCTGCTGAACCACAAGACTCTCTTGCGTGTTTTACAGATTCTGATTATGGTATGTCACTTGATGGTCGTTCTACTACTGGTTTTTGTGCTTTTCGTGGGAATCATCTCATCTCATGGAAAAGCAAGAAGCAAAATGTCGTCTCTCACTCATCTGCTGAAGCTGAGTATCGTGCACTGGCACTTGGAACATGTGAGGTTATGTGGCTACGTTCCTTTTTGAGCGAGCTGGGCTTTGCTGAGAGAGGGTCGTCAATTCTACATTGTGACAACCAATCTGCAATTTATCTAGCTTCTGACTCTATCCTACATGAGAGGACAAAACACGTAGAGATTGATGTACATTTTCTACGGGAGAAGGTTCGTTTAGGGATTGTGACTCCTACTTTTGTTCGGACAAAGGCACAAACAGGTCAGTAAAGGCACAAACAGACTCAACAACTGTGAGGTCATTTTTGAAAGTTAATTCCAAACATCCTGGGGATCTGCACAAATGTGAGGATGATCCATGCATTGATTGCCCAGTTTGAAGATTTTAGCATCAAACACGACTACAGGGATTCAAACGGCTTGGCAGAATTTTTTTTTAGCTGCTCAGATACCTACTGTTTTATGTATTCACATTATACCCAGTTCGTTTCTGAAGATATTAGTAAAATTGTGTATAATGAATTCATGATGCATCAGGAAAGAAGTACCTGAGAATGTAACTGGCTTATGATTTTATAATGAAATGAGCAAGAAAAGAACATTTATTTTCCACTTCTATTGCTCCTCACACAATACACTCATATAGGAAGCCACTAGTTGAATCCTCACCACAAAGTCAAGGAGTCCATGTGATAATTACATGGAGATATAACTAAAACAGAAAACATTATTGCTTGAGGAGACATCTGATAGAATGGGCAATGAAATCAATATGAAAAGAAAAATTGCATAGACACTAAAAACAAGATTTAAGGTTATGACATTAAACCAGCTAATATTTCAATCAAGTTGTACTCACCGTCATTTCACAACAACAACAGGTCTTCCAACTCGAGAATGAAGTCTTCTTCTGTTTCTCCATGCTCTGAGTGTTGCTTGTCCTCCGTTTCTCCCAACCACGAGTGTGTGGTCTAGTTGCACATGGATTCAATATTGGCTTCAAGGAACCCACTGAGTTTTTCAACATCTTTACTTCTTTAGATTCAGACATACATTTCTCGCCATGAGTGTGTGCTTTCGTTGTGCCTGAATCCAACTTGGGAAATTTACACATAGGAGCTTCTGAATTGGGGTCGTGCTCAACATGTTTTCTCTTAAGAGTTGTAGATTCCTGTTCACAATATAAGAGATGAAAAGGTTCAGCAACATTTAAAAAATTCAAGGCTGCTTAGTCTTCATAAATAAAAAAAAACTGCAAAAACTGCAACAAAAAAAATGAATTAGGAAACACCATGATTATCAAAAAGATTAACAACAAATATAAAAACGAGCATTTCTATACACATGGTTAGAAAAGCAATTGCATTGAATAGACTTGCCTCAAGCTCTTTACCGACATTAACAAAAATCCCATCAAAATACAAATCTGAATCCAATCCCTCAACAGGTCTGTAAACCCCATTCTCTAGAGAAAAAAAAATTATAAAAAAACCACGGGTTACATTATCGTATGGCCTTTCCTCCACTTTGCAAGGCATCCAAACGTTGTATCTCTTGATTTTCCATGTTAATATACTCTGCTGTTGATCTTTATGCTTTTAAGTCTAGACTGTGTGCTTTCATGTCCGAGTAATTAACTCTACGAAGCCATTCAGCTCATCCAGAACCAACAGTAAATTATGACTGGCCTAAACTGGGTATGACAGGTCTGGGTTCTTATATCTAGCCGTTGGTGATCTGGTGCCTTGAATGAAGTCATCTTCCAGGAAGGCACCTTCTCTGTCGAGGCAGATGTAGCAAAGGTCAAAGCTTCACTGTAGGCGTGGTTGGCTATGCAGCCGGAAGGTTTGAAGGAATGAGGCAAACACCGATACACTGATCTCTTATGGAATTGGCCTGCAACAGTGGGAGGGTGACAGCTGCTCTGGCTCTGTGCAGGGAGGCATTTCAAGGTCTGTTTTTATGGTCTTGTATACTGTTTTTGCAGAGTCTGGGTCCTCTATTTTGAATTCGGAGTCAGGGTCTGGGATGTAGAGTCTGGTCTCACCTGACGGAGTGTTATACTCGCTGATCAGGACTTTAACAGTTATGGCAATATATAATTACTATCTTTGATAAAATATAATTAAAAAATAATAATAATAATAATTCTACTTCAATGACTTATGTGACAATTGTTATGTATTAAGTTTCAGCTAAAACGGTAGCTCCCAATACACCAGAGGCCTAAATTTTGACCGAAATTTTGCAGGGTACAATTATCTGCCTGTTCTACTTGAAGACTGGTAGACAAAATGAATATATTTTTGAAAACGTATGTTGTGACTTTTGAATTTTTTAGTGTTTTGATTTACTGGAATTTGTTTTTGGCAATAAAGAAATGATTTTATTTACATTTACAAGTTACTAGTTCTACAATTGAAGCTTACCTTTGAATCACATAGCCTTGATATTTGAATATTCCTCCTTTTCTTATTCTATCTTCCTCGTTTAATGAAATCTACCACTACTATCACATAAGAAAAAATTTCCTTCTTAATATTAATTGTGTTTACAAGTATGTCTTCTCATGATGTCTGAATGGTATTTTATTTTGAACATGTCTTCTCAACATACAATATGTTACCAGAGTTTTGCACCTATATACGGCACAGAGGTTGTATAGATTTGACAAAGTATGTAGTCTGCTCGGTACTGGTTACCTGGCTGGTAAAGATGCATCTCAGTCCAGAACCTGTAAGACACATTTTGGATTGACCATGACCAACTCTTGGCCTTGCCAAAGGTATTTAGAGATGGTAGGTTATTCATATTTGAGCATTGACAAAGTATGTAATCTACTCAGTACTGGTTACCTGGTTGGTAAGGATGCATCTCAGTCCCGAATCTGCAAGACACATTTTTGATTCTCCATGATCAATTCCTAGCCTTGCCAAAGGTATCTAGGGATGGTAGGGTATTCATAATTAAACATTGGGAACATGATAGCATCTTATGCCTCAAACATACTTTTTTCTATAAGTCTGTTCTTATTAGGGCAGGAACTATATTTTACATCTGGTATTTTTCTCAAAGATTTCAATTTACTTTATTTTCATGTTTAAGTTATAAGATATTCATCAGGATAAAGAAGATATGTTGTGTGTATTTTCAGTCTCAATGGAAGATCAGGAAAAGACGAGATTGGGAAGAGGAGTCAACTCGAGTCTATGCTTCATAGTCTGTTTCTAAGATACACTTCGACCAGAGTTGATTTTTCTATTAGAAAATTTATCTGACTGATTTTTAATGCTTGTTCATCAAATCTACCAACAAAAATTTTAAGGGGGGAGAGAATTTTTGCTAAAAAACCACTTGAAACACAAACTGATTAAGGAGCATGATTATCAAAAAGATTAACAACAACAAAAAATAATCCATCGGTTGATAGCTCACACGATGTCCAGATGATTCCTTTCAAAGGAGCATAACGTGTGTAATCGCATTCAGACATAACCATCACAGACAACATTATTGCTTGAGAGCATCTCATAGGATGGGCAATGAAATGAACATGAAAAAAAAAGCATAAAACTAAAAACAAGAGTTATGGTTATGATAATACATCAGCTCAAATTTCAATCAAGTTTTACTCACCGTCATTTCAGGAGCTAAAGATCCAGGCAATTCTCCCAATGTTGAACTCTGGGAATGTATTTCCTCTTCTATTCCATTATCTTCATCCCCCCTATCCAACAACCCAAAAACTTCAGGTTCGTTCCTCACAATCTGGGTTTCTTCATCAAAAGTTTGATATTCCACTTCACTTTCAAAGACCTTTGAATGCCTCTCTTCGTCCATTACAACTCCCACATCACCTTCATTTCCCCCTTTGGTTTTGTTGCGTTCATTACTGTTACCTTCAGATTTATCCTAAAGTTTGAAAGATCATAATATCATATAAGTATAAATAAAAAGAATATGAAAAGAGTAATAATGAGAAAACATGAAAAAAAAACATACATTTTCCAAAGAGAGTTTATGGGTCAAGTAGTCAATATCTCCTTTCAATTTCTCAACCTGTTCTTTCAATTCCCCTATTTCTCCCTCTGCCAACTCTGCTTAGAAGATAGATTACAGCCAATTAGCAAGATATTCATCCATGATATAGTAAACATGAAGAAACATACAATAAAACCCCAAATCATTAATGACTATGATTAGTATCCATACTCACCTAATTTCACTTTCAATCCCTGAGATTTTTTTTTTTCATTTGATAACAATTCTTCTAACTGCAATAAAAAAAATTCCCCAAAAAGTAAACACAAAATCCTAAAAATTTAAACTTTTCATGAAATTAAATATTTTTCATCACTTACATCAGATTTTTCTGCAGCCCATCTCTTGGCTCTTGCATTCAAGAAAACAGCCTTTTTCAATCTTGCCAACTCTTTCCTCATAATGGCGCCATACTCAACTTGATCTTTGAATCCCTTGACTTCTTCTTCTGCCATCTCTGCTTAGAAAAGAAATTCCAGTTAATTAACAACAAAATTACTTACAACAGTAAACACTCAGTATATAAGCTTACCTAATTCCACTTTTAATCGCCGAGATTCTTCTTGTTCATGTGACAATAATTCTTCTAACTGCATTAAGAAAAAAAAAACACCCAAAAATCAAAAACAAAACCCTAGTAATTTAAACTTTTAATAAAAGATATAATATATTTTTGTCACTTACCACAGATATTTTCTTAATCCATCTACTACGTTCAATAGAAAATCCACGAATCATTGAAGAAAGATCACTCTTCAGTTGGTTCAACCCTTTTCTCTTTGTGCATCCTTTTCGCTCATGAACAAGATCCAATTTACATTTTACCATTCCTTTCCTAATAATATCTTGATAAACATTTTCACGTATAGCTAAGAAAATTTCTTGTATAATATTACCATTTCCAGACATAATGTATGATGTTGTTCAGACAGAGAAAGAAACGGAAGAAGAAGAAGAAGACTATGAAGAACGAAAGATTCTACCTTTTTCCTCAGTACTTTTAAGATGAACTCTCTCATACTTTCTACACTTTATTAAATGAAGTACTGTGCTATCTTAAACTCCCAATGAATGAGGATAGAGAAAGTCGAGCTAAAAAAGCCTTAAAAATTTAAGAAAAGATTCTACTTTTGGTTTGTCCTTTTATGATCATGCAGTCTTAAAAAGAGGATGCTATGGTACATTTTCTATCAAAAGATTAATTGAGTAGCTCGAGCCAATTTAGTTGAGGACAAACATTTCAGACCACTCTTTTGGGCTTTTCTTGGGGACTTCATCATCTTGTTTTTGTAATATATAATATAAAAGATTAAAAGTCTGGGAAGACAGTGAGCTTTGTAAAAACATCTTATATAAAAGTCATGACTGCAATGCGAGGAACACCTGGGTGGTACATGGCGCCCGAGTGATTAAGCTTGGCAGACGTATATAGCTTTGGAATTGTATTGTTGGAGATCTTAGTTTAGTTGGGCCAAAAAATATGATTTGTCATTTACACAGAATATGGATTTAAAGTTATGCAGTTCCTTGCTTCTTGCCAAGCAGCATTATTCTGTAATTGTTCTATATTTGTATTCAACCAGTTTATGTAAAGATACAACAAGATTGGGAGCAACATTATTTGCAAATGCCATTTCACCTCTTGGCTATTGTTGTGTAATTTTGGTAGTGCAGCAGACGTCACGTGCTGTTTGAGTGAGGCAGTGAGCTGAACTTATTTATTTTGTTGGGTTTAAAGTCAGAGATTAGCAGGCTTGGGTTCAATAAAATGTGGGCCCGGACTATTTACCAAGCCTGCAACAAAACCCCTAAACCCTTGCTCTTTCGCGCCTCCATCCTCTCTCTCTCTCTCTCTCACACACTCTCCTTCACTCGCTCTGTGGAATCTTCAATCTTTAGCTATTACTCTATTAGCTTTCTTGATTATTTTTCAGCTAGAGTTTTAATTAATTTATGTCAAATCTCATGGAAAATTTACCTAATAAGGAAGATAAAGAAGAGAAAATCGAAGAAGATGAAGAGAAGACATTTGAAGAATTAGGTTTAGATTCTCGTTTAATTCGTGCTTTAATTAAGAAAGAAATTTCTAAACCAACACCAATTCAACGAGTAGCTATTCCATTGATCTTGGTAAACTAATTTTTTTTTTTTTAATCATAATTAATAGTTTAATTTTAGGGTTTATGTTTGATTTCTGATTTCAATTTATTCTTTGTTTTTATTAGGAAGGTAAAGATGTTGTTGCTCAAGCTAAGACTGGTTCTGGTAAAACATATGCGTATCTTCTTCCTTTGCTTCAAAAACTATTTGCAGGTTCAAGTTCTACAACTATTAAGAAAACTGCTCCAAATGCATTTATACTTGTTCCAACTCGTGAACTTAGCCAACAGGCATGTAAATTTATTGAATTATAATCTATTCTTTCTAATTCGTTTGATTTAATATTATATTACTTGAATTTTATATGTAATTTTGGTTGTTGTAGGTTTATTCAGAGTTGATGTCTCTTATTGAGTTGTGTAGAGTGCAATTGAAAGTTGTTCAGTTGACCAGCGGCACACATGCTTCTGATTTGGTAGGTTTATTTACTATAATTATGTGTTGTATGGTACTGTGCTTTGTATGTTTTTGTGGGGATGAATTGATTGGTTGACGTCTTATATTTGTGTTCAGCGAGCTACATTGGCAGGACCCCCTGATATTTTAGTTTCAACACCTGCTTGTATTTCAACATGCATTTCTAAAAATGTTCTTCCTACAAAGTCCATTCAGGATTCGCTATCAATACTAGTTTTAGACGAGGTATGAAGTGCTACTCAGTAGTTTATTAATTACATCCTTTTTTTTTTTGTTGATCGTGCTGCCAAAATATATTCTTGTTGTGTCTGCAATTGTTTATAATTGGAATATACCAATACATTTCGATAATTTGGGACCAGATACTGCAATATTCAGATTGTGGTAACAAAGATTTTATTGATGCTTAGTACAAAGAGCATGATTGAACAAACATAAACATGCTTTTTGTGCAAGCAAACTTGATTTCATATATCAAGTTTTAGACGAGGTATGAAGTGCTACTCAGTATTCTATTGATTGCATCCTTTTTTATTCCATACTCTTCATGCAAGGAAACTCAATTTCATATTTCTTCCTTTTTCCTAAGATCTAAGATATTATTGCAGGCTCCACATGTACTCAATTTGTAAGCTCACTATTAAATTTTGTGTTTTTTTCCCTTTCATGTTCCAGTGATGAAATGTTGGTGTTTATTATCTGCAGGCTGACCTACTTTTATCATATGGCTATGAGGATGACTTTAAAACTCTTACTCCTCATGTCCCTCGACGTTGTCAGTGTCTTCTTATGTCTGCAACTTTAAGGTGTGTTATATAAGTATTTTTCTGCAATTCTGCCCAACAGATTATTACAGTTTCTGTTATGTAAATCTTCCAGACATTAAAATGCTGCTTCTTGTTTACTACCTCCTTTGAAATTTTAAGCATTTCCGGATTCTGTTTAACGTATACATTATCAGAGAACTAAAATCACTTGTGTATACATATTTATTGCTGCATCTAAGTATATCATAGGAAGATGTTGACCCTACTACGGTAATTTATGCATCTCTACACTTTTTTTTTTGTTCGGAAATCATTTCCCTTTCAAGTTAATGCCAGAAGGAGGTTGTTGCTTCTCTTTGGCAGTCCTATTTTTGTATATATTTTCCTGGCTGATTAAAATGCCACTTAGGCCTTAGCTGACATCAATATAATATTTATCTACTTAACTATAAACTTATACTTGTGCTTCCAAGTTCCAACACCAAATTTTTGAAGAGGAATGAGCAGGGAAGTTCATGGTTTTCATTCTGTCTCTATGGTTAGCAGAAAGCGTATATTTGAACAAAAGGAGATTTGCAAGACGGCTTTGTAAAATTTGAGCAGTTGTATCAAATTGAACATATAACACAATAGTGAGAGTATGGGTTTGTTATATATCTTATAATTCAAGGAAAATGTTATGAATCTTATTTTTTTTCAAGAGATTTTCATAAAAGTGAATTTCTGATGGATGCGTATGTTCATATAATCATCATGCAAAATGTCACTCTCAGTTCCACCTTTTCTTTTTCGCTTAAATATTGTCAACGATACCTGTATTTCATCGTTCATACTGTCTTTGTTCATTGGCAGTGCTGATGTTGAGAAGTTGAAGAAGCTTGTGCTACACAATCCAGTGAGTTTGACTCTTACAGAAGTAGGAGACAAAAAGGATGAGATTATACCTAGTAATGTTCAGCAATTTCGGGTAAGAATCATAATTTATAAGTACATTCAATAGATTTTTCTGAAATGATTTGAGACCCTTTTCCATGCCCTTTAATCCTTTATGCTATATTCTGGGTGAACGTATCTGCTTAAAGAAGTTTCGTTTCTGATTATTTTGGTTTCCATACCTATATGCTTTCTGTTTGCGGCCTTTTTGAGCAATATATACTAGCTGTTTCTTTTGGAGCTGATGTTATTTGTTTTCTGTTATAGAGTTTAATTCATTAATAATCAGAAAAACATCTTGATGACGTTCACATACACAGCATAACAAAAACAATATAGCCAAGACAAACAATAGAACAAGACTGCAATCAGTGTCTGGATATTCCAACACACCTGGACACAAGACCTCCAAAGGAAACTCTATGCTCCTTCAAACCCTTGGACCAAATGAAAGACTTAATCCCGTGATCTTCGAGATGAACTTCTCTTTTGATTGGAAAACACTGCATCTAATTGGAAAATTTTCCCACAAAATTGACGTGCGAACTGTAGTATGTTCCAATGGCCATAATTGCTCGAAGAAGAGAATAGGCCCATATCCCAGGAGGCTAGCAAAGAACTGCCTACCAGGACACAGTGAGAAATACTTGATTAGAGGAAATAAGAAGACCAAACACTCCAAGAAAAAGGAAATAACATTTGGGGGTGCAAAGAAACAACCAAGCCCTTAAAATTGTAACAATAAAGATCGATTTTTCTGTTTCCTTCTTGCTAAAGAAAACATTTATTGGTTAAATAGCACTATTACTGCAAAGAAAGAAGGGTGGAGTCTCAAATCTCAATCTCACTACCTATAAAAGGGAGGGTCACAAAAATAAGAAACTATACATGAAAAAACATTACCGACCATTTAGACAGAAGAAAAGACAAAATAAGTCGTCCATCAATCAGTTGAGTGCATCGGAAAACAAGATCCTCCAAATCTTTCCCTCTTTCCACTGCCTGATATCCATTACCTTAAGTTCGCATGACTGCTGATTCCATTGTTGCTTCATGCTTGTTGGCATTTTAGCTTTGCCACTATGCCCTTACAGATGGTCAACTCTCACTTCCTTGGTTTGATTACCATCCCTCTGCCATAGTAGCTTTTCCCGTACTTGCCTGGCCAAACTGCATTTCATTTGAGATTTCTATGGTAGCCTGGCTTATCACAGAATGCATACGTATTTGATATTTGCAAGCTCACGAGTTTGCAGGTTTATCAGAGTCCTTAACCCCCAAGTTTGCCTTGTTATTGTTACCCTTAGGTTTAATAGTCCTTCTAGAGTTTTCTTCTTTACTCTGTGTCCTTCCATTGTCGAGATTTTAACTATACATCACCTCCATGAAAGAAAGAAAACCATTGTCCACTTATGCCCACTCTGCTACAATTTGGGAAAGTCAGTCGTCCATCTTATAAATCATTGCCTTTATCTTATTCCATTTGGGTTATTTTCTCTCAGTGTGGCTTCTTTAGTCGCGGTGGGATCTAGGTCATTCGGTGATTTCCTGAACAATCACATGGCTAAGAAGAGGTTGTGGAGCATCTTCTTCTTTGCAACACTTTAGAGAATCTGATTGTAGCGGAACAGTAGACACTTTCAAGGGATAGATCACAACATTATTTCGATGATTATAGATATCAGAGAGCATTCTTTCTTTGGTAGATGGCGAAGTACTGAACAGAGGGATACTCATTTTGGGTCATTGTTCTGTCGAGGGATAAAATGGTAGTTTGGGATTACCTCTGTTTTGTCTTGTTTATAACTTTCTATCCTGGCACCCTCTCAAAATAAAATAAAATAAAAAGATAGTAAAACTCTCTGTCCTTGTAGTTGATTGTAACTTTTCTCATATCAGTGGATACTTGTTTACTTCTCTCTTGGTCACGAAAAAAATATAAAATCTTAAAGGAATAAAAAGAATCCACATTTTCAAAATGACATTAGCATCAAATAGGCATATACCATAGTCTGGGTGTCTGTTAAACAGTGGCTAGATGGTTATTGTTGAAATGTTTAAGTCCAACATCTGACATTTGAACTTTGCATCGTAAACATACAAGATCCTGGAGCGACTCTACTCACTGCCAATTGGTTCGGGTTCTAAATGGCTTAAGTTCAATTTCTATTATATTGGTGGGGGGGCTATGATTAAGCATGACCTTAGCTTTTTGGTCCAAATACAGTGTCCATCCCGGAACAATAAAAAAGGGTCTTCCTGTTCAAACAGGAGCGATTTTTTAATAACCTCGATAGAAGATTCCGTAGAAATTCTTTGGATAAATAGGTTCATTCCAAAAATCAATCGAAATATTAACTTAATCAATGTGTTATGAAATTTTACCAATTAGAAATTGTTTTGACAGGGTTTTCATATCTATTTTGGGGATCAGAGCATTCCCAATGGTAAAAAGGTTTTAGAGGTGCCACATAGGAGAAATGAGAGAGGGTGAAGGTTTTAGCCTAAAATTAATGTTAAAAGTGTTTTTAACTTTTTTTACTTTTAGAGTTGTCAACAGTTGTTTTCTAAATGAGAATGAAAATAATAAAATTTAATTTTTAATTATTAAATACTCCTATGTGGCACTTAAAAACACTTTTATCTCCTTGGCAAATTTGCCAACTTATTAAAAGTAATATTCCTTGAAAAGTGTTTTAAAACTACCATTGGCAATGTATTTTTACTAAAAGCTCTTTAAAAGTGGCTTAAAACCCACCATTGGGAATGCTCTCAGGAATGAATAATAATTTGGCTGCATAGATAACTGGTTTAAAAAGAGAGCTCTCTTTCATGCAATTTGCTGGAAAATGTGGTTGGAAAATGACTGCATAATTGTTGAGATTATAAGGGATTTTTAGACTTAACTCCTCCTTTTTTGTCTTGGAATGGATTAAACTCCCCCTTTTATCCAAAGTTTGACCTCACCCCCTGCCGTCTCCCTTCGGTCTCTTCTGCCATCCATAAAGAAAATTTGTGACACAAATACCCTCTCCCATTTGTTTTAACCCTAAATACACCCTCTTCCTCTAACAGAATTCATCTTCAGTGAGAATGTGAGATCCACATAGCATCTTCCATATTCTTATTCTTTCTTCTTTCTCTACCATCTTCTTCTTCCTTATTTGAATTGGGGTTTCTTGCTTTTATTTAAGCGTGAACTAAAGGCAGAAATTTGATTTTCGATTGGAAATGGAGACCAAGGTGGAGATGACGCAACATAAAAAGTATTCTGGGACGAATTTCTATTGATTGATTTTTTGCTCTGAAGATTGCAAACACCCCATTCAAGAGAAAGAGTTTGAGAAGCATCAGTGACTCTTTGGACTTTGATACTCTATAGATTAACATTGTGATTTTTGAAACACCCTATATAAGAAAGTTTATTTGTGGGTTAACTTAGGGGTATTTAGGTCAGAATCCAAGAAACTGGATGACAGAAGAGACGGAAGGGGGTGATCTCAAAGACTCAAACTTTGGACAAAAAGGTTGGGAGGGGTTTAATCCGATCCTAGACAAAATATTTGGGGGTTAAGTCTAAAAATCCCAGATTATAAATTGACGACGCTAAAGCAGATCATTTGAGTTTGAATTCCTCGTTTATGATCTGTCTTCATTTAAAGTTGAATTCCTCTTACATGCAATGCTGTCCTAGCTACTATATCCTGTAATGTTTGATCTGATAAATTTTAGCTTTGAATTATGGTTTCTTTTTATTGGTATTGCGTCTTGATTATCTGCTTGAGCAATTCCACATGCATGTGATGTTATCACCAGTTTTAATTAATAATTAACCTTTTTCCATCCTACTGTTTTTTTGCAATCGAAAGTATCTCATTCTCTTATTATGTCACCTTAGATTTTTTGCAGTCCACGTGATAAGCTACTGAATATTCTTGCTCTTCTCAAGTTGGAGCTCGTTCAGAAAAAAGTGCTGATATTTGTAAATTCTATCGACATGGGCTTTAGACTGAAACTATTTCTGGAACAGGTTGGTATAAGTGAAATGCATCTTAATATCCTGTTTTTTTTTGTTTGTTTTTTTGTTCTAATTGGTTTTTTGATATCCTCGTTGTATCTGTTTGTTTTCTCTGTAAAAAGAGTTACTTACAAGTTATTCTTTTAAGAATTGGGGTCGAGGTCTATGTTGAATTAGTTGATTGTTAATTCTTTTAGGAACTCTTCTTGATGTTGTCGGTATATCAATGAGTGGAAAATGTCAACGTTTATGTTTAATTGTTTATAAAAAAAATAAAAATGTGAAGGTAAAGAAACCAATTTTATTGAAACAAGATCTCACCTAGAATCCCATTACGTCAGTTGTCCGTCAATCTCCAATAAAGCTATCTTGGCTGTATATAGAATGGTTGTTTTACTCTTGTTTTTGGTGTATATAGGGTACTTTGATCTCATTTCTCCATAGTCTATATGCATGAATTTGTGGACATTGAAGTTTTGTATACATCTACTGATTATTATTATTTTTGTATATATTTCTGTGAAGAAACATTACTTAAACTGCCCAAACTTTGATTCGAGTAGGTTTTTTTCTTTTTCTTTTGGGAGAGGTAAAGAAGCAGATTAAACCAGCAGTTTCAGTATCTGAGGGGCTGCTTTTCGTAATTTAAAATTTTCAACAAGAATGAAGATCTAAATCAGTTTTTTCTTCTAGCCACCATTTCAAGTAACTAAGCTACAGTAGACAGTAAATAAGAAAAATCCACCTCATACACGATGATTGAGAATTTGGTGATGTTTCACACATGTAATAGTACTTTTATGGTGGCAGGCTGGCAGCACAAGCTAACTCAGTTGGTGAGGTCTGTGGGAGTCGATTCCACAGACTTGGGTTCAACACCCGCCATCATGGTTGGATTTTTTCTGAACCCACTTATCAAAGTAAAGAAGGCAATCATGACTAGCAAGTATCGATTTATATGCAACATATACCAATAACAAAAGCCATTGCTCTTGGTATAAATGATAATGCCCCAATTACGAGGACCTGCTAGAGTTTTCAAGAACCAAAATAATATGAATTGATGCTAGAGTTTTAAGTAAAGTATCAGTAGAAATGTCTTTAATTGATTTGAGTGGAGAAATTTGATTTATTCATCTGATATATAAAGAATTATTTCCTCTATGACCGCCTTGACGTTTATTGAATTGCACTCGGTAATCTAGTTTTCATTTTCTATATCTGACAGTTTGGAATGAGGTCAGCCGTTTTAAATGCTGAGTTGCCACAGAATTCACGTCTCCACATTCTCGAGGTATGTGATCTAAGATTATTTTCTCTTAATCTTATTGCTGATTGCATTATTGAGGAACACTATTATTAGATGCACTTCATTTTGCTACACCTCTACAAGGAGAAAAATACAAAAAGAATAGAAGCTGTGAGGGGGTGTGCCCTGATGTTTTGGACCTTATGGTGTAAGTAGGAACAAGAACCTGAGAGACGGATGGACTTACTAGGCCTATGAATTTCCTATCTGAGGAATGCCTTCAATCTTCTTACTAAGATGAGAATTTTCGATTGGCATTCTGGGATTTTGCATTTTTCTGGAATTGGCGCCTCGCCGTTCAAAGTTAGAGATTTAATATTTTGGAATATAACTTTTTTTTTTTTTTTTTACCGTTAAAACAAAATTTCATTAAGGAGAGTGTGTAAGGTACACACTAGCCCCAATTACGGAGAAAGACACTCAGTGCTCAATGTACATGAAATATCAAGTCCTCCCATCTCAACATAAAGTCATCTAGTCTAACCCCACTGAAACATGATCTGAAAAACACCCAATTCCAAACCATAAGCTTGATGTCATTGGTAAGCTGCCCCAAGTCTCAATTTTCACCTTCAAAAACTCTTTGGTTCCTTTCTCTCCAGATTCCCCAACAAATAGCATGAAATAAAACCTTCCAAGTCAGTCGTCCCACCCTTGACAGGTTAGAAGACTTCCAGTTGCAAAGTATATGAGCAAGGCCCTCATTGAAGTGCTACCAAACTCATTGATGAAATATGCCCAAACAGCTTTACTCATAGAGCAGGTCCTGAAGAGTTGATCAATAGATTCAGTATCCGCCAAAGAAAGAGAACATCTGTTGACCATAGGCAAACCCCTCTGTAAGTTGTCCACAGTCAGCACATTACCCCAAGTCAGAACCCACATGAAGAAACACACCTTGGATGGAATTTTGGGGTTCCTGACCCTGGTGTTAGGGAATCCAAAGAAACTCAACTGATTCATATGCACTATTTTGTCTTCCCATCTGGCATACAAAGATCTAGCACTAAACCAAAATTGAAATAATTATCCTCCCTGCCTTTATATTTTTGACTACAACTGTTGAGTTACTTCATTTAGGTGGTAAACTGTGCCTATGGTAACATAAAGATATGTTTGTGAACGTAGATGCTGAGTGATTTGGTGAAGTGTATTAGTAGTAGAACTTGGTTGAACAAGACCTAACTTAGCAAGTACTAGAGTGATTCATAGAAAAGATGAGATTGGGACCTTTTTCAGCTTATGGTGCACTGTTGCCTTTTGAATTTATAGACTTTCTTATGCAATATAGACATAGTTGGTGTTAGCTTCTGAAATATATGATACTTCAATTTTGGCTAGAATTGTTATGCTAAATATATTATAAAATTGGTCATGTTATAATATTTTAAATATTGGTGGCATAACACTCTTTTTGTGATACTCCTTATTATCAGGAATTCAATGCGGGGTTATTTGATTATTTGATAGCCACTGATGATAGCAAAACAAACGAGGAGCAAGTGAATAAAGAGATAGATGTGGCATCAAAGAAATCTAAAAGGCATCTCAGGCGGAAATTAGACTCAGAATTTGGGGTTGTTAGAGGCATTGATTTCAAAAATGTGTACACTGTAAGTAAATGATTTGAACTTTTCTTCCTTGACTATATATGTTTAAGTAATGTTTGTTTCAACTCTAAGCATCTGATATATGAACATGTGTCATGACTTTTCATAGACAAGCTAAAGTTTAATTGCAAAAAAAGGCTTTTAAAGAAAACAAATTAGCTTGACTAAAGGCTAAAGCTCCTCCTAGGGCATGCCCTCTCTTCTTATATATTTTTTTTCTAAAAGTGTGAGTGGCTGATTAGATGGAGAAGTTAATTAGAAATTTGCTACTGAGGTCAACCAAGGTAGTGCGAAGGTTTTGTTACTTTGATGAGACATTTGCAAATGTGGGGATGAGTATTGACTATTAGGAATACCAACTATATGTTGCTAGTGAACTTAATTCTGGGTTTTGGATTGAAAGATGGCAGCTCCTTAATGTTTCAAAGAATTGGTATTGTCAAAGTTGATGCCGATACAATTTTATATTCTCGATGATCTGATGCAAAGCCTTGCATTAAGCACCACTTGAAGGAAGTCAGGAACTAGGCTAACTTGAGCCTACAAGGAAAAAATAAATCATGATTAACATGTACGCATTATGGTAAGCTGCCAAAGTGATCTGAGATGCAATTCTAGCAATGATACAGACGCGTCTGGCAGGATGGAAAAGAAAATTACCGAGCCCCCTGCTTACCAAGCTGCCAAAGTGGTCAGCGTCTGCCTACAATATATACAAACCTTGCTATCCGTTTCTTGACTTCCTCGAAGTCTCTGCCTGGGGTAGGGAAAGGTTGTTGAGCACTATTCATTTTGGTAATTGGCCGGAGCAAGACAGTTGACACTATTAAGTCGCAGTCCCAAATTTGTTGCATACGATTTTGGACAGCACTGGTCTCATTACATTTGGTTGATTGGGAGAAAAATCCTTATTAGTTGTTTGTATTGTCATGAAGTTCTATTGTGAACTTGTAGTTTTGTTTAGTTGATTGTGCTAATTTCATGTCATTTTGAACATCTTGTCCTAATTTTTTTTCTTTTGTTCTTAAATGATTAATTTTCATGTTTGATAAACTATTGATAGTAAAAAAAATGGTACACCCACGTCAAGCTGCTTCTCATAGTTTACTTGCTAATATTTGAAAAAAATATGTAACCACACTCCACTTTGTTTTCTTGGGACAGGTTATAAACTTTGATATGCCTCGGACCGCTGCAGGATATGTGCATCGTATAGGTCGTACTGGTAGAGCTTACAATACTGGTGCATCAGTATCTCTGGTAAGTTTATGCCATTAATGTTTTACAATGAATTTTTGACAGTATGCCAGATGTGATTAATTTCGTGTTGTACTAAATCATAATAAGATGGTTATTTTGATGGTAGTTCTCTTTTTTAGCTCATGATTAAGGTCGCCATGTTGTTAACAGGTTTCTCCAGACGAGATGGAAATTTTTGAAGAAATCAAAACCATATTAGGCGAGGACGAGAACCAGGATTCAAACTTCATTGCACAATTTCCATTGATAAATACAAATGCCGTGGAATCTTTAAGGTACAGAGCTGAGGTAAGATAGTCACCATCGATCTTTATGTACATGATCATATGATTGAACATGCAGGTTTGAGGTCAATTTAGTGAACAACAGCAATTGTTACTGCATTGACTAGCGGTCTCCATCCTGCAGGATGTTGCAAAGAGTGTGACGAAAGTTGCTGTGAGAGAATCACGCGCACAGGATCTGAGGAATGAGATTCTTAATTCTGAAAAGTTAGTATTGTATCTCACACACATCATTCTTTCTTTGTAAAACCTCTTGAGATTAATTAAAAAAGTGCAAAGAGTGCTTAGGCAAAGTAAATGGTAGAAAACCTGATTGTACATTCTTTCTAGGTGTGTTGTTTCAATAGGTTATGCTGATTGGATTTAATGTGCAGTCCATGCTGACTATTTTTATAAAGATCCACTGACAAAATGTAGCAACTCTTGTATAGGTTGAAGGCTCATTTTGAAGATAATCCAAAAGACCTGGGTAAGGGAGTTTACTGGTTTGATGTATTTTTACGTCCCCAACTCTCTTATGCTTGCATGCATGCCTTTCAAATGTGCTTACTTGCCTGGTTGTTTAACAGATCTACTGAAGCATGACAAGGTGCTGAGCAAGAAGCCTCCTCCTGAACACTTAAAAGATGTGCCTAGCTACTTGTTGGATCCAGCAGTACAAGGAGCAATTAAGGTACTTAAACTCAACAGAGCCGCAATGGGAAAGAATAACTCATCTCGCCGCCAAGGATCCAACCGAAGATTCAAAAGAAGTAGAGATCCATTGAAGACATTTTCTGCCGAGGTTTGATATTGTTGTTACCTTTTTAGTTTAGTGCCAAAAGTGCTGTAATTTACTACTATAGTATGCTATGTGGTTTATCTTATGAAAATCATGAATTTGACCAAGGTTTTTCATGTCAGGCACCCAGAAGATTTATGAAAGATGGTCGAAAGAGAAACCACGAAGAGAAGGGAGATGGTAGTCACAAAAGCAAAAAGAAGGCAGCAAGTGACACAAATTGAACACTTTCACTTGCTGTAATTTTCTTCCTTTTTTTTCTTCTTACAAATGCTGATTGCTAGTTGTCTTTTCAAACAGAAATGTAGGTAAATTTTGGTAACAAGTTCATACTGTCCTTCACTTGTGAAATTTTTTAAACATTCCTGTCCTCTATATGCCTGTCTTGTCTACTGAGTAGTGCTAGTGTGAAAACCACTTTCACATACCTAGGTAAAAATCGTGCCAGCTCACATTAAAGAAATCCGCTACTCAGAGCATATCCAATGCATAGGAGTTTGAGTAAAAAACCCTCTCCAATGCCGTTTTCTAAACTTTGCTGTGAGTCTGATGTGGCATAATTAATAGGATTGTGGGAGTTGATGATATTGCTTAAGTTGTAAATACAAATGTAGGAGTTATTATATGGTTTAAATCTGTGTGGAACTTTTGCTTGATATTAATATCTTACACGGGAACAGTTAAGGGAACAGGTACGGATCATAGATATAGGTTTCCATTGAAGATTTACACCAGGTGTTCCAATTGGAACTATGCTAGCCAAACCTACTACAGGGGTGTCTGAGCTTCTTGAGAAATTCCATGGAACAGAAATCACTTGTGAATATAAGTACGATGGAGAACATGCTCAGATACACTATATGGAAGATGACTCTGTTGAGATATGTAGTATTGTAGTCGGAATGGTGAACGCAATACAGGAAAGTTCCCAGACGTGGCAAATTCAGTTAAAAGATTCAAAAAAAATCCACGGTAAGATCATTTGCCACAGATTGTGAAGTTGTTGCCTGTGATGTGGACAAGAAGAAAATTTTGCCTTTCTAGATCCTCAGCACTTGTAGGCATAAAAGTGTGTGCTTTGACATAACGGCTAAAGTTTGTGTCCTTTTTTTTGTAGTATTTTATATCTTAATGGGAATTCATTACTCCTGGAGGAACTTCAAATTCATAGAGAGCATCTTTATGATTCATTTGTGGAAGTGCAGGGGAGTTTCAGTTTGTAATCACAATGGTTTCAGATGATCCCAACTCCCGAGGACATACAGGTTTTCTTCGAAACTGTGGTGAACAGCGGCTGTGAAGGTTGGATTATAAAAACATTTTTAAAGATGCTACATACGAGGCTTTAATGGTTATGGATTTGGTTGAAATTGAAGGAGGACTACATAGCCGGCATAGGAGATTCACTAGATTTAGTACTGATTTCTGAATTCCATGGCCGTGGAAAACGTGCAGATGATTATGGTGTCTTTCTCCTTGCTTTGCTATGATGATAACAATAAGGCATACCAAACTATTTGCAAAGTAGGCACTGGGTTATCTCAATTTATGTTTAAAGATAAAGCTGCCAGTCTACGTCTTAAAAGATCCAGAAACAATGAAACTAAAATCAGATGTGTGGTTTGAGCCAACTGAGGTTTGGGAAGTGAAAGCTGCAGGTTTCACTATTAGTCCTGTTTATCGTGCTGCAATTGGTATTGTTAATCCAAATAAGGGCATATCTTTGTTTACGTTACCGTGTTGGAAGCTACATCAAATGAGCAGGTCCCCAAGATGTACAAATCACAACCTCAAAATACCCTCCACTGAAAATATTGTTGAGGAAGATTTAAAAACAACTTGAATTCCTCCATGTTTATTTATAATATTTTGTCATTGGAGGGTGTCATCTGGGTTTCTCCTAAGCTTAAAGTATTAAGACCATCTCCAAGGGTAATAGTGAAAAAAACTCAAATACCTATAATATTCTGTAGGACCCAGTGAATAGTGTATACATATGATGTTGTTATCTCCAACCCTTATACCTATATTTTGATGCAAAACTATTAAAAAATAATTAATAACATATAAAATTGATTAATTATTATTATTTTGTCGTATATGTATTGTACAATTCTATTTGTGTCCTTCAACCATTAAAATGGTTATTAGGTAATTTTAGCCCTTTTTAATTAGTGCACATTTTTCATATTATTTAATTTTTAATTTTAATTGTTGTTTAATTTAATTTTAATTGTTGTTTTTTAATTAGTGCACATTTTAATTTAATTAGCCCAATACGAATATGGGCCTTTTCTTTGGGTTTGGACTTGAGTTAATAAGGATTGTGTGGAAAAACAAATATTTGATGAGGACAATATGGGTAAGTTTTTTTTTTGAATGTGGGTTAAGTAAGTCCCAAAACTTGATTGCACATGAGACAAAAAAAAAACTTCAAACTCAAATTTTTACTTATATATAAGTAAATATATGAGTATTTAAGTTTTGAGTATGGATTAGAGAGGAATTTTAGTGAATAGTGCCAAAATTATAAATTTTAGCTTCACCCTTGGATATTGTCCAAGTGGGAAGACAATGTTTAATCAGTAATTTTTAATGCAACTGGTGGTGTGTTGATCTGATGGATATCTTGTGATAGCTTCAATCTATCTATTTTTCTTTTTGTTACTTTGATGTCCAATATCATTTGAGAAGGGAAAAAGTCAGTACCAAAATAATTTACATTTATTTTGACAGAGGATCCATAAAAAAGATTTACGCGACTTGTTGATGGTTTTGCAACTAAGCCACAACATGTGTTTGGCAAATTAAGAGCTTTTAAAAAATTGTTACTTAAATTGACAAAAAAAGGCCTTAGAACCAGCACTAAATGCAATCAAATTAGTGAGTCCCTGAAACGCTCTGATCAGTACAAACACTTCTTTTAAGTTAGAGACAGCAGGAGCCGCATTCCCTCCCAGTCCACCAGAGCAGGGTCTTAAAGTGGGAATAGAACAATAAATTTGCATCCTCACTGTTAACCATGGTTGAACCTCAAATTTGCATCCTGACTGTTGACCACAACAAATATGAACCAGCAATCGACCACATGGACAACAATGCTTGGCATAGTGGAATTAGATATAGGCTGTGTTTGGTTCGGGGAATCTGAATTCCTGGAAAGCAGAGGGTAAGATTGGAAAAAAGGAATGGTACAAACAGAGATTCTACTCTAAAAAGAGGGAGACGAGACGAAATTCTAACAAATTCTACTCAAAGTGAAACACTTGACATATATGTCTAGCCACTTTTGGAAACTGGTTTCCATTTTAAATATAAGGAAACCATATTATGTCCGGTTACACTTAGCCGGAATCTGTTTTCTTGATTTATCTCAAAATTTCAGTTGATTTAGCCTGATATTCTCCTGTTTTCCAGGAAACTGAATACCCTCGAACCAAACACAGCCATAAAGAATTTCATTGACCAGAACAGATCCTATTTTTTTTTTAACTAAACTTGCTGTAACCCCTCACCGTGAGAAATAAATCAAATTCTTTAAATATAACTATAGCTCTTTCAAAAAGCTCTATAAACCTTCACTATGGTTGCTGCTTGCTTTTTCTTAGCGAAGTCTGTACATCCTTTACTCCAACTCTCCAACAGGTGCCTCATTAAGCCATAGAAAATGGATGAAGTCATACAACTTGGCAGTAACGCTAACCTGCATAGAAACAAAAATAAAAGTATTAAACACAAAGATAAAAGGAAAAGGTTATGTCATGAAGACAGCCAGCTAAGAGATGGTTTGTAAACCTTGTATGGTGTCGGGTTTAATCTCCTCATGTGATCAGACCGCATTTGATCTAGTTGTTGGATGCAACGACTCCGAATCTCTTTAAGAGGTGGCAGGTTTTCTCTTGCTTTACCTTCAAGCATGAATCCAAATTTTATCAAAGTTGTACTAGTAGAGCACTACTTGTTAACATTTCAGAGGTACCAAAATTCACACATCGAGAAAAAGAATATATGGTTTAAATTCAATCAGTTTCACTTATCAGCGTCAAAACAACATATATTATTACACATGTATAAACTGATGTAAACAATCCTAGACAACAGCTTGCCACGTGGCATCTATCCTGAATAGAGGCAAAAGAAACACTAAATTTGGCAAAGATATGAGAGAAGAAAAAAGTAACCCTCTGTTTTCAGACATTTTATGGTAAGGCACATATCATAACATTTGAAACCAACTCATTCTTACTTTCTAAGTATTGAGCTACTAACATATCAGGCTGGGAAACTTCCTACTAGTTCCTATGCAATCTTTCTTTTAAACCAAAATGGACCAACAGGTCTAATTTGAGGAGCTGGTTTCAAATGGAAACTCCCAGTTGTAGTTAACAGCTTTTTAGTATACATCTGTAGACAGTCTTGACAGAATGGATTAACTGGTCTAATTTGATGGAAAAGAATAGTTACATAGGCAAGCAGGCAACTTCACTAATTAATAAATAAATAAAGATGCACCGTGGAACACAATGGACGTTAACGACCCAACTAATTGGGCACCCTAGCTACCAAACATTCATTTGTAAAACACCAATCTTCCTGGACTAATACTTGAAGTAAGACATTTTTAGTCATTTTCCAGGTACCAAATGTCGTTGATGCATGCTCAATGTAACAAGGACTACAAGTTGAATGTGCTTCATTAAACTACATATGTAGAAAATGCTGGTCATGGAAACATCAAGAAGGGTTACCTGAACTCCCAGGCCAATAACACTTCAGGAGCTCCTCAACACGTTGTGGCACCACATATGCTCTCTTAGATTCATTAAAAGGATGTCGACACAGTATCCTTTCTGCTATCTGCAGATACGTTATTGTAGCGGTACATCGTCCAGTTAATTTCACATATAATGCTATAAAGAATATGTTCAACTTTCGAAATTCAAAGTAAAAAAAAAATAACAATCTGTACAAGCCATCATAAATCCTATAGTTAATGATGTTACAATTCAGCAGAATTTCAAAATGTATAAAATTAGGATATCAACCATGTTTGCTAATACTTACGAATTGTAATAAACAAAGTTTTCCTTTTCTCAACGGCTTTTAATTATTTTTCATTATAACCTCAATCAGAAAAATAACAAATCATGGTGATTCTGAGTTACTGGCTCGTATCAGTCTGTCATTATATCTAACAATGGATAACCACTAGAATGAATACAAGATGATGTACCTTTGGCGGTGGTTCATTTCCCCCAGTCATTATGTCTACCAAAGGGTAACCTTCTCTTCCATACAATCGATAACACCGTTTTTTACATGGTATAGATACCTAGAGAAAAAAAATATATAAATACACCTCTAGAAAATTTAAGTAAAGACCAGATATAATGTTCGACAGCATGATCAAACCTTAGCAACATCTTCGGAAAGTTTAATACGAGGCTGCTTGTTTATTTCTACCAACTTAAACACACAGCCTAGAGCTGCTTGAGCATAACATGTAACTAGATAGGTACCAATTCCAAACGCATCAACCTCATGCCCCTGTTTAGAGAAGAAGCATCCAGATTACATATAAAGCACAAAAAACAGCTTTTTGCAGCAGAGAAAGAACTGTAGCCACGAAAACTAAGCAGTATTGATCTTAATACGTGGACCATGGTTTTCTTAGTAAGAGAAAAATTTTAGAAAATATACCTACGTTCCGCCACCTAAAGTTGCTTTGGATAAACGTGGTCTAGGTAACTTAAGCGTATAAGGTTGAAGGTGAGAAAATCTCTTGTTCAGTATATGTTTGGTCGGGCACCCCATTGTATGTTTCCGTATTCTTAATTATTTAATAAACTTCTAGGGATCTCTCTTGTAAGGTGTTTTCTCCTTTCTCTTCTAATTTTTATAACCCTTTCCTCCAACAAAAGCTTGTTCTGATTAAAATCTAACTCAAGAATTTCATATATTAACAACAAAATGTATGCCTTTCATTTCCAGTGTCTACGTTACTCAATAACATTTCGATTCTAAAATCACCAAAAACTTTACATCATAGGGAATCAAGTTTTGAATGATTTTAAACCTTTTGAATCAATGTTCACATTACATGTTCTTTAAAGCAGCTTGGGATGGTTACCTGTTTGTTTAAAGCATCTAGAGTTTCTTCATTGAGATCATTACTAGCAGTAATTGTCATTTTACCAAAACCAGGTACTCCAAATTCCTTTTCAACTGAACAGAAAAACCTCCGTGCCTCACATGACAAATATGCAAGGTCGCCAGAGTCCAACCTGATTCCCGCTGGTTTGTATCTGCACGGCATAATATTCTATTTTATCGCTCAGAAAATTCAAAACAAATTTAAGCACATATAAGGACCGCAGGGAAAAAACTACTAAGGAAATAAAACACAAGCTATCAAACTTGAAATAGATTAAGGAGCAGAGTTTTAAAAAAAAGAAAAAATATTTTAGAAAAGAAAAAGGCATCATCATCTTGGTTCATATGCTTGGGTAGGCGACAAGAATGCGATAACAGCAAAGCCATCAGGTTGACACAGAAAGAAACAACTGAACAGTCTTCCATCCACAAACTTACAGCATTCTACAGTATTGTTTTTTCCATGTTTTAATCACATATATCAATTTCTCTTGATACACAATGATAACATACAAACAGAAAACAGTTGTATATATGATATAATTTATATAAGCATCCAAACGCTTAACACATACCCCAAATCACTGAGAGCTAAAGCAACTGCGCAAAAATTAGGGATGCCACTCCTCATAACCTGGTGAACCATGTCAATATTAGTGAAGCTGTTAATCAATATGTAAAAAAGCAGACTGCAGTTGAAAAACTAAGTCACGTCATGTAAGCATAAAAAGAATTTACTAGCTTAATACTTCACAAAAATCTTTGATACTTTATAAATATACTTGTAAAGAGAGGTCCACAATGACATGTTTCACTTTCAACAGAAGGTGGTAATTACAACACTAAAACTTTAGTCATGATAATAAAGTAGAGATTATTTTATTGTGATATGTAAAAATAATAATGTTTAAGAATAAAAATACATGCATAAATTAAAGGTTCTACGTATACTATTGTGTGGACATGTGCAACAGGTCTGCATGATTACAATTACAACATTTCACTTACATCGTATGTATCTACTAGGGCAAGAAAGTTGTCCGGGAATGCCAAAGCGTATGATGTGAAAGCAGCCAACTCGCTTTGATTGGTATCACCAAAAACGCCTCGGAATGAATTTGTCCGCTGAAAAGGAAAGTGACCAAATACAGTTAAATGGAGGTACTGACATAGGCCTATATCTTTCTTAATCAAAACTATAATGCTTTTATAAGAACAAAACATTGAATGCTATATCATTTCAACCTCCTAAGAAACTTGAAAATGACATGTGGCAAAAAATTCTGACATTTTACTGATGGTAAAAGTGATAAGACAATGTATATCTACTAGGAATTGTTTCTACAAACAATGAGACAACCAAATCCTGACTGAATGGAGCAACCCTTGTCCTGAAAGGATATAACAATACAGATGTGTTTCATTACCAACCTGAAGTTTGCTTAGCCAGGTCTGCACAAGTTTAACAAAATCTTCACAAGTGTCAGAGCCATTGCAACTTCGAAGTGCTTTGTCTGTGATCTCATCAAGGCTCTGTAGATCAGAATAAATATCAGAATAAAGACTTTTACAACCAAAAAAAAAAAAATTTACGTAGCATAACAGAAGCAGTTGGCAATTAGTATGGTACAGTACGAAAAAGATAATTATGGAAAACAGCAACTGGTTGGATAGTATATCTCCAATGTTGCTGCATAAGATCCTACCTGTTGTAGGAGACAGAAAAAATAACAAGTATTCAATTGATATAACTAAAACATTTTTTTTTTTTTTGGCTGTGCTTGGTTGCACGGAAATATTTCAGGAAATCGGGACACATAGGATTTTAGAAAGTTTTCCTGATTTGCATAGTGCATGGTAGTTACCATTTATAGTGGGTCCTACCGGAAATAATAGATTTTTTACCGGAACTAAA
This sequence comes from Aquilegia kansuensis, assembly GCA_020826895.1. Lineage (NCBI taxonomy): Eukaryota > Viridiplantae > Streptophyta > Magnoliopsida > Ranunculales > Ranunculaceae > Aquilegia > Aquilegia kansuensis. The sequence continues at coordinate 13,382,688 of CM037006.1, forward strand.
CAAGCACGTTTAGATATAAATTTAGTCAATAAATCGTAAAACAAAAATTAGCAAAATATTTTAAAACTCTTTTCCCCCAAAATTACTTGCAAACAAACACAGCCTTTTTTTTTTTATTTGCAAGCAGGGTTGTGGGGACCCCTACCCCTTTTAAATTACGTGGAAACTTATATCAACAATCAGCTGTTGACGTGTTTCGAACCCACAACCTCTTCACTTTGTGAGAAGGGTGCTACCATTGAGCCACAGGCTCATTCGCACTAAAACAACACTTTTTCCTTACTGAGATCCTAGAAGATGTGACAATTGCTCCATCTGGGATATTGTCTTATATAGAACTATAAATAATCACATAAAAACGGAATATCGATCTAGTTAACTTCAGGGGTGAGAAGTTAAAAAGAGTTCATATGTCTTTTTAGCAAATGTCAAGCTTATCGCAATTGCCTGGCATAGTGCTACATGATAATCATATTTCTAAAGGGGATCTACATATAATTGAATCATCGCGTGTAGAAGACACATTGCAATTCAATCATCAGGAAATTTGTTCCTTAACAACATAAACAACTTTAGTATTTTACTTTGGTTGAGGCAAGAGGTGAACCCTAGATAACGTGAAACAATACTTGAATAAATTCGATCACTTATATGCAATTCGAAGTGAAACAAAATAGATCCAACAATTGTAAATGTATCTACAAAAACACACTTCCTTAAACATGCAGTAGTTATTCATCATAACATACCATGAATGAGCTAACAAAAGCATGAGAGTGTGTTCCACGAAGAGGTATCCCGAATAACATACCAGCTTCAACATTGCTGTCATGGGAGAAATATTGTTAGGACATGTAGAATGTATTAAAGTGGTCCTTTTAAGAAATTTCACTGTTAATTTCCTGGCAAAGTCCAATGAAATCCTAAAAATGTGAATATCTGCTACTTAAACATGACTTTGGGCATTTCATTACTGAAAGAGATTGATCACGTTTTAAGGTGGCAGGCTTACCTACAGAGAGGAGATTATCTTCACACTATTCTTTTTGGATCATTAAACCTCATATAAATTAAGTAGGAAATTTCTAACACATGGATGCAGCCAGGTTTAGAAAACATGTGGAAAGAGAAGAAAAGGGAAACACATCAAAGCCAATTGATTAGATTTGATGTTGGCAAGAAGGTTAACACAGTAAAGATCCGATGAACCTTACCTTCTTGTTACAAACCAATCTTGTTTATTAAGGATATACTTTTAGGAATTTTCAACAGTTAACCTAACAATTTAATCATCTTATATAACCACTGTCCACTGTGAAGTTGGTACGATGAAGCAATCTATACAAAGGAGCTCAAAAACGTTTTTGAGTAGTTGATTATTTAATATTTTATTAATAGGATGAATGCTTCTTCTCGATTATCTATCACTACTCTATTTTCTTTGTCTATTGTTGATGGCTTGTGGAGTTAAGGCCTTGATTTCTTCTACTTCTTAACTTATGTCTTTTAAAACCTAATCTCCCTTCTAAGTGGATTTCTATTCCTCTTTGTCTGCTTTTGGATTCGAGTCAAACTATCCTTTGTTCATCATCATCAAAGGATAAAGGGAAATTGTAGCTATACTAACTCTGTTCATTACCTCCTCGGCATCAAAAACAAAGGATGACAACTAGTTCATTGATGCGAGCAACTAGGAGGGGTATTAAACTTCATGAGGAGATCTTTGCTAATAAATTAACTTAGAAAATTGGCCTCAATCACTTATCAAACATATAATTGTATTGAGAGGATTGAAATGAGTTTAATCAGAAGCATTAATAGAATCAAACCTTGTTGCGTCAAAACCACCAAGATAGCAATATTTTGATGCACTAATTCCACCATCAGGACCCTACATATGAAAGAATACTAAACTCTTTTAATAGAAGGAAAGTATAGTCAGCAATTGATATCAAAGAAGAAAAAATGGTAAACAACCTGAGCCCTTCGTAAGCCAAACTCAAGTAGCGCTTTGGACTTCCCTGCAACAAACCGATGTCTTGAAGCATTTGTTGCAACTAGAGAAGCATAATTGATGAGATTCACAAACGGAGTCTCCAGCAGTTGAACCAACTAAAGTAACACATAACAACGGCTAGATGTTAAATGCTGAATATGTGAATATAATTACTCAACAAAAAAGGTAAGAAAATAGTCACTGAAAACGTACTGACCGCAACAGGTCCTTCAACCCTTAACAAAGGCATCTTTGGAAAAACAACTGTTCCCTCGGAAACAGCATATACTTCGACATCCGAACAGTCAATCCCCCTAAGATAATCAAAAAATCCATCCTATAGTAAAACAAGAAATTAGATGGTTAAACACATACTTTTAAATGCTGGTCAGATGAAATGGTAGTGGAATCACAGAATGAAGATTGCATGCATGGACATCAAAACACTGTATTGCTATAGAAAAACATAATGACAGAAACCGATATAAAGGCAACAGCCCCAATACCGAACAAATGAAAAAATTAAGGACATTACAAAAATAATAATAATAAGTTGATAAGGATCTGTATACCCCCAACACCACAATCAAGTGATGTGGAATAATTAAGATACAATCAGTTTCATAGTCATAAATGTATTACCTCACATGTCGGCAATGATGAACGGAGATAGGAAATCTCCTCCTCAGTGAATTTGAAGTTAGCAATGAACCTAATGCATTCTTCTAGACCAGCGAAGATAGTGTATTCACCACCAAATGGGTTCTTCCGAAAAAATAAATCAAACCTGAACATTAGCATTGTCAGAAAATCAAGGAAAATTTGGAAGTGTACAAAACTGAAAAAATGCACATAGCTTCACAATTTTGGCAATAGAGCATGCTTCAATTTGTTTTCCAAACATAAATGCATATAAACAAAAAAAACGCTTGTCCTAATTACTGACATTTCACAATCATTTTACCAAACCTTATTAAATAAAATAGTACTATACTCAAATATTATCATTTGTTGTATGCCCATTCCTAGCAAGGGTTGTAGTGTTCATCAAGTGGATTAGACCATGACTACCTCATAAGAAACATAAAGTGGCAGAAATGTAGTCAAGCAAAAAATGAATGTTATATGTATTATATTATTATGCACCAAATATCATTCACTAAGTAAATATTCTCATATTGTACTGCACCGCTTCAAGATATTTTATGTTAGGAAAAAAAAATTCTACCAAAATTCGTAGTCTTCTTGAAGAAGTTAAATTTTCCAACAAAAATGTGTTCGGTAGCATGATACATCCTGACACTTGTGACGCATGGACATATCAGTTGACAATCATATTAATCATAACTATTTCTTAATTCCTCATGTTAACTATAATTCTCCAATACATGAAAACCTATTGACATTCGAATAGCTTCTCTGCCTCTCATATAATAGAAAATAACATAATTTCATCACTGAGCAATCAAAACCATCTCAATTTCTGTTAATTCCGTTAATCAATAGATTAACATTCAAATAAAAAAAAAAAAAAAAAACAACAACAACAAACAAAGAAACAATTCCATTAAAATCAACAAAAATATTTAAACTTACACAGCTCGTTCAAGATGCTTGCCGTTTCTCCAATAAGCATAAGCCATAGTAAACTGATAAAGATCTGTTAATAGAGGAGTAACCATTGGATTCGTTGGTCCTTTAAGCTTATTACTCTCAACTTCATCTTCCACCAATCCATTCTCTTGCGCCATCGCTATGCAAATTTCAAGGGTTTTCAATGTCCTTCTGCGTATATGCTTTTGGTTGTTGTTGTTGTTGAATTTTGAATAAATTTATAATAATGCGACAAAATTAAAACACAAATTAAACCCCTAGATATATAAAGGAAAAAAAAAACCCTCGATTAAACCCTAAAAGTGACATTTATACAAAAAAAAATGTTGCTTACAAAATGCCACGTAGATGAAAATATTAAAAATTTATCTCTACTTGGCCAAAAAGTTAGGTTTGTTTGTTCCATACTTAAATGCCCATAATTTAAAATTTTAAGCTAAAAATAAAAACCCTTAACCAAACAATTGAAACCCCTAAACCCAAATCAAAATCTAATTTCTTCTCTCACAAAGAACTTTCAGTAATTAAGAAAAAAGTTAGTATTTAAGAGAAAATGATAAAAACTACTGAAGTGGATGTGCACGTGCTACTTAAAACCCAGAACAGAGAACAATTTTGAACAAGAAAGGAAGAGACTACATCAATAATTCCTCTCCCCTTGAATCAATGCAACCCATTTTATTTATTATTATTATTAGCTTATACAATCAAATTAAAAAAAAAAAAAAAAAAAAAAACCTTCAAATAAGCTATATTATTAATTTAAGTGCAATTATAGTCGAACTTAATAACAAAAAGAAAAGTGAAGAAGAAGCAATTGCAATACCCCAGTGAAGCTGAAGGCTGAAGCTATTCCTCTTTGTTGCAAGTTGGAATCAAAATTCGAATTGTTTAAACTATTCCCTACTATTATTAACTGAATAATAAATATATTATCGGAGGGCAGCAGAAACAACCTTTAATTGATTTTGAATTCGATGAATCAGAAGAACACAGAGTCACAGCAGGCAGAAAGAGAAAGAGAAAGAGAAAGAGTTTGAATTGATAGAAAACACTGTAATATATGTATGTGAATTTGTGCGGAAACGAAATTAATGATGACATGTCCAGATGGCAGATACGATATGATAGGATATATATATATGGGAGTTGGGCTTTATAAGAGTGTGTCTTTGTTGTACACACTTCCCAATGGAGGGTGGATAAATCCACCTCCACGTAGGCGCCACGTAGGTCCACCTAGGCAAAATCCACCTCATAGAGAGAGGTGTATTTGCACCTAGGTGGTAGTCTCCCAACGCAGAGTGGACTCTTTGGTGTAGAAAGTGGATTTTTTTAAAAATCCGGACAGCATGGCACATGCCGTCCCATTTTTTTTGCAAAAAAATAGGGAGACGGCATGTCACATGCCGTCCGAGAGTCCAAAAACTTTAAAACACTACTTAAAACTTAAAAAAACAAACGGACGCCGTCCGAGAGTCCAAAAACTTTAAAACACTACTTAAAACTTAAAAAAACAAACGGACGGCATGTAACATGCCGTCCGGTTCTACCACCTGTGGGCAGCCCACCCCCAAAATCCACCTCCCCTTGGGACATTCTTTTAGGCTACAAGGTGGATTTATCCACCCCACCCCCAAAATCCACCTTGCATTGGGAATGCTCTTAAGAGTGTGTATGCTAACCTCCCACCAGATGAGTACACGTGGCTTTTATAAATTTTTTTTTTAATTAAAACAAATCTAAATTATAATCTACAAAGGTGCATAATTTGACTAGGACTAAAATTTAGTATGACTAGGATTAAATTTGTGTGACTATGATTAATATCTATGATTAAGTCTGATTAGGACTAATACTCCCAAAACCTTAATCGTCAAGTCAGTTTGCTAAACCTTAATCTCTTCCATCTACATCATCATCCTCTTCGTTTTCAATGTTCACGCCTTCAAGGTCTTTCTTCTTAAATCACAGTCGTTCTCCTTCTGAAATTGTAATCTTCTCTCCCAATTTTTCTGTTTGGATTTTGAAATTTTAACCGTTGAATTTTTCTGATTGGATTTTGCAGCATCATTGGTTGTTCTTAACCTGCTTGAATTCAAGACCAACACCATCAATTTCTTCTTAGTCGTCCTTCTTCTTCAACGGTAAGTACCCAATCAAGTTGCAGTCAAACAACAAAGGTTTATATTTGTATTTCGTTCTTTGTTTTCCCACACATCTTTAAATGGTTTATAATTCAACAATTGTTCTTATTTTGCAGTCAATTCAATTCTATATAAACTGAACTATTAGTTTTGATCCTGTATTACAACCACAATTATTGACTGTAAATAAGGATTCAGTTTAAGCATTTGCTAATCCAATTAAATCCAAATACAGATTATGCTATATATTGTATATGTTCTTAGGGACCAGAGTGCAGAAATGGAACTCGATGGATTGAGACTGCAACAGTGTCTAAGTTGCAGAATATTCTGAACAATATCTATCCCCAAGTGTCAAATCATATCATCAACAACAATTTTGTTTCGAAATCAAAGTAGGTTTAGGTAACACGAACATAAGTAGGACTAAGGTGGGGGGTTCGGTATCGTATTAATACTGACAATGGTTCACTTTTACCACCGAAAGGAAGGAAGAAAAACAAAGTGAATGAATGATGGAGTAATCATCATGTCAACACTTAATTTATGTAGTGTAGCTAGGTAGCTTGGGTTGGGAGACATGTCTGTCCCTCTCTTCAAGTACTCCTGCATTTGCACTGCAGTCAAATTATGCCCGTCCATCGCAATGAATCCTTCATCTGTCATCCCAATCTTATTACTTTTAAAGTTTCAATGTCTTAGGAACATCTCATGACATTATAGCATAATGAAGCTTTAATAGTTATCACTAAAATACACTCCAAATTTTGTGTCTAGAGTTGCTTTGCTGCATCTCAAACTAATTGCAGAGAAATTCCGATCGATTTGGATTAAACGATTGGATTTTATAGAAATCTCTCCTTATTAAAGCATACTACCATACATAAGTGAACCCCAAGGAAATACAGGAGACTTGCATCACTGCGCGCTAAAAGAAATGTGGGTCAACTGCTGTTGCTCCAGAAAAATTAATTAGTTTATCACCTACATGTAGCATTAATCAATGTACCTAACCTACATGTAACATAGCAAACATGGAACCCTTACCCTCTACCAATGCATCCTGGCTATGGCCAACCTACACAGCCAGTGTTCTCTCCAGGCCAAAGCTGTCTTTAAATTTCAACACATCCAAATTATATTATTTCGTTGCATACCTATATGTGGGACATCAGTAATTCCAGTTCATAAAATAGAACTGAACTATAAGTTTTAATGATTGCCATGGCCACTCTCTAATTGATTACATATTTTCTCCTCTTAATGGCCACTCTCTACCCATTGCTTTGTCTTGAAGCAGTATTACAAAAATGGATAACTGAATTGGTCTCTAAAAAGAAAAATTTCAATGACCTTTGTGTATGGAATTGTGGCAGAGAGTGATTGTGAAGATAACTTCGTTTCGAATTAGTATGGGGCCCGATAAACCATATAAAATTAAAATTTTATTCAGGTTCTTAGTTTAGGTCTATTGTGCTTCGTGTGGAGGTAAAGCAAGAAAATTTTGACATATGGTCCCCTGTTATAAAGTGTCACTTCTGTAATTGTAGTCGTTTAATTTTTAATCTGCTCTACTAAAGTAATTCTGTTTATCTCAAATAATTATTAATTAAATTCTAAAACAATTTTTCTCCTCTCTTCTCTTCATCAACCTCACAACTCGAATTGGCTGGGGTTTGTTCAACAACTATTTCTATCAATTCAGCAGCTAATTAGGATTTCTTCTAATTGAGGTAAATATAATTTATTATATTCATCATTTTTTTTATTTAGTGTAACTCTCTTTTTAGATTATTTCTCTCTTATATTTGATTGACATTCCTGTACCTACATCCGGCATAGCATATTACCAGCTACAGTCTGTTGATTATTTATGGATTATTCCTATCATTCAATCCTCTATTGATTTAAGTAATTTACGTACAACAATTCATGGTTTTAATTTCAGGAATGAATACCGGAAATGAAAATTCTTCTAACAATGGATGTTCAGGAGTCCGCATAACAGTAGAACAGTAAGTGTATAATTATATATACTATGATATATAATACTAATTATTGCGTAATGTTATATAACTATTTTTTTTTCTTAGGGAAACCATTGCAGAAGATAACATCGTGTCATTGTCTAAAGCTCAGATAGCACAACGCAAACGAAGAGAAAAAGAACGTGCTAAACAAAAGTGAGTAATTTCTACATTTTTAAATGAATTACCTTATCAATAATGTTATCAACTCATTTACTAATATAAAAAATGTAGGGGTTTATTAAATTCCAGCAACAATGAAACACCAACCAAAAGTGTAGCACGAGAAACCAGTGCAGGAAATAACATTGTGTTATTGTCCAATTACCAAATAGCACAACGCAAACGAAGAGAAAATGAACGATCAGGACAAAAGTGAGTTAATTTTTTATTTAAAACTTACACTCTTTCCTCTATTTTCGATAGGTTCATATTGACAAAATTGATAGAAACACAATATAATTCTTCTTTACTATTCAAACATATAGGATTTTATTATCCAATAAAAGACAATGCGTCAACAAGGATGTTCCTCAAGTAGAGTAAGTATATATTCTGTTAGGACTACGTGTTTATTTATTCAAAGTGTTATATCAGTAGAGTGTGGAGTTTGAATTTTTTTTTTCTTAAAATATTTAGTATTCCGTTATCCAATATAACGCAATGTGGCAAAGAGGATGTTTTCCCAACAGTTTCTAACAATAATGATGACACATTGCCAGAGATAATTGAAACAGAGTAAGTATTTATTTTTTAAACACTGAGTATTTTATTACTGTTATGCAGTATAATTCTTCCTTACTATTCAAACATATAGGATTTTATTGTCCAATAAATCAACAAGGATGTCCCTCCAACCAATCCTACCATGTTGCGAGCAACAAATCAAGAAGAGTAAGTATATATTCTGTTACTATGATTATTTAACTAAAATGGTTATATAAATGGGGTCTGAATTTTTTTATTGTTAACAAATTTAGGATTTCATTATCTACTGTAACGCATTGCGGCAAAGAAGATGTTCCTCTAACAGTTTCTAACAATAATGATGCCACATTGCCAGAGATAATTGAAACAGAGTAAGTATTTATTTCTTAAACACTGAGTATTTTATTACTGTTTGAAAAAGTTTTAAAATATAGTATTGTTTTACTAAAGACAATGCATGCAAGAAGAAAACCTTGAAGGGCTAAGCAGGCAACAAACCAGTCAACGAAAAAGAAGAGAGAGAGAACGTTCTGTTGGGAATTCCAAAAAACAAAACACAACGTCGAATAAAGAATGGAATGCAAAGTACGTATAATTGTATTGGCCATAGCAATACATATAAACTTATATTTTAAAGAAATTTACAAATGTTTCATTATTTGTAGCACTCTATTGGACAAGACTCACACAATAGGCCAACGTCTTCGAAGGAAAAAAGAAAAAGAAAAAGAAAAGGAAAATTGTTTTCTTTGTCAATGGATGGAATAGTGGATGGAGTATCACAAGCTGTCGAAGACGTTGTGGATGGAGGATCACAAGCTGGAAATCAGTTATTAGAAGAAACCAAAGGAAAACAACCTATTGTTGAGGTTATTACATATTTCTATGGTTCATCGTCAACTGGAGATTCTTCCCGTGAATACAATGTTATAAAACGATGCCCTATGAAGTAAGTTGTTTATATATAGTTAACTATATTTCTTATTTACTAATATAAATTTTTAGAAGTTGCAATTAGATTTTAAATTTGAAGCGCAATTTTTAATCAATCCAGAGGATAGCCAATTTTTGAAGGAAATTGAGAAATTATTGTACTATACTGGGTTAGAATGATTATAATTTGTTTGTCCCCTTCCACAATTGCATAGGTGTCTTATTTATTGTTTGGTGAAACCATGCTGACCGATTTTTAAGCCCTAAAGTCTTAAAAACGTGAGTCACCTACGAAGTTGGAGTTGGGATTAATGATTTTCGTTAGAATGTGTTTCCTTCACGGTCTTACGCAGTAAGCGACTTCTGCGTTTTGCAAACACATTCTCTTGCTAAAAACTTAAATTAACCCTCAAGCCATTCATCCTCTGTTAATCGCTAAGCCGATGGCAGAATTTTTTTAAGGAGACAAGCACTCAAGACCTCCATGGGAATTACATCTTTTACGGTTCTGATTGCATCAGGACCATGCTGACCTTATAATGAGTTCTAATTATTAGTTGTTAAAGGATAATAATAACTCTTCTTTAGTTCTTTTCAATCTATCGTCAAGTACCATGTAGTGTTGATAACAGTATTGTCTCTTTGAAATTTTCATTTTCGTAGGTGTATCCATTATATTTTAAGAGATAGTATCTATTCAATCCTAAGCTGGGTTACACAACCGTGGCAGACCAGGCAATATCCGCTTGAGAATAACATAATCCTGTACAACTACTACTTTGTGTACAAGACTGTGAGCAGTTTCACATCTCTTATCTTCATCATCATTATCTTCATCACACACAGTTTAAATAAACTAATTTTTAAATGACGTTTTTAATTTCTTCAAATTAAGGTTGATTTTTGCAAATTAAGGTTCAACAAACTAATTCCATACTTTGTCACTCTATTTTAAATTGTTTTCCCCCTTTTACAATAGACAATTTCTTAGACAAGTTTATTTTCTTTTTATTTTTAAATTTGAGAATTATATTTAAAAACTAATGTTTTCTCCAATTATTGATTTTTTTCAAAGAAAGGACAAACATGGAAGGAAATGATTGTACTACTAATGTTCATCCTATAAGTGATTCTCATTACGATACTATATTAGAAGATGAAATTCACATACCAATCGATCAAGTAGAAAATATTCCAAAAGAAAGACACTATCTTCGGAAAATGGATGTCATATGTCCATCATGTTCTGCTTATCATTGGTTAGATGAACGATTGACTAAATCCACTAAAAAGAAGTCATTTTTCGGTAGGTGTTACCTGCAAGGAAAGATAAAGTTGCCACTACTTACACCATTGCCTTCTGCTATTAAATTGTTATACGAAGGAAGAAATTCACTGGCAAGATCTTTCAGGAAAGATATTAGATCCTATAATGCTGCTAATGCCTTCTCCAGTTTGGGTGTTTCGATGGACAAATGTATTCTAAAAGGTCGAGGACCAACTTCTTTCACAATTCATGGTCAGTTGTCCCATCAAATTGGATCGTTGTTACCGGAATCAGACAAATCTCCAAGTTATTCACAGCTATATATTTATGATCCTCATATTGCATTGGATTGCCGACAGAAAAGGAACCTTCACTTAAATCCAGCTATTCTGAAAATAATTCAAGAAACTCTATTGGAATCAAATGAGTTGTGCAAAATATACAAAGGTGCGTATGATGTTCTGAAATCAGCTAATAGCAATGGCGGTGAAAATATACCTATAAGGTTAGCTTATACGCCCACTACTGATCCTAGACGCTATAATCTCCCAACATCTGAAGATATTGCTGTCATTATTCCTGGGGATGAGACTGAACCGACTTCGAAGCGAGACATAATACTGCACCTGAAGAATAACAATCTCGAAAGAATAAGCGAGTGCCACCCACTGTATTTGCCGTCACACTATGTCTTACTATTTCCAACTGGAGATCTTGGTTGGTCTACAGATATGAAACATTGGGATATCAAGAATGAACGGTATTTTACAGTTACAGGTAAAGAAAAAAAGAATAGATTGACTCAACTTCATTATTTCTGCTATCGCTTATTTGAGAGAACGACTGAATATTCTGTTTTATTTCGAGCTGGCCTTTTGTTCCAACAATTTATTGTAGATGCCTGGGCGTCCTATGAACAAAATCAATTATATTGGATTAGGACACACCAAGCTGATCTACCCTGCCATGTATATAGTGGATTGACAGATATTGTTACCAATGGTCACAATCCTAATGACATTGTGAAAAAAATCATTCTACCGTCCATTCATTTAGGCAGTCCAAGGCATATGTATGAAATCTACCAGGATTTTATGGCGATTACCAGATACTACAAACATCCAGATATATTCATGACGGTGACTGCTAATCCAAGATGGCCAGAAATTCAGAATGAGCTTAAGCCAGGTCAAGCTGCATTAGATCGTCCTGATTTAGTTGCACATGTGTTCGAGCTTAAAAGAAAAATAATTATGCATGAAATAGAAAATAGAGGATTATTTGGAAGAGTTGTTGCAAAGGTGTATACAATAGAATTTCAAAAACGCGGCCTTCCACATATGCATGCATTGCTTTTTCTTCACCCTGAAGATAAAATCAGGACGACAGATCAAGTGGACAGAATTGTTTGTGCTGAGTTCCCTGATCCTATAAAACATCCAGCTTTGTTTGAAACTATCAAGAAATGTATGGTTCATGGTCCCTGTGGTACTCGCAACATGGAATATCAGTGTGTATGGAGAACAAGGTTTGCAGGTCTAGATATCCAAGAGAAACTGTAAATGATACCAGAATAGATGTGGATGGCTACCCAATTTATAGGCGAAGAAAAACTGGTAAAAGTTATCATGTTAGAGGACACCTGGTTGATAACAAAGATGTAGTTCCATACAATCCTCATTTATTAGAAATGTTTGATTGCCACATTAATGTGGAAATTTGTGCATCAGTAAGGGCAGTCAAATATATTCACAAGTACATTTACAAAGGCCATGATAGAACCACAATGGTGGTTGGGGCGGAAGATGATGAAATTCAACAGTATCTTATATGTAGGTCCTACTGAAGCAGCGTGGAGATTATATGGATTCCGAATACATGAAGAACTACCATGTGTCACTAGACTTGCGCTTCATCTGAAAGGTATGCATATGTGTGTCTTCAATCCTAACGACACGCCAGAACAAGTAAAAGAAAAGGCTGAAAATCAGAAATCATCTTTGACTGCATATTTCGATTGGTATGAAAAAAATCCTACTACTAAAACTTATACTTACCAACAATTTCCTGAACATTTTCGATGGTGCAAGGATAACAAAAAATGGGCACCAAGAGTTACTTCAGCCATTTCTATTGGTTGGATGTATTTTGCCAATCCGAATTCTGGTGAAAGATTTTACCTTAGGTTACTATTAACCGTTGTGAAAGGACCATCGTCATTTGAATCCTTATATAGTGTGGATGGCATCGAACATAAGACATACAGAGAAACATGCATTGCTCGAGGTCTTCTAGAAGATGACAATTAATGGGACAAATGCCTAGAAGAAGCTGTAATAATGAAAACTGGTCATCAGGTACTCACAATTTATGTTTAAATTCTTTTTATATGTCTAAATATTAAAACTGTTTTATCTAAATATGAAAACTGTTTACTGTTGCATCTATAGCTATAAACACTTCAATTTTTTGCCCCCAAGGATGAAGTTGTGGACCATCATGAAAACACAATGATGTAATCTCTACACTCTACTCACAAATTCCACCTAACTTTCCTAAAGATTTGTAGACTATCCTTATATGATGTGGCCTAATTGTCGTCCCTGCAGAATAGTAGTTGTCATCTGATTCAGGGGACATAGTTTCTAACTATGAGTTTAGTACCATTAGGGGGGTAGGCTGATTGTAAATGGTCTGAATTTAATACACTACCACATACAAACATCACTCAACTACAGGAAATCTGGCAGGTCATTGAGAGCACAAACATCAACAGAAGGGGGAAGGCTGACAGAATAATATGGACCCTTATAGATCTCCTGCCTTTATAGCATGGGGTCAGTGGGGTCAGGTCCGACCTCTAAGTGTTGGGCTTTCAAAGCTTCAAACTGTAACGCCAGAACATAGATTTGCCTATACAAAAAACACTATTGAGAAGGCATTTGGTCGCAAACTTTCTGAAATTTTTAATGAGTTTAAAGAGGCGCCTGTAGCATCTGGACATGTTTTCCAAGTGCACCGATCTACTTTAAGATCTCGAACCCAGATAGACAACTCAATCCCATTGTTGTTGTTGTTAAAGTTACGCATCCTGGTATCAAAGAATCAATTAAGAGGGATTTTATTATTATCGAGTCCTTTGCCAACACACACCATAACAGTCCCTAATAATTCACCCTTTCACCTGCTGCACTGTAGCCTTCAGTTTCATTGAATAATATACTTGCTGATGTATTCCCTTGCTGTTTTACTTTGCAGAAAATAATTATTAAATTCCATATATTTTGTTTATTGAAAATCCGCCACTAATTCATAGTTTTTATATGGTAAACAGGTACGGAGATTATTCTGTTTGATCCTAACTGAATGTAATCCTTCTTGACCGAAAATTCTATGGAAGAAAAATGCTTTAAAAATATGTGACGACTTGCCGTACCAACTGAAAACAAAATTTGGCATTCAAGATCCCAGTGATAGTGATGTTTGTGACTATGGGTTGTTTTTAATGAACGACTACTTGCTGGAGAGTGGTAAGACATTATCAGATTTCCCAAACATACCTTTACCGTGTAAAGCATGGAATGAAGTAGTTACCAACCGTCTCATTACAGAGCATCAGAATTTCGTGTATCAGGGATTATATGAAAAAACTCAAGAAAAAGTTGCAAGATTTAATACTGAACAACTAAATGTCGATACAGAGATTACAAATTCTGTTCGTAATGATAGTGGACAAGTATTTTTCCTAAGTGGTCCGGCTGGAACAGGAAAAACGTTCGTCTATAATACTGTAGCAGATACATTGAGAAGTGAAGGTCATATTGTGATAATGGTTGCTTCATCAGGAATTGCATCTTTATTATTGACAGGAGGAAGAACAACTCATTCTACATTCAAAATTCCATTTGAAGTTCTAGACGACTCTGTTTGTTCAGTCATAAAGCAAACAATCCATGCAGAATTATTCAAGAGAGCAAAACTGATTATATGGGATGAAGTACCAATGCAACATAGGTTCTGCGTGGAAGCTGTTGATCGTACACTAAGGGATATTCGTGAAATTAAAGAACCGTTTGGAGGAGTTACAGTTGTTTTGGGCAGTGACTTCAAACAGACTCTCCCTGTCATTACTAAAGGAACTAGACAAGAAATTGTTCGTGCGTGTCTAACAAAATCACATTTGTGGAGTGGTGTTAGACTCTTAACTTTGGTTAAAAATATGCGACTGAACAGTAATGATACTGAAAATGTCAAGTTCGCAGATTATTTGATTGAGGTAATTTTTAAATTTCAACAATATTTGTTATTTTCATATCTAGGTTATTTTTAAATTTCAACAATAGTTGTTATGTTTATATCTACGTTTAAACCTTTGCTTATTATACCCTTAATATTATAATTTATAGATAGGAACAAATCCTAAAGAAGATGTGGAATTGCCTTCAAAGATCAAAAGGTGTAAGAGTACCATGGATCTTTTGTTTAAAGTTTACCCCAATCTGAATGTGGAAGAGGTAGCTACTGAGACCTACTTGCAAGAACGATCTATTCTCTCTGCTCGCAATGATGATGTAGCTACTCTTAATGAATTAGCAATAAATCATTTTCCCGGTGAATTACATGAGTACCTAGCTGCTGATAAAGCCATTGAAGATGATCAACCAATCGAGAATAGGGGAAACAGTATATCAAACGAGAATATGCAAGCATTGGAACCACCGAGTCTTCCACCATTCAAACTCCAACTTAAAGTTGGTTGTCCAATAATATTGCTACGAAACCTTCAACCGAGAGATGGTTTATGTAATGGAACGTGTCTAATGGTTGTCCAGTTTGCTACAAGAGTTATAGAAGCAAAGATACTTAATGGTAGCCATGCTGGAAATTATGTATTCATACCACGTATAACTCTTCAACCATCTGTTTCAGAAACGCCTTTCCAAATGGCACGACGACAATTCCCAGTTCGATTGGCATTTGCAATGACTATTAATAAGTCACAAGGACAATCAGTTAAGTATGTGGGTATAGACTTGCGAAACCATGTCTTCAGTCATGGCCAATTATATGTGGCATTATCAAGGTGTACTTCTTCCAATCGAATATCTGTTCTCCTAGGGAATGAAGATGATGACAAAACAACCAATATTGTTTATCTTGAAGTTCTTCTCTAATTGATTACAGGTATGACCAGATTACTCATTCGTAAAGTACTATTTTCCTCAGTTTATTACGTATTCTATCTTTCATTTCTATTTAAATCTTTCTCCAAATTCTGGTTTGATGACTTTAGAATTTAGATTCTTGCAATGGCATTATAAGATTCATCTGACAGAGTAGAAAATACATTCTGTTTTATTTAGCTATTATTACTCCTTGCAGATTTTGTTGGTGTATTTGTAACTCTCAATTTCGTTTATGCAGGGGTACTTGAACTTTCTTTGACACGACACTCAGGTTTGTATTGTTGCTATTTATTTAATACTTGGGTACTTGATCGGAGGCTGGATTAGTGTATGCTTTAATGTTGTGCTGGTGCTGACAGTGATGATGCTGATGCTGACAGTGACGCTAATTGCGGTGCTGACATTGACAGTTATGCTGCTGATAATGATGCTTATAGCAATGCTGATGCTGACAGTGATTGTTATCACAGAGCTGGCAATGATGGCGATGATCCTGACAATGAAACTGATAGTAGCACTGATAGTGAGTAGGGAAGTGAAGCTGATAGTGTGATTATAGTGAAGCTAAAAGGAAGGAAAAAAATATGATAATGTTACTTGGAGGCCTTTGTAATGCAAAGTCACCAACAATATCGGCCCCATTGTTTGCTTTGGTAGTCTGTCTGTAGGAAGTCGTAAAAAAGGAGTACGTTGTTGATATATGGAAGTAAGACTGTAAACCTATCGTCCTTCTATAATATGCTTGCACAAAGATAACTCTATTTGACTTGATTCACAGCGAAATTTTTTGGAGAAACGGTTTATTAATCTGTGTGGCTCTATGATTCACTGTTGTTCACTAGCTGTGTGGCTCTATGATTCATATGTTTCAGGTACTGGTTATCAGTTGCTGCTCAGCCTTCTGATCCTGTCCGACGCATTCTTTCCAGGGCAGGGGTGTTTCCTCCAATTGATCCATTGACTAGGTGCATTGTCACCCCCGCAAAAAGTACTGATCCTGATCAATTGAATGACATCAAAGGCGATGAAAATGATTCGAGTGAAGATCCACCAAATGTGTTGAATCAGGGTACTGACTGCGCTCTTTGGTGCAATATTGGTGTTTAGTTCCCTGAGGCAGATTTCAACTAAAACCCAAAGTTTTAAAGATTCACTTGGCATGCATATTTTCTTCTGTTACTGTCAGGTGTGTTTGATTTTGATGTTATTGATTCGAAATGCGACTGAAAATCTTTCAGAACAAATTATGACTATTTGTTGTATAATGTATACTGCTATGTACAAACGATGCACAACCATTGGCTATATAATTGAAGTTAACTTCCTCCACAGATAATGTCCCTTTACTGTAGTCATCGCTATATAATTGAAGTCCTCTTATTTACTGATCGTATTCACAAAACTCGCAGCAGAGTTATATAGCAGCAGAGAATCAACACAAAAGAAACCTAGGAACTAATGCTACGACCAAAGCTTTCATAAGTTGGTTCAGGACAAGATATAATATATCAATTTCGTCAGCCTTAGTCCTCAATTTACAACCGTAAATGGAAAGGAAAAACCTACTTCTTCAGATACAGTTGTCAGCCTAGGATGTGCATAACGTGATGAATTTTTGGGGGATGTAAATTCTTCAGCTTCGGATCCTAACTCAGCAGTAGATATGTCGCCTCCTTTTATCTGCTTGAACAAAAGCAATGATATTAAAACAGAGATGGATAATTCTCAAGTTAAATTAGACAGATGTAAACTGAAGCTTAGTTGCCACCCAAAAATTCTGGCAATTCACTGGAGATGATCCAAAATATTCCAGAAGTTTGTAAGAAAGTCAAATACAAACATAATAAATGGATCTCACAACAACACACAAGTAACAAATTTAAAACATATCAAATATATACAGGAGTATGTTTTATCTTTTATGTAAACTTTGTATATTTTCACTTTGCAAAAAAATATCAGACGATCTAACCCCAGCATTATATGTTTATACATGGACCACTAGAAAGATAACCCACATAGTCCGCACATGATATATGGAAGTCCAAAAAAATATTCAATACATTGAAAACCCTAAACTAAAACAAAAAATACTATAAAACTACAAGTAACCCGGTTTGCCAATAATAATAAAAAAAAATCATTCAAAAACTTAGAAGAAAAAATACAATGTTGATCAACTACCTTCGAGATTTAATATGCAATATCATCTTCTTCTTTTATAAGCAAAAAAAAAACTCTTCGTCTATGGTGAAGAAATACTGCAAATCAAGCTATCCTAAACAACATGAGCATGGATACAAGACAACACTTGATCTAGATGGTTATCCAGTATATAGAAAAAGTAACAAAGGTATATATTAACTAAACTGTAACACATACTTCATACGAAATATGTATTTAAGATTCTAATTATATGAATTTCTATCACACATCAACAACTTCATACCAATTATGTATTCAAGATTTTCTCAACTAATATATTACAATTTTATGTGAGTTTCTCCAAACAGGAATACCACCAAGAGCAAATAAAACAACCTCAATGGATATGGCAAAAGATATAGAAAAATATTACCAACACCAGTCGAAAAAGAATCCCTCTTTTTGTTTGGAAACATCCAATTTCTACAAAAAATATGTCGAATGTAAGAAAAATAATTATTCATGCTATATTACTTCTACTTCAAATTTTAGTTTATATTTTAATATTTTTTTTTCTTACAGTTATTCTTCAACATGAAAAGTCGATACCAAATGAAGACAACGAATTGATGCTACAAGAAGAAGAATGAAGTTAGCTATTGATTCCTTTCACCCATTGCAGACATATATTTAGGTAAGTCTATTGACAGGTTTGGTCATTACCTTTGAAGACATAATTACCTGTTAGCATAATTAACCAAACCCTTACCATTATTATTATTATTATTATTATTTTTTGTAGGTTCAAAATGTTAAAAAGAAAATTGACGTATGTCATTGACTCCAAAGAAGCAGATGAGGTTATGGAGCTATTCTTCGAAGAAAAAACAAAAAGAACAAAAAGATATGAACAAAGACTAAGAAAGAAACAGTCATTGAAAAGAACATAAAGATACTACATAAGATAAGTCAAACGTCAAAATAGAGAATTACAACAACAATGGGAAGATCAACAACAATGATATAATTTATTTTTATTATTTCGAGAAAATCATAAATATTATTATGTAAGGTAGTATTTCAATAGAACAACAATGAAGACTACAATTTATTGATATGTCATTATTTTTTCGAGGTAAATTATTGTCACAAATTTTTTTATTAAAGAGTTTCTTAAAGAAATTGGTTGTTGATTTCTTCATACAATATGTGATTTTTATTTTTATTACTGTAATACACATGATTATCTGTTTTAGAAGAATAGATATTTTTAAGAGTTTTAATATATTAATTTTTAATATCTCAATATTGAGTTAGAATAATATTTTTAATATAACTATCTTCAAATTATTAATGGTAGTCGTGGCAACACCACGGGTTTTACTAGTCTAAATTATAACCAGCAAAGAGTGCTTAATTTGACTAGGACTAATATTTAGTGTGACTAGGATTAAATTAGTGTGACTAGGATTAATATTTAGTATGACTAGGATTACTAATATTTAGTGTGACTAGGATTAATATATAGTGTGACTAGATTAAAACCCCAATCTTCTTCCCAGTCCCCATCTTTCTCTTCCCCAACTTCTGTCTTTCTCAGTCTTCTTCCCCGTCCGGCCCTCCCCATCTTTCTCATCAACTGTAAGTAGTTCTCTTCTCTTCTCTTCTCTTCTAACCTCATTCTCTTCTCTTCTCAAAAACCCATCAGTCAACTGTGATATGTCTTTGGCCAAATTGAATTTTTTTATTTTGTAACCAATTGGATAGTTAACTTCTATATGAATAAAGCACTTTCTATTGGAAATCTATTTAGAAATAAATGTACATGAAAAGCATGAAGGTTTTTGTTTTGTATCTAAAGACAGGGAAGTAAGATGCAGGTGTATACATGCTTTAGCCATGGTCATGTCATCAGAGAGTCTGCTAGCTGTTATTCGAACACGCTTATCTCTGAGAAACTTGGTTCTGATCACGCTTATCTCCTCTTTCACACCTTGGTTCATATGTAGTTTGTTGATGATATATGTTAACTTAAAAGAGATTTATTCTGTCGTGATGAGACAACTGTAGATTGTGTTACCTGCCCATATTTTTTGTATCCTTTACTATGAATCTATGATATTGAATTGTAGGCAATCAAACAGACATATTTCTTATATATATTTTCTTTTTTTTTTCTCGCTGGAATTAGAAATTTATTTATATCTGACAACAGACCAGAGATTATCATTAATAAGTGCATTTGCTGAGATAAATACAAGTACACAATAAATGAACATCATTATGGGTGGCAATTCATCAACTCTCTTCCTACTTGCCCATGCCATTTCTGATAATATCTTCTCTTCTCAAAAACCCATCAGTCAATAGCTAACTTGACATTAAAAACAAATTTTTTTCATTCTCCGCTCAACCAAAGAAAACATACAGAATAGATCGCTGGGTCCGTTTTTCTTCTTTGGAATTGCTGGAATTTTCGCTTCATCATCAGACACATCCTTGCCAACATCCTCTGCTATTCCCAAATTTATCCAATTGCATAATTTTGATGGAATACCATAAACTCTAACCTCCTTCTCTTCTCTACAACCTTCCAACAACACTTAGTAATTCTCCAACCGTTGATTCTATACGTTCGTTAATTGCTTCAGCAAGCATCTTCCCCAGGAAAAAGGCATCCAAAACACCCTTAACGAACAACTTGATGAAAATCCTCAATTAACAAAAACTTCGGCAGATTTTTTATTCTAACATTTTCTTAAATTTTAATTAGCTATCACAGTCCCCATTATTTATAGCTTTCATGCATAGCATGGGTACTTGAAATCTTTAGCTAATGGAATTTGAGCTAATATGAGTACTGTAAAAATCTTTGGTGTAATTTACTGAATTTATTCTGACTTGATGCATTGGATATTGTCAAGATACCAAGGAGAAAATAGTAGAACCAGGAACTAATAAAATGGGTACATAAGCCTTCTTCTAATAAGTCTGTCATTACCTTTGGTGTTTTCATATCAGCTACAGTCTGTTGATTATTTTATGGATTATTCCTATCAATAAATCCTCTATTGATTTAAGCAATTTAAAACCTCCACTATTTACGTAAATCCTCTATTGATTTAAGAATTATTTTATGGATTATTCTTATCATTATTATCATGGTTTTCATTTCAGGAATGAATACCGGAAAAGATAATTCTTCTAACAATGGATGTTCAGGAGTACGTATAACAGGAGAACAGTAAGTGTATAATTATATATACTATGATATATAATATTAATTATCGCGTAATGTGATATAACTATTTTTTTCCCTAGGGAAACCATTGCAGAAGATAACATCGCATCATTGTCTAAGGCTCAGATAGCACAACGCAGACGAAGAGAAAAAGAACGTGCTAAACAAAAGTGAGTAATTTCTACATTTTTAAATGAATTACCTTATCAATAATGATATCAACTAATTTACTAATATCAATAATGTAGGGGTTTATTAAATTCCAGCAACAACGAAACACCAACCAAAAGTGTATCATTTCCTACCAGTGCAGGAAATAACATCGTGTTATTGTCCAATTACCAAATAACACAACGCAAACGAAGAGAAAATGAACGATCGGGACAAAAGTGAGTTAGTTTTTTATTTAAAACCTACACTATTTCCTTTATTATCGATAGGTTCATATTAACAAAATTGATAGGTTCATATTTGTAGAATATAATTCTTCTTTACTATTCAAACATATAGGATTTTATTATCCAATAAAAGACAATGCGTCAACAAGGATGTTCCTCAAGTAGAGTAAGTATATATTCCGTTAAGACTTCGTGTTTATTTATTCAAAGTGCTACATCAGTAGAATGTGGAGTCTGAATTTTTTATTACTTAAAATATTTAGGATTTCGTTATCCAATATAACGCAATGTGGCAAAGGGGATGCTCTTCCAACAGTTTCTAACAATAATGATGGCACATTGCCAGAGATAATTGAAACAGAGTAAGTATTTATTTTTTAAACATTGAGTATTTTATTACTGTTATGAACGATCGGAACAAAAGTCAGTTAATTTTTTATTTAATTACTTTTAGTTATATTTGTAGAGTATAATTCTTCCTTACTATTCAAACATATAGGATTGTATTGTCCAATAAAAGACAACGCCTCAACAAGGATGTCCCTCCAACCAATCCTACTATATTGCGAGTAACAAATCAAGAAGAGTAAGTATATATTCTCTTACTGTGATTATTTATTTAAAATGGTTATATCAATGGGGTCTGAATTTATTTTTTTTAACAAATTTAGGATTTCATTATCTAATGTAACGCAATGCGGCAAAGAAAATGTTCCTCTAACAGTTTCTAACAATAATGATGGCAAATTGCCAGAAATAATTAAAACAGAGTAAGTATTTATTTTTTAAACACTGAATATTTTATTACTGTTTAAAAAAGTTTTAAAATATAGTATTGTTTTACTAAAGGCAATGCATGCAAGAAGAAAACCTTGAAGGGCTAAGCAGGCAACAAATCAGTCAACGAAAAAGAAGAGAGAAAGAACGTTTTGTTGGGAATTCCAAAAAAACAAACACAACGCCGAATAAAGAAGGGAATGCAAAGTATGTATAATTGTATTTTGATAGTAATACATATAAACTTTTATTTTAAAGAAATTTACAAATGTTTCATTATATGTAGCACTCTATTGGACAAGACTCACACAATAGGCCAACGTCTTCGAAGGAAGAAGGAAAAAGAAAAAAAAAAGAAAATTGTTTTCTTTATTCAATCGATGGAATAGTGGATGGAGTATCACAAGCTGTGGAAGACGTAGTGGATGGACTATCACAAGCTGGAGATCAGTTATTAGAACAAACCAAAGGAAAACAACCTACTGTTGAGGTTATTACATATTTCTATGGTTCATCGTCAACTGGAGATTCTTCCCGTGAATACAGTGTTATAAAACGATGCCCTATCAAATAAGTTGTTTATAAATAGTTAACTATATTTCTTATTTACTAATATAAATGTTTAGAAGTTGCAATTAGATTTTTAATTTGAAGCTTAGATAATAAAATGACTATAATGACACTATAATGTTTTTTCCATATATTTTTGTAGAGAGAGTTCTACAACCACATGCAATGACACCACTACTGATGTACATCCTGTACTTGATTCTCATTACGATACTATTTTCGAAGATGAGATTGAGATACCATTCGAACAAATAGTAGAAATTCCCAAAGAAAGACACTATCTTGGTAAAATGGATGTCATGTGTAAATCATGTTCGGCCTACCATTGGTAGATGAACAATTATCCAAGTCTAGGAAAAACAATGCATTATTTGGTATGTGTTGTCTACAAGGAAAGATAAAGTTGCCATTGCTTACACCATTGCCTTCTGCTATTCAATCATTGTACGAAGGTTCAGATGCATTGTAAAGATCTTTCAGAAAAAATATTAGATCTTATAACGCTGCTAATGCATTTTCCAGTTTGGGGGTTTCGATGGACAACCGTATTCTCAAGGGTCGAGGACCAACTTCTTTTACAATTCATGGTGAGTTGTGCCATAGAATAGGTTAGTTGTTGCCAGAGTCAGATAAATCTCCAATTTATTCTCAACTGTATATTTATGATCCTCAGGTTGCATTTGATTCCAGGAAAAAACGCAACCTACACTTAGATCCAGCTGTTCTTAAAATAATACAAGAAACTCTCTTACAATCAAATGAGTTGTGCAAGATATACAAAGGTGCATACGACGTTCTGAAAGCAGCTAATAATAATGGGGAACAAGATATTCCTATAAGGTTAGTTTACACGTCTACAACTGATCCTAGGCGTTATAATCTCCCAACGTCAGAAGATATTACTGTTATTATTCCTGGAGATGAAATCGTGAAGACTTCTAAGTGAGATATAATATTGCATCTCAGGAATAATAATTTAGAAAGAATAAGCGAGTGTAGTCCACTGTATTTGCCGTCACACTATATCTTATTATTTCCAACTGGTGATCTAGGTTGGTCTACAAATATGAAGCATTGGGATGTCAACAAGGAAGAATATTTTACAGGCAATATTAAAAGAAATAGATTGACTCAACTTGAGTATTTCTGTTATCGATTATTTGAGAGAACTACCGAATATTCTGCTTTATTCCGAGCTGGTCCTTTGTTTCAACAATTTATCGTAGATGCATGGGCGTCCTATGAACAAAATCGGTTGTATTACATAAGGACGCACCAAGATGATCTTCGCTGCGATGTATATAGTGGATTGACAGATATTGTTAACAACGGTGATAACCCAAAAGACCTTGGGAAACGATTTATTCTTCCTTCCACACATTGGGCAGTCCTAGGCATATGTACGAGATATACCAAGATTCTATGGCAATTACACGATACAACAAACATCCAGATATTTTCATAACTGTAATTGCAAATCCAAAATGGCCCAAAATTCAAAATGGGCTTAAACCAGGTCAAAGTGCATTAGATCGTCCTGATTTAGTTGCACGTGTGTTTGAGCTAAAACGGAAGGCCATAATGGATGAGATTGAAAAGAAAGAAATATTTGACAGAGTTGTAGCAAAGGTGTATACAATAGAATTTCAAAAGCGAGGGCTTCCGCATATGCATGCATTGTTTTTCCTTCACCGTGAAGACAAAATCCGTACGACAGATCAAGTGGACAAATTTATTAGCGCCGAGTTTCCCGATCCTATAAAACATCCAGTTTTGTTCCAAACTATCAAGAAATGCATGGTTCATGGTCCATGTGGAAACCGCAACATGGAATCGTCGTGTATGGTCAATAGAGTTTGCAAGTCGCATTATCCGAGAGAAAATGTTACTAATACCAGGATAGATGTAGACGAATATCCAATATACAGGCGAAGGAAAATTGGTAAAAGATATAAAGTTAGAGGCCACTTGGTAGATAACAGAGATGTTGTTCCATACAACCCTCACTTATCAGAAGGGTTTGATTGCCACATTAATGTTGAGATTTGTGCATCGGTGATGGCAGTCAAATACATCCACAAGTATATTTACAAAGGCCATGACAGAACTACAATGGTTGTTGGTGCAGAAAACGATGAAATTCAACTGTATCTTGATGCTAGATATGTTGGTCCTGTTGAAGCAGCGTGGAGATTGTATGGATTTCGAATACATGAAGAATTACCAAGTGTCACTAGACTTGCGCTTCATCTAAAGGAATGCATCTATTCGTGTTCAATCCTAACGATACTCCTGAAGATATCAAAAAAAAAAAAAGCTGAAAATCAAAAATCATCTTTAACTACATTTTTTGATTTCTATCATGATAATCCTGGTACTGAATGTTATACTTACCAAGAATTCCCAGAACATTTTAGATGGAATAAGGATAAAAAGGAATGGACTCCAAGACTTACTTCAGCTTTTTCAATTGGAAGGATGTATTTTGCAAATCCTAATTCTGGGGAAAGGTTTTATCTTAAATTATTGTTAAAGGGCCAAGTTCTTTTGAATCTCTATATCGGGTAGATGACATCGAATACAAGACGTACAGAGAAGCATGCATTGCTCGCGGTTTACTAGAAGATGACAATGAATGGGATAAATGTCTAGAAGAAGCAGTCATAATGAAAACTGGACGTCAGGTACGCAGGCTTTTACCTTCATTTTTAAATTTTAGGAGGTAATACTTTCAAGTTTTTTTTTATCATTTATAGGTGTTCAATGATTTTTTATTAAATGATTTTTGATAATGATCGAACTTATCACTTTACATTATTCAAACTTCTACTTTCAATATACGAGAATTTACATAGCGTATATTTATGGATATTAGCTATGTTTCATTGAAATTAAAATAGACACGTTAAAGAACCCAGACTTTTCCTGATATCTGTTTTTATATAACTAAAAACAATTGATAACATGGACAAAAACAAGATACATCTTCATCAGCATGTTTTCAGTTAAAATACACATTATAGATCCCAAAGTATAAGCACAAAGTATTTATAAGAATGCAGATTCTGCTGCCCAAAAACCAGAATTTGCTTCGAAAATGAGTTTCTACTGTGTGAGAGGCGAATTTTTTTTTTACATTTTTTTAATTAATTTCATTTCGCAGGTCCGTAGATTTTTCTGTTTGATACTTACAGATTGTAATCCTTCAAAGACCAGAGATTTTATGGCAGAAAAATGCTTTGAAGATTTGTGATGATTTGCCGCATAAACTAAGAACTTTGGAATTTCAAATCCGACTGACGATGACGTTTGTGACTACGGATTGTTTTTGTTGAATGAATAGCTGTTAGAAAGTGGTAAAACATTATCTGATTTTCCAGATATGTCTTTACCGTGTAAAGCATGGAAAGCTTTAGTTACAAACCGTCTGATTACAGAGCATCAAAACTTAGTGTACCCAGGATTATATGAGGAAGCTCAAACTAAAGTGGGAAGTTTCAATAATGAATAACTCCATGCGTATACAGCCATTACAAATTCAGTTCGTAATGATAGTGGACAAGTTTTTTTTTCTTGAGTGGTCCAGCAGGTACAGGAAAAATATTTGTCTATAATACTATTGCGGATACATTGAGAAGTGAAGGTCATATCGTAATCATGGTTGCTTCATCAGGAATTGCATCATTATTATTAACCGGAGGAAGAACGG
The DNA here is from genome assembly GCA_020826895.1 of Aquilegia kansuensis. Lineage (NCBI taxonomy): Eukaryota > Viridiplantae > Streptophyta > Magnoliopsida > Ranunculales > Ranunculaceae > Aquilegia > Aquilegia kansuensis. The sequence goes on from CM037006.1 coordinate 13,409,406, forward strand.
CTCATTCTGTGTTTAAAATTCCATTTGAAGTTCTGGACGATTCTGTTTGTGCAGTCACCAAACAAAGCATCCATGCAGAATTATTCAGAAGAGCGAAACTAATTGTATGGGATGAAGTACCAATGCAACATCGGTTTTGCATTGAGGCAGTTGATCGTACACTACGGGATATTCGTGAAAATGGTAAACCATTTGGAGGAATTACTGTTGTTCTTGGTGGTGACTTCAAACAAACCCTCCCTGTTATTGCTAAAGGCACTAGGCAGGATATAGTTGGTGCATCACTAACAAGATCGCATTTATGGAAAAATGTTCAAGTTTTAACCCTGGTTAAAAACATGCGGCTGAATAGTAATGATGTTGAAAATGTCAAGTTTGCAGATTATTTAATTCAGGTAATTTAATTATTCCCTCAATATTTTGAACTTTCATACCGCGTGAAATATATTTTGTAATTACTTTGAAATTCTACTTTGCAGATAGGAACAGATCCCACAGAAACTGTCGAATTGCCTTTTGAGATCAATAGGTGTAAGAATTCGTTGGATCTCCTGTTCAAAGTTTACCCAAATTTGAACGTTAAGGGAACAACTACCGATACTTGCAAGAACGATCCATTCTCTCTGCTCGCAATGATGATGTTGCTACTCTTAATCAATTAGCAATAAATTACTTTCCAGGAGAACTTCATGAGTATCTAGCTGCTGATAAAGCCATTGAAGAAAATGAACCTATCGAAAATAGAGGAAATAGTATATCAAGCGAGAATATGCAAGCACTTGATCCAGCGAGTCTACCACCATTCAGATTACAACTTAAAGTTGGTTGCCCAATAATGTTGCTCCGCAACCTTCAGCCAAGAAATGGTTTATGCAATGGAACGCGTCTAATGGTTGTCCAATTTGCTACAAGAGTGATCGAAGCAAGGATTCTTAATGGTAGTCATGCTGGGAATTACGTGTTCATACCACGTATAACTACACCAAAACAGCAAATTTGCAACTAGGCTTTTTTCAATTTGCAATGGTTATTTAGCATTGCAAATTTGCAACACCTTATTGCCGTTGCAAATATCTTTTTCCGTTGTAAAATAATAAAATAAAAATATAAATTTTTTTATGTGTTGCTATTATGCTTGAAACCCCCCTTGACGTTGCAAAATATATAGGTAACCGAAACCAAACAAATAACGCGACACGGTTTTAGCACGTGCAGCGTTGCAAATTAGAAACAGTTAGGGATCGAATTAAACTTTTTCTCTTTCTTTTTCTCTTTAAAACTTGCCTCGATCTTTCTTCTCTTTCCCAACTCAGTTTCTTCAATCTTCCTTCAACAATTTCGATTCTTCATACTGATTCAACAATTTTGAATTTCTTCTCACCCAAATAACAGTTCAATCACTGCCTCTCTTTCTTTTTTGTGTTTTCGTTTTCATCGTTTTCAATCACTGCCTCGATCTACAACTAAGAACTCATCCGCGCGCTGCTGTGTGTTTGCAATTTGGTGTTTTTAATCGTCGCTCCAATCACGGTAAATCTCTTTCCATCACTACCTCTCCTCTTTGTCTATTCTATTTTTATTTTTGTTGAGTTGTTGTTTGTGTGAGATGGATAATGGAAATTTATTGCGAAATTTTTTATCTTGAATTGTTGTTTGTGTGAGATTGATGGGTAATGAAAACTTTCTATTGAAACTTGCTTAAAATTACAGAAATTCAGATTTATGATTAATTTTGTTTATAGTTGAGATTGGTATGAAGTTAATGTGTAAAATTTAGGTTTTTTTTTAAAATTGATGCTTCTAATTAAGATTGATTATGGAAGAATAGCGCTCCTAGTAGGATCTCTTACAGTCTTATTCTCCGTGATGATCTTAATGTGAATTTTCTCTATGTTCAACATGATGACTGGAAACTTGAAGAATCTCTTTTAGAGAAAACCTGAAAGAATAAATGGGCGAGTGTAGTGAGTCTTACATGGTTAACAGTTACGCATGATATTATTCAACCAGGTTTAGTGAGCCTTTAATACATGAGTGGTGTGTTGATTGATGGAATCAAGTATTTTTATGTCGAGGGACTCTGTTGAGTTGGATACAGTGGCCTCTGATTGACAGAGAATAGTATCATTCCTAGGTGTGCTGTATACATTCAAACACATCAACGTAATGGGCTTGTGTAGACTTCGTATAGTGCAGCAGCCTCTTTTAGAAAAAAAAAATCTAATGTATTGCTTAGGTATCCGATCTATTCTCAAACATAACAATGTAAAGCAGATGTTTGATATTCTGGACAATAGAGTTTTCCAATAATGGAATGATTTCCTGTACAAAATGACAAGACCTACATAATTCTGATACTATGTTTGCAGTAAAATGACAAGAGCTACATATGCAGTAAAATAAAACAAGATTGTTTTCTTTTACTGCATATACAAAGCACATACAATGGTGCTTAATTTGACGAGTCTGCAGGTCAATTTTCTTATTTTTTGTTATTTTCCTGATACAATATAGGCCCATCACTAATCAATATAATTTCTTGTCGATGTTGTGTTCAAGTCTGTTGGTTTTGCTCTTTTAACTATTTAAGTGCTGAATTTGTATACCATACTTGATTGCTAAGGTCATTACATCAATTCTTATCTGGTATGCATATATGGTTCAATTTTGATTATTTTGATTTGCAAGGGAAAACCAATTTCATCCTTTGGATTGTTCTCATTCCTTTGAGACGAGTGCATCTGAAGCTGATATTTTCTTTCCAAGGTATTTTTATGGACACTTGTGAACTTATGAATGTTTAATATTGTGCAGAGAGAAGGACACTTCATAGTGTGTGACCAATATACGAGAAGACTTGCTAGGATTTTGTTAGCTTGATTAAAGGTACCTTTTTAATACCATTACTCTCTGATGTACCACAACTTAAATGCAATTTTATGTAGTACATAGTAAATAAACCCTAAACATGTACTTTATTTGCAAGTCTTATCTTCATGCTCTGGGGAGAGGGTGGGTGGGGGCTGGTCATGGAATATCAACCCAACATTGTGTGTGCTTGTTCTTTGATCTTCTTATACTACTTGAATTATAGTTTGCTTGTCTATAATACATGGAACGAAATTGTGTTTTACCTTGTTTTCAACTACTTCGACATTATTATATTTTTTATCTTTTTTAGTTAAAAGAGTCTTCAGATGTTAGTCATTCTAGAGTCTTACACTATCTGGTGAAAAGCTCACCTTTATTTTCACAAAAGCATTTAATATGTGAGTATTTAATATTAACTTAAGCATCTGATGGATTTTTGTCCTTTTAACCCGGAATTGTACTATCCCATAATAGATAGCTATGAATATACTCAATTACCACAACCATTAAATCAATCACACTGTTTTATAAATTTCGAAAGCTCCTAAATCTTTTCTTTATATAGTCTTGCAGAATGTCGCACCCAATTCAAAAAGAGTGGATGAGTGAAGGAAATAGATTTAGTGATGTGTATTTGGAAGGGGTCAGGGATTTTGTGAAATTTGTGGAATTAAATAATTCTGGGTCCACAACATGTACTTGCCCATATAAGAAGTGCAAAAATATAAAGAGTGTATCGCTTCAAGATCTAAGAAGACATTTGATTTTAAGCGGTATAGACCCAACGTATAAAGTATGGGTTTTACATGGTGAAAAACCGTATGTAGTAAAAAGGGTAAATATTCAGGAAGAAACTATGGTTGATGGAGGGATTGGAATGGAAAATTTTGATGATGTTGCTTACGGAAAACACGAAGGGGTACCAGGTAGTACCGATGAGTATACAATGCATGTTGATCACGAACCAGACCTACCCAAAAGGTATAATGAATATAAGGAAAAAGCAAAAGAGAAATTGTACCCTTCATGTGAGGGACCTGAGACAACTCTTTCTGCTATTGTAGAATTGCACCACTTAAAATATTGGGGTATAGTGATCTCAGGTACTGAGGGTAAACTAACCCTATGAAGAAAATAACAGTTTTTTTTTTTTTTTTTTGAAAGGTAATTAGGTTGTTTTGTTGTTTTGATGGACTGCAGATCTACTATTGTAATTAATGATCTGGAGAATGGAGGCATTCAAGACATAGTGTTAATTATGGAATGACGCGCGCCAAGTTGCCAGGTTTCCCCCCTCATTTTTTCTCATACTCTATTGAATTGAGATATGTATTTTGATTTTGATTTGTTTCTCTCTTCGAGGGATCGATTTTTCGATCATTGAACAATATTGAAAAGAGCATTAATGGAGTTCCATTGGTATGTTCTTGTGTTATATTTTAAACTCTGCATCCTAATTTCTAGTAAAGTTTCTGTTGATATTAGTAATGGATGTCCAAGATATGGTAGTAGTTGTTCTGATGTATGGGTTTGTAGAAAAGGCAATGGAGGCCATCTAATTGCAGGTGCATGTGGAAACCATTAATGAAGAATAGCAAAAATATATATATTTTTTTTTTATAATTTGCAACGCCTTATAGGCATTACAAATACATGTTGCAAAGTACCAGGTTACCGTTATTACAAACATTTGCAACGCCTACTTGCGTTGCATTTTCAAATATTTATCAATTTAAAAACAGTTATGCAACAACAATAACCGTTGCAAAATAAAATAAATGCAACCCACTATGGGCGTTGCAAATATAGAAAAAGCAATGCCAATAAGACGTTGCAAATACAAACATAGCAATGCCAAAACACCGTTGCAAATATTTGCAACGGTATTTGTAACGCTGTAGTTGCAACGGCATAAAGGCGTTGCAAATAAAATTTGCAATGCCATATTACCATTGCAAACCGCTTGTATGGTGTAGTAAACTTATAATCAAAGACTTTTTACCACTTGATGTCCAAATTATGACAGGTCATAGGAATCATTAATGCAAAGCTTAATCAATTGCTTAGTTAAGGACTAATTCCTCTTCACTAAACTTTTCTTCTTTCTTTTGTCTAATTTCTCTCTTCACTAAACCTTAATCAATAACAAAAATTTAGGTTATCTTTTCACTAAACCTTAATCAATAACAATTAGGTTATCTCATTTTTTAGTTTTCGTGATGTGCTATATCTCCAAAACCTATATATGTTTCTTCACCTCCTTCTCACAAACCACCTTGAGAAACTCGCTCTCTAATCTTCAATTTGCTGAATACGGTACAACTCTCCCCTACTGGTAATCTCTCTATCCCTTCCTTAGTTCTCTTAATCTTCTTATTGAATCAATGTTATGAATATTTTCTTATTGCAATCCTTAATTGTATTCGTTTGGTAGCAACAACTGAAACTTATAAGTTTTTTTACACAACAATTTTACACAACCCTGATTATGCATTAGATTGTGCATTAAAGACTTATGTGACAAATATTCAAGTCAATTATGTAAAGACCAGTACTTGGATTTATAATCATTACACTACTTTGATGTTGTAATTGTAAAGAGATGAGTTTTAGAGAAGTTATAGGTCGATGCCAATGAATTCAAAATTTGATATGTAGTCTTCATGTCAACAGATGCTTCTTAACTTTGGAAAAAAGATTATTTGTTTGATTGTCAGAGCATCATCAAGTTTCATCCAATTCGAAGAGAGAGGAGGAATAGTTATTAATAAGTTCAAGAACGATAACTAAGGTAGGTGTAACCACCAGTAAGAACTTCGCATATGATCCTGTGGTGTTTTTGCTACAATTGGTGTCCATCCATTGATGAAAAAGTACTTTGATTTTAATATATGCTAAGTTCATTGACATTTGCAATTATATTTGTCAATATATTTCTAAGCAGAATTTTCAACTTCAGATGTCTGCAGTTATATTTTTTCATTCATGAATATAGTGGAAATGTTTATGAAATTTTTCCTTTATTTATTGTTATTCCTTATTTTTGTTTATATTTTCAAAGCACTTATGACTGACTTAAATTATTGTTATACTTGAAAAGTTCAAGATCAATAGTGCCCAGATTGTTGCTTCAAACTTCAAGTTCAAATATATATAAACTTGAAAGTATAATGTCAAAAGGTTTCCTTTTCACTCTCATCCGGTGTGATATGTGAAAATGTGTTAAAAGTGCAGGTTTTTGTTTGGGTGTGCTCTCTTGAGCTGCATTCTGACAGAAAACTATTACCAAACATACCTCTTTCCATCCAGTTCAAAACTATCCAATACTTGGAATATGCAGTGTATCAAATGAAATCTATAGTTTCTGAAAAATATGCAATCCAACTAAAATGCCTCCAATATGTTTTGGTTTCATCAATAAGTTATCTCCAATTGAACCTATACTCAGTTAGAGTGATTTCAAGATATAAAACATCCTCACCAACCGAAACATGACTTTGACTGGTATGTTTGACTATATCTGAAAAATTAGTTGTTGGTATAGGAATCACTGTAACTGGTACGGTTATCTGGAAAATTAGTTGTTGGTATGAAAATGCAAACAACATGACTGATTGTGAGTTCTTTCAATCACATGAGACCAATGAAATACAAGACACATGGTCCATAAACAGTTTCAAAGATTTTACTGAACATAATCGGTTCCCATGAAGAGCTAGATTATTGCTCGGAACTTCAAGTTCAAAATTAACTTGGGGTCAATACTTTTTGATTTATGGAGATGTCCATAATTTGACTGAATATAATCGGCTTGAAGAGCCAAGTAAATTTTAGTGTATGCTTCTTACGAACCTACTTAAACTGTAGTATGGTTACATTGGATAACTATAAATAATACTATTGGGTTACCAATTATTCATGGTCTGATGGTTTTTTAACTTAAAAAATTAAAATATAATTTCATCACTAAAAATCATATCTTTTCTTCTCCAACCACTCCTCTACCAAACTTTTCAAATTACTTATATATAATTGTGTATAAACTTCACAGGTGAAATTGTCGCAACTGTATCCATATCGAACAAAAAGCCTTTGCTCATTTATTTTCCAGAATAAACCCCAAATCCCCAATTGATGAAGATTTGGTTGAGTTATATGGTTGGCTAAATATTTTATTGGAGTTAAGATCGTATGGTTTAATTTTTCTTTTATGTCACTTTTATTACTTGGTAGCTTATAACTTTACACCAATAAATTAGGATCACAATGACTTAGATTTATTAACAATGAAGTATCAAACAATGTAGAATTGCAACATTTTGAAATTATTCATACAACGAGTCACAGATTACCAATACAGTTTGATTCTTTTGATGTTCTATTACCATATCAAAATATAGTACTAGCAACCATGCTTAAATCTAACTACCTTTATAATATAACTAATAAATCATTGGCACCACTAGATAACACTAAAATAAAAACAATAAAACCATTATCTAAATTTAATTCTATAAAAATTATTAAATATGATCATCAACTTTTAATCGGACAAACAAAATTTATTCATCTAAATTAAAATTTACTATGCAGTATACAATTAATTGACAATCGTGGCAGCGCCACGGGTATTACTAGTCTATATTATAACCAGCACTTATAAACTTGGTAAAAAGACAAACAACGGTCAAGATTTGCACATGAGATTATAGAGATTGGGTTTTAATGAGATTATAGAGATTGGGTTTTAATGAGATTATAGAGATTGGGTTATTTAACCCGTGCAATGCACAGGTGTTATTTTATATGTAAGTTTTACATGTTATAATTTGATTTTGATTTTTGCTATTGAAATTGATTGAAAGTAAAATTTTATTACGTATATGTATATTTATTTTCTAAGTCCTCCATAAAATTATTGTTGTCCTGATTTAAAGGTTTTATTTTTAAGTTTTAGATCAAATTAATTTAAATTGTATTCTCATTTTTGTGTAGTCATCGAAGATATAATGTGAAATAATAATAATAATAAATTACTATTATTTTATAATATTTTTTGAGGATTTATTTACTGTATTTGTTTACCTATATAATTTTTTTAATAATTTAAATAATATAAATTGACATTTTTAATTTGGAGTGTAAATTATATCTCCAAGCTCACAATCCAAATTCTTGACATTATTTTGCTTATTACAATATTTTTATATTTTTAACAAAAGATTTAATTTTAACTTTTGACAAAATACCAATATTTTTGATAAGATGTTCAATTGATTTGGTTTGTATACATATTGATTTAACCAAGTTATAGTATTTACTTCTTTTGATTTTTGAATATATTTTGGATAAATTTTAGTTATGTGATTTTAATAAATAATCTTTTAATTTTGGTTTAACAAAATTCTCTTCAATTAAAGTATCAGTTTTTTTATATGGATCAACTTTTGATGTTTACAAATTAGTGTTTATCTTATATTGGTTAACTTTAAATATTTAATTTGGAGTGAAATTACTTAAATAGACTTACTAATTAACTATTGCGTAAAAGTTCTAAAATTACCTTTCAATTCTAAATTTTAATCAAATTCTCTTCAATTAAAGCATAATTTATCTATAATTTAGAGAGAGAATATTTGCTTAACGGCATGCCTAACTTTAATAGAGAGTATAGATTCTATCATACAACTCTATCTGTCCCATACGTCTCTCCCTGTTATCGATCAGTTCTAGCTTATCATCAAACCTCTATCACCTCTCTACTCCATATTTTCATCAATGAACACTTTGTTTTTTTTCTCTTTTTCAACAAAGAAAAATTTAAAATTCAAGTTTTTTTGTGTTTAATTTAATTTTTATTTTCAGTATCTTTAGCCAAAGTCAATTATACAAATAATACATACAACCCATCCTTAAACCTGGACTATATGAGCTTTATACAATTAATTAATATTTTTATTTTTAATTTGATATTTGACTAACGATTCTATTAGTGATTTCAACCTAATACTATCGTTGTTGCTTTCATGTCAATGCTTCAAATTTTATTTATAAGTGAATAGTTTTAATTTCATCTATACATTTTCAGAAAAATCAAAATTTTCGCAAACAACAAATTTTGTTTTATGGATATAATGGTGTGTTGAGATGATAGCAAGAACTATCACTAATGTAAGTACTTACTTTTCAACAATATTTTTTGTGTTGAATTGCTGGAAATTCAAGGACCAAACTATTGTGGAACTGGATGTTTCCGTCGAAGAAAAGCTACTATGGATTATCACCTAACAAAACCAAGTTTCAATTTAAAAATCATGTCTTCACCAATGGTAAATGTTGATTGATTACTTAGATATATTTTTTCTTTATATACAAATGGTTGAATGAATGCCATAACTTCTTTGTTGCAGCCACACAAAATCAAGAAGTAATAAAACCGATATTTAGGAATTCAAAGGAGCTTATGAGATCAGCAGAACAACTATTCTGAATGATAAATGAACCATCAGATTCACCAAGCAATCTTTCAAGCTCTTTGAAAGCGGCCTTGGAAATTTCTGACTATAGCTATGAATCTAATAAACAATGAAGCACAAACGTCAGCCAGTTCACAACCTCTACAAAGTTTTATCAGAATATGATTAATTGAATACTTTCAGTACCACAGGTTGGTAGGGTTTGCATGCAAAGACGTTCTTATAGGATAAAGAATTCATGCAAAGGGTTGGTTGACAATTTTTTGCATGCCAGACACATTTTCATTCTTAGATTGTGCGATGTCTACAAGGCCTATCATTAATATTCAAACTGGTCTTCTGGAAAAAAATTCATCAGAAAATAAACAATTTTCGTCACCGTGTTTGGTGATCTGTGGTTCAGGCAATGTTTGTTTACACTTAAATTTGTATGTTGGGCCTTGGATACATTCATGAATTAATCTACTGCATCTTACCAGCCTATTTTATCCCCAACAACACATAATTCTTGCCCAAGGTTAATTGTGCATGACAACTTCTATTGAACTAATTTTAGGGCAAATATGTGTACATTTAAAAGCAAGAATTTCACCTGAACATTGTATCTGATTAAAGGCCTCACTGGTTGTTCATCTTAACTGCATGATTATTAGTTTCAATTTTCTGAATTTATTATTTTGTAAGCGACATTAAATCTATCAGGTTACCATGTAGTCTTTTATACTACTATCAAACCTCAGAAACTTCGAGTTCCAGTCTTTGACATGACCCTCCATCCTTCAAGTTCTCTCTTTCTATATATATATAAAATTTTACTTTGTTGTTTACACAATTTAATCAAAGAACACCTCCATTTTACTATCACTTTACTATAAGTCCCAGAATTACCGGCCATTTGGCTTGATTACTATCATTTTGTTCCTTAATTAAACATTATATTTCAGTGTATGTAGCAAGGGGTGGGTGGTATTGACGTACTGTCAAAGAAATCCAAGGAATTGTGTGGCATTGTTCTGAAAGTTCATAGGATCAGAAAATATACCGGTTTAAAAGATGCATACTAAATTATGACAGAATGATTGTATCCTTCAAGATGATTGGGTGGTAAAAGTATATTCTACAGATAGATCTGATATAGAAATAATACTGTAGAGCAAATTGTGTTGCGGGAAGAACGAATGATTGGACGGGCAAGACGTAAACAATTTACTGAAGTTGGTTTACGGTTGTTATTTTCCTTTGTATTTTGCAGTCATTGGGTCATACCTGATGGTGCGTCAGTCATGCTGACCAATAACTGCATCATGCTTTGATGAGATTAATGTTATACGTACCATCAGTGTAAAGTTGAGACTGGTGACAATTATAGATAGGTGCTTCTGAGTTTGTAGATATATGATTATGTTCCTTAATATAAGTGACAATAAACATCTTTAACACAAAATGTGTAAGAGTAAAGTTAAATCCGTGCTTCATGGGTTTATGCTACAATGGTATTATGATGATTCAGAAGAAGCTTAAAAGTAGACAAAGTAGCAGTCTAAGACTGTATGTGCTGAATGCATACATGTACAACAATAGATAAAGCAAGAGAATAACCTAACCGAGCAACCAAAGCAAGTAGGTACTAAATATCTCGCACGTAGTGGAAATTATGATGGAGATTTGGAATAACAGAAACATGGCATTAGAACCTTGAATTCAACTTCGTCAGAATGACGAATATCAATTTTAATTTTGTTGTGCAATGTGAAGATAGTTTATGGGAAACTCAATCATTTCAGTTAGGCTTCTAGCCATGGTTTAGAAAATTACAGAAGGTGGGACTGAAAATATACAGGGAATTCAACAGGGTGGCTGACACCTTGCAAAGAATGATATCTATGAACCTCTTCTTATTCGAACTTTTAGATCATTAAACCACGACATGAGGACTATTCTATCAAACAGTTGTATAAACCATACTTGGAGTCATATTTTTCAGATTTTTCGAAGAAGATAACACCTACACATTCCTTCATTAATCATGGCATAGGAAATGACCTCCAAATGCATCTAGAAAATGGAATGACTATGCAAACATCACAATAAGACGTTGCAAATGGTGTAAAGGTAGGTTCATCATAAAAAAAAGGTGATCCACATATATCCTATGTTATGGTTTAGGGTCAAATGCTCAACTCAGGGATTTTCTTGACAAAAAATGAAGTCCAAAAATGGTCTAACAACTATTTTCAAGAAAGAATGGAATATGTGAAACTAATAGAAAAGATTTGTGCAGCTGCAATTGAAAATATCAATTCAGAAGACAGAAGTCACGAAGATGAAGCTATGGAAATTTAATATATTCTTTATTTTATCTCTGTTAAATTTATTTCTGTCTATAACAAATAATAGTATAGGATTTATTTTTCAGTAACAAAAAGGTTTAATTATCTCTATGATATAGATATAGAGGACTTTGCAAATTATATTAAAGCAACCACAATTTTTTGGTGTTTATTATCATTGAGTTACTCAATACAGGTATAAAAATAAATTCAAATTAACTATTTTAATCAATTTAACTATCAATTGTCTATTTTAATCATTTAGATTTTAGATTTTAGATTTGTGTCCAAATATAAAAATTAGTAATTTAAATATAATTAAAAATAAGCGTCCCGGAGGGACGGGTCATACCTAGTCTATATTATAATCTACAAAGGATACATAAAATAGATAAGTTGGGGTTATAAATAGTGGTCCAGATTCTCTCGAGTTTGAAGTTGTAGATTAAATCTGCGGCTATGATTGGATTAGAGACAAACTCATTTATTTAAGATTGGGTCCAAACTTAAGTTGTGTTGGATGGTTGTGATTTGATTAGATTTTTTCTTTCGACTGGACCAACCCTGGCCCAATTTAATTACGTTTTCAGCCCATATAATTAGGTCTCTTTCCTCTTTCTTCTCCAACTAAACCTCTTACAATCTCTATATCGATATTCTCTCCCAAGTCTCAACATCGTCAAAATCAGAAATTAGGTGCTGTTTGTTTTTACCTCTTATAAGAGGTTGGATTTACTAGAGCCTCTATTAAGAGGTGGACCAGTAAAATAAGGTGTTTGTTTTTTACCTCTTATAAGAGGTTACTAGAGGTTTGCCTCTTATAAGAGGCTGATTTTTGGTAGTGGCAATGACCTTGCTATTAGCCTCTTATAAGAGGTAGACATTTTTAAAATACCTATCCTACCCATGATCTTTATAACTTTTACCTACCCCTAGTCCTTAAATATAAAATATCTTAAATCTTTTTTTAATCTCTCTCCCTTTCACATATTTTCCTATCTCTCTTATATTTATGGAATTTTCTTTTTCTTAAGCTAAAAAATTAATTTTTTTTTAAATTTTTTTATACATTTATGAAATTAAAAAAATATGTTTTAGAAGAGGATATAATTGTAAAGTTTACCTCTTATAAGAGGTTTTAAAAACAAACACCTTACATCTTATAAGCTCTTGCAAGAGGCAAAAACAAACGATTTTCATGTACCTCTTATAAGAGGCAACCTCTTACAAGACCTACCTCTTAAAAGAGGCAACCTCTTACAAGAGGGACCCAAAAAAAACAAACAGCCCCTTACTCTAATCCGAATCTCAAATCTTTGGAGGTATGCTCTAAACAGAATTATCAAAACCTTCTTTTCTTCTCTCTTAATCGTGAGTAATGTTTCTGTTTTTCCTTTTTCCCTAAATTTAATCTCAACACTACAGATCATCATCATCTTCAACAAAACGAAGTCGATCAGAGTAAGTTAAACTCTACAACACTAATTGGGGTTCACAACTACAGCTCTTCCTTTTGTTATGCTATGTCTATTTTGTTTGAATATTTTATAATTAGTTATGAATCAAATGAACTCTATGATTCACTGTTCTTCACTAGCTATAGAAATTAATGGACAATTAGGAAGCTTCAAGCAGTGGAACTTTGATTTGGTTCCAAATATTTATGTTACTGCACCTAACAAAATCAACGTCCAACAAACTAAAGCTCACATCAAACTTTTTTTTTTACAATTATTATTGTTAATTACAATTTGTTTGTATAAGCTCTTCCTTTTATTATGTTAGTGCACCTAACAAAATCAAAGTTTTGTACAGTAGTTTTGTGTTATTGTTCATTACATGATAGAAGTGTTGGACAAGTCGGAACTGCAAGTAACACTGATCGTATTTACACTGGCTTTGAATTGAAGTCCTCTTATTTACTGATCGTATTCACAAAACTCGCAATCCCCATAGCTGCAAACCAAACCATAAAACCAAAACCCAGTTGAAGAAAATTATTGCGATTAGGAATACTAACACTAGGAATTGTTATGGATCTTAGATTAGTAGGCATCTTCTCTTTGTCGTACCAATACAAAAAAGTTCTCTACAAATAATCATATTCTAATTATACCATGCTTCTATGTAATGATCTACAACACCAGATTAGATTCCAACTTTATATAGTTATTTCCACAAACAGTTATACGTACAACTATTGCTAGAGATAGTTAACAAAAATATATATTGATGGTTGTATTTATATAGATTTCTTAACTGAATTTGTGAATATTATGTGTTCATCAAATCTGCTCTTCTCTTGCAGGTCCATACTTAACTTCTGACCATATAAAAATTTACCTCGATTTCTTTTCTTCTACGCCTCATCTATTTTGATCAACAATTGTAGGTTCTCTCAAAACTTTCTCAAGTAACTTTCTATGGTCTTAATCTCATTTTGTCTTTAGCGTGTTGCTCCTTTCACTCAAATCAAACTATTAGTAGTGTCCTCAATAATATATATTCTTCAGTTAGAGTCATACCTTATGTTGTTGTTCATCTAGACTGTTATCGAGGGTGATATTCAGTAACTTTCGTGTGTATCATTCTGAGAAATTGTCTTCTTTGATTACCATGTGATGCTGATTACCAAAAGTAAAATCACCATCATCAAATTCAAAATACGCTCCAAAGAAATCCAGTTTTTTGGTGATTTGATTGTATTGACAAATTTTTCATCATAGCAGCAATCTGTTTGGTCTGATTAAGGTGAGCTCTATTCTTAATCATTAACTGAAATTTTACACCTATTATTAATTTCATATTAAACTTTAGAATAGATTCCTAGGAGAATTAGGTTAAATAATTTCAATTTCGAATACTATTTACTTTGTCTTCACCATTTGAGTATAATTTCATAGATTGCATCAATTAAAATTGATTGCTCTGAATATTAGAAATAGAGAGTAGTGGAAAATTCATTCTTTTGGTGATTGATGTCAGTTAGTGAATTTGTGAGACAATTGGTGACATTGTTAATAGAGACTTAACCTTATAAGATCTTTACGCTATTGTAAATGTTGTATAAGTTTGAGATCGGAAAGTTGGGGAAGATGATCGGAAAAGTGAAAGTTTGAGTGAATCGAAGTGGCTGAACTATCTGAGCAGTGATAGCTGCCTACGTATCTGGAAGGGGTCGATCCAGAATCAAGCCTAACGTAGTTCCTTATATAGGTGGCTTAGGGTGTGGATCGAGTTAATGACTCAACGTTCAAATCATAAAGTATGCGGATATTCAGGGATTCAATGGAAGAGATTCGTAACTGTCATAAGATTTGGAGTTTGAATGTATCGAACTCGGTGTTCAGAGTGAGGTAGCCCCAAGTCGGATGTGCTCGGATATTTTATGAGATTAGGATTTGAACATAAGTGGATGAAATGTGGTTTTATACGAGGTCGGATGAAATAGGTGCAAGGTCGGTGTTTAGTATACCGACCTAGTGAGATTAGGATTTGAATGGAGATGAGTGAACTGTGATTAGATACGAAGTCGGATGAAATAAGTGTGAAGTCGGTGTTTGGCATTCCGAGTAAGAGAACTCGGTAATAGGTATATGCAGCTATGACAATATCTAGACTATAATACTAAAATTTACTATTATTGGGCAATTGCTATGTTTTTCAGGCAATGGAGGCTCCCAATATGTACAAATGTCCCGATAGATGTTTTGAATGATATGCCATTAAACAAATGGCAAAAAGGTCAATAAACTAGATGATTTAAGGAAATGATTGAAAAAAAATCAGGTAGAACATGTGTGCAAAGCAAATCGAAGAGAAAGTGAATTGAATGAAAGACTATCATCATGTAATGAATTTGCGTTAAACAAGTAAGTTTGATTAATGATATTTTTTTAAAATTTAAATTTTAAATCCGTCTACTGATTGGGTATGGTCTTACCTTCTAGACTTTGTTTAAGCTCATCACAAGAAATAAGTTGATTCTGTTTTCAAGAGCACCCTCTTCACTTTTCCAGGTTCAGACAATTAAATTGGTAGAGGCATTATGATTGTCAATTCTGAAAATCCTTTCAAGGCTGGGATGAGGCAATATAGCTATTGTTTTTGTGAAGTTATGAATTTGAAGTGTAGATTATACATGTTTTGTGCTTATAGGTTCTTATTGACTGTTTATGTGATTTGATCATGATTATAATATGATTAATTTTTAAACCTACAATTTTTAATTTGGGCAAATTTTTTGACTAAATGTAAGGTTTACTCCTAGAAGAAAAAGATATTTGTTGTTCAGGACTTATATCCTTTAGGTCTGTAGCTATGATTTAGAATTTGCCCCATCTGAGAGATTCACTCACCATTACCTCTTGATATGTTTCGCAAAAGGAATAGAACAATTAAAGATTATTCAATTTCTATTGTGTTAATACTACAGGAATGCTCATTTCAGTAGGCTTTCTCTATAGACAACATTAATTTGTTACGGCGTTTTAATAGAAGGATAGCTTCTTTATTTTTCCCTTTTCACTGCTTTGACACTGTATTCAATTACGCAGAAATTTTGTGCAGCTCTAATATGTGCATTCACTCCCAGTTAATATTTCTTTTGCAAGATTGATCTTCAACTCTCTGTCAGGTACTTTTTCTTCTTGTACTTCTGTGCATATTGAATTTACAATTTACATGGAAGGAACTATATATGGATTACCTGGAATCTCGCAAAACATTTATTTTGATGAATTGTTTAATTAATCAATTTCAAATAAGTCGTCTCTTGCTCAGACCAATAAAATAGAGCTGAGGTTATAGTTAAAGACGCCGGTAAAAAACCAAAATAACTACGAAAATTTGCTGAAAGTGTATCTAGAGCGGGTCATAATCTGAAGAGGGTGGACTTTGGCTCTGACGTTAGACTTAGTTCGGTGACCCAAAATATAATAGCATACAAGTTTGAAAACCAGAAGAACAAGCTAAAATCCAGTGTAGACAATAATTAACACCTCACAATGAATTTTGTAAGAAATATTTAATTTGATTAAGTACTTTAACTAATATGGCATATGCTTGGAATTTAAATTTTAAACAATGTTAAATGGAGCCTAAAAAGTAAAGGGGATTTAGATTTATACATACTGTCTCCTTCATTCCTTCGAATGTTTTCGTAGTTGAGTATCCTTCTGGATACTGTGTTGAGGTTAATACCTTTATTTTCACTTTTTAAGATACAATTTTGATCTATATTATCATACAAACACAAAAAAATTATCCCATTTTAATTTAAGTACTTAGAAACACTAAAACAGAACACAAACTTGACAAATTGATGCATTAGCTCGATTTTTCTGGAAGGAACATTAATTAGCATGGGCACTCCATATAACTAGGAAATATTATGTGAGTGAGAAAGCAAAAGGATAAATTACCATATATATTCCATTTATGTTTTTATACAGTAAATGCAGAGATAATATTAATTGATACCTGCATTAATAAGGAAAAAATGCAAAAGGATAATGTTCAGAAGAATAATGTTATCCTATTCCTTGGTATGATAAATATGGATTAAGAATAGAAATTTTTTTAAGCCAAATATGCATGTTTCACACCCTGCCAACTAGTTTATAAAAATATTGAAATAATTAGTGATTTTTTTGCTGCATTTTGATTAGCAAGGACAAGTGAGCGTTACGCTATTTACAATAACAAATCTGAAGACCCCTTCAATAAAAATATAATAGCCTAAATACCAATCGAATAATACGTCTTCCAATGATTTGGCAGGTAATGTACTTTTCAGATGTGAGCGTAATGGAACTGTGGACTTGGGAATCCTCCAAGAATGGTTTGGAATACATTGGTGAAACTCCCGAGCTTTCACTTTGTTCTGCACTATCATATTTATCATGCTTTTGAGATTATGGTACAAAAGCTTTTTTCTTTTTTCTAATATTTATAGTTGTGGTTTTTTCTTAATGGTTATGGGAAGTACATAACGTTATTGAGAGGGCTTTGATAATAAAGGGGTATACAGTACTTCTTGGAAGTTGATTATATGCAAACTAACTTGCAAGACTTGCTGTTGAATATGTGAAATTTTTGTTTACTATACAGGTAAACTATGGTTCCCAACAATTATTCGAGACTCTGCCAGTGGCCACAAGAGGACTCTATTGAATTGGGAACCAGTTCGAAATATAAGCTTTTGTTACAGATTTGTGTTCTCAAATGATGCTTCATCTTCATGACGTTTATGATACAAAGTCTCAATAAGGTTAAGCATTTGCCAACTCTACAGTATTTCTATATGACTGCGGATCGCCATGTTCATTTTTGTAACTTATCAATTAATCTCACTATCTACTTTAATAGATAAACATAAGATAAAATCGTTTACGGGTCACCATGTGAAAAAGTAGAGGTAGAATCTAAGCATACTCAAGCTAACTGATTTGTGTTAGTAGCTTAAGTATGATCCAAATCCATTTTTTGTACTATGACATGAGTTGATAGCTTATCTTTTAATGTTGTTGAACTTGAATAACAAACTTTTGATAGTTAGTAGCAATTGAACTATGACATGAGCTGCTTGAATGAGGCTGAAACCTTTGAAGCTTGGGTTTTAGATGACGTGAACAACAAAATTGAATATAGGATTTCGAACCAACTTTTGTGTTAAGCTAGCAAGTGCTAGACATGGTGGTATTGACGACTGGATGAAGAGTGATATTAAGCCTGCCTTTGCTGCTTAAAACACATTAACTCTTGCTTTCTTGATTTAAATTTTTTCCCTTTAACATCACAAGACATTATTTTTTTATTTTTTTGATAAAGCAAAACAAGACACTTTGACCACTGTGATTCTAAATTTCTGATATGATCATCCTACTATTTTCTTTCCCATAATCATCTTTTATTTACTTATGCGGTACTATTTTGATTCACATTTTTCTTTGAGCAACACAAGATACTTGGGTAGACAATATTTTTTACTGTGAACAGATGTTATAAACAGGAACATAAGGTCATGGATTTTAATAAAATGTTTGTATTTAGCATGTTGTGCATACTTAGCTGGTGTAGCTCAGTTGGTTAGAGCGTGTGGCTTTTAAACCACAAAGTCGAAGGTTCAAGCCCTTCCTCCAGCATTTGCATTTACTGTAGCATGTTCACAATAGTGATATCCAAATTATCAAAAATAAAAATAATTATAAGTTCAAAATGTCAAAAAAAAAAAAAATCGACGTATCTCATTTACTGGAAAGAAGCAAATGAGATTATGGAGTTATTCTTTGAAGAAGAAAAAAAGATATGAACAAACAAAAACTAACAAAGAAATAGTCATTGGAGAGAAGATACAAATACTACATAAGATAAGTCAAACATCAAAATAGAGAATCTCAACAACAATGAAATAATTTATTTATATTATTTTGAGAAAATCCTACATATTATTATGTAAAGTAGTATTTTCAATAGAAAATATTACATTGTCGACTGCAATTTAGGAATATATCATCATATTTTTGCTAAAATTATTGTCACACAAACTTCTATTAAATGGTTTCTTTGAAAAGATTGGTTGTTCATTTCGTCATACCATATGTGATTTTAACTTTTATTTCTACATCACATGATTATCTTGAGGTGGAATAGATATTTGTGTTGTTCAAAACATCAAACTGATGGTTTTTTTGTCTCTATCAAACTACGTTAAGCACTCGCTTAGGGATGGACACAGACCATAAGATAGAGTTAATTTTTGAAGGTATTACTATTGATAGCGGATGGTATGCAGTTGACCTTTATAGCATACTTACAAATTATTATGGACAAATAATATATCCAAATGCTTTTTTGAAAACAATCTGAAAGGAGAATATAATGGAAATAATAAAATCAACAGTATAAGATATACTACCAGAAGAAGAAGAGGATACATATATGAACGAAATGGACCTAATGAAAAAGAAGATGATATACAAGAAATTTCAAATGGATATATGGAGCTGCTAGAGATATTTACTCTAAAATTTTTGGTTAATTAGATTAATTATTATATTTTTGAGAATAATTACTTCAAATAAATAATGATTAACCAACATCACCTGAGTATCTGATAGTCGGAAACTTGCTCAGTTTTGCGCAGTTGTACTGAGCATTTATTGTGTTATAGCAGTAGCTTAATGTTACCACCTATAATGCAAAGTTTTTGTCATTACAGTATTCGACTATAGGGACCAATCCTATGATTATTTATAATTTAGATCAACAATTTTATCCACGCATAGTCCCTAAAATTATAAAACGTCTGAAGAACTATATTTCTTAAATAAAAAAAAGAATTATATTTTTTAGAGTACTATCTTCAAATTATTAATGGTAGTCGTGGCAGTGCCACGGGTTTTACTAGTTTTATTGATAAGCTCAAAGAATTACACAAAAAGTAAAGGACAAACGTGCTACAAACTGCGCGGCAAGTTCTTTCTGGATAGCAAACTCGATTCTCTTAAATACATATTCGTTCGAACCCGCAGTCATCACGTTACTATCCATTACCTTCTGCACTCTCCTGAGGAGCTCAAATGCTTTTGAGCCTAGCAATCCAAATATGTCAAATGCAAAGGGGATGAAACTATGTTGGTTAGCCCTACAAGCTCCATCATGTTTCTCCACTTTTATTGCTGCTAGCCCCACCTCAAAAATTCCAGCACCCAGCCCAACCATCGGAGACGCCCCTGTAACATCAACACACGCATGTTTACCTTCAGACCAGTTGTAGACCAGAATATCAGCAGGACGTAATGTCGATCTTCCTTCCTTAGGATCAGTAAGAAAGTTAACAGTATGAGCTTCAGCCCGCCAGAACACATCACACAAGATATCTCTAACGTGGTCATGCCTATACTTGAAGTCCGGGTAATGCTTACAATGGGCCGCATGGTCTCCGAAAGCATCAAGTTTGCTCTTCTTGCACACTGGACAAAGCTCACCATCTGAATATAGAGGGATCATCAATCGATAACGAAGAATGGGACGATATTCTACAGGCATCATGCGTTGTCCAAGCCCTTCCATCGGGATAGCAAGGAGAAAATCTTTGGCATGTTCTGATTGCACACATCCAATCACGGCCTTCTGTCTAGCTGACAACTCAAATTCCCTCTCAAGACCAGAACTAATCTTGTTGTAGTATGCTTCCGCCAAGACATGTTGGGGTCTGAAGGGAACGGTAACAGTTGGGGCAAGATTACTAAGATCAAAATCAGGTATAGAAAGATGTAAACTAGCAATAGCAGTATCGAAAACATTACCCATAGGTACAGTCTCACCACCTCAAAGAATGTTCGAGAGTGGTGGATAAATAAAACACCTAAACATTGGGTGTTGTTAACACTAGTGGGGCGTAAAAAAAATTCTTAAAAAAATTAAAGGACACATGGACTCATCTGGTGGGAGGTTAGCATACACACTTTTTGAGTGTGTGCAACAAAGCCAAACTCGCTTTATAATCTAGTACTACGTAGTATAGATAGATAGCCGCAGGCAGTGGGGATTGGGGACCGACCTAATTAAAAAGATTATATTATACAGTAGTTGAAATCGATTACAATATTCAATCATACCACTGGGTCTCAGATTTTTGCTCCCTCTTACCGGCAGAAGAGTCGAGGCAACTGTAAAAAAAGATAACATTTCTCATTGTTTGATTTCTAGTATTTCACTTGTTTGATTTCTAGTATATAAAACTATCTACCCAGAATTATAATTGCGATCTTGCATCTTGATAACTTTTTGGTAAAAAAAAAACACATTCATTCTCTGTTGATGCCACAGGCTTAAAGATATACCAGTGGAATATAGAAGACATTCATTCTTGAATTATTTTCCCTCATTCATCAGCTGATATTGCATGCATATCTAAATTTCGAAATGGTGAGAAATCTGGATATGGATTTGTTGTGGTAGGATGGAATATATCTTCAATATTTACTTGAGAGTTGAAATATATACAATCAAATATCAATGAGTATGTTTAAAAAAAGGAGTTAGGACATACAGTATGAGCTTACCAATTGACGCTTATTAATAGGCCTTCACAATTTCACATTATGAGTTTAAATCTTCTATTAGTAAATTGTAGGTCACAAACAAAGTTCAAAGATGCAGTTATATAGCCAAGTTAGGAAGGATATTTTGATAAGAAACAAGTTCCTGTAGATATAGCCCTCCCAATCTCCTGCATTATATGTTTTACTAATAGAGAGACAACCCCACTTGAAAATACATTTAGGAAGCATTACATTTAATTAATTGAATAATATCATATCATCAAAGAAAACTCTATTGAAACAAACTGCAAATTTAGTTGTGCACAGGGTATGGATCCCATTTTGGTTGGTGTTATATTTGTTGTTGTTGACAATATTAGATTATAATGTAGCGTCTTTTCCTCAACCACTGCACCGGTTGGATGCCTGGCTCTCTTTGGCAGTCCTATTTACGTATATAATTTCCTGGCTGATTTAAGTGCCACTTAGGCTTTAGCTGATTTCATCAATATAATATTATCTACTTAAAAGTTAAAACTACAAACTTATACTTGTGCTTCCAACACCAAATTTTTCAAGAGGAATGGGCAGAATATTTCATGGTTTTCATTCTGTCTCTATGGTAAGCAGAAAAGCGTATATTTGAACTAAAGAGATTTGCATGACGTCTTTGTAAAATTTGAGCAGTTGTATCAAATTGAATATATAACGCAATAGTGAGAGTATCAGAGAATGTGTAAATTTAGTAATTCACAATGGGTTTGTTATATATCTTATAATTCAAGGAGAATATTATAAATCTTAATTTTTCCAAGAGATTGTGTTTACATATTCCTTCACAAAAATTGAATTTCTGATGGATGAGTATGTTCATATAATCATCATGCAAAATGTCACTCTAAGTTCCAGCTTTTCTTTTCTCCCTTAAATATTGTTAAAGATACCTCATCACTTGTATTGTCTTTGTTCATTGGCAGTGCTGATGTTGAGAAGTTGAAGAAGTTTGTGCTACACAATCCAGTGAGTTTGACTCTTACAGAAGTAGGAGACAAAAACGATGAGTTATACCTAGTAATGTTCAGCAATTTCGGGTAAGAATCATAATTTACTAATACATTCAATAGATTTTTCTGAAATGATTTGAGACCCTTTTCCATGCTCTTTATGCTATATTCTGGGTGAACGTATCTGCATACTTATGGAAGTTTTGTTTCTGATTATTATGATTTTCATACCTGTATGCTTTCTGTTTTGGAGCCTTTTTGAGCAAGATATACTAGCTGTTTCTTTTGGTGGTGACGTTATTTGATTTCTGTTGTAGAGTTTAATTCATTAATAAGCAGAAAAACACCTAGATGACGTTCAGATACAAAACATAACAAAAACAATATAGCCAAGACAAACAATAAAACAAGACTATCAATCGATCAGTGTCCAGATATACCAAACGATCACACCTGGACACAAGCACTCCAGAGGACACTCTATGCTCCTTGAACCCTTGGACCAAATGATAGACTTAATCCCGTGATCCTCAAGATGAACTTCTCTTTTGAATGGAACACACTGCATCTGCTTGGAAAAATTTCCCACACAATTGACGTACTGCGAACTATATTATGCTTCAACAATAATTGCTCGAAGAAGAGAATAGACCCATATCCCAGGAGGCTAGGAAATGAACAGCCCTACCAGGACACAGTGAGAAATACTTGATTAGAGGGTAAATAAGAAGACCAAACACTCCAAGAAAATGGAAATAATATTCAAGGGAACAAAGAACAACCAAGCCCTTAAAACTGCAAAAATGGAGATCGGGATTTTTGTTTCCTTCTTGCTAAAGAAAACCTTTATTGGTTAAATAACACTATTACTACAAATAGAAAATGGTGGAGTGCCAATCTCACTACCTATAAAAGGGAGGGACACAAAAATAAGAAACTATACAGGAAAAAACATTACTGACCCTTTAGACAGAAGACAAGACTAAGTCACCCTTCAATCAGCTGGGTGCATCGGAAAACAAGATCCTTCAAATCTTTCCCTCTTTCCACTGCTGGATATCTATTACCTTAAGTTCGTATGACTGTTGATTCCACTGTTGCTTCATGCTTGTTGGCATTTTAGCTTTGCCACTATACCCTTATAGATGGTCAATCCTTACTTCCTTGGTTTGATTACAAGCTGCTCTCTGTGCCATATATAGTAGTTTTCCTTTACTTGCCTGGCCAAACTGCATTTCATTTGAGATTTCTATGGTATCCTGGCTTATCAGTACGTATATGATATTGCAAGCTCATGAGTTTGCAGGTTTATCAGAGTAACTTCTTAACCCGCTAAGTTTGTTTTGTTATTGTTACCCTTACGTTTAATATTCCTTCTACAATCTTCTTCTTTACTCGGTGTGCTGCCATTGTTAAAATTTTAACTATACAAAGATGAAAATAAAACTAACCCATGCATAACACGGGCTAAGACACTAGTTCATATAGATACTTGAATAACTTGAGTTATTGTGCGCTTAGCAATCCATTGATATTGAAAACGCATAGTAAGTGTTTATCTGCAAACAAAAACAAAGTTTGTTAACAAAATTTGAAACACCAACACAAATTTTGTATGTTCTCCACCATCAAACATTTAAACAACACTCTCCTGAACCTACAGACAAAAAAGACTAACCTCACTACGATCACAAAAACAAAAGGTGACAACAGATGTAAATGTAGTATATGTTTTGGAATCGGAAAGTTGGAGAAGATGATCGGAAAGTGAGAGTTTGGATGAGTTGAAGTGGCTGAACTATCTGAGCAGTGATAGCTGCCTACGTATCTGGAAGGGGTCGATCCAGAATCAAGCCAAACGTAGTTCCTTATATAGGTGGCTTAGGGTGTGGATCGAATTAATGACTCAACGTTCGAATCATAAAATATGCGGATATTCCGGGATTCAATGAGAGAGATCCGTAACTGACATAGGATTTGGAATTTGAATATATTGAACTCGGTGTTCAGAGTGAGATAGTCCCAAGTCGGATGTCCTCGGATATTTTATGAGATTATGATTTGAACAGAAATGAGTGAAATGTGGTTTTATACGAAGTCGGATGAAATAAGTGCAAGGTCGGTGTTCAGTATACCGAGTTAGTGAGATTAGGATTCGAATAGAGATGAGTGAAGTGTGATTAGATACGAAGTCAGATGAAAAAGTGTAAAGTCGGTTGGTATTCCGAGTAAGAGGACTCGGTAATGGGTATATACATAGCCCCTTTTCATTTGGGTTGAAGGTAAGTAATTGGCTTTAGGGTAAAGGAAAATGAAGTCGGTTGTTAAGATATGTTCGATGGAGTGCCAAGTGGCGAAGATTCCATTGTGTGCTGATGTGAATGATAGCTTAGATTTTCGAGGCTTAGAGGCATGATTACTCCTTGAGATATGTGTGTTGTCTGTACACGTGTGAGTTGTGTATTGGCTGTGTTTTGAAAAATCGAACGTGGTTTGGTGGGAAACCAAATGGTTGGGCGGTTAGATTTAGAGAACAACATCTGACCGTTCACGTTCGAGGCGATGTGTGGCTGAGATTCTGCACGGGTTTTTATATAACAATTTGATTGTAACTGCTGGAAAAAACCAAGGGTTTACGCATTGGTTTTTAAGGCTGCCGCTCATTGTCTTGAAGGTAATTCTCTTCTCTTCTCCGTTTTCTGTCTTTCTCCTTCTAATTCTTGCCTGATTTGCTTTGAAACTTGTTGTTGTTTTTCCGTTCAAGTCGCCGGAGTTCCTTGCTTGAACTTATTTTTGGTGTTTGTATTTGCGTTTTCGCTCTTGTTTGTAGCGTTTTCTTTGATTTTCTGTGTTGTTTTCTGTTTTCCGCCATTGTTGCTCTGTATCTATTCTTCATTTTATTTGGTGAAAATGAGTACTGGTAGTAAGCGCGTTAGCGAGAATAGTGGTGAGGGTGAGGCAAGTACTAGCCGAGCTGTAGATGAGGAAGAGATAATTAGCCGATATGAGATAGATGTTGAGAGAGCTCGGAAGGCCTATCCTAAGGTTAGAGCAGCGTACGACATTAGGATCCGAGATCTGGAGATGCATAGGGTAGATAGTAGGCTTTTTGATCTTGCTGGGGATGACACCTCGACTCTGATTTGTGAGGGACAACTGCGAGCTGGGATGCGACTTCCCTTCTCCAAGTTTGTTTGCGATATATTGAACCATTATGACAAGGCTCCCATTATGATGAATAGTAGTTTATGGAGAGTTATGCTGATATTCGAGGAGTTGAATAAGCTCGATTATGATATCTGCAAGGCCGATGTTGTGGCCTATTTCACTTGTGTGGAGGGTCGGTCGGGCGACTTCTCGTTTTCGTTGAACAGGAGACCTGAACATGGTCCTCATGATCTCTATAATGCACCGAGTTCCAATGATAATTGGAAAAAGTCGGCTTGTTATAGGATTAGGGGCTCCTTCTGCAAACCTAGTGCATACCTCAGGCACTTGCGGATACCTAAGATAGGTAGTAAGCTCGGTTGAATGATTTATTGTATTTATCCTTTATCTGCTTATCTGGCAGAAGATTGACGGGTGTCTCCTTCCGGGTAACATTCTCGAGTTTGCAGAAGAGTCTTGGGAACGCAAGCGTGAAATCCTACCTCATCTTGTGCATCTGTTTAAGGATCCTCGTCCGAAAAAAGGTGATGGTGGTGTGCGTGCCGAGCCATCGGCCTCGAAGGTAAAGAGAGTTAGAAAGAAAAAGGATTTACCTACTGCTGTGGCAGTTGCCACAATTGCTGTTTCTCGACCCGGAGATCCACCTATTAAGGTCCGAGCTGCTCTACCGATGGCCACAAAGCCTATTCCTGGTCCACCAGGTAGCCAGTTCGGCAGGGGGGATCTTGAGCTGGAGTCCTCGAAGAAAAGGAAAAGTTCCAAGTCGGCAGGAGTCACCGTGGCTGCCCCTGGTGTAACCATCTTGAACGACGCTGAGAGAGCCGGGAAAGAGAGAGAGAGGCTGAGCGAGCTCGTCTCCAGCGAGAGAAGCAGCAGAAGCTCAAGTCGGTCCAGCGTGATGGTGAGGATCCTCCGACTCGCCCTGCTGATGGCCATTTTGCTCCTATCTTCCCTTACAAAGACACATACGTGAAGTCCAGTGATGTTGCCTGGGAAAACCAAGACATGTGTATCACCCTGATGGAACACATGGCTCTAGATGCTGATGGAGCTCGGGTTTGCGAGCGTTCGATCATGGACGACCTGAAGGACCTGAGTTCGTCTATGTACAAGGTAGATTCCATTTGTTTTTACTATTCATTCCTTAATATTTCCGTTGTCTGACCTCGGTTGGTCTCTTGTTTCAGATGAACATCATTCACTCTAAGTGGATGGCTCTGCTCGAGAGAGCTAATGAGAAGGAAAGGGAGGCCAGGAAGGCTAAGGAGGCTCTTGCTGCCGAACGCACCGAGTTGAAGAAGCTGCGCAGTCAGCTAGACAAGGAAGAGAAGAAAGTGAGGGCTC
Source organism: Aquilegia kansuensis (assembly GCA_020826895.1). Classification (NCBI taxonomy): domain Eukaryota; kingdom Viridiplantae; phylum Streptophyta; class Magnoliopsida; order Ranunculales; family Ranunculaceae; genus Aquilegia; species Aquilegia kansuensis. Next base: position 13,436,648 of record CM037006.1, read on the forward strand.
TCAACGACGAAGTGTTGGAAGCCAATAAGAAAAATGTCGAACTTGATACCGAGCTGAAGGCTACAAATGAAAGGCATGAGGCTGATAACGCCAGCTCGGTTGAAAGCATTACCGCTTGGCAGAAGATGGCTTACTATTGGCAGAGACGCGACATTTGTCGCGAGTTGAAGCTTAAGGAAGTCATCCCCGACTTTGATCCCTTAGCCGACAATGCGCAGATTAATGCTGAAGCCCAAGCCCAGTTCGAGGCCGATCAACAAGTGGAGAGGGAGAGAGTTGCCAACCTGGCCAGTGAACTCGAGGGTGATGGTCAAGAGGCCGAGGCTGGTGCGCAGGTTAACGAGATTGGTGCGCAAGAGGGTCAAGAAGCTGAGGCCATGGATCATGAGACTACTGCCTAGGTTTTTTCTTTTTCGAGAGATGTGAGGTTTTTGTTTTTTGTTTATTTCTGAAACAAGTACTTGGTTGTATGAAATTAAAGTGGGATAATCTCGACTCAGGTCGGTCCTTTGATTATGAATGGTTGTAATCTTTAAATATATTTCATGTTTTGAAACAAGCTGTTTTGTCTATGAAAATACTCTTTTGCATGCCTGAATTATTCTAAGTATAGAATTGATGTCTTAGCTTGAAGTGTTTATTCTATGGAATGTACGCCTTAAGATATTTTCCATTCCATGGTCTATCAACTTGGTTTCCTTCATGATCAATTAATCTGTACGCTCCATTACCCAAGTCGGATTGAATAATGTAGGGCCCTTCCCAGTTGGGATTGAATTTTCCATCACCCGCAATCTTGGTGTTCTGAAAAGTTTGTCTTAAGACCAAGTCTCCTAGTCGGAAAGTCCTTGGCCTTACTCTTTGATTGTAGCTCCTCCTCAATATTTGTTGGTAACGAGCTGTTTGTATGATAGCCTTATCTCGCCTTTCTTCTAACATGTCTACCTCATGCGCTAGGAGATTCTCGTTTTCAGCTGATTCTACCAATTCCGACCTTGTTGTTAAGTAGGTCAACTCGGTGGGTATAACAGCTTCAGTACCATAGCATAGTGCGAACGGTGAAACGTCTGTCGAGGTTGAGAAACTATAAATAGTGCTAACTTAACAACTGAATATTCAAACAAACCAAACAATACGTAGAAAGTAAATAACACGCAGGAGTTTTTAACGTGGTAAAACCCAATATGGGAAACGTCCACGGTTGCCTTGATGACAACAAATAATCCACTAGATGAAAGAGATTTACAAACCTACCAACTACCTGCACTCACTGCGAGTTGATACTCCAGGTTATCTCTAACACCTTGACTTCACCAGAGCACCTTGATGTACGCACAAGACACTCGACTTCTTGATGAACACACAAGAAGACTCGAAGCCGAATTCACAATAACACTTAGAAGATCACAGATTTATGAATTGAGAGAAGGGGGAAGAAGGGAATTGAGTTCAATAGCCACAAACACTTTCAATACCAAAACCTAAACCAAAACTCCAGAACTAGAAGAACAATGGACGGCCAAAGAACTAACTTGTTCTTTGGAAGAGAAACCCTATTTATACTTAGGGTTGAAAACCAAGGAAAATGGGCCGAATTTGTGAAAACCAACATTGGACGTACGTACGTCGATATGACGTTCGTACGTCTCAAACCGAAATAAGTCTGCTGACATACCATACGTACGTACGTCCTGAAGAGGTACGTACGTCCAGACCAAACTAGCTCTGCTGACATACCATACGTACGTACGTCCTGAAGAGGTACGTACATCCAGACCAAACTAGCTTTCTGCTGACATACCATGCGTACGTACGTCCTGAAGAGGTACGTACGTCCTGACTCAAACAAGATACTTGGGACACACGACGCGAAGACAAGGACACGGGACGACGCGCGTACAACAAGGTTTTCTTAACAATGAACTCAAAGCGAAATAACCAATGACGACCAATGTCACAAAATTGATGTCAAACCACTTCGTGCCGGTTTCAGAGGTGCGTGGAGTCGTTCTATAGGCCCATAGGACTCTATCTAGCTCCTGGATCCACTTATCTTTTTCCGCTTCTAACTTTTTCTTGAGTGTATCCACTTATCAGTCGGCGCCAATGTAAATGTAGTATATGTTTTGGGATCGGAAAGTTGGAGAAGATGATCGGAAAGTGAGAGTTTGGATGAGTTGAAGTGGCTGAACTATCTGAGCAGTGATAGCTGCCTACGTATCTGGAAGGGGTCGATCCAGAATCAAGCCAAACGTAGTTCCTTATATAGGTGGTTTAGGGTGTGGATCGAATTAATGACTCAACGTTCGAATCATAAAATATGTGGATATTCCGGGATTCAATGAGAGAGATCCGTAACTGACATAGGATTTGGAATTTGAATATATTGAACTCGGTGTTCAGAGTGAGATAGCCCCAAGTCGGATGTGCTCGGATATTTTATGAGATTATGATTTGAACAGAAATGAGTGAAATGTGGTTTTATACGAAGTCGGATGAAATAAGTGCAAGGTCGGTGTTCAGTATACCGAGTTAGTGAGATTAGGATTCGAATAGAGATGAGTGAAGTGTGATTAGATACGAAGTCGGATGAAATAAGTGTAAAGTCGGTGTTTGGTATTCCGAGTAAGAGGACTCGGTAATGGGTATATACAACAGATACACAAAAAAACAAAAAACAAACCCTCACATAAATTGACTGAAAATCTCAATATTGTTGACCTTAAATTCCTGAGTCATTTTTAACTTTAATCGACGAAGACGACATTAACTCTTAACATAAAGTTTAATGGTTTTACCATTGTTTCATATTGACAACAATTTTGATTGTGATATTAGATTATAAGAAGGTAAACATGGACAAATGCGAATGGCTGCCTATAGTAACTCATCACCTTTGTCAATCGTATTGTTGTACTTTGTAGTGTATTTAAATGTAATTCCTATCTAAATTGTGAGTGGAACTAAATGCATACTCATACAAGGGTTTGTACTAATTACAAAAAAGCTTGCACTCTTTATATATAGTATGAAATAAAGCACTTTGGTATAGATAAATAAAAAATAAAAAATAAAAATAAAAAAATTAATTGATGCTTTGTTGCCGCCAAAATGCATGACTTTCTAAGGAATGTATATGATTTCAATGCTTTAAAAGTCTTCATATATAGGTTCACACAAACATGCTGTGTAGCATGCGCTCCACAACTGGTTAGATAAGAGTTCTTAGACCAAAAATCCTAATACAATTCTAAGGTTCATATTGTTTTGGTTAATACCACTTGTTATAGTGGTTGAACCAGTTTAGGGAAAACAAATACATTATTGTTTTTTTTTTTTTTTTTTGGGTGCTGTAACCAGTTTCAATACTAGGGGCTGGGCACCCACGCTCAATCCTTAAACTCTCAATTACTGGAACCTTCTTCATCAAAACCATCTTTGTCTAAATTTTTTTCATACGAACATTTTTCATTTGAACCATCTTTGCTTGAATCTTCTTCATTTGATAAATCTTTACTTCAACCTTCTTCGTCTGAACCTTCATCATTAGAACCATCTTTGCAATTTCCACTTTGTTTAAAAATGTGTCAAACTCATCTCTCACTTCTCGTAAAACTTGCTGACATCTGTTTAAAGATAAAAAAAAATGCTACTAAAATTAAGAGTTTTTATAAATGAGTAACAAATTCAGAAAAAAACCCTTTCAAAATTAGTATTGTTGTAAGAGGTTATAAATTCAACACAACGACCGACAATCTTAAGAGCTTCAAAACTGAAATACAAATATAACAAAGAGATTAATTAAGGAGGTTGAAGGAATAACAAGTGGATCAAAGATTTATTTTATTTTATTTTTTTCTAAAAAGAAGAAAAACTTATTACCATGAACTACTTTCTCGCAAAGTATCCATTTTCTTCTTCAACTCTTACCCCACCTTGTAGATTAATGTTTTGAACCATTCTGTTAAGGGTTTCTTTGAAATGCCCATACAATTCGTTAAGGTTCACTAAGTTTTATAGTTGTAAAAATTTCTAGTCAACGTATCCGTAGAACACAAATTGAACTTGATTTATATTAGTAATTATGTTAGTTGTTCGTAATACAGCGAGAAAAAAAACCCATAATTCTATACCTCATCCACAAGCATGTTCCTCCATTTTTTTTAATATATTTGGCAATAGCTCTAGCCTCCGCTTGCATGATTACTTATTTTCTTCTAGTAAATAAGCAAAAACAATATTGATATTTTTTCTAGCTGTTTTTTTTTTCAGAATTGAAGTTTGGTATATATATACCAGAATTTAGGGTTGCAATTTTTGAGTAGATATTTTTGAAAATCGCATTTTTCTTTGTTTTTACGGCTACTAATGAAATGGGGTATTCTTATTCGTTTTTAAACCCGATGAAAAAAAACTTAGTTTATAAAAAAAGAATTTAATAAAATAATAGAACTTAAAATCTTAGTTTAGAAACCCAAGATTTACATTCTTAGATAAAGCTTTTTTTTTTTTTTTTTTTTTTCCTGTTATAGGAAAAAACATTTTTAATATTAACAAATGGACCTTACACTTTAAAACAACAGATGACACCACAGGTATGTTGCTTCCTACTAGTTTAGTAGTTCATGGGCAAAAACTGTATTTGTTAGTATTATTGACATGGACACTTTCTTAAAAAAAACGTTAGATCGTGACCCAAGGAAGTACACTACCCCTTTTCCAAATATTCGATATTGGCTTATAGAATCTAAAGGAGAGTTAGTGAGGATTGATGAATGTAGAGATTAAAATAAGTTTAGCTTATTCAAGTTGAATGATAGCCAAACTGGTTGGAGAGGAACTGATTCAGATCAATGATACAACAAGAGTTGGTTTTTATATCACTGGCAGCAATATGGCGTAAATCATGGTTTTGTATCAAAGAAAGTATAGGAAGTAAAAAAACTTTAGAGAGCCGGTATCCAAGCCCCACCAATTGGTAATTGGGCCCCAACTGGTAATCCCACCCCACCCGGGTTCAATTAGTCAGTATTCCAACCCCACCTAGAAAATACACCTTGATAAATATCTAATTTGAAAATTAGAATTTTCAGTTTTTCTTTCTTTGTCTCAAAAAAAAAAAAAAAAAATTGAAGGCAAACCGAATAAGAAACAAGAGGAAAAAAAAGTTTCTCCATTTTTATTAGTCATTTTGAGAAGTTTCTTTTATGTTTTCTTTTTTAAAAACTGATTTTTTTAGTTTAAAGAAACAGATACATAAAAAAGAATAGAGAAGAATTTGTTTTTAATTAATAGGGTCATAGGGAAGATGGAAGAAAATTAGGTTTTGTATGGGGTGTATTTACTGAAAAAATAGGAGAGAGGTGGGGTGCAAAAACTGGGACATACTCATTTTTTCCTATTATTATTTGGAATATAACCGGTATTAGTAAATTTATTTAGTGGGGCTTAATTACCCATCGGTGGGGGTTGGATACCGGCTCTCAAAATTTATCAAGTGACTAGGTACAACCAGGATGTTGGAACACTTATTCATATTCATGACTTAAATGGTGGATCAGTGCAAGAGTTAAGAGTACCATAAACTATCTAGGTATAAAAATTTCCAGAATTATTGTGTATATTTAAATTATTTTAACATATATGATATATATAGTCCAGCGACAATAATAAACAAGATGTGGGATGAAGCTCCCCATGCTTGCTGTTTGTAAATTAGGAATGTACACTAGTACCACATCACAAAGTCATCTTTCCAAAGATGTGATCAAATTCAAACTATACAATAGAATGTGTGAAACCTTCATTCCATGATCATTGATCAAGATTTTCTCCACCTCGATCTTGCTGCTAAGCTCGAAATTTTCTGTTAGTTTTTGTGATATCACAAGAAACACATGACTATTGTCTATTGAATCATTTTGTATTATTCTGTATTAATGTGTATATTTAAAATTTTAAATTTTAATAATTAATTAAGATTTTGATGTTTTTTGGACTTATTTGCTTTTTTTTTTTTTTTAGATAGTCGAAGCCCAATCTGTTCCAGTCCACTAATAAGCTAGCATACAAAAAACTTGTATAGTCAGTAACTCAGTGTAGACCTAGACCTCCCCATGAGATTGAAAGGCATAGAATTGCAAAGCTGGTCTAAACTGCTCAATCTGACAACTTACCATACACTAAGAAATACAAGCTTGTTTGATTTACCCAAACACCACATCAACCAACTTATTCTATACAACAACTTCAAAACTTTTTCAAGCTTAACCAATTCAAGTGTGAGACACAGACACCCTTTTGAACAACTTGAGTACAATTCATACTATCACTTAAGCAATGCTCTGCAGGATTGCATATCTGCCCATGATATCCGAACCGGCGTGTCGATACATACCCAACTCATTAAATTGAATCCAGATGGTCTAATCTCTCTATGGAACAAACTTTTGAATTTGTACTGCAAATGTAAGCATATTCTACACTGTCGCTTATTGTTTGATCAAATGCCTCAAAGAGATGTAGTTTCATTTAATACCATTATTACTGCGTATACTCGTTCTGACTATGGTATAAGAGAAGGTTTATTACTTTATGTTAGAATGCAAGAAGATGGTATTAAGCCGAATCATATCACGTTCTCGACATTGGTTGGTGCTAGAGGTGTGGCTTCTTCGCAGTCCATGGAGGTACTTCATGCCCAAGCTATTCAGTATGGTTTAAGTTCTAATGAGTTTGTTGGGAGTTCGTTAGTTGATGGATATGCAAAGAGAATGAGGCTAGAGGATTCTATTCGTGCATTTAATGAGATAGCTGAATTAGATTTGGTTTCATGGAATATCATGATCGATGTATGTGTTCGTAATGGTCATGATCAACATGCCTTGAGAGTCTTCTCAAGCCTACGACTTAAAGGTGTACAATTCGATGGTTTCACTTTGTCAAGCGTCATCAAGACATGTTCAGAACCAAGAGAGCTGGAACAAGGGATGCAGCTCCATGGTTGTGCGATAAAAGCTGGTTTGGCGTCTGAGACACCTATTAGCAATGCACTTATTACAATGTACTCAAAATGTGAAAAGAGGATGCTGTCTTCCATGAAGGTGTTTGAAGGCATTCTAGCTCCTAATATTATCTCATGGACTGCAATGGTTGCTGGGTTCATGCAAAATGGATTGAATGAAGATGCCATTGGTTTATATCAGAAAATGCTGAGATATGAAGTGAAAGAAAACGAGTTCAGTTTTGCTAGTATCCTTCCAGCTTATGGTGGTTTAGCGAGGCTAGAGCAAGGAATGCAAGTACATGCCAGGATAGTTAAATCTTCATTAGGATTGGATATATCAGTTGGGAATGCTCTTATAGACATGTATTTTAAGTGTGGAAGCTTACCAGATGCAAAACTAGCATTCAAGACCATGGAAAGACGTGATGTGGTGTCGTGGACAGTGATGGTTACAGGACTTGGCCAGCATGGGGAGGGGAAAGAGGCCATCGATATCCTAAAGGCAATGATAAGTGAGGGAATGAGGCCAGATGCCGTTACATTTCTTGGAAGCTTGTTTGCGTGTAGCCATGGTGGTCTTGTGGAAGAAGGGCTTCAGGTTTTCAGGTCTATGATAAATGTTCACAATGTCAAGCCTAGGAGGGAACACTATGCTTGTGTTGTTGATATGTTGGGTCGAGCTGGGAGGCTGGAGGAGGCAGAACAATTTATTGTAGATATGGGAATTGAATCAGATGTACTGGTATGGGAAGCATTGCTAAGCGCCTGTAGGACACATGGAGAGAGGGAATTAGGAGAAAGGTCCGCACAGAAGATTAAGGAATTGGATCCAAAGAATGATGGTCCATATGTTTTACTGGCAAATATATATGCTGACAAAGGATTGTGGGAAGACAAGGGCAGGGTAAGGGAGAGTTTGGGTGTGTGTGGGTTAAAGAAGGAGGCTGGGAGCAGCTGGGTGGCACTGCCCCACACACACTAGAAAGATTTCTTCTTTTAAGAGCAGCTGGGTGCATTATAGTAAGCTGCCAAAGTGGTCTGGGATGCAATTCTAGCAATGATTCAGATGCGTCTCGCAGGTTGGAATAGAAAATTACCGAGCGCCCTGCTTTCTTTTGTAATATCTATCTGAGTCGATTCCTTGGCCAGAGTCTTCCTTCGATATATGCAAACCTTGCTATCCGTTTCTTGACTCCCTCGAAGTCTCTGCCTGCGGAAGGAAAAGGTTGTTGAGCACTATTCATTTTAGTAATTGGCCGGAGCAAAACAGTTGACACCTTTAAGTCACAGTCCCAAATTTGTTGCATACGATTTTGGACAGCACTGGTCTCATTACATTTGGTTGATTGGGAGAAAAATCTTTCTTAGTTGTTTGTATTGTCAGGAAGTTCTATTGTGAAACTTGTAGTTTCATGTCCATATTTTTGAACATCTTGTCCTAAATTGTACCTTTCTTTCTCGAATGATTAATTTTGATTAATTTACATGCTTGATAAACTACTGATAGCAAAAAAAGGTACATATTTTAGTTTTCAGTATTTCTCATCGTTTTCTTGCTAATAGTTGAAAAAAAATATATGTAACCACACTGCACTGTGTTTTCTTGGGACAGATTATAAACTTTGATATCCCTCGGACAGCTGCAGGATATTTCCATCGTATAGTTCGTACAAGTAGAGCTTACAATACTGGTGCATCAGTATCTCTGGTAAGTTTATGCCATAAATGTTTTACAATGTATTTTTGACGGTATGCCAGATGTGATTAATTTCGTGTTGTACTAAATCATAAAAAGACGGTTATTTTGATGGTAATTCTCATTTTTAGCACATGATTAAGGACTTCGCCATGTTGTTGAGTTAACAGGTTTCTCCAAACGAGATGGAAGTTTTTGAAGAAATCAAAACCATATTAGGTGAGGACGAGAACCAGGATTCAAACTTCATTGCACGATTTCCATCGATAAATACAAATGCTGTGGAATCTTTAAGATACAGAGCTGAGGTAAGATAGTCACCATCGCTCTTTATGTATATGATCATATGATTGAACATGCAGGTTTGAGGCGAATTTAGTGAACAACAGCTATTGTTACCGCATTGACTAGTGGTCTCTATCCTGCAGGATGTTGCAAAGTGTGAGAAGAAAATTGCTGTGAGAGAATCACGCGCACAGGATCTGAGGAATGAGATTCTTAATTCTGAAAAGTTAGTATTGTAGCTCACACACATCATTCTTTCTTTGTAAAACCTCCTGAGATTAATTAAAATAGTGCAACGAGTGCTTAGGCAAAGTTAGTGGTAGAAAACTTGATTGTACATTCTTTCTAGGTGTCCTGTTTCAATAGGTTATGCTGAATAGATTTAGTGTTCAGTCCAAGCTGACAACTTTTATAAAGGTTCACTGAGAAAATGTAGCAACTCTTGTATAGGTTACTGTTTTGAAGATAATCCAAAGGACCTGGGTAAGGGAGTTTACTGTTTTGATGTATTTTTTTCTTCCCCAACTCTCTTATGCTTGCATGCATGCCTTTCAAATGTGCTTACTTGCCTGGTTGTTTAACTGATCTACTGAAGCATGACAAGGTGCTAAGCAAGAAGCCTCCTCCTGAACACTTAAAAGATGTGCCGAGCTAATTGTTGGATCCAGCAGTACAAGGCAATTAAGGTACTTAAACTCAACAGAGCCGCAATGGGAAAGAATAACTCATCTCGCCACCAAGTATCCAACCGAAGATTCAAAAGAAGTAGAGATCCATTGAAGACATTTTCTGCCGAGGTTTGATATTTTTGTCACCTTTTTAGTTTAGTGCCAAAAGTGCTGTAATTTACTACTATAGTATGCTATGTGGTTTATCGTAAGAAAATCTTGAATTTGACCAAGGTTTTTCGTCTCAGGCACCCAGAAGATTTATGAAAGATAGTCTAAAGAGAAACCACAAAGAGAAGGGAGATGGTAGCCACAAAAACAAAAAGAAGGCAGCAAGTGACGCTAATTGAACATTTTCACTTGCTGTAATTTTTTTTTTCTTACAAATGCTGATTGCTGTAGGTAAATTTTGGTAATAAGTTCATACTGTCCTTCACTTGTATTATTATATTTAAACATTTTTGTGAAAATTTCTGTATAGTCATTTTAATGGGATCATAGATATAGATTTGGGATTGTCAGGTGCTACCAACAATTTAGGTTTAAGGCCGATTCAGTCCTTAAGTGGAAATCTAAACTGTCGTGGTCTAATTTCCCTTAGAGGCAAATGGTAGTTTGTTTCTTATACTTTTGTTGGCGCTTGCACAATTTGATAGCTTTATTTCTATGACTAATGGATGATTACACCTAGCAGATATGACAATTGACGAGCAAGCGAGTTCCAGTAACACTGCCACAACAATGTATGTCTGTCTTTAAGCTAAGTAAGGGTTAGCATCTTGAAGTTTTTAGTATTATGTATACACCCAGAATCTTCTCTTCCATAATTGCTCCCTAGTTGCTATTGCACAACTATCTATGACTCTTCGTTTCTATAATGTTGATTTCACCTGCATCTTCATTTCTATAATGTTGATGTCACCTGCATCTTCATTTTTATAATGTTGATGTCACCTGCATCGTGTAATTTTGCTCCAAACTGTCCAACTGTTGTTGCGTCTTATGCTACAAGGCATCTTAGTATGGAAAGCCAGATTTTGTAATTAACTTTCAAATTACTTCTAACTAAACCTCCAAAATCTGGCTTTAAAAAGTGAAAATTGAAGAATTTGAAAGTGAATTACAACCTTTAGGGAGGTTTAGTTAGAAGTAATTTTTTTTAAATCAAGGTAAAGTTAATTTTTGACAGTATTTATTTAGGGGCCGTTCAGCAAAGAGGTCAAAATACATTCCCTAGCTTTCCATAAACAGATAAGTAGAAAGCTTATTCGGTGATTATGAAAATAAAATCAAAAAATAATTCTCAGAAAATTAAATAAGGTATTTCCAGCCCCTTAGCTAATGCCAGATACAATCATACACAAATTCATGAACAACTATGCTTTCAAAGTTCATCCATACCAAATCCAAACCATATTTCAGTATTTATTAATTCAGCTGATTGAAAAACAGATAAGTTTGAGAATAATCAGTGCTAGTCATTGAAGCATGAATTATACTGGAAAATCAAGTTTAGGAAGCCTGACTATTTCAGTTTGCTGTTGTTCACAATGTACCAGGCCTCACTGAAAGAAAGAAGACGAACAATCCACCCAACACTTTACACAGGTCTCATCACTAGATAAAATGTCCAACGCCAAAACTGGCAAAATTACCGAATGCCCAACAAATCAATGTGATAGATACCCTCTGCTTACCTTATTAATGAATAACCAGAACCAAAATAACAAACAAAAATTAACATGCAATTAAGGACCATACTTTGCTCAATTTTACATCCCAGCTGGAACTTTCCTCGATGAAACATAGCAATAAATATAAGTTTCTGACGGAAAAATAAATCTAGTAAGACTGACTAGCCACATCTTCTGTTGTTCATCTTTGAGTTGGAGGAACGGCTGATTTTGATGCTGCAACCCATGCAAAAACCAAGCCTACAAAGACTACCCATCCAACCACATCATAGGTGGTATCACTGTTTTTCTTTTTCTTTGAAGCCTGAAACAAAATCATAAAAACCAAATTAGATTGCATGAAAGTATACAATGACTAGTCGTCAACACTGAAGCAACATGATAGGATAAAGTAATAGTTCTGAGTATCACAATAAAATACAGCTTGAACCAATGGCTCAGAAAGGATTCAAAAATGGAATCTGATAAAACTTTTATAATGAAAAAGGGCAGAAACAGTAGCATACTGCAACTTTCCTGAAAAACTTCAACAAAGAAGATAAATCTTTTTTAGAATTCATGTTAACACCAGGATTCTTAGATAAGTAATTCTAAGCTTACAACCTTCTTTCACAAATAAACTCTACAAATCAAATAAATTCTACTTTTCAACACATGTTTTTCAAATAAATTTACCGTCTCTCTCCCTTTTTCACTGTATTGTATCCAGTTTCATTCTTCTTCACTGGTTTAGAATTCAACCCAAATTTGTTATCAATCTTATTCCATATTATGTGCATCATCATATTTTGAATCTTCCATCTGTTTAAAAACAAAAAAAACTCTTTTTCCAAGTAAAAACAATGCTTTTTGAACCTGATTTTATTTGGAAAGCTTGTGATAAAACAAGAATAATTGGTGAAGACTGCAGATGATTCGATCATATATTTAATAAATCAAATTGCTTTTTTTATTTAGTAAATCTGGTTGAATCAATTTGTTTTAATTTTACTTGAATCTATTGTTTGAGATTCAATTTGTGTTATACTAATTGGCCATCAGGAATTCAACACAAAATTGGAGAGACAAACCTCAAAGAAAATCCTAAAACATTAAGGAAGAGTGCAAGGAATACAATAGCAGCACGTAGTATCATTTGTAGGTGAGGGGTTTTGTTTTGGTATTGGGGGAGGGGTTGAGACTTCAGAGAGATGTAATACAGTAATCTGGAGAGAGAGAGAGAGAGAGAACGGGAGTCTTTTTTATTGCTACATGGACAAGCAAAGTTAGTGAACACAAAAGTTTGTAGAAAAAATCGGTGGGACTTCTTTGTAAGCATAGAATTATTCATTCCTAGATATACCAATAGAAGGATCACAAACAATTTATTTTCGCACCCATACCAAGCTTTTCATGTATGATATGTATATGACATACTTAAGATCCAAATCAAATCATAACAGAATTCTAGTAAGAAAGATAAATTGAGAAGAACCTGACCTTTGCATTTGATGAGGTAGCTGCCCCACCACCCGCCATTTGCTGCGACAGTCCCCCATGCTTATGGATCTCCAAATGCAGTTCAGGAGCCTACAAACATGGTTAAAAGTTCAATATATAATCAGGACGACCAGACAACATCAAGGACATGCATTTTGTTTTGAAACATAAAATGACCCGCTCATCATACGGTCATACCAGTATAGTTGGCTTATACAATAGCTACAAGCTATGAAGCACGGACACGGACACCGGACACGATACGATACGGACACGCTGACACTTAATTTTTTGAAAATGTAGGACACCGACACGTTATAATATACACATTATTTTTATTTTTTTTCTAGCATACAATATTTTTCATATAGAGGACAACAATATAGTGTACAAATAACAATGTGGCATTGTCATTTGTCAAAGTTAATTTGACAAGAGAAGCAACAAAGTATTGAGAAAAATGAAGAATACAAGAGAAGCAAACTTAGAGAGAGAATAACAATTGATATTGACGGAAGATGAAGAGAAAGTAGGTGAAACTTGAGAGAGACGTTTCTGGAGAAGTAGAGATCTTTTAGTTTGTTTATTCTATTCCTGACCCAATTCTATTTTGATTAATTTATGCCTCTTGCAATCTTAAGTAATATCTTCTTGCCCATTGTAAAAAGCTAAAATTACGAAGTAATCCCTAAGCCAAGGTGTCCAGATGAAGTGTCCAGCAGTGTCCGAAACTGTCCAGCAGTGTCCAAATTTGAAAATTTGGTTTTTTGTAGGACACTTGATTTGAAGTGTCGGACACGTGTCCCAAGGTGTCCGGAGAGTGTCGGTGTCCGACACGTGTCCGACACCGGTGCGTGAGATTAAGAGAGGTGTCCGTGCTTCATAGTCTACAAGTTAATGAACAAAAGAGGAGAATCAAAATTACCCAATAAACTATAACCATTTCACCAACCTTTCCGCTCTTTCCTAACAAGGACACACACACACACACACACACACACACACACACACACACACACACACACCACCTATTTCTATCCCCAACAAAAATATATAGACACAAACTCACATGACCAAGAGCAATCCCGAGGCCCATTCTTCAAAGCAGGCAGAGTTGAAAAGCTCTCCTTACTTTATTCAAGACAAATATTAAACATTCAAGAAAAGTAGGGCGGACGATTGTGCCCAACTTATGTTGCTAAAAGTCATCGATTCTATCAATTTAAGCAAGTTAATTTAACAAAACTAAGAGTTCTTTTCTCGAACACACTTTTATTTACATGTCCTAAATCTATAATAGATGTTTATAAAACAAGCGTGTCACCTAGGTCATGCCCACATAAACACATGATTACATGAGAATTCGATAGGACCAACATAAAATGAGAAAATGCAACATGTTCATGAAGATGAACTATACTAGAAAAACCTCACAATACCGTTCATTTTAGCATTTGACCATTTTCACTGCATCACACACATAGTTGCATACTTGAATGTGTAAAGCATATACTAGCGCATGCATTTGGACTACACTATTTATATGCAATTATGGACCTTCTAAATATTTAACTTCTAGTATTTTATCTGCACTTATTGATCATTTTCAAAGCTAGATGCTCAACAGAGGCAAACTGAAAATGTAAACAAGCGATGATGTCAATGTAAAATGCAAATACCTTAGCTGCGACATCTAAAGACTTTTGATAAAGCTCATTCCCCGGATCCTACAACACAAAAACAACCAATAATTGCATCATCAGTTAGACTGCTTACACGAGATGTATGTAGACAACTGAACTAGCATGAAGGTCAAGTCTATAAGAAAAATGTTGCACCTCATCAACTGCTAGCTGGAAGTACTCAGCTGCCTTGTCAAAACAAATTTTTGCTTTGTCCTGCTCAGGTGTGAGAAATGCCTGAGAAGTGTGGGCATTTCCTAAGCACCATAGGGCATCATGCTTTCTCGGATTCAAAATGATTGCCTCCTCAAGCTTAGATACGGCATCTGAAAAAAAAAATATTAAAACAAGAGTTGGTATCCAATGAACAAGAATTTATTAGATTTGTCTTCAATAAGCATCCACTTTTCTAATTTCATTTCTGCTTCTTTTTCCTTGTAGTGATGCTAGTTGGAAACGGTGGCACAATTATAATGATAATGAAAATTGAAAAGAACCACCAATAGATTTTTATCATAGCTACCAAAGTGGAAGTATGTTTAGAATTTAGATACACAAGAGAGAAAATGTGCAAATGTTAGCCACAATTCCCAGTTTGCATTTCACAATTTGTAAGTTTAAAATTCCAAAGAGGCACTAATATCAGTCTGCTTTCATGCATTGGACTTATCAGTGATCTTCCAAACCGAAGACGTGCATAATCATTTGGAAAGAAAAAACACACATTCAAAAAAGAAGCAGCCTTTGTCTATACAGCACAGCTGGGTGTTCACTTTATAGTGAACAAAAGGAAGTCAATGAACATAAAATCATAGATTCCCAAGCAGTCAAAATTAAAAAAGCGCCTGAAAGATATTTGATAATTTACACAGGTTGAAACCACGGTGGTGGTAACTTAGAGGTTAAGCCTCAAGGCAATACCTCCACCCTCTCAACAACAACAACAACACACACACACACACACACACACACACACACACACAAGAGTATGCTGGAAGTTATTACTAAGAAATAAAAAAGATCTTTAACACTCGGTGTACTGGTATTTTGTTTTTGAGACTACAAGCTATTAAAAATAGTCGTATTAGAATCTCAAAAACTTTTCTTGCTATGTTGAAATGAAAAGGTTTTTAGGTTTTTAACATAAGAACACCTTCCAACAGTATCGAGAGTTGGAAAATACCTAAGATTTATCTCAAACTGGAGTGTTTGGAAGACCCTGTAAGATATACTCGATGGGGTTGATTTAGTAAATGTAGGCTAGTTGTGAAAAAGAAATCCCCATAGAAGCCTCAATTCTGTTTGTGCAATAGCCATAGCCTTTGGGAAATTTTGCCCCTTTTTTTAGATAGGCAGATAGAGCTTTGCCTACTTTTACTAAATCTTTTTCATCAATAACACAAACCAAGTAACAAAATCAATATAAATGAGTGTGTAAGACATAGCAAGATACCTTCTACCATCTTCTTAGATTCTGTGACATTTTGAAATTGTGATAACTCAAGAAGTGCTCCTCCCCATTTTGTCAGGTTCTGCAAAACAACAAAAAGTGCAACTTTAATATATAAAAAAAAAAAAAATTAAACACTTTGACAACAAAATAACAAACAATCAGCAACAAGTTAAAGCACAAATTTCACAGATTTACTTGTAAAAAGGATCCACAACAATCAATCTATAATGGGTTTAGATACAAAAATGATAAAGATGGGATTTTTATGCAAAAATTAATAAAAAAAAATTAGTGTACAGATCTAAAGAGATCGAAAGAAACTTAAAAAACAAAGCTTTTGGGGAGAAAGAGTTGGTACGAACGTCTGGGTCAAGAGGATTCTCTGCATAGGTAATCTCAGCAGACTTACGAGCCATCTCAAAGAAGAAGTAACGCTCAGCATCACTCTCTTGCAAATCCATCTATGTCTATGTATGTATGTATGCCTTCTTCTTTAAAATTCCAATTCTTTTTCTTCTTCTTCGTTCTGTAAAACTTTCTCTATTTCTCTATCTCTCTCTCTCTCTCTCTCTGTTTCCCGAGTTTTATCGGGCTAGGTTTTATGAACGAAAACTGTGACTTTAAACAACAATGTTAAATGGTGGTCAAGTCAAGATACGACGTACATACATACATACATACATACATACATACATACATACATACATACGATATGGGTTTCGTTTCCTATACGAACACGTACGTAGTTCCGGATATAAAGTTACGCACGTGTATAAAACGTGTGAGGGTTTGCTGGTCAGTCAGTTGTTAAACCCTTTTCATTGGAGATTTCCGAGTTTCAAACTCAACTCGAGTTTTTGATCTCTGTTGCGCTAGTTGAAATTACAGAAGAAACCCTAAACATTAGCTCTCAGTCAGTCACTAAACTAAACCCAGTTAGGGTTTTGAAATTTGAATTAAGATTATTATTGTTGAACAACAATAATAATTGAAACAAACACAACCACAACCACAGAAACTGAAACACCAATCATTCATTCAAAGATGAAAAAAAAAAAAACAAGAGAATTATAAACAAAAAGAAAGAAAGAAATACATATAGTTGAGGAGGGAAAGAGGGTTGAAGAAACGAACATCAGGGTCAAGAGGATTCTTGGCGTAGCTAAGCTCAGCAGTTTTACGAGAGTGCTCAAAGAACAAAAGACGATCGAAATCACTTTGCTGAAATTCCATGCTTGTTTCTTCTTTCTGCAACTCAACTCACTCTCTTTCTTTCTTTCTCTTCTATTGAATTGATGACTGCTACAGTGCTACTTTATAAAAAGAGGTGGTGCTTAAGTTAGAACTTAGAACTTAGAACTTAGAAGTGGTGTGTAGTGTCGTGGCGGCCAAGAAATGAGTCCACACCCACAACCACACCCACACCCACACCCACACCCACACCATACCCACACCACCAATCGCTTCGCTTTGTTTAAAGTGTTGCAACCATGCAACTCTCAATACCTTAGGCTAAATTTACAGTTTTGGGCTCAACTATATTCCATCATCCCATTACAAAAATTGAGATCAGCCCCTCAGTTCAGTTCAGTTCAGAATTACAAACTCAACTTTCTTCTCTGCCCACTTTATTTTATTAAAATTTAAAAGGTTTGTTTTGATTTTACTGTGGAAATCATTTTTTTCGTTTGTTTCTTCTACTCTTTTAAACTGTCCTCAAAGGCTCAAACATATTAATGTCATTGTCAAAATTTTGAAAAAAAATATCATATGAAAAGCTTCCTTGTCTCATTCACAAATAGTTTCTACGAAGACAACGTCAAAAAACAAAGAATAAGTAAACTGTGAATTTCCAAACACAATTTATTACAGATTTAAGTAAAGTAACAGTGTCCACTGGATGTTTTTGTTTTGAGAGGTGAAGGTAGACATGTTACCACCTCCAAAAATCTTTTGTACTTTGTTCATTCTTTTATTCAATACCCTAACTTACTTAGCAAAAAAAAAAATACATATCTATCAGTATATAGTACAAGACAACAAAATCTTCTTCCATCAGATACTACTGTCACAAAGTTCGGGAACTATATTTGCATTTAGGAGCATTAGAGAGGTTTTAATAATTTGTAACTGATATTCCAACATATCTCTGCTATACAGATGGGAGTTTCCAAATTGTAGAGTTAAGTTATTGTACTCTGACTATCTGGCGAAATAAAATAATAATCACCTTTTATAAACAGAAAAATGATGTGGCATGTAAATAATGCAAATTGGCAAGGACTTAAGGACATGACAATCACATAACATCCTCAAAGTCAAAGCGGGTCTTCTCCACTTCGAATTCGTTCCAACATGTACTCTATGAACACTGTTAAATACTTAAATATAAAAAGAAACAAGTGTACAGTATTATGAGTTTATTATAATTATTGTGTGTGGGAACTTTAGTATGAGACGCATTTTTATCCCAAGTTATATTGCATCTAACTATCTAACTAGTTTAATGCGGTCAAATTGAACCGTCGACGAAGGAAATACAAAAAGGGGAAGACAAAATTTTAGTATCACAAATGAGCTACCAAGGAATGCAGTACTTGCGTGACGTATCTGCAAGTACTGCACCATATACAAAACATAGAAAAAATTGTGCATATTCACACAACAGATGGTAAGAAGCGTACAAAATACATTTACATTTTGTCGCATGTGTCATGTGACTCCTAAGAACTTCAAAATGCAATGGTTATCCGAGTGTTTATATTTCCACTTTGCATATGAAAGAGATTATATGTCCAGTTCTTAGAAGCCTCGCATAGAAGCTAGATATCGATGTAGCAAAAAGTATGATCGATTAGTTCTTAAAGCATTGGGCATAATAAGATTTGTGCAGAATTAACTCAGCTTTCATTATCAAGCTATACTGCTGTACATACATGCACAACTCGGACTCCATAACACCGACTTGGCACATATCTCATCCGACTTAGGGAATAAGTTCCCAATCCACTCTATCTACATTCAAATACCAAAACCTCACGAACTCGGCCTATAAATTACCGACTCAGCATTCATTTTATCCGACTTCGTATAATCTCTCCATCTTATACATAAACCGAGCATCCTTGACTTGGGGTAAACCGATACGGACACCGAGTCCAACTCATTCAAACTCCAAATCTTGTTACAGTTACGTATCTCCTCGACAAATCCCCAGATATCCGCCCACTTTATGATTCGAACGTTAAGTCATTAACTGATCCACAACCTAAGCCACCTATATAAGGAACTACGTTTGGCTTGATTCTGGATCAACCCCTTCCAGATACGTAGGCAGCTATCACCCTGCTCAGATAGTTCAGCCACTTCAAAGCTTTTTCTCCCTCTCCGATCATCTTCTTAATCACTTTCCGATCTCAATATATACTACATTTACATTGGCGCCGACTGACTGTGAACGAAACATAACCTGACGAAGACCATGGCTGGAATCACACAAGAACAGTTTGAAACATTCCAACGGCAACTCACTGATCAACAGGAGCAGATCAACAAATTATTGTCCGAAAATGCTCAATTGAAAAGCTCCACCATTCCCCCGGCAACTGGTCAAGCAATTGACGAGATTAATACCAACAACCCCATCATCATCCCCACTTCCAGCAACACCACCGCCCCCACCATGGCCGAAATGCAAGAAACTCACAACCGCCTCCTGCAACTTTCAGCCCAACTCAATAAGAGCCACCAGGAGTCCGGTAAGGCCAACACTGCCCAAAAAGTGGCCAACACCACTTTGGAAAAATATAGAACAGAACCCTTACACGATGATCTCCTTCACAAGGAACCACCCCCACATTTCATCCCCCCTAAGTTCACAACCTATGATGGCAGTGGTGACCCCATGGATCATGTCCTACAATTCAAAACCAGCATGGCATTATGGCCCAAATACAAGGACATCTTTTGCAGGCTTTTTTCAGCCTCACTCCGAGGTAGTGCTATCGACTGGTACCACCGACTCCCCGAGCGATTCGTCACGTCGTACGACCAGCTCGAGTCATTTTTTGTCACACAGTACATACACAACAAGCGACGTAGAACTGAGGTAACCGCATTATTCTGACTTAAGCAGAAGGACACGGAAAGCACCAAGAAATTCATGGCTCGCTTCAAAAAGGAATGCCTAAAAGCAGACAGTCCGGATGAGAATGCATGTCTCCTAGCATTTACCTCGTGTGTTCATCCCGAAACAGCCTTAGGAAAAAACCTCATCTTAGATACACCTCAGACACTAGAAGATCTGTATGTCCGAGCTGACAAGTATATTAAGCTCGAAGACGCACTCGCCAAAACCAGAGAACATGTCTCCGCCATACAGACAGTCAAGGCCCCAACCCCTGAAGTCAAAACAACGAAGGGCCCTTACCGAGGAAAGCAAACTCATAGCTTGGTAAAACACAGGTTCCCCAACCCGTTCAAATGCTCATACACTCAGTTGTACGAGCTGATCAAAGAAGAAGACTACTTCAAGCCAACAATTCATGAGCTGGAACCAATAGAAGAGAACCCATATTGCAAGTTGCATAAGTGCCGACACCACGCAACTGAAGACTGTCGTTACCTCAGAACCTATTGTCACCAGCTTAAAATGGATGGACACTTGAGCGACTTTTTGGCAGAAGAGTCAGATGACCTCCGACAAAAGATTAATGATAAACGCAAGAGAACGGACAGTGCACCCAAAACAAAGGGCACAATCAACATGATCATGGATACACGCCCACCTGAATGGACATCCCGAGCCAAGCGACAGAAGGTAAACCACATTCACCATACCTTTCAGCTCACTCATCAGGCCATCATAGCTAAGCAGGTGCAAGGGAAGAATGCACTAATTTTTTCCGACTATGATCTCAAGAAAGTGTGCCTGCCACATAATGATGCACTGGTCGTTCACATCCGACTTGGTGGTTGGACCACAAAGAGGGTATTAATAGACCCAGGAAGCTCTTGTGATATTCTATTCAACAAGGCCTTCGCCCAGATGTTAATGCCCGACTCCGTCTTACAGGCCCCCACTGTTACGCTTTTTGCTTTCAATTCGACTGAAACACCGGCAAAAGGTCAGCTTACCCTCCCTGTCTCAACGGGGGAAAAAGAGGATGAAGTAACGGTTGAATGCCTTTTTTATGTCCTCGACGTCCCCACTCAATTAAATGCTATCTTAGGTCAAAAATGGATCCACAAAATGGGAGTTGTCCCATCTACTTATCACCAGGTAATCAAGTTCCCTGGACCAAATGGTATAATGGAGCTTCGAGGTGATCAAATTGAAGCCCATGGCTGCCACGCCATTCCCGAGGTGATACCTCTCCCCAACACGGAGACACGGGGAACGACAGGCGTTAGCCCCGAAAAGCTCACTGTCAATCAGATTACTGATGCCTCTGACGGCAAGGCCATTTCTGAGCCACTTACCGATGCCCCTGACGACAAGGCTATTTCTGAGCCACTTACTGATGCCCCTGACGGCAAGGCCATTTATGAGCCACTCATTGATGCCCCTGACGGCAAGGCCATTTCTGAGCCACTCACTGATGCCCCTGACGGCAAGGCCATTTCTGAGCCACTTACTGATGCCCCTGACGGCAAGGCCATTTCTGAGCCAACCTTTGCTTCCACTGATGGCAAGGCCACTACTGCGCCGACTCGAGACGCCACTACAAGCAAGGTCCCTACGGACTTGATCTCCAAAGCCGCTGAAGGCAAGCTTGTTACCGACTCCCCAACCATCGAGATGGGTGAGCCAGTCAATATAGGCACTGAAGCCGAACCTAGAGTTGTATATGTAGGAGCTAATTTAGACCCTATTGTAAAAGAGCAACTCGTTGCAACTTTGAAAATGAATAAGAATATTTTTGCTTGGTCGTATATTGACATGCCCGGAATAGATGTTAATATTGCATGCCACAAACTTCATGTCGATCCAACAAAAAGACCAGTAAAACAAAAGGCACAGAAATTGGCACCACACTTAGCTAAGGCGATCAATACCGAGGTCCAGAAACTAATCGATGCTAAATTCATAAGGGAAGTCAAATATCCTGATTGGCTCGCAAACATAGTAGCCGTCATGAAACCAAACGGCAAAATTCGAGTATGTATAGACTTCACTGATCTAAATAAGGCATGTCTAAAGGATAGCTTTCCCCTACCACGGATAGACCAACTTGTGGATGCCACCGCTGGCCACGAGCTCCTCTCGATGATGGACGGCTATTCAGGGTATAACCAAATCAAACTCGCAGAAGAAGATCAGGAAAAAACAGCCTTCATTACGGAAAGAGGAACTTACTGCTACACTGTTATGCCCTTCGGCCTATGTAATACCGGGGCTACATACCAACGCCTCGCAACACGGATGTTCGAAGATATGTTAGGCGACACAATGGAGGTATATGTTGATGACATGATAGTTAAAAGCAAACTCAGATCGTCTCACATATCCGATCTCGAGAAGAGTTTCAAACGACTTCACGACTTCAACATGAAGCTCAACCCGGAAAAGTGTCTCTTTGGGGTCGCATCAGGTAAATTTTTGGGTTACTTAATTACGCAACGTGGAATAGAAGCCAACCCCGATAAAATCACGGCCATACTGGACATGCCGAGTCCAACGACGAAAAAACAAGTGCAAAAGCTCGATGGAATGTTAGCAGCCTTAAATAGATTCATCGCCCGAGCATCCGACAAGCAGAGACCATTAATACAGCTGCTCCGAAAAGGATCTAAATATGAGTGGACAACAGAATGTCAACAAGCTTTCGACGAGCTAAAACTATATTTAGCAACTCCAGCGGTTATAACAGTACCACAGCCAGAGGACGTACTTGGCCTATACCTCGGCACCTCCGAACACGCAATCAGCGCCGTCCTCTTCCGAGATGATCACGGTCACGAAAGACCTATTTACTTTATTAGTAAAACCTTATTGCAATCTGAAATTAGGTATTCAAATCTTGAAAAGGTAGGATTGGCTCTACTATTTGCCTCAAGGAAATTGAAACCATATTTCCAATTCCATAAAATTCGAGTTATAACTGACGCTCCATTACGGCAAGTACTTGAAAACAAGAATAAGTCTACTTGAATGGCTAAGTGGGCTCAGGAGCTGGGTGATCATGAGTTAATTTTCACGCCTCGCAGTAGTAAGAAAGGACAAGTCATTGCCGACTTACTCGTTGATTACCCAATTGAAGATACAACCTGGGTACCCGAGGCAGAACATCAAGGCGACTCCCAAGAAAAGGAGCCCATGTGGAAATTATATGTGGATGGCTCTAAAAACAACAATGGCGTGGGAGTTGGTATGACACTTATATCCCCCGATAATGTCATACTTGAAAAGTCGATACGACTTAATTTCACTTCTTCAAACAATGACGCGGAATATGAAGCCTTAGTGAGGGGCTTATGCATAGCGAAAGAGTTAAAGCTACAAAAACTTCAAATCAATAGCGATTCCCAATTAGTGGTCAGTCAAGTTGTATCTCCAACTAGGGGATTATGAGACACGAGAAGCAACACTCAAGTTGTATCTCCAGCATACTAAGCGTTTGCTCAGCAAATTCGATAAATGGGAAATCCATCACATTCCCTGAGAAGAAAACCGCCATGCAGATAGCCTCGCCTACCTAGCATTTCAAATCGACATGAACACAACTCGACACCTAGAGATCGAGATAAGAGACAGTCCATCATATGACGACGAAATCCACCATGTCAATGCAATATCCGACTTCATCGACATAACTGAACAAGAGACTCAAGACTCATGGATGGGCCCCATAGTAAACTATATCAATGGAATCTATCCAGATGACGAGTCAGAAATCAGAAAATTGGAAGGAAAAACCAAGAGCTACATTATACTAGAAGGTAGACTATACAGGAAGTCAGTTCGAGGCTCTTATCTCAGGTGTTTACCACCCCGGCAAGCTCAGATGATTCTAGCGGAGATTCATCAAGGAGAATGTGAAAATCACGTTGGGGCTCGTTCCTTAGCACAGAAAGCACGAAACCAAGGTTATTTTTGGCCATACATGCAATCCGACTCGGAGATTTTCGTACAGGATTGTGACAAATGCCAGCGCTTCTCACCTCTTAAAAACCAACCCCCAAGGGACCTCAAGATGATATCTAGCCCATGGCCATTTGCCATGTGGGGACTCGATATAGTGGGACCACTCTCAAAAGACAAGAATAAAAAACGATATCTCTTGGTTGCCACCGATTACTTCACTAAGTGGGGGAGGCAATACCACTTCGAAAGATTCGACAACAGGAAGTTAAGAATTTTATATGGAAATACATCATCACCCGATTCGGATTACCACATACATTGGTCACCGACAATGGCCAACAATTTTGTGGAAACACAATCAAAGAATTCTACTCGGACTGGCGAATCAACCATGCATTATCCACACCGCGATATGCACAAAGTAATGGCCAGGCCGAGGCCACCAACAAGACAATAATGAACACACTTAAGAAAAAGTTAGAAGCCGAAAAAGAGAAGTGGATACAAGAGTTGGATAGAGTCCTATGGGCCTATAGAACAACTCCACGTACCTCGACTGGCGTTTCACCTTTCTCATTATGTTATGGTACTGAGGCAGTCATACCAACGGAGCTGACTTATTTAACAACAAGGTCGGAAGTCGTGGAATCGGCCAACAACAAAAGTCTACTCGCACATGAGATAGACATGCTTGAAGAGAAGCGAGATAACACTGCCATACAAATAGCTCGTTATCAACAAATATTAAGGTGGAGCTATAATCAAAGGGTACATCCAAGACATTTCCGACCTGGCGACATGGTCCTACGACAAACATTCCCAAATACTAAGATCACAGGAGATGGAAAGTTCAACCCAAACTGGGAAGGACCTTATATTGTTCATTCCGACTTGGGCAATGGGGCTTACAAACTAATTGATCATGAGGGCAACCGAGTTGATCGACCATGGAATGGTAAATATTTAAAGACATACATTCCATAAACATCAACATTTAAGACTATGGCATTCATTCTATACTTAGAGAATTTCAGTAATGCAAAGATACATCTATTAGAGCATATTCAAAGAGTGTCGCACAGGTACTTATAAGTTTGATCTTACAACAAATTTTTTTTTTCGCAGGACCGACCTCAGTCGAAAGTATCCCACTATTGTATCTTACATCCAGACCAATTGTTCACAATTAAACCTCTCTTTCACTCAACACAATGAATTAGACTATGGGCTCTTCGTCCATGGCAACCCTCTCTTCACACCCATCAACAACAGCTTCGTTGTTCAGCTCGACTTCTGTGCCATCAGCGTTGAGCTCAGCCTCCAAGCCTTCAACCCTCTCTCTTTCCACCTGTTGGTCAGCATCATACTGCGCCTGAGCTTCAGCATTAATCTGGTCATTATCAGCCAGGGGATCGAAGTCGGGTATCAGCTCCTTCAGCTTCATTTCACGCATCAGGCCGCACACAAAAGAATCTTTGTCTCTCAGCATTTCATCGATTGGGTTTTCATTTGCCCAAAACGGATCGTCCACCTTTAGCCCAAATAAAAAGGGGCTATGTACATACATGCACAACTGGACTCCATAACACCGACTTGGCACATATCTCATCCGACTTAGGGAATAAGTTCCCAATCCACTCTATCTACATTCAAATACCAAAACCTCACGAACTCGGCCTATAAATTACCGACTCAGCATTCATTTTATCCGACTTCGTATAATCTCTCCATCTTATACATAAACCGAGCATCCTTGACTTGGGGTAAACCGATACGGACACCGAGTCCAACTCATTCAAACTCCAAATCTTGTTACAGTTACGTATCTCCTCAACAAATCCCCAGATATCCGCCCACTTTATGATTCGAACGTTAAGTCATTAACTGATCCACAACCTAAGCCACCTATATAAGGAACTACATTTGGCTTGATTCTGGATCGACCCCTTCCAGATACGTAGGCAGCTATCACCCTTCTCAGATAGTTCAGCCACTTCAAAGCTTTTTCTCCCTCTCCGATCATCTTCTTAATCACTTTCCGATCTCAATATATACTACACTTACAACTACTATAGTCTTTCATAATCAAGCATCCTTGATAATAAAACATTGGGCATAAAATTTTATATTTAGATAAACAAGAATTTCATTAATGGTTAAAATGGATTACAGTGTGAGTGGAAGACTCACTGTGCTCCCTAGGGCAAGCAAATGAAAAGACAAGCATTAAGATCCCATAAGAGTTCTCACCATTGGCTGCTGCCTACTCCATTTTCTAGAAGAATAATTAGAGTATTCGAACGGAGATAAGAGATTTACTTTTGGTTTGGTTGGGTAAGTGGTTAACAAAAGAAAGTAGAAAAGGTTGTTGGTTACAGCCACGACCACCTATGTACCCAACTGCTTTATCCCCTGAACGGGTGGCTTCTGGTTTGTGTGCCTTCTTAGCATTTTACAGAACATTCCTGGGACCAAAATTTTACCAAAGCAATTAACTCTAGTTGGCAAAGTGTGCGCGTGGGATTTGTCACCAGGTTTGAAACCCAAAATCGAAGAGAGAAAAAAATGAACATTTTGTGATTTTGGTCATAGGCAATATCTTAAAGTAGTAGTTTGAAGTACGTGTATATAATATAATGAAAGAATAGTTGTGTTGTTTTTTCCAAAAAAAAACAAAAAAACAAAGAAATCAAAATAAAGTATTTTAAAAACCTAATATTTTTAATAACATTTAATTACTTCTAAACATGTTTCAGTTTATTCAAACATGAAATTCAACATTAACCTAATCATTAAAGATGTAAAGATTTGCCCCTTAACATCCACTGATAAACGCTAGCATGACATTAACTAATATGTTAATTTATAAACAAACATCATCTATACCCTCAAACTAAGAGAAAACTTCAAGAACGATAACTTGTCTTAATGAAAAGTGATAAAATCAACGTATGACGAAGAAATCCAAATTAGAAACAAGCTTCAAGTAGTAAAAATCCAAACAAGCAAATCAAATGAAGAAAAATCAAATCTTCTTCTTCTTAATCTACTTCTAGTTTATTAACAGTATTTTTTTTTTATACGGTTTAAACTCTATTGACAAAAAAAGAAAAAAAAAAACAAGAACAACAGCAGGTGAGGGAGGAACTCACCAAACAAGAACAAAAAAAATAAGAGAAACAGGACTCAAAAACAAAAAATTAACCTATTCCCTTCACATGTTCCTCCCATTCTAGGACTAAGTCCTGAAATCGAAATCTCTCCCTGAGTTCCTTTGTCGCCTGCCAGTACCACAATGTTCCCAAAACCTCCAAACGAGCTTTCTCAAACCTACGAGTAATCCCTTTAAAAACCTTGTCATTCCTAATTCTCCATATAGTCCACACTACAGCATATGGAACCATCTCCCAAATCTTTTTCCCCAAATCTGAAGTCGTTACCTTCGGCCATGCCTTCACCCAAGCTTCAAACGTCGTTGCCAGACTGGGATTTGGCCCAAAGTTTCCTGAAGTAAACAACACACTATCGCAAAGAACCACAACCACAGAGCATTTAAAGAAGAAGTGTAAGATTGATTCAGGAAATCTTCCACACAATGGACACTTTGACTCGATATTCAGGCCTTTCGCAATCAAATTGTCTCTTGTTTGTGTTCTTCCCAACAATAAGATCCATAAGAACATCTTCACCCTCATGGGTACCTGAATTCCCCAGACTAAATTGAAAGGAAAACCCCCATTACGCACAAGATAGTCTCTTTCAGCGATACTCTTATAAAGATCTCACTGAAAATCTGCCATTGCTACTTAGCTTCCAGACCCATCGATCCTCTTCCTCCGACGTAGAGTACAACTTTAACATCTCCTTCGAAGCTTCCACCATATTTCTTTCTGTAACGATCTCGTACCCGTCTTAGGGGCATTTTAGTAATCTTATCTATAATCTTTGGCTATTATTATATTTTATATAACTTCGATTGATTGGTGTTAAAATAATTGATTGAATTAAATTAAAATATTAAAAAATAATAATAAGAACAAACATATAGACTATGAAATTTAAAATGCACGAAAAATCATTTTATGCTAGATCGGCGTGCGTGTAACATTTCATTACGAGCCTAATTTTTACTAAGATCTAGTCATGGGCTTTAAGATCGAATGTGCGAGTGCGTCGAATAGATTTACCCAAGTAGAACAAGCAAGATTTTTATTCAATGCGAGGTAACTTAATAAAAATACTCCCAAGAGCACTAGAGTATGTGGGACTATTTGCATGGATTAGTATCAGGGTATTTTGACACCTCCTAGTTTGGATCAGTGAGGAGCTGGTTTACACAGACTTGCCCTTCATCAATTAAAACCAAATTGAAGTAAGAGAAATGAAGATAAACCACTAGCTAGGACGTTCAGTTGCTTAAGACTTGTGATTTCCATTTCTTTGTCAAGACATGTGTAGAGACATGTGATTAGAATCTATATTAGAGTACAGGTGGTGAATTTATACTATATTTCATTGAAGATTTAAACTAACTTGACCATGAGAAGAAAAAGACCAGAGAAGGAATGGAAAGAATAATTATTTAAGGCTTACAGGAAGGGCTAGAGAATTGATTTTTATACAACTATGGTTGACATGGTGACAATGGTTACAATCTCTGCTTGAACCATATCTTCTATTTGTAAGTTTCCATATACCTTTCCTAAATTATATAAAGAGAAAACCATGTTCAGTTTCCAGTTACACCAGTGCCCAATCAAAGGTTTACTAGCTCTTGTATAAGGGTGGGCTTTACAAGCAAATTCACCTGGGTGCTGATTTCCTTAATCATTTTATCAAGAAGATTTGATTTACAAGATGTTCATGTTAGCTCAGTATACTTGTAACCCAAAGCTTGGCAATTACCGTTCAATAAGGCTATAAAGATTATAGGAAGTTGGTGTTTTGAAGACATTAGGTTATGGCTCATAGATAAGGTTATGGCTCATGGTTGTTATGGCCTGATTGTGAAGTGGGGTTTTAAAGCCATATAAAATTCAGCTTGGTCGAGATTCATAATGGTCTGAAAGTGGGTTTTGATGACACGGAATTGGAAAATTATGTCGATGGCGCTAAGAGTTAAAGTTGTGATATGCCCAGTGCGAAAATAATGAAGTTGCTGGTAAACACTTCACTTAAACTTGTGAAATGGTATTAGTTTGAATGACTAGTACTACTTTATATAGACTTATGTGTACACAACAGTGTTTTTAGGATATCAGCGTTCTTAGTTGAGAGTTCCCGACGTAAAATTTAGAAGGAAGTTAATGAGCTAGCGAGCAAGAGGTAGGGACTTCACATTTCTTTTATACTGTCTTTTCATGTGTCATATTTTAAATGTTGCAAATTAATTGATATATTATTGATGATAAAAATGCATGCATGGTTTTGTTTGGTATATATAGATTACTTGTGGTTTATCGATTATAGTTTTTATTAAAGTGATTAGTTACAGATATCATGTTTTATACTGGAGTTATTAAAGCAGTATATGTATATTGAAATGGTTTTATAAACGGAAAAGGTATCAAAGTTTTTATTGCATCTCTTTTCCAGGATGGGAAAAGGGAGATGTATTTTGTATGTGGGATGTGAGATTCTAGTTGTATGTTGGTATGGTGTGAGGTTCCTGATTTGGGAATGATGTGGGTGCTTACACGAACATATTATTACAGATCGGATTATAATCCCTTTGGCTTTGGCCCGGTTAGGGTAGCCATGGAATAGGGGATAGTTTCTTCGGCTTTGGCTCGGTTAGGGTAGCCGTGAATAGGGGACTAGTTTGATGGTTGATAAATTCAAGGACTCGTCACACATGCCAGATTTAAATAATTATTATTAAAAGACACCCTATATATATTGTATCACGAGGCGGTTTTGCAAGGGATCCGTGAATTCCAACAAAGAAGGAATTGTTGTCATATTCTAGAGATGACAGTTCTTTCTAGGATTACATATGCAGTGTTCACCTTTAGACAGTGAATGGGCACTTTCTAGAGGCGAATATTGTAGGATGTTTCTGGGAATTTCTCTTCTACCTTCCTGGATTGCCATGCTTTTAGTGGTATTTGCTGTGGATGGTTAGTGTGTTGTGGGGATACATGCTACCTCGAGGAGGTTAGACGCTGGGAGTGAGAGGTAGTCCACTCTTGGACGTGTGTCAGGATCCTGGGCAGTCTGCAGTCGTCAAACGGTTGACCACCGTGATAGGTGATTTTCCCTCTGGAGCGTCGTGATCAAAGGGCCCACCTGAGCCCTAGAAGAGGGTTGGGGTGCTCGAGTACAAAAAGGGTAATCACCCGACCGGATAATCAGGAACTAACGGTGCAGGTTCACACCGGTAAGTACTGAACTAAGATATTGCCTGGGACTGGGGCCGAGTACCAGTCGTACCCTCAGCATTCTGATAGGATACAAGTACCCGACTTATTGTATAAATGCTTGTATATTATTTATTATTTATAGTAGAAAGTTATTTTCAATTATTAAAACTTGCATTCTTTCAAATGTTTAGTATGATTAATCGTCATGCATGATTAGTTAGTATATTGGAAATGCGAGTCACTACTGAGCAAGTGGAAATGCTCACCCTATCATTAATCCCTTTTCAGTTGAACAGTTGCTTGAGGATAGATCGAGTTAGCAGATATGGTTGTGCGGAGGTTACAAAGGGTATTATTCTAAGTGTTCGTGCGATAGATGTACTTAGTTTCTTTTGTAAAGAACTGATCACAGTTTGTATTATTATGTATTGTATTAAGTTATGTATTTTTAAATCCAATTATATATATTAAAATCATTCGAAATCTTGTATTATTATATGATTATCATGGGTTGGGTTGTTCTAATATCTCGAGATCTGACATTGAGTCATGGAGATTCGTGTTATGATTTTGGGGCGTTACACTTTCCCTTTCAAAAATTTGTCTTATAAAATGAAGATTCCATACACTTAATCCTTCTTCGTTAATTCCTCCGAAAAATTCCACCACACAACCCTTTCTTCTTGTTGACATATAGCACAAGCGTGGGAAAAGATCACAAAGAGATTTTTCATTACACCACACATCTCTCCAAAACCTGATCTTGTAGCCACTTCCAAGAGCACATTCAACTTCAGGCAGAACCATATCCTTAGTTGATGTAATCCCCTTCCAAAGGCTCACTCCATGAGGCTTTGTCACTAACTGTGGCCACCACCCCCATATGCCCCATACCATATTTTGCATCCACTACTTGCTTCCACAAAGGAGTCATTTCACTGCCATACCCCCAAATCCACCTTCCTAACAAAACTCTGTTCAAATCTGTGATTCTACGAAGACTGGGACCACCCTGAGCTTTTGGAGTGCAAATTTTCTGCCATGAGACTAAACACATTTTCCTTTTATCTAGCATCGATCCCCAAAAGAAATCCCTAACCACCCTTTCAATTCTTTTCGCCACCATAATAGGGATAGTAAAAAGGGACAATTGATAAACAGGAAGATTTGAAAGCGTACTCTTAATCAATGTTAAATGCCCCGCCCTTGACAACCATTTTTCTGCCACCCCGCAAGACGTCTCTGAATTGTATCTAAGATCGCATCCCAAACCTTACTGCTTTTGTATTTTGATCCCAAAGGAAGACTTCAATACTTTGTTGGCAGTTCCTCTTGTTGGCGTCCCAGAGTTCTTGCCATATCTCCAATGTTCATAACATCTCCAACTTCAATAAGAGAAGACTTCCCCAAATTAATCTTCAAACCATAAACTGCTTCAAAAATAAGGAGGAGCGTTTTCACAACCAAAACCTGGGATTTATACGCTTCTAGAATAAAGTGTATCATCAACAAATTGAAGAAGCCCAATGCAAGGCCCATAATCTGCGAAATTAAACCACTTGAAAAATCCCAACTCCATGGACCTATGCACTAACCTTGTTAGAGCCTCCATCACAATCATAAACAAGAATGGCGAGATGGGGTCTCCCTGCCTGAGACCCCTCTCACTTTTGAAAAATCCAGCTGCTGAACAATTTACCAGACAAGAAAAGTTTGCAGTTGACACACAAATCATAATCCACCCACACCAAACGTGTGAGAAACCCATTCGGTCCAAAAGGTAATCCAAAAACTCCCACGACACGTGGTCATACGCCTTTGAAATGTCGACTTTACACAACACTCCCTTCACCCCCTTCTTTCAACATTGAATCAATGCATTCATTCGCTACTAAAACTCCATCAATAATCTGTCTTTCACCCACGAAAGTGCATTGAGGTTCAGAAATAATACTTGGAAGCACAGTTTTGAGCCGTAGAGATAGCACCTTTGACACTATTTTATAAATGCCACGAGCTAAACTTATGGGTCTGTAATCCATGATGGATATGGCCGCTTCTTTCTTCGGAATCGGAGTAAGAAAAGTACAATTGTTTTTTCGATCAAGAAAACCAGTTTTCTGAAACTCTGCGATTACCTTCATATAGTCATCCTTCATAAAATGCCATGATTTTCTATAGACTTCCATATGCAAGCCATCTGGACATGGAGGCTTTTCTCCACCCATCATGTTAATTGCTTCAAGCACTTCCTCTTCATCGATGGTTCTTTCTAACCATTTCGCATGAATACCAAAAATTATTTTGAAGTCTAAACCATCAAGATTTGGTCTAATGATACCAGAGTTCTTGAAAAACTGCTTATAATAACTAACCACATGATTCCTGATCACTTCCTTGTCTGTAACCAAAGCTCCATTAATTACAAGACTTCCCATGCTCTTAATTTTGTTTCTAGAATTCGCAAAATGATGAAAGTAAGAAGTACATTCATCTCCCTCCTCCTTCCACTTTGAACAAGCTTTTTGCTTCCAACTAATACCCTTCTTGCTAAGCAACTTCTGCATTTCCAACCTAATATGGACTCTCCTCTCCACTTCCTCAATGCTCAGATCAGCAAGCTCTTCCTTAATGTCTAACTCATCTGCTTCTCGTGACAAAACTTCAATCTGCCTATCAATATTACTAAACACATCTCTATTCCAATCTTTGAGTTTCTTCTTTAAAGCTTTGATCTTGTTCCACCAAATAAGACTAGCACTCCCAAGAAAATTAAAAGACAACCACCACTCCTCCATTTTTTTTTTTTTTTGATTAAATCAGGTTCCTCAAACCACATGAACTAAAATCTAAACGGAATTGGACCATGCTTCTCTAATTAAAGGTGATCGTAATTGAATTGCTCTGTGGTCGGAATAAAATCTATACAATGGAAATTCTTGAACTGACAAGAAATGTTCTTCCCACGCAGAATCAACCAGGAAACGATCCAAACGACTCATTTTAGGATTCATAGTCCCCATGGAAAAAAATATTTTGCCCCAATTAACGAAAACTCAACGAGATCATGCCTTCTCACAAAATAATCGAAACATCTCATACCCCTTGTGATTCTGCAACCTCCTCTCCTTTCTTCAGAAAACCGGACTGAATTAAAGTCTCCCCCTAAGCACCAAGGTAGGTGATACAGGTGTATCCTACTTGGGAACTTAGTAGGTCTTTTCCTTGTCCTAAACCTTAAATAGGTTTCCTTGTTCCATAAGGGAGGGAATTTCAGCAAAAAAGAAATTCTTGGCCAACTATTCCAAGGCCTATAAATATATGTTTTGGCATAAACCAAAAGATATATAGAGAGAAACATGTAGTCTTTACTTGTTTCAAGAGAAACCACTAAGGTTTAGTGGTTTAGTGATGTTTTGGCATAACCCAAAACATAGACCAAACATAACTTATTTTAGTTTGTTTAGAGAAACAACCTATTTAGTTGTTTAGAGAAACCACTAAGGTTTAGTGTGTTTAGAAGAAAGGCAGCTAGGGCTTAGCTTGTCTAGAGAGTATTGTGAGGCAGAGATTCTTGTAATCTTCATAATATTCAATAAAGAAGATAGTTTCTTCGAGATCTTGTGTTTTGTTTATCTTATTTACTGCTATTGTTTAATTTCGTACTCAATAGTATCTTTACCTAGTAATTTGTATCAAGTTGGTATCAAGAGCAAAGTTCGATTCCTTGGTGGAGTTTTCTGTGGTTTATGGTCTTAACTCGTTCACAGTATAAAAAGCTAGGTAAAATTCTTATGTCTTTAGAAGATTCTAAGAAGACAAGGAAAAAGAAGATGACGAAAATAGATCTGAAGAAATCAGAGAAGGCGGAGACATCTACTTCGCAGCAGAAAGGCAATCCGAAGCAGAAGCAGAAAAGTGTGTTTTCTAATCAAGAAGATGATGATGGTGATCGAGATGAGCCATTCAAGGAAGATTGCATGTTGGAGCGCAAGATGACTAAGACACGAAGTAAGAAACAAACAATGTTTCGTATTGGGCGTGCAGGTCAAGTTCCAAGCAAAGTTGGATGGTTCAGCAAAGTCCACGGAGCTCTTGAGTTCCCCCATCTCTGTTTCTAGCTTAAACGGGAGTTTAAGTTCCTAAAGGGGGGAGCCATGAGACAGGTGTATCCTACTTGGGAACTTAGTAGGTCTTTTCCTTGTAGGACAAGGAAAAGAAAACCTTAAATAGGTTTCCTTGTTCCATAAGGGAGAAAATTTCAGCAAAAAGGAAATTCTTGGCCAACTAGAAGTTGTCCAAGGCCTATAAATATATGTTTTGGCATAAACCAAAAGATATATAGAGAGAAACATGTAGTCTTTACTTGTTTCAAGAGAAACCACTAAGGTTTAGTGGTTTAGTGATGTTTTGGTATAAACCAAAACATAGACCAAACATAGCTTATTTTAGCTTGTTTAGAGAAACAACTTATTTAGTTGTTTAAAGAAAACCACTAAGGTTTAGTGTGTTTAGAAGAGAGGCAGCTAGGGCTTAGTTTATCTAGAGAGTTTTGTGAGGCAGAGATTCTTGTAATCTTCATAATATTCAGTAAAGAAGATAGTTTTCTTCGAGATCTTGTGTTTTGTTCATCTTTATTTATTGCTATTGTTTAATTACGCACTCAATAGTACCTTTACCTAGTAATTTGTATCAGTAGGGGAGACCAATTTCGAACATCATCGAGTTCATTCCATAAATGCAAATTCCTTTCTATGTAGTCACTTGGTCCATATACATTTGAGATCATCCACTCAAAGCAATCATCCTTTGAGCGACAAGAAATTGTAAGAGAAAGCGCCCTTTCTAAAACATCTAACACCTTAATCGAATCTGTACACCAAGCTATTATCATCCCACCCGAAAGACCCCTTGAATAAATAGAACAATGCTCCCATGGAAACTGCCAAAGCCCCTCAATACTTGATTCATTATCTGCATTGATTTTTGTCTCCTGAAGAATAATAATATTTGGTTTGTACTTTCTCGCTAAATCTCTAACATTCTGGCAAGTACCAGCGTTGCCAAGGCCTCTAACATTCCAACTGAGAATGTTAATCGACATGTAAACCGTGAGTCCCCTCCTCTAATGGCTCATCCATTGGAGCATCTTCCATTGCCTCCTCCGATCTATTCTCTTCATGATGATTTTGACAGATCTCGTGAAACAAATCTTCAATACAATCACCATTCTGATTTGGTTGAACCCCAATTTGACCTGCTAACGGAGTAGCGAGCCATTTAACCCATAGGTCCACTTCCTCTGTAGATTGACAACGGAGAAGACTCCTCTTCAGCATCTCCGTTTGTCTCACTCTATCATCCAAAGATAAACTACTCATAACTGGGACATCATCTTCCTCCCTAACTGTGGACTCCTCAGACACACTCGAATCGACACCTTTACTTCTACTCGACACTACTTCTTCCATATCTTCCCTGTTAACCATTTCCAAAGTCTCTCCTCCTCTCTCAATTCCATTAATATTTCTTTGACTTGAGGACCCTTGAGAATTGTTCGATCTAGTCACACTTCTCCATCTACGCTACCCTTGTGCAAAAAGATTAACATGCCTTAAAGGCCCATTATTAAAGCTTGTACCATGCCTTTTCGAACTAGCCCGTCCTTTGGATCTTGATCCAGATCTTGTCGTACTGGACCTCACAATGGATCTCCCTCGATTATCCATGGGTTGCACTTCCACCTTTGATTGGGCCTGGACCTCTCCTTCAGTACCCAGTACATGGACCACCCCTTCATTCACAATTGGATTAATTCCAGGACTTTGAACTGTTGATGTACATCCGTGATTTGTCCTCCCCTTTTCACTCCCATCACCTCTCAGAAAAGAAGTCTCCTCTAACAGCTCATCCCTACTCTATGATTGTACGACTACATTGGGAAGTTGCACCGGCTCTGGAAGCATCTCACCACTGGCGGGAACACGAGATACCCCCAAATTTGAACTTGAAAACTCAGGTGGGACCTCCCTCGAACGAAAACCAGGTGGCACACTCTGCGACGATCTAGAACTTTCGATCACTCCTTCTTCTAAAGTTTCTCCCATAATTGGGCCCACCACATATGCCACGTTCTCCACCTCTAACTGAGTATTGGACACGTGCTCATCTTCCTCCCCTGTCCGCCCTGAGCTTACGTTATCTCTCCTCGCCGGTTGGAAGTCCCAAACTCCATTTGCTTCAACAACAACAACAGATATAATAAAGGAGAAACCCATTTCTTCTAAAAGAATAATTTTCGGAATCGGTGTTGAATTGTTTCCCTTCACTTTAACTCTCTACGTTCCATGTTCCACAGTTAAGGTCTGATCATCTACTTCGATCAATTCCCCACAACTTGCGGCCAAACCTGCCACAACTTCCTTCATCCTTAAATGAAGAGGCAAACCCTTGAAACACACGCAAATACCATTTGCCCCACAAATTGTCTCCTTGATTTCCCCTTTGTTTGGTGTCCACCTTTGAAACTAAAACGACCTCCTTCCCCTTCCAGCGGTGGCGCATTCAGAAGCTTGTGAACCTCCAATTCGAAGCCTAAGAAGATAACCATTTCCCCAAAATTTGTCATGTTCTCAATTGAGTTCGGATAAGAACTTCGAATCTTCATTTTGGCACATTCCCATTCCCACCTAGAGCTCTCGGGTCTACACATAACTGCGAACTCCCACCATCTTGACATTTCTACTCCTTCCTGAGAGTTTATTACAACTTTCACTGGATGTGGAACAGTTCCTGGAATAACTTCAAACCCAGTTTTTCTTTGACCTTATGAACCTCCCCCTACAATACTCCAGTTGTTTGAAACTCCGCTCCTATTTCCAGAAACTTCCCAAACATTCATTATACTCTTACCAACATCAGCCCACCCTTCTCTCCCTTTTCCTCCAGGAAAGCAAAACATAGTGTGACGACTCCCTCCGCGAGGGAAAAATAAAAATCGAAGAACTTCCCCCCATCTATTAGATTTTGTGATCGCCGTTACCGACATCACTCCATTGGCATACCTCCACACCTCTTCTAAACCCCTTGGATTTTGACTCCCTAGCACCAGAGTTTTGCTAACCCATTTGCAACACTCTGACGTTAAAAACATCTTCCACACACCTCCGCTGCTCTTCTCCAGAGTTACCAACTCTCCCCCTCGTCCATCAGATTGAACATCTAGAGTAAACCATTTCCTCTGAATTCTAAAATATCTCCTCTTACTCCGTTTCCCCCTAGAGTTTCCAGAACGAACTACCTCCACCCAAGCTCTTCTCCCTACAGAAAACATCCCTCTCTCACTTAATTGCTGACCTAAACACCAAAAGAAAGAAAACCAAAACCATCCAAAATAGGACAACCCTCACACGCCAGAGAAGAGAGAACACCTGAATTTGAAAAACATGGTACAGATGGTAGAGAATCCGGGGCTTCCCTCACCCTCGGTACCTCAACTACCACTGTAAACTCCACCGATCAACAAACTCAGGCGGCTATATTCAATAACTTCAATAGCTCAATTCATTGTGTGTGAAGATCTCAAATCATATGGAAACCACTGTAACGGTATTCTATTTTACACTTAGTTTTATGTTTAAATTAATAATACGGGTAAAATAGAAAATTAAAAAAAACAAGGTGGTTCGACCCTGCCCACTAAATACACAGGTATTACATATAATCATCAAGAAAAAAATGCATCTTTATTTGCCAGCAAAACTTTTTGGGCTTTTCCACATTACTATGTTTGTTGGACCCATTTTGATTAAGGAGAAATATAACTAAAACTTCTTGCTTTAGATTGTTATAACCAGTATATATGAATCAAAATGTATTTCAACAAATGACAGTAAATATAAAACAAATAACAATAACCCAAAATTATACTTGATGGTCTTGAGAATTATTAGAGTCGAAATGACCTTATCTGATTGAGTACCGATAAAGTCGAGGTATGTGTAGTCACACTGTCCTAAAGCAAGAAGACCCCACTCCACACACACTTATGAATGTTATTGTTGGATGAAACTTGGACTCTCGCTCTGGAATGGCTTAGTCTTGCAGCAGTAACAACTGGAATGCAAGACTCTAGCGAACCAACTTTGTATGGCAGTCCTCAAAACCAGAAAATGAACTTGAAGAAGAAAATAAGAAGAAGAAAAAGACAATGTAACCCCCAAATTACAAGGTTGACACATTCGTGGACTATTGGAGCTAAGCTACAAGCCTAAGTGTGGAATGGGCTGACCTGGTTCAAGGCTCGTTATGGAATATTAATAGGGTTTCTCTACAAACAAAGAAATATAAGGATTTCAATCTCTCTACCACCTCCATTGCTACTGTGTGAAGCAAGGAAACCTTCATCTTTTCCATTCCAACAAGTTCTCTATTGATTGATTAAGAGTTGCTTCTTAGAGAGAGTCTGCGAAGTGAACCACCGTTATATCGAGTAGAAGACTACCCGAGTACAGTTGCAGGTGTTTATATCAGGGATTGAGTTAACCGGAGTTTGCTACTGTGAGTGTAATTCTTTTATTGATATAGTGGATTGTTTATCGTATGAGGACAGTCATGGATGTTTCCCAGTTTAGAATTTTTATCACGTTAAATATTGTGTCGTCTCGTGCATTGTTTTACTTTATTGTTTTCTATTAATTATCAATTAAAGCTTTGCACTATTTTGGGATTACAGACAATATCTTGTGTGTGTTCAAGATGATAACTATTGACCCTTTATATATGTCTTGTGTGTGTTCTAGATGACAATGTTAAAAAGTAACTTATAAACTGCTAGTAGAATTAAAGATATAACCAAATCAAATTGTAATTGTATATATATATATATATAGCTAGATAATATTAGAATCAATATCTGGTTTCAAAAACATTTATGTTTGATAGTATTAAAAAAAACATTTGAAATATAACATGTTATATGTCTAGCTAATTACTATGGGTAATATCCCAAAAAAGCCCCATGTTTAGGTGCCTCTTCCCCAATAGGCCCTGACATGGGGTCATCTTCTCAAACAAGCCCTTTGACTAGATCATATTTTTTAGTAGGTCAAAATTACCTTTGTATTCTATTTTCTAAACTCAACCTTTTATCCTCTAAAACCAGGATAAGACAAAAAAGCAGAAAAAGACAAAAAAACAGTTGGTGTATAACTTTTTGGTTTTAACATTTGAAAATATTATAACTTGTGTTTTAGAAATCGAAAATCAACATGGTTTATATGATTGGAAAGGTCTCGACGAGATCTTTCAAACTAGATCCAACATGACTATAAAATTTTAAATTTAAAAAATTAATTTTTTTATAAAAATTCAAATATTTATAAAAAATTCAAAATTTCATATTTTTTTTTTTACCGAGAAGTTGGGTTTCGAGAAAAAACTCCTTATGATTTCAAAGGCTTTTCAAAATTACTCTAAAAATCTAAAAAAATCACACATTACTATCAAATTCAGGATTTTTTGTTTTTGTCCTCTAACATATATCTTCTTGTCTTATAACACCAAAGCAATATCCTCTAAATTGTTGTTTGTTGTTATGTAAATTACAAATGCATGATATCCCTTCCATATTATTAATATATGTGAATTATAGTCTGTAATTTGATGCATGAGTTCGATGTCTCAACTGAGGACAAAACCCTTATAGTACAGAAAAAAAAAAAAATTGTATTGCTATGAAAAGTTCATAAAAATGTTTAATGTATAGTTAACTTCACAAAAAACTTCATAAAAGAACATAACCCAGTCTATATATTGTTTTTTAGGTTACATCTCAAACCATAAGAAAAAAGAAAAAGAACATAATCCAGACTAAACATAAATTCCTCCTTTTGCATGGTGTAATGTCAATAAGCTCGTTAAATTTGTACTCCATTCTCCCTTCCTATCCCTCACACCAAAACAATATAATAGCTCAAATCTCTAATCATTATTTTATTTTATTTTTTGGCAAACGGGGTTGAGGGCACCCCTTACCCCTTTAAATTACATGAGGAAACTTATATCAAACAATCAGTTTACGGGCATGTTTCTAACCAACGATCTCTCCACTTTGTGAGATGGATGCAACCATTGAGCCACAGACTCGAGTGCTCTCTAACCATCATTGAAACTAATAGTCTCTCTTTATTTAAACACTCATGTCTTCTTGTTTTCAACAAAATCCAAGTAATACATATAACACCATGACCAATATACTTTGATAACTAGCTTTAATCCACCTTTCAAAACTTTTCAATATATAATATAATTTAATAAAGATACTTTAACATTAAGGGGTGACATTAGCTTTAGGGATCTGTTGACCAGGTGGGCATATGCTCTACAGGAACAGTGGTAACTCAGCTGTATTGACATTTGGGGATGTTTGTGCCCCCCTGTTTCTTTCTTTTTTCTTCTCTGTCTTTGAGTGGCCTGTTATGCTCAGGAGCTAGGTGTAGAGAGTTGTTTTGGTTTTTTACCTGACGGTGTACAGTCTTTGTACATGTTGATCAGGCGATGTATATCCTACCTTTGGGTGTGAATATAATGTTGTTTGATTCAGAAAGAGAAGAAGAGACATATTTTTTATCAAAAAAAAATATTGTAATTTAATAAATTTGCATGTTAAGTTGATACAATAGCTTGTTTAGAGGATAAAAGTATATTGTTTAGAGAACAACAATCAATGTTTTAGCGGATAAGACCCTTACAGTATATAGAGAGAAAATTATCGAAAAAATAAAAAACACATTTTTTTTTTATTTTTTTTTCATACCCATGTGGGATCTTGTTAGATAGATCTCGTCGAGATCTTTCCAACCATATACATCATATTGATTTTTACTTTCTTAATTAAAAGATATACAAGTATATAACAAAAAATATTAATTAATATTAAAAAATTTGTTTTTGTCTTTTCTTTCTTATTTGTCTTATTATTCTGTTTTTTTTCTTTTGTTTTTAGTATGAAGGGTATAATGGTCTCATAAAAATTGCTAAAAAGGTAATGTGGTGGGTCAGAGGGCTTGTTTGAGAAAATAGCCCAATGTCAGGGCCTATTGGGGAAGAGGCACCTAAACATGGGTTTTTTTTGGGGTATTACCCAATTACTATCATCTACTATAATTGGCTCTGTCATGGTTTGGTTCTCTTTAGTTTTAGAACTGTCACCCTTGTCCCTAGGCATCTACTAGTATTTAGTACTATTATGGCCGGCCATCTAATGGATTCACAAACCTTTACCAAGTATTTTGAAGAAAAGAGCACCACCATGATATGATATAATAATATGATCGACTACTACATCTACTTGGATAGATCAGCTTCCCCAAAGAGCAGCAGTTGGGATTCCCTCATCGGCACTGGCATTCTGGCAACACAATTTCCAACCAAAAGCCCCAGGATTATTGGAGGTGCCCCCCCCCGGATAAGCTTGCTCGACATACAAGTTAAAATGGTATTAGTAAAAGTCTAAAATAGTGATCTGATTGAATTAATATGAAGAGTCCAACCAAACAGGGTAGAAAAGGAAGGGCCGGAAAAGGTTTACCATAAGTCCGGAATTGTGGTCATTAACAAAGTAAACGTGTTGGATTTATAAACACCAACTAACAAAAGTACAAAACAACAACTAACTAACTAAAATACATACAGTAGTTGACTTGTTTTCCTTTCCCACTCCTTCTTCCTCCTCTGTTTCAATGGCTACTTCTTCACTGTCTTTCCCTCTCTTATCTCGCAAACACTCAACACCATCACTTCCCGAAACAACTTCACCTGATCGATTTCCTTTCACTTCTTCTTCTTCTCTTCGCTTCACTTCCATTAATAAGAGTTCTAGAATTTCTATATGCAGAGCTTCTTCTTCTTCTTCTTCCTCTGTCATTTTTCGTAATCTTGATGCCGATGATTTTCGACACCCCCTCGACAAACAGGTGCCCTTATCAATTTATAATCATTTTATATTTATTCACTGCTTGTTTGATTGATTGATTGATGGAATCATTTGGTTTTGTTTGTTCTAGTTTTTTTAAGTTGATGTTTTAATTGTTTCAGAATACTCTCAT
Organism: Aquilegia kansuensis; assembly: GCA_020826895.1. Lineage (NCBI taxonomy): Eukaryota > Viridiplantae > Streptophyta > Magnoliopsida > Ranunculales > Ranunculaceae > Aquilegia > Aquilegia kansuensis. The sequence continues at coordinate 13,479,166 of CM037006.1, forward strand.
CTTGAGGACAATTCCAGGTTTAAATGAATTGGGCAAGGCTTTATTAGGTAAGTTTACATACATGATCACCATTACTTACTAATAAAAAATTCCACTATGGTTGTATATACTTGTATCGATAATTTGGCTTTATTGGTTGTTCTATTGAGCTAATTTAATGAATCCATTTTGCGGCATTTTTTAAGAACACATTTTCAAAAGCTATGAGTTTTATTTAACAAGGTCTGGTCGTATGTAAACACATTTAAAAATTCATCCCTATAGGTAGCTGCACTGCCACCTTAATCAAAGTGTGGATTGCTCACAAGTTGTTTGAGGTGTTGTTCCGCATAAAGTTGGGAGCTTTACAAAATAAATATTTTTCCATACTGACCATAAGTTATCCTTTAGACTCAACGGTTCTCCTTAACTTCTAATGTTGTTGCATGGACCTTGCTCCCTTTGTTGGATGAGTTCGGCTTACTCCATGTTGGTTATCTTCTCATGCTTTATATTCAAAATAGATAAATAGATAATGGATAGTGCAAGCATGAATGCTTATATTGAGAAGTGTGAAGTTTGATTAGATGTGTCTTTAAGTTGTATAAGTCCAAGAGTCTAGTTTATGCTACAGCCACCACTACAACGTAACAGTCACAGCCCACATAAATCACCAATGCATAAAGACTTTAACAACTACTCCAGGAGGACTTTGGGTAACATACCCATGACCATACTGATGTAAATCCTCCAAGTTATATTTATAACAAGTGTTCTTGTCTCTGTCTTTCATCGTTTCTAGTTTCTAGTTGATATAAAGTTCACATGGTAACAAAACACAAATAAATCACATCGAAAGGGGCATTGGTATGAATGCTACTCGATGGAGAAGGTGATTCGTTTGTTTAGCACATGGGTAAACATCACAGTGACAGTGTGACACTTGGAATTAAAGTTTTGATAAATTATCGAAACATGGATATGAAATGTCACTAATGCCACAGTGGAGACTCTTGTGTACAAAGAGTGATATCACGGCGCAATTGATAAATCCGTGGAGAGTTACTTTGAGCAAAACGTTCATGGAGGTATGTCGACATTTCGGCAGATATTACCGCATAATGATGCTGTCAAAATCTTGAGATAGCGAGTTGAGAATTCATGATTTCACCATGTCATTGCAAGACATCCATCCTGAATAATCAGCATAAGTGGATGCGGGAATAGATAAGAATCCATCTATAAAATGCACCTTGTTTGTAGAACTAGGTGCCATACGTACAGCTCTGCTCCAGGTGCAAAAATTGTCTTTATTCAATTCTTGAGATACAAGTACAGCATCAGTGTTATCAGAGTGGTGCAAAACATATGGACTGGACTGATGGTGGGTGGAATGACTGGAATCTCCAGTAGCATCGTTGGTGTTTGTTGATTCATCCATACTAGGAAAGAACAAAAGCGGTACTACTGCATTGAAGTGTGAAGGAAAGCTTGGTGGGATTTGAAGCGAGAAACTTGAAGTGGGAAACAAAAGAAGGTCTACGATTATGAAGCGGCCTGAACTTCTGATACAATGTGAAGTTTATATCAACTAGACAGTATAATCATGGTTATGTTACCTAAAGTCCTCCTTGGTGGTTGTTAAAGTCTTGGGACATTGATGATTATCTGGGCTATGACCTGTTGTATTGGTGGCTGTAGCATACAAACTAGACTATTGGACATTAACACTGAAGACACATCTTATCAAGAAGTAGGCATGTTGTTTCTGTTCATCACCTTTTAAGTAGAGTTGAAATGTTGTATATATTTTTTTTCTACCATGGCTTCTGAATACTGATTTACATCAACCATAATTATGTTCTTTAATTTATAGACCTGCCTTTATGGCTGTAGTAAGATATTATTACATATTCTGGTGAGGTCGATTAAAACAGTCTTTAACATGCACAGGTACCATTGCGGAACAGGTCATGGTTCTCGAAAATATTGGGACATCAGTTCTTGTTGGGGAAAACCAGGTAAGACACAATGACACATATGTGCAATTGGCTGATTCCTTGAATGATTGCATATCAAATGGCTGAATTTTCTTTGAGAGGGCATCTTATGTAGTTGACTATATGACAAAGCAATTAAAAATATTACCGTATCAAACATATTTAAGCTGTACTTTTGAAGTGGCATATCCTTATAAAATACGATTATCTGTACTGACTAAATAACATTTAGGTACTTGTGATGGTGGGAGTTTATTTTACTTTTCCACTGATATATTGGATAGTTGAATATGAATCCTAATGCATAGACACTCAGTTTGAAGGATGATTTTTTTTTTTTTTTCCATTTCTCAGCTTTCATCTCTTCATAAGTTGATGGTCGAGGCTGCAGAGATTTTGAATATTGAGGCTCCTGATTTGTATGTTCGCCAAAGTCCTGTACCAAATGCATACACTTTAGCTGTTAGTGGAAGGAAGCCGTTTGTTGTAGTGCACACAAGCCTTGTTGAGCTTCTTACAAGAAAAGAGCTTCAGGTATTCCACCTTTCATTTATCACCGTCTTACCTACCTTGACAACTACCCTCCCAAATTTTCGAATCACTTGGGGTAACAAAGAAAGTTGTGATCTTTACATCCCCTTTACATGCATAAAAACAATCCAATGTAGGAGGGTGGTACTAGATATGATGCTATATCAAATGTGAAGTGAATCCTATGAAATTTTCTGATAAATCTAACATATTGCCTCTAGTTATATATCATCCCTCCATTAAAATTCAAATAATTGAAGACCAAACAGTTGTGTTTTATCATCTAGATTTGTTTCTATTTTTTATTTTTTGTTCTTTTATTGACAATATTCTCAAGCCATTTCTTATTCACTTTTCCTTGTTCTGTCTATTTGTAGTCTATTAGCTTAACAACAATACCGATATAACTTTGTTTTTATTAATATAAGTTAGTATTATAGTAATTGTCATAAATCCATCATAGTCCTGCTCAGCCTACCTTATATGGTATCGTCAGGTAATAGATTAAAGGGAAAATCAAACTACGCAACAGTACAGAACTACAGACCATACTCAGACCCTTATGAGCTCCAAACCCTGCAGTCTGCTGCTGGTTATCTTCTGCCGCTCCTTAGAAGTGTGACAGTAGCTTGGCAGTCAATAGTTGTCTTCAAAGAGTCTGTCCGTCAATGTTTGGCCCTGCATTCAGTCACCCGAAGAGATTACCAGATGGCCTATGTCAGATCTTCTCATTGTCGTTGCTAGTTCCGTCACTCTGTGATTCGTCTTCAGCCCTGAACCTATATTAGATATCTCCAACCATTCCCGTATAGTGAATTGAATCCTGCGCACTGTCTTCTTGAGGTCAAACTTCTGTCATGTTTGAAGATTATGCTATTTCTTGTGCTCCTTAGAATTTGCCATATCCTGTAGCTTCACCAAGACCCCTGTTGCCCGGCCAGTTCTCCACAACTGATCCCATCATTGTCGAGTATGTATTTGAGATCCTCTTGCTATGTGGCCAACCAGTTTACCTCACACCTGAAGTGATATTGTGCAAGAGAGAAGAAGATGCCAGATATATCCCTCTTGGTTCTGGCACAAAGCACTATTTGGCTTTGTCATAATTACCAATATAAGTTATGTTTTTGTGATCTATGATACATTGCATGTTAATTTGTTTTAGGCTTCACAAAATATCCGTATTTGCAACTAGACCCTGCTTTTTACTAGGCAAAGCTTACCACATGTGAAGAATTTTAGTCTTTTGAGGCGTGGTACATGATCATTTAAGTTCAGGATTGAAATCACAGTTATATCGCAAACATAAGTACAAGATGTCAACTATTTTTTTATGATTGAAGCATCCTTGTTGCCTAAATTTGATTGGCTTCATAAGAAAGACATGATTACATCAATGGTCCAGGCATGAAAACCAAGAGGCAATCTTCTCTGTGTTCCATTATATCAAATTATCAATAATTTAAGCTCTGCAAATTTTTGCTAGCAAGGAAGCAGAGGCTTAAAGGGAACGACAATTACAAAAGATAGATCATCTAAATTTGTTTTGAATAATGCAAACTCAATAAGTCATTTTGTTGTTGAGTCCACATTTGAAATACTTCCGCATTTGAATCTAAAATAATTAATTTCGCACAATGAAGAGATCTTACAGGGCAAGACAATCATTGTATGCCATCGAGTTGTCCAAATGTTGATGTGAAGTATCCTTTTTTTTTAATAATCTGTGTGAAGTATCCTTACTCATTTTAATTTATATTGTATTGGAATGCTTATTATGTGGAATGCAGGGTATCTTTCCATCATTTACATTCTTTTTTTAATAGCATTGTAACCCATGACTTGAGTAATTTAACTAACTTAAGTTTCTAAATACTCGTAGGCAGTTTTAGCTCATGAGTTGGGTCATTTGAAATGCGATCATGGTGTGTGGCTTACATTTGCGAATATTCTTGCGATCGGAGCATACACCGTTCCTGGTAAGTTATCCTTCTAAGTAATAGAGGGTAAATCATGTAAAACATTGACTCCTACTATAGCTAAATTCCAACAGTGCGTGCATATATATCTCCTTGTGTAGTTTTCATTCTACGATAACTATTCTGATAAAAATTAGTAAAATTCATTGCACAGCTTATGCTTGTCTCTCCAAAACCATCCTCACTAATGTAAATATTGGAATCATGTTGGCTGTGTGGTTCACTATTTTTTGCACGAAATGAAATTCCATCTTGAATTATGGTCTCTAGACTTAATTGGTATAGGATGAAAAACTAAAACCCAAAGAGACTTGTCCCCATTTGTGTGAAACTAAACAGAACATTTCCACTTTGAATTTCCAAGGAAACTAAATTTCAAGAACAAAAACAACCATTGGGTAATATGTTTTGCAAACTTATCTGCTACTACTGGTTTTCTGAGTGCCTGCCATTTTCTTGATCAATAAATAGGATGAATGTCTGATAGAGTTCTTTATTGGTGTGTTCATTATGTAATTCACACTGCCCTTTTCATGTGCTGTGCCTGGCACATTGCGCTTGAATGTTAATTGATGTACACAAAATTCTTGGTATACATGTATCTTTATTCTGGTTCTAAGTTAATAAATGATCTTCCCAGGGCTTGGAGGAATGATTGCACGAAGTATCGAAGAGCAGCTGCTTCGCTGGCTTCGAGCAGCAGAGCTTACCTGCGATCGTGCAGCCCTTCTAGTAGCTCAAGATCCCAAGGTATATGAAATACAGAACATGAAGATACTATTTGCCCGTGTTTTTACATCTTCTTTGCTTATAGCATGTGTTTGCTAATGATGTCATCTTATTATGGTCCTACCAAGAGGTGGTCATCTCTGTTTTGATGAAATTAGCTGGGGGCTGCCCATCCCTCTCTGACCAACTTAATGTTGATGCTTTCTTGGAGCAAGCTCGTTCATACGATAAAGCTTCGTCGAGCCCATTTGGGTGGTATATAAGGTGGGAATTATATTATTAAACATTCAAGTTAACAGAGTTATTATTAAAATAAAATTGATCTCAGATATCATGCATGTTCAGGAATGCTCAGACAAGCCAATTGTCACACCCTTTACCTGTTCTACGAGCACGTGAGATAGATGAATGGTCAAAGAGTAAAGAATATTTATCTCTTCTGAGACGTGCAACGCAACCCTCCTCAGTACAGAAACTATAAAACACCTATCAATGTAGAGAGCAGATACAGTTGCTGATTATGTAAAGCTGAATTTAGCCAAGGTTAGATTATCTCTCAACTTTGATGACGTGCAAGTGCACCTCCCTCGATCTCTTGTAGTAATATCTCTTAGGTCCACTATGTGTGCCTCTAACTGTCCTCACACATGGATTAAGGCCATGCCTCTTTAATGGCTGTACTTAAGAGTTGATTACATAGGGTTTTTATGACAAGATACTCCTGTCTGATTAGCAATTCTTAAGATACTGCAGTATACTGCAACCCTACATAACACTGGTTTGAATCAGCCAGTTAGGCAAAGTAACATATAGCGAGCAAAAATTATCAGGTGGCTCTCATCATACGTGTGCAGACACTGTCCAACGTTGCGATGTCTATTTTTATTTTCAAACCCTTCTGTTTATCGTTGAGCTGTTTCTCATCTGCTTGACAAAGGGTTGAAGTATTTCTGTTTCTTCATTTCAGTTACATGTGGACGATTGTGGAAAGGGAACCAATTGGATCTATTCCCATATCTTGATCATGCCAGGCTCACACATACAAAAGGGAATGTGAAACTCAGTATATATTGTCTGAGTACTTATATGTATAGAAGATGATTCGTCTTGAACGGCATGCTTGTACTTTACTCCGACTTGTACATAATGTTGTATACATATGTTGTATAATCATTGTTTTCGGCTTCACAATACATTTTTGTAACTATAGGTTTGCACAGAAATTCAACAAATGAATAAAGTATACAACTGGATAGTGTTATGTATTTCGTGGTTGAAATTTTGTTTTTACCCTGAAAGAAATGGTGTATTCATGCTTCATGTGGCACAAGTATCTGAACTATTTTACCCATCCAAAGAAATAGTCCTACATCCCTCATTGTTTCAAGTTGTTGTGATCTTTGCACTTTCTGCAATCATTTTTGGGAGATATCCTTATTGTTGTAAATGGGTATGGATGTCCAAGCTTAAGCCCAAGCCCATCTACCCATGTATAACTGGATATGGTTGAGAATATAGTTAGTGGTGTTCAAATGAGTCACCATACATATGGGAGTAATAAGTTTGAGGTGGCTGAATTGTGTTAGACAAAAGCAATCAAGTTGTCTTTTGATATTTACTCCACCTATATATACTCAACCTATATATACATAGGTGTATGTTGTACTTAACGAGGAGACGAAGAGAATGAATAATGAGAATCACATATCTCCGTCCATATCTCTCTTGTATTTTCTCTCTTTCATACACACTTGGTTTTAACTATTAGCCTGGTCTCTCTCTATTGCTTTGATTTCTAAAACGTTATCAGCACGAATTTGCTCGGTTATTCAAGTACATAGCTAAGAACTATATATCATTGAGGTCCTACTACAGTAAGGTGGTACTAGTGTAAGTATTGGGTAAGTATATTTGGTTTTTTGGAATTAGAACTTTTGGAATTTGAAATCATTGGTTCTAACCATTTATCTCTGTAGTGATACTGATATGTTCCATAGTGAATCAGAAGCTCAACATCAAATTTAATTTCTATTTGGGCATGAAACTCCAAGAACTTGAAGTTCTGTATGATTAGATCAAGACCCGAAGTCTAATGATCATATTTTAATTAAGAACCAGAAGTTCTAAATATTTACATGTTTGGATAACAATGGACCAGAAGTTCTATGATCTCAATTTAGAAGTCGAAATTCTAAATTAGAAATACTATTTTAAAATTCACGATTTTAGAACATGAAGTTCTAATTGAAGAATTTTGAACCTGAAGTTCATAAAGAGTTTGGAACCTGAAGTTCATTCTCTAAGCAATCCTCATGAACCTGAAGATTCATAAAGGATGTTATTAACCAAGTATTTTTTAGCCTGAAGTCTTGATAGAAGCAGAAGTTCCTTAATGAGATTGAACTCTCAAATATTTGATTTTGACCAAGAACCTGAAGTTCTACTTGTTGGTGATCGATGAAGTCTCACATCATTTATTAAGACTTGAAGTTCTAATTCATTAGTTGAGAACCAGAAGTTCTAACCTTAACTGGTCAAAGCCTCCATACATACAGTATGGATCCCACACATTGCATGCATAATTGTCTTGCGGATGGTAGAGTTGTATGCCTAGTACGTAGACAGTGCCACGACACACACAATTTTACGAGACCGTAGGTATTTTTCACAGATGAAATTTGTGAAGGCTAATGTGGACACTATTTCTGGTACATCAAGTCTTATTGAAGGCTCTGGGCGAGCCCATGTCATGCTTCCTGGTGGTACAATATTCAAAATTGTGGATGCTTTATACTCCACAAAGTCCACAAGAAATTTGCTTAGTGTGAAAGACATACGTCTTAATGGTTACCACATCGAGACTATGAATTATCATGATATTGAGTATTTATGTATAACCTCTCAAGTTTCAGGTAAGAAGCAAGTTGTAGAGAAACTTAAAGCTATCTCTTCGGGGTTGTACTACACAACCATTAAGCCCCTTGAATCTTATGCGGTAATAGGCCAGAAGTTCCATGACCATAAGACATTTATGTTATGGCATGACCGTTTGGGTCACCCTGGGGCTAGTATGATGCGAAGAATTATTGAAAATTCACATGGACATAGTTTGCAGAACCAGAAGATTCTTGCATCTAATGAATTTGTTTGTACTGCTTGTTCTCAAGGTAAGTTGGTCACAAGACCATCTCCGACTAAGGTCACTACTGAGTCTCCTATATTCCTACAACGGATTCAAGGAGATATTTGTGAACCCATACACCCACACTGTGGACCATTTAGATATTTTCTTGTGTTAATTGATGCATCTGCACGATGGTCTCACGTGTCTCTTTTGTCTACACGAAATGTGGCATTGCACGACTTCTTGCTCAAATCATTAGATTACAGGCACATTTTCCTGATTACCCTATTAAATTCATCCGCCTTGATGGTGCTGGTGAATTCACATCACAGACCTTTGATGACTATTGCATGTCTATAGGGATTGACATCGAGCATCCAGTTGCTCATGTACACACACAGAATGGATTAGCAGAGTCCTTTATCAAACATATTCAGATGATTGCACGCACCATGCTTATGAAATCGAAGTTGCCTGTTTCTGCATGGGGACATGCTATATTGCATGCCGCCGCACTGGTTCGACTTAGACCAAATGCATATAATCAATATTCTCCTTTACAGCTTGCTTTTGGTCATCAACCAGATATTTCTCATCTACGAACATTTGGTTGTGCGGTGCAAGTTCCAATTGCCCCACCCCAACGCACAAAAATGGGACCGCAACGTAGATTAGGAATTTATGTTGGTTTTGATTCTCCATCTATTACTACATATCTTGAACCTTTGATAGGTGATGTTTTTACCGCAAGATTTGCGGATTGCCACTTTGATGAGACAGTCTTCCCGTCGTTAGGGGGAGGAAATTCGTCTGTTCCTGGAGAACGACGTGAATTGTGGCTTCCCGCAGAAGCACCTAAATTGACTTGGTATACACCAACTCTGTCTCATCTTGATCCACGTACTCCTTTGTGTGAAACTGAAGTACAGAGGATCATTTACCTTCAGAAAATTGTTTGGCAATTGCCTGATGGTTTTACAAACGCAGCAAAAGTGACAAGATCACATGTACCAGCTGCTAATGCGCCTGCGCGAATTGAAGTCCCAGAAGGACGATCTGTCCGTGAAGGACGATCTGTCCGTGAAGGACGATCTGTCCGTGAAGGACGACACGTCTCTGAAAGACAACCCGCGAATGTGGCAGCAAATGAATCGTCTAAAGTACGCCAGAAGCGTGGACGACCTGTTGGGTCAAAAGACTCAAATCCCCGGAAGAGGAAAAGCCAAACAAAACCTCCAGTAAATAGAGCTCCTGGAGAGGCTATAAGGCAAGGAAAACACACTCTCTCTAAACAAAAACCTCTTGAAGAGGAATATGTCCCTGAAGTGGTCGTCCCTGAAGTGACACAAGCCCCAGACGTGGCCCAGGTACCTGAAAATGATGAAATTTCTGTAAATTATGCATGCACAAGAGAGTTATGGAATAGAAATAAAATTGTCATCGATGACGTATTCTCCTTTGCCGTAGCTGCTGAGATTGCAGCAGATGATGATGGTCTTGAACCACATACTGTTGAGGAATGTCGACAACGACATGATTGGCTAAAATGGAAGGATGCAATTCAAGCAGAATTGGATTCTCTTGCAAAACGAAATGTGTTTGGACCTGCAGTCCTAACCCCCAAGAATGTTAGCCCTGTAGGTTACAAATGGGTATTTGCAAGGAAACACAATGAGAAAAACGAGATTGTGAGATATAAAGCTCGTCTCGTAGCACAAGGTTTCTCGCAGAAACCTGGGATTGATTATGAAGAGACATTCTCCCGTGATGGATGCAATTACATTTCAATTTTTTAATTAGTCTGGCAGTCTCTGAAAGACTTGACATGCATCTCATGGACGTGGTTACTGCATATCTTTACGGAATGTTGGATACTGATATTTATATGAAAGTCCCTGAAGGATTAAAATTGCCTGAAACAAAACCACGTAATATGTACTCTATTAAGGTTAAGAGATCATTATATGGATTGAAACAATCCGGGCGTATGTGGTACAATCGCCTCAGTGAGTACCTACTGAAAGAAGGGTACAACAATGATCCCATTTGCCCATGTATATTCATTAAGAAAGCAAATTTAGGATTTACCATCATTGCGGTTTATGTCGATGACATAAATATAATTGGATCTCCTGAAGAGATTGCCAAAGCATCAAACTATTTAAAGAATGAGTTCGAGATGAAAGATCTCGGAAAAACAAAGTATTGTCTCGGCCTGCAGATCGAACATACAACACATGGAATATTTGTCCATCAGTCAACGTATACTGAAAAAGTTTTAAAGCGTTTTAACATGGACAAATGTCGCCCAAGTCGCACTCCAATGGTCGTAAGGTCACTTGATGTGAAACTAAACCCATTTCGTCCTAAAGAGGACAATGAATCTTTAATTGGTCCTGAAGTACCATACTTGAGTGCTGTGGGTGCTCTTTTATATTTAGCCCAATGTACTAGACCTGACATTTCATTTGCAGTGAATTTGTTAGCCAGGTTTAGCTCAGCTCCAACCCGCCGACATTGGACTGGCTTAAAGGAGATTATGCGTTACCTTCGAGGAACGACAGATATGGGCTTATACTATTCCAGAGAACCACCAAATGGCTCCCAACTAAAAGGGTATGCAGATGCTGGATATAGATCTGACCCACACAAAGAAAGATCGCAAACCGGGTATGTATTTACTTATGGTGGTACAACAATTTCTTGGCGATCTTCTAAGCAAATATTGGTCGCTACATCTTTCAACCACTCGGAGATACTTGCACTCCATGAAGCAACTCGTGAGTGTGTATGGTTGAGGCTCTTGATACATCACATCAAATCAACATGCGGACTCCACTCAGTTACAGAGGCACCAACAGTGATTTATAAAGACAATGCTGCATGTATTAATCAAATCAGGGAAGGCTACATCAGAAGTGATAGAACAAAACATATTTCTCCAAAAAAAAAAATTCTCTCATGAACTCCAGAAAGAGTAACGAGATCAATGTCCAGAAGATATGGTCTGATGAGAATCTTGTTGATTTGTTCACTAAGTCACTAGCTCCACCAGCTTTTGAGAAACTGGTATATGGCATTGGGATGCGTCGAAAGTCGAGCTTAATCTGATTTTCATAAGGGGGAGCTATCTTCAGGGGGAGCCGCCAGGACATGAAGTGCACTGTACTCTTTTTCCTTAGCTATGGTTTTTCCCACTGGGTTTTCCTAGCAAGGTTTTAACGAGGCAGTATATAGCGCGTCCAATACCAGTCAAGATATCAACTATTGTACTCTTTTTCCTTCGCTATGGTTTTTTCCACTGGGTTTTCCTAGCAAGGTTTTAATGAGGCAATGGCCTTGATATAGTGGATATTGTACATCCAAGAGGCAGTGTTGTAAATGGGTATGGATGTCCAAGCTTAAGCCCAAGCCCATCTACCCATGTATAACTGGATATGGTTGAGAATATAGTTAGTGGTGTTCAAATGAGTCACCATACATATGGCAGTAATAAGTTTGAGGTGGTTGAATTGTGTTAGACAAAAGCAAACAAGTTGTCTTTTGATATTTACTCCACCTATATATATATATAGGTGTATGTTGTACTTAATGAGGAGACGAAGAGAATGAATAATGAGAATCACATATCTCCGTCCATATCTCTCTTGTATTTTCTCTCTTTCATGGGCACTTGGTTTTAACTATTAGCCTGGTCTCTCTCTATTGCTTTGATTTCTAAAACTTATTCTTTTTTAGGGAATTTGATTATTTCAGTTCAACAAAGTGGAAAAATTGAACAATTTTTTTTTTTTTTTTTGATGAATAAAATTATTTCATTTCTATCGAAAAACTGTACCCAGTACATACAGACCAGCATGACTGGGAGCATATATTCTCCATGAAACCTAGGGATATTATTCCTTGCACGCTTTGTATCTTATGAAATTCCTTTGAAAAAATGGTTTTACCAGGGTATTAATTGTGTGCAATAAATTGAACACACCCTAAATGTAAATGCATTACTATATAGTAATATATCCATAAATTGTTCACAGGGAAAATCAAATTATGCACAATGGCATTCCTATTGCTGTGCTCAAATTTATTAAAAATTATGCTATAAATAGTTCACATCTTACATAGTTACATGAGTTATTTGTCCAGAAATCATAAAATTTACAGTCATTTCCACAGAAGTTGGAACAGAATATGGTACAACATTTCTCAACAGATACCAATAGTTGTTCTTCAAATGTGCACCAAGGGCCAAGGCATTTCATTCAATATTAAAATACCATGTACAGCCAAATGGCTGCTGAAACTATCAATGGCATAGCTCTCTAGTCTCCAAAGAAGATGCATTCTTTTCAACCATCGGCCTCACTCCCTGATATGAAGAAATTACAAACTATGCACCCTTGGAAGAATTTAGATATACTGTGATTCTTCACAAGGACGGTAATACGAAGCATCCATTACTGTCACTATCATTATCAGCCAACCATTTCTATTTCTGTGGTTCCAACCTCCCGATCTTGAGCTGAACTAATAGATGCTATTAGATCATTGACTTTAAGAGGAGAATGTCTGGCAGCGTACTGGAAGAGAACCTGACAGCACAAATCTTTGGATTATTATTTGGAAGAAAAGTACACCAACTATTAATGAAAAGCATTCATCGATGAGCAGAATAATTCAATAAAAAAAACAGGAGAATTATTGATGCACACACATTTATATAAAATCGCTAAGCACCCTCTAAATCAGTTGACCAACTAAGCACGGATATATTTATCCACTAACAATGCTTTTACAACATAAAAGCATATAAGTGAAAAGAATATTAGACGCGAACATATATACATAGAAATAAGGTAGCACAATGAATATCCTGTACACAATATGGTACCAACACATGCAGAATATGAAAGATCCTGAAAATCTGTACTTTATCAGATCATGTTTCTTTTCATGATCTTTACCCATGACAATCCACTTATAATTTAACCCAGACCATGAAATGATACTGCATATGACATTTACTTCGTCAAGATTTCCCAGTGCCTTGTGAGGTTCAAAGCGCCTTGTGAGGTTCAAAGCATGTCTAGGCTCACGTCTAACCTACATGTGGTGTGCACCTTGTATCTTTCAGTGCATAACTCGTGCCTTTTCTTAAGAGACGTTGATACGTGGCACACATGTAAAAAATCATATTTCATAAAGTAAACTACTACTCATATTCCATTTGTCTTGGATCTTTTGAAGTTCAGATTATGAAAATTTACAGAGAAGGGATCAAGGTGGCGGATTGACTACCTAAAGAGGCAGACCGAAGATTAGGGGAATTTGTCAGTTTTAATAATAAAATTTTTAAGAACTTGATGTTATTGTTTGAGGACTCTCTCAGTTATACTATGCCCAGAGAAAATCCTTTTAATGGCTATGTACTGAAATCTTTTTGATAATAGCTTATTTCTGGTTAAGAAAAATACAAACCAGCAAAGAGATTTGGTTGATTAGCACATATATACGCAGATCATTTTCTGTCTTACCAATCATTAAAAGTAAACACAAGCTAGTCAGTAGGACAACGTAGAAGATGTGACTAACCTTAGAGTTACTATCAGCAGAAGCTCGTGCACGGTTGGCTTTTCCAACATACTGTAAGTCAGCAGCCTCAAGTTTTCCATCAATAAATCTCATACCTCCATCACCAACTGCAAATCGGACAAGACTGCCAGAACGCAAATCAAACTGCACAAGTACAAATTGTAAGTTCCAAACCTTAAACAAAATTGGAAAACAAACGACAAAATATTCAGTTGGCTTACACAGGGCATATTCAATTGAATTACCATAGCTGATCTATGGTGATTTGCAGGGCACCCCCTTGCCACCCAATCCTATGGTAAAGTCAATCAGTAATTCACCTTAATAACCGATCACTGAGTACTCATAGTGATCACTCCTACATTATGGGTCAATGGACTCTTTACAGCTACTATTCTTATCAATCTATTAAAATTGCTGCCATGTCCATTGAATGCCTGGTTACCGAAGACAAAAACTCCCTATGAACGTTTTGCATGGCCCAGTGTGTTCATAATCAGTCATAATGCAATATGTGCTTTACATAACACAAGGTCTTCCAATCATACATAACAAGATTATATGTAGCAACTATCAATACTCACAGTATGTTCACTACGATTTCTTTCTCAATCCCTATAAGTGGTACTCTAGTATTGCGACCTGATTATAACTCAACAAGCCAATGAATCTCTTTCAAATAATAAAAGACTAGTTCTGCAAACACACATTAACATAGAAATAAATATAAGACTTACTTTTTGAACAAACTCTTGGTCCAAGCAACCAAAAACAACTGGAGGGTCATCTGATGTTGTCAGTTTTCCATCAACTTGAACCTCCAAAACCACCTGATCGTCAAGAGAGAATGTTAGACTTCTATACAACAAGACGGTTACAAGAACAAATATGGAAAGAACAAGAGGTTTTCCCTTGTCTTAAATCCTTCACCAAACCAACAAGGCAACAAGCAGTGCGGGAGCAAAAAGGACATGGCTAGCCTTTACTAATTTAGCCCTTGTTTAGAGAAACTGAATACTACTTTTATCTGCTATTCAGCTCAGTGCATTTTGTCACAGATTTCAGATCATGTATAACTTATATAAGACTGACTTCTTGAACTAGTCAATCCACGCCAGATTATTAATATTCTCCAATATACACAACTACTGATGAATAGTTAGAATTTTGAATAAGTCGAATGATTCAGCACTGTTATTTAAATCAAAATAATTATTATAAGCCACCGTCTTCAAGAAGAAAATTTTGATTTTAAGACTTCATTACAATTTTTAAGAAAAATGCATGAAATAAAAAATGAATCTATAATCTAGAGTATAACTGGAATCTCAAATAATTTGGATGTTTCGTTGATTCAACTATGTTCCGGCTAGTCATGATTGTTGCAACTCATGAATTCAAGTTTAACCCAGAAGTTCAAGGCACCCAATATCAATTTTTTCTCGTTGGTTACTGCATACAAACAAACTAATAGGTACTTCTTACAGTTTTATAGATAGGTAGGTGGGGAACATATTTACTACAAGGTAAGCCAATGGGTTAAACTGTATATAGTTGTTGGGTAGAGATTAAATCTTGAAGTTGAGATACCATCTCCTAGTGTAATAGATCAAAATGATAATTCAGTGCTTTAAATTCCTAAGGAACACACATATTTATATAAGGAAACTTACAAATGACAGTTCAATCTATTTTTCTTTTGGAGGTAAATAAACTTATATCATACTCCCACAGTCTCAACCCCTTGTGTGTAGAAGATGAACCATCTTTTGCATACGTATAATTATCAGAACAAACAAATGAATACTATGTTATATGTTTATAAAGTTGAGCCCGAAGCACGTGGCCTTCTGTAGGCATGACTCGC
Organism: Aquilegia kansuensis; assembly: GCA_020826895.1. Lineage (NCBI taxonomy): Eukaryota > Viridiplantae > Streptophyta > Magnoliopsida > Ranunculales > Ranunculaceae > Aquilegia > Aquilegia kansuensis. Next base: position 13,494,967 of record CM037006.1, read on the forward strand.
ATAAGCACATAGATACATAACAAAAACAACTGGATTAGCAGACATTTACATGAGAATACCTGTTGCTGTGCAGGAACTTCTCCTTTACTATCTGTATCAAGAACATATTGACTACATGTCTCATCCTTCCATACCAACGCCAGTGGTGTATTCCCTGTTTGGTAATGGGCATGCCTACGTGAAAGATGAATTAAACATCAAAAGACAGATATCAAATAGAAATAATAATAAACACTGATGAGATAGCCCACAAATTTGTATAATTGTATTCGTTTGAAAATTTTGAAGAAATTAAGTATGCTAGCATAGATCTACAGATAGAAGGGACCTTATGAAACATATCAGGCTTCAAACATAGAAAAAAAAATACATCCAGATATAGAACATCGAGAGAAAATAATCTTACTTGTTGTAAAATAGTAGACCATCTTTGACATATGGTAAATCGCCGTTATACGCTGCATGTAAACCCATAAGGTCACAGCTGTAGATGGGGACAACGCTGAATTTGTATCGATGATATGATGAAGGTGGGTTACAAGCACCAGTTTCTGCAAGCTTGTCGTTCAACCAAAAAAATCTGAACTCAGCAGTGCAGTCAGATAATGAGTATCCCTTCCAGCAAACCATGTCAATCACATAGTAAGTTTGATCTGGCTGCGATTTACGACCACCCATAAAATAATCAGTTACCACACAATAAGAGCAATAATTATCGAACAATTAGCTATTTTGGTCCTCTAACTTTGCTCAAATTTTTAGTTGAGTCCTCAAAGTTTAAACTGGTCAATTTGGTCCCAAATCTTTCAAAACCTTTGCAAAATGGTCACTCATTTATCTTCATGTTTTCAAGCATTTAAAAAAGTTGCCCAGTGGCAGTTAACTATCATACATGGCAGTTTATGAAATGCCAAAATATAAGAGGGGGAGGTTAATCATTTTCGATATTGTTTAACTCAAGGTTTTTCACTTCAGATATAGCTACTGGGCAATTGGGTAGACCACGTATGATAGTAAACTACCACTGGGCAACTCTGTTAAATGCTTGGAAACGGCCAAACCATTTTGCAAACGTTTTGAAAGATTTGGGACCAAATTGACCAGTTTAAACTTTGAGGACTCAACTGAAAATTTGAGCAAAGTTAGAGGACCAAAATAGCTAATTGTTCAATAATTATCTAAGAAGATACAATCACATAATGATGAAATTATAGTGGTGTTTTGTATGACCTCGTGAAATATACAATCCAGGAGACAAAACGAGTTAGCAGGCCCTGAATTGTCCTTGGTCCTGGCTCCATTTGGTAAAGAAGAAGGAAAATGATGCAACACATAGCCGTTTCTAAGCCTACTAACTGTAGTCCCATCTGAAGATACCACAAAACATCGCTTCCCTGAAGGTCTTGCAAAAACGTACCTGTAGCAACCCCAATACAATGTCAAATATTTCATTATTCATTTATCACCTTTTTATTTATTGAGATAAGTGAGTAGATAGTGGAGCTGGAAGAAGTTAAACTCTCACATAGTGTGCAGTTAGCAATCACCCGTGTTATTCAAACATTCACACTCAATGTGAGAATTGCACTAAGTTCTACAAACCATTTATGTCAAATTTTGTTTTTCTGTTCTACAAAACCCCAAAAATATGACTCATGGAGCTGGGATAAGTAACAAATAAAAGACTGCTAATCTATGTTATAGTTTCTAATATGCTCTTCATTACACACTGCATATTCTCATTACAATTGTAACAAACCTGACATATGATAATGCCATTTAATATATAAGAAGAGGTAAAATCAGATGTCTCACACGAGTGTTTACGGCCATGTTTGGAAAAACGTCTATGCAACATAGTGTATAGTTGTGTATTACTGTCTATGATCTCTTATCTAGGCTTCTACAATAAATATAATTTTAAGTTATTTTCTTATTTTTGCTGTACTGTTAGTAATTTGTCAGTGAGAAATTGAAGTTATACTCAGATTCAAGCCCTATGATATTTTTCCATATGTAACTAGGAACAAGTGTTGGCTACAGAACATCTGGTCACCTGCTAGGTAGTACGTGATGTCATGTACACTGTCCCTAGGAAATAATCTTAATTGAATGTAATAAAACCTAATCCAAGCTCAATAACAGATTTGAATGCCTTATCGAACTAAATCACAGCCAATTACTCAACTACGCTCAGATTCAAATTGGAAAATAAATAAAACCAAATTCTAAGGGAAATCTAGAAGAAATGAAAAAATAAGAATCTAACCAGTCTTGATTTAAGCAAGGAGGAATGTCAATCATCCACTCAGGAAGCATGAGCTGGTGGGAGAACCACTGACGAGCTTCGGATCCTTTGAGCTTGGACGCTCGAACAACGTCAAAATCCCTGCACACGGTTTCAGGTTCAGGTTCGTAGGGTGATTCGGGTTCGGAGGGAGGTTCATTTTGGAGAGACATGACTGAAGATGCTAAGGTGCGTGCATGGTTTTGAGAGTCACGACGGCTTTGCTCTTGCCGAAGCAACGCAATCTCTCTCCGTTTTTGCTGATCTGAGATTGTTGCACGCTTAAATGGACGGCGAAGATCGTGTGGTGCCATCTGTAAGGTTTAGCTTCCTTCACCGAAAAGATTTATAACAGATGTGTGTTGCAGATAACTGCAAGGAATGAAATGAACAACAAAACATCAATACTACCAATCTACCATGCTTAGTTTACTACTAAAGGAAGTAAACTAGACTACACTGTAAATGGTATAAAGCAATTTATAATTTAAGAAAGAAGAAGAAACATATAATATATACAATTAACGAAAATTTAACAAACATAAATAAGCCATGAAAACATTCTACCAGTGAAGGACTAGTGATTCAATTGTCCTACCCTCATCTCAACACCATAACGGATATCAAAACAGGGATTTTACTCTAAAATTCCGCAAGAACTATTTTCCTATTAATCTATTTACCAAACCAAAGAAATGCCGCACATAAGAATACTTTGAAAAATATAGTGGGGTAGCAAGTATCGTGAGAAATGAGTAATTTAATCTCAAAAGTATTTATAAGATGGATAATGATATATTAAGGCTCGATATTCAAACTAAGATTGATGATGCTAATAATCGCTAGTAGACCAGGCTTTTGTAATTTTGAAGTTCATACTAAGCAACAACATGAAAAAAGGCATACATTTTATTCTTAATAATCGAATCTCAGCAGCGGAATTATCTCAAACACATAGTGGGCATCCTACATAGTTAACAAATGTGACAAATATAAGTTTGTGACACCCAAAACAACAATTCCCATTCTAAAATATTTATTTAAACCTACACAAACAATATGATCCCCTAAATCGGAGAAAAAAATGAACACCACTTTAGGGAAAAACTAAAACCTCAATGAAGTTCAATTACAGTTATCTGACCCCATTACTTGATTTTCAGTTAATAATGAAGCCTTAAATTATAGAAACAAAAACAAATAAAATTCATATAAGAACAACTAAACATTGAGAAAGAAATTTACTTACTTACAATATCTTCGATGATTGTGTGGTTTATACGAACAAGAATAAGAACAAGAAAGGGGGGGGGGAGTGAATTGTGTACGATACGTGTGTTCAGCTGATGGGATTGTGAATGGCGAGAAAGAGAACAACCTTATATGAATTCAAAACAGAGAAGAAGAAGAAGAAGAAGAAGAAGAGCGTAAGGTGGAGTGTTGATTTCTTTTTTAGTCCCACATTGAATAGAAGAAGGATGTAAGTTTTTTTAATTAATATATGATTGGGTTGTAGTTGTAAATTGTAATACAGTATTGGCCGATAAAGGGTGTGATAAGATGGTCTGTGCTAGACTCCACTTCTAATAACCCTTTTCGGTTTTGCATTTTTTATTTTTTTATTTTTTCTTCTTTTTCTTTTATCAAATTCTTGTTTTTCAACTTGTTCAAAAATTCTTTTTCTTTTAAAAGCAAAAAAATTAAAGGTGCATTTTTTTTTTCTTAATAATTAAAGATGACTGAACGAGAATGTTAGCTGTAGGTTCGCAGTGTTTTGTTTTTAGTTTACTCTTTCAAATAGGGTGTTACAATAAGACCTAGTCTGTAGGGGCGTTAGAGTTTGATTCGCACCCACTACGTTATATGTTTGAAAAGCGTAGATCTTGTTTCTGTAAAGGCTATATATAGCCATAGATTTTATCAATCCAATAATACATTTTCCTCGTTTCAATCTTCATGTTTTCTAAGTCTTGATTCAACAATTGGTATCAAGAGCTTTGAAGAAGCCTGACTGTGGAGTGTGAGAGTGAGTGATTGCAGAAGAGTGTGTGAGTGATTAAGTGAAAGATGTCAACCTCAAAAAAAATTGTGATTCCAAAATTTGATGGTCACTATGATCATTGGTCTATGCTAATGGAAAATTTTCTGAGGAGTAAAGAGATGTGGAGTTTGGTAGACGAAGGGATTTCGTCACCAGCGATTGGGATCTCACCAGCAAGTGAGACACAAAGGAAGAGCGTTGAAGAAGCAAAGCTTAAGGATTTGAAGGTAAAGAATTATCTGTTTCAAGCAATTGAAAGAGAAATCATTGAAACCATTCTTGACAAGAGGACGTCAAAGGCAATTTGGGATTCAATGAAGCAAAAATACCAAGGATCGACAAAGGTGAAAAGAGCGCAACTGCAGGCTTTGAGGAAGGAGTTTGAAATGTTGTTTATGAAGGAAGGAGAAAAGATCGATAGCTTTATTGCACGAACTCTAACAGTTGTGAACAGAATGAAAGTGAATGGTGAAGCTGTGAAGCAAAGCACAGTGGTCAGTAAGGTATTGAGATCTTTGACTCCCAAATTCGATTATGTTGTTTGTTCAATTGAGGAGTCAAATGATTTAGATACCATGACAATTGATGAGCTCCATGGAAGTCTGATTGTTCGAGAACAAAGAATGCAAGGGAGTCAAGAGGAAGAACAAGCTTTGCAGATCTCTTATGATGATAAACCAGGTAGAGGAAGGGGTAGAAGCTCATTTCGTGGAGGTCGTGGCAGAGGAAGAGGAAGGTCTCAAAATCGAGCTACTATTGAATGTTTCAGATGCCATAAATTGGGACACTATCAATACGAGTGTCCTGATTGGGAGAAACAAGTTAATTATGCTGAACATATCGAAGACGAAGAAGAGTTTGTGCTGATGTCTTATGTCGACCTCCATCAACCAAAAAAAGAAGAAGTTTGGTTCCTTGATTCTGGATGTTCCAATCACATGACTGGAAACAAAGCATGGTTCACGGAGATGGAAGAAGAATTTAAACACACGGTGAAGCTTGGTAATGACACCAGATTGGCAGTGGTAGCTAAAGGAAGTGTACGACTTCAAGTGAATGGTATTACTCAGGTAATTTCAAATGTTTTTTACATACCTGAGTTAAAAAACAATTTGTTAAGCATTGGGCAACTTCAGGAGAAAGGTTTAGCAATTTTGATTCAGCAAGGGATTTGTAAAGTTTATCATCCTAGAAGAGGGTTAATTATGCAGACTAACATGAGTGGAAATAGAATGTTCTATGTGTTAGCATCTACGCCAGAAAAGAATGATATGTGTCTTCAAGCTGAGGCTTTGTCTGAGAAAGAATCGCATTTGTGGCATCGTCGTTTTGGCCATCTAAATTATGCGGGGTTGAAGATACTTGCACAAAATAAAATGGTGGATGGTGTTCCTTTACTCAAAATTCCGAGATGAGTATGTGAAGCTTGCTTGGTTGGCAAACAACATAGAGTATCTGTTCCTAAGCAGAGTTTGTGGAGAGCATCGACGCAGCTTCAACTTGTACATTCTGATCTATGTGGACCTATCAAACCAGCTTCCAACAGTGGCAAAAGGTACTTCATAAGTTTCATTGATGATTTTTTACATAAAACTTGGGTTTATTTTTTAAATGAGAAGTCAGAAGCTTTTGCTGCATTCAAAAATTTCAAAGTATGTGTTGAAAAAGAAGTAGGTGCATATATAACTTGTTTACGAACAGATAGAGGAGGTGAATTCAACTCCAATGAATTTGGAGAATTTTGTAAAACTCAAGGTATAAGCAGGCAATTAACAGCGGCGTACACTCCACATCAGAACGGAGTTGCTGAAAGGAAGAACCGAACGATCATGAATACAGTTCGGTCAATGTTAATTGAGAAGAATGTTCCAAAAATGTTCTGGCCTGACACTGTAAAGTGGTGCGTGCACATTCAAAACAGAAGTCTCACTGCTGCAGTAAAGGAAAGAACTCCGGAGGAAGCATGGAGCGGTGTGAAGCCAGCTGTGCATTATTTTCGGATCTTCGGATGTATAGCTCATGCTCATATTCCTGATCAAAAGAGGAGTAAACTGGATCCCAAAAGTAAAAAGTGTGTATTCTTGGGTGTTAGCGATGAATCAAAGGCTTACAAACTTTATGATCCAATTACTAAGAAGATCATTATTAGCAAAGACGTGTTATTCGAAGAAGAAGAAAGTTGGGACTGGAGCAGAACTGAAGAAGAGTTGCAGTTAGATGTGCTCGAAGTTGATAGCAAAAGTGATAAGGAACATATTGCAGCAGAACAGAATATTGAGAATGTCCCAGGCAGCAGCGGTGATGTAAACACGCAAGAAGTTGCAGCTGAAGGGAGGGATGAAAGAATTAGAAGAAGACCAGTCTGGATGGCAGATTATGAATCAGGTGAAGGGCTTTCAGAGGAGGAAGATATGCTTGCAATGATGATGGTAACTGATGATGATCCATTTTACTTCAAAGAGGCAGTCAAGAGCAAGAAGTGGAGAGAGGCAATGGCAGCAGAAATGCAAGCTATAGAGAAGAACCAGACCTGGGAGTTGACGGATCTGCCTAAAGGTGCTAAGTCCATTGGAGTTAAGTGGGTTTTCAAGACCAAACTTAATGAAAATGGGGATGTTGAAAAATATAAGGCACGATTGGTAGCTAAAGGATATGCGCAACGTTATGGTGTAGATTATGCTGAAGTTTTTGCACCAGTTGCACGACTTGACACCATTCGAGTAATTCTTGCAAAAGCAGCACAATATGGTTGGGAAGTGTTTCAGCTTGACGTGAAGAGTGCTTTCCTTCACGGTGAGCTCAAGGAAGAAGTATTTGTGCAGCAGCCTGATGGGTTTACTAAGAAAGGAGAAGAAGAAAAGGTTTACCGATTAAAGAAAGCGTTATATGGCCTCAAGCAAGCACCAAGGGCATGGTACAGCAAAATTGAGGCGTATTTTCTGCGTGAAGGCTTTGAAAAATGCTCCAGTGAGCATACATTGTTCATCAAATCAGTTGGCGGTAAGATTTTGATAGTAAATATTTATGTAGATGATTTAATTTTCACTGGGAATGATATGAGCATGTGTAATGAGTTTAAAAACTCAATGATGTTGGAGTTTGACATGTCTGATTTGGGAAGAATGAAGCATTTTCTTGGAATAGAAGTGCTGCAGAATTCGAATGGCACTTTCATCTGTCAGCGAAGATATGCGCGAGAGGTATTAACAAGGTTTGAGATGGCAAGCAGCAATGCAGTAAAAAATCCAATTGTTCCTGGTACGCAGCTGTCAAAGGATGAAGGAGGAACTAAAGTTGATGCAACCTTGTTCAAACAAGTAGTAGGGAGTCTCATGTATCTAACGGTGACTCATCCTGACTTAATGTATGGTGTAAGTCTCATTAGCAGGTATATGTCCAACCCAACTATGTCACACTGGTTGGCAGCGAAGAGAATTCTAAGGTACTTGAAAGGGACAACAGAATTGGGCATTTTCTACAAGAAGGAAGAAGGCAGTTTTAAAGAAACAAACGGTTCAAAACTCTTGGCATTTACTGATAGCGGATATGCTGGTGATCTTGACGATAGGAGGAGTACTTCTGGATATGTTTTTAAGATAGGATCTGGAGCTGTGTCATGGTCTTCTAAAAAACAACCAGTGGTGACCTTATCTACCACCGAGGCTGAATATATTGCAGCAGCCCTCTGCGCGTGTCAATGCATATGGCTCAAGAGAATTCTGGGTGATATTGGAATGGAGGAGAATGAAGGTACTATAATCAGTTGTGACAGCAGTTCTGCCATTCAGTTGTCTAAGAATCCAGTCTTTCATGGGAAAAGTAAGCATATTGATGTGAGATTTCATTTCTTGAGAAACTTGGTGAATGATGGTGTTGTGGAGCTAAGGTACTGCAGTTCTCAAGAACAAGTTGCAGACTTGATGACAAAGCCGCTTAAACTTGAGCAGTTTGTGAAACTTCGTAACCTGCTTGGAATGGTGAACGCATCGGAAGTAAGCTAAATGCAAGTGGTTTTAGCTTAAGGGAGGGAATGTTAGCTGTTGGTTCGCAGTGTTTTATTTTTAGTTTACTCTTTCAAATAGGGTGTTACAATAAGACCTAGTCTGTAGGGGCGTTAGAGTTTGATTCGCACCCACTACGTTATGTGCTTGAAAAGCGTAGATCTTGTTTATGTAAAGGCTATATATAGCCATAGATTTTATCAATCCAATAATACATTTTCCTCGTTTCAGTCTTCATGTTTTCTAAGTCTTGATTCAACAATGTCAATAGGAAGGGGTGGTATACTAATACTGGTATTGGAGCAATGGCCAATGTGGTTCATGAATTTTTTGCTGGAGATAATTCTCATCAGTCATCCATGTTCAGAAGAGATATCTCTATTATATGGAACAACGGGGATATAAAAAAAGATATAAAACATACATATAGAATAGATTGGGCCGGACCAGTTATATGAACTGTGTGATTTGGGCTGGGCCAATTAGATGTAGGTTATTCTTACTCTTTTGCATAATCAAACTCTTTCTTCTCTAATCTACTCACTCACCATCATCGTCTTCATCAACTGTCTGATTCTCTATCTCTCATCATCATGATCTTCATAATCAAATAATCAACATCTCTCTCTCTATGTCTTCTCTCCCTCAAAAGGTATGTTCTTTCTCATAATCATTCAATTTTTAGCTCTCTTTCTTCTCCAAATTTGATTGTGTTACCTTAACGATCTCTTTTTGACCAATTTCTTTTTTTTTTTTTTAAATAAACATTGATAGTGATGTCTAATTATTCACTGGTGTTTATTTAATTTAAGGTTTCTTCTCTGATCTACTCACTCACCATCATCGTCTTCATCAACTGTCTGATTCTCTATCTCTCATCATCATGATCTTCATAATCAAATAATCAATATCTCTCTCTCTCTGTCTTCTCTCCCTCAAAAGGTATGTTCTTTCTCATAATCATTCAATTTTTAGCTCTCTTTCTTCTCCAAATTTGATTGTGTTACCTTAACGATCTCAACGAGTATATAAAGGAAGATATAAAACAGACATATAGAATAGATTGGGCCGAACCAGTTATATGAATTGTGTGACTTGGGATGGGCCAATTAGATGTAGGTTAACCTAGCTGATGTCTCCCATCAAACCCTTTCTTCTCCGATCTACTCACTCACCATCATCATCTTCAATTCTTCATCAACTGTCTGATTCTCTATCTTTCATCATCATGATCTTTATCAGTTAAGATTATTCTTACTCTTTTACATAATCAACATCTCTCTCTCTGTCTTCTCTCCCTCAAAAGGTATGTTCTTTCTCATGATCATTCAATTTTTAGCCCTTCTTCTTCTCCAAATTTGATTATGTTATCTTAAAGGTCTCTTTTTTACCATTTTTTTTTTTTTTTTTTTGGCATGAAATTATTTAACTCAATTCATGACAGACAATATTTCCTTATAGTTTGCTCCGCCTATTTAAATAACCATTGATAGTGATGTCTGATTATTCATTGGTGTTTATTTAATTTAAGGTTTAGTTTAATTAAATAAAAATTTGATTTATAAGAGTATTTTGTCCTTTGCTTCGATGGTTAATCAATAGTATCGTGTCTAAACCCTAAAGAATTTTCAAAAATATTGTGTACACCATACACCAATCATGCCACCAAATTTATTTTTCAAGGTCGTAATTTTTGCAAGTCTTTTCTCTAACTTACTTGGGAACTGCAATAACAGCAGTGTATGGCCAGTTGGAGCTGTATCGAAGACTATAACTGAGTTTACATAGGTTAAGATTTTTAACAATTAATCTCTCCAATAAAATCACTTTGTCTTTTTAAAGTTCAACAATCAATTGTCAAGCTTTGTTTGTTAATTTGTTTGTTTCTGAAATGAGAGTTGTAAAATCACCATGGTTGTTTTAAAGGTCGTTTCTATACTGCAAAAACAAATCCATCTTCATCTTTTGAAACCCCCAAACTTCACTTTCTCTATTTCACTCTAAAAAAATTAATATAAGTCACATTGTGCAAGCAGACTCCCTGATCTACTATCAAAAATTTTAGAGGGTGGATCATCCTGAGATACTAAATAACTAATCTACAGATAAACTATTTAGTTGTAGTAGCTAAGCACAACCTTTCTTTGTAATTGTAAAAACTCGCTTGGAGAATACTATTGCGTAATGAATAGAAAGAGTTCAATCTTGGACAAATGTTCGAGTACATTTTTGTGAGAACATCATAAGAAGAGTTTAATTCCACTGGATGTATAATATAGATATCCACTTTCTTTGTTGCCTAGACACTTAAGTGATTTTCTTATAACAGTTTGTCTTCTTGATTGTTCATATATTTTTTCTTATGATAGGTGTAATGTTATAGCACATAAAATTTCAGTAATCTGTTGAGAGTTAGTATATTAGATACCTCAATAAACATATGGTGAAATCGATTTTTTATGTTCTACAATACATGTATGTACCTTGCTAGAGTGACTCAGAGTCACATTAGGATTTGTTCAGTTATTGATGAGTGTAGTTTTGTTGTCTGAACTTAGATTAGAATGTTAGAAATAGTTTGTTATGGGTTTGATTATGGGCTAAAACTTCCTTTGGTCATGATATATGTCTAAAACTTGGTATGTCTCCATTAGCAACACAACTTTTTTTCAAAGAAAATAAGAATCTTTAGACTGTTGCAACACATGACATCCACTATAATTGTTTAGTAAAAACAACCAATTTTCTTAAGTAGCAAATAATATGACCAACATGTTGAAACTATGTGGTATGTAGCTCACTGGATTGTTTTGAGGGAATTCAAAGAGGATGGGTAAGGAGGGAATTCAATAAATAGAGATCCACACTTGTTGTTACCTGTTCAAGAAACAAATGTAATTATTAAGCCACAATGCTTGATATGTCTGGCAAAGAGGATAGAGCAATTAGAGATTATTTAATTCTATTGTGTTTAGGTGGCTGTACCAATATCAGAATACTTAACATTATGTGAAATTTTATAGTTAAGACCATAGTTGAAAATGTCGATTTTATGCGGATATTCGATTTTCGAAAAAACGGTTATATCCAAAATTTCGACACTAGAAAACTAACTATATGTTATAATTTGTCGAATATTCACGAATATTCCAATATCTGATTTCTAGAAAAACGGATATATTCATTGAATATTTACGAATATTTGCGATTTTTTCCACCTATGGTTAAGACTATATGTCACATTGTGACCTTAATATGTTGCATATCTTGATAAACTCACAATGTCAGATATTTTTGATAAGGATTGTTGATGGTGCCACTGAGTGAGTCTTAACATTTATAGTTATCTTTCTTTTAGTTTTTGGTATCAAGACTTTAAGACTTGAGAGCAATTATCAGCATGGTAGTGTGAAGTTTAAAATTTTATTTTTGTTTAGAACGTCACAATAAACTTATTACTACTACAATATTACCAATAATAAAAACAAATTTTATTGATAAAAGATGAATTACACAAAGCTATAGGACAAGCGCGCTACAAACTGCGCTGCAATATGAAAAACAAAATTATCGAAGTGTTTGAGGTATTTTGTGAATATAAGTGACTTTGTAAAGTCTGAGTAAACTTTGGTTAAATCATCTGGTGAAGTGGTGATTAAAAGTTCTTACCACACACAAATCGATTTTTTTTATTTAACTGTCACAATTCACCTTATTTATTCGTAACTATGTTGGATTTTTAATCTACATATTATGCTATAGATACTCTGTTGGTTCAATTCTTAGTTTTTGTATACCATTGATCTATTTCTTGATCCTATCTAGACTTACCATAGCAGTCAACACCAATATCAGTGACTTCTACCAAAGAAAGTGAAATTGCCCACTATCTCTTTTGCTGCAGCTTCGTCAATGCCATTTGAGACAAACTTGCAGGTGAACTCATTGATGTTGTTGAATTTTGATCAGCTGTAACTCGGTAAAACAGTTTCTGAAGTCCTGAAGATGTGGCCTACTCAGATCAACAGAACACTGGTACCAAACTGTGAAAATACCTACCTCATACTATTGTAATCTTTGAGGGTCTTGATCCTAACTTTTGCAAGGCTATCTCCATGATTATAAGCACACTGTGGCATTGGATTGGTGGAGTTACTGTTGAATGATCGAATCACATATTCAGAGATCTTACCTTGGATTAGACAACACCTTAGCTTATTTTTTTTCTTATGTATGTTGAGGAGCCAGTGACTACCTCTCACTTGCTTTAGCCCTATGTAACTGTATATTTTCTACTATTACACTTCATTTGGAGGCAAAAGATTTTGTACGCATAGTATTTTCATGTAAGAATCAAAACAACTAACAAATTTGGTCGGAAATAGGCAGTTTGGAATCTACAAGCAACTTTTTGCATCCATGAATTTATCTATAAAGAATAAACATGAGTGAAATTTGGTAACTTGCATCAAAATCCATACACATACATACTTGCAATGTAGTCTGTTTTTTTTTTTCTAGACAAGAGTAACATTTTCATAATACACACCTATAGGCAGAACACTGCAGCAGATTCCATGAAAAAATAATTACATTGGATTTATTCACTGACGAGATATTCGTTTCATGCTTATATGACCTAGAGATGAAAGGATAATATAACTTACTTGAGTTTATTCACTATATTAAACAAGCCATGGGTACATTGAGGACACTTATAGCAAGAACAAACAATGAAGTATCCTTCTTGCATAAAGAAGATTAAAGTTCCGCAAAAGGAGATAAGACAAACATCTTCACTCATCGATAAAACCTTACAAACAAATCTCCAATCCATTCAATGTGTAGTGTTATTACTACTATTACATGAACATATTTAGTTAGAGATAAGGGTGGGCTTTTGACTTTTTGGCCATAATACAAAAAAAAAACTCTTAATGCTATATTTTACTAAACAGAGTTGGCAAATCTTAAATGCATTTTCTTTCACGAATGGTAAGAGAAATTTCAACGAGTGTCAAGTTGGGGGATATATTTACCGGTTTGTCAATCTTAGGCTTTAGTGTTTTCATGTAATACACTATTTTGAATAAGTGTTTTTTCTATTATTAAGATTTTAACTGTTAAGCCCTTTACTGACTGAAAATTATGAACTTTTACAAACTCAAACTGAGGTACTTGGGGCAATCCATTAGAAACAGGTAACACACGGTTCATAGTAAAAATAGAATTTAGCTGTTTATATCTGCATGATGTTATTTCTATTTTGATTACAAAGATATTGATAATTTTGATTATTGTTGTGACTTTCTTTCTCATTGGGATACATATATAGGAAAAACATAAAAACATATGGAAAACACAAATATTGGAACAAAAAAAAAAAACCCTAAGTTGATGTAGGTAGAAGAAAGGTATACCAATAATTCTAAAATGTTTGTGTAATACTAATACTCTATATATGTTGTACTTTAAAATTGTTCTACTCCAATAATTCATAAACGTTTATGTATACTTTAAAAATTTAATTGAAAATAATATATTCAACTCAAATGTAATAAAAATTTAGTTAAAATTTTCGTGCCGATGGGCACGGGTACAACTAGTATATATATATATAATAAAGTTGGCCGAGTTAAGACTTAAGTTGCCAATGCCAACAAGTACAAAGAGCTGAAGTTTTTTTCATAATATAAAACATGATCACTTCTTAATTCTACACAGAGGATCAACTTCAATGGAAAGATATGTACAAATTCCTAGACTGATCACAAACTCTTTCTTTCTTATTCAAATTGAAGAGATCTATATTCTCTTCTTTGGTCGGTATAAATTATAATGTTGTAAGCTTTCGATCCACAACCAATTGCTTACCTCTCTTCTTACTGACTAGTCTTGTAGTCAGTTGATCTGATTCACCGATTGTATTTTGTTTGGGTTGGTACTTGGTAGCTAGTCATAAGCTTTCTATATGGTGGATTTGTGCTTGATATAATGATATTATTGTCTGTGAGTGTAGTACTAATAGCGCATAATGCAGCATCCTTTGCTAAATGTAACAATGTACTCCATCCAAGTCCGGTTTGAAGAAAACTACTAGTAAAAGATAAATATAACACAGTAATTATGGTATAAGGTATCTCCTTAGTGTTATTAGCTCGATATATACAAGGTATCTCCTTAGTGTTTTGGTAGACAAAATGTATGTCTACCAAAAACCCTGTTAACTCATGAAATAAAGATAGCTTTCAAATTTCTCGCTAGCTCCTCATTGTTCTCAAGGAAAACATTTTTATTTTCAGCATACTGAACAATGGAAATTGGGTGACTTCCTGCAGCTACGTTGAATTGGGTTATTCGACCTTTTTGTGCTCCTGCCACTGCCACATCATCCTTGTAACCTCTTTTTGGGCCATTTCTTGATTTTTGTGTGAGCTAGAAGTTTTGGCAATGGAGATGATCGAATAAGTAGCCCTGCTGGATCATTAGAGGAAATGCCGAATAAGAAGAATTATATTGGGAAAGAGAATGTCTATGCTGGACTTAAGAAATAGTGAAAGCTATTAGTGTGGAAAGGAGAAGTGTATGCGACTGAGGTGATCAAATCAATGAAATTAAGAGGCATGATAACCTATTGAGGCCTAGTTGGATTGAGGTGAAGCTCTCCATTACATTATCCTACTCATCATATGTATATATGTATATATATATATATATATAAGGTAGCAGAAGATTGTTTTGTTTTTGGATTAAATGTAAACCGATAACTAAGGTAGCAGAAGATTGTTGCAAGGATCCTATGCCTGTTTAAAAGGAGATAAGGAGATTGCAGCGCAATGGGAGGATCAATCTATATCCTTTGTGCAGCTTCAATATAACAAATGATCTCTATTAGGACAAACAGATAATTCATTTTCGCAAACTCTGTTCTAGAAACAATATTGTTCCAAAACAAGGCCAATTAGCTAGGTAGAATTAAATTTTGTAAGTATCAGCAAGCCTTCCCAATTAGTAATGGGATGATTTCAAGTTGAAGAAAATAAAGTATTATGCATCATGTTTTCTCTAGAACCATGTAAGAGAATGCATTTTTACCTTGCACTATTAGCTACAACACTGCCTCCTGAAGTACCATCCCTTTCTCATAATAGAGGCATTTCATCTTGCAAAGCCTTCTTGCATGGTTCAAGAGATATGGAGAGTATTTGACATAGTTTTGTCTTCCTTCTTTGAAGTCTTCTTCCGTTTCCTATCACTTTGAGGTTCTTTGCCCTTCATTTCAAGACAGAAAGACCTCAAGGATGTAGCAAGATGCTCGTTCCTATGAGCTGAAATAAACCATGTATAGGTAAGCTAATGCAACACGAACTCAATCTAATCAAACATCAAAAGAAACTTTTTCTTTTATAATACTGCGGAAAAGGAACACTCAACCAAGAATAGGAGATTAAATAAAAACAAAAATGTACTCAGTACACTGCCATACCTAAAAGTGCATCAAGAGGTTTAGGTGTCGTTTGTTTTTTCTTTAGTTATGCACTTAATGGTCTGAATACTGATTAAGTTCTTAATACACATAAAGCAATTCAGTGCTTCATTCTGCCAAAATTTGACCAATCAGTTAAGCGCTGAACCATTTACAAAAAAAGAAATAGTCCGAAGACTGAATATGGTGGTCCACCCACTTAAGTTCAGTCATTCAAACACAACCCCTAAGATTCGGGCACACTCAAACTCTCAAACCCAACCAAGTTTTTCTTACAAACCTCGACCTCGGTAAGAAAACATTTCCACTACCACTTCACCCTTGGGGTGTGCTTCAAATGTTGTCGCGTCTGCTGGGTTGTTCTTTTCCGTCGCTGCAACATTTTTTAATTTTTTTATATATTTATTTTGGCGTCTGTATTTGATGGATTATTATAGGTCAAGGAATCATGTCTTTTTATGTTGGTTATACATCAAATGATCAAAATGTGAATTTTCGCAAGTTTGTGAAGTATCTTCCATAAATATCTTGGTATTTCTCTTGAAAACAACAGTTGGAACTACTAGTTCATTTGAGATGTTATGCTACATGAAATCTTGACTTCAAAACCTAATTAAATAAAAAGATTGCTACGATTTCTTCTGTTGAGATTCTTCTTGAACAACTGACGAGGCTGATAAACCCTAATGTAAGGGTTAGGTTATCATTACTACCATTTATTATATTAGGATGGTCAGTTGCCAATCGTTTCAAGCTGACCATCATTCATACTTCTTAATTCTTCTCCAGCCTGAAGGGAGTATACGGAGTGTATAGAGAAATGTTGGCAAGTATTATGAAATAGAAGAATTGATGATAATTCTTATTCGCCAAATAAATTATAAAGACACACTTTATTGATTTAAAATACTTATTGGCACACTTCGAGCCTCCACCAGTGTCTTCTTTATTCATTCAAAATTTGCAACTTAAGAATATAAATATGACTAGAGATATTGTTTAACCAATTTGGGAACTTCTGATTCCGATAATTCAATCAGCAGTATCTATGTAGATCATAGATAGCATCATATGGCTGACATTCTCAAATATAGTGAAAAAATACTGAGTCAGCAATATAAAATTTAAATTTGAGTTAATTAATACACTCACCAGAAAGTATGACGTCCTCCATGTTCACAGACTTGCGCCCTGCGTGTTGCGCGAATAGCTCTAGGTCCTTCCCCAACTGTTCTATTTTCAAATAAATTAACACTCTGTTAGATGCTGTTAGCTGACAAGCAATGTTTGAACTTCAAAAATTAGTAACCTATGATGGTAGGAACTTCAATCGGAGTCCTGATACATAAATCGAGCAGAAGACAAACAAGAAATGCAAAATAACAGATTAACAACAATACACATAATTTGTAGAAATCCGAAACGCAAAGACAAGCTTTGAGATACACATATTTTCTATCTTAGAAGTAGAAGTAAAGAGGCAACAACAATCCTGGTTAAGGCCAGACAGCCATCCGAGGCATCAGACCAGGGTAATATTCAAAGGGGAAACAATACATCTGTATACCCCACTATATACCAACTACTTAGTCGGTTAGTCCACCTCTAATCTGAAAACATATAAAGAAAATAAATGAAAGAGAAAAGGATTATGTAGTTAACTTGATTTGTGCTCAGAAACAAAAGTACCTAAATGTGTCCTCCTTCAGATTTTCCTTTTGTCTTTGGTTCTTCACTTATTCTTGAGTTTTATATATTGTTGCACTTCAAGATATTTTGAGAGTTCTAATGTTTTATTAGAATTTAAAAAAATTCTCTAAGTTTTTTTATAGTATTCTAAGAACATACTTTGGAGTTGACTCAGATGAATCTTTTACTAAATCCGCTGGTACTCTTCCGACATAATTTGATCTAAAACATTATTCTATGATAATTACATAAACTAGGTTGTTGAACAGTTTCGACGCTCATCCACCTTCAACACTCCAAATTTTTGGAGCTCCTATTTGCAAAGCACTTTTTTTTTCTTCTTTGTGCATAAAAATGGCACATAATAAAATTATTTTCGTGCACAATGATAACCATGCCTTTTTCTCTAGTTGAATAAACTTTTATTAATAAAACAAAAAATTTAAAACAGCTAAAGAGGGGAGGGAAGATGATGCATATGCATAAAGATAGCATGTGCAAGGCACATGCCTCATAGTTCCTGCAGAATCCTATATGGATTAGAACATCCCTAGTAGTAGTTTCTATTTACTTAGCTTTCTAGTGTAGTTAGGATTAGGTTTAGGTTATTATAAATAGGGGATTGCAAACCCTATTAAGTAGGTTAGATTGAAGATTTGTTTGTCTTGAGACATTAAATTCGTTTTTGTGAAGAACCCTAGTTTTTGGGTGTTCAAACCATTTATTTAATTGGTGTTCTTATTATTGTTTGCTTCCGCCGATAGTATTACATCAAAATTGGTATCAAAAGCTTGTTTTTTCTGGGTTTAAAAGATAAAAACCTGATTTTTATTACAAGAGTCGCGTTCATGTTGGTGATTTGAAGATGGGTTATCGTAGAAGAGGTCAAAGAGAATTTTCGTCGCCGCCGGATCGCTGGAGTTTACATGAATCGAAGCGTTATACCGATTCTGAATATAAAACTCCCAACTTTGATCCTAGCCGCCGCTTTCCTCTTTCCAGAAGGTATGAACCTCCCTCTTCCTCTCGTTCCCCTTCTCCCCCACGCAGGCGACGTCATAGTTATTATCTATGCTGTCAGAGGCGCCGCCTCAGCGCCGCCTAGGCGCTAATTTCACACAGGTACGCCTCGCTCTACAGAAACTACCGCTTAAAACGCACTGGGCCGCTTGGGCGGCGCTCAGGCCCAGCGCTCAGAGAGAAGCGGCCCAAAAAACGCGTTTTGGAGCGGCCCAACACTTAAAAGCCCTAAAAAAAAAACAAAAAAAAAAGGAAAATCAGATCGATCTAGATCTAGACATGTCCTTTTCTTCTCGGAAAATCAGACGCGTTTTGGAACAAACTCAAAGCGACTGGTGGTTCTTCTTGTTTTTCCTGTTTTTTTTTTCTTCTTCTTCTTCTTCTTCTTCTTGTGCTGCACCTCTAGTGTTTCCTTAGCAGTGAGAGAAAGAGAAACAGTCCAAAATTTGGTTGTTGAGTTCTTCTTCTTCTCTCCTTCTGTACTTGAACTTTAAGAAAAAATTTTAAAAGAAAAAACCATTAAAGAAAATCAAAGAAAGAAGTTCCCTCCTTTAAATTTTCCATCTCTCTCTGTTTGTTCTTCTGTCTACAGTGTATTCAACAAATACATCAGTCTTACTTCGAAAATACTAAACTACCCTTACTTACAAGACAAATACAAATATACTATTAGTCTCTTAAAAAGTTAAAGGCACTTAGGCACATGACTCTCTCAATTATCTTCTCAGTTGGGGGCGCCGTCTAAGCTCCGCCTAAGCGCTAGGGGCGCTAGTTATTTTTCTTGGCGCCTAGCGCTTCGCCCCGCCTCTGACAGCATAGGTTATTATGACGATGGATATTATTCCCACCACCAGCAGGACACGCACCCTCCTCGATGTGGTTTTCAGCAACAATATGTTGCTTATGGTGCTATATATTCCCATGGAAACCGTCCAAAGACTTATGATCACGATGGTCTTCGTAGTCGCAATTCTAAGGTTACTCCGTATGGAGAATACCCACACTATATTGAATCTGAAATCGATTCTAAGAGCGATGAGTCCATGATTGATTATGAAGAAGATGAGTTTTCTGACGGGGAAAGTTATTATGAAGATAATTATTCAGATGATAATGATTCTTTGTGTGTTGAATATTCTGATGATGAAACTAGTGCAAAATTTGAGTTTGGTGATGCCCCCGCTAACAAGAGTTTGGTTGCAGCCCTTGCACCGTCAAACCTCTACACATCCACCTCAGTTGTTCACCCATCACAAGTTTCTAATAGCGACAACCAGCAGATTTTACTGCTGCAGCAGCCTCATTATCCAGATGATGCCTCCATGACGTCACCAAGCATACAAAAAGGTTTGAAGGAACTTTTAAATTGCTTTACTAAATTAAAAAGTCAATTTGCGTCTTTTAAGGAAGAATTTGTTGAAGAAGAGAAACGACTTGACAAAGAAGCGGAGATTAATTTCTTACTCAACATGTTTGAAGAAGAAAAATACGTCACTCGTACTCGAATTGGTGGTTTACAAAGTTACAATCTTGTTGATTTCTTTTCCGTTTTTGGTGATGATAGTGATGATACATCTAGTTTTGTGTCTCTTGAGTTAAACGTTGCATGTGTGGATCAAGTAGAAGATTTGATTGAAAAATCTGCAAGGGAGATAAATAAGAAGTTCTATTTGTTGCCCAAGCAAGGAAACCTCGTTGTTGTCCATGACAATGGTAAAGAGGATGAACGTTCTCGGAATTTCGCTCATCACTCCCATGAATCAATGAATTCCATTGATTCCGACCGACAAATTGATGATTTTTATCATCCCCACAAATTCCGTCCCATAAAAGTAATTGGTAATTTGTTTGGTGGTTATGTTGATCCTTATCTATTCCAAGATGAGAATGGATTTTCTCCGAGGGACAAACACCTTCAATTCTTATTTCTTGACATGCGGTTATATTGTTCCAATCAATTGGGTTGTCCTAATGATGCACCTATGACATTAATGTCCATCATTCTTTCTGCGAGCAACTATCTGGGGAAGATTCATGGCCGGATTTTCTGCACCAACGTAAGGTTGAGGTTGATGTACAAGAGTCGTTTTGAAGTTTGGAGGATGTTAGTACACAAACTCGAGGACGAGTTTTTTTCAAGTTGGGGGGATTTGATGCATATGCATAAAGATAGCATGTGCAAGGCACATGCCTCATAGTTCCTGCAGAATCCTATATGGATTAGAACATCCCTAGTAGTAGTTTCTATTTACTTAGCTTTCTAGTGTAGTTAGGATTAGGTTTAGGTTATTATAAATAGGGGATTGCAAACCCTATTAAGTAGGTTAGATTGAAGATTTGTTTATGTCTTGAGACATTAAATTCGTTTTTGTGAAGAACCCTAGTTTTTGGGTGTTCAAACCATTTATTTAATTGGTGTTCTTATTATTGTTTGCTTCCGCCGATAATATTACATCAGAAGACCTCACCACCATAAGTACAACGAACAACAAAGAAAAACATAGATACAGAAACAAGCTCTCCGACAAACCAGTACCAACTACCAACAATACGCTTTTGGCTCACTCTGTTGTGGTAAAAAAAACATTTCTAGAACAGGTGGTCAGTAGACTTAGTGTCGAGATTGTAGAGGGCACAGGTGTTAGGAACTTCAACATCTTACTCCTCAGCTGATCCCTCTGTTCGTAGTTTTCCCTACGCTATACACCATAAGAATGACTTAACTTTTGTTGGGATGTGCATCTTCCATATGACTTAATTGAGAAATATAACATTCTGGCCTGTGGGCTAGCCTGCTGTGCTGATGTGTTCTCCTCCCATTGAGCCAGAAGCTCCATCACTTGTTCCACCTTCCAGTCCCAGATACCAATCCTCAAATGCAAATTTCAAGACCCTATCCTTCCACATAATTTCAGTGTGCTATTTATCTTTTGATGCTCACCTGCCCCTCTATCAGGCCAGATTCACCCTCGTTCCATTTCCCGCCATGAACTACATGTCCCCATCAAATGTTGATATTTAAGCTGTATATTCTTACAAATAGCACATCCATTGGACCCTTTTCCATTTCTTAGTACCATCCCAGAGTTTTGCTACCTTCTCTAGCACCAATTACTTGTCTCCACAGACAACCTGGTCCATTTGCAAATCTCCACAGCCACTTGCCTTGTAGAGCAGTGTTTATGTGTTTAATACTCTTAAGATCGAGTCCTCGTTCCCTCCTTAGCCAACATAAAATCTTCTTATTGATCAGGTGCATTTTTTTCCTATTTGACGAGTTCCCCACTGGAACTTTCTAATCATGTTTTCAATCGTTTACCACCTCCTCTGGAGCTGAAATAGGGAGAAGATGACAACTGGTTTATCGCTCAAAGTGCTCTCAATAGGGTAACCTGGCCTCCTTTAAATAAGAATATTACTCTCCAAACAGCTCGTCTCTATTGTACCTCTGAATAATTGGAGCCCAGACAGTCTTATCTCGGAAGCCTGATCCTAATGGAGTCTAGATATCTTTTAAGTAATGTCCCCAAGCTATGACCCATTGTACCCGCCAGTTCCTCTATATTTTGTGCCTTCCCCACCCCGATAAATGAATACTTTGTTAAGATCACCAAGTAAGAAAACAGTATAAATGCCTTACCCAAGAAAAACGATAGTAAAACATATAGTCAGCATCACTGAAAGGGGTGAAAACCCCAGCGCAAATACCTATCTGTAAACAAAATATCATTTATTGGGCTGTTGAGCTTAGATTTGGCCAAAGAGCTTTGTTCTTTAAAATTTAAAACTACCTACTTTCAAGAAATGTTTAACTAACAAGTATATTATCCAAGCATGTGCTTATCAATACTCGAAGTTCATTACAAATTTACAATCTTTTAATATGTCAAGAGAATTTGTCGAACAGAGATGTATATTATCCTAAAATCTTTCATACAATTTTTGAAGGGCGTTTTTATGATTACTTGAGCACACCAAACATAACTGAATTGTATATCCTCATCTTTATTGCAGATAAACTCCAAACACAGAGATTTGTGAGAGACAGTTTGTCGAATGAAGTAAACACTCATTGGGAAGAAGGACAACACATACCAGTTCTAGTTGGTCCATGTTGAAAACCTTGTTCATTCATAGGGCTTATATTAACTACCAAATAGAAGTGATGAAGAAAACCTTTAGTCTCCATCTCTCACCAATTCCTAAAGTGTTTTCTTTCTCAAGTTAATGAGAAAATCTGAAATGCGTAATTATCGAATTATTCCTTTTGTCCTCAGTTTCTCTTTATGTTTGCGCAAAATCATTTTGTCTCCTCCGTGCATATATTGGGGTGCAATTTTTTTTCAACTTCTCTTCTTTATGTTTGGGTAGGTAGGGAACAGAAATCAGTCTCTCTTGAAATTTTCTAAATATACTGCAGTGCCAATTTTACTGGACAGAAAATATGAAGCCCCTTTGTTTTTCCAAGATACTGTATTATTATGGGTGCGAAATATATACCTCAGTAATTGGTTATTCTATCTTTGAGGGCCATAATAGAATATAGCGCGATATCGCCTATTTAAAGAGAAATATACAGAAATGCTCTTAGATGCTAGTGTAAGTACTAATTATAAAATTGTTGCAGGACATGAGCATGTCTATATGCCAATTGGGAACTTTAAAGCTAAATAGAGCCCTCGGAATATTTTAAGGGGCTACACAATACAAAAGGCGAAATGTCGAAACAACTAAGAAAATAAAACAGAAATTGAAGAGAAAAACCTGTAAACTGGAAGGCAAGATCAGCAATACAAGCTATGACTGGTTGAGAGACTTCCATATTATTCTTTTTTGCTGTTTCGGAAACAAAATAAAATGGAATGTTATTAGAATCAATTAGAAGATCAAATCAAAGCTGTTGAATTGAATTGAATCGATTTGTAGAACCAACCTTCTGACTCTGCAATGGTGATGGCGGAAAGACGAAATCTGTCCTTAAGTAATTCTGTTTCTTCTGATACATCTTCTTCTTCTTCTCTCTCGAAATCATTATCATCATCATCTCCACCTTCCATCATCGCACTTTTGTGCGGGAACACAGAAACGGTTAAATTGAAGGAAGTGGAAGGGGAAGTGGAGTAGTACTAGTGCTGGAGAAAAAGGAGAATCGGAATGATTTAAGATGAGAGAGAAAATTTCTCAATTTTGGACTTGGCCTTGGGCTTTCTTATTATAGTACAGTAGTCCACAACATCAGTATTAATATCAACTCTTTGCTTGCATTCTGCATTTTACTATAACTAATGTTGATCTGTTCTTGCCAAGAAGAACCCACATTCGGCATTGGCAGAACAAACAAACCATCTATAAAAGTGAATCCATGATGCTTCAAGAGAATGGAAAGAAATAGTTCTTGTAGTCATATATATGAGTTACATTTACAGGATGATGTACTGCATATCTCTACCACCAAGTGATCAAGACAGTAATAAATAAACTTTGTTTCAGTACTCAAATAACTGCTACTAGTTCAATACATGTCTCTACAAAAACAGATACATAATGTGTAAACTGCATTCAATACATGCCTTTTGACGAACAAAATAGATGATCAAAACTAAATATGATATGTGTAGGGATGTAAAAAAAACCCGTGGAGGCGGGTCCCCGCGGAGAACCGACCCGAATGGGGTGGATATGGAGGGGTATATATGGGGATCGGGTGGGTATGGAGGTCATTTTGAAACCCGATTAAGTTTTGGAGCGGGGACGGATATTATGGTTTCCAAACCCGGACCCGACCCGATTATATACTTAAATTTAAAAATTAACTAATATAGACTATAATTTGACAATGTAATTTTCGATTTTTTTTTTGTTAGACCTTGTGACCGCGTGTTCAAGATTTCAAGCTTGTATTTTGTTTGGATTAAATTTAATCGAAGGTTTTAACTTGAAATTGTAATTTAAGATATTATTATGATAATTTAAATTTATGAATAGTCATTATTATTATTATTATTATTATTATTATTATTATTATTATTTGATTATCTAAAACTATAAATGGAGCCCCGCGGAGAACCGATCCCCATTGGAGGTGGGGATGGGGATCCCCGAATAGTCTTAAACGGGGAAATGGACGGGGATGGAGACTAAAAAACTAAATGGGGATGGGGACGTAGATAGGGGTACCCAGCCTCGAACCAACCCGTGAACATCCCTAGATATGTGTATTACTCAACCTTCTGCAGCGCAGGTTAATTTGCACACATATATAGAAACCCAACCAGAGGTCTTGTCGATTTGAAATGATGTGGATTGAGGATGCGTCACTTAATAGATTGATCGATCGAGGTATGGTGGAAAGGGGAGGGTTAGGTGCTGTTTGTTTTTACCTCTTATAAGAGGTTGGATTTACTGAGCCTCTATTAAAAGGTGGACCACTAAAGTGAGGTGTTTGTTTTTCACCTCTTATAAGAGGTTACTTGAGGTTTGCCTCTTATAAGAGGCTGATTTTTGGTAGTGGCAATGACCTTGCTATTAGTCTCTTATAAGAGGTAGACATTTTTAAATACCTATCCTACCTATGATTTTTATAACTTTTTCCTACACCTAGTCCTTAAATATAAAATACCTTAAATCCTTTATTAATTTTTCCATTTTCACATATTTTCCTTATTTCTCTTATATTTATGAAATTTTCTTTTTCTTAAGCTAAAAAATTAATTTTTTTTTAAATTTTTGTATAGATTTATGAAATTAAAAAATATTATTTTAGAAGAGGATATAATTGTAAAGTTTACCTCTTATAAGAGGTTTTAAAAACAAACACCTTACATCTTATAAGCTCTTACAAGAGGCAAAAACAAACGATTTTCATCTACCTCTTATAAGAGGCAACCTATTACAAGACATACCTCTTACAAGAGGCAACCTTTTACAAGACATACCTCTTACAAGAGGCAACCTCTTACAAGAGGGACCCCAAAAAAACAAACAGCCCCTTAGACTATATTGAAGCAAAGGACGAGATTAGTATGAAAGAGGAAGAAAGTGTACTCAATGATGAATTGTTAGACATGACTCTTCTCCGAGCTGAGCTTAGCTATCTTCTTCGCATGGATGACATTAGTTAAAAAACAAAAGGCTCACACAATAAAATACCAATACCAAGAGGGCTAATCCAATATGTACAAAGATTATGAAATGATCAGGTGAGGGGGTCTGCCTAACCCAGCTTGCTTACTTCTAGAAAACAAATAAAAAACCAATTATGTGATAATGTCATATGTGAGAATACATTGACTTGTCCTTTTCACTATACCCAAATTATATTTTTCAGAAATACAAGATAAAATCCAAGTTGCGAAATTAAATTTAAGTTAACTTCCTTCCAAGGATGTTGATGTGAGCTACACTTAGCTTTAAGGTACATTGATGTAAGTGACAAGAGGACTTGGCCTTCTGTCCAAGTTAATAATTAAACTCAACACTAGCTCTAAAACATGATATACAGGTTTAATTTACATGCCCTGTTCACATAAATAATGGGCAGAAAGAGCTGGGGACGAACAACAACTCAGTCAGATGTAAAATGTAAATCCCACAGCTTACCAACTGAGGAGCTCAAAGTTGGAAACCTGAAATGGCACCCAAATCTTAAGAACTCGACCAATATTGCATTCGAGCTGAGCCTCTAGACCCTACTGCTAAAGGAGAAGAGCATATGAGGGCATGTCTTCCACGCGTAGGACATCATCCATTACGAATTCTCTTTCCAGCTGAGCACGGGTTGATTTAATAACATCCTGTGTATGTACAATCATATTCAGTAACAATTTAAGTGATTAAAAAACAGAACAAGTTGCATGTGATGTGCTTTCAGTTCCGTTTCAGACATTGAAGGTAATCTGAAAGGGAATGTAGATGACTCACATAGGTGTTTATTAGTAAACCACCCATACCTCATTCCCAACCAAAAATTATTAATAAAGATGGTAATGTATCTTACATTGAACTCCATGTATGATGCATTCATATCCAGCCATTGCTTGTCCATTACAACAAAAGCCACACAATAAAGCAAGTCGAATGCCCATTCATTCTCTGGCAACACGTTATAAAAGAAAGATTAGTCGTTTTCCGCTAGAACAAGGTCTAAACATGCGCTTGAAAATTAAAACAGTTGCCTTAATAGAACAAAATTGAAAAACAAGACTCATCCGGTCAATCCTGCAAGTTTAAGAAACAACATTGTTCAAATTCTTTTTAGGAGTGCATCTTGAAAAAATAAAGTTGCGCTGGTATATTAAACTGTGGCAGAGTAATGGCATGGCCTAATTTTTAAGTTTGAACTCCTAACCACCCATTCACAAGTATTGCATTGATGATTTAATGTTAGTAACAAGATCTCACCTGACAACATATGAATAAAAACAGTCCGTATAAATGTCCTCCGTTTTGCTGCAAAAAAAAAATAACGTTCATACTATTACGGCCTCAACGCCAATGTTGACATCCAAGCTAAGCAACAATTTGGTGTGAATTAAATTGTCAGAACCACCTGATGGTTGAGTAAAAGACTTGGCGTTAAAGCTTGCCTCCCCTCATTGAGAAGTTTACACAGAGTATATCTAACTGGCTGAACAGCTCTCTCTCTCATGCCAGTAGACTACAACCGGTCCAACCGGGAACTCCTCACTCCATATACATATTGGGCCAAAACTTTCATACTACCTCAAAAAGTACTTGAAACTCAAGCTAAAATTTGTACTAGATTCCATTGGGCAGGTCCTTCTATAGTTAAGACAATGCACCATCCTAGTCAGTATGGCTTCAAGCAGTCCAAGGATCACGGAGGACTTGGCCTTATAAAACCCTAAGGCTTGGAACAAGGAAGCTTACTGTGAGTTTTTGGCACGACCCGTCTCATAAACCTTTGTCAATGCACACACAACGCACAAGCCGGACAAATCATCCATATTCCCAGTGAAGCAAAGGTTAATGAAGGTATAACAAATGAAACTTGGTGCAGACAAATATTTGATTTATCGGACTGTGTTGTCAAGAACGTAATACTAGCTACTAGATCAATCAACAGTTGCAGGAGGACCAAGTAATGTGGACTTTGATTAGTTCTGGACTTTACTCAACTAAATCTGCCTACATGACCATTAAACAGAAGAGAGAGCATAATAAGTGAAGCAGAATGGTACGGGGAAAGCCTGATATACCTACACATTCTTTTACCAGCAGGCAGTTGTTTGGGGCTTTTGTACTGCCAGTACTGGTCATGAAGAAAACTCTAAATCACTGAATTTTGATTGTGGGTACACCAAACAAGTTTGGAAAGGATCAGAGTCGATCCTACGTTAGGATTTCCAAACTCGGTGACTGATTCTAACTCCGGTACTCCATTTTTGGAAGCTGCAGATGTAGCCGCTTGGAATCTAAGATTATAAGGGCTATGGTATCTGCAACCATTTATGAAATATGGATAGAAAGAAACAAGAGAATATGGATGATTTGGATATAACCCTCTAACTTTTTCAACAATAAAAAAGAGCATGATTTGGATGCAGCATAACAATGAAGTTAATCGAAAAATATTTCAAGCAGTTATATCGAATTTAACATTGAAAGGTCCAGATAAAATTTTGGTGATTTATATCTTACATGCATTTAGGTCTAGCATTTGCATAATCATGAAGGTAACATTTACACCAGCAACCGCAAAGGGATACTCCCAAGTAGCCCTGTTCCCTCCTTGCTTATTCAAAAGACGTTGAAATGATATCTGCAAAATAAAGTAAGATGACAAGGTACGCGTGTATAAGAAAATAGTCTGAAGTGTGAAGCTGATGGTGGTTGACTGGTGGTGTCAGGGTTACGATCTTACAGAAAACGTTTTTGCAAAGAAAAGCAAGTTCTCCAAAGAAATAAATCCAGCTCCCCTATACACATAGCAAAATTTCCCAGTAAACAAGAAGCCTCAGTCTACATCCAGGACAAGCTACCAACTAAGAATAGAAATAAGCATGCATAAATCTCACCAAGCATTAGAACAACCTGAAATCAGTTGATGGATCTTTACCCTGCCACCCCATTTCCTTCCACTGCTCAGAGCTTAAACCATGCAGTTTCTCACCAGGGAATGTAGCAGACCAAAGTGCTCGGAGGGCTCCCTGGTTTGAAAAATTTTATATTCATTATAGAAATAATTATTTTGCTCGAGTTCATAATTATAATTGTGACGAATATTGTTAAATATCACATTCCTAGTACCATAAAATTAATAGTGTCAAGTCTCTATTTTTTAGACTTTCAATGAAGAACATATGATGAGTATATTCCAAAATGTAGAAACACCATGTTTACACAATAACGGTGGTATTCAACATCTTAGACTCTGTCTAGTATTATTCGTATCTGAAACCATTGACACTTTAAAAGGTGTGCACCTGATGATCTGGTCTAGATGCATCAAAACGAACTTCCGTTTCAACCTGTTCAGTCTTTGCTCCTGCAATATTTAGAAAGACAATGGCATTTTGATAAGGCATATATTTTACTTCTAATGATCTGCATAATCTGGCTTAACAATCAAGATATGTGACGTGCAATACTTTTACAAGCGTATTTCTATGTTTGACACGAACACGAGTGGCCAGTGTGTGGCCTTCAGTATTTTGCATTTGTGTGAATTAATAATATAGCTAAAACCATGTGGCAGATAATGCGTAGCATAAATAGTGTTCCATACTTAAACTTGTGTTCAGGATTTGATACTATATGAAATTCTACACCATCCGTTTCCAGTGACATTATAAACATGGAACTGAACTGTTTAAATCATAAATATCACGTAACTTAGTTTGTGTAATTGTTCTGCATTATTTCATAGTATACTGCATACCCCGTCTTAGTTTTAATTGTGAAATCTCATCCCAATTTCCAATACATTCTTCTGCCCAATTGCTCATTCTAGGCAGAAGTACACCTAGACAACTCTCTTCCAAGCGTATTGTCTCTCTCCCTCATCGTAAACCACCACTCCTTTACACTGGTAAACTACCATTCCTAACCCAACCTCTCTGCGCTATGACACCCCAACCCCCAATTTAAAATGCACCGTCATTCTTACCACCTCTAGAGCATAATCATTGACGCATTTCTAGAGCTACAACTCATTGCATTTCTCATTCGCCTTCACTTGTGCACCATTACTCCTCTTGTTTAGAATACCACTCATTCCCTTGCTTCAACAAAACTACTATAGCTCTGACCAATTGAGACATGCTACTTTCACACATTCTCCAAAATCCAGTAAAAACAGTACTTGCTAAGAAAAAGTGTTTTGAGTGATCAAACACATCCTCTAATATCTCAGGCAATTTATTCTTCCAAAAGCCAACGATATTTTGGCTCATCACAAGCATGAAAAATTATATGGTCTAACAGACTATATTGTATTCAATATTTAACAATATTTCTGTAAGGTTCATCACATACATACTTCTATAGTATATTAAGTAATACAAACTCAAACTAGTCACATAAAAAAACCTTTATTACTGTTTCAGAAACCTTACAATGCACCCAATGGCATTTCTCAAACCTCAAGAGAAGAGCTCAATACCGCAAAATGAATACTGGTTTGATGTAATTATGTCACTGTAGGCTCTTGCATTGATAAGGATCTTCAATTTTATGTGGATATCATACTCACTCCACCTTGTTCATATGCATGATCCTAGTAGTATAACACTTGTACAATAGGACGTGTACATTGACTTCATAGGTGGAAACCATATTAATAAACTGAAATAAATCTAGACGTTTAATCCACACACCATTCTCAAGGGCCTTGTAACTCTTTCTATATCAACATGGATCTTTGGTATAAAAATTCTTGCTGGAACAAGTAAATTTAATTTGTTAATTAGTTCCAATCTCTAGTTTCCTTGCAATACTATGTTCCTATTCCAAGTTGAACTGTTTTCTCTCACATTGCTTACAAAACTAATTGTTATAGTCTCTCCTTGGATTAAATAACTTAGGACTATGAATTAGGGGTGGCAATCAAACCTGGAGACCCGAAACCTGACCTGAACCCGACCTGATATGGGTTAGGTTTGGGTTTGGATTTTTGGAGTTTTTCGGTTAATCGGGTCGACCTGATTGACCTGATTTATAATCAGGTCAGGTTCAGGTTTTTATGGCAAACCCATCGGGTCAACCCGAAACCTGAAAAAAAAAAAAAAAAAAAAATCCAATTTTTATCTTTCTTCTCTCTAAAGTTCGACTGTGTGGTTCAGGCCTTCAGGGTTTATAAAGAAGACGAAGAGAAGAGAAGAGAGAGAAACTTTGTCTTGCTCTCTCACTCTCTCTTCTCCATTTTCGTATTCAATTTGTTGATTTGGTTTTGTAATTAGCAGAAACGAATCAAAAAATGCAGCAGCTTTCAGCATCTACAATCACAAATTCTAGTTTGATTTCAAGTCTATTTTTCAAATTCTATTTTTCCCAAATTGATTTCAGCAGCTTTCAAATTCTAATTGCTTTCAGCAGCTTTCAAATTCTAATTTGATTTCAAATTCTAGAAAATCCCAAATTGACAAATCTATTTTTCCAAAGTTTGTTTCTTCTAAAAATACCAGTCTTTCAAGAGGTATTTGATTTTGCCCCAAAAGGCAAAGAGATTTGAGAGTTTTGCATCAAACAATGAGTTTATCTGCAAAGACTTCTTTTTGTATATCAAGACTAACCAGTTTGGGCTGTTTGCAACTCAAACTGCTCATGTCCCTGATGTACCTGCTGTTGATGGAGCTATTCAAGGAATTCCTTTGATAGAAAAGATTACATTTCATCTTGTGAGGTTTGTTGTGCAATAATATGAATTCCATCAACATCTCCAAGTGTTGTTCAGCAGACCAAAGGAGGAGATGTTTTTGATCGACTGGGGATGTTGAGTCAGGTTTTAGGTGTTTTGGGTTGTCAATGGGGTGATGAAGGAAAGGGAAAACTTGTTGATATCTTGGCTCAGCATTTTGACGTTGTTGCTCGTTGTCAGGTATGTCCGTATGTATTCATTTTGATTAATTTTCAGGTCAACCTGAACCTGACCTGATAACCCGACAGGTCAGGTTCAGGTTTCATCTTTTGAGAAAAATACCTTCATCGGGTCAGGTTCAGGTTTGGGTGTCGAGACCTGAAAACCCGACTGACCTGACCTGAACCTGACCTGACCCGACCTGATTGCCACCCCTACTATGAATCTCTGCCAGAATTGCAGAACGTATACATTCTTACGGAAACCTTGTGTGCAGTTTCAGTTCTAAATCAGGCACATTAATCACATGAAAACTAGTTTCTCTAATTTCGAAATATCACCACTGAAATGTAGACTTCATTGTATCCTCTTTAATGAACATTCTAAACCAAGAAATGGAGTTCCTTCTGGAATTTACTGCCCAACTTGCCAATCAAACCCTACTATAAGTATTGAAATACTCCTGTGAACTCCATTTTTAAGCTTTTCCACAGGGAAAACAATGCCAGGCCATCTAGATGTGGTTCTTCACATAAATTACTACAGTAATTGTTATACAAATGGTCACAGTACAAAAAATCACCAAAATTCAAATTTTAACCATTTGTCCACCAATTTACTTCAAATTATTCCTACTAATGCCCAGCATATATAGTAGCATGGTGTATTGCAAGATTGTATCTTTTCCATAGCATGAGGTGCAGACCCTAAACAACTTTTATTAAATAGAAATCATTACGAAAGCTATAAGGAATGATATTAAACATAATATTATACTAGTTATGATCCAGCCCTTTAAACAACTTTTATTAACTCTCAATCATCAATGGGGGTTTTTGCTAAAATGAACATGATTGTGATATTGAGAAAATGACCCTACAAATCACCTGCCACGAAGACAAGTATGTTCTTTATCAAGTCATGGTGCATCCTACAAGGCGACAAATATAACACTGATATACCCATGACATACTTTTACAGATACCTCAGATGATTTTAAGTTCGCAAGTGGTTGGTGGCTACCCAAAACAACAGAAGTAGAGGCTAAGACAATAGCCAAATAGCCAATAGTAGACTTCACTATAATGGCAAGGAGGGAAGGACTGCTAAGGTAGTCAGTGTCGTTGGACAGTTCAATATTTCTGAGCAAAAGGAGGTCTTCATGTCATAATTTTGAAGTTGTATATTTTGTCGTATGCAAGTAATATAAGAGAAGAAAATGCAACTAAAAACTATACCTGGAACGGTGTCAAATTGATGCAAATCCGCTCATAAACTCCTTTTCGTTTGAAGCAAACACAAGTGAAACCTTTTCCAATCCATGTTGGAGTACCACAGGTTGCAGCTTCTTCTGCAGACAAAGAAGAACAAAATTCAGGCTTCAAAAGTATGCTCCAAATTGGTGAAGCAAGAAACTAATGACCAGAAAGTCTACATCAATTCAACTATTTGTGTTGATTGTTGTGATTCAAACAAACAAACGTTTGATATTTATTGTACGTTAATACTGTATATAATAATGTATCAAAATTTTCATATAACCTCGCTTAAGAACTAC
This sequence comes from Aquilegia kansuensis, assembly GCA_020826895.1. NCBI lineage: Eukaryota > Viridiplantae > Streptophyta > Magnoliopsida > Ranunculales > Ranunculaceae > Aquilegia > Aquilegia kansuensis. Next base: position 13,528,085 of record CM037006.1, read on the forward strand.
TTTAAAGCATTTCATGACTACAACTTCAAAACAAAGCAAAGTTGATATCTATTAGTATTAAAATGTAGTAAATAGAACAAAAGATAAAAGAAAATTCACAATATTCATGGATAACCATTTCATTCGGCTGGGCATGTAACGATGCTCAGAATAAATAAAAGGGCAAATTAGACTTACCCCACAGATTTATCAATTTAATTAGACTTACCCCACAGATTTCAACTTATTTAGAGAAACCCCACAGATTTGTGACAGATGCTAGTCAACCGTCAGTTGACCCAGTCAAACTTAGATTTGTCTTGTATTTTAATATTAAATATCTAAAATATCCCTAAAGTATTTTACATGGACAAAAAACTTATTTAAACACATGGCAACATGGTTTTGCAACCCTTAGATTAAGGTAAATCTGATTTTTTACCCAAAAATAGAGATATAACCCTACATTCCAAACCAATTAAAATAGAAAGCACGCAAACAGTTTATCATCTTCTTCACTTATACAATAGCTTGAAGGTTGGAGTGTTAATGAAACAAGATGAAAAAAGTACCAAAACATGGTGCATATCTAACACTTCAAGTAAGATCAAGTAAATTAAGTTAGGGTTTTAGGTACCAGTTTCATCTTTTTTATGTGATGGGTCAACATAATAATTGTTTGGTATCATGAATTCCTTTGTACAAGATGCACAAATTTGAGGAAGAATGATTGGTGTATAAGTTTAGGGGTATTTAAGGTAGTATGTGTCAAAATACATGTTAAAATATGGATTTGACTAGGTCAACTGACGGTTGACTAATGTCTGTTACAAATCTGTGGGGTTTCTCTAAATAAGTTGAAATCTGTAGGGTAAGTCTAATTAAATTGATAAATCTGTGGGGTAAGTCTAATTTGCCCTAAATAAAACTATAACAACCGATGAGATACTGTACATAGCATTTGATGATATATTTTTTTTTCATCTAAGCGCATTTTTGAGTATTTTTGTTACCACAAAGGGAGGACTAGAGGAGGCAGAGCATATTCAGCCATGGTAATTACGGTGCCCTTAATTACCGAGGGAAGAAGTATCAAAGAAGTATTTTTTTTTTTTTGTTTGGACATGCATCATACGTGGTGTAAAGTCATTGATTGACTAGAAATCTATCTCCTTACATACGAAAGAAACAACATTAGATTCTCTTTTCTCTCATCATACAATAAAATAAAACAATTGTTGTTTTGGTGTGGTGTATGGTGTACCTACTCCTCCTGCCAAGAGTTATCTTACTACTAGAGTAGACTACTTACGTGTATTGTTTTTGTTTTCTTGTGCTTTACTGTAATTATCTGTTTGAATTCACAATTTATGGTTTTTTTTTTAATTAATCAATTCATAAGTACTTAATTATTTAACAATTTAATCTGTTTAGGATAATGAAATTCAACCAAAAAAACAGAGCAAAGAACAGAGAGATCATTCAAAACCATAACTTATAAAAGAATGATTTATTTGAGAATGTTTCAAAGAGAATAAATGAGTACCTGAAGATGAAGATTGGTGTGGGCATTTGGAGTGAGAAGAAGGACAAGAATGACAAAGATTGCTACTAATGACAACACGGCTACTACTTCTTTGTTGAGTTTGATTCTTCCCCATGAGAGAGAAGAGAGAGACTCTGTGTTCACTTCTTTGGTTTCAATTATTGGAAAATGTAGTTAGTAGTCTTTTTGCAGAGTGAAGAAACCAAGGGACCAGAGTTCCTCCTGGTTTGCTCTCTCTCTATATATATATGGTTGGTTGTTGTTTGAACAAATAGTTATAAGGCAAGCCATTAGATCAATATACAATATCTCTCGAGATTTGTCACAAATCAGATCACCAAATATTTCGTCTAATAATGTTTTTGCCAGCTTTGGTGGTTATTTTGGAAGGATCGACATTATTTTGGTAGGGGTGATCTCCAATCTGATAGTCTCTTTACTCTTTAGGGGTAAATGGAATTCTTCGAGAACGAGAGATTTCAATATTGATGAGATGGAGCTGGACCTTAGCAAAGTGTTCTCCTCTTCTACTATCCACCACCATACATCTTAAGCATTAATGTCAATCTCCATAATTATCATTATTATGGAAATTTGGCTAAAATAGTGCCAAATTTGGTTTAAAGTTTAAACCCCCACCATTAGACTGTTGTTCATTTATCCATCCAGGATTCCAGGACCCTTTTTTCCTTCCAAACAGTAGCATATCTACTGTCGACAAAATTGACAGATGCCTAAGGCCGCATTTTTTTTTTGAGGCTATATTTTGTGAATTATGTTTTTTTTTATCAAAGTTTTTCGGATTTTTCAAGAATTGTTTTCCTATTTTAAGGTGTGTTTTCTATTTTTTAAATATTTTAAGATGGGAAGTAACTACCCGTGGCAAGCGCACCACATGATCAGGAAGTTGAGGAGCATGACAAATTCACTACAACACTTCTAGTTGAAGTACATCTACAAAGAAATAAATAAGGTGGCTGACGCATTGGCTGCAAATATTCCTACTGAAACGATCATTGATGTCGTGCCTAGCTCATTTTCAGAACACATCAAAAAGATTGTTTTTAACGATTCCATAGGCACAAAATATTCAAGAATGTAATCAGCTTTGTTTTTTGTTAATGAAACTGGGTAGGGGACCTCAGTAAACAACCCCGCCTGCCTACGCAAAAAAAAAAAAAAAAATATATATATATATATATATATATATATATATATATATATATATATATATTACCCAAATTTAACTAGAACCCCGCTTACCTAAAATTTGCCTAAACCCCATCATTGGTCAATAGTCTAGTTTTCTATCTAATATATCTACATTTTCTGCCAATATACCTCTAAGAATATATTTTGACTGGCCCCGTGAAGCAACAAGTTTATTCATTTGATATATCCTTTATTCTTTCACTTCTTCTACTACTCTTTTGATCCTTCAATTTCTAACATAGCCGCAAAAATTCTAAAAAAAAAGGATTAACATTCAATTCATCGTACCATGCATCTAAAAGATTTTTTTGGTTATTAGGACTAAAACTTCACTAAGTTTTTCAACCCCTAGTCTCAGACAACACACCTAGTTGCTTGAAGCATCTTCCCATGTACTGCTCACATCTCATTTCAAAGCAATTGCTCACAACACCTTGTAATGCCCACAATCAACTGGAGTCTACCAGATATCCTTTCAAAGCAATTGCTCACAACACCTTGTAATGCCCACAATCGACCGGAGTCTACCAGATATGAATGGTTAACCAATTGTCATAATCGCTTCTGTGAATTTTGGAGCAAGGCAATGCCTAGCACATTGCCCACAAGTATCCCAACACTTAGCCACATACAAGCTCATGGAATTGTTCAACCAACACGTATTCTACAATCCACCAAGACTAGCTCATGTGTGCTACAAAATCTACCCACGCATGAGGCGTCGTCGCCTAGCGAGCACTTGCTCACCGTTGCCAATTCCATCAGTCCAAGGGCTCTGGGCCACGTCCATGCACACCTAATGTGCCTATGCTTTGCTCATTTCGAGCGTACACATTATTTTTATTTTTTTTATTTTTTTTAATTCAAAACAAATTTTATTGATAAAAATTAGAGGAATTATACAAAGTTAGAGTACAAGCGCGCTACAAACTGCGCTGCAAGCCCTTTTTGAATAGCAAAACCAATCCTACGAAATACATATTCATTAGAACCTGTCGTCATCACATTGCCCGAAGGCTTAAAAGGATAGTGTTCGGCCCATGGTCCACCACTATTCCGTCGATATTGTCCCCACCTTAGTCCCCACTAGGCACAAGGCCATATCCATGGTGTAGGGTTTTTCCCTATGGGTTTCACTTACCCAAAATGTCGCGACAATAGTGGATACCAGACCATTACTTATAAACCCCTTAGAGATCTGCTATGGCTCGGATGTGGGACTATTTGGTCCACACATCTAACAATCTCCACCTTGGACCAAATCCCGGCCCAAGCCCGCTCAATCAACCGTGGGATCTAATACCACTTGTTGAACTATATGCAATGATTAATTAAATCCCAACAACGCCAACAACTCGCAACCTAGATATTCGTGAGAACACCTCCTTTGCAAAACAGGATCTGTTTGTCAATGAAGTCAAAGATTACCAAACAATAAACAATAGTGTGGGTGCAAAAATTTGATCCACAAACTCAAGATGTGTATTGATTAATCGAACAGTTATAATGAAAGCCTTGTATAGACAGAGATTAGATAGGGGTATACAATGAGACTGGACCTGACGAGGATCAGGCTGCCTACGTATCCAAGAAGATGAACTTGGAATCAAGTCTCTGCTTCCACTAAGCTCTAATGGATTTGCTCAGTAAAAGACTCGTAGTTCAGGAGGTTAAGAACTCCTGTATTTGTAGTAGACCGGAGGAGGCTGGCTCAACCACCCCTCCGGTTTTGACTCCATGAACTCAGATAGTTCAACAGTGAAGATGCTTTCCGCAGAGATAGCTTGCATGCTGCCGAGCGGTTATCCCTGTGGTTTGAATGCAGTCATCCTCTGATAGCTCTGGTTCGACTTGGGTGTTCCTTTATCTTCTCCAGCAGGCTAGAACAATGGGTTCTGTTAGCCTGAAATCTTGCTGGACTTATCCAGTTGGTTGGGACTTGGATTTGACCAAGTCCGGAAGCACAAACTTGGGCTTGACTCCTCTGATCTGAGGCCCAATCTTCATTGCATACACCCTGACCAGGTCCTCTGGGCTTCTATGCTAAGCCTTTGGAAGAGCCTCTGTCGCTGCTGGACTTTACTGGGCCGGACCTGGCCTACTTGACTGAGGTGGGCTTGGCTGATGTATGGGAGCACACGATTCAACTTCTTATACAGTAACCGGGGCTCCACCCATCGATCCATCCGGTGGGTCAAGGTCCACAGAGCGTATGTGGACTCCTTGAGACCGGGTTGGACCCTACCCGATAGCCCAGGCCTGGCTGGCTAATGCTCAGGTGCACCTGGTTTAACTTCTTATACAACCATCAGTGACACCTGTCGGGTTTTTTACCTAGGGGGGTTTTTTACCTAGGGTACACACATCTCCCCTCTTTGTCTAAGTAGAAAATATGCTTGGGAAAGATCTTCGAAATATCTCCCCCGGTTGTTGAGATTCAGAAGATTCCTTCCTTGATACGACTCCTGATGATGATTCTGCATCCCTTAGATTAAGGACTAGGGTTATTTCTTCCTCCTATAAATAGCAAACCGGAGGTGTAGAAGGATATCCACTTCTCTTTCTCCGGTTGTTGTTGCTGCTGCTGAAGCTTCTACTGAATAATGGTTGACGATCGGAGTACCATCCAGAAGTACACTGTAAACTTGCGGGAGAAAATGACTCTGAAAATCGAGGATCGGGATCGCCGTGTGGAGTTGATGACGAACCGCCTGTCTGGAAGACATTCGTCAGGTGCGCTTGAGCCTGTTTGCCTTGAACGACCGGCTTGCTGATAAGAGCTGGAGGCTTGAGGCTGCTACTCAACGGATCTAGGTTCTTCAGAGTGAACTGGCCACCGCATATGTACTGTTGGAGAAGCTGGGGTATCATCCGGTCAAGGAAGAGAAGAACCTTTGACCTGTACCCCCCCTCCCCGGCTTCCTGCACTATGTAGGGGAGTAGTGCCTCCCATTAAGACGAATTAATAAAATCTTTATCTTTTCTGTCTTTGCCTTTTTCAAATGCTGAGTCATCAAGTAAGTCTTTTGAGGACAAGGGTGCCCTTGTGAATGGCACTAGCCCCCTATAAGTCATTTGTTCCGAATGACTCGTGACTCCCTCTCTTCTTGAATGAAGGAGTTTTTTGACAACCCGGCTTTTCTCCTGCTTTCTTGACAATGGCAGACTCTAGGCCTCTCTCCAGTGCAGTGAGCGACAATCGATTTAAGATAGTTCAGAAATTGTCGCGTCAAGTGGATGACCTTAAGAGGAAGATCGGCGAGCTTCGTGAGGAGCAACTTTTTCATGAAGATATGCATGATACCCGAATGGCGGTTATGAAGGAAACTGTGGAATACTACCGGGAGAAGCTGGAGGAGAAGGTAACCGAGCTGTCAGAAGCCAAAGAGCGAGCAGATTTCGTTGTGGCTTCATCTTGGAAGGCTGGGTATGCCGCTGCAAAGATTAAGTAAGGCCTTCCTGACTCGCTGGAGGGGTCTGGTCCGTCTCCCTCTCTGATGTAATTCAGTTCCGGTCGCACTATATAGGGGACTTGGTGCACCCCGTATCGTGTATTTCGTAATAAAATAATATTTTCTTTTATCACTGTCTTGAGCTCCGGTAAATAGGTCTGGTTAACTTCCCGTTGTAGTAAGCTAAAGAAACATGTGTCAGTCAACTGGTCTTTGACCGTGGTGACATGGACCGGAGGTCCACATGTCGCTGACCTGGACCGTGTGGACCCCACCTGTACATGATGAGTGGATCTCGACTGATCGCATGATATGGGTCCCAACTAATGTGGGTCCCAGATGACTGTGCGGTATGGCTCCAGCTGATTGTGTTTAGTGGGCCCCACTCCATCTTCTCTAAATCTTCTTTCGTTGGCGGGAAGATATACAACTTCAACTTCCAGTGAAAGTTTGTGACTCTTTGCTGATTGAGTCATTAAACCAGTTGATTTAATGATCTTCATGGAGAGTCCATTAAAGATACTTGGAATACCATTAGCCGCTGGACCATGGGTTCCGCCTTATAAAAGGAAGGCTCGAAAGAGAGAGGAGCATTCCCTTCGCTATCTTTCTTTTTCTCCAGGTCCATTTCGCTTTCTGCCGGAACCCTAGGTTCTGAATTCTTCGAATTTCGGTGAGGAGAACTCTAGTACTGAGCTCTAGCAGTGACGAGGAGCCTCAGAATTTGGCTCCCCGTTCCGCTGCTGATGAGGGCGGAACAAGTAACATTCTGGCAACTGGACCTCCTTTGCCTGCTGGTGTGGCGGAAGTAGCTCCTTTAGATACTGCTGAGCCTTCGACGGAAAGGCCCAGGAGGAGGTGGCAAGCTTCCTCCAACCTCCCCCGGAACCCTGAACTCGAGCGGATGAGCGCGGCGGAGGTTCAGGAGCAGCTCGGCTGGAGGGGGTTCGGTTTGGCTCCCACCCCTCCATTTCTGATGGTTGCTCCGGCAACCTGATTGCGGTAAGTCTTTATCAATTCCTGTATGGCATGCAGCTTCCGTTACATTCTTCGATTACTGTCGTGGTGGGGGATCCCGCTAGGTCAGATGGACGTGTCCTTCTGGATAATCGTGCGCCGGATCGGCTGATTGCCCTCCACTTCCAGGTTCCCTTTGGCCTGATCGAGATGTTCCTGCTCATGAAGTTGGTCGCCTGGGAGGCCAAAGAGCGCTGCTTCTACGCCATCTCTTGGCGTACTGCCCGGAGGCTATCTGGGCTTCCCAATCACTATGGGAACTGGTTCGAGCCCTGCTACCGGGTGTCAGGGTGGTCGTCCGACCGTAGCATCCAGGTGTCGCGGGACTTCATAGGTAAGCACGTATCTGATCTTGCTTTCATTTTTATCCTTAAGCCTTGCGTGCTTGCTGAGCTCCGACTCAAGAACAGTTCCATGCTTGTGTTTGCAGGGAAACGTCACCTTCAAGTGTCTCTACCAGCGGGAATGGACTCTTCTGCGGCTGAAGACAACATTGAACGTTTCTTCAACCTGTCGGCAGTCCTGCGGGACCTGACTCTCCCTGACCAGATTGTGACGCACATTCGCTTCCTGCCCACACTTGCAGCCCTGCCGGCTCCTCCGCAGGTTGTGGAGGTCGAGTCCAGCTCTGGTGAGGGTGCAGCCACTGTAGAGAGCACAGTCCTCAGTGTTGAGGAGGAGCCTCCGGTTGAGAGTGAGGCTATTGATCTGTCGGGGAAGATGGACGACTGGCCCGATGAGGCTCTTCCAGTCAGAGGAAGATCTCCTCCTGACGAGCTCAAGCCGGACGTCCTGCCGGAACTCATCCCAGTCGTCGGGGATGTCCAGGTCAGTGATGCTATCTCCGTTTGTAATTCAAACCCTCCGTTGGGTCGTCGGAGGAAACCACACATTTTTTATGGTTTATCTGACTCCTCCAGTGACCCAAGTCTGATGTCGAGGGATAGCAGACTTCTACTTCCCCGTGGGTCTGGTGAATCAACTACTAAGGGATTCTTTCCTACCTCGATGCAGGTACATGCTGAGGTGGACAACCTGGCCCAGCCGGAGATGGTGGGAGGTGTGTCCGAGGAGACGGTGGTCACCTCTGCTGCTGAGGAAGGCGAGCCAGCCGTGATCTTGGGGGGTCCACCGGACAAAGTGGATGCCCCCAGTGCTGGAGACGCTGGAGTTGAGGCTTCGGTGGAGGTAAGACCTTCCCAGCCTCTTGTTGTTGAAGTTGTTTTTGTACAGTCCCCTGCCCCGGTTGATCCGAGGGGCAAGGCTATTGTAGATGAGTCTGCTAGGGGCTCGAAGAGAGCTGCTTCTGCCTCCCCTGCTGACCAGGGGGAGGTTGTGCGCCTGACAAGGGAGGATGCCATCCCTCGGGCGCTGAGGGGACCGATGACGGGGGCTACCCGGATTGGTAGTGGCTCTCGTGTCCCTGTTGAGGATGTTCTGGCCGTCGAAGATGTCCAGACTGAGATGGAGTTTACCGTGTTGGGCATTGCTAATGACGAAACCCCGCTTTATGGGTGGGGTGACCAGGTCCCATACACTGACCTGCCCAATGGCCCAACTGTGCAACTGGGCCCTGAACTGGGTGAGTACCAGCCCGAGGCTACCCTGGAGTTTCTACTGCCGGCGTTCACCATTCATCCTGCATTTCTGAATGGGGAGCCGATGTCGATTGGGGACTCCAGCATCATGAACATCCACACTGCCTTTGACTATATCTTCCAGAACCTGCTTCCGGAGGACCAAGCATACTACTACCGCCTTTCTCGCGACCGGGCGATGAGGGTAGCGGCTCATAACCTAATTGCGTTATGATTTCCTGCCTTGAGTTCTGGCTTTAGATTTGCAGATGTCTGCATGCTTATTCCTGACTCCTGTTTCTCTTGTCTGTCAGATGCAAGCTGCCATGGCCCGGGTCTTTGAGTTGAGTGTCAGACCACGGCCTTCTGCCTTGGAAGATCTGGAGCACCTACGAGCTGAGAATCGTCAGCTCGAGAAAGACCTGACGGCGGCAAACAACGACCGGTGGGCTCTGGAGAAGGACAAGCGGTTCATGGCGGCGGATTATCACAACCTAGGCTTCACCCTGACCGCTGCTCTTTAGAGAGAGGAGGATGCCAAGACTTCCCTGGCAGAGCTGGAGGCCACTTGTGGGAAGCTGACCCGAGAGAAGCTGGAGGTGGACCGACGTCTCTCCCTCAAGGAGGTGGCGTATGATTGGGCCGCTGAAGAGCTTTGGCTGGCGAAGGCTGCCTACCAGCAGGTCCTTGACCAGCTGGAGAAGGAGAAAACGAAGAAGGGTGGTGATGGCTCCGGTCCTTCTTCCCAACCTTAGCTCGGTCGAATTTTTGCAAAAAGGTTCCTGTCCCGGTTGCTGGGGGACTCCCTCTTGTATACCTTCTTTTCTGAAAAAAAAAAATAAAAAAATTTTGTTGTGCAAAAATATCTTGTTAGATATCTTTACCTTAGTTCCGACATTTTTACAATTGTCTATCTCCCTCGCCCCCTTATCGTTTTAAGGAGATTTCCTTAGGACGATAACAGTTCTTTATCTTCCTGACTTCATGGCGATCCATGGTTTGATGCTCAAAGGGGATTCGTCCCTGTATTGCAAGCTTTGACCCGGGGGTAGGCTAGCTTGCCTAAAGCCTCGGTTTTTAAGAGTGGATAGCCTCGCTCTTAAAACTGGTTTCCAAGACCGGAACCACGCGTCTCGGGCCTAAAGGGAGCGTAACCCTGCATTTAGGACTGTCTGGAGACCATATAGTAGAGCTTCGTATTCAGCTTCGTTGTTTGAAACTAAGAACCCCTGTCTGACGGATTTCTTTATCTTCTATCCATCTGGGCTGATCAGGAGACAACCTATACCGGATCCTGTACAGTTACTAGACTCGTCAGTAGAGATTGTCTATGCTTCGCTGTCTTCTTTGGCCGGAAACTCTTGTGACCGGGGGGCATCGTTCTCCCCCAGTGTATCTTTTTCCAAATCTGGGTTGACCGGGATATCCTCAATGGGAAAGTCTGCCATCAAGGAGGCTATTGCGTGCCCTTTCTCCGTGGTTCTGGGTTCATACCGAATGTGGTATGCACTGAGGTAGCTGGACCATTCGACCAGTCGATTAGATTCTTCTTGCTTTCCAAGAGCTTTCCTGAGCGGGAACTCTATGTAGACTTTGACTGCCCCCTTTGGAAATATGGCTTTAGCCTCATGGCTGCACGTAGCAGGGCTAAGGCGATCTTTTCGATTTTTGAATACCTTGTCTCAGCTCCCTGCAACACTGTGCTGATGAAGTATACTGGCCTCTCCTCCGGTTCTTCCACAAATATGACTGCACTAACTGCTATATCAGATGCGGCCAGATAGATGCCGACTGGTTGTCCGGTTTGTGGTGCTCTAAGGACCGGAGGTTGAGTGAGATATGCCTTGATTTCGTCAAAAGCTTGTTGACAAGTAGGATTCCATTCCGCATTAGCTTTTATTGCATTGAAGAATGGCTTACATCGGTCTAAGTACCGGGAGATGAACCTGTTGAGAGCGGGTAACCTCCCGGTTAGCCTCTGGATTCTTTCACTGTCTTCGGGGTGGACATCTCCAAGACTGCCCGGATCTGATCTGGATTTGCTTCTATGCCCCGGTTGGTCATAAGGAAGCCAAGGAACTTGCCAGAAGAAAGACCGAAATAACATTTGGTTGGATTCAGCTTCATGTTGTACCGTGTCAGGATATCGAGTGTCTGCTGCAGATCTCGCAAATAATTGTCTTTCTCCTTGGTTTTGACCACCATGTCGTCTATGTAGACTTCCATGGTCCGGCCTATGAGCTTGCTGAAGATGGTGTTGACCAGCTTTTGGTATGTTGCTCCGGCGTTCTTCAGACCAAACGGCATCACCCAGTAGCAGTAAATCCCCCGGTCGGTGATGAATTCGGTATGTTCCTGATTTTTTTCGTGAAGTGGAATCTGGTTGTATCCAGAGTAGGCGTCCATGAAAGACAATCTTTGATAACCAGCGGTGGCGTCCATCATGTCTGTGATCCTGGGGAGTGGATATGGGTGCACAAGACATGCTTTATTAAGATTAGTAAAATCGATGCAAACTCAAATCTTACCGTTCTTCTTTGGGACAACCACGATGTTGGACACCCAGGTTGGGTAGATAACTAGTTTGATGAAGTTGACTGATAGTAACCGATCGACTTCTTCGTTGACCGCCAGCTTTCGATCTGGCGCCATTCGCCTTGGTTTCTGCTTGACCGGCTTGTACCGAGGATCAATATCCAGTTTATGAAAGGCGACCGTAGGGTCAATTCCTGGCATCTCGCTGACACTCCATGCAAATACGTGATTCTGTCAGAACAGAGAGATCATGAGATCCCTCTCAGCCCTTGGTAGGCCAAAGGAGATGTAAGTTGTCTTGTGGGACTCCAATCCCACTATAACTTCTTCCAGCTCGTCGACCGCTGGTGATATCCCGGTTTTCATGTCTGGCTTCTCCTTGACAGACTTGCTGGGAGCTGGTTGCTATTGATGAGAGTCCGTCAGGAAGATAGTGTTCCCCTTGGTCTCGGAGATGGACTTTCCTTTGACAGCATCGAGATGGCATTTGAACGCCATCCCTTGATCTCCCTTGACCCTACAAATTCTGTCGGGAGTCGGGAATTCGAGGCTTTGGTGGAAGGTGGATACAATTGCCTTCATCTGATGAATCTGGTCCCTTCCCAAGATGACGTTGTAGCAGGAGGGGGAGTCGACCAGCAAAAAGTGTATCCCGACGGTGTTGAATCCTACCGTGATTGGCTGGTGGACCCGACCGGAGGACTGTGTTGGCTCCCCGTTGAACCCATAGATAGAAGTCTCATCAAATTCGATGAGACCCTTAGATAGCTCCATAGCTTTGTAAGCACATGAGAACATGACGTTGGAAGTGCTACCGGCATCGACCATTACTCGCCGGACCCAGTAGATGCCATGTAAACCCCCCTCTTTTATATTTTATGCTAATTTTAATTTGGAATTAAGGGTTATTGGGTACAAGTCCTTGGGCTTTGGGTTTATAATCAATTAATAGAGACTAGAGGGACTAAGGATTAATTAACCAAAAATCTGGAGAAAACAGCCCACGATCAGATGTGGAGTTATTGCGAACCGTTAGATGTGGAAACACGATCAATTAGCTTAGGTTTATGCGCTCTTTATTTATGGGCAGCAAAGATCTTAAAGTTGTTTTGCGATAAAAAAAAAAAAAAAGAGTGGCGGCGATCAGAATTTTTGGAAGAAGAAGAAGAGGGAAAAGAGAGAGTGGAGGCGGCTGTGATCAGAGTTGAAAGAGAAGAGATTGTTGTGGAGTTAGTCGCAGAATTTGGGAGCGGTGCTCGGTGTTAGTAACACTGCCTAGACGTTGCAGAGGGTGGAGTAATTTAGAAGAGAAGAAGAACAGTAACAGGTGAGTGGATATATTTTTAAGTAGATTAGATTCTTATTTTATTGTATACACTGTTGATAACATGGATATACAATTGTGGTTTGCTGTTGGTTTTTGATTTTTGATGTTGGGTATAACTGTGAGTGGGCCTATATATATATATAGATATATAGTTATGTTTGGTGAAAGTAATGGCTAATGCAGTAACCTGTTTGTATAAGTTATAAGATATGTGCTCTTTTGATTTATATGAAAAAGAAATGGTTTTGAATGCATCTGCTGGTTAGGTGGGGTTAATAGAGTTTTATTATTATTTATTTGATTTGTATGGTTGGAGTACATCGTTGATAACATGGAAATTATAATAGAAGATAAATGGTAGTACTGTATGTATTGTTCATTGTTGCCGATTGTCCGGGTTTGACTTGGATGGTTATCTGATAAAAGAGAATATATGATATATGTGGAGAAAATAAAATTCTGCTGACATGGGTGTACAGTAAACAGTTTTGCCGAGTTGCCGAGTCTTTATTTATTTTTAATTTTTTTAATTTGCACAGTACAATATATTGCTATTTGTCGGGATAAATAAATTTATGTTGGAGACTCTGGACTTGAGAATTTAATTCATCATAAATGCCTTGGAATGGCTTTATATACCCTGGACGGTATTTGATTAATCTAGAAAACGCGAAAAGAATACAAAAATGAAATTGATGTGAAATTTATGGTCGAGTGTTACTTGATTGATTGACAGTTTAGATGTTTGGTAGTCGCCCAACCATTAGTACATTTGCCGCACCTGTGGAATTAGGATTACAAAAAAAGATTAGATATCACCCTAGACGGCTTAGCCTGCGGGTTGACATTTGGAATATATTTTTGTTGGGTATTTCCTAGACGGCTTAGCCTGCGGAACTGACCCTACAGACCTTCATAGCCTTCGGGGTTGGTCTGGGCGCCACTTTAGAAAGCTCAAGGGAGCTAGTAGAGGCCATGAGTTAGGCATACGTCGAGGCTAGCCAAAGCTTGCAGGTGAGCACCCACTTGGGTTTTGGTTTCCGCGTAGAGGGTCTTAACCATGGTCAAGGCACACTGGTGCAGTGTGGGTATGGCAAATGTGTGGAGTGCATCCTGTGGGAGGTGTACTAGTGATTGGGTATAGGTTGTGAAGTGTTGTTTGGGTGTAATGATTGATTTGTAGTGATTGAGATACAGTGTCGAGACTCGGGATGTCATAAATTATTTATTATTGTACTAACACAGTTTTGCAAGAGGATAGGTCAATTAACATTCTTGCAGGGCTCGACCTATCCTAATAGGAGGTGCAGCTCAGGTAATGTATTATTATAACATATAATATTTACTTAGTAAACGAGATAAATGTCTAAAGACCGCGGAGTCTGTTATTTTATTGTTTTTGGGAATGGAGTTCCCTACCCTCGTCTACTCATACCAGCATAGTTTGCTGACCCATGTTGCTTGTTTTGCACGTGGGTATGTATCCTTATGGAGCGTAGGTGGAGGAGAGCAGCCAGTGGAGTACGATCGGGAGCAACACCAGGAGGCTCGTGTAGATCCAGTTGTTCGGGAAGGAGTTTGAGATCGTAGAAGTTATCTTTCTCAGTAGGTCTAGTTCTTTGTTTCCGCTTGTCATTTGATTGGTAGAGTTTATTATATTTAACGGATTATTGTTGATTGGGGAAGACAATACCTCAGTAGAAGTTGTTGAATTTTATTATTGGAGTTGTTTAATTCAGTATTCGGAGTTTTGGATTATGGAAATTTTTGGGAGTTTAAATTATTAGTGTTGAAGTATTTGTCTTTAATGGTTATGGATTTTACCTTGTGCAAATGTTTATTTAGATTACTGTCTTGATCCTTTTTTTCCTTTTATTGGCATCTTGAGGGAAATCTTGTAAATTCTCTCTTTTTGCCAATTTTTTTATATTAGGGTCGTGACATGCCAATCCATGCTGTGATGACCAGGGCGTCATTGTGTGGATATTGCACGCCCCTTTCATCTTCTTCAGTGAATGTCAAACCTCCGGGGACGATGGACTCAGTGTTTGTCCCTTCGTTGAAGTTGAGTTGTCCAACTTCATGGACATGTCCTATCCACAGGAGCTTTTCTCGGGCGCAATTCTTCCTTTCTGTTTTGGAAGAACCGGGTGCCTGCACGTGGCAAACATACACAATTCGATCTCCGATTTTCACCTGTTCGACTGTTCCGGTCTGCACCATGTCAGGAATGAGGTCGACATCGACCAGACGCTGCATTTCATACTTCAATGACCTGCAGTTCTTCAACTCATGACCGTAATCATTGTAGTGATCACATTTCTTGGACTTGTCTTTCCTGCCCTCCGGGTCTGCCAGGAGAGGGGCAGGTTTGTTGAGCAGCCCTCTGTTCTTGATCTTTCAGAATACTTCCTCGATCGGGAACCTCAAAGGGGTGAATTCCCTTTCTTTGCGGTCGCCCCCATTAGACTTCTCCGACCGGCGGTCTGGTTGTCGGGCTGGTGTTTTCCCCTTCCTATCTTTGTTTCCGTCAGGGGCTTTTTCCTCTTTGTGATCCCTGTCGGAGCTTTCTTCCTTCGCTTTCTACGGCTTTTTCAAGGTTTGGCCTCCGACAAGTCTCTTTCTCCTCTTGAGCATACCTTTATACTTTCTCGAGCAAGGCCGAAACAAAGGATGGAGGCTTCCTTGCCAGTAACCGGTATAATTCTTCATGGTTGTTGTTCAAGGCATACTTGAAAGCTTGAATGACGACGCTATCAGATGCGTCCTGCACTTTTGACAATAAGGTTTGGAACCTTCGGGCGAAATTCTTGAGTGTTTCACTCCGGTCCATCTGTAGGGAGAACAAGACTTCAGCTCCCTTCTTAGTCTTCACATTGAACCGGTACTTTTTTTCGAACAACTCAGCCAGTTGTACGAACGTGTGGATGGTTGCGGGTGGCAGATTATGATACCTTGTTTGTGCTTCGCCTTTAAGTGAAGCAGCAAACATTTTTGCAAGTAACTTGTCATCATGGTCCCAGATGGCCATGGTGCTCTTATAGTTCATAACATGCTGAATCGGACAACCGCTCGTCTCGTCATACTGTTCGAAGGGCGACTGCTTGACGCTGGCCGGGACTATATGACTCCTGACTTCTTCTGCCAATGGTGGCACAACCACCCTTGGGAGAGTTAGCTTCCTGATTCGTTCATCCCGGTTGGCTTTGTTGAAAACAGTCAGGTCGATCATCTCATGTAGCTTGAGTTGATTCATCTGTTCCACATTCAGCTCCGGTTGTCTCTGATGGGCGCGGCCCTTTGGGGACTCCTTCCCCTCTGACCGTGGCATACCGGGGGAGTGCTCTGGTGCCTCCTTCGGCGCTGCCCTTCTGGTGGAACGACTTCTTCGACAGACCTGCTACAAGTAACCCTGCCGCCATGACGTGGCCTGGGCGTTCTTGCACGTCCGCGGCGATGTCTCTGAACTGGAGAGATAGACATCCTATCTCTCCTTGGTGCTAGCATGTCCCAAACAGGACGGGGATCATGGCTATGGGGGGTAAGGCTCCGGTCGCTTCCTGACCGTGGCCTTATCTTCTTCTGGGGAAATGGACTTGAAGACAGGGCTGAAGATGACTGGCTATCTCCGGCCGTGGTTCTTTTCTTTCTTCTCAGTTCTGCATTTTCCCTGGTCAGCCGCTTGATGATTGCAGTTGGGGACTCGACCGCTGGTCCTTTCCTTTTCTGCTACTCGGTGTAACCTCCTCCCGTGGCCAAGGGAGAGGTTCTCTGGTTTCTTCTTGGCAGCGGCTGCTCTGGATGGCTCAGGATCTTGCAATGCTGGTATCCTAACGATCCGATTGACTGCGTTCGGATTACCAAGATCATTAGTGATTTGTACCACTAAGTTTTCTGCCTTTCGCTGTCCACTTTCAGAGTGTTGCGAACCCTGATCATGGCCCTCGCTCCCGAGAACTGATTCTTGATTCACGTGCTCTGTCGCCTCAATGAC